>OU015502.1:33616896-34904396 GCA_907164885.2 Dolomedes plantarius
GAGACACAGTATTTAGTCTATTATTTTAGTTAACCGAAAAAAACAGTATTGGTGTCGGTGCATAGTCAAAAAGGGCTCTGAGGTGCGAGATACATGTCCCTGCTCCCCGAATAAATAAAAAAAATAATCAATTTAGCAATGACGTTTGCCTGATATTTCACGGAATAAATAAGAATTAACGAAACACTTACTCTCCAGGATAATTTCCTCCACTTCAAGTTGAAGAATGTTTGGTGCGAGCGTGAACTTTTACTTGCTAGATCTAATCAAGATGAAATCTCATCAAGTTTCGTTTATAATGTAAACGAAGCATTTAGTATCCATTTTTCAGCTTTTATCTTGGGTCCAAGGACTGTTGTGTATGGTAGTTTTTCCCCGTATAATTTGTTGCATTTTCCCCAAAGCTTTCTACTTAGTTAAATGGCATCAAATCCCAGTTTAGCTAGATATTTTCTGTGCAAGCTAATTCGCTACCTTTGCTTAAATAGAGCTCCCAAATGCTGCCTAAGCGTTTTGATATCAATCGTTTAGCAGGGGAATGGAAAACATTTTAAAAACGGATGAAGAAATATCCATTTAAGGCCAAATAGGAGTTATATACTCATCCTATTTTCACTAAAACTCAGATTCGATAGACTCCTCTAAAACTGAAAAATCGGTTGAAAACTTGTACTAGTTTTTAAGCCTAGGATTTGTATGAAATCTAGACAAAAGTACCCCTATATAAAGAAACTGAATTAATGACTCAATTGAAATGTAAAGCATGAAACGTGCACTGTGAATTAAGGTCGTAAAAGCTTTCTTATTTAGAACAGGATACCACAAGCAGCGACGAACAGATTAAATATCAGACATCGAGATATTTGTAATATCTCGCTTAAAGAGTGAACCCGTAAAATTTCTGCTTTAATAACTGCAGTTGGGGGTGCAAATTTAAGACAATATGTTAGGTACAGTTTAGTAAGGCTAAACATTGATAATGAGGGCCAAACATTGATAATTTGGGACTCCTTTTTTATAACAAATAAGATTTCTGTTTATAGTTGATGTAGGCTCAATATGTAAGGAACAGTTTATTAAAGCCAAACATTGATAATGAAGCCTATTTTAGGGGCTACTTGATTACAAATGAGGTTACTGTTTATGTTGATGTAATTTTAGCTACATTGTTAACCAAGCAAGAAAGCTGGACCGAGGACTAACTGCTGATTGCGCAGCATTTTGATACCGCACTGTAGTGGAATGAGATAGAGCTAATGACCACAAAAAAAGTAGTATTTCCTTTGTATCTACACGGAAGAGCCAAAAAACTGGTACATGTGTGCGTATGCAAATAACGGAGATATGCAACCAATCAGCGTAACGCGATGCGGTCGGCAGCGCCTATATAAGACAATAGGTACCCTCGCACTCCTATGGATTTGTGAATTGCCTCCAGGATACCTTCAGACATTAGTAGAATCCATGCCACGTTGTGTTCAAGAACTTCTTCGTGCTCGTGGGGGCCTTACACGATGTTAGGCAAGTGTACCAGTTTTTTTTCTTTCTCTCTCTTCGGTGTATTTCCCTGCAATGGTCGTATACACATGGTCCTATTTTTACATGGAGGATGCGCTCCAGACTATGTCGTGCAAAATAAGACATAGGGTAAAGATATACGGTAAAATGATGGATATGATTAACGTTTTTTTTTGTAAAATACATACCAAAAAAATTAATTTGAAAAGTTAAATAAAATTTATTTCTATATTCGTGCAAATTATATTCATTTAAAACTAAAGAAAATCATTCTTAATCTAAAAAAAAGGAATTAGTCTTTTTAAATTCAAATTAATCAGTTTTATTTTTAATTTTTAAAAAATCACAAATTCAGGAACAAAATAAAAATATATGTACGATAAAGACGCTTTATTATTGGGATCCGGTGTTCAGAACTAATCTCATCCTTTGCGCTGCAAATCGCTTTCGTCCGATGAAATTTGTACAGTAGCTGCATAAGTTTTCGCATTTTCGGGCTAAACTTTTGATGACTGAGGATGGATACTTTGAGTGATAAAATCTGCAATAGATCCATGTGAACCTGCCTTGGATAGCTCTTTGTAAATTTCTTTGTAGCTTGCTATACAAGATTTCAAATCTGATTTAAATCATTTTTGCTCGTTCAATATGATAAAAAAATATTGACTATTTTTTTAAAATTTATTTATTTAAATCGTGTAAAAACAGAATTATATGTTTTTCGACCGTGTTATTTCAAAATTGTGTGTAAAAAAAAAATCAGGTGTATTTTACTCGCTTTCCGAAAGAAAAGAGACTCATGTTGCAGCATCGGCCGTAAGAGGAAGAAGGACGGAAATAGAATGCAAAGGTGCTTCAGAAGTGAAGCGCTTCAATAGGAAACGATTATATAAGGCACAAGTAAGCAATTCCAATGATCGCGTGATAAAATAAATCAAATGTGTTGCCATTTTCCATTTATTTGAGACTATTATGCGCGTTAATATGGGCACCGGTTTCAGCTCAAAGTAAAAATAACAGAACGCATTTCCTTATAAGTCGATGTAACATATGACATCGCAAATCTTGAACCCTGATGTTAAGCTATGGGGAATTTTTCTCACAACTTTTCTCATAATATATCTGAAAATGCCAGTTTTGGAATCCTCTTTTCTGTCTATATTTGGATCCAATTTTCTTTGGATTGTTAATAATGACAATCATACCTAATGCTCCTCGGTCTGATGATGAACTATCTGTTAATTAGCTCGAAACATGTAGCCATCATTTTAATTAAGTAGTTTATTTAGGTCCCCGTTTCTGCATTTCAAAATAGTCCTTCGAAAAGAATTTTTAAAAATTGCATTGTTTTAATTTAAATTTTCAGAAAAAATGCTATTTGATTTTTGTAGCGATAGACATCAATAATTCAATATGTACAAAATTAAGCAGGGAAAAATGTTTAACTGTAAAAATCAAACACTGTTTATTCAGGCGTGGACCTAACACACGAAAACTGAATTTAAAAAATATGCATTTTGCAATACCCAACGGCTTAAGCACGGGATAGGCGATCTGCGAAGTCAACTGAAGAACTCATTGTATTCGTACATTTTCCTTTTTTTATTTTATTTATATATATAAGTATTACGTTCCTCAATAACGGTCCTTCGGGGAGAAAAAAATTGTCGGGAGTCGCGAGTTATAATTTTGGCAGCGCGCCAAACCCAGTAGCAGTAAACAGTTAAACACAAAAGTACCAAAATGCCGGGGGGAAAAGGTAGAGTAACGATAAGTAATCCTACGTTAATAACCCGCGGTAGTTTCGTTAGAAGAGACTACCTGAAATGTGTTTTTTTCACTAAACGTAAATCTTTTATCGTATCAAGAACCCAGGTTTTGGGAAATTTTCAACTGAAGTAATACGTAGCTCACGTTTCTGAATTTTCCCACTATCTCCTGAAAACACACTCTCCTATGCAGTGGTGAACCCAGGATTTTTTCTGGGGGGGGGGGGGGCGAGATGAATGGATAAAAATATTTATAATGCATGGGGGGGGGGGGCGAGATGAACGAATAAAAATATTTATAATGCAAAATCAATATTTCTACTTCTTTGGGGGAGCCAGTGCCCCCTGCCCCCCCCCCTGGGACTTTTAAGGATCTACGGTCGATGCTCTTCGAGTTTTTATCTTACAAAGAAAATATTTACATCATCTGGAAGATGAAAGCTCTCTCATTCATATAAACCTCATTTCAAGTCTCTATCTTAAAATTTCGATTTTTAATTGAATTTTAAAGAACGATACTCTAACACAAATTTTCTACCGGTAGGAAGAAAAGCAAATTCTCCCATTGGATTGTAAACAACGATAACGGAATGTTTTAAATCTCATGGGGGGGGGGGGGGAGGAATATTTGCAGGAAGTCGAATGAACTCTCATTAGATTGTCAATCGTATGATGGCAATGGAATGTTTGAAATCTCATGGGGGGGGGGGGACTGTTTCCAAGCAGTCATCTGGTGGACGGATGGCTTGAGCGTAGCTAGGTGAAGCCCGAACCTATATATATAAATGGATGTATGTGTGTATGTTCCAGCATCACTCTGGAACGCCTTTAGCAGTTTCAACCAAACTTGGTACACATATCACTTACAATCTGGTAAGAAACACTGGAGGGGTAAGACAACTAGACAACCCTAGCATCCATAAGGGGGGGGGGGCAGGGGCACATGTAAAAATAACCGAAAATGACTGATAAGTGTGGAATCCATAGTTTTCAGGGTCGCTGAGATTAATGGTGACACTCCCGTTGCCGTCTATGTGAAAGTTCAGCCCCCTCCCCCATCAGCATTGGGAGGGGGAGGGGAAAAAAGGAGTAAATATAAGATGTTCAAAATACCGAGAGTAGTGTCGAAACCATAGTTTTCGGGGTCGCTGAGATTAATAGTGACATTTCTGATGCCGTTTAAGTGCAAGTTCAGTCCCCCCCCCTTAAACCCCTAGGACGGGTTTGTAACCAGTTGCGCCGTGTGCGTGGCTCCATTCAATTACATAGGTTACGACTCATCACGGACTGGTTTGTGATTTGAGTCAGTTATCAGTTTCTTTTGAGTTGCTCCGTGTGCAGACGGTTTTAACCTATTGAGAAAATTTGCTCGAAGATCGCCGACTTGGATTGAAAGTTTTCTTTTAATTGTACTCCGTAATATAGAAATTTTACGCCTTGGGACTTTTTTATTTTTTATTAAGGTAAATAATATTTTAAAACTTAAATGATTCAGGGGGGAAAATATGGTATAGTGTGTTTTATACGTTCCTAAATTCCTTTGGCGGACGCAATTTATCAAGTGAATCCTGTTGTAAGGTGCAGAAAATTTCGGGCTATCTGAAAATACCATTTTTACTGGATTATCGTCATTTATGTAGCTGTCAATAGTAGACACATTTTCTCCATGGGTTAACGTTTAGGTGAGCGACTCCAGTAGGGTTATGTGGCGTCACTGTAAGTAGGTAAGGCGATTCTCTCTGAGGCATTTTGCAGAAATTTCACAACTATTGATCCATATCAAGAAAGACAGAGTTCTAATTAACAAACGAAGACCAACTTTTTAAAACAAAAAACTTAACAATTTATTAACAAAAATAATTAACATTTAAAACAGTGCAACATATTCAATTTAAAAAAACCGTGCATATTCCCAATGTCCGGAGCCTAAAAACACATCCGCACCGCCCGCGTTCTCAAGCGTCTCTCTCCAATGTCTGGATTTTTAGAAGGGGTGGAGGGGCCGGCAGATTATCGGCTGACAGCTCTTCTTAGACGCCGAACTTTACTACATTGCAGAAACGTTCAGATGACAGCTTTAGTGGCTGCATCTGTAAGGAAAACGGTTTTTAATCCCCCCACGTGTTCCGAACTGGTGGAACCGAACAACACATTCCTTGAAAAACACGCAGCTGTGTTTCAAGCCCTTGTGGGGTCTCGGGAAAAAAATAAGACCCTATTTCCAGTACGCTACAGTTAGTACACAGCAGCCTTTTAAGCATGAGATCGACGATCTGCGAAGTCAGCTGATGAACTTACTGCATTCGTGCATTTTTCCAAAAGCAAGTTGCAGTACGTTCCTAGCGTACAGGTAGCCCTGGACCTTGTTACGGGCTCCTTTTCATTGCATGTAGAAATCGATATAGAACTGATTTAAAGTGATATTTTTAAAAGGCTTTCGATAAAAGACTCTCGCAGGTGGATTTTAACATGCACATAAGAGCGAAGATGGTACAGAACGATTGCATAACACCTCCACTGCGTTTTTTCAGTAAACGTGATAAATCTTTTATCGTATCAAGAAAGAGCCCAGGATTTGGGAAATTTTCAAATGAAGTAATATGTAGCTCACGTTTCTGAATTGTCCTACCGTCTCCTGAAAACTCTCTTCTATGGGTGCATTATGCCAAGTGTAGTATTTATGGAACTTCGAAGGATGAAAGCTTTGATTTTTTTTATTTTATTATTATTATTTGAGTAAGTTGTCCAAGTCTGAATAAAAATGAAACGGATAGCTATAACGCATTAAATATTACAAATATTACTCGGATGAATGCTATTATGTACCTTGAAATCACGCGAATCCTTCGAATTCGAAATTTTTTCGTAACTAAAATCCATCCCCTACACACCTACACGCACTCTATCGTAAAATGGGGTTCTAAATTGTAAACAAACATGCTCTTTAGTCAGGGCCCGATTTAAAAAATTCTTGACTATAGGCCAGACCCTGATTTTCCATTATGCCCAGTAGGCCCGGGCCTAGAGTCCCCCAAAATTTTAATTTTAAAAGGAAAAAATAAATTCCCAATTTAAATTTTTTTAATAGCAATTTTTTATATATTCTTTCAAATTTGATTGATTGGTTCATATGCATAATTACATGTATAGTTCATCATATGTATGTTATAGTGTACTATATAAGGGATTAATAAGTTTTTCTGGTTGCATTGTATTGGTGTTTTAATGATGAAGTTAATGTGTTGTATTGCTTCTTGTTATTTGATAATGTTCTAGGCTTCTACTCTTAAAATAGCCAATTAATGGTAAAATGGTAATTTCACAATGATTAATGATTTTTTTGTGTTAAATTTGGAAATGTTAGGCCCACATCAGTGTTAGGGGGGCCTCATCCCGAGTTGTGCCTATAGTCAATTTTCTAAATCGGGCCCTGCTATAGGCACAACTTGGGATGGGGCCCCCTAATACTGATGTCGGCATAACATTTCCAAAATTGACACACACAAAAAAAAACATGAATCATTGTGAAAGTACCATTTTACCAAGAATCGGCTGTTTGAAGCGTAGAAGCCTAGAACATTATCAAATTACAAAAAGCAATACATTATTTTCATCATTAAAACACCAATTCAATGCAACCAGAAAAACTTATTAATCCCTTATATACACTATAACATACATACATATATATATAATGACCCAATCAATCAAATTTGAAAGGATTTATAAAAAAATTGCTATTAAAAAAGGTAAAATAAATGAATTTTTACTATTTTTCTTTTTAAAATTAAAGTTTTTTTGGGGCCCCAACATTCGGGGGCCCCTAGGCCCAGGCCTAATGGGAAATCAGGGCCTGTCTTTAGTACAAAATTCAATGTCTATGAAAATGCTTCAGTACTCACTTAAAGAGTCAGTCCATGTGAGATGCAAGCACAATAGTCTGTCTGAACGAGCTTGGATTGCCGACTTCTGGCATCTTCAAAATTTTGAATCTCTTCACAACCTCCCCAGTAGCATGTTTGAGACAAGTTGAAAGACACAGCAGCAATAACAGTAAGGCTCAGGCAGAAATAGAGAGACGCCGAACAGAATAAAATGCCACAGTATAAAACGCAGACAGTTTTCGCTTTGGTCTCTGTATTTCGCAATGACAATTAAGACTGAAATCACTAGCGTGATAAAGCTGAAAAAGATTTTGTCGTCTCTGAAATCTATATCCATTGCACAGAGATTCGAGGAACATCCAACTCTATTACTGCGCTAGTTTCAGATCCTTCTCATGTGAGTAATCTGAAAAAGCGAAGAAAGATACGCTATAGAATTGTTAGATACAAATTAGAAGATAGGCTCATGTCTGAAGTGATAGGAAATTCAAAAGATTATGTCGAGGCAGCTCTAATGTAAACTTTGCAGCAAAAGCATAAATATTACAAATAATTTGTTTCTCACGTACAGGTAACCCTCCTACAACACGGTAGATAGGTTCCTAGAAAATGCCGTGTTGTGTGAAACCGTGTTATGAGACCCAGAGACAGTACAAAAAAGGGGGTTACGTTCCGAAAACTTATTTAAAAACAATTTTTTTTTAAAAATTCCATATAAGCAAGTTAATTTTTATTAAAAATATAAATGTATGTATAACACAAAACGAAAAGAAACAAAAAATATTATTTTCATTTAATGTGACATTAATTTAATAAATTTCATCCTCATCATTGCTAAGGACAATGAAACGAGAACGTGTTTTCTGTTAAACGATGTCACCTTCACTTTCAGAATCTTTTTCTTCATTTAGAATTTTGCACCTTCTATCCTCTTTAAAAAATCTGTAATTTTGGTTTGTTTGCTGGTTCTTACAAGGTCATTGTAAATTTTACGGTATAGAGATAGACAATTTTGCAGCTCCCTTTTGAATTTTCGGCTTCTTTCAGCGGAAGGGTCTGCATTCAAGAAAAATGATTAAAGAATTTCAGCTAAGCTTAGGCCTTCTTGCAATTTTATAGTTGTATAAACAAATTATAATTTATTCATTTATATTTTCATGTAAAGCCACTATAATTTATTGTTCCTTCCCGTCATTATTTTAAGGTAATTTAGTTTTTAAATGTGTTAAACAAAAATCATGATATCTAGTGCTGTAGAAATACAGTGTTGTACAAAGGTTTTCGGAATTTTTTTTATAATGTTAGAGCGAAACCGTGTTACAGGTTGCAGTGTTATACGAGGGTTCCCGCAATTTATCCTATCGTGTTAGAGCGAAACCGTGTTGTAAGAAGCCGTGCTATTGGAGGGCTACCTGTAATTCTAAATTAACAATTCGCACGAAGCGGAGATCTTAATCTTTAAAATGGTACCTCATTTATCGATTTTGGTTAAACATAAAACGGAGAAAAAAGGATAAAACAAAACAAAAAAAAACTTTTAGAAATAATAAACATAGATAATTAACAGGAACAGCAATTCTCCCATAGTGATGGATATTTCAAACGCATACAAAGAAGCTATGGAAAAGCACCACTCTACGGGAGAATCCACAGAAATTTAAGACAAGAAAAAAAAAGTTAATAAGCTTGCACTCCAACAAAGCACAAACGATGATGTTCGCATAATTACCCAAAAATCAAATAATCCAACGCATCAGTAAACGTACATGCATCGCATATTTAGATAGCTGTCGGAAACTTAGGACTCCACATCACTTCTGAATGTACAGGTAGCCCTCCTACAGCACGGCATCTTACAACACGGTTTCGCTCTAACTCGATAAGATAAATTGCGGGAACACTCGTATAACACTGCATCTTGTAACACGGTTTCGCTTTATCACGATAAAAAAATTGCGAAAACCTTTGTACAATACTGTACTTCTATAGCACTAGATAACATTAATTTTGTTTAACACATTTAAAAACTAAATTACCTTAAAATAATGACGGGAAGGAATAATGAACTATAGTGGCTTTACATGCAAATGTATAAACAAATTATAATTTTTTCATTTATAACTCTATACAATTACAAGAAGTCCTAAGCTTAGCCGAAAATCTTGAATCATTTTTCTTGAATGCAGACCCTTCCGCCGAAAGAAGCCGAAAATTCAAAAGGGAACTTCAAAATTGTCTAGCTCCCTACCGTGAATCTACAATGACCTTGTAAGAACTAGCAAATAAACCAAAATTATAGATTTTTTTAAAGAGGATAGATGGTGCAAAAAATCTAATGAAGAAAAAGGTTCTGAAAGTGAAGGTGATATCGTTCAATCGAAAATACATTCTCGTTTGATTGTACTGAGCAGCAATGAGGAAGAAATTTATTAAATTAAGGTCGCATTAAATGAAAATATTTTTTTGTTAGTTTTCGTTTTGTGTTATACATTTATATTTTTGATAAAAATTTAGTTGATTATATGGAATTTTTCAAAAAATGTTTGTTTTAAATAAGTTTCCAGAACGTAATCCCCCCTTTTTTGAACTGTCTCTGGGTCTCATATAACACGGTTTCACACAACACGGCATTTTCTAGGAACCTATCTACTGTGTTATAGAAGGGTTACCTGTACCTCAAACGATATCTGTAACATTCTATAATAATGTAACATTCTAAAAATAATAAATACGTACCATTGCATCCCGTGATCAGTTGAACAGAGCCTCGTTGATTAAACTGAAACTTATCAGGGTTATTTTCCAGAGCCAATTAATTACGAATGCTTACCAGACACGACTTTATAGACCTTGAATATCGCACACATCAGCGCGGCTATCGGCTTGCGACTGCGTACCGTTAAAAAGTTTTGGTTTATTAGGAATTTTATCGCTGGCGTTACTTCCTGTCTGAAAGTGAAGCGTAGCTTCCGAAACCGTATATACTATCCTCCCACCACATTCTTGGATTGTTTTAGGTTTCGAGACATCTAATTTTGTAGGTTTGGAGCTCTGGACCTCGCAGGAAATTCGTTATTTTCTCAAGGCCCTCCTCCCAGACGTGTGATCCATGTTACAATGTTCTGTTTATTTAACGCCCCTAAAAAAAATCCATGTAGGCTCTTCTAACGAAACAACTGCGGGTTGTTAACGTGGGATTACTTATCATTGCTTACATCTTTCGTATGTATATGTGTATGTTATGTATATATATATATATGTATGTATGTATGTGTTATGTATATATATATATATATATATATATATATGTATGTATGTGTTATGTATATATGTATCTATATATATGTACCTATATACACTGCTAAAAAAAATTAGGGGAGCAAGCAAAGAAGTTAAGAAAACCGTGCGAGACAGCCACGCATTGGCATAAAATGGATAGTCCACTCGTATCAATGCGCAATACAGAAAAAAAGACGTAAAAAAATTTGTAATTAAGCTTTAATTCTTTGAAAATATGGAAAAAACATGAAAAGATGATTTAGGGCAACAATTTGGTTACATATAAACGATAAAAGTATTGTTTTGAAATGATGCAAGATTTTTAATATGGCGTGTGGTCTCCTCGAACAGCTAAGACTGCTGCACACCTGTTTTCCATGGATGCGATGATGTTATCGATAAGACTTTGGGGAATACTGTTCCACTCCTCAAGAAGTGCAATCTCCAAGTCTCGGAGAGTAAAAGGAGGCCTTGGTCTCGAAGCAATGCGTCGTCCGAGCATGTCCCAAACATGCTCGATTGGATTCAGGTCAGGAGAGCACGCTGGCCATTCTATACGCTGTATTGTTTCAGCTTCAAGCATGTTCTCCACAAGACGAGCTGTATGCGGTCTGGCATTATCATGCTGGAAAACAAAGGAATCTCGAATGGCTGCAGCGTCTAAGGTATGACATGAGGTCTCAGTATCTCGTCTGCATACCTTCGGGCCGTCAAAATACCATTCCGAATGATATGCAGGTCCGTACGTCCACCTATGCTGATTCCACCCCATACCATAAAACTAGCTCGTCTGTATTGTGACCTTTCATGAACGAATGTGGGGTTATTTCGAGTGCCCCTTTCCCTCCATTCCAAAACACGTCGGGTGTCACACTCCAGACTGAATCGGGACTCGTCTGTAAACAGCACTTGGCTCCAATCATGTTGCTTCCAATCTCGATGTTCAGCAGCCCATCTTCTTCGGGCCGCACGGTGGCGTGAGGTCAACGGAATGCATAACATTGGCCTACGTGCATAGAGACCACCCTGATGAAGCCTTTTACGTACTGTTTGGCTGGACACCCT
Organism: Dolomedes plantarius; assembly: GCA_907164885.2. Lineage (NCBI taxonomy): Eukaryota > Metazoa > Arthropoda > Arachnida > Araneae > Dolomedidae > Dolomedes > Dolomedes plantarius. The sequence goes on from OU015502.1 coordinate 33,628,412, forward strand.
TCGTCCTGTTGCCAAGAGCAACTGTCTTTGCAGCTGAGTAGCAATGTCTGTTCTGTTTCGACGAGCTGTTAACAGTATATACCGGTCATCAGTTGCTGTAGTGGCGCGTGCCCTGGTCTTTTTCTAACATTCCCTGTTTCTTGGAATCGATTCCACAGCCTTACAACGACACTTCTGGCGACTCCAACAGCGTCCGCGACACTACGTTGTGTTTGCCCGGATTCAAGTCTGCCTATAATACGCCATGCCATGGATTCCGGTAAATCACGTTGTTGAGACATTTTCAAGTCACCTTTTCTCAAAAATAACTGAGCAATCGAATTTCACAGTTAAGGCAGTGAAACAGACGTTTCTGCAACATCCCGATTTCCTCCCTTATGTTCTCTTTTTGGTTTTTGACGTCATGAACTTTGATTTGCATATGAAGTTTTCTTCTTCTGTTTCCTGCTAGGCTTTAAATTATGGGTGATTTATTTTATGTTACTTATCGGTGTAAGTATTTGCGTAATTTCGTTAAAACCATGTGCTCCCCTAATTGTTTTGAGCAGTGTATATACATATATGTATGTCAAAAATTTGACGCATTTTCGTACTTTTCTGTTTAACTGTTTACTGCTTGTCCAAGCGATATAGACTGGGTTTGGCTCGCTGCCAAAATTATGACTCGCGAGTGACGGACGGACGGTTTTAGTATCTGAAATTTTGCTTTTCGGAGGACCGTTAGGGAGGAACGTAATCCTACGTTAAAATGGCAGCGATGCACTGTGTTACTACCAGAAGCTAATCTTAAGCTACAGTATCAGAGCCGGTCCCATAGGTGAGGTGACCGCCTCAGGCGCCGAATTGAAATAAGCGCCAAAACGAGACAATAAAAATACGTAATTTTAAAGAATAACTAAAAATATTAATCTAATAAATGAAATTCATATAATATACAAATATAAGTGAATATTTAGACTATTTTTTTATAAATCCCTGCATTTGAGATTGAGAATTAAATTTTGAATGCCTATTTCCAAACGTTGTAGCTCTAAGAATTCTACGTACTCTGTCTGTAATTGTACTACTTAATTAAAGTTGAGTAATTTTTTTCAAAAATGTTCGTTATATTGTTAAGTAGACTATTTCTAATAGAGATACATTCATCACTTCAGTGTCTCCAATAATTTGTAAAACTTGCCTCAGGTGCCACAATGGATCGTCTGGCTATGTACAGTGTTTTATCAATTTTAAATTGTAGTATTAACATTGTAGACTACTGTAAGAGTGACCAAAATGTTGATAATATTCAGATATATTTATAATTAAAGGCCAAAGAATGCAGATACATTCGCCTTATTTCAAAACTATCCAGTTTATTGGTTCCAAGGACAACTTTCAAATTCATTCCTATTATGTCCAAAAACCTAAAAAAACAATGATAGTCCATCTTCATGATATGGGGGATACCGTGTAATAGCTGCACATTTGATCCATTACATCAACTCTAGCTTTTCTCGTATTGTAATCCAGTATAATTGATTGTTTACCACAGTTAAATCAGGACTAACAATGAAGGGAAAGGAATAAAAGGGTCAGAAAACCATTCCTATACATTAAAATAGGTGTAGATATAAATAGAAACTGCTTAGAACAGGGGTCGGCAACGCGGTGCCCGCGAAACAATTTTAAAGTGCCCGCCGTTCAAATATCTAAATTTTAGGTGTTTGAGATTAGAAATTAGATTTTAGATATTTTTGATTGTTTGAGTTTAGATATTTGATTGAGAGGTATCAGAAGAGGAAAGGTACTTGAAATGTATTACAACAGCTGAAATAATTTCTATTATCCAGGAATAAAATTTATTTAGAATTAGGGAAAAAAACCTTGGTTAATTGAGCTACGCTTTCTAACTGATGTAACTGTAAAATTGAAGGAACTAAATATGAAACTACAGGGTAGAAATCATCATATTGCTTCTATGACAAGTACGAAAAATGCATTTCAAGCTAAATCGGCGCTCTGGAAATCGCATGTGGAGAAAGTTAATTTATCGCATTTCCCAAATTTTAAAACGTGATAGAAAATTATTATGATGGAAATTCTATCAACTATCAGTTTGTCAAACATTTTGATTCCTTATTGGAAGAATTTAATACCAGATTTGAAGAAGTCTACGAATTGGAGGCATTCTTGACGTTTTTCATTCATCCTTTCTCTCATACAGAGAACGATGTGACTCATAAAATCGCAACATATTTTGATATTTCCAATACGGAGGACTGAGAATTCGAAATTATAAATATAAGAAATGACATTGAACTAAAATTACATTATAGCGAAGAAAAATTTTGGAATTTAGTGAATGGAAATAGCTTCCCCTTGTTGAGAAAATGTGCTCTGAAATTGAACTCTCTTTGGGCGACTACAAATACTTGTGAATATTTGTTTTCTAATACGAAATTCTTAAAATCAAAGTACCGATCAAGCCTCACTGACACTCATTTGGACCATTGCCTGAGAACTGGGAATTCGACTTAAGACACATTACAACAAATTGGTCGCAGATTTGCAATGTCAAATATTGCATTAACTATCAATTTTATTACTTTGTTTAAATTGAAATTTTATGTATTAAAAATTTATGTCACATTAATATTTTTGTTTAAATATTAACCCCCCCCCCTCCTCTTCTTCATCTAGGGGTGCCCGTCGAACACCCGCATTTCTGAAATATGCCCTCCTAGTAAAAAAGGTTGCCGACCTCTGGCTTAAAACATTCAACCCTTAGGCCGTCTGCACACGGGCCAACTCAAAAGAAACTGATAACTGACTCAAATCGCAAACCAGTCCGTGATGAGTCGTAACCTATATAATTGAATGGAGCCACGCACACGGCGCAACTGGTTACCCGTCCGACGGGTTTGTAACCAGTTGCGCCGTGTGCGTGGCTCCATTCAATTATATAGGTTACGACTCATCACGGACTGGTTTGCGATTTGAGTCAGTTACCAGTTTCTTTTGAGTTGCTCCGTGTGCAGACGGCCTTACATATACAAACCATTCAAAATTACGAAAATGTTGAACTCTATACCCGGGCGCGACGGCTGAAGGGTTAGTGCAATACAAAAGGTTAAAAAGGAAATTTTTATTCATCAACTTACAACCTGCGGGAAACGCGGATAGAATATTAAAATTTCCTAGAAGCATAGTTGGTGACAAAACGTCTTCCTATATTCAAATACATACTAAAATTCCTTTGAAGGGGGATGCTTTTCCCGCTGTCCAGACACTAAAAATTCAAAGCGACGCGATCATAGTTCGTCACGCCGAAATTAACAGAATGAGTTGGACGCGATTTCGGCATTGCTGGAGGGCGAGTTCGAGCCTAGCCTCGGTTCTGGAAACCCCCGGTCCCCAACAGAAGTCGAAGTTTTTTTTTTAATTATTAATTCCAATGGCAGAGAACTTGACATAATGAATAACACAAAGAAAGAAGGAAATACAAAAAAGAAAAAGAAAAAAAGATAGATAGAAAAAAAAGGTCAGTCTCATTCGAATATTTGCCTACCAGTACCGTTCAACCAAGGAAGCCCCACAGAGCGCTCTACAGTAAAGAATATGGTGGCCACCCATAATGACTTGCTCCCCACAAAGGGTACAGTAGGAAGAGGTACGGAAAGACACCAATTTTAAAAAGGTGTACAGCCAGAGAGTCATGCCGTGTATAGTCTAAAAATTACAGAAGCCGAAGTTGATAGCAACGTATTTCAAGGTTTTTTATATTTTAACGTATAGTGTTTTGTGAGCGAACCAACACAAAGTGACAAATCGGCAGGAACGTACTTTGAAACTGGGACATTCCCGGTCAACGCCTGCTGTGACAGTAAGTATAACGTTAAAAATGTTTCAGTTTGTTTCTGGATTTCAAAAACTACAAGAACTTGTTGAATTGTACTACAGTAAATTTTTACATCGTCCTCCTAACTTGCTATAAAATGCTGCATTACAGCTTAGTCCTCTTTCTGCTCTTTTACAGACAAACAGTATTTAGTATAGTATTTTAATTAACCGAAAAACACACTATTGGTGTCGGTTGATAGTCAAAAATGGCTCTGAGGTGCGAGATACATCTCCCTACTCCCCGAATAAAATAATCAATTTAGCAATGACGTTTGCCTGATATTTCACGGAATAAATAAGAATTAACGAAACACTTACTCTCTAGGCTAATTTCCTCCACTTCAAGTTGAAGAATATTTGGTGCGAGCGTGAAATTTTACTTGCTAGATCTATTGAGGATGAAATCTTATATCAACTTTCGTTTACAATGTAAACGAAACATATAGTTTCTATTTTTCAGCTTTTCTTATTTTTGGTCCAAGGAGTGTTGTGTATGGTAGTTTTTTCCCGTATAATTTGTTGTACTTTCTCCAAAGCTTTCTACTTAGTTAAACGGCATCAGAGCCCAGTTTAGCTAGATATTTTCTGTGCAAGCTAATTCGCTATCTTTGCTGAAATAGAACTCCCAAATGCTGCCTAAGCGTTTTGATATCAATCGTTTAGCAGGGGAATGGGAAATTTTTTTAAAAAAACGGATGAAGAAATATCCATTTAAGGCCAAATAGGAATTATATACTCATCCTATTTTCACTAAAACTCATATTCGATAGACTCCTCTAAAACTGAAAAATCGGTTGAAAACTTGTACTAGTTATTAAGCCTAGGATTTGCATGAAATCTAAACAAAAGTACCCCTATATAAAGAGGCTGAATTAATAACTTAATTGAAATGTAAAGTATGAAACGGGTTCTATGAATTAAGGTCATAAAAGCTTTCTTGTATAGAGCAGGATACAATACAAGCAGCGACGACCAGATTAAATTTCAGCAGACATCGAGAAATGTGTAATATCTCGCTTAAAGAGTGAACACGTAAAATTTCTGCTTTAATAACTGCAGTTGGGAGCAAATTTAAGACAATATGTTAGGAACAGTTTATTAAGGCCAAACATTGATAATTTGGGACTCCTTTTTCATTACAAATAAGATTTCTGTTTACAGTTGATGTAATTTTAGCTATAGTTTCCCAAACAAGAAAACTGGACCGAGAATTGCCTCGATCGCAACATTTTGATACAGCAGTGTAGTGGGAGGAGATAGAACTAATGACAATAAATAGTATTACCTTTGTATCTACATTGAAAGCCAAAAAACGGTACAGGTGTGCGCATGCAAATAACGGAGATATGCAACCAATCAGTGTAACGCGGTTGGCAGCGCCAATGTAAGACAACAGGTGCCTGGCGATGTAATTAGATTTGTTCGTGCTGCTACAATGGCAGGTTTCACAATTTGTGTGACTTTGAACGTGGTGTTATAGTCGGTGCACGAGAGATGGAACATAGCATCTCCGAGATAGGGATGCAATTTGAATTTTCACGCTCGACCATTTCACGAGTGTACCGTAAATATCAGGTATCCGGTAAAACATCAAAACTCAGACAGAGGGTGCGGCCGGAAAAAGACCTTGAATGAACGGAACCGTCGACGACTGACAAGAATCCTTAAAAGAGATAAGCGGGCAACACTTCCTCAAATTGCTGCGGATTTCAATGCTGGGGCATTAAGTGCTATCGTGCGAACTGTTCAACAGAACGTCATTTATATGGGCTTTCGGAACTTCAGGCCCATTCGTAAACCGTTGTTGACTGCACGACACAAAGCTTTCCGCTTTACATGGGCCTACCAACACTTCCATTGGACTGTTGAAGACTGGAAACACATTGTTTGGTCTGACGAGTCTCGTTTCCAATTGTATCGGACAGATGATTGTGTACGAGTATAGAGACAACCTCATGAATCCATGGACCGTACATATCAGCCGGGGACTGTTCAAGGTGATGGTATGGGGTGTGTGCAGTTGGCGTGATATGGGACCCCTGATACGTCTAAAGATGACTCTGTCAGGTAACGGGTACATAAGTATCCTGAACGGATCAGCAACACCCATTCATGTTCATTGTGCATTCCGACGGACTTGGACAATTCCACACGTCGAGAGTTGCTACCGAGTGGCTCCAGGATCACTGTTCTGACTTAAAACACTTCCATTGACCACCTAAATCCCCGGACCTTAACATTATTGAGCATATCTGGGACGCCTTGCAACGTGCTGTTCAGAAGTGATCTCCACCCCCCTCGCACTCCTATTGATTTCTGGATTGTCCTGAGGGATTCATGGTGTGAATTGCCTCCAGGATACCTTCAGGCAAAAGTAGAGTCCATGCCACATCGTGTTCAAGCACTTCTGCGTGCTCATGGGGGCCCTACACGATGTTAGACAAGTGTAGTAGTTTTTTGGCTCATCGGTGTATTTCCCTGCAACGGTCGTATACACGTGGTCCTATTTTTACATGGAGGATGCGCTCCAGTCTGTGTCGTGTAAAAAAGGACATGGGATATATGGTAAAATGATGTATATGGTTAATTAATTACTTGTTTTTATTGGTAAAATACATACAAAAATAAGTAATAAATAATTTGAAAAAATTGAATCAAATTATTTATTTCTATATTCGTGCCAATTGTATGCGTTTAAAAATAAAGAAAATCATATTCTTAAATTTAAGAAGACTGCCTTTTTTTAAGATTAAATTAATCAGTTTTATTTTAAATATTTAAAAAATCAAATTCAGGAGCAAATATATATATATATATATATATATATATATATATATATATATATATATATATATATATATATATATATATATATATATATATATATATAGATAGATAGATAGATAGATCTATATATATATCTATATATAGATATAGATATATAGATATATATATGTAACATACTGGACAACCCAAGGAAAGAATGGGCGTCCAGCACATCACTGGGAATGAAGAGTAGTCGTGGCTCGAATAAACGACGCGGCAAGTTACGGCATTAAATTTTATTAGACGGAGAATACGTCTTTCCAAGACAATTACAAAATCAAAAAAGCGTACATGTTTCCGTTCATGTGGTTTATATAAACTTTGTCATGTGATCATCATCGCGATTAGGGATTTGCTGTTGTCGATAAGTCACATGTGGTTTTATATAATCTGCGCAGAGCTTATCTAAAATATTGGGGACGCCGCGCCTATTTGAAAAAGGAAGCCATTTAATATTTTCTCTCGAGGTTATCGGAACTTAGAATCAAAAGCGAAATTTAGCTCGTACGCCCAAGGGAATTTAGAATGTTAGATTTTAAAATGGTATGGGGTTTTTAATGTTATAGAATATCCCCCCCGTCCGAGAAGAGGCTGACCAACAATGCCTGCATTGGAGGACAGACTCACCCGGCCATGTGAGGAAAATGGGCGTCGACCACAAATTTGGAAAAGTTTTAAAAGGAACATATGTTTTAAGTTAATTTAGTATGATGATCACATGGCAAGACATTGCACATTTCAATATCGAATACACAAAAATACACTAATGATTTACTAATTTAGGAACACAATAAAAACAAAAAAATTATAGAAATTAATGATCAATTATAGAAAATTGTAAATTATATAAATTTCTTATATTGTTGCTGTGAAAAACAATTAAATTTAAATATGCACTTATCATCAAATGAAGACAATGCTGAGCAGGGCGGCCGTTCCCCACACAACAAAATCTCAAAAAAAAAATTAAATTTTTAAAAAATTATCAAATTTTCACTCTACATCAGTTTTAATTTTGAGTCGACTCACACAAATAATAGAATATAACAATGAAAATATCAAAATCAACAAACAAACATGTTAAGTAAATGGAATTGAACATGACAATAATAATTTGAAGTTATTGTACTTTCCTCCTCAACTCTCACAACATTGGGGTGAGTCCAAAAAAGTTTGTAAGGTACACATGGTAGCTTATAGTTCACGTTCCTTGTAATGTTATCTACAGTATGTTGCTTGAGAAAAGTACAAAAAAAAATCACAGTTCGGTAGGTTCTGTGTCCTATCATCTCGCAAGTGCAGAATACACAAAAAAGATCACAATGCATTGGCTTAAATAGAAAAAAAAATAGTCCTTTGTATTTGGGTACAAAAAAAATCAGTCTTTTTAGTGCTGTGTTATTTCTGCTTCACAAACGTAGAATACATAAACATCACATTATCTCGACTTGTTTACATATAAAGAAAATTAGTTCTTTAGTTATATAATAAAAATCACAGTTTATAATAAAAATCACACTTTCAATAAAAATCACAAGATTTAATAAAATCACATTTCAAATATATCAATTGTATATAAAAATTACAAAACATATCACTCATTATCTAGTTTTCGTATCTTTATTTATCTCATTATTTTTTCTTAATATCCATTATCTCCTTTATTTCAATATTACTTATTATCAACAAAAATCTCTTTTTAATATCTTTTATATTTCTTATTATTCTCATTTCATCATTTCTTATATTCATTTTATTTCGACAATATTTATTCATTCCAAAATTCTATTCAATATTCTTTAATTATACTTATTCATATTTATTCTAACTTTATTTATTCTCAATACTTTTCACTTTATTTTCAAATTATTTATCTACTATTCATTTTTGTACATTTATTATAAGTTTATGTGGATCCATTTCCTTGCTCTGAAGGTACCTTGTATGTGTTCCCCAACTCTTAGTTTCAAATTTTTTAATTCTACCTCTAAGCAGTGAGGGTTGTGTTTATGTTTGTGTAACAAGTGGGTTTTCTTTCTCCATATTGTTCTCTGACTAATAAGGAGGAAGTCTTTTAGCCGTACAGTGGACTAACCGTTAAATCTCCGACAGAATATGACTGCGTTGAAAAACAGCATCTTGTATAGTACAAAGATGGAGAAAAAGGAAAAGGTGCAGTTGTCATACCTGTGGGAGTATAATATATAGAAATGGGAGGACAAAAGGAGTGGCCATCCCAGCCCTGTTTTAGTCATTACTCAAGCATATAGTCTTCAGCACTTTAAGTGACTGAGTTGATGAATTAAAAACGAATAGTAAAAAAATTAAAAAAGATCTTAAACAGTTGGGACGACATCCAACGCGCTTGTAGAGTTGGGTGATAGGAAAGTGTTTTTCAAGAAATAGGAAATTTACTGAAAGGTTAAAGAAGTAGAGTTGTCATAGCCGGTGTTTAAATTGAGATCCAAAAAAATTCACATATAATAGTATTCTTAAGAAGAAAGTTTAAGTTAGACAGTTTTTTTTTTTTTTTTTTTTTTTTTTTTTTTAATATATCTTTAGTAGGACAACACATAATTAATTATATCAATTAAAAAAATATATAATGATGTTAAGCATCACATAGAAAAGAAAGAAAAATGGATCTAATGTTTGTCATTATTCATGGTGTAGTTTTAAGTTCTCTGGTGCATTATAATATCTCAATCTGCAAGCATGGACAATTTCAGAATCTCGTTTAGTGTGAAAGTTTGGTCTATCAATTTTATATTCAATAGAATCAAAAATATACAACATATGAAAGTATTAAACACACACTAATAAAATATTTCTAATACTAATAATAATATCTCAATATTCTGTATAAATTGTCATAATTTAATGTTAACGTCCAAATTTGAATTTCGAAACTATTATTCTATCAATTGACACAAATAATCAAAATTCTTTTACCAATACCCATCTCAGTTTTATTAAGTTAATCATGAAATCGATAAACCAAAATTAATTTTTCTTTTCTTATATCACATTTCGGTATGAATCCTCGCTGTAAAGTTCCCAAATATTCATCATTTGTATTTAATATCTTAAAACATATTTCTCATTATAATATTCTCTCTTCTATTTATTTATTTTTCTTCATTATTTCTATTTCGAGAATTTTCTGGGGCGGATGAACCAAATATAACATACAATGGTTTTTTTCAATTATCCAATTGTGGTTTTTTGGCACCCTAAGTCATGTTATAAAGACGTTCCGTTTATATGAAAATCGTAACACGAATTTTAACTTTCGACTGAACCTCCAGAAATCTCCTTTACTTAAATTCGTAGAACAATTTACGAGGTTTCAACATCAAATGTAATATGTCAAAGTACTTAAATTATAAAATTTTCTTGATGTCTGAAAATTACTATGTTATCCCTGCAGATTTTCCAAAACCAAAACCACAGGCATCATATGTTAGTTTTAGAAAAGCTCAATTTGAAAACCGTAATATTTATAGGTTAAATGAATCAAAACAAGTTTGGCTCTTTTCATGATTGTGTTTACAAAACTAATGCTGAGCATTCAAATTTATTGCGGAGGCGACCTTCGAAATGTAATACAACGCGCTCGAAAACGGAAATGATTTACGTTATTTTTTTTTTTTCTTTTTCTCCGAGACGATTCAGAACTGCGTGCAAAATTAGATACTCATAACATTACTTTACTCATTTAATATTTCAGTTTAACGTAACCAAGGATCATTAATTATCTTAAAACACTAAAATATTCATTATCAGAAAAAGAACATGGAAATATTATAAAATTACACTAAAAACACACACTTATAATAAATTTATCACATACAAGTCTCAAAAATTTCTTTAAATTCAAATATCTTATAATATGAAACAATATACTCTTAAAATTCCATCAAAATGCAAATCAAAATGAAACATTTTAAAATCAAAAACAAAATACACGTTTTAAACCAATGATTCTTACTTTCGTTTTACTTTTTATCGATTTATTTTTTATCATAGGTACTTAATTAAATCAATAATTTGAAAATACTTTCACCGAAACACATTTATAATAAATTTTTATCAGTATCTATTAATATTAAAATTTTTCACAATAATTTGTAAATTTTAGCTTACCAATTGAAGTGTTATTCACACTCTTTACCATTATCCTTATTAATTTTCACTATTACATATCTTCATAATTTTAACATTTGTAGCTCGGTTCTGAATTTATCTTGGTGAAGTTCTTGGCTTAGTTAGTCCCAGTACACAGTATCCCAATTGGAACACTATGAAAGAGCACTTTAAAGAAAATTTTTTTTCTTTTTCGGAAGTTGTAGAACCTTTCCTTTAGGTAACATTTTAAGAAGGCACTATTGCGTTGAACTGCTGGAACAAAGTTGTATCGCGAACACATTTTTCTGTTATGCACACAATTTCGATGACCTAATACTTTCACTGGTGATTTTTAAATGGTGGGGATTACGCACTTTTTACATGATGACACTCGCGAAGAATTTAAATGGTGATCACACGGAGCAATGGTGAACACAATCACCAAGAAGATTCACTCGAAGTTGAAGTCAGAAGCAAAAACAGCTACACAACTTGTGAAAAAAAAAAAAGACGCGCACAATCTTCGATGGCACACACATACTACGACGGAATGACGGGGAAAGAGGAGACCTCGACCTTGACACATAAAGCCCACAGCGTGAAATAACTTTTCTCCTGACCGAAGACCGCAAACAGCAACCGTACTTATGGCCTGGAACTCCACTGTGGATTTTCCGCGCAGCAAAACTTGAATTTCTGTTACAAGTCTGTACATCCTACCGCCTCATTGTAACATACTGGACAACCCAAGGAAAGAATGGGCGTCCAGCACATCACTGGGAATGAAGAGTAGTCGTGGCTCGAATAAACGACGCGGCAAGTTACGGCATTAAATTTTATTAGACGGAGAATACGTCTTTCCAAGACAATTACAAAATCAAAAAAGCGTACATGTTTCCGTTCATGTGGTTTATATAAACTTTGTCATGTGATCATCATCGCGATTAGGGATTTGCTGTTGTCGATAAGTCACATGTGGTTTTATATAATCTGCGCAGAGCTTATCTAAAATATTGGGGACGCCGCGCCTATTTGAAAAAGGAAGCCATTTAATATTTTCTCTCGAGGTTATCGGAACTTAGAATCAAAAGCGAAATTTAGCTCGTACGCCCAAGGGAATTTAGAATGTTAGATTTTAAAATGGTATGGGGTTTTTAATGTTATATATATATACTGGGGGCTTCGCCCCTAGGCTCGCTCCTCTGTTAGGGTCAAGGTATATTGAGTTTGTTGGAGTGCCCTGGTCTTACGACTTTACCTAAAGTAGCAAGATATGTACATCAGAAAATATGTGCTCAGCAGTAAAATAAAAATATAAAAATTAAGCCCTCTTCAGATAAGTAAAATAAAAAAATATAAGAATTAAAAGAATAAAATTCAAATATTTAGAATAATTAGTAAAAATGAGCGTCCACCGGGATCGAACCGGGGACTATCGTATACCAGCAGCGTGCTTTAGCATAGCGCCAATCATGGCACAGTAAGTTAAATGAATAAGTTGCTAATAGCGAGATACATAGGCGTGATTCTCGGGCAATGTAACAGCTTCCATCCATTTACTGTTGTCACCGTTATGCGAAGGGGAATAACTGTTGAATCATCACTGTTTCAGCTTTAAAATTCATTTAAAAAGCGAAAATTTAAGATATAGACTTGAAATGAGGTTTATATGAATAAGAAAGCTTTCAGCTTCCAGATGATGTAAATATTTTCTTTGTAAGATGAAATCTAGAGGAGCATCGATATTACATCCACATAGGGGACGATATTTCTTGAGAAACTGTGTTTCATTTTTTGATGAAAATATTAGTCTGTTTTAAAATATTTTAAACAAATGAGTTCTAGTTTGAAAGAGAAATGTCTGTAGTCTTAGATTGTAAAAAGATCAAAATTCTACGATTATTTTTTGGCGAGTTATCGTAATCTGAAGATGAAAAGTCAATATTTTCCCACAAAACATAAAATAAAAAAAAACTTAAATTCCGACGAAGATGATACATGTCTTACTTTCTTCCCCACATTTTTCTGCATCTATCGGTCTCGACTCCATACCTTGTCCATACCGTTTCGTGATACCCTTTCGACTCCATACCCTTTCGTGATTATATATATATATATATATATATATATATATATATATATATATATATATATATATAATCGCTGCAAATCGCTTTCGTCCGATGGAATTTGTACAGTAGCTTCACAAATTTTCCCATTTTCGGACTAAACTTCTGATGATTGAGGATGGATACTTTGAGTGCTTAATTCTGCAATAGATCCTTGTGAACCTGCCTTGGATAGCTCTTTATAAATTTCTGTGTAGCTTGCCATACAAGATTTCAAATCTGATTTAAAATATTTTTGCACGTTCAATATGGTTAAAAAATATTGACTTTTTTTTCGTGTAAAAAGGACCGGTCATGTAAACAGGATTGTTTTTCGACCGTGTTATTTCAAAATCGTGGTAAAAAAAGATTAGGTGTATTTTACTCGTTTTCCGAAAGAAAAGACTCATGTTGCAGCATTGGTTTCGAACGTAAGAGGAAGAAGGACGGAAATAGAACGTAAAGGTGCTTCAGAAATGAAGTGCTTCAATGGGAAACTATTATATAAGGCACAAGCAAGCAATTGCAATGATCGCGTGATAAAATGAATCAAATGTGTTGCCATTTCCCATTTATTTGGGATTATGATGAGCATTAATATGAGCACTGGTTTCAGCTAAAAGTAAAAAAACAGGACGTGTTATAAGTCGATGTAACATATGACATCGCAAATCTTGAACCCTGATGTTAAGCTATGGGGAATTTTTCTCACATAACTTTTCTCATAATATATCGGAAAATACCAGTTTTGGGATCCGCTTTTCTGTCTATATTTGGATCTAATTTTCTTTGGATTGTTAATAATGACAATCATACCTGATGCTCCTCGCCTGATGATGAACTATCTGTTAATTAGCTCGAAACATGTAGCCATCATTTTAATTAAGTAGTTTACTCAGGTCCCCGTTTCTACATTTGAAAATAGTCCTTCGAAAAGCTTTTTTAAAAATTGCATTGTTTTAATTTAAATTTTCAGAAAAAATGCTATTTGATTTTTGTAGCGATAGACATCAATAATTCAATATGTAGAAAATTAAGCACGAAAAAATGTTTAACTTTAAAAATCAAACACTGTTTTTTTCAGACGTGGACCTTACACACAAAAACGGAATTCAAAAGATATGCATTTTGCAATACCCAACGGCTTAAGCACGGGATAGGCGATGTGCGAAGTCAACTGAAGAACTCCCTGCATTCGTACATTTTCCTCTTTTATTTTATTTATTTATATAAATAGTATTACGTTCCTCAATAGCGGTACTTCGGAGAGAAAAAAATTATCCGGAGTCGCGAGTTATAATTTTGGCACCGCGCCAAACCCAGTAGCAGTAAACAGTTAAACACAAAAGTACCATAATGCCGGGGGAAAAAAAGGTAGAGTAACGATAAGTAATCCTACGTTAATAACCCGCGGTAGTTTCGTTAGAAGAGACTACCTGAAATGTGTGTTTTTTTCACTAAACGTAATAAATCTTTTATCGTATCACGAACCCAGGTTTTGGGAAATTTTCAACTGAAGTAATACGTAGCTCACGTTTCTGAATTTTCCCACTTTCTCCTGAAAACACTCTCCTATGCAGTAGCGCACCCAGGATTTTTTCTTGGGGGGGGGGGGGCGAGATGAATGGATAAAAATATTTATAATGCATGGGGGGGGGGCGAGATGAACGAATAAAAATATTTATAATGCAAAATCAATATTTCTACTTCTTTTGGGGGGACAGGGCCCCCTGCCCCCCCCCCTGGGTGCGCCACTGCTCCTATGGGTGCGTTATGTCAAGTGTAGTATTTATGGAGCCCCGATGGATGAAGGCTGTAATTTTTGTTTGACTGAGGAAGTTGGATACTGAGTTTAAAGGAAACAAAAAAAGTATAACGCATTAAATATTACAAATATTACTAAAATGAACACACTGCTCCAAAGCAAATATTTAGTTTTAATTTCATATAATACATAAACGTGTAAAAATGTATAATAGAAAATTGTAAAATTTAATCAGCAGAAATTAAAACAGTACAGATGAATACGTTAAAAAAAAAGCATTTCTTCCTTTGGACATAATCGCTGGAAGGTGTAAAATTTATTCGCTCAATTCAACATCGATTTTAAATACTTATTTTCCCGAAAGACTTTTTAAGGCACAAGTGCAGCAATACAACATACATATGCATGCGAAATATTAAATAAAAATACAGTGAAAAGGTCAAGTTAAAATTCTTTTAGTTTGTCAACTAATTTTGACCATACGTTATCATAGGGCACAAGCCAGACACGAAGCCTTTAATACCCAAGATGTTCGACGAAAACCATTACGTCAGTGGTTCCGACATTTTGAATTCGAAGTATCCTTTCATGAAAGGAATTTTTTGGCTCCAATTTCAGCTAATTGCGTTTAGTAATTTGCGCTACAGAAAGTAAGTTTCTTCGTAAACCAGTTATTTTTACTCAAAAGCTGTTATATAAATTTTTGATATAGTAGCTTCACGTTGCCAAAGCCTGTGCCTTAATCGTTAGTATGTAAATAATTATAATTTTGTGATATATGTACGAAGGACTACAGTTCGTACTGTCAGAGGTTAGTAATATTGATATGTTCCACATTCAACAGGTTATATATATATATATGTCTTTTGCATGGCAGTATGGAGAAATCCTTATACCGAAAGACGTTTATTCTCCATGGTTTTTTCTTATAATCCTAGATAAAAATTTGTCAGTAATCACTAAAAATCTGAGAGGCTGCTATTAGCTTGAAAATAATTAAAATGGAACTATGACATAATACTTCTGCAGGTTTATCCATTACAAAAACTGTTAAGTTTTTCATTTCGAGTATATAGTCTCGGCCAAATGGGTTCGAAGTCGGCTTTCATCAGATCATTTGTAGGAACTTAATATCTAAAATAAGCTTTCTGACATATTCAGATATATAAATGTCTGCAACTTGCCTTTAAACCAGCTATATATGCGAATGATGTCCGGTACTTGCTCTTCAACTGAACGAACATAAAAAAAATAATAACGTCGGGAACATGCTTTTACGTTATTCAGATATGCGAAATGATGCCTGAAGTTTACTTTTAAACTTTCAAATCTGCGGTACTTTTAATCTGCTAACTTCTGGTTATTTGTCTGTCGACGGACCCCTTAGGGATTTCGGAATCACTGGTCCGCGGGATAACAATTTGAAAGATATAGTGCTAACCAACAGCGAAGTCTTAAGCGGAGTGAAACATATCCGTTTCTTCACCCGTTATCAGAGATATAAAGTAAATGAAATTGAATAACAACTGCAAAGTAAGCAGGAAGACACAAAAAAGAACACTTGTCGTCTGATACCAACATCTACAAAACGGATTATTTAAATCGTCATCGTTTGAATAAGCCCTAACATCAGGATCAGAAGAGATCTGAAAGAGGACTTGCAGGAACAAAATTCGAATTAGATGATTTGTACACCTTTTTTCACGGTAATTTTCTATGGCCACAATTAAAAAGGAGAGTACGAAAGTCATCAAACCAACAAACTTCAACCTGAGGAACTGTTTATTCTTCATTCTTGTATTTCCGTAATTGTCGATCTCAGGAATTGTAACTCGTAGACACAGCTCTACCTATACGGAAAAAGAGACAAATCTATTAATTTCATATATTTTGAGATAGTGATTCACAAAAGTGGTAGAGCACTTGTAGTTTCCCCAAACAGTCTATAAAAAAATAAATAATAAATTAAAAGAAATATTAGATGTGTACGTTTGCTTAAGGTGACACGTTGAAAATGTCATTTTTTGACCACTTTAGTCCATTTTATTTTTTGCAAGAATTGTGTAATTCAATCTTTTCTCTTTTCAAAACAGTTTTGATATTCATTTTACATAAATTAGAAGCAGAGTTATAACTATTTTAAAAAACATCATCTGATACAAAACTGAACCGGAAATTTGGTTTTGAAACCGGAAGTTACCGTAAATTGCAGCCTCTAGCTTTTACGATTTTTTTTCTGTAATTGATAAATAATATGTGCCATAATGTTGCAAGTGCACAGCCATTACTGTGCTACAGTTATGTAATTGATTTCTTGATAGAAATTGGCAACTTTGTCATTGACTCTTGCGTTTGTTTACATTGCTTTTTAAAACTTTAAATGCTTTTTTCTCAGAATTGTTTTTTAGCACAAATCTCTGCCGTAATCATGATATCTCACATAATAATGCATATAATTTGATGAAATTTTCAAGGACATGTTTTAGATGATATTGTGAATGAAACGGCCTATAAAAATTGATGAATAATAATTTTTTTTTTATTTGGGGCTGTTTTTATAAGAAAAGGAATGACGAATCGGGGAAAATTTTCATATTGGATCATAAAATCGTCTGTATTATTTTTGCATTTTAAAATTTCTGTTAAATTGTAGGTCAATTTGAAGTAAACTGTCATATACATCATGCGAGAGAATGTAATTAAGATAATAGCATTACAATTTTGTGCAGAGTGATAGGCGTTTTAGCTAAATTTCATTTAAAAATTACTTCAAATTGATAAATTTATAAAAAAGTATGGTATTTACAGGTAAGTTTTGTTCCTTTTTTAATTTTTAAGTGCTATTTTACCATAAAAGACCAAAAAAGGCCTTAAAAAGATTCTTATAAAAAAAATTGGCTTCAAACGTAGGCAGTCACCTTAATCTTTTAAAATTAATTTTTGAAATATAAAATTAAACTTTATTTTCCCTCTTTTAAACAAGAAAAATTCTCATTTATCCCTTTCAGACAATTTTGATATGGCAGATAAATTCGTCTGTTATAAATTTAAATAAAATTAATTTAATATTAATTTGGGTCAAAATCTTTAGAACACTTTTTTAATCACTTGTTTGATATATCCAATACATTTCCTGCCGTTTTTATTAAAGAATATTTCAATGCTTTGCTGTTATGTTTAATGCAAGATGCGGAAATAATGCTAGAAATTAGTTAGTTCCTAATTTTCCCACAGGGAAAGGAAAATATCTTAGGCGGTTTTGAAAAGATCTTTGATTCATTTAATTTCAATTAACTTTAGCAGTAAGGTGGTACCGTTCCTGGGGAATTCATCGCATAATTTAACGACAGTTATCCGACTTTAAATACAGGTTTTGGATATTTCATTTTTTTTTGGGGGGGGGGGGAGAAAACAAGCCCGCTTTATAACCTCCTTTAAAGTTACTTTTTAAAAAACCTTCTTGGTCAGCACCTAGATCCTAAGAGGAACCGCCACAAAAAATTTCAGCTTCGTAGGCCTCACGGTTTCAGGCATACAGTGATTGATCACTGTGTTTTATTTTGGGAGTATAAACTCCTTTTAATCCCCTTAAAGGTTGAACTTTTTAAAAAAGATTTAGTGAAACCCTAGGGTCCAAGAGCAACCTCTATTCAAAAATTTAGCTTCCTAGAACTTGGGTTACAGAGATAAAATTATCAGTCAGTGTTTAATTTTGGGGGTAAAATCTCTTTTAAACACCATTAAAGTTTGAATTGTTCAAAAAGATTTCTTAGTGAGCACTTAGGACCACCATGCAAAATTTCAGCTTCCTAGGCCTTGTGGTTCCAGTTGTTTTTTTTTTTTTTTTTTGGGGGGGGGGGAGGCTAAACCCTTTAAAATTAAAGCTTAAAAAAAAAACACTTATTGGTATGTATCTACGGCTTAAGGGGAACAACCATACAAAATTTTAGTTTCCTAGGCCCTACGGTTCCAGAGATACAATAGGTGTTTTTTACAGGGGGGAAGGGGTTAAGTCCCTTTTAATCCCCATAAAAATTTGTATTTTTAAAAGATTTTTAGTGGGCACCTAGGGTTTAATGGATACCACCATGAAATTTCAGCTTCCTAGGCCCTATGGTTCCAAAGATACAGTGGGTGTTTTTTAGAGGCAGAGCGGGTTAAGCCCTTTTAAACCCCCTTGAAAATGGTAATATAGGACGAAGAGTCTAACTTTGATAAAAGAACTTTTATGAAAATTAGGCTCTTCGTCAAATTTTTATAAAAGATTTCGGTGCCCGGATGTTATAAACATTTCGAGCAATAGCATGTTGAAAAAAAATACAAATGTGTGGAAAACGCGGCAGATGAACAAGATTTCGATTCGAAATAATTTTAACTCTAATTAAAAACTGCGTACTGATGACAAAACTGAAATACACGAAAAATATTCAAAATGAGTATGTTAAAAGAAACTCGTATCTTTCGAAGCAAAAGTCTTAGGATGTTGAAATTGTGCATGCTGGTTACTCCTAAGCTCTACGTGCCCACTAAGAAATATTTTTAAAAAAATACAAATTTTAAGGCGGTTAAAAGGGGCTAAACCCCCCTCCGTCTCTAAAAAAAAACACCCATTGTATCTCTGAAACCAAAGGGCCTAGGAAGCTGAAATTTTGCATGATGGTTCCCCTTAAGCCCTAGGTACACACCAATAAACCTTTTTTAAGAGCTCTAATTATTTTAAAAGAATTTTAAGGGGTTTAGCCTCCCTCTCCCACAAAAAAAAAAATCCGCTTTACCTCTGGAACCATAGGACCTAGGAATCAAATTTTGTATGGTGGTTCCCCTTCAGCCCTAGGTATACAGCAATAAAACTTTAAGAGCTTGAATTTTAAGGGGTTTAGCCCCCCCCCCAAAAAAAAAAAATATATATATATAAATAAATACTACCTCTGGAACCATAAGGCTTAGGAAGCTGAAATTTTGCATGGTTGTTTCTCTAAGGGTCTAAGTGCTCAATAAGAAATCTTTTTGAACAATTCAAACTTTAATGGGGTTTAAAAGAGATTTTACCCTAAAAATTAAACGCTGATTACCCGATAATTGTATCTCTGTAGTCATAAGTTCTTGGAAGCTAAAATTTTGCATAGAGATTGCTCTTGGACCCTAGGGATTCACTAAGAAATCTTTCTTTAAAAGTTCAAACTTTAAGGGGATTAAAAGGAGTTTATACTCCCCAAAATAAAACAGTGATCACTGTATGCCTGAAACCGTAAGGCCTACGAAGATGAAATGTTGCATGGCGGTTCCTCTTAGGCTCTAGGCGCTGACCAAGAAGGCTTTTTTAAAAGTAACTTTAAAAGAGGTTATAAATTGGGCTTAAATCCCCAAAATAGAAAAATGAAATATCCAAAACCTGTATTTAAAGTCGGATAACTGTCATTAAATTATGCGATGAATTCCTCATGAATGGCAAAGTTTTATGAAAGATCTTTGTCAAAGAACTTTTATAGTGTAATAGTATCTTGAGGTCATGGCAATTCTTTTATGTATAACTTTTATCAAAGATAGAAATAACTTTTATAAAATATCTTTTTCAAAGAACTATGATAGTGTAATACCGGCCTAGGACACACTGCTTAATGTGTTAATTTGAACCTTTTAAGCAGTTTGTGTGATAAAAGACAATACCCATCATCATCATAGAATGCAAAGAAAAAAAATCACCTGAAATATCATCAGTTATTCCGTGGGCACCCCCCCCCCTAATATTTTAGGTTAAAAACCAAAGCCCTATTTGAATAAATATTACATGAATTAGCGGGCGCGCATAACGGACGCGGGTTGGCTCGGTGCACACGAGCGATCCGGTGTCGTTGCGGCATCGCAGTTGCGATCTAGCAGTACATAGAGTTGAACTAACCGAATCACCGAGCCTAAATGGTTAGCAGCGGAGACATCCCCCCCCACACACACACACACACACCCTCCCCCGAGCAAGAAAAACACCAATTTATTATCGATTGACACCTCAGTTACACTTTCAGTGTTATATATAGACAGTATCACCGCGAATCTAGTGGCACACTTGCTCTCAAACTTTTGGTATGTGCACCTCTATGTTACGCGTAAGACTTTCTGGCAGTATGCGATCTCAAGAGAAAATTATTGGCAAAATGACCAAAATAAACAAAAAAAAATGTCAGGGAATATTCTCATTTGACTATTATTTGAACTTTCCACTTTATTTTTCTATTTTATTAGAACTTGAGTCGTCTACTAGAATCCCCCATAATTTTCAACTTGTCGACTGCATTACCTGTTCTATATTTGTCTTGACGACAAAATTGAGAGAAATCGGTATGAGATTTGAATTTCCGAAGATTTTTCATGGATGCGCAAATGTTTCGAAAACCCACATTTTGAGTTTCGTTTATAAACATCAAATTTTATTCTATCTATTAACTAATTTTATTCTATGTTTGGGAGAAGGGAGGGCTTAAAATTGCTCATTCACGATAAACCCGGTATTATAGAGGAACTTTAATTTTCCTTATTCAACAGGACACTTTTTACGGGTAAGTCACAAGTACGGGTAGTCCCAGTTTTAAAACGAGCATTGTTTAGAGTTCAGGAATACCCAGTGCCTGGGAAAGAGTATCGAATGTCGGCACTTGGCTGGAGGGCTAATATAGTTTCTAAATTACGTTGTTCAAAGATGCGTCAAATCTATATATTTAAGTTGTTAAGCCGACTTTTTGGGCACCCGTGAGAAAAAACTACTGCATCAATGTACTTCGTTTTGGTCTTAAACGAAAGATTGTAATCTTTAGATTTGTGAAATTTGGTTTTTGGAACCGCAATTTCTATTAATTAGAAATAATTTACAATTAAAAATTGATTTCTGCACACATACTCAGTGGCACGTTTAAATCTGGCTTTAGAAACTCACTATTTCTGCGCATGCTTGTGATGAAGCGCCTTCGATTTTAAAGAAAAATGTATTTTATTTTGTAAGTAAGCTAAGGTTTTTCGAAGGCTCTCTATCACATGTTTGTAAGTAATTAGAAAGCCGCCTTTTGATGTTCTTTGATGTTAGTTAGGAAGCGCGGTCTTTGTGGGAAAGCGGGTGTAATTGGCCTAGACGCTGTAGGGGGTATTGGTTGTCGTAGACGAAAATTTGCGTCTGGCGCCTTTTTTGACTTTATACGGCAATGACTTTTGTGAGCAAATTTATGAGATCTGTGGTAAAGAGCACGTGGTGTTGAAGTGTATGGTCCGCGATGACATTTTATAGGGCGTGATTTTTGGAGAAGTTATCCAATAAATGTTAAAGTGAAGCTGAATGGTGGAGTCTTTGGGGCTTTCGTGAATGGTTGTATGTGTTTTAAAGAGGCGTGGACGACGTTATGAGGAAAATGAATAAATTGAGGACTTAAGGTTTTTTCTTGACTTGGCGTGCCAGTCCGGGTTCCCTTCTCCCGGGTGCTTAGGCATCGCGGGTGATGAAGGGTTGTTTTTCAACTGTAGATGATTTAAGTGGAGGTTTCCCGAGGGTTGTTCCGGTGAGATAATGATTACTGCCTTCACAAACAAATAAATTAAAATGTGGAGAGCATTTGGAGTCCTGTTTGAGTCTTCACGGTTTCCTGGCTTCATGTTCCTGTTTTCGATCATGGTTACTGCCCTCACCTAGAAAGCAGAGAGGATGTATGAAGTATTTTGCGCCGAGTTTTTGGAGTCCTGTTTTTGAGTCGTCCCGCAGAGGAAAGGGAGCCCCCATGCCCGATGGTTGCATCGACGTCCGTCTCCCGTGCGGTTAGCATCAAATTGAGTGAGTTTTAAATCATTTTGTATCGTTTAGATACAACCTTGAATTTAAGTGTTGTAGTGCGGAATCGTGACGTGTGTTTGTGAGTTTAGCTTTAGGATGGATTTTAATGTCTTCGGTAGAATAAATAATCTTGTGCTCCCTGAATCGTAAAGGTATAGTTTAAATATTGAAGTACGTGTTTTAGATTTTGATTTTAGAAGAAATAATGAGGGACTTTTAGATATGAATAGTTTGAATATTAAGATTTAGTTAAATTTGTTTCTTTATGTGATCTTGTAGATAGACGATGTTGTAAATAAATTAGTTTTTTTTTTTGTAAAGATAAGATTGGTGTCAGTCATCTTTATTCTTACAGTGGATCTGATAAAAGTTATTTACTAGTTTTTAGGAGTTTAGGTTTTGTCACTCTGTTCGTTAGCCACAATACGTCTCGAGCTTTGGGTTAAAAATAAATATCAAAACACAACGCGCCCAACTACCCATTTTATATAAAATAAATAAATGTACTACTCCAATTAAATCACGCCCAAATAAATAAGTTTAGACGTAGTGGCTACAGACAATGCTCAGTGACATGTTTTAATAATAAACACATTTATTCCGAGGAGTCTCTCTAGATCTCTCTCTGACAGTTTTATTTTTATGATAATTATGTTTGTAAAATATAAGATTAAACCTGATGTAAATTGTTTATTTCGCGCTGTTTAATGAGCAATAATTTACAATTTAAAAAAATTCCTTTCTGCGCATGCTGTGACATTTTAAAATCTGGCTTTAGATCAGGGGTGTCCAACCGCTGATCTAAAGCCAGCTTGGACCGCATGCGGCCCAGAAAGCTCAGAGAGCTCAAAGCGAAAAAATTATTAATAGCCCTCCTCGGCGATGATGGCAGGTAGCCATTACAAATCCCGCTTTGTTGATAAATAAACAATTGTTTCGCATCATTGCTACTCCATTTACAGTCGATATAGATATACTGGCAGCAAATTTTCAAATGGAATGCCTAGAGTTGCATTCTGATATCCAACTTATTGAGAAATTTAATCAAATCTCTTTGTTGGACCTTTTGTAAATCATAACTGCCCAGAGATAAATATCTCTCACTTCATAGTCATGCGTTATTCATGTCATCATTGTTTGGAAGCATTTACAACTGTGAACAACTAGTTTCACAAGTGAAGCACACTGAGTCAAATTGGAACCCAAATATCGGATGAAAATCTTGAGTTCCCTGAGGATTGCAACCACTTCAGTTGACCCAGATATTGATGCATAAGCCCGTTTGCACACGGAGCAACTCAAAAGAAACTGATAACCGACTCAAATCACAAACCAGTCCGTGATGAGTCGCAACCTATGTAATTGAATGGAGCCACGCACACGGCGCAACTGGTTACAAACCCGTCCGACGGGTTTGTGATTTGAGTCAATTATCAGTTTCTTTTGAGTTGCTCCGTGTGCAGACGGCCTTAGTCTCTCAAATCCAATGCAAAATATCACATCAATTTTATGACTCCTAGAGTTTTCTTTATAAATAAAATTTATAATGAATTAAATATGTTAACTATATATTATACTTATTTTGCTATTCAACTATTTCTAATGTTAGGTCTATTTTTGTGTGGCCCAAAACAATTCGCCTTCTTTCAATGTGGCCCAAGGAAGCTAAAAGTTTGGACACCCCTGCTTTAGATACTCACTAACCACAAAGCCGCTTAAACACACTAATTTGTTTCTGCGCAATATTATGATTTTCGAAATTCGGCAATGTGTTGAGTATAATTTGTGTATTAGCGCATTTATTTAGCCGCCATGTTTTGATTGGTACCAACTAGTAAAGGACTAAAAACGACTATAGTCTCGGATGCTATTTTGTACCTTGAAATTGCGCAAATCCTTCGAATTCGAAACTTCTTCATAACTAAAATCCCCCCTCCCCGTCACACACACATGCAAACATGCTCCTTAGTACAAAATTCAATGTCTATGAAAATGCTTCAGTACTCACTTAAAAAGAGGCAGTCTATGTGAGATGCAAACTAAACATTCTGTCTAATCGAGCCTACTTTCTCGAAACTTGGTGTCTTCTAAATTCTCAATCTCTTCACAATCTTCACAGCCACACCAGTAGCAGGTAGCTAAGACAATTTGCAAGATATTGAAGCCCATAGCGGGAGCGTAAGGCAGAAATAGCGAGAGGCCGAACAGAAGAAAATGCGACAGTGCTATAAGAAGACATTTTTCGCTTTGGTCTCTGAATTTCGAAATGACAGTTACGACTGAAATCCCCAGCGTGATAATGCTGAGAAGGATTCTGTCGTCACTGAGGTCCATATCCATTGCACAGAGGGTCGAGGAACATTCAGTTCTATTACTGCGTTAGTTTCAGATCCTTCTCATCAGAGTAATCTGAAAAGGCGAAGAAAGATATGCTCTAGAATTTTTTTTTTCCAATGCGGAGGCACTTGTCGCGAAGACATTCGCCTATAATTCCCCGCAGCTTTGCTGGCCATTTTATTATGGGGGCGCCATATAGGCAGACCAGCATTGCCCCCTATGAAGGGACGACACAAACGGAGGCATTTTAGTGTCGCTTTGCCAGGATTCGATCTGAGCACCCTCAGCACCGAAAACCAGCGCGCTGTACCACAAGGCCGCCACGGCCCTTGCTCTAGAATTGTTAGACAACAAAAATTAGAAGATAACTATTCTATGTCTGAAGTCGATAGGTCGCGGCAGCTCTAATATAAACTTTGCAGTAAAAGCATGAAGTAATATTACAAATGATTTGTTTTTCACGCACATTCAGCGGTTATGTGGAGCCCCCAAGTTCCCGACAGATATCTGAATATGCGAAGCATGTGCGTTTACTGATCCGTTGGATTGATATTGCTTAAAGGTTATGAAGATTTCAAGATAATTTCAATATTTCCTAGAGTTTATTTTACGACATTTCAACTTCAGTGGAGTCCCGAAAGTCCGCTTAATCCGAAGTCAAAAGTCAAAAAGAACTAAGGTTGCAATAAAACCACAATGATACTTAGTAATATAAAGTACATTTCTGAAAGTTATAAGAAAATTCAAAGTTAAACAATGTACTGAACTAATTATTACTGAACTACATTGGTTTGAAAAAAAAATCTACTATTAATTTTTTTTTTTTTTTTTGTCGAAGAGAAGAATGCCTCTCCCTTGAAGCCAAATTACGTAGCGCTCATCAAATGCAGCCGCGGTGTCTGAGTGGGATACCCTCTGCTCGCTGTCACCGTCTGCTTCACCTTCACTCTCGTCTGAGACGTTGACACGTTCTTTCAAATCCATTTCAACAATCTACTGATCGTCAAAAATCTTACACTCTACTGTAGGAACAACTTACACTCTACTGTACTGTACTAGGCAGCGTTCCGCTCTCTTATCACCCATTGCGACCAGAGGTTTGGTTATGTTTAGACAGACTTTTATAAAATAAACTGTGTAATCACACAAAATATGTAATATTTATGTAATCACGTTATGTAATTTAAATATATTTTAAGAATTATTTCACTTAATCCGAAAAATTCGTTAATCCGAAAAGGGTCTGGTCCTAATCATTTCGGATTATCGGGACGTATTTCAATCCATCCGTGTTATACGTATTCAAAATTTGGATTTTTTTTTCGTCACGATGCAACGTCTCTGTTAATCACAGAATGTACTATGTGGTGTAACCGTTTTACTGACTTGCTATCATTCAAATATTAAGATTAGAAAAAGGTTTAGAAAATATATTTTATTCTGATAGCAGCTGCGAAACAGAGACACATTAGCAGCGCGTCTTCACATGATCGCTGCTTATACCTAAAAGAGAGACCGGTTTCTTCCTTTCAGTCATACATAAAATAGATATTTTCCTTTTTAACCACCAGGTGTTCAAATTTTTCAACTACTTAGACCTCATCGTAGTAGGTGTCTCCCGGCAGTTCACTGGATTAAGATCGTGGGGTGAGAGTTATGTCATTTAATGCCCACCTGACTCTTAGTGTTTATAACTGTCTATTTTGATTTTAACAAGAGTATGGGGCAAAAGCGGGTTTTGGTGGTTCATCAGTTGATAATTTGTTATGAATAGTGCTCGTTTATCACTAACAGGGATTTGTGGAGGACTAGAGCTGTTTTCATACCCATATACAGCTCAGATTCAAAATATTAGAATAATTGAGAAAAAGTAATAAGAAAAATTATTTTCCATTTATTCATTTTTGATACTAAGTAAATACAATTAAATTTCTTTTAAATGAAATCTGGAATGTTTAGATAAGATTTTAACATTTACAGTTTATAAAATACAATAAATTAGGTATACAACAGCTTTCTGAAACACATCAAAAATTAGAATAAAATTTAGATTGGTTCAAAATATTAGAATATTTTATTTTACGCAAAAATATTACCTTATGAATATGAAGTAAATGGTAGTTAATATTTTGTAGCATCCCCTTTAGGTTTAATAACAGCGTACAATCGATCTTGCATACTATATACAAGGTGTTTACAAACACTTCTATCAATATTAGCCCAAATAGACTATACGTGCCACTAACTCAGTTTTACTTGAAGGAGGATTTTCTTGGAGTTTTTTCTTCATTATACCCCATAAGTTTTCGATGGGATTAATGTCTGGTGAGTTTGGTGGCCAAGGAAGTACCTTAATTTTACGTTGGCGGAACCAATTCTTAGTTGACACCGAGGTGTGCGGTGACGTTAAATCTTGTTGAAAGATGAAATAATCTTCAAATAAATCTTCTGATGATGGAATCATGTAATATTCCAAAATTTCTTGATATATCTGAGAGTTGAACGTTTAAGCCATTCTTTATCAAATGCTTCTTGCTCCATTCTCCAAACTCGAATACCTTGATTACCATATGAAACATAAAACATACTTTCATTACTAAATAATATTTTTTTCCAATCTTCTTCATTTCATAAACGTCTTGATTTACACCAATTCAATCTTATACGCTTTTGTTTTGCAGTCATGAAAGGTTTTGTTTTCGGTACGAGATTCAAACTTAAATTTATGGAGACGTCTTAATGTTGTCGATTTAGAAACTTCAACTCCTTTCCATTTTCGGTGCAAGAATCGCACACTTTAAAACGGTTTTTCTTAACTATACGCTTCAGTTTCCTGTCATCTGTAGCAGATGTTTTTGGTTTTCGGCCGCCATTTCGGCGATTAATTTGAAATTTTCCATTTTTTAAAAATATTGTGTTAGTATTTTACTAATGCTTGATTGCAAACAATGTAAATAATTCACTATATAACGTTGATTTTTACCGTGTCGATGCAAATTAACCATACAAAGTTTAATAGATTCAGGAATATCACTCACACGAACCATTTTAAGATGAAAAAGCAAACAAACTGCAAAAAGAATACTGATTTTAAATAAAATCGTCTGAATTTAACAATGATGCCACCAGTTATGAATTGGTGATAATTAAAGGAGAATTAATGTGGCATATTCTAATATTTTGAACCACCTGAATAAATATTCTAATATTTTGACTTTTCAAAATAATTTTTTTTAATTCTTTTCAAAAATGATATTTTAAGATAATAAGTTTAATCAACAATAAGTTCTTAATAAAAATATCGTTTGCATATTTGTATTAAAAGACATTAAATTACCGAACGATATTTTCAATTTGTAAAAAAAATGTAATTATTCTAATATTTTGAATCTGAGCTGTATAGTAGTCTCAGTTTAAAAACTAGCATTGTATGCAGGGTTGGGGAATACCCAGTGCCTGGGAAAAAATGTCAGCACTTGGCTGGACGGCTAATATAGTTTCTAAATTAGATTGTTCATAGATGCGTTAAATAAACAGAGCTTTTAGAAAAAGGAATTTCGGAATAAGCATTAAGCAAAATTATAAAGCTAGTACTTTTTCGTTAAATATATATAATATATAATTTAAGCAATATTACAATTCAGTAACTCTTCTCTAAAAAAACTGCTTAATTCTATTTCTACTCATGTAAGAGTATTATAATAAATGAAGCGCTACTGCGAGCATCGTTTCTGCTTTGTTTGGGGTGCAATATTATTTTCTTTGATTTTTTTTTTTTTAAATTCTTTGCTTGTCTTAAATTTGAGCTGCTTTTCCCTCGCTCTCTGTATGCGTTTAAAATATCCTTCACTATGGGGAATCGCAGTTCCTGTTAATTATTGACTCGTCTTGGTATTTCTAGTTTTCCTTTAAGCACCTTAACATATCAATATTAAACATTACTCTATTATAAAAAAAAACTTCGTATAGCATTGCTAGTGCAGCTGAGAAAGCAAAATGCTTCAAGACTTTTGACATTTTTTACAAAATGTTTAAAGAACCCCCCCCCCCCCTGCCAACAACCCAGGAATGTGTGTGGAACGTGAAATATTCGAATCTTTACAATTGCCTTTGTTAAAAATTTTGGAACCCGCCGTTATGACAGCAAGTTCCTGTACTACTACTGCAGCCTTCCGTTGCTTATGCATTTTGGGGTCTCCAAACTTTTAAGCCTAAACTTTTTTTCCTTTTTTCTTCAGCTTTCGGCACTACTTACCTGTGTGAAAAAACACTGTCCAAAATGAAATATATAAAAAATATTTACAGATCCAAATTAACTGATGAGCATTGAAGTCGTTGCTGATAATTTCTACTAGTAAACTTGATCCACAACTGCAAACAATTGTCGGTGGAAAGTCACAGTTACATAAATCTCATTAATCATAATTATAATGTTTAATTTCATTATGTAAAAATGATTTAATTTTACTCTCTGATTGGGCAGGCACAAATGACAAAAACTTGGTTGCTTTGGGCTACATTGACTCAAAATTTTCGTTGTAAATACCGCCATGTTTTGCCTTCAAATGTCCAGATAAATTCGTGGTATTGCCAGAAGTTTTGAGGGACTTAAGGCAAATATTGCATTTTGCCAATTTGTCAGTGGTTTTGTAAAAATATTTCCAAACGATACTTTTGGGAGGCATCTGACTAATAATATTAACGTCAAATTATATAAAACCAGAACAAAACAAAAACTCAAATGGATGCACTCGTCGATATACTATTTGTAAAATAAAACCCCATGGAAGGTTCTGGAGTGTCAGGAACATTCCATGCGCTCTGATTGGTTCATTGGTTGTTAATTGCCATTTGTCTGTTTGCCAAGGAATCATTCCTCCTTTTGTATTCGTCCTTTTCAGAATTCAGACTTACATTTACTGAGTGTGAAAATTATGCTACGTGGTAAATTTTTTATTACGGTACTTTTTCATTAAAAAAAAATCGAGACAACGTAAAACATCGAGCACAAAACATCGATATTAAAAAAACATCGGCTTCAATAAATCGATGTTTAAAACATCGACATCGATGTCGCATCCCTACTTAGAGGTATTTGCCATGACTGTATATAGAATACTGTATACAGAAATCTACTTTCTTAGACTTCCAAATGCAATTAAAAAATATATACCAATAATACTTATTTGAAACGTCAATGCCATATTTTCTTGTACTTACTTTTTTTTTATATTAGTTTATATTTCTTTGTAATGTCGAACCAATAATACAAATTAACGCAACTTCAAATATTATTTCTTTTTTAACAAATATCACCTTCATTCTTGTTTTATAACAAGGGACCCAAGTTTCATTTGTATGCTATGGGCCCGTAAAGCCCTAAACGCGGAGCTGAGAATGTTCTTCCTAAATACTATTAAATAATTTTATATTTTATTTTTCATGGCATAAGATCAGGATTTAAGTTCTTCGGAAAAAAAAATTCCTTTATAAGTACCGTGATGCAACTTCTAATACTCTGTTATGCGTACCTCAAACAGTATCAGTAACATTCTATAAAATTCTAAACAAAACTGATAAATGCGTACCATTGCATCCTGAAATCAGTTGAACAGAGCCTCGTTGATTAAACTAAAACTTATCGCGATTAGTTTCCAAAGACTATTACAAATGCTTACCAGATATGAGAGCCAACTTCAGAGACCTTGAATATCGCAAATACATCTGCACGGCTATCGGGTTGCGTCTGAGCCCAGTTAAAAAGTTTTAGTTTAAGAATCTTATCGCTGGCGTCACTTCCTGTCTGTGTGTAAATAGTAGCTTCCGAAGTTATATATTATCGACCCACCACATGCAGGAGTTTGGAGCGCTGGAAATCGGTGAAAGAAGAAAACGGGGTCGGCTACAGTCCAGAGTTTATTTTATTTTATTTATTTTTTTTTTTTGGGGGGGGGGGGCAACGTCGGCTCTTAGGGTTATATATACACACACGCATATATATATTCAAATTCCAAGCAAATCTATTCAAAACAAAAAAAGTTAGAAAACTCACTGGCCAGACAATTTCTCCCTCGTCTTATGAAGTCTGAGTATTCCTGTACCAAAAGTGTACATTTATTTACGAATTCGTTTATAAATACTGTTCAATATTTGCTAATCTCAGATTGTAGGTATATATGAGGATAGTGTCTCTTGAGGTTTTTTTTAAATTAATTGAATAGGGGAAGGAAATTAAAATCTCTATCTTATTACGTTTGTATATATCAGTGGTGCGCGAACTTTTGTCGACCGCTACCCATTTTCTTTCAATGAAAAATCACGCGACCCCGATAAAAATTTATGGGTAACAGCAATTTAAAAGTAGAGAAAAATTAGGAAAATGTTAACAAAAGTATAAAAAAGCGAAATAAATTTTGAGAAACTATTTCAAAAATGAATGAACTGTCAATTTTGGGTACATATTTACTTAACATAATAATGTAAAGAAAAATGTCTTCCATACCATCGACGGTAGTTTTTGAAAAATCTCGTGACTAAAAATTCATATTTAAATATAAATATGCATTTTTATTAAATTTAGATAAACATTAGAAAAATTAAAATTTAAAAAGAAAATTATTTTAAAATGATACGCTTCCTATTAAAACACTGAAAATTAATAAATTTCATTTATTCATATAAATCTAAACTAGAAATAATTACAAGATAAAAAGAACTTTTTATATACCACGTTTTTAAATTTTCTGTTGAATCATATAAACTTGACAATTCTATGTATTTTCTCTCCTTTTCTCTCTCAATTGCACAAACCTTCACTTAATTCTTTTTCACTTTCTTTTATTTAATTTTAATCACTTTTTAGTCGTTTCCACTATCCACAGACTTTATAAACTGCTAACTTTTATAATTTTTTAAAATTTTAAAACAATATTTTTGTAAACAAACTAAATTCACGTGTATTATTTTTAAAATCGTGAAACGCCGTTACGCAAAAGAGCAAGCATTGAATTCGATCAAAGCGCCACCTTGCGGATTTTTTCCGAACTAACTTTCCATACAAAACAAAATTAGGCAGTTTTGAATTCATTTTCAGTTAAAGATGGCTAAAAGTATTAAAAGAATGCATTGTCATCGTGTTCTGAGCTATTCTAAAAGTTTCAAACGTCTAGCTAGTCGGGAAGTTAGTTAAAAATCGATTGCAAGATTTGTACTGGACAAACACACAAACAAGAAAGCGAGTTAATAAAAACATGGTAAAAAAATCATTGAAGAGTGAACCTGGACCTCATGCAGTATTTGTTCAATATTTGGTGAAATATTTGAGAATGCCACTCTCATATCATCGTTCTTTGGTATTTATAGCTACTCATTTTGAAAACCCAGTCTAAGCAAAATCCAATGGAAACAATGCACGACTCTTTGACTCTCCTTAGTTAACAATATCACAATTTTAATAAAATAAAAATATTAAAGATAAGTGAGTATAGAAAGTTTAAAGCATGTTTTTTAATTAAATAATTTAGTATATAAATGGATTTCAGACTATCCTTGACCTCTCCCATATATTTCGCGACCCACAGTTTGCTCACCACTAGTATATATAACCGTAAAAAAATAATAATAAAGCACATTCAATGATATTAACACTTAAAAACACGAGGAAGTTTATGAAAACATTTGAATTTGATATCAGTAAAGTACTTACTTATAAGATCAGCATTCCAGCACTGGCCACAGAGTCTATCACATTTCTCGAATGGAACTGGACGTATTACATCAGCGCTGATATCGGGCGCGGAGCGTTCGGTTTTGGTTTGAGAACCTTATCATGCACATTGCTTCCTTTGGGAAGAGAGCGAGCGACGTTTGGTATTTTGACAGCGCTCGCTTCTCTTTTATCAGTGAATCATTTGCGTAATTAGGCTCTTTGCAAAACCGACATCTTATGATTAAAATGGCTTGTTTATGAAATGAGTCTTTTTAATTGCTTTGAAAGGCTTCCTGATGACAGCTGTATTCAGAGGCTGGCCGATCCATCGGGGCGGCTGAAGCAAGTTTTAAAAACGGCGCCACCTCGAATTTTCGGATCGACTCTAAGTAATGAATGTGTCTACTTTAAGCCCGTCTGCACACGGAGCAACTCAAAAAAAAAAGAACGGAGCAACTCATTCAGAAAAAAATTATCCATTGAGCAGCTATGGAAAGAAACTTTCATATTACCAAGTTTTTAGAACTTAGGGAAAATATTATACTAAGATAAACAAAAATACAATTTTTTATAACAGAAAAATTTTTAGATTCGTTGCATTAGTTTATTTTCCTCGGATTACTGACTAACGGCATAAGAAAAGTGGTATTGACTCGATTGTTCATATCGTAAAGGAATTCATCCTCACGAAGCATTAGGCCGTCCGCACACGGAGCAACTCAAAAGAAACTGATAACTGACTCAAATCACAAACCAGTCCGTGATGAGTCGCAACCTATGTAATTGAATGGAGCCACGCACACGGCGCAGCTGGTTACAAACCCGTCGGACGGGTAACCAGCTGCGCCGTGTGCGTGGCTCCATTCAATTACATAGGTTGCGACTCATAACGGACTGGTTTGTGATTTGAGTCAGTTATCAGTTTCTTTTGAGTTGCTCCGTGTGCGGACGGCCTAATAGAATAACGGACATTTTTGGAAAAATATGTATTAAATAGAGAAATTTTTATTTATTTTAAAGAAACATAAAAATTTTAAAAATGACAGAACTTGAAAAAGCGAAAAAAAAATTTTGATTATAATTTGTTATGTAATAAATTTCTAAATCGTTCTCCGAGCCTTTATAGAATCGCTATGTTTTGTTTTATATACCGTCTTTTCTAAAAAATGATTGCCGGATCATTCAATCGATCTTAATGCGTTGTTCGTGTATAAATCCTTAAAATTTGTAGCTGCGAAAAGCTGCAGTCATCTGCTGCTACATCTACAGGTGATAGAATTCTCGGAGCTACAACAATGTTTGGAAATATGAATTCATAATTTGGTTTGGAGCGCTACTGTCATTTTTTTGGCTACAAACGTCCATGCCAAGAATGGGACTCGAACCCACAGACTTTGGTACCGAATGCCAGCGCCCTAGCCATTTGGCCATCGCCCGGCCGAATTCATAATTTATTAAACGAATATTTAGCCCCTTTAATAGAAAAGGCTAAATTTGAGGTCATGAGAATTCATAATTTATTTCTCATGATCTCATATTTAGCATTTTGTAAATAAAGTGGCTAAATATTCGTTTCCATTTGGGTATTTTTAGAAATTTCGTCATATATTAAATTAATACAAGCCGCTGCGCGACCAGCATGGTCGCTTTTAGTTTTATATTTTCTTTTGCGAAACAACTCATCTGAAAGTAATATATGTAAGGAATGTTACCATTACCTGTCATCATAAATATACTTTAAGGGGCATTCTCTATAAGACTGATTCTAAAACATTGTAATTTAAAAATGCGAATTTCCATTATTTCTCAACAGAATTGAAGATAAATACTGAGAAATCCAACACCAATGATTTTATAAATTACATCCCTCTATGTATGTAATTTTTTTCAAAATTAAGATATCTACACTTTATCATTACATCAAATAAGAAATTGTTGGGGAAAATTTTTTTCACTTAAAAAATGGAGTAAAAATTCAGCAAGCACTAAAATATAGCGGAGATTACATCACTCTCTGTATGTACTATTGTTCACAATTCAGATATCTACACTTAATCATATCAAATAATAAAATGTTGAAAATTTCTTCACCTATAAAATGGAGTAAAAATTCAGCAAGTATTGAAAAAAGTGTAGAAAATTAACTATTTCTGGCTATCGGTTGCTATACCGGCCACAGTTAAGCGTAACCTCGCGAACATTTATGCTCTCTGTTAATGAATTATTTCTTCTTTGCTTTCTTTCTTGAAACTGTTCCCAATTTTCACTTGATCGTGCAGCTTTTTTTCGAGCATTCCTGATTTCAGTGCGTAAATCCATGTTGATACGCGGTTGTAAACTGCGGACGGCCGCTAATGTTTACATCTGGTAGTGGCTGCCGTTGCCATTCGGAGTGTAGAAATATCGTCGATTTTTGTGCCGCATACCTACGCGTTTTATATATATAGATTTTTTCTTTATTCGTAATTTTTTTCCCTCTATCTCATTTTGGCGCCTGAAGTGGTCGCCTCGCCGCCCCACCTATGGTACAGGCTCTGGCTGTATTTTATCTCTTCTCCGAAACGCTGAAAATTAATTTGTCTGGGAAAAGTGTTACGATAGACGCTGATAATTCGAAATTGACTTTTTGGTGCCTACAATCTTTAATGATCCGAAATGCGTGAAAAATTTATCTAGATCGACATTTCTGAATATTTCTCTTCTAAAAGAAATATTTTGGAAGGTTTCTTTTCAGTAGGTAGTTGCCAGCTAGTTGTCCTTTCACTACCAAGGGTATTTTTTATCTTGACATCATGTAAAATAATTATATGCAGAATGCATCTATTGCAATATTAACAAAATGAAGTAATAGCTAGTTGAATTCAGGATTTAAACATGACTTTGTAAGATGAAAAGAACAGTCCATCTTACTGTTTACATAAATTTTAATGGAATACAAAAAAAGTAATGCCAGGTACAGAAAATATAACGCAAAGTAAAATAGAGGCCTCTGAATCTCATTTAGTATTGATTGCGCATGAATGCTCGATTCTCAACAGCACCAAAATTCTGTATTTTTAAAAGAATCAAAAATATATTAGACAGCACCCATGACCAATAGGATTGCCGACTATTCATTCACGCTCTATAACCATTTCAAGTTTAATTCTGGTATTCTTCTGGAAAGAGGCTTTGTGTCGAGAAAATTTAAACATTTCAGTCAATTCGTGTTAAAATCGTCCAAGAATGGAAATTTTTCTTAAAAATATTATTGTTGACTTGTCATCATTCAAATTTACTCTCCTCGGGGGGGGGGGGAGGTTACCTTCTTTACGTGAACACGGGTGTCGCAGTCCCGGGGTACCCCAGCGAACTATCTCTCCTTTCCCTTTTCCTCTCCCCTCTTACTTTCACTTTCTTTATTTCTCTCTCTCGGTGTGGTTCCTCTTCGAAGGCAAGGGTTTCTCATCAGAAGCTGTTGCCACTCTGCTGTTTCTAGCTTCTAATGGCGATTAACTGCTCACGTGTTTGCCGTGCGTGGAGACCCGTGTCCCAGGAAATGGGGATCCTGGTAGTTGAGAGGTTTTATTCTTAGCTATAACGTGAGCTTTAAAAGTTTCTCTCCAACATATTACTTTGACCTTTGCTTCAAGTAAACGGGAGGTGCACATTGGTCCCGTGTGTACCAATCGGCTGGTCAGTGAGACTTCGTCACTGCCCAAGGCTAAGCAAACGGTTACTTTCTGGTCACAAGAGTGGCTTCGCGCGTAGAGTTCCCGGTCAGCAGTGGCGCCGTAATCGGCGTCCCTTTGTTGGGCTCCATGGTTGGTGATGCCGCTGGGTCATACAGCCCTTTATTGTGGATGTTAACAAAAATGAACTCTCCCCTCAAGGGAGCAACAAATGGCACGATTTTTTATTGTTAAAAATGCACAAGGAACTTTCTCGACAGTATCTCCTTTTCTAATACATAAATGCATACACTCAGCCATTGGTAATGTGTCATCTATAAAAAAATCACTACGCTCTGGCGATCTCCTCGTAGAGGTCACGTCAGTTGAGCAAGCACGAATTCTAACATCTTGCACTAGTATGGGCAATTTCAACATATCCGTTATACCACACAGGACTCTGAACTACTCCCGCGGAGTCATTTCCAAATCTGACCTTTTTACGTGTTCGGATGAGGAAATCTGTGAAAACTTAACACTTTGAGGTCTAAGCCAGAGTGTTTCTCGGGTTCCCATTTTCTCTGAAGCGAACTAAACCCGAGTCTCTCTCGGGGTCAACTTCTAACTCTCTGAATTACAAAAAATACCAACTATATACGTTCTCCATCTTTTTAGATATTATATATGAACATTCTACTTTCAAAAAATATATATAGAGAGGGCAGCACCTAACAGATGTAAATTTTTGAAACGATGTAGAATCCAAATTCAAATCAGGGTTAGTTTGAACGCATTTGTTCGAATCCATACTTTGAAATGTACCACGCCAAAGCAAATTTTATTAAATGATGCTGTTTATCAATAAAAGCTATTTTTAGATCTTTGTAAACCATTTGGGTAAGTTTTTATTCAATTTTATTTAAAATTTCATGTTAAAAAATGTTTCCTTATGCGGAACTTTTTTTTACTTTAAAACTTGATTTTTTCAATTTCTCATTGAATGTTAATTCTTAGAATATTTAAATAGTTTCTACAGTATTAATAAAATCAATTTAAAATTTATCATAAAAAAATTGCTAAACTTCCACGTAAGACATATATCTTCAAAGTATTTTTTAAAAAAATAACGAAAAGTACCAAAAATCCTCAGTCCAGAGGGAGACATACGGTCGAAATAGCTCAGACCTGAAAGTGTTAAAAGACCAAGAGTTGTATCAATTAGACGCATAACAATTAGGAGGGATGGCAAAATCCTAGCTAAAAAACACATAATAAAAACATTTGATACCCCGTCCTTGCCATTGAGTGTCACGGCTGCTTACTTAAAATGTCGTGTTAGATCTTATGTGCCGAATCCTCTGCGCTGCTTTAAATACCAGAGGTAAGGCCATGCAAAATATTCCTGTTGTGGCAACACGGCCTGTACTACATGCGCCCGATCGGGACATGACAGCGATACGTGTAAAGAGACACCTATTTGAGTCAATTGAAAGGGAGAACACCCGTCCTTTTCTAGATCATGCCCCAACAGGATAAAAGAAAAGGAAATCCAGACACTAAAGGTAATGCGCAATATATCATACGCAGAGGCCAGACATATAGTTAGCAGAACTCCAACAGCAGCTGTGTCCTACACCGCGGCAGTGCCCAAAAACCCAAGAAATCAATTGTAACCTAAACGGAGCCGGTCTTCTTTATGCCAATGAGAATAGCAAATAAGAACTCTAACCAGAAAGACAAACCCCAGGTAACCAGTTCACTCCCCCCCCAAAAAAATATTCATTAATTAGCTCAAAATTCCACAAAAGTATCTTCACCACCTGCACGTGGCGAGAAATACAGATCATCTTCGTCACCATCCTTTAATCAAAATGTTGAAACGAAGCCGTCATGCTCTTATCACGAAGAGGCAAACACGCCTATTCCTCCAAACCGAAACACAAAATAAGTTGCCATCCCTAGAAAGAACGTCGGCCTAAAAAATCTAAAGGTCCTAATTATATTTTCAAAAATCATCATCAATACGTCCGCAAGCTAACCTTGGACACTGAATTAAAATTGTGTCTGAGGACTCGGACAATGATGTTGTTTTTGAGGAGTTTTGAACTCCTTTATAAAAAACCCCATCATTTATCCTTTATGTTAATTTCTATCTTACTCTCATCTTATTTGTATTCTAGTACTTGAGTGTAATCTGGATCTGAGGAAACCCTCCCTCAGAAGATTTTGCTTTTATCCGTTTCATTCTTGACTTTTTACCACTTTTTTTATATAATCGCACTTACCATATTTACACTGTTTTATATTACTGTTTCTATCCCCTGCTCTATATCACTGCTTTTGTCACCAACTATATGTGACTGTTTTTAATCACCCGATAATTTTGACTGATTTTATCACCGTCTTCATATGAGAGTTTTTAACCCCATTTGTTCTTGTCCCCATTTTTACCTCTGTTGTTCGTTATGACTACTTGTTAATTTATTCACTTTTTTTACCTCACTTTTATCAGTCATTTATCACATTTTCTGTCATTTTTATCATTTCTTCTTCCTTTGTTTCATCCCTCTTTTATGCCATTACCCCTTAAAATATCATATATTTTATCAATTATAGATATCACCGATTCTAATCAGTCTAAAGGCCTGTTCACATGGGAGTCCGGTAGCGGAGAGTTAAAGGAAAGATGACGTAGAGACGAAAATAAACCAATCATTGGCGTTAAAAATTTCGTTGCTAATCGTTTGGAGGTTTGTCATTGGTTAAATATTTTTCAATAATTTAACGCTCCGCTACCAGACTCCTACATGAACAGGCCCTTAATTTTTCTTTCTCTTGTACAAATCTTTTATGACATGGTTTTTATCACACACCCCTACTTGTCTTGGTTTTTCATCCCCTTTCCATGTCCGTGAAGTAACAATATACCCTTTTATGTATTTTACTGATTTTAGCTTGTCTTATCTGGACCTTGCGCCATAAAACCCAAAACAACCAAACCAAACCAAAGCATTCAAATTTATTAAAGCATCATTGTTATAAAAATATGGTAAATAAGATTCTACTTTCAGACGACAGAAGATAATCCAATGAAGCAAAATAAATACGCCTTTCGTCTTAACTAAATGATTTAACATGATTTTAGACGTCCGTAAATCCGTTAAAGCTATCGTAGATATATCTCTGACCTTCAGGGAGCGATTTCGCGCCAAATCTGAAATCCTCGCTGAAAGTTTATATTACTTTTATTTAAAGGGCGATCGATACAATGCTTCTTTTCATTGAGCACTTATTAGTGCAAAGGCGAAAACCGCCGAATGCTAACTAATCGGAACTACACCCTTGATACCTATAATTCACAAGATTTTACGGCAGTAAGAGAAATAAAAATGACCATCTCTCCATCTGCTACTCACGTCAGCTTCTCCCTGATTCGGCAGGAATATACGCATGACCAAAGCAAAGTGGCTATATTAACCAATGAAAACCCTGGTGTACCGTAATAAGACAGCTAATTAACAGGAAAAACAAACTTTATTTTATATTGACGAGACGAGGGCAACACAACACAAAAATTGGTGTGGAACACATCACACTATATCGGTAGCATAATATCTCAACAGAATCTAAAAAATGATACTTCTTTTTACACTGAAACACGAACAACACTTCATTTTTCCTCCGCTCGTCCCACACTACCTCACTTCAGTCCCGTTCGTTAGCATTTCAAAAAACCGCATTCCGGGTCTCGATCGGGAGGTCGTCACACTGGTGAGTAAAAGTATAAATTAGGGAGAGGTAGCGATTAATTGTGTGGCGAGCTCGATATGCGTTCGAAGAAGCAAACAACTTGAGGGGTTGCGCATGCAACTAAGTACCGTGCCCGAATGTATATAATTACAGGATAAGAACAACTTTATATATACCACACTAGGGGCTTCGCCCCTAGGCTCGCTACGCTCGCTCCTCTGGTGAATCAAGTGAATGAATGACTCAATAGATTTTTACACCGATTGAGTCATTCATTTG
Organism: Dolomedes plantarius; assembly: GCA_907164885.2. Taxonomy (NCBI): domain Eukaryota; kingdom Metazoa; phylum Arthropoda; class Arachnida; order Araneae; family Dolomedidae; genus Dolomedes; species Dolomedes plantarius. The sequence goes on from OU015502.1 coordinate 33,668,655, forward strand.
TTTACAGTTGAAGCTTCCCCCCCCCTCCCGGTGAAATGGATGAAGCCCGCCTATGGGTGAAAAATTGGATCTTCTTTCAGGAAGCGAATGAGAAGATTTTTTTGAAGTATTTCTTTAAAATTCAATTAAAAATCGAAATTTTAAGATAGACTTGAAATGAAGTTTATATGAATGAGAAAGCTATCATCTTCCAGTTGATATAAATATTTTCTTTGTAACATAATAAGTCTGAGAGCATCGAATTTATATATCTCGAAACGCATAAATTTTTCCAAAAAGTGGGTTTTCAATTTTAATAAAAATATCAGTCTGTTTTAAATTATTTTTAAACAAATGAGGTCTTGTTTGAAGGAGAAATGTCTGTAGTCTTAGATTGTAAAAAAAAAATTCTACGATCCTTTTTTGGCGAGTTATCGTAATCTGAACATGAAAAGTCAATATTTTCCCACAAAACATAAAATTTAAAAAAAACTTAAAATCCGACGAATATGAGACATGTCTTACTTTCTTCCCCACATTGTTCTGCATCGATTGGTATCGGTCTCGACCCCATACCCCCAGCGGTTTCGGAGGTGATAGCGTGACAAGCTTTTGACAGCGGCGGCGGCTGCAGCGCCAGTTACTTTTTTTTAGAATAGAGAGATTTTTAAATTTTCTGTTGAATCATATAAACTTGACAATTCTATGTATTAATAAATACTTAAAAAAATTTTTTTGGTTAACTATCCCATCAACTTGAAAGAAAATGATCGAATGCGTAATAAAGAGAGCAATTATAAGAAATTTTCAAACAACAAAATTAACTGAAAATGAATTCAATACTGCTTAAAGATGCCTAAAGGTATTACAAGAATGCATTGTCATCGTGTTCTGAGCTATTCTAAAAGTTTCAAATGTCTAGCTAGTCGGGAAGTTAGTTAAAAATCGATTGCAAGATTTGTACTGGACAAACAAGAAAGCGAGTTAATAAAAACATGGTAAAAAGTCCTTTCACCAGCGACAAAGACAGGTAGAACACCTATTCGCAGCAGCAGTTCGGACTTTCATTTTGGACATCTATGAGTGGTGACTAGTCCGACCGTTTTAAGCAGGAAAGCTAACCTGTAATTGTGTGCGTGCAAATGCATCTATCTTTTACTAAAGTTTTAATTTAACTATCAGTTAAATAAAGTAGCATAGCCTTGTAACATAGGGATCAGAAATTAATAAAATTGTTTTGTGTAACTCAAGCTGCATCGTCTGGTTATTGAAATGCTTTCAAGCTAAGACGTGAAACCTGCATAGCAACCGTGGGATTGGTTTACACGTCTCCCGCCATCTCCCACAACCGCTTGGCTATGGACAATGGGCATTCATTCAAGAAATGGAATTTCTCCGTAGTGTCACAGAAGGAAAAAGACCGTCAGTGAAAATTTGTCGCCGAGCTTTCTTGAAAGAAATTAAATGTCGGTAAAATTGTCGTATTGGTAATTTTTGCAACTCCTAACGGAGATGAATGATATGAATTATTGGCGTACTCTGCCGAAACCGCCAAAAATTGAGATGCAGTCGAACCCCATTATAGCGAACCCGATATAACGAACGAAAATTTTGGTCCCGCCGTTTTCCTATTGTACGTAATTTAATTAGTATTGTGTCAGTTTAATGTAATCGGTTTTAGCCGATTTAATTCATTAATGATCATTTTTAATAGATTTTTATCTTTTTTAATACATCATTATTGAATACACAGTGCCACTAATGAGTTATACATTTTGTGAACTCAAACATTTTCCTTTTCCACCTAGATGTAGTGCTAAAGAAATATTTCACTGGCATCGATGTATCTGGCACACGAGCAACGTTCATGGGAGAAATTAAAATATGCACTTTCAACCCGAAATTTGAACTCAGTCGTGACAAAACAGTTTATACCTTTGTCTTCGTGATAAGATGTTTAATCGCATCAGGAAGGGTTTTTTCTTCTTTCTTTTTAAACCCAGCACACAGGGAAATATCTCTGGTGACAGATATCTAATATTTTTTCTTTAATGACCGGTGTGTAAAGGATAAACTTTTGTTTCCTAGCGTTTGAAACTCGGTATTTCTCGCGTTAATGCCGGAAAAAAAATCGCTCTTTACTACGTCTACCCGACAGTTTTTCTCGTAAGGGTCACACAATAATTTCGCCAATTTTCCACAGAGCTTCCTGTATGTTGTCGGCGTGTTGGACATTAAAAGAATGATGCATAAAATATACTTTTTAACGCTTTAATAGGGACTCCCAGTTTATACAAATGTTTATACCCAGTTTATGATAATATAACGTCATTTCTTGTATAGAGATTAATATCATGTAGTATATTCAATATTTTCAGGTATATTCGGATTTAGTTTAGCAGTGGCGTAGCGAGCATAACTGGCGCCCGGGGCACGATACCTTTGTGGCACCCCCCCCCCCCCTGAAAAATATATAGTAATATAATATATAGACTCTATATTGGCGCCCTCGATAAACATATAATAACATAATATATAGACCTTATATTGGCACTCCTCCCCGAAAAGCATATAGTAACATAATATATAGACCTTATGTTGGTGCCCTCCCCTAAAAACATACAGTAATATAATATATAGACCTTATATTGGCGCCCCCCACAAAATAATATAGTAATATAATATATAGACCTTATATTGGCATCCACCTCGAAAATATATATGGATCTTACATTGGCGCCCCTCTGCGAGTGGCGCCCGGGGCATGATAGACCCCCTTGTCCCCCCTTTGCTACGCCACTGTAGTTTAGCATACATAGGTAACATCCAGAGACGAAACTACCATAGGCCCACCAGACCACATAGGTCCACCGGAAGATAGTGCCGTATTATCAGAGGAATACATTGTTTTTATTCTTCAAACTATGCTCTGAAATGTTTCCCGAAATTGAACATTTATTTTCTACCCTTTAAATTTGTAAAACTTTAAGCAATTCATCAGCACCGTCGTGTGATAGGCTGGCTCTCTTTGAAAATTAACACGCGTCTAAACAATTTCCCTTCTGAGATCATAGCTAATGGTGCAGTACCACCGAAATATTGTAATGACACTCGGGGCCGCGTTTACCAATAGGCAAAATAAGCCTAGTGTCCGTAGAGAGATAGTTTGTCATTGGAAATGTAGCGACTATTTCTGAAAAATTGAAATTTATAATCGAAAACAGAATTACGTCCACATTTCCTGCCGTCGGATATTTTTTCTAAAAATTGTTTTTAGCGTTAACTATGAGGAATGCTGAAGAGGAGAGTTCATTTTCCGTACTCATACTGGTAGATAAAAAATTTTTAAAAAATTATTGACGAGGTACTTTTTTCGGAACAAAAGTTTAACGTGTGTTGTTGCTTATGCCCCTTGACCGACAGCAACATCAGATCTAGTCCATATAGGCTGTAGCGTACTGGAAATATGGTCTTATTTTTCCCGAGACCCCATAAGAGCTTGAAACACAGCTACGTATTTTTCAAGGAATGTGTTGCTCGGTTCCACCAGTTCGGAACACGTGGGGGAATTCTTAACGTTTCTGCAAGGTAATAAAGTTTGGCGTCTAAGAAGAGCTGTCAGCCGATAATCTGCCGGCCCCTCCACCCCGTCTGAAAATCCAGACATTGAGAGAGACGCTTGAGAACGTGGGCTGTGCGGATGTGTGTTTTAGGCTCCGTACGTTGTGAATCTGCACGGGATTTTAATTGAATATGTTGCACTGTTTAAATGTTAATTTTTTTGTTAATAAATTGTTGAGTTTTAAGTTTTAAAAATTTGGCCTTCGTTTGTTAATTAGAACTCTGTCTTTCTTTGTTATGGATCCCATGGTAGTAATTTTTAGCAACGCCTGAGAGAGAATAGCCTTACCTACTTGTCGTGACGCTACCTATTGGACAGAATGGTGCGGCTCCGGTTTTTGAATTGGCACCACAAGGGTCGGAGTCAGACTTGGCTAAAGGACCAGTCCAGTAATTTTGAACCGAGTCAAGTGACGAGACCGATACACATGACCCCGCACCTTCAGAGGTAATTTTGAAAACTTGTAGGACATAGCAGTCACGGCAGATTTTTCGTGCACCAGCCGCCATTAGCGTACACGGCGGTAGATTTGTCAGAGACGGGCATCGAACTAGAGACGTTCAGATCACTGGTTCGTTGCCTTTGCCAACTGGGCCACCACGCCCACAATTTGCTAAACGTGTTGTTGACACTGTACATGAAAAAGGATATTCTGGGAACTCTTATTGATAGCATCCTCCCAATAAAGTTTACAGATGTCAAAATTAAATGTGTAATTTAATGTGGGTTTTTATTTCCGTTTTGTAATTAAAAAGTAAATTTTGTAACCTCAGGCTAATAATACAATTTGTCACTTCAAAACGTGGATTTTTTTTAAACAAATATCCCCGTCATTTTTGTTTCTAAGAATGGCTCCGGCTATCATTTGTATGCCTAGGGCCCGAAAAGTTCTAAACGTGGCTCTGATGACACTATTGACAAATCTAGGCAAGAAAGTTATCTATTTTTTTTATACATGTAATTTTTTTTGTTAGAGTAACTTATTATAAGTGATTTTTTTTTCAACTCGTATTTTTCATTCCCCTATAAAACTTCCATTTTTTTTTCAAAACGTAGAGGGCAGAAAACATCTTTCAGTTCTTACTTAAGTTAGAGGACACAGTTTGTGGATACTACACATAGAATATGTGAACGCTGAATGATCTCATTATTCGCATATCACTGCTCCTTAGTCGGGACCTTTACGTTCTTGGATGCATTCAAATACCTGCAGAAGCATACGTACATAGAACTTTCGGCAAGTCCCAAAACAATGATCTGTTTCTATGGCGAATGTACGCGATAAATGAGTGTAATGCAATACAATATATGGTCAGGGCCTTTTTATCGCATGGACAAATCGGGACTTTGCCCAGGGCTCCCTGATGCTAGGGGACCCCAAAACTGTCCTCTTTAATGTGCAAAATGTCTTTAACGATGTTTTTCAACTAAAATAGATGGGGTGCCAGATAAGTGAAACTTTTCAACTTCGCTTTCTGTTTTAGGAAAAAATGTTAAACTATCAGGTTGTATCAGACATACAGCAGAAGGTAAATGGAGTTTTCAATTTAATGTGAAACATGTTTATGAATGCTTCATCTTATCAGCTATACACTGTGATAGCAAATATAGGACTCGCATGCAGGGTTAGTTGCGTAGCGAGCATAACTGGCGCCCGGGGCACGATACCTTTGTGGCGCCCCCCTTGAAAAACATATAGTAATATAATATATAGACCCTATATTGGCGCCCCCGATAAACATATAATAACGTAATATATAGACCTTATATTGGCACTCCCCCCCTCAAAGCATATAGTAACATAATATATAGACCTTATGTTGGTGCCCTCCCCTAAAAACATATAGTAATATAATATATAGACCTTATATTGGGGCCCTCCCCTGAAAAACATATAGTAATATATAATATATAGACCTTATATTGGCATCCACCTCGAAAACATATAGTAATATAATATATAGATCTTACATTGGAGTTCCTCTGCGAGTGGCGCCCGGGGCATGATAGACCCCCCCCCCCCCCCCCTTTGCTACGGCACTGGGGGCAAATAGCATCTGCCCAAGGGCCCCCAGCGTTCATAATCAGGCCCTGTGTATGGTAAGGTGTTTTCGTATTTACGGCCCAATCTAATATCCAGCACGAATGTATACACAGTATTCACTCGCACGTTAGGAGCGTACGAATTCACTGCGTCCAAACGACGGGTACTTGCGTATTCGGCGAGCTTGAAATACATCCTTCAACTCGACTTTTCTTCAAACACGCTAAAGTGATGATGCGGTAATGACAGTCTCTCTGCTACTCATTAAAAAATCTCAAAGAGTAAGAGAACAAAAGCGAGAGAGAAAACTTTTGGAAGCTTCCTTGCCATTGTATGTGTTATTTTTATTTAATTTAATTTCTATTTTTTTTTTCATTTTTACAATCGTGTGGCATCCGCATCTCCTTTCATCAAGGCGTTATAAAAATGCGCTAAAAATAAAAATGACCTCATTCTGCTGTTACGAGGACCAACTGTTCCCCTGATGACGTGCTCGGTGAATGACTTTCTCTGGGTTGTATGTCTCATTTCACTTCACGCTATTTGGCCTTCCTCGCAGACGCAACTTAGACAGAGGAAAATGATCCCTCATAACTTAGATGTTTCGCAGCCAGGCATCGTCGCTTCTTATAAAACTCGGTGCCCGATTAAGCACCTCGAGCGCTATCAAAGGTCATGGCCCTGTCTTAACCTCCACCCTACCCCCTTTTTTAAGTGTAACCATATCTAGTGGGCCCTTTCTTAGGCCGTCTGCACACGGGGCAACTCAAAAGAAACTGATAACTGACTCAAATCACAAACCAGTCCGTGATGAGTCGCAACCTATTGCGTCCGCCAAAGGAATTTAGGAACGTATAAAACACACTATACCATATTTTCCCCCTGAATCATTTAAGTTTTAAAATATTATTTACCTTAAAAAAAAAATAAAAAATAAAGTCCCAAGGCGTAAAATTTCTTTCTATATTACGGAGTACAATTAAAAGAAAACTTTCAATCCAAGTCGGCGATCTTCGAGCAAATTTTCTCAATAGGTTAAGACCGTCTGCACACGGAGCAACTCAAAAGAAACTGATAACTGGTTATAAACCCGTCGGACGGGTTTGTAACCAGTTGCGCCGTGTGCGTGGCTCCATTCAATTACATAGGTTGCGACTCATCACGGACTGGTTTGTGATTTGAGTCAGCTATCAGTTTCTTTTGAGTTGCTCCGTGTGCAGACGGGCTAAAGGTGCGCCAAAACATTTTTTGCAGTCTTCAGTCAGACCGGTTATTTTTCCTAAGTTATGGATTTTGATATTTTTTTTTTTTACTTATTTTAAGGAATTTTACTGTTTAACTTTTTTTTTTCCTCTCCAGGAAATCTCCGACTAAAGCATGCGTCAAACTCTAACACTCCAGTCATCGCTCTCCCTTCCAGAGTTACTATTCCTCTTGGCTGCAGTGTCAAATGTTGTTTGTCAAGATATTCTGTGGAACACCAACCAGGTGCCCATCCAGTTCGCTCCGCTGCCTCTGCTGTATCAAAACTGGCTGAATATACACCAGCAAACAATTCCTAGACAGCGTCTGGCTGCGGCTTCAAGTCCTTCCATCACTGCTTCTCCAATTTTCAGCGGGAAACTTCGACTTTTGTCGACGTTGTTAGGTGGATTGAGAAATTCTGGCCTAGAAATGTCCATTGCCGGAGAAATTATTCAGAGGTTGATAAAGACTGCTCTCAGAGACATAATCGTGCCTTTCAAAATGGACCTAATTTCCCCATTCCTTTCTTGATTGTGGTCATTATTTAATTAAAAAAAAATTTTTTAAGCTTTTATATTTTTCTTACACAAATGTTGAATATCATTTCATATTTTAATTAAAAAATAAAACATATAATGAATGCGTAGCCATCTTTGAAATCTTTTTGATGTATAACCATGATAGCCTTTTGACACCGCTATTCTTAAATGACACTCGTCAGTATCTATCTTGTTTTCAAATCTCGTCAGAAGACGAGCAAACCCTTCGTTGCTGATTTATCTCCAGCTTGCAAAAACATAAATTTTAAAATTTCCATATCTTAAGGTTTGCTAATTATATTTTATTATTACTTAAAAAAATAAAATTAGTAAACCTAATAGTTATAGTTTTTCTCAAGTGTGAGATCCTTTTGAAACAGTTGCCAGAATGGTACAGACCGTATTCTAATCTAAGGCAGAGGAGAGGCATAATTTTTAATATCCCCATCACTGAGATTTTAAAACTTCATTATGGTAGAGGTCGTTTGTCATATTTTGTTTCGGCAAAAAAAAAAAAAAAAAAAAAAAAAAAAAATTCCAACTCAGTTCGGCACAGCAGATGTTTTACAAAACACTGGCAAAAATATTCCCCGCCAGCATGAGGCATTTTGCGTTGCCGACATGGATGTTCAATCTGGTACCACCTTTCATTGTTGTTCGATTGGGTCAAAGATCAGAGCATGCAGGACGCAACATAAATGTTCATTGTTCATCTTATTTATAATTGTATCCATTGGTAGAAAAAATATGTATTTCTTGTACGCGCTGCTGTGCTATTTGCAGTGGCGTAGCGAGCATAACTGGCGCCCGGGGCACGATACCTTTGTGGCGCACCCCCCCCCCCCCCTGAAAAACATATAGTAATATAATATATAGACCCTATATTGGCGCCCTCGGTAAACATATAATAACATAACATAATATATATACCTTATATTGGCACTCCCCCCCGAAAAGTATATAGTAACATAATATATAGACCTTATGTTGGTGTCCTCCCCTAAAAACATATAGTAATACAATATATAGACCTTATATTGGCGCCCCCCACAAAATAATGTAGTAATATAATATATATACCATATATTGGCACCCTCCCCGAAAAATATATAGTAATATAATATATAGACTTTATATTGGGACCCTCCCGTGAAAAACATATAGTAATATAATATATAGACCTTATATTGGCATCCACCTCGAAAACATATAGTAATATAATATATGGATCTTACATTGGCGCCCCTCTGCGAGAGGCGCCCGGGGCATGATAGACCCCCTTGCCCCCCCCCCCCCTTTGCTACGCCACTGGCTATTTGTCATTCTATTTTCGTGGAAGAAAAGTAATTTTCCGCCAGTTTTTACCGTTAAGAATCTCCTGGTACTGGAAAGATAAACAGCGCCGTTCGATAAAGAGCTGATTATTTCTTGGTTGGGAAGAAAACATCCCATATATGTACCTCGATAGGTAAATTTTAAATAGTGAATTGTGTTTCTAGTAAAACTACACATTTCTAACCAAAAAGCATTTCTTTGAGCAAACAATGGAACTAATTTCAGTAATATCCTAAAAAGACTTTCAGCTTTCAACGCTTCTTCCTTTGAGTACTAAAAATTTATCCAACACGTTTTAGTGGCAGTTATTACCCCCTTGTTCTTCTTAACAACACACACACAAATGAAATGCTCTTTGAATAAATAAATGGTTTTTTGAACACATGAATCCAACTGGGAATGAAGGGACGAAATTGCGCAAAAGCTGACTGCTAATTAAAATTTGTGGAATATGAAATTCTGTCAGTGATCAAACACAGATGTGACTTAGTTCATATGTTTGACAAACATCGTCGGATCAACCACCATTTTGTTGCCAAAGATCTGATCTACGATACATCTGGCCGCGTAATACCCCTTCTCATCGTCGCCAATCAGGATGAAAGTTAGAAAGTTCCTATTTCCTCATCAGTAAATAAATAATTACAAGATAAAAATAACTTTTTTTATACCATGTTTTTAAATTTTCGTTGAATCATATAAACTTGACAATTCTATGTATTAATAGATACTTTTTAAAAGTTTTTTTGATGAATTATCCCATCAACTTGAAAGAAAATGAAGTTAATTGGAAATTAACTCCCATTTAACCTTTCGTTCCCGTCCCGGCCGATAGATAGCTGCAACAGTCTACAAAATAAAATTAACTGAAAATGGATTCAATACTGCTTAAAGATGGCTAAAAGTATTAAAAAATGCATTGTCATCGTGTTCTGAACTATTCTAAAATTTTCAAATGTCTAACTAGTCGGGAAGTTAGTTAAAAATCGATTGCAAGATTTGTACTGGACAAACACACACACAAACAAGAAAGCAAGTTAATAAAAACATGGTAATATAGTGCAACTTCTCTATGGAGACCAGTCATGGTTCCCCCCCCCCCCCCCACCAAAAAAAAAGTGGCCGTTTTGAGGGGCTGCCGGCTAGAGAAGTTTCACTGTATATATATAAATAAATATATATGTATATTAGGAATTAAGCAACACTCATGATTTTGCCTCTCCAGGAAAGAACTATCTTAAGATTTTTTTAAGTATAAAGGGAAGTAAAATCCTTTTTATAAATTTAAAATGCATAGAATTTTAAAATTTATCGTAAAGATATATCATAAAATAGAGGTTAAAATTGAACCGACAGTTGAAGACGGGAACTAGCGCCAAAAAACTGAAATTCGTTTCTTTTCGCCATACTGTTATTTACATATACTCTCCTTGTAAGCTGTAAAAGGCACTGGAATAGCGGATGAATGTAATGAATCTTACATAAAAGTTTAGTGAAGAAAAAATAAAGCTTTTTAAAGTTTTTTTTTTTTTATTTCCCACAAAAACAGTTTTTGGATTAGTTCCCTTTTTCAAACTGCCGATTCAATTAGTCTCGATGATATACCCAAACAATCGGAAGTGGATTCGCTTCCAGTTACACAACTAACCCTAAGTCATTTCACTTAACTATTTGGTCAAACTTAACAAAATTTATTTAATCAATGAAGACTTAAAAATAATTTTTTTAAAATTCTCAAATCTATCTTGAACATTAATAAGACGTATATAATGCATTAAGTTATTCATTATACTCAATTAACAGATTGACTGTTATTAAATGAGGGGGGCGGGGTAATAAGAAAGGAGAAATCAAAACGATAGAAGCAAAAGAAAGTACATAGAAAACGACAGGAATAATTGCGGATAGTACTTTTTTTTTTCATCTGACGAGAAATGATAATCTCTTAATTCACGTGTCAGATGGAAACCCTCGATATTATTTCTCTCACAAACCTGGGGGCATTCCATTCCTGGTGTCATCAAAGGGGGGGGGGGGGGAAAGCGCTGTAACTTGTCTCCATTTCACTTCCACAACCTAAGTCCAAAAGGATAGTCTTCACCTTCCATCTCTGTGTATTTCTTTCTGTACATTGTATTCGCTCTCTTCATATGTACTCCGGACCGGACACCTTGTTCTGAGGCCCCAGGGACGTTGTAGAGACAGGCGAGTCACTATAATAAGGAATAACGCCCCCTATCGCAGGGGAAGGGGTACTACGCAGAACGCTGGGGGTGATTGCAGACTCCAGACGTATCTGAGAAGCTGTGACAGAGAACGACGGAGGTGATTGCAGACTCCGGTCGTGTCTTAGATATTTTTTTAGAGAGAAAAGTTTGGAGGTGATTGAAGACTCCGAACGTAGCTGGTATTTGCTTTAGAGTGTTGAGGTTACGTTGATAATTTGTTCCTGTAAATATTGTTCTTCTACCTGTTATATATACCGTCTCCTGTACTTGTCCGTGCTGTGCTCGTCTCATAATAAACTGTATGTTTAAAAAAAAAGAGCTGGTTCTAGTTTGAAAACAAAAAAAGGACTCTCAACTCGACATCCGTCACAGACGTAAACAACGAAAAGTCCAAATGACATAATACAAAATCCTCCAGAACTTGTAGCTTCCCCTGACATCTCGCTGATCTCTTTCAACATCGATCTGTCTATTCTCGCTATCGAGAAAAGTTTTCTTCTTCTTATGAAGATACATTTCCGAGGGTAACTACAGGGAAAAGTAGTTTGTACGAAAAACGAGAGCCATTGCGGACTTACTGGTGGAATCATCGGTTGCTTTCTCGGGGTACCAAATGAGTCCTCACATGGCGGGAACTGAAAACCACATCGATTGAATCATGTATGGTGAAAGGAGGGTAGAAGGGACAAAAAAGAAAGTCTATCCCATTAGTCTACCCAAAGGTACTAGCTAATGAATTTTCTCTCAAGAAATATAAAACTTTTAAAAATATTTCAATAATTACACGTTTGGGACAAACAGATGCATTATGTAAACACTAAGACTAAGATATCACAATATTCTTTCACAAGCAATAGTAACTTCTGCGAAGCCGGGAGGATCTTTACGATTGATGAGGCATTAAAATAGAGTGTATGTTTGTGTGTCAGATAGAGATTGAGAGTTAATTTATACAATAAACATTATCTGAGATTCTTGTTTCAGTACTACAAAAAAACTTTATCCGAGAATGAAAACCACATTTTTTCCTCTCAAAATTTAAATGAAAAAGGATACTAAACGTCATGGAACTATCGTTTATTTTTTAAGATATGGCAAACATTAATGTCTTTGTAGAAGAGAACTCTAAACAAGCACTGTGATGTAAAATACTTCACCAGTCAACTCCGGAAGAGGAGATAATTCTGTATTATTAATCCTTGAACACTGTTAGTGAACTTGTTCTGAGCACCGAATTATTTTGTAAATGGAGGGGATCCCTCCAAATGCCCACTAAATTATACTCCTGTCCAAAAATGTCTTTTGACAACACAGATTATTTATTTATTTTTTGTCCGCTCTCCCATCAAAAGAAAACAAATATTTTTCTTTTGATTAACACAATGTTATTGAATATATGACCTGTTTTTTTGAAAGTGGTATAAGTCCATTTTTAATAATTACAAGATAAAAAGAACTTTTCGTGCACCATGTTTTTAAATTTTCTGTTTAATCGTATAAACTTGACAATTCTATGTATTAATAAATACTTTTTAAACATTTTTTTGATGAATTATCCCATCAACTTGAAAGAAAATGAAGTTAATTGGAAGTTAACATGCGTTTAACTTTTCGTTCCTGTCCCGGCCGATAGATGGCTGCACCAGTCTACAAAACAAAATTAACTGAAAATGATTTCAAATCTGCTTAAAGATGGCTAAAAGTGTTAAAATAATGCATTGTCATCGTGTTCTGAGCTATTCTAAAAGTTTCAAATGTCTAACTAGTCGGGAAGTTAGTTAAAAATCGATTGCAAGATTTGTACTGGACAAACACACACACAAACAAGAAAGCGAGTTAGTAAAAACATGGTAAAAAATGAGTTAACGGTAATTTTAGTAAGATATGGACACCGTCTCTTCATATTTATAATCATACTTTCAATGGTGTACGATTTTTTCATAAAGTAAAAGAATTTTGGCTGTAAAAGGTTATCACAAAAATTTTTTTTTTGAAAGTGGAATAAGTCCATTCCTAATAATTGTAATTAAAACAACTTTCTTCTTAATGAAGGTATTCATAATTTTCATGACAACAGAATTCCTATGTATGCGTGGAGGAAACTTTAGCATCCAGAGGTGCGGAAGAAATAACATCCTGCTGCCTGAAACATATTCAGAATGTTACAACCCAAGACCATATTATAGCATACAGCGACATGTGTACCGGATAAAATCGAAATATTAAGCTCGTGCTGTTGTGGTTAAGGATTGTTCAATCAGCTGATGATAACAAATGTTATTGACCACAAATTTCTACTGTCGGGGTCATTCATTTCTTCCAAATGACAGATATTTTGGAGTTGTGGAAATAGCATTAAAGAAAAAGGATCAATTATTATATGCTCCTCAAGACTATTATAATGCAATAAAGACTTTCCGGGAAAAAATAGCTTCATTTTGTATGAAATGAAAAGAGAAGATTTTGCCTCAACCAAATCTCTAGAAGAGGCAGTATCAAATAGGAAAAAAAATACGGACGGAGAAATTATAAACTGGCTGAAAATATGCTGGATGAGGTTTAAAAGGGATGAACCGCACAAAATTTTTTACAAAACTAGTATAGAAGAAAATGCTCTATTTAAAATATTTTTTTTATTTGGAAAACAAGGAAGACCTAAACACCTCAGCAAAATTACTATGTTGCCACTGTATAAAACCTATGTACCACTGTACAAGACCTATTGCTGGGTGGTTCTGGGGTTAATTTACTTTTAAACGAATTTTTTTTTATATTTATGATTAAAATTTAACAGATTCGTTTTACCCAGCGTGTAAATTCTGTAGAAAAAGAAGACACAACTTAATGTTTAAAGGATGAGGACCAATATTTACAAAAAAAAAAACCTTTATTACAACAAATAATCATTTTTTATACTGTATAACTTAATTGTTTAATATTCTTTAAGTACTAATGTGGGTCCTCACCTTAGTAGGTATCATTTATCTGATATTAACTTTAAATTTAATCTTAAAATTCAAGTACTGTCCTTCAACAGAAAAGTAAAGACTGACTTAGCCAAAGTCGGCTTGCCTAAAAAACTAGCCTCATGCTCCAACGTAATTGCAGGGCGACTCGAAAGTTCCAACCCCAGAGCGAGTTAATCGGGCCCTCAGGCCTTATCTGCAAAATCTAATCTCCTCCATATCTAAAAATCCAAGTCCCCCTCTTAATACTAATCTCAACTTTTCCATATATGTTTCTACCTTCCAATCATAATATTTTCTTCTCCATCTAAACTCCACCTACGTCTTAAAACTCTGTCCCAGTGGCCGTAACATTTTCCTTATTAAATTCACATTGGACCTATACTCTCCTATTTTCTGCATATTTTCCCCCTTTTCCTTTCCCTCATTTTTCTTTTCTTTTTATTTATTTTTTTAAACCAATGCGGAGGCACTTGTACTCAAACATTCGCCCATACTTCGCCGCACTTATACTGCCCATTTTATTGTGGGGGCACCATATAGGCGGACAGCATTACCCCCTATGAAGGGACGACACGAACGGAGGCATTTTTCGTGGCGCAACGCCGGGATTCGATCTGAGCACCCTCAGCACCGCAAACCAGCCCGCTGTACCACAGGACAGCCACAAGCCCCATTTTTCTTTATATTTTTATTTTTCCTACCACCTGGTCAGTCTGAACACTTTCCTTTTACTCTTGCGCAAATTCCTTTCAATTCTTATATTCCATATTCTAAGGGGCTTTTTTCGACTGACCCGCGCCTTTACGCAACTCTTTTCACCGAGGCGCCGAAACTATTCTTTATGGGAGCGGTCTTTTTAACTCATCGGTTACTTCTTCAAAGTAAACCGCGGCGGCTATTTTCTAACGTTTTTCCCTCTTCACCATAAATATTTTTATTCCTGAACACGCTATAAAATATCCCTTTCTTGTATTGACACTTACAACCGGCTATCTCTAACCTACCTCTCCGTGTAAATTTTATGACTAAAACTCCTTTAACTTATTTCTCAACCTTTTCAAAACGTTTCACAATGTATAAAGCATTCCTAAAATGGCTTGCAGCTGCAATTATTGCCAAGAAACCCTTGCAGGGCTTGAAGAGCCAGCACTATAACAAGAGAGAAACACAACGATATGATGAGTTTACTGCCTTACATATCACCTATTTACCATGAATACGTCACTATGCTAACTGTAAAGGAGAAATAAGTTTAAAATATAATTTTTTTATTTTTAGTCATCTTAAAGTAATTTAAATTTTACGCTTGTTTATTTATATCGTCTTTTTAATATAACTGAAATTATTTCTTAATAAACTTTGTTATTTGTGTATTTACATGTCTTCATTTTAAATATTTTTTACATTACTAGGGGCTTTGCCCCTAGGCTCGCTACTCTCGCTCCTCTGTTATGGCTAATAGCGAGATACATAGGGGTGATTCTCGGGCAATGTAACAGCCATTTACTGTTGTCAGTCACCCTTATGCGAAGTGGATGAAGCCCGCCTATGGGTGAAAAATTGAATCTTCTTTCATGTCCTTCTGCGAAGGAAGCGAATGAGAAGATTTTTTTGAAGTATTTCTTTAAAATTCAATTAAAAATCAAAATTTTAAGATAGAGCCTTGAAACGAGGTTTATATGAATGAGAAAGCTTTCGTCTTCCAGATGATGTAAATATTTTTTTTGTAACATAATAAATCTGAGAGCATCAAACTTATATTTGTCGAAACGCATAAATTTGTCGAAAAAGTGGGTTTTAAATTTTAATGAAAATATTAGTCTGTTTTAAATTATTTTTAAACAAATGAGGTCTTGTTTGAAGGAGAAATGTCTGTAGTCTTAGATTGTAAAAAAATCAAAATCTACGATCCTTTTTTGGCGAGTTATCGTAATCTGAACAGGAAACAGTCAATATTTTTCCACAAAACATAAAATAAAAAAAAACTTAAAGGCCGACAAAGATGAGACATGTCTTACTTTCTTCCGCACTGTGTTCTGCATCTATTGGTATCGGTCTCGACCCCATACCCTCAACGGTTTCGGAGGAGATAGCGTGACAAGCTTTTGACAGCAGCGGCAGTTACTTTTTTTTAGAATAGAGAGAAAATATCCATTTCAGTGAAGCTAATATCTATAAAAATATGGACTTAAATTTTCCTCTTGTTTTTATTCCTTACTAGCGGCCCGTCCCAACTTTGTCTGGGTTGAACAAAATATTATACCAATAAATTTCCAGTTGATAGCCAAGAAATTGTAAATCTTTTTTTATCTTAAATGTCCAATAAAAAGCGTAGTTCCAAATGTAGGTTTCTTCAATAAACCCTTTAACGTTGCCAGTTTTAAAAATCCTTTTTTGTATTTATCAATACCTACTCTACTTGAATCTTAAAAATATTAAACCTTTTCCTTAAGGGGTGGGATAGCATATATCCGAAGCACATACTTTCGAAAAATACGGTGTGCTGTCGGCAGAGATATAGTCTCGAATTCCACTTCGTTGTGACTTTCCTAACGTCTTTGCCCCCAAAGAACAATTGGGTGACATTCTGGGAACGGAGGGTGAATCTTGCCGAAAAGGACTGAATAATAATCTTTTGTCGTTCTAGCTAGAGGCTATTTCTTTTCAGGCGAGAGACATCAGAAGGGCGGTTCACCCTCGGTTCATCCATTTTCAGCCTTTTGAGAGATGAAAGAGACACGGAGTGCCGATGAACTACTATTGAAATTCTTCTTCAATAGTAAGAAAGCAATAAGAAAGCAATTAACCACTCTTTCCCCTGACCCCCCACGCTGAATGTCCCCCACGTAAAATGGGGATAGGAAGTAGATAACATTTTCCCGTTGTAAAGAGCGATTTTGAAGAACGGAACCCGTAAGCTTAAAGGGTGTTGCTATGGTTACTTGACTGCGGTTGACAAAAATGAAAAGATTTTAATATACAAAAGTTGTACATTACCCTCCACATACAAAATCTGCTCTCTCTATATATTATTATAGAAGTATAGATACACATTGGTATCCCAAAATTAGAATAAGAGATGAAATAAAAATACAAAAATAAAAAAGGATTTTAAGTAAAGAATTTTTTTTAATTATTTTAAGCACCTAAAATAATATTCAAATTAATATTACGTTATTTATTAATTAAGGTTAATTTTTTAAAAGAAAGAGGTGTGCTTGAGACCGTAGTTTTATTTAAAAAAAGGATTTTAAGTAAAGAATGTTTTTTTTTAATAATTTTAAGCACCTAAAATAGTATTCAAATTAATATTACTTTAGTTATTAATTAAAGTTAATTTTTTAAAAGAGAGAGGTTAAGAGATGAAATAAAAAAACAAAAATAAAAAAAGGATTTTAAGTAAAGAATGTTTTTTTAAATAATATTAATTTTTTTTAAATAAGATTCAAATTAATATTACGTTAGTAAATAATTAAAGTTAATTTTTTAAAAGAAAAAGGCGTGCCGGAGAACGGCTAGGTTCGAATCGCTTACGTCAGAACAGAAGCCCACCGCAATAGCACCACGCAAAGGATCGCTGAAGACTTTGGCACAAAAAGAGATAGAGGACAGTAGCGGTAACAATGGAGATTGTTAGGATTAAGCCCCTAACTTTATTTCTACTGATTAGATATACATAATATATAGCCTATATCCATCTGGAATACTGTACCTTTCAAACAGTGAAAGAATTTTTCAAATAGGTACAGTGGTTCTGAAGATTACCCTCCACGTACAAAATCGCTCTCTCTTTATATATAAGAATTATCGTCTTTGGGCTTTCCGCTTATATTGGGTAGGACAGGATATAGCAAAAGGAATTAACATAAAAAAATCAACTTTAAGGAAAAAAATTTTAAAAATTTAATATTTAAATTTATATTAGTTAACTTGAAAAAAGCAAAATACACCAGCCAACGAAAAAATAAATATTCACCAGCTACTTTACATAATATTCCAAACAACACTTATAAAACTCAAGACTTGTCATGACCAGTGTACCTTTACAATGTATTGGAGATTCAGAAAAATTGCGCACTTTTCCCAAATCCCGTTTAAACTATTTAGGCAATTAAAAATTAGATCACAACCCGTTTAAACAACTTAGGGCAGAGGCTTAAAAAAAATGTTATACAGAGCTGTTATATTTAAGGTTAATTAATTTAAAACTGTAATTAAAATCAGTCACTAGAATGATTATTTACTATTACTACATTAAATTAAAAGTTAATTTATCTACACAACAATATCAATCTATAAATATATATACATATATGTGTGTGTGTGTGTTAGTTAGTTAGTTAGTTAGGTTAAACACAAAATAACGTAAACTTCCTTAAAATCTATACTAATATATAAAGAGAGAGCAGATTTTGTACGTGGAGGGTAATCTCCGGAACCACTGCACCTATTTGAAAAATTCTTTCACTGTTTGAAAGGTACATTATTCCAGATGGACATAGGCTATATATTATGTATATCTGATCAGTAGAAATAAAGTTAGGGGGGATACTCTAGATTTGTGTGCACGGCCGCCATCTTGGATTTTTCCGCCAGGGTTTGGCGCATTTCGCATAGCGATAATTATTGCGTTCTGGTAAAAATAACCCAATGTCAAATTCTCTAATTTTAAGATCAAACAGTTATTTCTGATGTGATCTTTTAATTACAGTATAATAATTTTAGGTCAGATCTTGGCATTGACCTGGAAATCTGAGTCAAATTGACTATACTCAAAAGAGTAAATTATTTTTAAAACTATGAGTCTTTTTGTTGAAAATTTTTGAATTTTTTCGTTAACTTATTAAATTTAAGTTGCTTTTAATTTTGTTTATCGATTGTCAATTAGTATACTATAATGATACACCATTTCATTTATTTGAATTAAAAATTATCTGCCATCATTTTTTCGTAAAATGTAAAATACAGTATACATTTTAAATACAATATATTTTTAAATATTTTATAATTCCAAGTTGTAGTGGATTACAAATAAATTTAAATAACTGAAGTTCAACTTCTCTCTCCCCAGGAACCTAAGTTAAAAAGTTAGTTAAGGTTAAGTTATTGGTTTAGGAAAATTGTTTTTTTTTTTTCTTATTTCCAACACAGCAGGATAAATGGTCAAATAATCCTTGTCCCGATTTTATTGTATGCACCAAATATTTGGTTAAGGTCAAATCTGAAGTAAAATTTCATTACCACAATGCCCTTATAATAATAATAATAATAATAATAATTTTAAAAAAAAAGGGTCTGGTTACTCACCATAAATTTATGGGTTCATAATTATTTTACATTTTTCAAAGCTGAACTTTAGATAATTTTTAAATTGCAAGTTATTTAGGTGGTACGAAAATGCTGTATTTTTTTCTAATTAACAATATATTGGCATAATATTTTGGTGATTCATTGCTATTAGCCAAAGAGTTAGGGCAAACTGAATAGATGGCATTGAAATTTTATCTGTAAGTAAAATTCATTTGACCAAATTTTTCATATGGATCATAATTTGAAAAGGTAGTTTTTAATTAAAAATGACAAAAAAAAATGTCAGTCCAACGATTAAATGATTTTTCAAAAATATTTCTAAGTTTCACAATTTAAAAAGGTCGTTTTTATTAATAAAGCTAAAAGAAAAACCCAAAATTTCCAATATTTGAGAATGATTTTTCCAGAAAAAAGTGGTTTTTATCAAAAACCCAAAAATAAATCTAAGTCCAACGTTTAAATGATTTTTCAAAAAATTTTCTAAGTTTCATAATTTAAACAGGTGTTTTTTATTAAAAAAGCTAAAAAAATTCAAAGTCCAGCGTTTTGAAAACACCGCTTAAAACACATTGGCGAGAATTTTTCCACTCCTCAAAACACGGTAAAATCGCCAAGTTGGCGCAAAAAAATCCAAGATGGCGGCCGTGCACACAATTATTAAGTAACGTAATATTAATTTGAATATTATTTTAGGTGCTTAAAATAATTAAAAAAACATTCTTTACTTAAAATCCTTTTTTTATTTTTGTTTTTTTATTTCATCTGTTACTCTAATTTTGAGATACCAATGTGTATCTATAAACGTTTGTCAATTGTAAACGTTTATATTGTAAACTTCTATATTGTAAACGTTTTGTCAATTAAACGTTTCTCCAAGTGACAAACCTTTAATCTATATCTATCTATATATATAAAACAGTTCCGTAACTGACTCATTCATTCACTGACTGACTGACTGACTGACATACAACGGACAGACCAAACCGCTGGACCTAAAGGGCTGAAATTTTGCATGGCGATTCTTCTAATAGTGTAGGGGTGCACTAAGAAAGATTTTTCAAAAATTCTTCTTAGATTTTTTAAAATTAAATTTTTAAGCTGTTTTTTAAACTTTTTTTACGTTTGCATTTAAAATAATACATTGAGGGTTATAAAATTTATATCACGAGAAAGATCATAAAAATTCCTTCAAAATGAAATTTTTTTCGAATTTTTACCTCTATTTCCTGATTTTTGGTGAATTTTTAAAGATTAATTTTTAGAATTTAATTTATTAAATGCTGATCACGTGATTTCTTTTTCTGGTACTTTCAATAAATTTATCGTCACGTGCGTAACAACTAAATAGACAAAAAAATATTTTTTTCTCTTTCTAATGCAGCAGACGATTGGATATTATTAAAAAAAAATGCATATCCCTTACGATTTTTTATAAATATATATATATATATATATATACATAGATATATATTTTACATCAATTGTATACATTGATCATCGCATTTATTATAAATATATATATTTATTTTTTGGCATAAATTGAATACGTTGACCGTTGTATTTAATTTGAATGTACTCCGTAGCGAAGCGCGGGTTTTCACCTAGTTATTCATAAAGGTTATAAGTAGTAGTGTTTGTAACAGGAGCATCAATTCTTCAAGAAAATTATACAGTTTATTACATAAAAACCTTTATTAGACACTACCCTCATCCGAGGTTTCTTTTTAAATACGAGCCAGAGCACAGAGGTGCTGCCAGCACAAGGCGCTCCTCGTGTCCGCCAAAAAAAGAACATGCTTCACATAGTTTATACATCACTTTCAAACGCTAATTTCTAAAGTGGACTCTTCCTGTGGTCAGTACTCTCATTAGGTCAGCAAATATTTAATTTTATTCCATCTCATTTCCATATTTGGTAATCGCCCCAAACTACAAGCTAAAACCCAAAACTACAAGCTTTCTATTTTCTCACGGAACATTTTCAGCACAGAGTTCGACTGGGGGTAAATATAAAAATTACGAAAAAGTGTAAAGGCATCAATAAAATTAGTAATTTATAATTCACGCTTACAACTTAAATAAATTAGGGAATGAGAAATACTTTTTATACATAACGTGTGTGTGTGTGTTTGTGTTTGTTTGTTTGTTTGTTTGAGAGAGAGAGAGAGAGAGAGATGGATAGATAGATGAAGGTAAACCAAAACAAGAATACCAGAAATAAACAGTTTAATGTTTGTTTTATTTATTTAAGGTTCATTAAACTGTTTATTTCCGTTAATCTCGTTTGATTTTGGCAAAGTACCGTTATTTGAGCATTACTATGCAAGTATTTATAACACACTCTAAGGGCCTGTTCTCATAAGAGTCCATAAGCGGAGTCGTTAAAGTATTGAAATATATTTAACCAATGACAAACCTCCAAACGATTAGCAACGCAGTTGTTTAGGCCTACCATTGGTTTTTTTTTCCGTCTCAGCGCCATTTTCCCTTTAACGCTTACGCTAACGGACTGCAATGAGAACAGGCCTTAATTCTTCGTTCGGGCCGGGCTATGGCCGAATAGATAGTACGTCAAAATGACGAGAGTGTAAGAGGGATATATAAGGAATGGTGGCAAAGAAGTAAAATTGTTCACAAGCGTTCTGTAAGCCGCTCAGCGCCATAAATGAACAGTTATGACACAGAGGACGCATGTTGGTGATTTTTTACGTGGTAGAATTATCGGCCGCCTGGAATATGGGCATACTCAGATGGAAGTATCCGAGGAACTTGAAATTGCACAAAGTGTCATCTCTAGGCTTTGGCAACGATTCCAAGATGATGGAATGTCAGTAGACGTTACAGTACAGGTCGCCCCCGAGTTACAACGCCGAATGAAGACCGGTATTTGGCAGTAACTGCCAAAAGAAGCAGACGGAGCACAGCATCCGACCTGTCTTGGCAGCTATCTGCAGCCACGGGTACCACAGTTTCAAGGTAAACCGTGTACAGACGTTTGGGAAATATTGGTCTATATGCTCGCAGGCCTGTCAGATGTGTTCCGCTCACGGCAACTCACTGTCGGCAGCGATTAGCCTGGAGTAGAGAACATGCAATGTGGACATCGTCACAGTGGGCTTGTGTTATGTTTTCCAACGAGTCCAGGTTTAGCTTACAGTCTGATTCACGTCGGACTTTCATATGAAGAACGCCAGGTACCCGTTACCACCAAGGCAACATCATTGAACGACACCGTTACGGTGGTACAAGATTGCTCGTTTGGGGTGGAATTATACTGGGCTCTAGAACAGATCTGCATGTTCAAATCGGAACCATGAACGGCCACATTTGTTGGAACATCATTCTGGAACAACATGTACGTTTGTTTAGGGGTGCCATGAGCGCAGAATTTGTGTTTATGGATGACAACGCCCGTCCTCACCGAGCAAACATCGTAAACGAATGCCTTCAATCTGAGGATATCACCCGTATGGAATGACCAGCATTCTCACCTGACTTGAATCCGATAGAGCATGTGTGGGACATGCTTGGCGTACGAGTTGCCCGTCAACCACCTCCAACATGTGTACCGGAACTTGGGAGAGCATTGCTTGCTGAGTGGAGTAATCTTCCCCAAGATCAGCTCGATAATTTGATACTCAGCATGCCTAGGCGTTGTACGTACTGTATTTCATCGCATGAGAGACATACAATGTATTAACCATCATACCAACACTAAAATCTTCTCGCCGTATCAGCGGAATCTGCCGTCGAAGCCTGTGTTCTAAAGCTAACTGTCGCCCGTAGAATATTCGAAGCGTCGTTATTCGTGCTGATCATTTTTAAGGAAGATACACTCCAAGAAAACAGACACGTAATTTAACATAACATACATATATTAACACAACATACATATATTAGCACAACATACAAATTAACACAACATACAGATATTAACAAATAGCATTATAAGGATATAAGCGGGGCTAAAACCTCCTGCTACATCATCAAACCCCTTCTCCTCTCTTAGGAGGCCAACGACCCCTTTCGTACGCTCCCCCTATTCGCTCTATCTAGGCGACAATATAACGACTTGCCACCACATTTGTCAGAATCCGCCTTGTATAATTTTAGTTTAAATACTTGTTACTGGTCATAAGTCTTATACCAACCATGTAATATTAAGTTTTTGTAAAGGAGATATTTTTTACAATTGGTCCAGGGAGAAAAAATCGTAGTTTATATGAATGTTATCATACATACACCACCTTTTTTGTTCTTTATCTTTTGTTTAATAAATGGTCTTTAGGAATAAGTCACGTTTGTTTTGTTTCTGAACCTTTATTTGCAGGAGTTGGCACTATCCTTAATTTATGGACATGAGTGTAGTTAATGATTAAATGATATTTATATATGAATTTTTATCCATGTCGGTATATATTTCCGTAATCAAAAACCCAACCTCCATTAGAAATAAAATTTAACTACACATGGACATGGACAAAAAGTTTTCGTGAGGTTCCAAATAGGGCTAAGCAAGCCCTGTACCCTCGGTATGGATATGGGAAGAACTGAAGCTTTTCACGCATGGTCCAAGAAGAAATCAATCAAGTTTTAAAAAAAAGTTACAAAATAAATTAAAGAAATTGCAATAATAAAAACAAAAATTTTAGAATTAAGTAAGTTAAAGTTAACGCAAAATTAAATCAGCAAGACTTGTCAAAAAAAGTTCCAATATAAGATAAAATAAAAAGCAAAATATAAAGATTAAACTTTCAAAAGTCGGAGACGAGCCACAGAGTAGGGATGCGACATCGATAACAAAACATCGATGTTTTGAAACATCGATATTCAATATTAAAACATCGATGCTAATAAAACATCGCCCCAAAACCATCGATGTTTTTAAACATCGATGTTTTAGAACATCCATTTTTTAAAACTGGTTTAGTAACCTCTAACATTAATGTTACTTCAGTTAGTCGTGGGGCGTGTGTGATTTAATTTTACTCTGTGATTCGACTGACACAAATGACAAAAACTTGGTTGCTTTTGCCTTGGGCTACATTGATGACTCAAAATTCTCGTTGTAAATATCGCCATGTTTTGCCTTCAAATGTCCAGATAAATTCGTGGTATTGCCAGAAGTTTTGAGGAACTTAAGGCAAATATTGCATTTCGCCAATTTGTCAGAGGTTTTGCAATAATATTTCCAAACGGCACTTTTGGGAGGCATCTTACTAATAATATTAACGTCAACTTGTATAAAACCAGAACAAAACAAAAACTTAAACGGCTGCTCTTGTGTATATGCTATTTATAAAATAAAACCCGATGGAAGGTTCTGAAGTGTCAGGAACATTCTAAGCACTATGATTGGTTCATTGGTTGTTGATTGCCATTTGTCTGTTTGCTAAGGAATCGTTCCCCTTTTTGTATTCGTCCTTTTCAGAATTCAGACTTGCATTTGCCGAGTGTGAAAATTACGCTACGTGGTATATTTTTTTATTATGGTACTTTTTTATTACAAAAAAATCATCGAGACAACGTAAAACATCGAGCACAAAACATCGATGTTAAAAAAACATCGGTTTCAATAAATCGATGTTAGAACATCGATGTTTTTATCAAAACATCGATGTTTTGAAAACATCGACATCGATGTCGCATCCCTACCACAGAGCACCGCGAGCAGCAAAGATATTAAATGCTGGGATCAAACCTAGGATGGGAAAGAACTATCAAGCAACCCGTGCTTGAAAACAGTCCGGAAAAGGAAGCAAGATGATGAATTTGTATTACAGAGGTTAAAAAAGATCAAGCTTAACTACTGGTCGAGAGCAAAATGTGTCCCGCAACCTGATTTTTTGACGAAACAGGATCCAGGAGCTTAGAAGAAGATATTATCAGGCAGGACGGCTCACAATTTGACCATGAGGATTCGCAGAGGCATATTACACCAACGAGACGATACACTACCTTTTTTTAAAAAGCGTAAGAGGATGTGACTGCATATAATTAGGAAAATGGGGAGGGGGGGAAAGCGGTCTAGAAAGAATTTAAGGAAAACGGAATGACAAAAAGAAAGAAAAAAGAAATTTTAAATTAGAGGAAAGAAGAGTTGGGAGTAATCCCAGTGTCAAGCACTAGAGTCGCTCTAGGTCTACGATTAAATTCTCTATTGTCATAATCCGGAAGATTGGCAATTTCTTCATTAGGGGTGGAGTATAGACTATTATAAAATTTAGTGGCGAGATTAATTATAGTCAGGCGAATGGGTTCAATACTTAGATCTTTGTGTAGGGAGTAGTTAATTTTATATCTATTGGCTTTAGTGATTAGACGTAAGGTTTTATTTTGTGTGCATTGCAATTTCTGGACATGACTGTTAGCCGCTGACCCCATACAGGTACTGCATAAAGAAGTATAAGTCGAAGTACTGTTTTGTAAAGCAGAAGTTTATTTTCTATACTCATCTCCTTCTGGAACAGGAGGTGGGCGATATCTTTTCTAGCTTTAAAAAATTTTCAGATATTATTATTAATATTTTTCTTCCAAGTAAGCTTACTATCCATGAAGATACCCAAATATTTCACTTCCCTTTCAAAGTGGATGAGCTGACCATAAACGTTAACTGGGGGTGGGGTAATCCTATTGTATGAAAAGAAGATAGCTTTTGTTTTACTGGGATTTAATTTAATACGCCATTTATCAAACCAGCTCTCAAGAATGTTAATGTGACGTTGGAGGTAAGTATGCATATATCTGACATTATGGTTTTTAGCGAGAATGGCTGTGTCATCAGCATAGAGTGCAAGCGAAGTGTTCAGTGTGGTGGGGATATCATTTATAAATAAGTTAAATAAGACCAGTCCGAGTTTAGAACGTTGAGGAACTCCCGCATTAACAGGGCGTAGGTCTGAAGTGGTACCAGAATAGCTTACAGCAAAAGTTCTGTCCGAAAGATAGGATTGTATAAGTTTAATTAGGGCAGCTGGCATTTTAAATTTAATGAGTTTATAGATAAGGCCATTGTGCCAGACAGTATCAAAAGTTTTAAGAATATCAAAGAAGACAGCACCAGTCTGCATTCTGTTCTGTAGTCCATCATGGATGTACTCAGTAACACGAAGCAGCTGATGTGTGGTAGAATGTTTAGGTCTGAAACCAAATTGGGCATTAGAGAGAATATTATTGCTATCGATAAAATTATGAATACGGCTACAAAAAAATTTAACTGCTGCACAGTGGCGTAACGAGAGGGGAGCAAGGGGGTCTATCATGCCCCGGGCGCCATTCTCAGAGGGGCGCCAAATGGTCCTTTTCACTAATTCTATATATAATATTACTGTGTTTTTCGGGGAGGGGGCCAGTGGCGTCGCGAGAGAGGGGCAAGGAGGTCTATCATATCCCGGGCGCCACTTGCAGAGGGGCGCTAAATGGTTTATTTTTTTAATTAATTTTATATATTATATTATAATATAATATATAAAACGAAAAATATATAGTAATTACTATATATTTTTCGTGGGGGGGGGGGGGCGGCGCCAAAAAGGAATCGTGCCTCGGGCGCTAGTTATGCTCGCTACGTCACTGCTGCTGCACAGAATTATGTTTCCGAATATGAAATGAGTGTGTAATAAAAATAGTTTATGAATTCCATTTTTCAAAAGTCTATTTTCGTAGGGATAGGAATAATGTTGTTCACAGCTCAGCATCTAGTTTTGGTGTTTTAAAAGATAATTAATTCAAACCACCTGTACAGGGCCGGATTTAGATGAAAAGAGACCCTAAGCTATTCCACTTATGAGGCCCTTTCACCTCTCATTTTTAAATTTGTAAATTACATGAGAGATGATAAAATACATCATTACTGTGATATATATCAATATATTAAATGAAACATGTTGTTATTGGTACTAACCTATATATATTCAAAACATTGAAGATTAAACCAAATTTTATTCAGATAAATTTATTTCATAATAATTCGAATTTAAAGTTTAAGTATGAATTATTATGAATTTTAAGTCTTAAACTAAACGAAAAATGGAACTTTATTCAAACAAAATCCAGATCACAAAAAAGAAAATATCAAATTGTATATCATATTAAATTTTATGTTAATAGTTATATTATTTAAGAACTGATTCAATCCATGTATACATTTAAAACGAAATAGTAGATTAGAAGAATTTCTTTCTAAACTTTTTCACAGAGAATTCTTCTATAAGTTCATCAAAATCTATTTTTCTGAAGGTCTCATTTTCGATGCAATTTTGCTAACAATTTCAATGTAGGCCCCTCTTTATCATGAGGCCGTAGGCTGAAGCCTAGTTAGCCTATAGGAAAATCCGACCCTGCACCTGTATGGGAATCATGCGGAGGTCTTGATTCATTTAATAAATGCTTAAATCAATGAAATCTATATAAAAAGGAATAGAGAGAAAAAATTAAATGATTTAATGCAAGCTGTCAAAACTGTTAAATTATCTAGAAATTTGATTGGCAGCTTTGATTTCGAAACTTCATTTGGTGACTACAACTGCAACTGAAAGAATGTTTTCCCCGTACATGAAGTATTTAAATTATTTGAGTTCAGATGAACGAGCAGAGTTGTGTTTTGTTATACTGATGTAGTGTGTGTTTGTTGAATTTAAAAAAAATGGACAATAGCGTAAGACAGCGATCAAAACCCATTTTATCTGCTGGAGTAGCTTCTCATAATTCAATTTTTAATGACGATGATTTTTCTAAAAAAAGGAGCCAGCCTCTTATTAACAATAAGGGATGGCTACTTATTTTTTCAGCTTATTTTTGCGTGTTCCTAGGAGTTTTCTATTGTGATGTTATCAGATTTCCTTCTCCAGTGTCTGTAGAATCTCTAAAAAAATCTGTGGGACCCAGAAGTCTTCAGTTCAGTGAAGAAAGAGCAAGAAATTTTGTAGTGGAATTGAGTAGTATCGGTCCAAAACCCACCGGAAGCTATGAAAACGAAGTTGTTGCAGTAGATTACATTACAAGGCAGTTAAATTATATAAAGAGCCATGTTAAACATGCAAATAAAATTGATATTGATATTCAAAAAACTAGTGGTTGTTTCCCATTAGCCTTTAAAGATGGAATGGTGTCTTGTTATCGTGATGTAAAAAATATTATAGCGAGAATCGGTCCACACAGATCTACAAACAAAAGTTTGTTAATAAATTGTCACTATGATTCCGTGCCTACTAGTCCAGGTACAGTGTAATATTTTAAATTTGTTATTAGAACTCATATTACTTGTTAAACTACTGTCAGTAGTAACAGGTGAATTACTAATAGATTTTTTTGTATTGTTTCCATCACAATACAGAATTTAATCCTATTTTTTAGTATTTTTTAAATTTTATTAATATTTACAGTTTAATCCACACTTTTAGGTATATTGATATATACTCTACTGTGCAAGATTCCTTTGATTAGTAATTTATAAGTACCTGATTTTGTATGACATTTTAAGTTCTGTTATACTTAAAATGTGCATCACTGTTTATAATAAATTTAATGGTCCATCTGTATTCTTTTAGGAGCTAGTGATGATATTGTGAGTTGTGCTGTAATGTTGGAAGTATTATTATCCTTATCTCAACATGATGAAGCTCTTCCTAATGATGTTATTTTTCTATTTAATGGAGCTGAAGAAAATATTTTGCAGGTATACATGATGTATTTAGTTAAAACAAGTTTAATCAATATGTTAGATATATATTTACAACATTTTGTAACCAACTTTGTATAACATTTATGATTATATTAGTTATGCATTTTAACTCTTACTATCTATATATCCTCAGTGCACAAGAAAAGTGACACATCTCAAAAATTCTCCTTTTTCAGTTAAATAATATAAAACATTAAAAAAAATCCACTTTAATCAGAAAAAAAATGACATAAAGATAGTTCATAAAATACTTGGTAGAGAGGCCATGTGTCACTTCGCCGCTGTGGGAACAATATTTTAAAATCATTCTACTGAAAAATAAGGATTTTTGAGAAGTGTCTTTTTCTTGTGCACCTACGATATGTTTTTTCTGATACTTTTAATATCTCTAAAGAAAATTAATTTATCTCTTTTATTTAATATATTGGATTATATTTTTGAAAATATTAATATCTTTAATTTTGCAGGTTGTAAATAGTATAACAATCTAAACATTTTAATGAACATGATATGACTAGAGTAGTTTGTATTAAGTGACATTTATAAAAGAATTATATACTGATGAATGTTTAAAAAAAATTATGTTCACAGTTTTGCTATTTCTTATTGCATAACCAAAATTAAAGTATATACAAAAGTTTGAAATATTACAGTAGTTATTATTTTTTTATCTGATATGGACAGTGAAATTTGTTTGGTATTATTATAGGTTATTTGAGCATGTTTTAACCTTCTAATTTGTTAAACTATTCTTTTTATAAAATATATATGTATATATTATTCACAAAAATTCCTAATATTGTGAACTTACAAATTTAATCAAATTTTAATTTTATTCAGGCTGCCCATGGTTTTATCACTCAGCATCCATGGGCAAAAAGTGTTGTGGGATTTGTTAATTTAGAGGCCTGCGGGGCTGGTGGTAAACAGATGCTTTTTCAAGCTGGTGAGTTTTTTGCCGATATACCCAAATATATTTTAATGGTGACACTTTTTAGTCAAAGTTAAGATACAACTAATCTTTGAAGCATATCTGATAAAAGTAGGGTACATCTTTAAACTGATTTAATTTTGTAAACTTTGTATAATATCAGCCCAACCTGGCATATTCTGTGTATAAGATGTACAGAAATATGAAGGCATCATCTTATTTCTAAGGACTGGTTAGTAATAAATATATAACTATATTTAATAAATATATAACTATGCCTGAAAACTTTCTTGACCATTTATTGATAGCAAATGACAAACATGCCCAAAAGTATATTGTATTTATTTTTTTTAATTTTTTTTTAAATTTTTTTATTTTTGTGAATGTGAGGCCAAAAATTTTGTGTTTTTTTTATATTTAGCTTTTATAGATTCAGAGGTGACTTAGTGATAATTCCAATTTATTCTATATAAAGTAAAAAGAGAAAATCTAGAAGTAGTTTAGTTTTAATTATTATTATTATCTACATTTACAATTAAGTTGAATGTGAAATTGGATATTTTAAGAGAACCTATGGTCAGGAAAACTAATTTCTTTCATTTCAGAAAATAGTATATTTAACAAGTTCTAAAAATCCTATGCCCAACATACTGAGGCAAGGTAAAAAAATTGTTAGATATGTATTTTTGTTCAGTATGTGCCAAGAGAGAGGCTTGCATAAAAAATGTATAAATGTTAACAAATTTAATCTTCACTGCCATTTGGTAATGGCTTAAAATGACTTTTATATGATTTAAACTATAGTACCTTCAGCCGAAAGATAACATAATTTCAACATCATATGTTACACAGAAATTTCAAGTTCATGGTAATACCTTTTACAAAAAATAAATAAATAAAAATAAAAGATAAATTTTTAAAAAAAATTTAAAAATTTGAGCATGTACAAAATTTCTGGTATGACTTTTCTTTTAGTCCCATTCCTTACAGGGCATGATATTATTTTTATATTTTTCTAATCCTTATGTTTCATAAAAATTCTTATGAGCATGGAATTTTTTTTCATGAGGTCTTAATTGTTTAAGTCAGGGATTGGCAACGTGGTGCCCGCGAAACAACTTTAAAGTGTCCGCTGTTCAAATATCTAAATTTTATGTATTTGAGTTTAGAAATTGAATTTTAGATATTTTTGATTATTTGAGTTTAGATATTTGATTGAGAGAAATCAGTAGAGGAAAGGTACTTGAGCGGTTTTTAAATTTATTACCACAGGTGAAAGAATTTCTATTATCCTGGAATGAAATTTGTTTAGAATTAGAGCAAAATCCTTGGTTAATTGAGCTAGACATTCTAACTGATTTAACTGTGAAATTGAAGGAACTAAATCTGAAACTGCAGGGTAGAAATCAGCACATTGCTTCTATGACAAGTACGATAAATACATTTACAGCTAAATTGGCACTCTGGAAATCACATATGGAGAAAGATAATTTATCACCTTTCCCAAATTTAAAAATGGTGATAGAAAATTATTATGATGGAAATGCTACCACCTATTAGTTTGCCTAACATTTTGATTCCTTATTGAAAGAACTTAATGCCAGATTTGAAGAATTCTATGAACTGAGACATTCTGGACGTTTTTTATTAATCCTTTCTCTCATACAGAGTAGGATTTGACTGATAAAATCAGAACATATTTTGATATTTCCAATACTGAGGAGTGAGAATTGGAAATTATGAATATAAGAAATGACATTACATTTAAATTACATCGTAACGAAGAAAAATTCTGGAATTTAGAGAATGGAAATAGTTTCCCATTGTTGAGAAAATGTGCTCAGAAATTGAACTCTCTTTGCACGTCGACAAATACTTGTGAATCTTTGTTTTCCAATATGAAATGCTTAAAATCAAGCCTCACTGGAACTCATTTGGACCATTACCTATGAACTGGGAATTCGACTTGAGACACATTACAACAAGTTGGCCATAAATTTGCAATGTCAAATATTGCATTAATTATGAATTTTAAGATTATTTTGTTTAAATTAAAATTTGAATTTATGTATTAAAAATTTATGCTGCATTAATATTTTCATGTTTAAATATTACCCCCATCCTCCTCTTCATCCATCGGTGCCTGCCAAACTCCCACATTTCTGAAATATGCCCTCCTTGTTAAAAAAGATTGCCAACCCCTGGTTTAAGTGCTTATTATTATTAAATTTTGGGTATTAAGTTATGTTTTATAAATGAGCAAAATGTGTTTTTGTAATATAACAAAAAAAATTCACCTTTATAACTGCTGTGTTCAACTTAATTCTTGAATATTAACTTTTATTATTATTATTACTAAATTTTGTATTAATAAACTTGGGTTATATCTCTAGATAAAGAAAGAACTTGGCTGTTACAATCCTATGCAAATGGAGCTCCTTTTCCTCAGGGATCTGTTGTTGCTCAAGATATTTTCAAAAGCGGATTCATTCCATCTGACACTGATTATAGAATATTTGAACATTTTGGAGAATTGCCTGGTATGTTCCTTTTTTTTCTCTTGTATTTGAAAGTATAATGTACTTACTCTTTTTTTACTGTTCATGAAATCAAGTTAACTTATTAAATCTGGAAAAATATTAGTGACAGTTAATTCAGAATAAAAGAAATTAACTATATTTGAAGTTAAAAGATCTAGGGGTACTCATTTATGTAGGAATCTTATCAGTTTAAAAAAAAATTATTTCATGTAGTCTCCATGAAACTGCTGTGGGTTATTAATGTGGGATTACTTATTGTTTGCTTACCTTTTTTTAAAAAAAGAAAAAAAATGTATTTTGGTACTTTTTTGTTTAACTGCTTACTGCTACTGGGTTTAGCACACTGCTAAAATTATAACTCGCGATGCAGGACAATTTTTTTCTCTCTGTAGGACCGTTATGGAGGAACATAATCCTATATTAAAAGTCAAGAAAATCGAGCGAAACTTTGTGGGTTCAGTCTATAGCCGAATGTCTGATAATGTTTTCCATGGGATGTTTATTCAGGTAAAGGGTCAACATAATTTCTGTTTCTTTGATTGATGCTTGGTACTATGTTTACCAAGTTTTCCTAGTATAATACCATCAGTACAGATAAAGTAGGGAGTACTCTTAAGATTGACCTTGCTGTTCATTCATCTTTTATATATATTTAGTGTGATTATTATATTTATTTACCATTTTTAATGAAACTTAGAATTACAGTTGCTCAATTGATGTTGAACAGTAGTAAAATGTAAATAAGCACACGTGTTTAGGACACAAGCATTAAATATTCTAAATATGGTGCTCTGGATTTATTCTGATAGGTTTGTTGCTTTATAAAATGTACAATTCTAGAGGAGGAATTTCATACTTGAAAACATTCTTGCTTTAGAAATAATATTTGTAGAAAAATATGCCAAACATGATTCTGATGTTAATTTAAAATATTTTTCAATTATCTGAAAGTGTACATAATAATTTCTTACAATTTATTCCTGCAATAGAAAATGAGATTTATGAAGATATTCTTTGACTGCCAAAATTGATTTAGCTTTTAATTACTTGTGCAACTATAAGAAGTAAATTATATTTATTTACACATGTTTGGATCTTACAATCTATATATATAAAACGCGTAGGTATGCGGCACAAAAATCGGCGATATTTCTACACTTCAAATGGCAACGTCTGTAACTACCAGATGTAAACATTAGTGGCCAACCGCGTGTGTGTAGTGGTTCGACGATAGCACGTAATTTGGTTCAATTTATTTTTTTTTTTACACGTGAATAATTTTAATTTATTCTTTTGTTCCATTGGTTTTTCTAAATGTAAGTAAGAGGACAAACTTTTGACAAAATATGTTTCGACCTATCAAATCCAGTGTTTAGTCGTGGACAGTTGTATGTAAGTTAGTCCGTTCTTTTGATTCTGTCACTGTAGTATCTCCTATTTCTACAATACTCAACTGTGTATATCAAGAAGTTTGAGGAATATCATAGTACTCCATTTTATAAGTGAAGAAATTTTCCCAACAATTTTTTATTTGGTACGATTAAATGTAGATATCTGAATTGTGAACAATATGACATATAGAGAGTGATGTAATCCACATTATATTTTAGTACTTGCTGAATTTTTATTCCTTTTTTAGTGAAAAAATTTGTCTCTAACAATTTCTTATTTGATGTAGATAAAGTAATTTTGAAAAATATTACATACAGAGAGGAATGTAATTTTTAAAATCTTTGTTGTTGGATTTCTCAGTCTTATCTTTAACTCTGTTCTGAGGTAATGGAAATTCATATTTTTTTAATCCCGATGTTTTAGAATCAGCCTTATAGAGAATTTTGCAATGATTATAATTTTTTTGGCTGAGATCGCACTACCACTTAACAACGTATATTTATGATGACAGGTAATAGTAACATTCCTTACATACGTATCTTTCAGTTGAGTTGTTTTTCAAAAGAAGATATAAAACTAAAAGCGACCATGCTGGTCGCGAAGCGGCTAGTTTTTTAAATTTTCAGAACATAAATTATTTTAAAATTAGTTTGATAAAACTGTCATGAATTTCTACATACACAAAGGTGTTCTCATTGTAAGGGTTTAAATTTGTATGTAATATTAAAAGAAGTGAATATAGAAGAAAGAGTGAGAGTGGAACAAGTTTATGGCTAAAATTGCCTTTTGCATTTAGTATATAATGTTTTTCTTTTATAAAATCAGGTTTTTGTGCTGTTTTCATCAAGAGGATTTCACCTTAATCCTACCTCTGTGAGGTTAACAGTTATTTGTCAAAACTTATCAGATTTAATTTTCCTGTTCAAGGTAACTTGTTCAAGTTCCTGAAGTTGTTTGAAGTATTTATAAAATGCCCGTATGAGCTAATCTGAAATAACTAAGAAAAACTTTTTTTTAAAACTGGTAAATCATACATTCAGTTTTGACAAAATTAATTACATATTAGTGTCTTAAATTTGAAACTATATTATTATAATTTTATATCTGTGTTTCTCTCTGTGTGTGTACCTGTGTTTGTGGACATCCATTCATTTAGTTACACATTCTTGTTTAACTTTAGTTTTGCTTTAGCTACACATTCTGTTATAAATCAAGATTCAATTAATTGTTTTTTAAACTCTTATTTCACCTTTTGTTTATATTTGTGCATATTTTACTCTCTCTTAAAGCAATTGTAAACTGTTATGAATATGCACTGGAACAAATTACCAATTATTTAATAGAACAATTTCTTTTGAATTGATAACTTTTCTACACTTGAAACAAACTCATATGACCTAATGATTTTTCTCTCCTTCCCTTTACACTTAAAACTGATACTAGATAATAAAGTGTGTTGAATATGAATTTGTTTTGTACATAATATTTTTTCTTAAAGAACATGAGTAGATAAGTGATACTTTAATAAAAATTCTGCATTAGGATTCTTTAAGTTGTTCCCTCTTCTGCTTTTTAGGTTTGGATTTTGCGTATGTGAAAAATGGCTATGTTTATCATACAAAATATGATGTTCCAGAAGCAATAACTGTTGGTGCCATTCAGCAAGCAGGTATTTGGTTCAATATATATTATATCGATTTCAATATTTAAAAAAAATATTTGCAAAGAACTTTAATAGTGTTATTTGATAGGGAAGGTATATGCATTTAGTGCTGCTGTCTTGAATTAAGCATTTAAAATTATTTTCAGAGTTTTTTTTTTAATCCTAAATTATGGTTGAATTTTGAGTGATAAAATAAGTAAAGCCAAGTGAAACTGTCAAAGGGTAGATTCTATGCAGATGTGATTTGAAATAAATCTAATAAATCTAAGTGACTGAATGATTTTTCTAGCAATGTTAGAAATTGTCTGCTAATCATTTTTCTCAAACATGGGATTATGTTTCTTTTCATGTCATTAGTTTTAACTGCAAGTTTAACAAAAAAAAAATTTTTTATTATTTCAATTCACCTGTTTGTGTGATATTGCTAAAGTATACTAAGACCTCCTTGAAATGCATCACTTAATTCAGATTATCTTTATTGTCATGTTAGGACTCGTGTGCCTTTCAAATGAATTAATCCTCTGTTATATTAATTTTTACTTTTGACACCACTGGAAGTCAAATAATTAAGTAGTGCTCTATGGTTGTTCCAGTCTCTTTTGACTTTTAAATGAATGTGTACAAATTATAAGAAATAAATTATGTTTAATGCAGCATTTTTGATTAAATGGTTTATTGACAACACAATAAGGGTAAAAATAAGTATAAGGTCATGGTATTTTTCCTCATATTGGGACTGGTGAGAATCAAAATGTATCTTTTTCAGAATGTTTTAAAATAATCATATTTTGATCAGGTTTATAAAGTATAAAAGATTGTTCTTACATAAAGTCTTTAAAACCAAAATTTTTTAAACAATGAATTATCATTCTTTTCTTCACATACATCTGTTTCTCTTTTATGAGATAAATTACCTAAAATTGAAGGATTAATGTTAAATAAAGTGAAAGGTTATTTGTTAGGGCTTATAATCTATGATAATGTATCCAAGGTATAAGCTATAATAATGTAATTCCATCTTAGTAATTGAAAAAAAAAATTGTTTAAGATGCAGTCAAATAACATTTATGCTATGTATAATGAACATATTTTTTATTTTGACTGTTCTGTGTTGCAGTTAAATGACTTCCTTCATACCATAATGCTTAGTACAATAAAAACAGGAAATTATTGTTACTTAGATCATTCGTTTGACTCCTGAGGTTCTATTAGACTGTGTCTATTCAGTTTTTATGCTATTACTAGCTGAATACCTGTGCTTCGCCATGGAGTACATTCAAATTAAATACAATGGTCAATGTATGAAATTAATGCCAAAAAAAATTTATAATAAATACAATGGCCAATGTATGCAATTAATGCCAAAAAATATATATATATTTATAAAAAATATCGTAACGGATATTTTTATAGTCAAAATAATGTAGAAGAAAATATTCAAATTAAATACAATGGTCAATTTATGCAATTAATTTGTATGTTTAATATCTATAAAACATACTCATTTGAATTAAATTCTTTAAAAAATTCCATCTCAGTTAGTCTAGAGTGGTTAAAATTTATCTCTTACCGTATTTTAATATTTCTTTTGTTGATTTATTTCGTTGTTATGCATGTGACGCAAAATTAATTTAAAGTAACACAAAAAGAAAAGAAACCATGTAATCGGCATTTAATAAATTAAATTCTAAAAATTAATCTTTAAAAATTCACCAAAAATCAGAAAATGGAAGTACTCTTTACTTCCGAAAATTAATCTTACTTTCGAAAAAGATTTCATTTTAGAGGAATTTTTAGGATCTTTCTCGAGATATAAGTTTTATAACCCTCAAAATATTATTTTAAATGCAAACTTAAAAAAGTTAGAAAAACATCTTATTTAATTTTAATAAATCTAAGAAGAATTTTTCAAAAATCTTTGTTAGTTCACCCCTACACTATAAGAAAAATCGCCATGCAAAGTTTCAGCTCTTTAGGTTCAGAGGTTTGGTCTGTGCGTTCTCTGTCAGTCAGTCAGTCAATCAGTCAGTTGCAGAACTGTTATATATATATATTATATATATTATATATATATATATATATATAATAAATTTTCTTATAGAAAGACCTCAGAAGTAGACATTTTTCCATTGTTCTTATCACTTGCTATTGCTTTGCTGTGGATAAGCATTGCTACCCATCATGAGGGTCTAGCAAGCAGCTATATTGCTACTTGCTAGGGCCTCAAGAAAGTTATTCTAGTTTAAAGAATTATTTGAAATTAACTATTATGAAACAATAAATTTTTATCTATTAGCATGAGTAACTATCCATTTTACCAAAAGTTAAACTTTAAGAAAGATTTTTAAAGTTTATCTCCGATACCTTCCTTTCTGAGTGTTGTTTTTTACAGGATTGAATCTACTCAACCTTATTCACAATGCGTTAACATCCCCCGAGATGAAGAATGTGGAGGAACAGACTAAACAGCATCTTGTATTTTTTGACTTCATGGGTCTTTTCATGGTTGTCTATCGTGTTACTTTTGCTACTTCACTCAATGCTTTGTTAATAATTATATCTCTTGTTGATATGTTTCTCAGAGAAAGGGATTCAGGTATGTGTTTGAGAAATTTATTATTCTTCAGTATAATTTTGATTTGTATGTTTGCCAATAGCCTCTAATAATATGGATGTATGCTGAAGTACATGCAATCATGTCAATAGTTTTTTTTTTCAAAATGATTTCAGTTTTCCTTTACCATTAGGGAAATAAATTTACTTAGGATGACAAATATAATAATAATTGTAAATGCAAACAAGACTAATATTGTATATTTTTATGAGTTATAGACTTGATATTTATTTATTTATTCTTTTTATTGTTTAGTATTAGAGAGCATTTTTATGTATGAATTATTGATTTATAAAATTAATTTATTAATTATTTGTTTACTAAAATGTTTCCAAAATTTTCAGTTTTTAAAAGTTCTGATTATGTAAGTTTGAATGTCACACATATGTTTAATTTTGTTGTGTATATGTATATTATATCTTCAAATTTTAAGTAATATCCTTGAGTTAACTGCTTTATTTCACTATATATGTATTATAAAGGACAACTAACTCATTGGAGCTTTATATATTATAGCTAATATCTTATTCTTTCCTGTTTTGTGAAATGGGGGGAAAGCAAAAGAATATCTTACTTGGTAATAGTTAGAGTAGAAGGGAAAATTTAGCCATTGAAATTGTCTATTTAAGGTTGTTTTTCATTCAGCAAATTTTTCTGTTGCACATTAACAACGTGTAAGTCTAAAAGACAACTTGTTTTAAAGTGTCATACAAATTAACTTGCTTGGCTCTTTGACAAAAGCAGTAAGCTTTTGTTTTGTTTTGGTATCTTGCCAGAAGGTTTTTATGTACATTCATTAATTTTACTCAATTGCTTTATTTTTTATTCTATTTATTTCAAGTCATTTGTGTGTGTGTGTGTGTTTTAACCTTTTCTCAATTATTGGGCATAATATAAATTTCTATACATTAATTAATTTTCAACCGCAGTATTTTTTAGTTTTCTTATGTGTTAAAAACAAATTCAAAAGAATACAAATAAATTATACTAGTTGTAACATAAAGAGAGAGGTCTGAAATAAATATTTTTATTAATACACATTTTTATTAATAAGTCACATTTCAACTGTTCCCTCTTTCTTCTCCTTAAATACAAATTTTCATGTTTAGATGGCATAGATATAAATTGAAATTTTTTTTACCCACATCTGATGTAGAATTTCCTATGTAGGAATAAGTAAAAATAACCTAGGATTTCAACAATCTATCATTTACAAGTGTCCATATCAATACTTAACTGGATGTTTTTATTTGGTATGAAGCATATTGATTTTCAGCTTAGTTTTATGTAATTTTAAATTTTATTTTAACTGAGAATTTTATTCTAATATATGGGTATAGTGATTGCAAATTCTAAACCCATTTTAATACTTCACAGTTTATAGGTACATTAGCATAATATGGCAACAGAGAATTGTATGTTTCTTATAGTTTTATTAATTTTTAAAAAAATTCTCCAAAAGTCATTAATTGTAATTTAGTTTATTCTGTATTCCAAGTAAAAATTTTTAAAGAAAATATGTATTGAAATAGGAATACTATGATGCATATTTTAACAAGTTTTTATTATGTAAGAGATTGATTTCAAACTACTGAATTAAAGAAAAAATTAATAAAATTACATGAAAAATAAAGTACAGGTAGTATAAAAAACTCGATTATCTATAAAACAAATAGTTCTGAATTTGATTCCTTTCCACATGATTGCCAAAACTGTGAGTTTAGTTTTCAAACCAGAGTGTTTTTTTCAAATCTTACAATAGAGATAATACATTGGTATTTGTTGATGTATATAATTTGGCTTAAAGTTGTAGTTCCATGTCTGTTTAGCCCATATGTTGCTGTTGATGACCTAACACTTGAAACCTGCCAACCAAAATTGTGCAAGGCTGAGGTGTATCACTGTGTGCTGTCCCTTTGAAATTTAATAAAATGAACCAGCATTGTATTGCTTTTAAGGTTTAAGATTAAAAGATTGATATTTTCATCATTGGTATAGATAAATGGCAAAACATTCAGCTGCTTAAAAATGATTTTTTTCATATCCTTATTAAGGATGCTTTATTGTGTTAGTGATTTCTGTTTTATGATCTTGCAATGATTTATATAACCATGTTAAAGATGTTTGTATCACTTAGTTTATAATTTTCATTAGTTGTGTAAAATATTCATTTATTTTATTTTAAAAAGGGCAGGTTAATTTTTTTTCAGTCTTTTTGGAACTTTAGTTATATATATTTTGTGCTTCTTAATTTGAAAGCATTCGGATTATTTTTTGCCTGATTGAAGGAATATCTACAGAGGCTGTTCACACATTTTTTAGACGATGTATATTGTATTCACAAAACTAAATTACATAAAATTCTTATGTTTTAAATGTTCTATTTGACATCCCTTATTCTGAACTATCTTTTGACACCGCAATTTCCAGGATAATAATGCCTTTTGAAGTATCAGAAGATGTATTCTATTCCATTCCCTCCTGAACAGCTTTCCAGAGTCCTGTAAGGGTTTTGGGACAACGTTTGGATAATGCAGATTTTAAAAGTCCGAAAGCACAAAAACCCATAGGTGATACATCGGGAAATTTAGTAGGGATATCAGTGAAGGGTATGGCCTTGATACCAGTTTTTTGTTCCATTTCTTTTAGGAAATTTACAGTGGATTTTGATGTGTGACTGCTAGCTTCGTCCTGATGGAGTCTCACAGATTGATGGCACTGTGGGTAAAGCGATGGTATTTCATTCAGAAAAATTGGCGATAAAATATGCTCCTTATAGTATTTGGAGTTAATCTTGACATTTTTTTCCACTCTCTTTATTTTTAACTTGCCATTATAAGAAAAACCAGCAACAATCATGAATCCCTTAGAAAAACTTTCTTTCGATTCTTTGAACCATGTACTTAAATTTTTTTCTCCCCTTTTATGATAATAAATGGCTCTTTTTTTGTTGCAATCATTTAAATACACTCATGATTCATCTATTGTGACAATTGTTTTCCATTTTTCTTTGGATAAGTGTTTCTCATATAGAATTCTGCAGCGTGTCCTGCGTTCAGTGATATGATTTGGAAGAAGATGATGCACATTGCGTTTTTTCGCTTTCTTAAGATTTAAATAAACGTTTATCATTTTGTTTACAGTGGACACCGAGCATTTTAATGATTTTGCAACTATCCTTTGACTAGGGGGATTTTCTTTTAACATTAAACAACGTACCTTTGCAATAGTCGAAGATGTCCGTTTTTTCCTTCGATACTTGTTTGGAATTTTTGTCCCACTTGAGGCTCCAATTTGATGTTTTTTTCCTTTCTTGTTGACGATATTACCAATCGACGCTTTAGATATCACAAAACCATGACTCTCACATCGTTTTTGGATAACGGAGTATGCATATTTCTCTTCGGAAAGAGCATAAAGGTAGCCTTCGAACCACTGCTTTGTTAAAAACTCCATTTTGAATAAAAACAAAACTTTCAAGCCATAGACGATAATTTTGACTTTTAAAAACATAGTACAATTGCAATTATTTCTTTTGCAGTAAACGATTTTTTATTACCGCTTACCAAAATCGTCTAAAAAATGTGCGAACAGCCTCTGTAGATAGCATCATTGGTAGTAAGAAGCTTTTTTTTTTTTCCTTTACATTCGTATGATAGATTGTTGATGCCCTTAAATAGAACACGTTATTATTACGTTTACCAATTTCCATAGCAATTTAAACTATAAAATTTATTATATCTTTCATTCACAACTAAACAGAATAAAAAGCGTTTGCAATAACAGTGATGACTTTTTGGAGGCGTGTAATAATTTCAAGGAAAACTTACGTAAGAACAATTTCCCTAATATTTTTAGTAATCTAAAAGTATTTAAAAAATGGCATTTAGACTCGGGTGTATTTTAAGGACAATTAAGATAAGGTTTTCTGGTTTCACACTTTCTTTAAATTTTTGTGGCTTAAAAACTTCAATGGGGTGTGACGCTGTGGACTTACTACAGTGGTGTAACTTTTAGGGTTATAAATGGCTGCTATTTAGGTATAACCATTACTGCAAAACTCACTGGAATAGGGTGAGTGCACCTTTTGCATTTCTGTCTTTTCATTTGTGTTCTTTTAGGATTGTATGTTTACTTGCATTTATGGTGTGTTGAGCCCTAAAGTGCAGGATTTCTGTTTATTTTCATTTGATTTGATTATCTGTTTCAATGGGGATATCGGGGCCTTGGGATGTCTTTTGGTTAGACCTGCATCCTATTCAGAAAGTTCCCCCTGAGGTAACTGATTTGGTTAGGCCTCCTGATGAAGAGACCAGTCGGTTTCCTTGTTATATGGTTTAATTCTTTTACGGCTAGAGAATCTTGCATGTATGGTGTGTTCAGCCCTAAGTGTGTGATTTCAGTTTATTTTGTCTGCATTCTTCCTGTTAGTAATTATCTTTCTCTGTTGAATTATTTATTTTTAGTTATATTTGTCTGTTTTCAGTATGAGGATTTGTTGCAACTGCACAATCTTTTATTGAAAAGTTAAAATTTTTCAACGCTAGGGTAGTTGAAAAATTTGCCCTAAGAGTAGGTTTTCTGTTAATTTGTTCGGCTGTCTATACATTCTTTATATGTATTATTTCATGTTGAATTATTTACATTATTTGTGTTACCTTAAATAGAACAGTATTTTTCTATAAGTAGTTGTGAGATTTCAAATTAACTTTGATCCCAATATCAAACAGAAGATAATTTTTTTTCTTTTCTTTCCTAGGTGTTTCCCTAAGAACAAGATTTTTCTTAATTGGTAAGGCTATCCTTATCATGTTAGGAACTCTTGTTGCATCATGTCTAGGAGTTGCAATCATTGCCAAAGTACT
Organism: Dolomedes plantarius; assembly: GCA_907164885.2. Classification (NCBI taxonomy): domain Eukaryota; kingdom Metazoa; phylum Arthropoda; class Arachnida; order Araneae; family Dolomedidae; genus Dolomedes; species Dolomedes plantarius. The sequence goes on from OU015502.1 coordinate 33,711,613, forward strand.
TGACGTGTTTGGGGCCACTATGTCTTGGTACAGTTCACCTTATTTAGTTGCAGGACTATATGGTTGTTCATCATTGTCAATAATAATCTCAATACATTGGTTTTTAGCTCTAAAAATCAAGGTAAAGTATGTTTATTTACTTGTAGTGTTATGAAACTAATATTCAAATCTCACTAATTGTCAGGTGAAAGATATATCTCTCTAACACTTTACTGTAGCTTCTTTCTCCCTGCTTCCAGTGCAGTTAATTGACGAGTAAGTATATCTATTAGTTCAATAATTATGTTTTGAGTTTTGTCACATGTGAAAAGACAAAAAATATTTTTTGGGATGTATTGGCACTTACCAGGTGTTTCATTTAAAAGCAGTCTTCCGTTCTTGAAAACTGTACTTTATTTTGGTGAACTTTTATTCTTTGAGAGTTGCATGGTAATTAAAAAAGATATATAGCTCAGGAAATTTAAAATATATGAAAAATTATAAATCATTTCTGGCCATTGGTAGCACCAAAACTTTAGAACAATGGCTGTCATTTACTTTGAAAAAATGAATGACTCAAAATATCTGTCTTGTTTTAGCTTTTCATAAGGAGAGATCTTTATATATATATATATATATATATATATATATATATATATGAATTTTGTAATAAAAATAGCTCTAATTCATATTTTTCATGCTCTTTTTGTTCTCTTGTGGCAATTTATTGCTTCTGAACACATAGAAGATGTAAGTTGTTTGTTCTTATTAAGTTATGAACTGTAATCAATATGATCATAATTTTGCTGTGGCAATAAAATTGTGTAAAACTTTTTATAAAATTCCTTGTTTTAAAATTAGTACTGTTCCTTTTTCTTAAGTAAGCTTTAATGGTTTCTCTTTCCTTAGAAAGTTTTCTTCATAAGAATCTCATTGTTTGAATTATTAAACTAAGTTTGGTACAGCTTGCATTATGAGGATTTTCTGTATTATCCGTAACCAACAGTAATTTTCACGAAGAAAAAAATTCTCTTGTATCCACATAGCTTATCAACTGACTTTCTTCAAATGCATCATGTAGCAAGATTTTTAAATGGCATTTGATAGTGCAATTAGCTGGGACTGAAGCATTTTACTTTTGCTTAAAATAAAACTTGAAACTTGCTAAATAGCTTTACTTTTACTTAATTTTGAACTGCAATAGCAACAGCATCAATTTTTTCCCTTTCCTATTGCAGAATAATTATGAGGCCCAATTTCTAGTTCTTAAAGTGATAGGAATGTTTTAAAAGTTCAAAAATCCCTTATCAAAGTATGGGAAAAGAGTTTCCATTGTGTAAAACAATCAAAATGGAATTTGAGATTTGTCACTGTATGTTGCATGATTACTCAGTTTGTGACATTGAATGAGATTAAAGGAATTTTCAGTTGTAGGGATTGTAGGGACACTGAGTTCATGAATCACATATAAGGGCCATAACCTAATGATCTCATGAGTTGCTGTAGGATTTAATATTTTTTGTTCTGAAATTAAATATATTTTCTACTGAGAAAAATAATTTCATCTGTCTCCTTTTTGTGAAATATTAACTTCTATCTGCTGTTTGAAGAAAGGAAAAAGAAGAAGAAAAAAAGCTGTAGGTGATAAGCAGCAATCTATAATGTGCATTTCATACAAATGGGGTTCAACACATAATCCATGTATTTTACAAAGAAATTACAGCAATTAAAAGTCAAGACACACATTTAGTGCCCTATGGCAATTTGACAATTTCCAAACATTATAAACTAAATTTAAAGTATATACTGTAAAATACACGCAGTTTGCAAGTTTTCATTGAATTTTAATTCTTAGTATTAACAATGTGTTTATTAATAAACTAGTCACCAACATCTGTATTCTAGAAAGGACCTGAACTCAAGGATATATCCCCATGACTCTATTAGATTAATATGTATATATGTATACTCATAAATTTAGATTTTAGAATGAAATTCTAGTGCCCTCTTGGTTATATATTGACTAAATAAAAGGCAAAGTAGATCATAATATTTAAAAAAAAAAAAAAAAAAAAAAAACTTTATGGAGACTAGGCAGGCTTTGAATACTCTTGCTTCCTGTTCTGGCTATAAAGTGATAGCTTTTTCTCAAAATATCCAATGGTGCTATGTTCAGCCACAACTTCCTGATTTTCGGATTGTTACTTAATTTGCATTTCTATTTTGCCGAATTCATGGCTTGAATATATCTATATTTTCACATTATTTATAAGAACATCCAATTTTATAAAAATAAATTCATTATCTATTTTTTTTACTTTTCATCTTTTATATTGCTCATTAGTCATATTTTAAGCTGTCATAATTTTTTTAGACATGGAATTTTTCCTTTTCCAATTTATAGATTTTTAATCTATGATTAAAATTTAAATAACTTTCTATTCAAATATCAGTAATCTTTCATTTTTATCACTGGGTGATAATCAAATGACTAGGATACTGACACTCAGTATCAGAATATGTGTATTCAAGTCCTGCTGTTTGTATGCATTTTTGTTACCATTCAAAACTGAACTGTAGTTACTGGTTCAATTAATCCTCATAAGGAAAATATGATTGTCATGAAACCCTAGCTCACCAACCAACCAACTTAATTCTCAACTTTTCTTCTAATACATGTTTTGGAGCTTCTAAATTATCATTTGATTCTTGCAGTTCTTACTCTGGTAGATAAATCATTTTTTTATATTGATTATTTTAATTCTTGATTATACACTATCTGGCCAAAAGTATCTGGACACCTAGTGGTACAGACTTGGAGAGTTCTGAGTCATGTATTAATATGATGTTGGTCCTCCTTTTGCATCGATGACAGCCTGCACATGAACATGGATGGTTGAGGATGGTTGATTTTGCTGGCTACATAATCTGCGTTCTAATTCGTCCCAAAGGTGTTTAATGGGATTTAGATCGGGGTTCTGAGAAGGCCAGTCCAGTTTTTTAACACCCATTTTGTCAAACTATGCCTGTGCAAGTCTCGATGTGTGAATGGAGCAGTTATCCTGCTGGAAGAGAAATGGGCCTTCCCTGAAATATTGCCATAGAGTTGAGAGAGCAGCATTGTCCAGAATGTCCACATACATCTCAGAGTTCATGTTTCTAACCACAGGAACTAAGGAACCCAGGCCAAACCATGAAAAACACCCCTACACCATGAATGCTGCCACCACCAAACTTACATGACTGCATTGTGCCGACTGTTAAGAAGCGCTCGCCAGGCATCTGCCAAACCCAGATGCGTCCACCGGACTGCCAGATTGTAAAGTGAGATTCATCACTCTAAAGAATATTTTTTCACATGTCCACAGTCCAATGACGGTGAGCTTTGGGCCATTGCAATCGACACTTCGCATTCTGGGGAGTGATGTTTGGCTTGTGAGTGGCTGAAAGTCCATGGAATCCCAGGTTTTTTAACTCTTGACAAACAGTCCTGCTGCTAGCACTAAGGCCTGATGAACTTTGGAACTCCTGAGTGATTTCAATCAATGAGGACTCCATTTTGTTTCACTACCCTTTTCAGAGTTCTATGGCTATGTTCACTAATTTTTTTGGCCTGCCACTTCGTTTTTCTGCAGTTTCACTGCCTCGACCTTTCCACTTCACAATTACATCACTCATAGTGGATTTTGGCTTCTGTAGAATGTCCGAAATTTCACAAACTGATTTCCCACAAAGGTGGCATCCCATTACAATGCCATGATCAAAGTCACTAAGCTCCTTTGACTTACTCGTTGTCTCACAAATGCATAAATGTGACCTGACAAACCACTACCAACACTTTTATAGCTTTCGGTTATGCATCAAATTACATCACCTACCAGATCCATTTCTTTAGGGGCGTGTCCAGATACTTTTGGTCAGATAGTGTATGCAAAAACTATGAAAAGGAATCGTCAGGCAGTGTCTTTTCATCCAGTATATAATACTTTAAAATATTAGAGTTTTTTGTTTCCATATTGTGTACTCATAAATGGAATTTTATTTAGGTCTTTCATAACAAAAGTTGATAAAAAATACATTGTAGCTAGCAAATTTATTCCTGCAACAGCTCTCTATGTAAAATCTCATAGTGCCTTAAGTGTTCTTTCAAAGAGAAAGTGCCTACAGCAGTGGTTCCCAACCCGTAGAAGTCTGCAAACCACTAAGCCAGAAAATGAATCATGTGCGGACCACCACCACCCCTCACCGACTTGAGGGGAGGGGAACCTTCCAGGGGGGTTATAGAATATCCTTCAAGCAAAATGGATGCAGGATTAACATACTCATATTCTAGCATATCATATTCTAATAATAAAATAATTATGTTAATTGTGTTATAATGGAAATGATGGAATTCATATGGAAAGGAATTAAACTTTAATAATTTTGCAATCAAATTTAATTATAACATTTTTATGTAATTTTAAAATTGTGCCAATAGTAAAAAATATGCAAAGAATTTTTTTACATTACTGTTTTACTTTAAACTTGTAAAATAATTGCTTAAAATATATGAAATTTCATGTGTGTTTCTATGTATTATTGATTACATTTTTTATATGAAAGAAATGTATCTTTTTTCTATTAGAACCACAGAGAAAAGTGGTTAAGAGAAGATGTATGCTTTGATGCTGCTCGCCTCATATGGGTTTTTATTTTACTCATTCTTGAATTGTCTGAAATCAATTCATCATTCATTTGTTGTGCTTGGGTCTTCTTCCCTACTTTAATAAGAAGTATTCTTGGTCAAGTCTTCAATCTAACAAATTCTAAAGGTACCTAGTTTTTTTTTTTTTCAAAATTTATTTTAAAATTTTAAATTGCATTGTATAGAATAGTTTAATTATTTTAGTGAAACTTGAAAAAATAATTAAGGTAATCTTATAATATATATGTGAGTGTGCTAATAAATTTTTCTAAAATTAAAATTATTAAATGTGTTTATTTTATTTTAAATGTTATATATGGAATGTTTCCCATTATATAACATCGAACTCTCTTTCAAAATTCTATGTGCTTTTATTTTTGTTCTGAGTACAGAGGTTTATGGTATATACAGGTAACCCCCGCATAACACGGCAGTTATGTTCAAAAAAATTGCCCTGTTATGCGAATCCGTGTTATACGAGACAAAGAACTAATGCGAAAAGGGGGGGGGGGATTAGGTTCCAAAAATTAAAAAAACATGCTGTTACATCCGTCTTTACATTGGATTTATTATTCCTTTTTTTATGAGTAAAATTCTTATTTATTATTTAAGTAAATATTTTTTCAGAGGATTATTCATTCTATATGATGATCTCAGCATGAGCATCATCAACTGGTGACAATTTTTATTACATTTCATGTTGTACGAGGGTTTTACCCAATTCCTGAACCGTGTTAGAGTGAACCCGTACTATAAAAGCACCGTGTTAAATGGGGATGCTCCTAAATCTCGAACCGTGTTAGAGTGAATCCGTGCTATAGAAGTACCGTGTTATACAGGGGTTACCTGTACTAAACTATTATCTCATTCACAAATATAAGCAATGTATTTTGTTTATGAAACTTTTTTAATAAGGGGAATTTTAAGAATTTCTAATGATGTTTCAGACATTTCAGTAATTTGAACATATTGTAATCATACTAAGGATTTGAGAATTAGTAAATGTTGCAAAGCTGGTTGCTAGAACTAGACTCTTCTTCTCCTCACATTAATAAAATATTTTCATTTAATAGTGTGTTCTTAAAAATGGACACCATATTTTCAAAGAAAAGAATGTTGCCATCAAGGTTTAATTTTGAGCAAGCCAGTGGATGAATTAACTAGAATTTAAATAGTGCAAATGGAAGAGTCGACTAGAATTTATACTGTACCAAACACATGGATAGTAGATGCCCATGTTTGTTTAGATGGATAAAGGCCTGTTCATATTGCATCCGGAGCATTGCGTTACGTTACTATGTTGGCTCTGAGATTGTTGACATGACTTGCGATTGGTTTGGTATATCACATGGGCAATGGATTGAGCTTTATGATTGGTGAAAATTTTGAACACTGACGCTACATAATGCTCTGTATTTAGTGTGAATAGGCTGTAAGGGGGCCATAGAATGCATCAGTGTATTGCTATGTTTCGTTTGTGGGAAGTTTTTCTATTTTTTGGATTAATAAATGAAAAAAAACTTATCATCAGCTTAAAACAATAAGATTCAACAAGGCATCAGTTTTGAGCCTTATTTTACTTTGATACTGTCATTTTCAAAATATTTTTAATTTAATAATCTTATAGTGGTATGTGCATGTGAAAATAGTGGTTTAAACTAGTTGAGTGTCATGTAACATGAACCGGAAGTTGCACTTTAAGCCATTTTTCAGAGTGCTACAGTGGAGTTACATACTTGTGTAAGCTGTAATAAAATAATTTGGCTGTTGATACTCTTTAATTTATATGACTTGTGGTTTTATGTGCCACTCTCTCTTCTCACCCCACCCCTAATATTGTTTAGCTGTAAGGAAATCCATTGTGGTAACTCATTAAAAAAAAAATGTGTAAAAGGCACATTTTGAAGGTCATTTTCAAAAATGCTTACTGACTAGATGACTACTATTTAGTATTCAATTATGACACTCCACATATTAAGTTATTTATAGATACTGCTCATATTTTATTTTTGTACCTGAAATTTTAAGGACCACAGAGTTTACTTTAAAAGTTATACCATTTTTCAATGATTAAATTTATTTTTGAATTCACAAACAAAAGTTATGACTCCTTATCAGAATAAGTAGCATCTGTGGATCCATATGCTTCTAGCTACTACATAGTAAATTTTCAGCGTACTCTTTTAATAATTGAAAGAGTATGATAAACATTTACTGATGTAAAAAACAGCAAGGTCCAAACAGTTTATTTCAATTTTCTAAGACTAATAATATCTCTTTAAGAAGAAAAAAATTGGCTTAAAATTTTGATGCTGGTGCTGAACTTTTTCAATGTGAAATAGTTTGAAAAATATTTGCCTTTTTTCTTGATTATTGCCTATCTTTTTCTCCATCAGGCACACGGGAATCTCATCTAATTACTCATGTTCTGATGCAAATTATTCCATTACTGTTTTTGTTTTATTGTGTGTGGTCAATGTACAGTGTATTTATTCCTATCATGGGTCGCATTGGTGCCCTGGTGAATCCTGATCTGTTAGTAGGAGAGTTTACTACTGTCCTAGTATTCTTGTCCACATCTTATATGGTGAGTGTATGATGGAATAATTTGATGTTTTTCTTTTTTGTTTAAAACTCATAACATTCTGTAATGTACAGTTATTGTTTATACATTATTTATCTTATTTTCTGAAAAATATGTGCTTGTTTTTATGTTGTATTTAAGAAAATATAGTTAATTCACTAGGATTTTGTGCATCAGATTAGTATCATTATGTTTCTTTTTTTGTGTGAAAAAAAGCTAAAACAAAACATCAACCTAACCACAGGCAAAATGACTTCCACTTTTGAATCCTAAGATTATATGTATGAAGAAATTTATTGTGAGAATCATAATGACTTTGGCACTCAGAATACATTATTTCTACCAGTCTTACTAATAGCATGTAAAAACTACTTTAATATCCTTTTAATAACACCAGATATGAAGTGTTTAAATATTAATTCTTTCCCTAAATACAAAAATCACTATTTCCATTGTTAAAGTAACCTACAAGGAAAATAATGGAATCCTTCATGAACTGTGCTGCAAATTCAAGATAAAAAAAAATCCGTTAGCAATACAATCATATAAGCAGCCACTATAAGCCAAGCCCCCCCCCCCCCCCCCCCAAAAAAAAAAAAAAAAAAAAAAACCTTCAACTTGTTTGACAGCATATTTGGTCCAAGGCTTTATTTTTTATCACCAGCTTCTCAGAAACATGTAGTAACTGAATACTTGGATGTACAGCAACTCATTGATCAGAATTATTACTTTCCCCTCAAATATTAATAATAATTGTTTCTTGTTAGCAATAATTGTAAAGAACTTATATTTAACTAATTTTAGAATGCATTACTAAGAGGTTAAAAATCTTTGAAACTAGGAGTAACACATCATTTAATACTAATTTTTTTTTATGGAAGATTTTCTTAGTCTGTCTCTTATGTGTAAAGCCGTAGTATACATTTTGACGAACTGCATCAGTAAGCAACATGAATATATAAATTTAAAGCTATATAATTTATAGATATATTAACTATACACTGTATAAATTTCATTGACTGAACTGAAAATGCATAAGTTCCTGTTCTTGAATCATTGGCTATGAATATACTGTAATAGTAATTGATTTCATAATGGAAAAGTAGGTCTGCAAAATTAAGTATTTACTAATTTTTGTTCTGGAGTCTTAATTGATATGTTGAATTAATCTTGCAATGTTGTCACATTATTCAAAACTGTATTAATCAAAATAATACTTAATTGGCAAAACATTATTGATGCAAGTAATTGTGCACAAGTAATAGAAGATTTTTCAGTGTACGTAAAGAGCATAATGATACTTTTGTAACAAAATAGTGGCAACAGTAAGTTTATTAGAACATTTAGTAGAGTTTATTTGTGCTAAATTCTATACTATATTTCTAGGGTAGTGTTTTAAGAGTGTAAAAAAGAAATACACCCATACCTTGCTATACGGCATTTCGCTATAACAGCCTTTATTTTTATTTATGGCACTTTTTCGATTTATGACCCACAATGTTTCATTATACGGCCACAACAGCGGAAAGTGATGATGACAGCATATTATAGATTAGTGATTCTTCATTTTAATGTTCGTCATCACATCAAAACTGTTTTTAAACATTTTATTTTAAGTTTTTTATCATACGTATACATATATGCATATGATTTCTTTTGTTTTTTGTTTATATTTTATTATTTGAATTTCTATTTATTACATTGTTTTGTACTTTTATTTTTATGTAAGCCTTTTTATAGGAAATAAATTTTTAGAATTTAATAAATTAAATTCTAAAAATTAATCTTTAAAAATTCATCAAAAAGCAGAAAATGAAGGTAAAGATTCGAAAAAGATTTCATTTTAAAGGACATTTTAGGATCTTTCTCGTGATATAAATTTTATAACCCTCCGATTATTATTTTAAATGCAAACTTTAAAGAATGTTTCAAAAACAGCTAAAAAATTTAATTTAAAAAAATCTAAGAATTTTTCAAAAATCTCTTTTAGTGCGCCCCTAGACTATAAGAAGAATTGCCATGCAAAATGTCAGCCTTTTAGGTCCAGCGGTTTCGTCTGTGCATTATCAGTCAGTCAGTTACAGAACTGTTTTATATATATATATAGATTATTTCATTATTACTGAATAAAAATTTAAATTGTTTTAGTTATCCCTAATCTACGTCATGGCATCTGCCCGCAGAGTGATAGTACTTTTGCTGTCCATCTTTAGTCTGACATTTTTTCTTGTCATTTTTACACCTCTGGGATTTCCTTATTCTGGGGATCCAAGTGCACCTACACCCATGAGGTGTTATATTTTGGTAAGTTTTGGTTAATGTAATAATTTATACATTTAGTATTACTTTGGTGTGTTAATACAGCAAAATGTTATATTTTTTTATTCATTTGTTTATACATACAAAAGTTAAATTTTGGATTTTTAAGCCTAGATGAAAATACTTCTCTTATAAAGGAAATAAAAATTATTCCATAAATTCATGAATTTTCATCAATAGCCACTTTATAATGAATGAAACAAAAGCCACAGTGTTTCTAAAAAGGTATCACATGAATGTCGTTGGGGCCAAATATTATGCAAGATACACACTAACAAAATAATATTTTGTATTTGTATCTATATATGCACTCATTAGAATGTCATTTATATGTTTGATTACATGTAAATTTCTTAATCCCCAGAAGGTTTTAATTCAAAATGTTAAATAATTTCAGCTATACCTAATTAAACATTCTGCCCTAATTCCATGTGTTATTGTTTCTAATTGAAACAAAAGGATGACCAGACTCCAAAAGACCATAACCTTCATAATCCTGGTTAGTATTTATTCATTACCCGATCGTCCATTAAACGGACGTTCCATGCTCGATGGTTAAAAAAAAAAGAGTATACTGAAAACTGATAGAAATTACATGACAAAGCAATATTGAAAATTCATCAAAACATGGATGACTAACGCCCTCTACACTTTAAAAACACAACTAATTTCCATCACACTAATTCCTCCTGACCAGAAGTATTCTAGACCAGGTCCATATAAGCTAGCTGGCTGAGGGGTATAATGGTACTTCAAGAGTTGAAGTCCAAATTAGCCAGGTGCCATCTCCATTTTGACTGAGCAGCCCAGGGTATTGGGATCTAGGGGGATCATACCCTCTCTGACCTCATAGAGGGACTTTCCAGTCTATGGATTTAACATGGCTCTATCTGGCCTAGACATGGAGGTATTTAGTGGTGCTTGTTGGGATTCAATCCAAGCACTCTCAGCACCAAAAGCCGACATGCTACCACTAGGCTACCTCAAGCCCTACCATTATTTCATATATATATATATATATATATATATATACACAGTATTATACATTTTTTTACAATTGGCATAAGATAAAAGCGTTTCTGATAGATTAGTCATTTTGCTAAAGGCAAAATTTTTGTTATCTAATGTAACACATTGAGTTCATCCTAATACATGATTGCGACCATTAATAAAGAATGTGATGTGCAATTTACAATGTCGAACATTTGTGCGGGTAATTGTTGGCAAACTACAGGAGAGACAGAAAAAAAATAATAATCAGAGATTAGTTTTTAAAAAAAGACAAATGCATTCTTGCTCTGCAGAAACCTAATTTTAGAGATGCACTTGTCATTTATGACAACTTAAAACTATATTTAATGTATATTAATTTGATCAAAAACATAAAAATAGCACTAATAACACTGAGAAAGGAAATTTTGACCAAAAAACTTCAAAGTAAAATCCCAACATCCTAGAAAATAAAATTTAAAGAGAGAGGAGTTAAATTTTAAAAAATTGAAATTTTTCTATTTTTATTTTAATTAAGCTACAATATATACTTAGAAAATATTTTAATTGATATAAATAGAGAAATTTTTCATTTAAAATCTAAAAGGATTTTAATTTAGGTTATTGCTCATATATTTTATAAATTTGAAAAAGAGTTAAATTGCATAATGCTTTATCACTGTTGAACAGCTCTTTTATTTGTTTATTTTCATATGCTTTTTACATAGAAATAATTTTAATATAATTTTTCTTTGGTCTAACATTAGTTGGACCTATATGTTACTGACAGTTTCACTAATTATTTCTTTGGCCCATACAAGAACATATTAATTGTACTTAATTGTGTATATCTGTATGCAGTGAATGTACATAAATTGTTTGTTTTCTGTTAGGCATGAAATTTTTTAATCTTATAGAGTGTTTCTATTGTCTACTTTACTTGGTTATGAGTTTCAATAAAGACTTGTGTAAACATGCGAGTGGTCGAGAAAAATATATAGAAGGAAGTTTATTACACTATCTACCAATAAGTATTTGGACACCTGTGATAGAAAAGAAAAACAAAATTTATTCATATTCAATAGTTGGTAGAGCCTTCACGAGAGGCAATTACAGGCTCAACCCTCCAGGGCATACTTTCCACAAGTCCTTGTATGCAGTGGCATAGCGAGCATAACTGGCGCCCGGGGCACGATACCTTTTTAGCACTCCCCCTCCCCCTGAAAAACATAGTAATATAATATATAGAATTCGTTAAGGAACATTTGGCACCCCTCTGCAAGTGGTGCCCAGGGCATGATAGACCCCCTTGCCCCCCTCCTGCGCTACACCACTGCTTGTATGATACTCATCCGAATGGTAGAGGGTGAACCTTGATTCATCACTCCAGAGAACCCATTTCCACCGCTCTATGGTCCACTTTCGACGTGCTTTGCATCATATTAACCAAGCAGCGTGGTTGGACTTTGTGATCAAAGGCTTATGGGTGGCAGCACGACCATGAAAACCAAGCAGATGTGCTTCCTTAAAAATGGTATTCATTGAAACATCACTCCCAGATGCTTGTTGAAACTCCTGGAATATGTGGGCCATTGGTTGGGTGCGGTTCTTCCGAATTTCTCTGGAGAGCACACGTCAGTCTCTATCTCCTAGTTTCGTGGGTCTGTCGATTCAGGGCACATTCTGACAATCACAGTTCACCTTCCACTTCTGAATCACATAGGCCACTGTTGATTTTGAGTAATTCAGCTTGCTAAATATGTCCCTTAAGAATCGGCCATTTCTGTGATACCTGATGGTTACACCTTTCTCGAAATCGTATAACTCTGCACTTCGTGGCATCTTGCATGCGACTAATGCCAATGTTGTTTCCTACACAATATTTAATGGCGGAGGGCATGACATACATCAGGACTGTAGATATCGTCATTTGCATGAGTGTCCAAATACTCATTGGTAGATAGTGTATTTGTTTATGTATAGCACTTCTTTGAGAATGTTTTAAAAATATCATACACTCATTTGCAATATTTAATTCTCTTTGAAGCACACAGAACGCACTTTCCATAACAAAAGTGGCAGTGTAGTTTCACGTGATTCTGGCTATTGGGTAGTGCCTTTGGATTACAATGGACCAAAGTTGCTAGGCCAGTTTTTGGATCAAATAAATGAAGTTGAACCTATTGACTGTGATGCAGAATTAGCTTGTGGAATGCCTTTTTATATGCCTGTGATTTCCTTGCTCAGGTATAGATTGAATATCACAAAATGCAATTTTTATTTATTTATTTTGCTTGTAAATTTCTGATAAAATATTTTGTTTGATATAACAATATGCCTGCAAAGTCCTGGAAATTTCTTAAGTGATGAGGAAAAATTGCAAAAAATTCTGTTATTTTTTTTCTCTCAGAATTAATATAGCTTTAAAAATAAATAGAAGTTTCCATAAATACTCAGCTACTATGTGTTAGTATGGATAATAAAACAATTATTTTTTTTATAAACCAATTAAAAAATTTCTTTTGTCAATGTAGTTATAATAAAAACCAAAATTTATTAATTGGAATAAATTTGCAAATTTCTATATCTAAGTTTATTTTTAAAGCTGCTTATACTCTGAATAACCTCAAATTTCATTAAAAGCCTTGAAATAGAATATCTTGATTCTAGTAGAAAACTGGTGTTGTGGAAAGTTTGTGTGTATATTATTTTTCATCTTAATCATGCTCAGATTGCTTGCATGTAAGGATAAACTGTGGTGTTTGCCTATTAATAAAATAAACTGACATAAAAGTGGGTTTTTTTTCTTGATAGAACTATTCTCTTAAAGGAATTTTTACATTTGATCTGTAATTTATCTATTGTTGTATCTTAGTCATTGTTTTCAAGGTAGGATTTATGCTAAAATATTCAGTTGGAGCTAAGATCTTGTGTTTTTGTTTGTATTGTAAATATTTTGTTTTTTAGGTTTTTCTAAATCTTATTAACATCTGGAATCATAGAATAATGGACTAATATCACCCATTAATTTTCTTGTAGTTCTGAATTATTTCTTACATTAAAATAAGTCTAACAACATCTGAAAACTAATAACTTAAAGACAATGTATAAATAAATAAACCTGATATCACCTGAATTTATGGTTTCAACCATGAGAATTTCTCATCCACATTTAAGTGGTGTATGTCAAGATGTTGTTATTACAATATTAACATGCATTTGTCACATCATAATCTAAGAAAATATAAGTTTAAAAAAAAAGTTTTAATACTCACATGTAATCTATATATATAAAACAGTTCCGTAACTGACTCATTCACTGATTGACTGACATACAACGCACAGACCAAACCTAAAGGGCTGAAATTTTGCATGGGGATTTTTCTTATAGTGTAGGGGTGCACTAAGAAAGATTTTTGAAAAATTCTTCTTAGATTTTTTTAAATTAAATTTTTAAGCTGTTTTAGTAACTTTTTTTAAGTTTGCATTTAAAATAATAAATTGAGCATTATTAAATTTATACCACGAGAAAGATCGTAAAAATTCCTTTAAAATGAGATCTTTTTCAAATCTTTACCTCCATTTTCTGATTTTTGATGAATTTTTAAAGATTAATTTTTAGAATTTAATTTATTAAATGCTGATCACATGATTTCTTTTTCTGGTACTTTAAATAAATTTATCGTCACGTGCATAACAACTAAATAGACAAAAAAAAATTTTTTTTCTTGCTAATGCGGCAGACGATTGGACATTATTTTGTCTATAAAAATATCCCTTACGATTTTTTTATAAATATATATATTTTTATGTAAATCAATTGTATATATTGATCATCATATTTATTATAAATATATATATATATTTTTTTTTTGGCATTAATTGCATACATTGACCGTTGTATTTAATTTGAATGTACTCCGTAGGGAAGTGCGGGTTTTCAGCTAGTATATATATATCTATGAGTATTTTTCTAATTTTGTATATATATGTCTGTTTGCTTATATAAGTATTATTTCTTTTCTCTAGGAATAGTTACTATATATCAGCTTCAAAACCAAAAATTCATGGACATCACAAATTTGAAATGATTTCAAAAACTGTGGTGAAACCAAATGTCTTTCGTTTAACATTTCGTGCGGATGGTAAGTTGAGTTTAATCAGTACTTTTAACGTTTGTTCTATTTTGATGTGAATTCTCCTTCATCTACATGATTCCACTTGTAGATATTTCTCTACTCAAAATAATCTTAATGACTTATTTAAAAGTCTTCCAGCTGGACGATGGCCGAATGGCTATGGATCTGGCATTTGGTATCAGAGTCTGTGGGTTTAGTCCCGTGCTTGGCATGGATGTATGTAGCCATTCAGAATTGGTTTTAAGCAGTAGGTCATGGTCTAATTAGCCCTCGTGTAGCAAAAAATCAACCATACTGCACCAAATCAAACCAAACCAAAGATCTTCCTTAGAACAAAACTCAAATTTGCTGAAAGATTACTTTGAGCATTTCAGCACTAGTTCATATATTACTGTCACATATCTGAATATACCCTGGCATCCAATTAACCTTTTAACTGTCGTGCCCGAGATAGTCTCGGGGTAGATTTTTTTTTCTTGCATCTTATTGTCAAACCCAAATCTATCTCGGGACAAGTTGATTTGGGTTTTATTCAATAGATGACAGCACTAGTATTCTATACCATATTTTGGGAGGTGAATTTTTGCGTTATTCAGTAGATTGCAATTGATTTTTGCAATATAAAAAAAAATTGACATTTTCTGTACCAAAATCATCAAAATAATTTGACAGTTAAAAGGTTAATATCAATCTGTATTAGCTCTATATTATTGGATCAGAACTGCATCAATATTGGTTAATTTGCAATATTTTTCAGTCACTGGTTTTTATTTGGCGTATTTTGAACTAGCCTCTAATTTTGGATATTATTACAATTATGGAAAGCTGATATACTGAAAGTTTGTATTTTTATTATGTTGGTTTGTCATTAGATAGATTTGCTGTAAGTCATCAATTTTAGGTAAATGTTGTACATAAGATAATGTATTTCATTAATGACTTTTCATAGGAAGTACCCAATTGAATATGTCCTAGTAGCCAAATAATATTGAATCTTTATTGGCTGTCTTCACTAAATATTGAATCGGTACTGCTTCAAAACTAGTTAATTTGCAATATTTTTCAGTTATTGGCTTTTATTAGATATATTTTCAATTGACCTCCAATTTTGTAAATTATTACAAAAAGCTAATATGGTATTAGTATTTTAGTTATGCTGAATTTTATAATTAGATAGATTTACTGTAAATCACCAATTTTAAGAAAGTGTCGCAAAAGAAATATGTAGATAATATATTTAATCAGTATTAATATTTCATAGGAAATTTTTTTTTTGTGTGAATGTTAATACTATTACAAGGAACTTTAAAATGTGCCTCCCATATCCCTAGAAAGAGCATGTTTCACTATTGTTGCTTTTATTCTTTTTCACACTGAGGGCAAAAATTTTTCAAGAGTATCTGAAGATGTTACACACATAATAATTAATGGAAAATTTTTTTGTTATTTTTAATGGTTATAACTCTGATTTTCAATAGCTATATCAGTGTGTTTTAAATCCTCAGGAAGGTTTACTGTGAGTTTACATTTAAAATATATAATTTGAAGTTAAATAATATTCGTTGAGCAATTTGTAAGATTTTATTCAAAGGTATAACATAGTTATTTCTAAAAACTGTGTTTGAAACAGGATTATTGATTTTAAATGATTGTTTCAGATTGATAATTATTATTGTGTGGCCTTATTTGAGTTTGATATTATTTAAATGTCTCATTTGTCATTTTGACTTGATAATATAACATAATTGTGGCTAACATTAAATAAAATAATTTCTGTCATCATCAGTTATTTGTGAATACCTTATGAAGTTTCATTACATTTATATTAAAGTGTAGTATTATAAATGGATGGAATTATGTCACTCATATGGCAAAAGGCTGAATGGTTTGTTGTTTTGCTGTATAATCACAAAATGTTTTGTTTGTGTTGCTTGTTAGTGTAAATAAGAATAGAATTATTTGTAAGAATCGTACATTAAATATCTGCAACAAGCTTAAGAAAATTTTTTAAAAACTGTACCTTTGATACCTTAGATGTGCGATGTACTGAACTGTGATAAGGCTCCAAGTCAGATTTTAGCATTATATATTACAGTAGTCTACACTTCAACCTACCCTAAAATTTTATCCTTTTATTTTCAAAATAAATGCAGTACAGGAGTTTTTGATATATATCTGAGTCACAAATATAAAGTTGCTGATATTAATGACGCCCACTAATATTTAAATGGTTTTAAACAATTAAGTACTGTATTTCAATTGAGTTTGTGTAAAATACATGCTATAAGCACTGATGTGTAAAGTATGTAAAGCACGATTTCTACCAAATTATAGTTTTATTATTTTTCTTATGCAGTACATTTGAATTTTTATTTTAGATTGGTTGAAATATAGCATTACCTTTTTCTTCTTTTTTTTTTTTTTACATTTGTTGCCCATTTTCATCATAAATGAATCTTTTGATTAATTTGTTTTTTTACAGACGAGTTCCAAAAATATAAAAATCTTGTTTCCTAAATGAGTTTATGTACTGTTTCAGTTACTAACAGTTAACCGTAACAGTTAGTTTCAAATTGATATGGAAATGAAAATCAAGTTAATTTTCAGCTAAAGTCAGCATCTTTTACATAAATATATTTATTTATTTTGCCAAATGGGCTCTGAATTGTGCAACCATGTTTTGCTTTTTTTACTTATCCTAAAAGTTAAAAATAAAAATTAAATTTTTTTCATGTTCCTAAAGAAGCATTAATTATATTATATGCAGTTTTTAAAAAAAAATTTCTCATAAATATGGGAAACTATTTAAAATATGTTTTACTCTTAAATAATCCCCCCCCCCAACAAGAGAATTGTTAATTATTAATTTAATTTTACTAAATATATAAAAGAAATTGTAATTCATTCCAGGTGTACACACATGTGTGAAAATTATTATCAAGTAGGATATACAACTATGAGTCTGAATCAAAGTTAACCTTTGTGCTCGAACTGATAGCTTTATTGTGTACTTTCTGATTCAGCCTAAATAACTTAATAATCAGAATTTTAAAATTATGAATCATCTTATAGAAAATATCGATAGGTAATACAGTTTTTTTTTTAAAATTATTGTACACATTTGTTTCCATTATTGCATTTATTAACATGTATTTCCACTGAAAAGAGAAATATTTCTCTTTGGTATTATCCTTTTCACAATACAGTGTACAGAAATTTTAAATATTCTGTTCTAACAGAAACTGAATGCTTTTCCAATTTCTTAGTACAGGTAACCCTCCTATAACACGGTAGATAGGTTCCTAGAAAATTCCGTGTTGTGTGAAACCATGTTATATGAGACCCAGAGACAGTTCAAAAAGGGGGTTACGTTCCGAAAACATTAAAAACAAACTTTTTTTCAAAAATTCCATATAAGCAACTTAATTTTTGTTAAAAATATAAATGTATGTATAAAACAAAACGAAAATAAATAAAAAAATATTATTTTCATTTAATGCGACCTTAATTTAATAAATTTCTTCCTCATCACTGCTCAGTACAATCAAACGAGAACGTTTTTTCGATTGAACGATATCACCTTCACTTTCAGAACCTTTTTCTTCATTTAGATTTTTCGCACATTCTAGCCTCTTTAAAAAATCTTTAATTTTGGTTTATATGCTGGTTATTACAAGGTCATTGTAGATTTATGGTATGGCAATAGACAATTTTGCAGCTCCCTTTTGAATTTTCGGCTTCTTTTGGCAGAAGGGTCTGCATTCGGGAAAAATGATTCAAGATTTTCATCTAAGCTTAGGCCTTCTTCTAATTTTATAGAGTTATAAATTAATAAATTATAATTTGTTTATACATTTTCATGTAAAGCCACTATAGTTCATTATTCCTTCCCATCATTATTTTAAGGTAATTTAGTTTTTAAATATGTTAAACAAAAATCATGTTTTTTAGTGCTATAGAAGTACAGCGTTGTACAAAGGTTTTCGCATTTTTTTTTTTATCGTGTTAGAGCAAAACCGTGTTACAGGTTGCAGTGTTATACGAGGGTTCCCACAATTTATCTTATCATTTTAGAGCAAAACCATGTAAGATGCTGTGCTGTAAGAGGGCTACCTGTAGTATAAATAAGCAAGAGTGAAATTAGGCACTATTAGAGGTATCAATGGTTTGTGTGCAAGATTAAGCAGACATCTCATTTTATTTACAGTCATAAAGCGAATATTTCTCTCTCCCAGTTGTTTAAAATTTCATTAAAAAAGTGTTTTGGAGCAATTCAAATAAAGCTCAGTATTATTCTACAAGCACTAAATATTCAAGTGTAGTCGACATAAAGGGTGGTCATAAAAAAACTTTGCCGATATATAGACCTCTAAGGGATGTTCCGTTCAACTGGTCGAGATGAGATTTCAATTATAGTTATTCAGAGGTATGAGCTCGGGATTCTGTGAACAACAACCAAGTGGCACTCACGGTTATGGTTATAGGTACAGAAACTCAAAATTTTTGAATGGCAACGCCTACTTTTTCCCGTCACAAAATGCTCAGAGCATGTGAAAACCCTAAAAAGTGTTGGAATGGTATGTATATCACAAAAAATGGACACATTGTGCATGCACAAAAAACAGCTCTGCGAATGGCATGTGATGGCACCCATGTGGAAAATATGTAATCCAAATAAAAGGTTTCTTTTGTCCGATCTGAGTTGTCAGGAGTGATTGTTGTCTTGCCTCTGTCATATGCAAATTTCCACCATATGCCATGATCGTGTTTTTGTTGGCCATTTGCAGAGCTGTTTTTGTGCATGCATAACACCTTTTGTGATACACGTACCGTTCCAACGCTCTTTAGGGTTTTCGCATGCACTGAGCATTTTGTGACAGGAAAAAGTGGGTGTTGCCATTCGAAAATTTCGAGTTTCTGTACCTATAACCATAACTGTGAGTGCCACTTTGTTGCCGTTCACAGAATCCTGAGCTCATACCTCTGAATAACTATATCTGAAATCTCATCTCGATCGGTTGAACGGAACAGCTGCTAGAGGTCCATATATCAGCAAAGTTTTTTTATGACCACCCTGTAGATCTCTATCCATTAGTATTTAAAATTTTAAAATATATTTAAATTATATTTCATATAATTGTTACCCTAACCATAAGTAATCTATACAAGATTTCAGTTAATAATTTTTCACAGAAGTTTTGATGATAGGATGTTCTATATTTCAGGTCCAGACCATATGACAATCGTAATTTCCCCTTACCTAGGTGTTGAGTTAATTGATTCATCATTAACAAAAGAACCACCACTTGAGAGTTTAAATTGGGTTGATAGAAAAACATATTTCCTTTTTTATTCATATGGAGAATATAAGGAACCTTGGACATTTTCCCTTGACTTGCAGGTATTTTTTAAATATTAATACTTACAAAATTTTCAGTTTTAAAATCTTATAAAAGTTTTTTGAATGTTTATGAAATTATACATGTATGCACATGTAATTTATGCATTGATATTACAATATATGAATAATGTATAAAATGTAAATAGTTTTTGTGTTAGTGTATTATTCTGATTTCATTAATATTATTTATTAGCCATGTGTGATTTATCTCTTTATCTAATTGTCTGTTGAGAAAGTTATTTTTGAATGCTAAAGACATTAACATATATTCACAGTAGATTCTTGTTCATACATTGTTGCTGGAACTCAAGAAAAAACAATTATAAGTGTGAATACGTATAAATGAGATTTAACACTATAACGCCTGAACTTTGAAATTTACTGCAATGACTGATTTTGATCATTTTGATCCCTAGTTTAAATTACTCTAGAATTATTTATCAACTGCCTTTTTAATTTAGGATATTTATTTTTCAAACACTTACAAGTGTTAAATAAACAAATTGAAATTAAAATTAAATTTAAATATTATAAACATCAAAATTAATCTGTTGTGCACTTCATGCAAATAAACACTTTTTGTCTCGCACATTTACACAAATAGGCTTTTTACATTTTTGGCAAATATCTGATGTTTTATTTCTTTAGCAGTTACCAACATTGTAATTTGAGAGAGAAATAGTAGTATTTTGATTTATGTCTTGAACAATGTTGGCTTTTTAATCTATTTATTACTTGGACCATAATTCATCTAATAAAGCAAGTATGAATTCTCTTCTGCTAATTTTAATTCTTGTAACTTTTTAATAAACAATCCAATCATTTATAGCCCCTAAATCCAGAATGTTTTATAATACTGGATAGGCTATCTCTGGGAACAATGTTTTGGGATGTACAATTGCGCCATGTTACCCGAAACATCAATGGCACATTTTGTGTTATTGTAGTACCTTACTGTTTCAGTGGTTTTTTTTTATCAGTAACAGTAACATTTTCATGATGAGAACTCAGCAAAATAACATTCTTGCCAGCGAAAGTTGAATTCCAAATTTGTATGGTTTATTACACATATACTAAGTAAATGGACATCTACATTTAGAAAGAAAAGGCAGTTCATCAATGGTAATATTTTCCCCTGGTAACAGTGGCGTAGCGAGAGGGGGGCAAGGGGGTCTATCATGCCCCGGGTGCCACTCGCAGAGGGGCGTCAAATAGTCCTTTTTACTAATTCTATATATTATATTACTATATGTTTTTCGGAAGGGGGGGTGCCAAAAAGGTATTGTGCCCCAGGTGCCAGTTATGCTCGCTACGTCACTGCCTGGTAAGTTACAGTTTATAAAATATTCCAGAAAAGAATTTCCCACTGCCGAAACCAAGCAAATTTGTCAGCTTCTATCCTTTCCAAATGAGTAGACTTTGTATTCTACCACATGGTGCCGCATGGAATAGTTATTTTGACCTTAAAAACCACATGGTGCAAAAAAATCTGTCCCGTGTTATAGTAGCACTAAAAAATGGATGATCTTAACCCTTCAGTGGGCGCACCCGCGTACACTGTGCAACATTTTCGTAATTTTGAATGGTTTGTTTTTGCATGTAAGGTTTGAATGTTCTAATCATTTTCTATTTATAGCTACATTCTTTCTAATGCAGGTCTGATTTTCTGACCCTTGTATTCCTTTCAATTCATTGTTGGTCATTATTTAACCGTGGTAAACCGGAGATTATACTGGATTAAAATATGACAAAAGCAGGAGTTGATGTAGTCGATCCAAATGTGCAGCTATTACATGGTATCCCGCATATCACGAAGATGGACAATCTGATTGTATTTTAGGTTTTTGGACATAATAGGAATCCATTTGCAAGTTATCGTTAGATCCAATAAACCAGACAGTTTTGAAATAAGGCGATGGTATCTGCATTCTTTGGCCTTTAATTATAAATATATCTCAATATCATCAACATTTTATATCTTGTCATAAAACACAGAATTATTATTTTCAATTAAAAAAAAAAAATTATTACAAAAGGAATAATCAAGGTTGAAAGAGACGTTGCACTTTGTGTCACGCATGCCTGCTGGTGTTCCAAAAATTTGTGCACCCGCTGAAGGGTTAAACAGTAAACCACAGACTATGAGCATTAGCTTTAGTGTCATAAATTCCACACGCATAAAAATAGCAGTAAAGCCATTGAATTTTTCAAGAGACAAAGACCATTTACTATCCTGCAGTTCTATTTTGAGCTTCGCTTTTAGTGCATCATCATGTGATTATGTGATTAAAAATTTTATTTCTTATTAGTAAACGCCAAGTACTTGCAGAACTTCTCTTGAAAATATTGCATGTGGCAAATGACGTTGTGCCACAAATTTTACTTAAAACATTTTGTTGGCTCCTTCTGCCTGCAGATATTATTCCAGGTTCAAATTGAAACTACCATGTATTGTTGCTGGTGGTAGTCATGATGCTCTCAGTTGACAAATCATTGATAGTAGTCAAACTTTCTGATTTCTCTTCTCTAACTTCAGCAGTTGCTTGTCGAAATGATCAAAATTTTTGGCTTTGAAGTTGTTGAATTATTGTTGTGTTCTGATTTGTTTTATATTTCATCACCTTCTGATTCATCATATATTTCACTATCTTCATCGCTAGATTTAGGTTAAGAATTCTTCATCTAGTTCTTCCTCTTCATTTGGTTCACTTTCCCATTCTGTGTCAACATCAGAAAATAAGTCTTCATCTATATATTTAAGTTGCTAAGCCGACTTTTTAGGCAGTCCGTGAGAGAAAACTACTGCATCAGTTTACTTCATTTTGGTCTTAAACGAAAGATTGTAATCTGTAGATTTGTCAAATTTGGTTTTTGTAACTGCAATTTTTATTAATGAGCTATAATTTACAATTATAATTTGATTTCTGCGCATGTTTAGTGACATGTTTCAATCTGGCTTTAGAAACTCACAGTTTCTGCGCATGCTCAGTGACATGTTTCAATGCCGAGGAGTCTCTCTAGATCTCTCTCTGCCATTTTTATTTTATGATAATTATGTTTGGGAAATATAAGATTAAACCTGGTGGAAATTGTTTATTTCGTGCTGTTAAATTAACGATAATTTACAATTAAAAATATGCTTTCTGCACATGCTCAGTGACATTTTTAAATCTGGCTTTAGGTACTCACTAAGCAAGAGGCCGCTTAAACATCAATTTGTTTCTACGCATTATGATTTTCAACATTTTGCAATGATGTGTTGAGTATAATTTGTGTATTAGTACATTTATTTTCTATCTAGCTGTCATGTTTTGACAAGTACCAATTAGTTAATTTTTAAGACTTCCACATCAGTCATTCCAACATACCCAGCCAACTTCTGATGATAAACAATTACTAAAATAAAAACCTAAATATTGTAGAAAATTTGGGTTTAGACTAAAAGTAAAAGAACTTACTTGAATTTAAAATTTTTTTTCACCGAACCTCTCTAAAATCTTACAAACATAAAACTAACATCTGAAAACAATTGTGGAGGTTATATGCAACTATTAACAGCTGATCAGAGCATTTGTACAAAATTGATTGTTTTTAATTTTTGCGTAAAATATGAAAAGGATCATTTTGATCCCTCCCAGGCATTGCAGGTAAAAGTGGTTCTAGTTTTTAAAGATAGCAAAAGAAAAAAGATATAACATTATTTTAAATAAATGAATTATTTAGGAAAAGTCATAGAAAGCTGGGTTGCTAACATTTATAAAAAGAAAGTTATAAAAATTCAAAATTTGAAAAGGATCAAAATGACCTCATCCAGCATTCTAGTGTTGAGTCAAAAGAACAGAAAACAAATTTTAAATTAAAAATATTAAAAATGGATTTATATTAGAGTTTTTGGAAATAAATGAATAAAATATATATTTATCCACAATTAAATAAATTCTATCTTGATTAATTTCAAATAAATTGATTTTATTGGTTATGTTACAGGGTTATTAGGAAAGAATGATCCGATTACAAAATTTAATATTTTCCATAATTACAAACAGAAAATTATAATTAATATGTCATTGTAAAGGAAAAATATTAAATTTTTTCTCTCAGGTGTTCGATATGACTTCGTTAGGAACCTGTATAATATCATTGTGATATGCCATTTCTTGCCAAACACGTTGTAATGTTTCACTATTCACTGTTTGTAAAGCATCACAAATGCATTGTTTAGGTTTGGGCAAACTTGTAGGCAAAGATGGTATGAACACAAGATCTTAGACATATCCCCAAAGGGAGAAGTCTCATGGGGTTAAGTCCGGTGACCTAGGAGGGTAGATGTGTAGCCGATTGGTTGCAGTGCAGCCGATGATTTGATCCTACACAGCTACCTTCCTAGGTCACCAGACTTAACCCCATGCAACTTCTTCCTTTGGGGATATTCCTTTAAGTGTTTCGTGGCATATCAGGTGTTATTAGACTTTTTTGCTTGAGGATTCATTAAATCCGTTGTGTATAAACAAAAAATTGAAACTGTAGATGAGTTGAAGAAGCGTATCATTCAAGCAATTCGTGTAATTACTCCTGATATGTTACGAAACACTTGGAGAGAACTGGATTACCATTTAGATGTTAGTTGTGCTACAAAATGTGTATATATTGAAATCTATGATTGATATTAAAACTTGGTGAGATGTTCTTTCTATTTAAATGAAATATTTTAAATTCTTATGGGTAGTTCCGTAAAAATAAGCCATAACTTTTGGATACTTTTAGCCAACCCTGTATATCTGGTGAAAGTATGAGCTAATTAGTAACACTCTAATGTGAGCCATTTAATACCACTGCTTTGACACAACATTGCATACGTGTCAACGTTTACTCTGTATATCTGGTAAAAGTATGGGTTAATTAGTAACACTCTAATGTGAGCCATTTAATAGCACTGCTTTGACACAACATTGAATGTGTATCAACGTACACCCTGTATATCTGGGGAAAGTATGAGCTAATTAGTAATACTCTAATGTGAGCCATTTAAATAGTGCTGCTTTGACACAACATTGCATGTGTGCCAACGTACACTTTAAATTTTTTTGTCTCAAATTGCATCTCTTTTTTATTTTGTAGGTTTCCAAGCAATACCCACCTGATGCTCCTCTAATTGATGTCAGTTTTAGCACTCATTATTTGCATGGCCATGATTCTATCACTGGAGATTTTCCTGCCTTGTTGCAGCAAATTCCATCATGGACTCATGCAACACCATGGACCTGCACATTAGACATGTTTGTCTTTTAACTAATCATTCATTTAAGGTAAAAATTAATGAAGTTCAGTGTTCTAATTAAATAAGTCATAAGTACATTTGTGTCGGAAGGTTATCAAAATTGAAGCAATTAAATGAAAGTTTCAGTGTTTCAATCTGTGTGAAATTTATCATATCTGTACTGGTTCATATATTGCCTCTAGTCAATTGAAATTTAAGAAAATTTTATTTTTATTATCAACTGTTTAGATATCTTAGTTTATTATTTTTGTTTAACTATAAGATTACCAAAATACACAAGAATTTCAGAAACAAGTAGTTCATAAGCATATACTAAAGTTCTACAAGTTCAAGTGAGTTTTTAATAACTGAATGCTAAATCCATGATTTAAAATAAGATCTAAGGTGATTTAGAAACTGATATTTGGTATATTTTCAAGTGGTTGACCTTCTTTTATGTTTATTTCCTATTTTTGAGGGACTTTGAAGTAAATGAATGTGATGCTTCAGACCTTGGATATCATGTCAGAGTTCACACACTCCTATAAAGAAATGTGATTTGTGGGAGCACCTTAATTCTCTCACCTTTTTTATTGTAAATAAGTTTTTAAAAGCTTTTTGTTTTGTTCTCAATATTCGCAAGCTTTTTTTTTTTCTGAACATATAAATAGACTGATGCAGAAAAATAACGTTGCTTAGTTTCTATTCTGTGAAAGATATTGAACTCAAAAGTATAGTCATTGAGTTCAGGCATGTGATACTAAAGAAACTTTTTATCAGAGGCTTCATATTGTGCTTAGTGTTGTTAATCTTTAAAAAAAAATTTTATTGCATTGTGTATGAACTCTACATTTATCGCTACTACAGAGTATTTTATGAATGTAACCTTCATTTATGTCACTTAGTTTTCTTAAAATTAATTTTCATATTGTGAAAAACGTCATGATACCTTCGATACTTTCTTGAGAACAGGCACATGTAAAGGCTTTTACTGAATTTATAGTGTGATTTATATTTAGTTTACCATATCTATGTGTATATAGATTTCTGTGGTAATATACACCAATTTAGACTCATGAGTAGTTTAGTATGGCTTTAATGTATATAGATTTGTAGTTGCATTGGTGGCAATGGTAGAACAAAAAATGTTATTTAAAGTAACATTTATTAAATCAAAATTCAGCTTCTCTGTAAAAATTTAAATTAAAATAAATCCTCATTATGTGATGTGCAAAAGTCAAGATTAATTTTTAACATTTGGAAATCATCTCAGACATTACTAAATTTTTGTTCTTGTTGTTATTGTTAAGCTTACAGCCAATTTGGGAACCCAAAAAATTTTAATTGCAGATGTCAATAATATTATTTGTATATATATATGAGTATTCATAGCATATAAATTTTGTGTTACATCAAGTCTTTGAACTGGAACTGAGCCCATAAAATTAATTAGTGATTGGTGCTAAACTGTTCAAAAAAATCTTTAAATAAAGTAGGGATTGGTGGACATGGGAGCCAAAATTTGTCATACAAAATGTTTTTTTCTGGAATCTTTTTAAAAAATCCAGAGGTATCTTTCTTATAACAATGAATACCTTTACTTGGTCTAGTATTGTTAGTTTTAATTGTAGCTCAGTGCTAAAAATATTTATTCTGGTTCTTTTTTTTTTTTGGGGGGGGGGGGGTAGCTAGGAATTCCTTAAATTTATTCCTTAAAGTTGGGAATTTTTGTGATTATTCATAAAATTCAAAACTTTTTATTATTATTATTTATTTAATGTTTAATAGTTGGAAGGGTTGCAAAGTTCTTGTTGGTATTTTTGGATGATTTTACTCTTAAATTTGCCTTTAATATTAAATTCATCAATTTCCAAACATTTCATTTGTAATTTAATATATTGGACTGTTGGAATTGCTTGCGGATGACAAAAATAGTGACAGTTATAAGTTTACTGATATTTTTATGTCCTTACATGTGCTACAGTATAAATAGAATGAGTTTAATAATTTCCTTTTTTTCACTGTATGTCATTAATTTATGAGAATAGAATAGATTAGTCATTTAATCTTTAGCTTATGGGGCCCATTTTTCCGATTTCATCTTTAGAATGGGAAATTTCATATCCCCTTTGTAAGAACGGCCATTAAAGGGGTTATATATATGTGTGTGTGTGTGTATATATATATATATATATACGTGCATGTGTGTGTGTATATATATATATATATACGTGCATGTGTGTGTGTATGTATATGTATATATATATATGTGCATGTATATATGTATATATATATATATATATATATGTATATATATATATATATATGTATATATATATATATATGTATATATATATATATATGTATATATATATGTGTGTATATGTATATATGTATATATATATATATGTGTATATATATTATACATATATATTCATATATATATATGTATGTATATATATGTATATATATTATACATATATATTCATATATATATATACACATATATTCATATATATATATACATATATATTCATATATATATATATACATATATATTCATATATATATATATATATACATATATATTCATATATATATATACATATACATTCATATATATATATATATATATATTCATTCTTGGGCCCGTATTCTTGGGATACATGCTATCCCACCCCGTAAGGAAAAGGTTAAGTCAATCTAAAAATTTCATATTTAAATGGATCTTTAAATATATGTTAGTCCTTTAAATTGTAATATATATGAAATTTTATTTCATATATACTTTAACATATAACATATGTTAAAGTATAACGTAAAGTAAAGTATGTTAAAGTAGTTTAAAGTAAAGTAAAGTATGTTAAAGTATGTTAAAGTATAAGTAAGGACTTTAACATATAACATATATTTAAAAGTCCTTTAAATATATGTTATATGTTAGTCCTTTAAATTGAACTCTTAAAACATATTGTCACCATATGATGTCATACATTTTAAGAGATCAATTAACTGTAGCACTCTCTGGAGGTGCTCGACCAAAATTGGGGTGGCACCAGGGGGTGGTGTTGCACCTATACAGTGCCCCCACTGAAAGCAATCAAGTATTCTCGTGGATTAAGTACGATTGTCTTAATGAACAAGTGCCCCATGTTGGCAAACACTTGCACTCTTTTCTCTATAAAACCTGTTTAGAAACATTTGTTATTAAATTTTGTTAATTGCTGTTATGTCATCAATTGGTTTCTGTTACCATTAGTTTCAAGTAGTTTTAAAAAAGTAATTTGTTGACATCATTTTTTGAGAATAAAATAAATATAGGGTCCAAATGAAAACATTGTATTTTGGCCTTGACTAGAATAAATGCTAAAATTCCAGCTCAATGCTGTGTTCAATATTATACCTATTACAACAGCAATGCTATATACACATAACTTTTTATTATTTCTGTGGCAAAGTGTTCAGCTTTCGGCTCTGCCAGCATGTGAATAGATCTTGTCATTATTTTTACTATGTCAGAATGAAAGGATTCTACTCTTAATATATCAGCTTTTGAAATATATATTTGCCATATTAAAAATATTTTAGTGTAGAATAAATAAATGAACAATAATGCAGATGGAATCACCTAGTACTGTAGATATGTCGGCACAAATCCTAGTGCTATCTTTTGAAATGTTATGCTACCTAGTTAGTTTATCTTTCATCCATCATGCAGTAGTATTGTGTATTGTACACTGTATTGTATGCATTATCTAAGTAATTTATATACAGTATATGTTATTTATATACTTTTTACATCCTTTCTAGAAGTTGAGTTGATTTATCTTTTCCTGTTTTCAAATTATTTTTTATTCAGAGTGTTATCATTAGTACTCTGTGCTTAGATTTATTTGTTTTGTTTAGAAAATATACCTGTGGTTTTTTTAAAAATCATTTTATACATATCTAAAAATTTTTTTCTGGTAAATGTTAGTTCCTGTGTTTTAGTACATGTGAAATTGTAATCATCTGTTACAAGTGCAATTATTTCTTGTACTAGTGAAATATAATCTCACTAATATTGTTTAAGAAGAGATTGACAGAAAATACTTTCTTTATACCCTGTATTTTTTTCATCTTTACTAGCACCCTGTTATCAGTTTTGGCAATCCATATATCTAAACCCACCTTAGTTAATGCAATTTTAAAATAAAAATGAGTTTAGAGTATGGGAAAATCAACACATATTATTAAAATTTCTTTATACAGTGATTTCCGCTTATAAGAATCACGTTTATTATTACTGTTTTTGATTCTTATAAGTGGTTGATTCTTATAGCCGAAATTTCGGTTTTTCGACAGGCACACATTTGTTTTTGTTTTCGCGATATTGATTCTTATAAACGGTTGATTCTTATAACCACTGATCACTATAAGTGGTGGTTACTGTACTATGTTTGTGTAAAACTTAATTTTTCTTTATTAATATTTATTACAAGGCTATGAACAACTTATATTATGATTACATTTGTATTATTAATTGGGTTAAACTATTGAAATTTTATTCTAAAAAAACCCTTTTTATTGAGGTCTGTTTTAAAATTATAGATATTATTGCATGTGATAATGGGTCTTAAATCAGTTTGTTCTGAAATATACTTTTAAATAATGTATTTTGCTTGATATAGTAATATGTTGATAATCAAAATAGCTATCTGCAATTTATTTAGTCAACAAATTTTGAAATTTTCTAAAATTGGATTTTGGACTCTAAAAACTTGAGGAATATTTTTTGGTTATAGTAGATAAAGTAAGAAAGACCCCCTCTGCTGACACATACCCACCCCCAAAAAGTGTGTGTGGAGGAGGGGGAAATTGATGACTGTAACAGTCCATTCTGTTATTATATAAAAACGTAAGTACTTCAAATTGAAACCAAAAGCACCAAGTGTATTTGGAATTTTTTTAATTTTGATTCTAGTAGACATCCTAAAATAATTAAAATTAGACAAAAAAAATTTCCTAAAAAAAACCTTGAAATTGTCTGTAAGATTTTTATTTATTTTATTAACTATATAAATCTGATATTAATAAGGCGAAGGGGGATTTAAAAGTTTTTAAAACTTGATCATTTTAATGCTTGCTGGAAATAGACAGCTAATTTTCAGGAAAAAAATAAAGCTGTTATTTTCAGGATTATTTTTTTTAAAGGTGTAGAGCTATAATCTTTTTTATGACTAGTTCTGGAAATTAATATGATCATATCTTGTATTTGAGGCCTGTATATAAAATTGTTTTGAAGTCCTATAGTGAGGTATTTGTTACTCACTTATTGAATTATTTTAATTTAACATATAAATAAATATCCTTCATTTTAACAATGATATATCACTGCTCCTCAAATGTTCAACCATTTAATTTCAACAAATTTTCCATGTTCCATGTGCAATAAAATATTATTATACATTTCAAAATCTTCAGTTGGGTGCTAGATAATATATTTATTGATCTTAAAATGGTGATTCATATTTTAAATTACATAATATAATTTAAAAAGGCATAAAAATATCGAAGAATTACAGCATAGTATTATTTTCTACAGATTAGTTCTAGTAAATATCCATTTTATGAAATAAAATTTTTTTAAATAATTATTTATAAAGTGTTACATGAATAAAATGTACTGTAACTCCTTTATTAAACTGAAAATTATAAATTGTAATGTAACTTAATACTGTATTTTACTGTCTAAGAAGATTGTGTATACATAATATGTGATATATGACACTTCTCATAAAATCATTTACAATTAAACATATACAAGTTGTGACAGGATAAAGCTAACATGTTTTGAGTTTTTTTTATATTTTTATAAAAAAATTAGCCTTGTTTGTTGTCTTGTGTATTCTCTAGAAAAATTAATATTAGAGTTATTTATTGGAAATATTTCTAACAGCTCATAAAATATAATTGATGCCTGAAGCAGATATATGCAGTTTTGTAGCCTTTAAAACAAAATAATAAATATTTGAATAGTGATTTTAGCATGTATCATAACAAGAACAAAATTTGCATTTATGAATAATAGTCATATATATCTTCACTTTACAATAACATTCTACTCTCACCTGCACCCAATCTGTTTTATTGATTGTGTTTTTTGATATTTATAGATTGTTCTCAATGTATCCAAATAAAATATATATTATGCATATTTGAAGTAAAATAGGTAAAGTAAATCTTCCATATCATGTACTTCCAATAAAATTTTTTTTCTTCTCGCATGTGCAGAACTTAAGCAGCCATAGTAACTAGTAAAACTTTTTACAATGTCATCTGTTAATTGTTAATGGATGATGTATCATAGTAAAGTCAGTACTTATATTCAATAAATAATTCTTAAAACGATATTTTCAACATAACATAACATCTATGAGTCTTTGCTTTTTTTAATTAAGAGTTTTTTTTTTCATTCATAAACATCCCTCCAGTTATCTGGAATTAACTGACAATTAAATATAGAAATAATGATAATTTTTAAACTCCTCCATATTGCATTAATTTATTAAAAATGACTTCTTAATTATATACAGTTAAAACTTATAATCTGCCTACTCTGTAATTAGTTGAGATCAGTCTGCTGTATGTGAAAGGTTATAGAATTTAACATAGTTCTCTTCTATTATTTAGTTATATGTGGAGATGAAGCAGTAATTATTTTTTTAAATTCTAGTTTAAAAGTAATTCTGTTAAAAATGTTCCAGCAAACTACTTGGGCCTCCCATAAATAGTTGCTTTTAGTGTAGCTTTTAGTTTAGCTTTCTTTACTTTAATAAAAAAATTCCTAATTTCTAACCTGTAACTCAACATGTATTGAAAATATTTGTTTCTCACAATGCAATAATGTGTAATAAATAATTACAGTAACCCGTTAACCATTGTTGAGGTGTAATTTTGTTCTGCATAGCATTAAAAATCAATAACTGCTTGCATGCAAGTTAATATAGAAGTGACCAGATGTTTTTAAAAATTGTAAAATTGAATGGTTATTTCAGCGATAGAAGTAGAGAGCCTCTTGGAAAACTAATGCAAAATGCAGATATAAATGATGAAAAAACGCACACACCCTCCAGAAAGATATCCAATAATGTTTTTCCTGAAGTCATTTATATTAGTTGAGTGAACTGCATTAAATGTTTCAAGAATAGTGTTACAAGATTGAATAAACCTTAAGAAAAAGGAAGTGTAAGATATTCTTTATATATTTATATATGATCTGGTCACACTTATGCCATAATTTTTTTCGTTATTCATTTACAAATGTTTAATTTTCCATACTATATATTCTATTGATTAATTTAGTTTTCAAATATGATAAAGTGTTTCAGGTACTATTTCGACTTTAATTTATTATATTCATTTATATTTTATAAAATTTCTGCTGCTGCAAAACATGTTATCCTATGCAAGAACTGCCCCCTTACTCTAGTTATAATTACCTTGATTTTATAGCATCATAAGCAACAGGTAGAAGTAAATCTACAAAATGTGAGATCTAGCCAACTGTCTTATTTAAAGTTTGACAATTATTCCAGTTTCTTTACAATGGAGATGACAATTATTCAACAAAAGTCTGTATGAGACATGAGAGAGATTAACTGTTCACGACTCTTTTCCATAGTTTAAGTCATTTTAAAGTGTTGTTTAAGTAGTTAAAAAATGTAACCATTTTTTTATATTCACAAATTCAACCATTGTAGGACATAAGACAGTCTGTGATTGTTATGAAATTTTAAAGTATTATCAAATGCAAAATAACCAGTACATTGCATCAATGTATGAAATATGCATTGATCATACATGATAGTACATTGATCATACATTGATCCATTGTATGAAATATACAAGGTCTACCCATAAAGTAACCGGACAATTTTTTTATGAATAAGAAAAATATTACTCACCTTAAAATAAATTTATCTCCTTCAAAATAATCATTAAAGGAGTCTATACAGTTTTTCCAACGTTTCTTCAAGTCATCGAAACACTGTTTATAGGCGTCGGAAGTAACCTTCGCAAAATACGCGTCACATTTGATTTAATATTTGAGACGTTTTCAAATCTCTGTCCTATCATGACCATCTTAAGCTTCGGAAAAAGGGGAAAAAATCAACTGACTTTAAGTGGGGAGAATATGGTGGGTAATTCATCACGGTAATTGAATGCTTATCAAGGTATTGTTGTACAGAAATTGCTGTAGGAGGCCAAGCATTATCGTGTAAAAGAAACCATTGCCCAGAATCAAACAGTTCCTTCCTAACTCGCCTTATCCTGTTTCTTAATCGAAAAAGCACCTCCTTGTAAAAATAATGATTAATTGTTTGATTTTCAGGAAAAAATTTGTTGTGAATAAGTCCGTTGTAATTTTAAAAAAAAATGCAAAATCCATGAAAGGACAGATATTTGAAAACGTTTCGGATATTAAATCAAATGTTACACATATTTTGCGAACGGTTAGTTCCGACGCCTATAAACAGTGTTTCGATGACTTGAAGAAACTTTGGAAAAATTGTATAGACTCCTTTGGCGATTATTTTGAAGGAGATAAATTTATTTGAAGGTGAGTCATATTTTTCTTACTTATAAAAAAATTGTCCGGTTACTTTATGGGCGCACCTTGTACATTGATCATACAATGATCATACAAATAGATATTGATCATACAATGATCATACATTGATAGTACAATGTATGAAATATACTATATCAGTGTATTATATCAATGTATGAAATCTCATATAAGTGGAGCTTGAGAGGTGTACTGCCTATCAAGCTCTAAGAGTCCAGTCTCTCTTAGACAGGAGAAATTTTAATAATGAAAAAGGTAATAAAGCATATCATAATAAGATTAAGATATGATAGACTGATTTGTTTAGGTAGGCATTTTCTGGTTTATTGGTGATAAAAGTTTATAATTCCCAGTAAAGTAAAGTTGTATCGAGGAAAAATTGATTGAGCTATGCCTAATGATAAAAATGCTTTTAGCTACTTAAAGAGCTTTAAAAATTCAAATATTTCCTTCAAAGAGATGTCATAAATTAATTAAATGAAAAAACTGTTTGCAGTTTTCAATTATATTATGACTGGGTTTTTGCTTAATTGATAAAACCTAATGTCCAAGACTATCAATATCAATAACTTGAAAAACAAATATGTAAAGCTATTATAATTGTTCTGATAAATGAGCTGGAGGAATTCTTGCATAGGTGTTGTTCATGAACAATTATTTTGTCTGCCGTTTCTGTTTTGTTTCTGTGATATGTCTGTTTCCTTGATAGATTTTATATACATATATATACACATTTATGTTTGATATTTGTCATTGTTAATATACTTTGATGTTATAATAGTAAACGTATGACACTGAAATGCTTTTGCCAATTTCAAGATTATTTTCAGTTTTGCCTCTTCCCTTTTGTGTAATAGTTCAACTTAAGATTAAATTAACGACATTTTTCTATCAACACTGCCAATATATGTTTGAAAGATACTGAAATCATGACATAAATAATTTATGTTTCTGTTTTTTGTACTTGAAACTAACTTATATTTGGAATGTTGTTCATTTCTAATTTTGTTCACTTAAATTTCAGAATTTTTTATAATTCACTAAAAATTTTAGCAGGCTGTATTTACATTGTAGTTTCAAAAGTAAATTAACTCAGGAGTTATTGTAATTTATTCTAAGAAACGAAAATAAAATACTTTTTGTGCTTATTAGAGCTCTTTTATGTGTGAATTTAATTACATCTGACTGCTGAAGCTAATTCCATTATTTCATTGGGTTGATGGTTTATTTAGGAGGAAAATTCCATATAGCTCTATGTATTGAAAATGTGTTAGGTGAAAATTTTAAGTGCTGTATTGACATCCAAAATGTTTTTTGCCTGACTTAGTGCCAACACTTTTCCTTATTTAACTTTGGAAACTTCATTTTTTGAAACTTAATTCCTCATTTTACCTACCTTTTTCAGTTTTCAAGAAATCTTGTTTGTCTTTAACTAGGTAAATGGGTTGCGTATCAGACACATGTGACATATTTAATGCTTGGACAGCAAAATTGTACAGTAAACAATATATTTAGTCATTTTAAAAAATTTTCAAATATTTTAATTTTTTCGTTAAATTTCATTATCTTAGTGTAAAATTTATTTTTGAAAAATTCCTTTCTTAAAACAAATTCAAAACTACATTTTCACTTTATTAAAAGGATAATTTACTTTAAAAATACATTTTTTGCTTTTTTATACAATTTTTTCAACAAAAAAAAGTCCTTGTTTCTTAATTTTGCATTGAAAATTCACCCTTTTGTACTTCACCACTAAGTAAAGTACCTAGCGGTCATCATTGTCATTTCACAAAGATAACTTCGTGTTAATCTGAGAAATTCAAATTAACAATATAAGTTCTTGGAAACATATTTAAGGAAATGTAACTATTTCTGTAAAAATTCTAATTTTCTATTTCAAAATAAATTCCAAATTAAATTTTTCAAAATTCAGAAATATTTTATAAGGACTTAGTATTTAAGATAATGTCAGAAAGAAGTACTGTGAATTCACTATAATTTGGGGAGAAATGTTTTACACTTTTACGTTTTATTAAAAAAGGTCGGAATCTATGTTAGCCCTCTGCATTAGCTGCGGTTAGAGGAATAGGATCCTTGCGAGAGTGGAAAATAAACAAATATGGCAAGCCCTACAGCCAACCTTAATCCTTTTTACAGTAGTACCTCGATACTCGTCGCTAATGGGTTCCAGAAGCCACGACGAGTACCGAGCCAATTTTTCCCATGAGGAGTAATATAAATGAATTAATTCGTTTCTGAAAAACCAGAAATTTCACATTTTACTCGGGAATTTATAAATTGATACGGTTGTTTTTTACAAAATACACTCTGTCACAAAAAAAATATATGCACCCAGAAGAAATCGAGCTACTATCGCGAAACTTGACAGGAATGTAGTCTGGTAAGAGATATGCAAATGATTAAAATTTCGACGCCATTGAGACAAGGGTAAGCGCGCTATGCGCATATGAGATGCGCAGCTGGGAGAGTTTAAAAGCATGATTGCTCGTGCCATAGAGTTATTCAAACAAATCTGTCAACTTGGATGGACGGTATTGTGACTAGAGATGCCTCTGAGACGTACGAACAATTGTCGGACTTTGAGAGGGGGCGTATAGTAACCCTCAGAGAAGCAGGTTGATCGAACAGGCGTATCGGCCGCCACCTCGGTCGGAGCGATATGGTAGTTGCTCGGTGTTGGCAACAATGGATCACGGAAGGGATAGTCTACCGTCGCGGAGGGTCAGGGCGTCCCAGGAACACAAATGCGCGCGAGGATCGCGCAATCATAAGAGCGGCCACGTCCGCACCAACGACGTCGCTAGAATCTGTTCGACGCCATTTACCACCTTCCAGACATCCGGTGGTATTAAGGGAAACCATTCGGAGACGACTGGCCGACGTCCATTAAGACGCCTACCACTGACCCCACATCATAGGCAGTGTCGATTGAATTTTTGCCGACCTCGGGCGAGCTAAAGTGAGCGACTGGAGGCGTGTGATCTTCAGCAATGAATCCCGATTCAGTCTCAATGCTGATTACCTGCGCATACGCGTGTGGAGGCGGCCAGGCCACCGGTCCGATCCGGCATTTGTTGTCGAGAGGCATACGGCGATTACACAGGGTGTGACAGTGTGGGGAGCGATTTGTTGGACACACGATCACCTCTAGTAGTCCTTCAACGCACTTTGACGGCCCGCAGCTACGTGGACAAGATTTTAACGCCAGTTGTACTGCCTATGCTATCAAGTCGCCCAGGTGCCATTTATCAGCAAGACAACGCTCGTCCACATACTGCGGGACTCTCCCAACAATGTCTTCAAGGATATGACGTACTCCCATGGCCTACCAGGTCACCAGACCTCTCGCCAATAGAGCACGTCTGGAGCGTGCTTGGAAGGCAACTGCAGCCGTCCCGGAATACTGGTGAATTAACTGCCCAGTTGCAAAGATTATGGCATGATCTTCCGCAGGAGGTCATAGGTGACCTCATTGATTCGATGCCACGCCGTGTTTCGGCTTGTATAGCTACCAGAGGTGGATTTACTACTTACTGATTTGTAACCTTTTTCGTGCCATATCTTCTTAATAAAACGGTCTGTTCTTCTGAATTTGTAATCATTTGCTTATATCCTCATATACTACATACATGTTAAGTTTCGTGATAGTAGCTCGTTTCTTTCTGGGTGCATATATTTTTTTGTGACAGAGTGTATTTAAACTAGACAAAATCAAATAAAATTTTATCTTCACTCAACCTGCACTGAAAAGAATTGATGGCCTAATGGGATAATAGCGAAGTAGAAGACCTAGATCAGACACGCGGCTACCACGCTCATACTTAACTATTATTATTTTTTTTTCTGTTCTATCGTTTCTTCGAACTCGTGATGACTTGTAAGGAGAAAAAAGCAAGTACACGGGGAAGTATGTGGTTTTCCGCAGAGAGCGCAAACTATCATAAGAACAGGGCTTGAAATGGATTTGAACCAAAATAAAAAGTTCCGATCGAATTGGTTAAAGTCGATTTTTTTTATTTATTTATCCAAATGAAACCATTATTTTTGGATGGATTTGATTTTGCTCTAAACGATTGTGATTGTTCCGAATATTTTTCCGACTCGGAGCAATTCATTTGTTCCGAGTGTGACGAATTAAATTAATACGCCCAATTTATTAAAATCCTTCCCAGCCCGAAGGAAATGACAGTTCTCAAACTGGAGGGGAAATCATCCCCACGGCAGACCAGCCCCCCACTCGCAAGCATCAGGTGGTGTCTAGCTTAGAAGAACGATCTCAATAGAAGCGGCGCTAGTCTGTCGCGGAAATTGACACTAGCACTGAATGAGCCTTTCGCCACGGTTCGCCAGATTAATGACGCAGGAGAGAACCCAAGACTCTGGGATGCAACATCACAGACATCTTGGCGCGCGCGGTTTTAGCAAATAAAAAGCCTCCGATCTGACATCGCCGTTGCAAGAGCCAATGGGAAAATATACGAAATTCTTTCGACGGTGGCGCACCAAGTTCGGAGACCAGGAGAGGAACTTTTGGAAATAGTTGTCTGTTCATTCTCGAGCTGAGAAGCAGAACTCCGGCCAGCGGTCGTGATTGATATACGAAGGCCCAATAGGACTCGTTTCGCCGACTTATAAAGTCAGCGTGATTTCTCGAGAGGAGAAATCTAAGCTTAAGTAGGATAAGCTTGTTTTGGGAAGATATCTCAAGGAGAGATTATCTGTCCTGATCATTTTTTTATTCCGCGCAGTCATCCGCTCTGTAGGAGAAGCTAATCGAGGGCCCTCAGCCGTACTCGAGACTAATTTCGTTACGCGAATTTCTCTGAGAACCCATCTCAACGGACTCATTTGACTGTATTAGAGGAGATCATCGATTTGATCCTGTAAGGGCCTGTTCAAATAGGAGTCCCTTGAGTAGCGTTAAGGGAAAGATGACGTTGAGACGAAAATAAACCCATCATAGGCGTTAAAATTTTCATTGCTAATCGTTTGGAGGCCTATGATTGGTTTATTTTCGTCTCAACTTCATCTTTTCCTTAACGCAACGCAACGCAACGGACTCCTATGTGAACAGGCTCTAACTCGTCATTTACTGTATATCACTTCTTTATTTTCTTCAGCTGATTTCGAAATAAATTAGTTCTTTTTAAATTAATTGGCTGTGGCTTTGGTTGATCGATCGCTACCTCGTTCAATACGCTACACGAGTAAAAAATTGTTCAGAGTCAAACAAAAATTATCTATCGCAAACGATTTTGCTCCTTTTCCTCTTTAGCGAATTTTGAAAGATTATTAAGCTATTCCGATGTGGCTAAAATTTAAAATTTTTGAATTTTCAGGATAAAGAATATTGTTTCAAGCATCCCAGATCCCAGGGTTACCTAAAAAACTTTATTATTTTTTGGTATGTGTAGATAGATATATAGATCTACTTAGATAGATAAAATTGATTTTGATAGATACATAGATCTACATATCTATCATCCTGCGCGATAACTTTTGAATAGATTGAGCTAGAGAGATTAACTTTGGCACAAAAATAGCTGTTGTCTACTAGACTGGGTTTTGCCAGTGAGGTGCCGAAAAAAACGACAAACTCGCACGGCGGTTTCGGTGACGCCATCGCTTTCACGAGTAACTCGAAACCTGCGCCTCCGTGTTCCCTTTCGGGGTGCATTTCGCAGAGCATAGTTCTATAGGACTAAAGAAAACCTTAGCAGGGACTTTTGTGGAGTCCTCAGCAGTATCACGTCACAGATCTCCTTGGGATTTAAAAGGAAATCGTAAATTCGAGTAACTTGGCAGTTAAGGAACACACGACGTGGGAACAGCATGTGGGAACGTCAAGAAATCTCCGTGTATCCTCGATCCGTAGCGCGAAAATCGGAAATTTTGATATTCTGACGTCACCGCTTTCACGGGTAATACGGGATCGGCGCCAAGACTATATTTTCGTGTTTCTGGGCAGAGGTCTTTGGAGTAATAGATCTTAAGGATGAATTAATGGTGTCTCTAGAGGAACTTTTCGTCACTAAGGTGCCGAAAAAACAATAAACTCGTAAGGCGGTTTCGGTGACGTCATCGCGCTTTCAGGAGTTACTTGAAATTTTCGCCCCCCTTTTCGTAATGCATTTGGCAGAGTACTGTTCGCTTAGACTAAAAAAAGCTTTCGGGAATTTCGGGATGTCTTCAGCGATATGACGTCATAAGGCGGGGTCGCTGACCGCGCGGATCTGACGGAGACCGTATCAACCCGATCTCCCCGGGAATTTAAAACCTCGAAAATTCGAGTACCCTTGCTGCCCTGCGGCACCCCACGAGGGAGGGGCACGTGGGATCATCCCGAAAGCTTCGTGTTTTTTGAACGGTGGCAGGAAAATCGGTAATTTCGATATTCTTACGTCACTGCTCTCACTGTTGATATGGGTTCGTCGCCAACACTATATTTTCGGATTTCTGGGCAGAGATGTTTTGGAGTGATTGATCTTTAATATGAATAAACCTTTAGCTTACGGTGCCCTTTTATTGAAAACGCTCTTAAAAACATGATGGATGTCTCTTGCCAACCTGTCCATTTTTATTATGATCGGAGCGAAAGAACAGAGTTAGGCCGTCCCGAAATTTCCGCCATAGTCCCTTATAAAAACACCTAATTATGACGTTTGGAAAGAATCCAGAGACAACTTTCCTAGTTATAGCTTTGACTGCTGCAAAGTGCTGGAAACGCCGAGATCTGTCAATTGGCATAGTTCGGTCATGTAAAACTCCTGTTCTATGGTACCGATCCTCTCGCCGATTTGTATTTAAATTACGGTGATGTCTTCTTGCTAACATGTCCAGTTTTTTAAGATCGGTGCGAAAGAACCAGAGTTAGACCGTCCCGAATTTTTCACCATAGACCCCTAAACAATAATTTACATTTCACTATAAATCGGAAAATTCTGGCACGATTTCAACTACAGCTTGAATTTATTCTAATTAACGTCATAACAATCAGACCATGACATTTAGAAGGAATCTTGAACGAAGTTTCCGCTTTATAGCATTGACTGCAGCAAAGTTCTGGAAACGCTGAGATCTGTCGATTGGTGCAGTCCGGTCATAACTTTTGTTCTATGACACCGATCTTTTCACCGCATTACATATTAAATTATGGGGATGACTTCTTGCTTACCTGTCCATTTCTTTAAGATCGGCGCGAAAGAACCAGAGCTAAACCGTACCGAAATTTTCGCAATAGACACCTATAAAAATTTTTAAATTTCGCCATAAATCGGAAAATTCCGTATGAACAGTATGACAGTATGTTACGAAATTTTTTTTTCGCAAATTTACATTGAACTGTATTATCAACGTGAACTTTCGATGAATAATTATTTACTGTGATTCAAATAAGAGTTTATTCCTAGTTTCTAAAAGAAACGTCCTAGTATACTAACCTTTCTGTTCTGTTTCATCACTATTGATTTACTGATTATGTAGTACCTGTAAGTTTTGTTTTTTCAGCATAAACTGAATACATAAAAAAACGCAAGTTTAATTTTCTAAAAGAAATATGCAGAAAAAAACCCCAACAATATGTTAATTTTGTAAATATGTACTTATGCTAGAAGTAATATATTAATTTGGGAGTCATATTTAATTTTAAAAAAGAAATATTATTTACAGACTTGCGGGAATAAAATGTAAGCAGAAGAAAAAAAGAAAAACTGAGGTTAAATTTAGAAATTGATAGCGCTAAATAAGTTTGTTTAATAATACTGCACTAAGGGCCTGTTCACATAGAATCCGTTAGCGTAAGTTTTACTCGTATTGACATATTTTAAACCAATCACAGGCCTTAACAATTTCGTTGCTAATCGTTTGGAGGTTTGTAATAGGTTAAATATATTTCAATACGAGTAACGTTGACGTTGGATTCTACGTGAACAGGCCCTAACACTAATAAAAGAAACCAAATATCGAATTGAAATGAAACTGTACATTTCCGTAAACGTGTCATTAGATCCCTAGTTAAAGATATAGCAAGCCTATCTATCCACTTGTTTTAAAATGCAGCTACTATCATCCATAGAAAAATGATCATTGCTAAAGGGAGCGCTACTTGGGAACGCAGGTTGAAGAAACCATGTATTTTTCGTCTACCACAAAAATTTTATCGCTGCGTTTCTACATATGTTTACGGAACTCTCCGTCGAGTATGCTCTGGTTTCCCTTCAAAAGTCGAGCTAATCTTTCGCCTTTTACTAAAGATTACCGTGGAGGGGAACAACATAATGAGCCTATAGCCAATTTTTGGAGTCCCACCGAAAGGTGGGATGTATTTAAAAGGAAAGAACTGCCACTGTAATAATGCTACATAAGTCTCGGTTTGGGAATTTCAATTTCTCGCTCCTTCCGCTCGCCCCTTCCGCAAGATAGGTTTATTAAGAAATTCCTAGCTATGCGAAGCATCGTCACTGCTCAGCAAGCTGCCGAGGAAGTCGCATTTTTCTCCTCGCAGGAGTAGTATTTTTTAAATTTTCAAATTGAATAAATAAAGAATTCAAAAATAACGTACACTTTTGTCTACGGTAAAAAACATTTTAAAAAAATCTTCGAAAAAATATTACATAGGTTATGGAAACATTACTTATGATTTAAATTGTACTAGAATTGTCAAGCATTAAGTGTAAAAAGACTTCGTGAATTCTTTACTTACATTTGTCTGAATCTGAAGTAATAAGACCTAAAAATTTGTTTATACTAACGTATAAAACGAATTTCTACCAAAATATCGTTATTTATACATTATTCACTCAGTATAAATATTATTTAGTTGTCTTTTCAATTTAGACAATTGAGTAATCAAATTAAAAAGTATTTAGTGTCGAACATCAGTTGACTCAACTATTTAGAGGCAAACATCAGCTGGTGAACAAAAAGCAATTTTTCGTCAAAAATGCAAAGCCATTGCGCCAAGTAAGTAATGATCACATGACTCACACCTAAATCGTAACTTTACAGCTCAGAAATGTATAAATCTCGCGCATTCGATGTGTAACTACGGATATGATAAGAAGTTCCACTTCCAACGCGTGAGAGTTCCGCGCACATTCCATTTTTTAAAATTTTATTTATCATGACGCCATTTATAGATGTGATAAATTTGCGATGAATGAGATGAATGAGATGAATCGTCCAGTGTTAAAAACTTATGGATCTAATAAGACAGATGATTTATCATTTACTTATTAAATTTATTCATTGCATTTTTGCATTTAGATAATTATAGTCATAACCAAGGGAGCAATGTCGACTCTCCTGTGTGATGTTCCCAGATAAAAAGTAGTCAAAAATATCTGCAGCATAGATTGCGAATATCTCAGGACAAGTGTCTCCGCATTAGCCTCTCCCCCCCCAAAAAAAATAATATTAATAATAATATTAATAAATAATAATAATAATAACCACTGCGAGACAATATTTAGACATACTGTCGAAATAACACTGAACTGTTAACAACTTGTTTTGACCACATAAATAAAATAAAGTAAAGTTATGCATAAAAAATTACAAAAATAAAAATAAGCTAATATTCCTGTTACAAATTTTGTATGTAGATTTGGAAAAAAAAAAAAAAGCGAAGAGTGAAATTCCATCTATCATTTTGAAGTATCTTTAGTGATCAGGCTTTATTTGACAGAGATACCACTTTTCATACAGAGATTTATACTGTAAGTAACATTTCAGTCCAAGGATAATTGTCATTAGTTGGGTCGATTCTTGACCTGAAAAGACCGATGATGATATTGGGTGATGATTCCTGTGAATTAAACCGCTCGGTGCCTATGGGAATCGCAACGCCCATAGGCATTTACATCTGAGTCTTGCTAATGACCTTTTACAAAAAAATATTAATGTGGGATTAGTTGAAAGAATTTGTGTAACTACTAGGTGCTAACAATTGTTTAATATCCGCAACAAATAGTTGGAGAATGGGGAAGAAGTGCTACCTTTTTATTTTTAACAAGGAAAATACGAAGCTGCGTACTGCGTAGTCTTGTGGTAACCTCCCACTTTTCAAAGACCCACGCCTACCATCTCGAAAGATCTATGTGTCATAAGCTGAAAATCGTATTTTTGTAACTAGTACAGGTATTCCTCAACTTACGACCGAAATTTTTATTATTTTTTCTCGAATGTACAGTACATACCTATATATATTGCTAATTATTAAAAAATATGATGCAGTATTCTGCAATACTGCACAAATTTATAACGCAATAATTATCGCCAAGATGGCGGATGTGCACACAAATCTAGACTATCCCCAGAACAGGTGCGCAGCCATCGGTTCTCATTATTATTATGTAAAAATATTACTAACTATTTTGTATTGTTAAATATGTGATGGTTCGATTTTTATCTGTGAAATTAAATGCATTCGTAATTATATTACCAGTATAGCTGGAAATAGTAAAAGTGCTACAAAATAATAGAAGTATAATAAACTTAGA
Source organism: Dolomedes plantarius (assembly GCA_907164885.2). Lineage (NCBI taxonomy): Eukaryota > Metazoa > Arthropoda > Arachnida > Araneae > Dolomedidae > Dolomedes > Dolomedes plantarius. The sequence goes on from OU015502.1 coordinate 33,756,100, forward strand.
AATGAAACAAGCCGAAGTACAATCAAATAAATATGTTTAGAAAAAAATGGCTTCAACTTTTCTTTATATTAATAAAGTACTACAACAATTACACGAATTGAATTCAGTTAGGGCCCTCCTCCGCGCATTGACTGCCTGGCGATCCTTAAAATATGAAATATGATTTTTTTAAAAATTGAATAACAATAGCATAGATGTTTGAGTAGTATTCAAAAGTTATACAATGAGAAAAATAAATATAACAAATAAAATGAGAAAGGAAAATATAGCATCGAATTTTTGCTATGGATCATATCATTGTTAAAAACTATATTAAGGCTAAACACATAATGAGAAATAAGTGCCATCTTTCTATATTTTATATGGAAAATACGATGCTGCGTTCTCTTGTTGATAGCCATTATTGTAACCTCCCACTTTTAAAAGATCCACGCCTACCAACATGAAAGATCTGTTTGTCATTAGCTGAAAATCGTAATTGTTGTAACTATATATAGTATTTTACGATTTTGTTTGGTAGAGTTCACAATTCTTGTTCATGAGGTAGTAAAAATAGTAAATTGTAATCCTTGCTCTGGAAGATGAAAATTTTGACTGTGTCGCCTATCTAAGTCGGGGGCGTAGGGTAGGAAGATCATTCAAAGGGGAGGCGTAGACATAAAAAGGTTGAGGACCTCTGAACTATCAGAATTTTTATATTACCGAAATAATATTACGTGCTGTTCACATTCTCCACTTACGATGAAAATGGATCTGATTTCAGAAGTGATAATCCAAGAGGAAGGTTGGACAGTTTATCCAGTTTATATTTACAAGGACGTCTTTTTGCAAATCGTTACACAGTAGACTTTATATACTCGGATTCGAGAACAAATTCAGAACAATTTATCGACGAGTATCGTACTCCTGTAAAGTTAGAAGTGCACTAATTCGATGTGTGTCGTGATTGGTGAAACGGTCTAATTTTGTGCATGCGGCGATGCTTCTTAACCAGTGGTTCCTAACCTTTTGTTGATCAGGGACCACTTGTCAAGAAAAGTGCAAGTTTCATGGAAATTAAAAATTTTGTTGTTACATAAGATTTTTACACTTTTTAACAGAAAGTAGAAACCCACTAAATGCAAACAATTTATATTCAGGATATATTTATATTTATATTTACAAGTACGTCTTTTTGCAAATCGTTACACAGTAGACTTTATATACTCGGATTCGAGAACAAATTCAGAACAATTTATCGACGAGTATCGTAATCCTGTAAAGTTAGAAGTGCACTAATTCGATTCTCCACTTGTTCACATTCTCCACTTACGATGAAAATGGATCTGATTTCAGAAGTGATAATCCAAGAGGAAGGTTGGATTATAATGATATCATAATTATATCATATAATTATATCATATATGATTATAATTATATCATATTAATATGATATAATTAATTTGATAAATTAATTACATCCAAGCATCCGAAACATTTTTTATCATCATCTCCGCCTCTAGCTATTTTAGCTCCGCCTTTTTTTACATGCTTTTCTGTATTTTGACACCTTAATATAAATATTCAAAACCAAAATACTGAAAAAAAATTGTTGTCCATTGCTAACGAATTTGCAAGTGATCTCCAGGATGTTCTAATAATATTTTGTTATTGTTTTGCTTGCCATTTTTATCAGCAGAAATCACATCTCTTTGTTCAATATTTTCTTGTGAATAACAATAGTAATAATAATAATAATAATAATTACCAAATAGGTAAAATAAATAAATAAACTAAACAAATACTGATTTCAAAGTGCAGCATTTCTTATATTTTATCAGTGTATTATTTTTTCTTTGACTCTATTTATGGAGTCGGCAAGCATCCAAGAATGGAATCATCGAAAGTTTTGACACTCCAAACCTGGAAATTAGAAATTCCCTGAATATTTCTAATTAAACGAAATTTTGAAGTAGAATTTTTCTATGGGTTTCTTTTTAGTTATAAAATATTCATAAAAGTTGTTCTGAAGTCAAACCTACATAGTTTTTTCTTCTGATAAGCGCAAAAAAATTTAATTACTGCCCATCTTTTAAAGTGTGGCGCTGGAAGAGGGGTGTCTACTAGGCAAAGAGTAAACCTGTCTGTGCATGTTAGTAGCAAATAAAAATAAGTGCTAAAAAAGCATACACATATATGGTCCAGCTCTGAATAGAAAATTATATATATTTCGAACTAGAAAAAGAAGAGTGCTACTTTGCATGTGAATACAAAAATTGTGATGATTAATCAAAAACACCGAACTTTGGGGGAGGGGCTTAACCTCTATGAATAGCATCTTTATGCTTTATGAACAATAGCATCTTTCATGAAAGACCCAGATAAAATAGTAAATTGTATATCAAGCATTATTTTTTTATTTTATAAATGTATTAATAGTGTATGTTGTTAGTTTCAATTCTTTATAATTATGAAATACTTTTCTTATATTCAACATATTTTGTGGTTATGGCAAATTAAGATACACGTTTGAGCTAAAGCTATCATTATTTTTTAAATTATTCACAGAAATAAAATATTTCCACTATGAAAACTTCATAAAACTGGTGAATATGCTGAAACCTTAATATAGAATTTAATTACTGTTAAGTTAGTTTTGATTAGTAAATAAGTTTTCATTGTATGATAAAAAATGTTGTCACTATAAATGCTTATGCAAAATCTGTTGTGTATAATTTTAAAAAAATTAATATTTTCCGATCTTTTTACTGTGAGTACAATAAAACCCATACTTTGTGTAACTAGCTCGCTCTAGAAAATAATGGATCATTATTTACTCATTTCCCTTAAGGGAAGTGGTCATTTTTACTTACCTTTAAAAGTATCATTTTTAGACCTATATTCGATTGTATGTACTACTCATGATTTTTGCTTGATTTACATGAAATTTTTTGAGTAACTGCCTATAATACTGTTTATTATAGATGCAATTTTTCAAGGTAATTAATAAAAATGACTTTTTATACATAAAAAGTGAATAATTTTTTTTTCAAAAATCGAGCATTTTGCAGTCAACTACTGTGCGCATTCTGTCAAAATGAATTATTAAGGTACATTAATAATTTTTTACTATATGTGATTACAATACTTCAGGCAACAATATCCAGCAACATTATTCTAAAATATATTGAAACAATTTAGTACGTGTTATTTTTAATTAGAAATTTCAAAAATGACTGAGTAAAAGCTTATAAAAAAATTCTTTAAAAAAATTAAAATATATTAAGGTTAAAAAATTTTGGTGGATTTTGTTGTCTAAAGTGTTGTAATCACATATAGTAAGCAATTATTAATGTACCTTAATAATTTATTTTGATAGAATGCGCACAGTAGTTGACTGCAAAATGCTCGATTTAAAAAAAATATTCACTTTTTATGCATAAAAATCACCTTATTTTCTTTTATTAATTACCTTGAAATATTGCATATATAATAAACAGTATTATAGGCAGTTACTCAAAAAATTTCATGTAAATCAAGCAAAAATTATGAGTAGTACATACAATCCAGCATAGGTCTAAAAATGATACTTTTAAAGGTACGTAGAAGTGACCACTCCCCTTTTAAGGAGGGAGATCACCGTAAACCCTTCGAAAAAACTCAATTTTTTATTATGATTTAATTTTGAAGAATGGAATATAAGGAATCTTATGAAAAAAATTTACGTTGATACGACAATTAGAACCGATTTTATGGCCAAATGTTTAAAGCTAATAGTAAAGTAATTTATAGAAAATTTAAACTTTAAATTGCTTTTTCTAAAAACTGTTATTATGAAAGTTGTACGCATTATTTCTTCAAAACTACTCATCACAAATTGCTAAAAATTTTTGTATACATGTATATCTTGCATGTTTCTACAATTTCTACCTAACTTTTAAGTATTTTTTCGCAGAATTTTTTTTTTAAAATTTATATTTTTTTGTACCTTACAATACATTTGACTGAAAAAATATTTTTATGTGAAATATGGTAACTCTTTTAGGGGTAGATTAAATTATAACCTATGGATAATATATACCGGGTGGCCATAATTAAACTGACAGTGCTCACAGTGTTCTGTAGCGCGATCTATTTGCGAGAATGATGCCACATTTTGTAGGAAGATTAAACAAGACGGGGGACGAAGGATTCCGCGAAAAAATAATTAGTTCCAAAAGTCACCGCTAGGGGAATATTTGGCGCTGTGTAATAGAAGAATGGACCTACGATAAATTCCGCTGTGAACCCACACCAAACAGTTACCTTTGGTGAATGTAAGGGAGTTTCTGTGACTGCATGTGGTGATTTGTCATCCCAAATTCGGCAGTTCTGGGTATTCACACTTCCATGCAGGTAAAAGTGGGCCTCGTCTCCCCATAAGCTTTTCCACGGCCAAGCATCATCCACCTCTATTCTGGCAAGAAAGGTGAGAGCAAAAGTCAATCGCTTATCATGGTCGGGGTACAGTAACTCCTGTACACGGCTGATCTTGTACGGAAAGAAGTTGATAATCTTTCGTAAGATTTTCCATACCGAACTGTAAGGCATATCCATATTCCGAGCTAATCCACGAGCGCTAGAGGTGGCAGCAATATTGTCTGGTCCTCTGACGACAATCGCCGTGGCAACTGCTTCGATTGTATCCTGTGGTACAGGTTTTCGTCCTCTGCCTGACTGAACCTTCAGAGAACCTGTTTTCTCAAACGTCGCAACCATTGCTTTTAGCCCATTAACTGACACAGGACCGTTACCGTTACGCATTTTTTTGTGCGTTCTAAAAGCACGAAGAGCGACTGACGCGTTGCACCGGTTGAGGTAAAAGAATTTGACCAGTAACGCACGCTCGACTAAAGAAGGAGACATTGCACATTGAACTTTCAATCCGATTGATTCGAAACGTAACATATTGCCTTTTAAAACCCAAGCAGCTGGCACTGTGCCAATGGATGTAACGTGAAATTTGAATAAAGAACTTCTTCTTCTGCTCAGCGTACGTGATATTGCAGATCACGAGATTTTATCGGTGTTTATGTAGATTTTACGCTTTTTTAAAAGTGTTGCCATATTGCACTTGAACTAAATAAGAAAATGTGCATAATAAAAGGTAATTTTATTCCGTATTAATTTGCATTTGTTAACACTCTATTTTCTATTACACAGCGCCAAATATTCCCCTAGCGGTGACTTTTGGAACTAATTTATTTTTTCGTGGAATCCTTCGACCCCCGTCTTGTCTAATCTTCCTACAAAATGTGGCGTCATTCTCGCAAATAGATCGCGCTACAGAACACTGTGAGCACTGTTAGTTTAATTATGGCCACCCGGTATACATATTATTTAATATATATCACTTATAGTTTTTAAAAAAAATTGCACATTGCATTGATCTAAGATTTACTATTCATAAAACATTTTTTTCTTGAAATAATTTTTAATAATCTCCCAACAATTCTGTTTTTTTTTCTATTAGATAAAACTTTGTACAATTCACTTTTAAAAATTGGTTTAAATTAATTACAAATTAACTGTTTAACAACATATTGAGCTTGGTAGTAAAATCAGTGTATTTTTGTGCATGCAAAGGTGATCTCCCACTTAAGAATTTTAATGAAGTTTAGCAATAAAAAGCAGTTCAAATAGATGATTTTGAATGAATATAAACAATTGTTACAAATGAAATGGAGGTTTTTTACATTTGATATATGGTCAAATGTAAAATAAACTTCCATTTCATTTGTAAGTTTGTATTTTCTATCTATTTCAATTTGTCTCTCAAACAGGATGCCTAATTGGATCCAGAATTTCTCTTAGGAAGGTCTAGGGAGTTGGCGTTAGGGGGAAACAGGCGGATTTCGAAATGGCGCTTCGTAGAGGTTGGCAACACTGGCCTACCACGATGAAACGATAGAAAAAAAATCATCTCAGTTTTGATCTTTGTATCATAATTGAATGATCTAACATTTAAAAAAAAAATGAAATGCAAATCCTTTATGAAATTAATTAAAAACAATTATTAAATGTTTTCTAATATATTTTTTCCCATTTATCTTATGTATGTGTCGCTGTTTTCACCTTTTCTTTCTTCATTGGGAAAATTCTTTCATGTTTGTTGAATGATTAACTTTTGTAAATGAAACGATGTTAGCCTTAAGTCTCAATTGCCTCCATATTAATTTGTTTTAACTATTAACTTATTGAATATAATTTGAATAAGTTGGCAAATATTGAATATAGCAAATATTACTTTTAAATTTATAGAAATCTACCGGAAATTTAAAATAGAAACTTTTGAGTACTATATATAACTGTAAAGATTCTTCCTAAGTGTACTTGCTTCGGCAGTACATATACTAAAATTGGAACGATACAGAGAAGATTAGCATGGCCCCTGCGCAAGGATGACACGCAAAATCGTGAAGCGTTCCACATTTTTTTTCTTCCCTAGAATCATATTTAGTTAATCTATCATTTAAGTCAGTGGTGGTTAACCTGTGGCTAGTGATTGCAATACCGGTCTTCGGTAATTTTTCAAACGTTATACCGGGATACCGGTATTAGGAATTTTAAAAAAAAGATACAAAAGCGCAGTTGTTTCCTTGCCATATTAATTAGTTTTTGCAAAAAAATGCATAACTATAAAAATATAAACAATTTTGCTATGTAGAAATATAAAATAAAGGAACAAATGTGATAATAAAATATTATTAATAATTGCTGTAAAATAATAATTTATAACATTAGAAACAAAAAAATATAAATTAAAAATAAATCAGTATAGTGTTACAATACAAAGAAGTAACAAAACATTTAGTATTACTGAGAAGAAAGAGTTAATAACACATAAAAACTTTGTTGTGCAGTCTATTATGTAATATCTATTATTAAAGAAAAAAAACTTATTTATAAACAGCGTATTTTTGAAATGTGATCGTATCGGGAAAAACTTATGCATCTATTAAACTGCCATTAATAAGTCGGGAATATATTTTTGTGCACAAATTACCTGCAGTTAAAAATACACTTTCTACGTCTACGCTAATTGGTGGTACTGTTAATAATGAGCGATATACATCCTCTAAATATTTGCCTCGAAGTCCTTCTTCATCTAACATTTCAGTCTCTCGTGTGATGATTTTGAATAAATCTATTTTTTGTATTACTTTTGTATTATTTGTTTGTAGCAATTTTTTCATTTATAGGTAATACCGGTATTGAAATCACTCATCGAAACGGAACTAAAATGAGACAGCAAAAGATTTATGTTAGTACTGCCACATCAATGATAAAAAAAATACGTACTTCAAATAACAGTAGATGGCCAATAATTTAAGTCAAAACCTTTGATAAAAAAATATTTATTATTTATAGTAATAACCGAAATTCAGATATTTATCCTTAGCAAATACCGGTTTTACGAAATTGCCAAATAGCACGAAATACCGGTATTCGATATACCGGTATACAGTCGAACCCCATTATAGCGAACCCAGTATATAACGAACTTACGGATATAACGAACGAAAATTTTGGTCCCGCCGTTTTCCTATTGTATTTAATAGTAGTTTATCCTTTTATAGCGAACCTCCGAAATCTTAAGAATCGGCTATAACGAATCTTTTTTTACAGTCGACTACTGAATTTTTTTAACAATTATTTTTAAACGTTTTAAGAATGCTAAAGATACAACGAATGTTGAAGCAAAGAATGTTGAAGAAGAAGGTGATGAAGATTTACGAGTGCCTATCGAGATGTGGATAGAAAAGCACAAAATTTCATCATTCTCAGATTGTGACATGCAATTGTTCGAAACATGTGATGATGAAGTCATTACATGTGAAAATCCGACTGATGAAGATATTGTGGAAGAAATTAAAATGAATCATTCTGAAATCGAAGATTCTGCATCTGATGCTGATGAAGAGGAGCACAAAAATGACGAAATCCCCACCATCTCAGAGGCTACAGCAGCGATGCGTGTAATTAATAAGTTTTTGTCTACACAAACAGTGGAAGAAAGAGTGTTCGAATCATTTGATATATTTGACATACAAATTCATAAAATCTTTACGAAATGTTTCTTCTTTTTTTTTTTTGGGGGGGGGGGGGGCACGAATTGAATTCAGTTAGGGCCCACCTCCACGCATTGACTGCCTGGCGATCCTTAAAATATGAAATATTATGATTTTTTTTAAAAATTGAATAACAATAGAATAGATGTTAGAGTAGTATTCAAAAGTTATACAATGAGAAAAATAAATATAACATAAATAAAATGGGAAAAGAAAATATAGCGTCGAATTTTTGCTATGGATCATATCTTTGTTAAAAACTATATTAAGGCTAAACATATAATGGGAAACAAATGCCATCTTTATATATTTTATGTGGAAAATACGATGCTGCGTTCTCTTGTTGATAGCCAATATTGTAACCTCCCACTTTTCAAAGATCCACGCCTACCAACTTGAAAGATCTGTTTGTCATTAGCTGAAAATCCTAATTGTTGTAACTATATATACTATTTTACGATTTTTTCTCGTAGAGTTCACAATACTTGTTCATGAGGTAGTAAAAATAGTAAATTGTAATCCTTGCTCTGGAAGATGAAAATTTTGACTGTGTCGCCTTTTTAAGTCGGGGGCGTAGGGTAGGAAGATCATCAAAGGGGAGGCGTAGACATAAAAAAGTCGAGGACCTCTGAACTATCAGAATTTTTATATTACTGAAATAATATTACGTGCTGTTCGCATTCTCCAGTTACGATGAAAATGGATCTGATTTCAGAAGTGATAATCCAAGAGGAAGGTTGGACAGTTTATCCAGTTTATATTTACAAGGACGTCTTTTTGCAAATCGTTACACAGTAGACTTTATATACTCGGACTCGAGAACAAATTCAGAACAATTTATCGACGAGTAAAGTTAGAAGTGCACTAATTCGATGTGTGTCGTGATGGTGAAACGGTCTAATTTTGTGCATGAGGCGATGCCTTTTAATCACTGTCTCCTAACCTTTGGTTGATCAGGGACCACTTGTCAAGAAAAGCGCAAGTTTCATGGAAATTAAAAAAATTTGTTGTTATATTAGATTTTTATACTTTTTAACAGAAAGTTGAAACCCACTAAATGCAACATATACATCTCCGCCTCTAGCTATTTTAGCTCCGCCTTTTTTTACATGCTTTTCTGTATTTTGACACCTTAATATAAATATTTAAAGCCACAATACTGAAAAAAAATTGTTGTCCATTGCTAACGAATTTGCATGTGACCTCCAGGATGTTCTAATAATATTTTGTTATTGTTTTGCTTGCCATTTTTATCAGCAGAAATCACACCTCTTGGCTCAATATTTTCTTGTGAATAACAAGTAATAATAATGATAAATAAATAAATAAATAAACTAAACAAATCCCGATTTCAAAATGCAGTATTTCTTATATTTTTTCAATGTATTATTTTTTCTTTGACTCTATTTATGGAGTCGGCAAGCATCCAAGAATGGAATCATCGAATGTTTTGACACTCCAAACCTGGAAATTTGAAATTCCCTGAATATTGCTAATTAAACGAAATTTTGAAGTAGAATTTTTCTATGGGTTTCTTTTTAGTTATAAAATATTCATAAAAGTTGTTTTGAAGTCAAACCTACACAGTTTTTTCTTCTGATAAGCGCAAATGATTTAATTTCTGCCCATCTTTTAAAGCGTGGCACTGGAAGAGGGGTGTCTACTAGGCAAAGAGTAAACCTGTCTGTGAATGTTCGTAGCAAAGAATATAAATAAGTGCTAAAAAGGCATACACATATATGGTCCAGATCCGAATAGAAAGTTATGCATATTTCGTACTAGAAAAAGAAGACTTTGCATGTAAATACAAAAATTGTGATGATTAATCAGAAACATCGAATTTTGGGGAGGGGCTTAACCTCTCTGAATAACATCTTTATGCATTATGCACAATAGCATATTTCATGAAAGTCCCAGACAAAAATCCCTATATGATGTAATTTTTCTTGTAATTTTAATGTAAAATGTGAAAATTCTGTCAAATTTCAAGTTTGTTAAGCTGTCTTCGAGTGCAGACATTGAGCTGTAAGGGAATAATAACATCATGAATTACAGTCGAAGTCATTTACTAGCATTTTGGCAAAAATATGGATAGACTATAACGAAATATAACGGCTGGTTGTATGCATCCATGAAGCTATTACTAGCTACTACTACTACTCTGTAGCTATTAAATTAGCTTTGATAAGTACTACTACTACTCTGTAGCTTCATGTATGCATCATAATATTTAGTCGAACCATGAAGCCATAACAAAGAGGAATAGCTCCGTGTTTAAAAATGTGTCTCACATTTGGTCGTCGCCACTAGGTGGCGCGCGTGCCAAAAAGCCTAGAGCTTTAACACGGAAACCATACGCTTTATACGATTATTCGTATTTTTAAAGAGAAAACAAGTTTTTTTTTTGTGCGTATCTAACATAAATTTATTTATTCAATCAAACGATTATTTATTTTCATTTAAAATGTTTATGTGAGCTGCTTTTTTTTTGCTAAACTTTATTAAAATTGTTAAAGGAAATGAATAAATAATGATTCATTATTTTCTAGAGCTAGTTGGTTATGTGCACTTATAAGAGCACAAACTAGCTGCAGCTACAGAGTACGTAATATCCAAACATGGGATGACAAACATCTGACACATGAAGAGTCATATTTCATTATATAAACTTTTTCTTAACAATTATCTGTTAGTTTCAGAATAAATGAGTTCAGACTTTTTGAATAATTGAATAATTAATTAAATGAAATTAAAGAAAAGAATTGTGAAGGAAATCTGTTATGGAAACAAAATCTGCGAGAAATACTACTGTTTAACCAAAACACACGCACATAGTAATATAAGAATGATATTTTTATTTACAGATAAGTATGAATAATACATCATATATAACAGCCTTTAAAATTAAAAGCAACATTTTCTATCAATAATCACAAAAAATACTAATCATGATTAATTATATAGAAAGTCAGTTCATTATTTAATCACACAATACTTTGAATTATCTTCCTTTGATTAAAAAAAATCATTTAAGCATCTCAGATTACATTTTTTACAACTGGAGGTATTACCTTCAAGTTGGTAAATTATTGATTGCAAAATCTTTCAGCAAATTACAAAGAAAAAGAACCCCAAATGACACTGACAAAGAGAAATCAGCTATATATATATATTTTTTTTCACAAAGTATGGGTTTGATTGTTTTCCCAGTAGAAAATCTGGTTATATTATTTTTCAATACCTATATATATATATACATATACTATATATATATATACATACACTATAGATTTTGCTTAAGCATTAATATTGACATCATTGTTTATCATGAAATGAAAATTTATTTACTTATCAAAGCTAATTTAATAGTGATTAAATTCAATATTAAGGTTCCAGCATATTCACCAGTTATGTGAAGTTTTCATAGTAAAAAATATATTAACAGATAGGAGTATTTTTGACTAATTGTTATCAGTGAAAAATTAGTAAGCAGACAAGTAACTGGAAACATTATATTTCGGAGAAAGATTGTTTTAGCTCATACCTTTATCCTAATTTGCCATAACCACAAAATATATGTTGAATAAAAAAAGTATTTCATAGTCATAAAGAATTTATATTAACAGTATACACTATTAAAATATTATTATGAAATAAAAATTAAATGCTTGATATAAAACTTACTCTAGGTAAATTGGATAGATAAATTTGAACAAAAAATCAAGCATGACAGGTCTTACAGATATTGACAACAGTATTCACTGATATTGTCAAGAGAATTACTTTACAAATTTGAACAAAAATACAGTTAAATTTAATATCATAGTTAATTTTATGATATAATATAAGATATTCAGTTCAATTATTAAATTTGTAGAATAATTCAATTCAAAAGTAACATAAAATAAAAGTATAAATTTAATTAAAAAAAATGAAATCTATAATTTTAAATTGTTTTCTTAATTTTAGAATTAGTGAAGAGTTGAGCATTTTTATTTTCTTGTTTGTATATAAATGCATACGTGTTATAAGATGAAAGTTCATAACATTTTGAGTTAGATTAATGTTATGTTGCTCATTACAACCTATTACTGGTATAGGAGGACCAGTATAATTTTATTTTATTACTTGAAAAATTAATTTATCACGTAGATTATTAAAATATAGGGTTTTGATTGTTGCAACTTCTAGAGTATTAATGACTTTCAAAAATAAATCTAATGGATAATAAGAAACTTTTACTTTAAAAAAAATTTATTTTGATCAGGATATTGTTTATAGTGTCATTTTTTGTATGCATAGATCCCATTTTGAAAATCTGCTGATCCTCTTAACAACATAACCAGCAACATTGTAGATAAATTTTAAATTATCAATATGTAAAACCTCAAAAACTAATACTTCATCTATCTTCTATACTAATACTAATAATAATAAAGGGACAAGTGGATGTCGAGAGATCACGTGACCGTAACTCATCCGGGTGGGCCACTCCTCGAAAAAAAAAAATGGCCGACAAATATACAGGAAACGGTGTAACACATAACGGTGAAAGTACATAAATGTTACATATTTGGAAAGAGCTTCGAAAACTGATAATTTTTTCTGAGTACACTTATTCTGTTAATTCAATAGTTTTTGAGATATTTTCATTCTAAAATCACTCACTGCTGAGAAACCAAATCATGTGGTGCAGTGGTGCTGCCATCTGTCGGCAGCGACGGGAATGAAAATTGAAAGGAATTTATTCACTTGAATTTAATACATTTGTAGGCTTTTTTTTTTCTTTTGTGGGGCCCGAAGTACATAAATATGTTACACGGATCGCTTGAGCGTAGCTAGGCGAAGCCCGGCTAGTTTTATATATATGTAGTAACGCATATTTTTTGTTGACTAAGCGATTTCTTTTAGAACAATAATTTCAATAATTATTTACATTTGTTTACATAGTATAGAGCAGAGGTGGGGAACCTTTTTACCATTAGAGGCCACATGTAAATTAGGTAGTAATAAAGGAGGCCGCATTAAGTTGATGTACCTATAAATGCAACTTTTATGAAATTATTATAGTTAGGTATAGTTTTAACAATTTGGTGCATTATATAGAAAAATAACAAAAAAAAAATTAAGTCCTTATTTATTTATTATTTGACTTAAAAAGTTACAATATAAAATATTTTTGTATTCACATAAGGGTAAAAACTTGCTATAACATTAATTATTATTTTTTTTATAAAATTATTATATTCATAGATACCACTGTAATTTTTTATATTTCACTGTTGGTATTTTTATTTATGTAAGCACAAGCACACAAGCGCGCGCACACACACATATACAGTGGAATCTCGATCTATCGTTTTACAAGGGACCGGTTGAAATGAACGGTAAATGCGGGAAAACGATAGATGCGGATACATAGCAAAGCAATATCATCGTTGGGACTGGATAAAATGAACGGCACATACGGAAAAACGATGGATCCGAAAACGATCGATCGAGATTCCACTGTATATATATACAGTGATTTTCGCTTATAAGAATCATGTTTGTTATTACTGTTTTTGATTCTTATAAGCGGTTGATTCTTATAACCGAAATTTAGGTTTTTGGACTGGAACACACACACCTATATATACATATATTAGATAATTTACCATAAAATACTCTTTAATTTACATTAACTATCTTTTATTAAAATTTTTTTATAGTTTTAAAAATAAAACTTAATTTTTAGACCTATAAGTAGATACACATGATTATAGTAAGAGAAGAAAAAAATACAATATTTGTTACAAGTTACAACATACCTGCTTAACAGTTTTAACATTTCAACTACAGGAAGGGAGCAAGAAAAAGTTTTCTACTGTAGTTTGACGTAATGAAGTTTTCAGAAGGCTGTTTATACCTCTTTCAATACTTATAGTCTCAGACGAAGATTTACTCGGACGGGTAAAGTTGCCCCCGGGTCAAGCTAATAGGACAGTGTTGTGGTAAAGCGTTTAAGGGGAAACGATTATGTGATGTCTAATAAAGAAAGGGGTGAATTTTACGACTATATTCCATCCCATCTTATCAATCTTTCTTTAAAAAAAAGAACGAACTTCGTGCCTTTTGAGGGTTTAAGTAGGTTTTTTGGAAAAATGGAAGTAAAGCGAAGAGTGTAAACTGATTCTTAAAACCGGTGGATTGATTCTTTAAAGCGAAAATTTTAACATGGAAATAATTCATTTGTTTTTGTTTTCGCGATATTGATTCTTATAAACGGTTGATTCTTATAACCAGTGATCACTATAAGCGGTGGTTACTGTATATTAATCCAGATTTTAGAATTTTAATAAACAACTACATATTTAAATACCACTTCAAATAAAAATAATAAAGTAGAAGTATTTTTTAAATAATTTTAACATTATAAAGAAATACAATAGAAAAAATAATAGTATTAAATTATAAATAACTGACATAGCAACAATAATTTTAAAATCCGATGGAATATTTAAGCTAGTGGGATATTTGCATTTGTTTCTCGCTTGGAAGTAATTGAATATTTGGATGAAGCTTCGTAACGCGAAGCCTGCGTACATACATTCATGCCGTTCTCTATTGTTGTAATCTATAAAATTAAGTATTAATTAATACAAGTGCTAGCTTTTATGAAGGCCGCGCGTTCCCCAGACCATGGTTCGGCAACCTCTATTACTAGGAGGGCATATTTCAGAAATGCGGGGCATCGCTGGATGAAGAGGAGGAGGTGCTAATATTTAAACATGAAAATATTAATGCGACATAAAATATACACTCATGGACAAAAAAATTAGCGCACCAAGAAGGAGTCGTCAAAATGAAACGAAATTTCACATACGTAATGACTACTTTCATATAAGAAAATGATAAGAAAATCAAAAAAGGATAATTTATTTCAGAGGAAAAGGCAAAAGAACGGAGGAGTTAATACTCCGTTGGACCCCCTCTAGCGCTAATGCACGATGCGATACGATCGGGCATTGAGTCATACAAGTTCTGTATGATGTCTTGAGACATTTCGTTCCATATTTGCTGTAACCTTGCCTCTAGTTCGTTCAAACTCGTGGGATGCCCAATTCGTCGTCCCAAATGATCCCAGATATGCTCGATTGGAGACAAATCTGGGGAACGGGCAGGCCAAGGAAGGGTAGTAACAGTGCGGAGACAGTCCTGTGACACCCTTGCCGTATGAGGCCGAGCATTGTCTTGTTGAAAAATGGCTCCTGGGAGCCGTTGCATGAGTGGCAACACATGTGGTTGCAGGATTTCATGAACATACCGCTGGGCTGTCATGGTGCCACGGAACAATACTAGGGGTGACCGTGTATTGTAGGCAATGGCACCCCATACCATCACACCAGCTGTGGGAGCGATGTGTCGCTGTACAGCAAAGGCAGGATTGAAGCGTTCACCACGGGCTCTCCACGAACACGATTGTCATCACTGCCGAGATTGAATCTGGATTCGTCGCTAAAGACGACCTGGTTCCATTCCGCTGCAGTCCAGTTTCCTCGTGCGCGGCAAAACTCCAAGCGGAGGCGTCGATGGGTGGGCGTCAAGGGCAGCACACGTAATGGGCGCCGCGATACCAACTGTCCTTCAGCCAGGCGTCTTCGTATGGTTCGAGAAGACACAGAGGCCCCAAGTGAAGGTGCTACCTGTGCCTGGATGGCGGCCGATGAAGCAGTTGGCTGTACGCGTGCATTTCTTACGATGTGGCGGTCTTCTCGACGACTGGACTGTCGAGGGCGTCCTGAGCCTGGTCTTCGTGTACATGACATCTCTCGGGTCCACTGGTCCCAACACCTCCTCACAAAACAATCAGAGCGGCCTAATTGACGAGCTACTCGCTTAGCTGACTACCCAGCTTCCATCATCCCGACGATTCTCCCCCTCTCAAACTGCGACACTGCTTCGAACACGGCGTAATGGCATGTCTATCTCAGCTCTTCCTTTGTAAATGATTCAGCACACTCAAACAAGCTTTGGTTAAATGTTTTATACTCCACAGAGTACGATGTTCAACGCCCTCTACCGGATATACGTAATGCGCAATCATGCTGCATTTCTAATCATTTGCATATCTCCCCGACATGTACCTTCATTGCAAGTTTCGTTACGATCCCGCAATTATTTCTTGGTGCGCTAATTTTTTTGTCCATGAGTGTACATAAAAGCAAATTTTAATTTAAATAAAACAATTTTAAAACTGATAATTAATGCGATATTGGACATTGCAAATCTGCGGCCAACTCGTTGTAATGTTGCACGTAAGTCGAATTCCCAGTTCTCAGGCTTTGGTCCAAATGAGTGTCGGTGAGGCTTGATCGGTACTTTGGTTTTCAGTATTTCATACTGGCAGGCCCAGGTTTCCGCATGGGCAAGTGGGGCACTTGTCCAGGGCCCCCAAACTTATGGGGCCCACCTAATTTAATATTAAATTGTACATATTTTTGCAAAATGTGGTTTTTGGTTTACACAGTAAATGGGGCCAGTGGGAGATACCGAAAAAAAATCCTGGGTGGGGCACAGTGCACCCACTATAGTAAAAGCATACTTACATCCATAAGCGTTTCTGGTTTATTTATTTCATTTTTTTGGGGTGGGTGGGTGTAATAACTTCAGACTGATCTATTTTGAATTTCAAAAGAAAATTTCACGAATTTATTTATTAGCATCAAAAAGTAAATTAATAAATTAACTCTTATTATTATTATTATTGTAATTATTTTTCAAATTTTTGACTTGTTGGTCGAAATTTTTTTGAATTTCCGGTCCCAACTTATGGGGAACCAGGGTGAGTGTCCCAGATGTTCATGTGGAAATCTGGTCCGGGAGGGGGGAGGCATGTACTCCCCTCTGGATCTGTCCTTGGAGGGGGCCCCCAAAGTCTGCTTTGCCTAGGGCCCCATTGGGTCAAAGTCGGGCTCTGCATACTGGAACACAAAGATTCACAAGCATGTTGTAAGGTTTACATAAGATTCGATTCACAATAATCGAACTTTTAGGTGAATAAATCTAAAGAAGCCGCTTAAGATATGCTAATTGCGGCATACGCGATTGGTATAAATACCAAGCAGCTAGATCAGAGGTCCCCAAACTTGTTTGTCCCGTTACAAACTCGTCCCACTTGTCCTGGTTACAAACTCGTCCGGACGAGTTTGTAACCAGTTGCGCCGTGTGCGTGGCTCCATTCAATTACATGGGTTACGACTCATCACGGACTGGTTTGTGACTGCAGTCAGTTATCAGTTTCTTTTGAGTTGCTCCGTGTGCAGAAGGCCTAAAACGACTGTGATGTTTTGTGATGATAGTGTATGAATAAAGGACTGACACTCGAGAATTTCACCAGTTTTTCTAGAGCCAATGGCTTCAATGGCAGCTCGAGTGGGTCAGAGCTCCGTGTACAGCCTCTACTTTATCCATCAAATGCAAGAGGCATAGTATCCTACAGGCGTGTAAAAACTGAAAGCCTAACTGGAGACTCCTGCACTGGCGTTTGTACAATCTCCCACTTTCGAACCACCAGTATAAACATGAAACCACTTGTTTTCTGGAATCTTCAGACTCTTGAGGAGTGCCCAGGACTTCACCGTGCATCATAACAGAAACTTTATACAAGAAAGCATTCCGCTAAAGACCTACGGCAGCGGTTCCTGACCCACTAGTGGGTCGCGAAAGGGTTACAGGTGGTCGCGACTCGATCCTAAAACTATTAAAATGGTCTTTGTGTACTTTTATGATTGCAGTTTTTATCTTCACCTAGGAACACTTGTTAGTGAGTATGAAACCACTTGTTGCATATATTGCAAACATATATCTATTGTTAAATAAATAACTGCTTTGCTACAAAGTGCTTATATTTTGTCAACCATTTTCAAATCAGAACACAAATTGTTTATCAATAATCAATCTGTATCTTCAAAAAAGCATATATATATATATATATATATATATATATATATATATTTGCAATATTTGATGGTAAATTATATATACATAAGGAGGGGATACGATACAAATAAGGTTTTTACTCCACCATGGACCGATGGACCGTGGAGGTATTCCGATAAGGAAAGGTGGGTCGCCAGCTGAAAAAGGTTGGGAACCACTTGTCTAAGGTGTTGGTATCAAAAAATGAAACATAAATCGTTTAAAACAATGCACTGTAACTTTAACCAGTAGAATAATTGCATCAAAACACAATGTCATAAACAACTGACTTAGTTTCTGAATAGAAATGCATTTTACGGATGCGAAAGAAAGTAAGGTGCTCGGCTGAAGAATAGCTGGATCCGTGGTAAGCAGACGGCAGCAACTGCGGCAGGCAAGGCTTACAGGATGGGAATGAAGAACCACGGCAAAATCTGCCAGATGATGCCTGTGTGCTAAGCTCTTCGGGACCTTCAGGAAGAGTAGTGGGAACTACATACAGTACATCGGCCGGGTTTTCCACTGTAGGATAATATCGCACTGCACACAAAACTTCAGCAATAAGAGTAAAAAACGAAAGTAGGAAAGAAAATAGATTGGGGGGGGGGGGGCTTCGAGAGTTCAAGGGGAAAATAAAAACTTAGGGAAATAATATAAAATCAAGAGCGAGTTAAGCTCCAACTGAGCCAAGGTCAAGGTAGTAGGTTTACAGAGTTCCTAGCAATGCGAAGCGTTACACTGACTGTTTATGGGGGATGCTGGTGGTTCAGTGTTTTCTTGGTTCTTTCTTCTTGTTAATACTTCCCTTAATTACACAATAATTTCTGATCACGGGTTCACACATAATACGCCTTTATTATACATATATATTTACACGCATGCCTTTGAGTACAGTACAGTGCGGTGCGGTGCTAATCCTTGCTACCGCGTTTCGCTTCGAATCTGCGTCGCATCTGAATGTCCGAGTGGGGTTACAAAACTATAGAGTGGCAGCGCCATCTAGCATAACAATTTCCCACACACTCCCCACCTGGACTCTTTTAAGAGTACATAATTATTGCAATCAATATTTAACACTTTTCAAAATAAACAATATCTTAATTTAAGTACAATAATATTCTAATAGAAACATATTCAAATTCAAATGTTTCAATGAAATTGCATTAAACATATATATATTTTAATATTAAATCAAAATTAAATCCACATATCAATATGAGAAAATCAATTGCAAAGAAATAAACTCAAATTATCGCATATCATACTTAAATTGTAAAAAGTAAACTACTTCATGCAAATTGACTATTTATAAGATAAAAAAATTAATTTTAAAATTAAACATTTTATGCAGAGAAATAATATTTAAACAATGCAAAAAAAGAAAAAGAAAAAAACATATAAAATCAGTTTAAAACACTTAAAGTTACACAATTAATCATTCAAGTAGAATCTAATTCAAAAGGATACAACAGTTGTACTGGTTTTCTGAACAATCCCTTTGAAGTTTTTACCATACATGCTCTAATAAGATTGTCTCTACCATGAATAATGTCTAGAATTATTCCCAAGTCCCATAACAGTTTGGATTTGGATGTCCCGTCTACCAGTACAATGTCTCCGACCTGGAGATTTCGGTGTTTTTCTGCAGTTTTATAATGATGGGCAGAGTTCAAATGGAATAAATATTGTTCCTTCCATTTAGTCCACAGCTGTTTCAATAATCTTGTTTGATAAATCTTCCTTCGGATTAAATTCTCTTTAGTGGAAAGTTTGTTTTCCAGTTCAGCAAAATGGAGAGGATAACTAAAGTCCTGTCTACCGAAATGGAGGAAATGAGCAGGTGTGAGGGGCTCAGGTTCTCCAAATTCACTGGTTGTGTAAGTCAGAGGTCGCATATTGAGAACGGCTTCAATTTCCGTTAAAATTGTCGTTACTTCCTCAAATGAAAGGAGAGATCGTCCCAAAATCTTCCGCAATGGGTCTTTTACACATTTTACCATTCACTCGTAGAAGCCTCCCCACCATGGGGCACGTTCCACGATGAACTTCCATTTCACACCTTGGCTGGAAATAAAATCTTGTAGTTCGCGCTCTTTTATGATCTTATGAAAATTTTGAAGCTCTTTATCCGCAGCCTTGAAACTTTTAGCATTATCTGAGTATATTACCTTACAAGTACCACGTCTTGACAGAAATCGCCGAAAGGCCAAAAGAAAGGATTTTGTGGTCATATCTGTGGATAGTTCTAAATGGACAGCTCTGGTTGTGGCGCAGGTGAATAATACGATGTACGATTTTGAGGTATCGTTTTTATCTCTTCTTATGAAAATCGGTCCTGCAAAATCTAACCCGATTACGCTGAATGGTGGTGATTCTGTTATTCTGTCTCTTGGGAGTTGACCTGTTAATTGGTTGGATGGTTTTGCATTATATTTCTTACAAAGTAGACATTTTCCGATGGTTTTTCTGACAAATTGTCGTCCTTGCGGAATCCAAAATCGTTTTCTTATTTTTGTTAGGGTCAAAGTAACTCCGCTATGCATCATTTTTTGATGCTCTTGCATAACCAACAATTCTGTGAATCTTTCATTTCTAGGTAATAGAATTGGATTTATTACACTCGGGCTAAAATTACCTTGATTGAGTCTACTTCCTATTCGTAGTAAATTATTGTCATCTAAATATGGGTATAAACTGTAAATTTTTGAATTTTTCTTAACGTGCTCATTATCTTTTAAGGAATCAATTTCTTCTTTATAAACTTTCATTTGCACTTCTTTTATCATGAACTCTTCGGCTTCTGTCATTTCTTTAGCTGATAAGGTTCCTTCACGTTTAGTCGAATTTCTTGAGTTAAATATGAACCTTTTTATCCATGCTACTATTCTAGTTATCTTCAGTAACGAACTAAAACGCTCCATCTCTATAAATTGTTCTTGAAAATCTGATGTACAAAAATTCTGAGAAATTATCTTTCTAGCTTCTTCCTGCTTAAATTCGTCTTCTGCTTCTTTTGCTTCTCTGGGCCAAAATTCAATATCTTTAATCAGCCATGGAGGACCAGACCACCATAACTTATCATTTTCGAGGTCCGTAAGATTGAGTCCTCTTGTAAGTCTATCAGCAGGATTATCACGACCAGGACAGTGTCTCCAGTCTTTTGGGTTAGTTAAAGTTTGGATTTCAACAATCCTGTTACTCACGAAGGGTTTCCATGTACTAGAGGAGCTCTTAACCCAGTGAAGAACAATGTTCGAATCTGTCCACAAATATTGTTTTTTAACACTAAACTTAAGGATTGACAGTACACGGTTGATCAGCCTAGCGCCAATCAAGGCACCCATAAGTTCTAATCTTGGTAATGACAAACGTTTTATTGGAGCTAGTCTGCCTTTTGAAGTAATAAAGCTTGTCTTCACATCGTTATCCTTTTCGAATCTAAGAAAAATCACAGCACCAAAGGCCTTTTCGCTTGCATCACTAAAACAGTGAATTTCTACGTTGTCATAAGTGCCCTGTAAATCTCGGAAATAGTACCTGGGTATTTCTATCTTACTAAGGTGTGGAAGTTGTGCACACCAGCTATCCCATTCGGTCTCTAGATTTTCTGGCAAATTTTGGTCCCAATCGATACCCTGTTCCCACAATGACTGGAATATAATTTTTATAATGACTGTAAACGGAGTTAGGAATCCAACTGGATCAAAAATTCTCCCAGCCGTACGAATTACGGTTCTTTTAGTTTTTTCCTGACAATTAACAAATTCCGAAAGATTGTGATTATCTAATCTGAAAATATCTTTATTGGTATCCCATATTAATCCCAAAATTTTAAATGGGGTTGCACTAAGTGATGTGTCGGGACATACATCCACATTTGATGTTCGTAAATATTCCTTTAAAAGAGGAGAATTACTTTGCCATTTGCGTAGGGACATGTTAGCTTTTAGAAAAATGTCGAATGACTCTTTTGATAGCTTTAATGCCTCTTCCACTGTAGATGCACCTAATAACAAATCATCTACATACATTGAATTATTGATTACAGAGCAAGTTTCGGGATATTGACTTTCGAATTCTTTTACATGGTGTTTAATTACAGCTCCTAACAGAAACGGACTAGATGTCACACCAAATAATACACGCGTCATTTTCATTATTACAAATTCCAACGGAGAATCTGCATTTTGTGGAAGTTGATCAATCCACAAAAATCGGGTCAAATCTCTATCACTTTCTGCAAGGCTTATTTGTAGAAATGCCTTTTCTATATCTGCCACTACTGCGATGTTATTACTCCTGAATTGTAAAATTAAATCAAATAAATCTGAATTTAAATTTGGACCTGGAAGAAGTACGTCATTTAGAGATAACTGAGAAGGAGAATGTGCCGAAGCATCAAAAACAATGCGCAGTTTCGTAGTTTGTTTATCTTTTCGAATTACCGGGTGATGGGGTAAATAGTAGGTTAAATTGCCATTAGTTGAGTTTACATCCTGGGGTTCAACTATCTCTACTATTCCTGATGACAGATAATCTTCAATGACAGCTTTGTACTCTTTAAATAAAGTAGGGTTATTTCGAAATCTTTTAACTAAAAATTCAAATCTCTTTTTTGCAAGATCATAATTATTTGGAAGATCAATTGCACCGAATCTCATAGGTAACTTGACTTCATATCTATCATTCTCAAATTTAATATTTCTTTTAAATTCTTCTAAGGTTTGTTTATCGCATGCTTTTGTGTCTATAGGTTCATCCCTAATTCCTAATGATTCAAGTTCCCAAAACCTTTTAAGTTCAATCGATGCTTTATCATCATCGTTATTTTCCTCCCAAATAGAAACATACATTGCTCCCACTAAATTACTCGAATTAATTTCATTAGAAAATCTTCCGTGAAGTGTCCATCCAAATTTTGTTTCGTTCAAAACAACAGTTGGTGAAAGACGTTTAATTTTTCCTGTCATAATTGACCAATAATAATCACTACCTACTAATAAGTCTATTTTATTTCCTTCTTCGTTTAATTCATCAGAAACATCTGACAAATCAATCCCCAATTTTTTTAATTTCAGCGCGCAATTCAACGTTAGGCACTCCTATTATATCCGGACAAATGCTTTCTGATTCTAAAGCTTCTAGACTAAACATATAATCCGAATTCGTATCTTTCAATAACACACGTACTCGATTTTGAGAGCTCACTGGTGGGTTTGGACCGCCTGCAAAAGTGTGAATTCTGAGTGACTCATGACCTGTCACCTCCAATTCCAATTTACGTGAAACAGTTTTGTTTATGAAGCTCCGTTGAGCGGCGGAATCCAGTAATAAGCGAACATTAACAATTTCGTTTCTGCCGACAAGCTTACAACGTATCGTTTGAAAGTAAACATAAGAGTCGCCGGTTTCGCACTTGTTTTTATTATGTGGTTGATGAATCAGAGACGAAACTATCACTTGTTTCTCGCTCGTGGAAGGTTTAACTGGATGTTTTGTCTGCATATTTTTCTCGCATAAGGATTTTTGGTGCCTCTTTGACAGGCAATTAGTACATTGAATATGGGTCGAACGGCACTGGTTTGCACGATGGAATTGTTTATAGCATTTGAAACATTTTGCTTGCTTACGTAAGGAATCCTTCCTCTGCTCTAAATTTAAGTTACAATTTTCAGATTCATGTTTTTCGCTACAAAATGCACAATGATTTACTGTTACAGTATTTAAAGTAAATGCAGATGGGGTCTTATTTTTTACCTGATAAGAATATTTCGTCGGAAAGTTTTGTTTAGTTCTATTTTCAAAAGGCTTTATGCTTTCGAAGTTACAAGTTGTTACATTTAGAGATTTTTCGCGCGCTTCAGTT
The DNA here is from genome assembly GCA_907164885.2 of Dolomedes plantarius. Taxonomy (NCBI): domain Eukaryota; kingdom Metazoa; phylum Arthropoda; class Arachnida; order Araneae; family Dolomedidae; genus Dolomedes; species Dolomedes plantarius. The sequence goes on from OU015502.1 coordinate 33,780,016, forward strand.
TCTTTTTTAAGGTAATTTAGTAAGTCGGTTACATTCGTTTCTTTTTTATCACTTTGCTCCCTATGGAATTGCAAGACAAGATCATTTGGAATACATTTGTACAATATAGGCAACAATAAACAATTGTACGAGTCAGACTTAATTTCTAGGGATTCAAGACTTCGTATTTGTACAGATATTTCATCGTATAATTTTCTTAATGCAGTTACATCGTTTGATCTACGCACAGGCTCTAAATTTAGAAGACGGTTGGTATGTGACGCAATTAATACGTCTCTTTTCCCATAACGAGAAGTTAAAATATCGACCGCCGTTTTATAGTTTTCAGCAGTTAAGGGCAGACCACTTATGGCGGTAGCCGCTGAATCGCTAAGCAACGTTTTAAGATAGTTAAATTTTTCTATATCCTGAAGTGTTTCGTTTTCGTGAATTGCGACTTTATATTGAGGCCAAAACTCTTGAAATTTACATATGTCGCCTGTAAAATTATTTAGGGATATACGAGGTAATTTCGTATTAGTTTTCAATTTTGCATCGCCTATTGTTTCTGTACTAGATCGATTTAGATCTGTATTACATTGATTTGAAATCGAATCTTTATTTAATTTACTCAAGTGCCTATTTGCACGCGATCTACAGAGCACAATTGACTGCTTATATTCAACCGAATATTCTATTTCCGATTGTAAATCTTTAGTTTCAGTTTGGTTTTCAATGATCTCATCCAAACCAGTTAATGCAGTTTTGTGTTCTAAAAGAACATCGAGGGAATCTTGAACAACTTCTCGGTTTGAATCTTGTTTATTTATTTCATCATCAATTTTCTTAATTAATTTAGTAATTAAACTTCTAATTGTTCCTCTTTTCGTTTTGTTACGTTTTAGCGAATCTTCTGTACTCATCTTTATTCTTCTACAAATTTCAGAAAACAGAAATAAATTCACTTACCCGATGATCTTCAATCAAAATTTTTACCTCTAATGGGTATCTAATCTGTGTATCCAAAAGAAAGGTGATATTAACAGCTTACCGTCCGATGCTCCAAATTATATGGGGGATGCTGGTGGTTCAGTGTTTTCTTGGTTCTTTCTTCTTGTTAATACTTCCCTTAATTACACAATAATTTCTGATCACGGGTTCGCACATAATACGCCTTTATTATACATATATATTTACACGCATGCCTTTGAGTACAGTACAGTGCGGTGCGGTGCTAATCCTTGCTACCGCGTTTCGCTTCGAATCTGCGTCGCATCTGAATGTCCGAGTGGGGTTACAAAACTATAGAGTGGCAGCGCCATCTAGCATAACAATTTCCCACACTGTTTTCACTCCCGAACGTGCGCTGAGCCGGCATATCGTCGACCATTTACACTGGAATGTTTTGCATAATACCTGTTGCCAATTTTACTACTAAGAGCAAAACCCCACCTCCTTCGGAAGGGTGTCGTCACTAACAAAAGTGACCAAATGAATCAAAGTGGTTAATCCTAGTAAGATTACAAATACTTTCATAGGGGTCACTACAGACCTTTCAATTTATAAACTACTAACTGAAGTACCCGGCGTTGCCCGATTTTCAAAAAATAATATGCCTATGTTTTAATCTGAACTATCATCTATATCTATACAAAATTTCAGCTCAAGTGAAGCAATACTTTTTCACTTTTAAAAGAACAAACATAGGCCTATTCGAAATAACCAATAAATTTCACAGTTTCAATGAAACACGCTGATTTTTGAATAAACTTCAATAATTCAAGTTCTATTTACGCAAATTGTGCATAAATTGTACATAAATTCAAAAACAAAGTTTATAAGTTAAATAAAGTTCTGTAATATTATACCAATAAATTTCCAGTTGATAGCCAATAAATTGTAAATCTTTTTTTACCTTAAATGTCCAATAAAAAGCGTAGTTCCAAATGTAATTTTTTTCAATAAAATCTTAAATGTTCAAAAATCATTTTTGTATTTATCAATACCTCCTCCACTTGAATCTTTAAAATATTAAATGTTTTACTGATAATAAATGAAAATGTAGTTGATGTATTGCTATGGTTACTTGACTATGGTTGACAAAGAAAATTCGAATGTTAAATGTTTTACTGATAATAAATGAAAATATCGTTTGATGTGTTGCTATGATTACTTGACTATGGTTGACAGAGGAATAGTTGTAAAGGTGAAGCATCAGCTCAACATTTAGGCCCCCAACTTTCTTTCTACTGATCAGATGTAAATAATATATAGCCTATGTCCATCTGGAATAATGTACCTTTCAAATAATGAAAGAATTTTTCAAATAGGTGCAGTGGTTCCGGAGATTACCCTTCACGTACAAAATCCCCTCAATCTCTTTATATATTAGTATAGATTAAAAGTGTCAATTTCGCTTACATGTTTTACAACATTACACTATATATCAGGTCAGGCCAAACTGCATTTCTTCCCTCTTTTTGAGGGGGTGGGATGGGGTTGTTTGTTGTTGTTGTTTTTTTGTTGTGTTTGTTTGTTTGTCTGTCTGTTTGTTTGTTTGTTGCTCATGGTTACATGAGCAATTTTTCATATATTTTTACAGGAATGATTTATAAATTGCTCTCTGAATAAAAATTATAAAAAAATTATAAATTTCTTAAGTTCCCGCTACGAACTGCAACAACTCAATATAAGCCAAATTTGAATAATTTAGCAAAACAATTTGAAAAATAATATATATCAATTAGAAAAATAATCATAAAAGATTAAAACCATTTCAGAATTTAGAAATATTAACTATTCTAACAACCGAACAATGATATATTTAATAGAAAAAACTACGCTTAAAATTTATTTCATATAATATATAACCTTTTTCCTGTTTTTCGCTCTCTTGAGTATGCAGACATTCCGAAATGGCTCCTAGCACCGTTTTTCTTGGTCAATTCTGCAATACAGTTAGTTTAGAATTTTTTTCAGTTAGTTTTGTTTTCTAGACTGGTGCAGCCATCTATCAGCCGGGACGGGAACGAAAAGTTAAACACAAGTTAACTTCCAATTAACTTCATTTTCTTTCAAGTTGATGGGATAATTCATCAAAAAATTTTTAAAAAGTATTTATTAATACATAGTAAAGTTTATATGATTCAACAGAAAATTTAAAAACATGGTATATAAAGAGTTCTTTTTATCTTGTAAATATTTTTAGTAACAAGCTGTTTTATCTTTTAATTTTTCATTCATCCCTCATTTCAGGCAAAGAAAATTTTCTTTCTTTTTTCAACATATTGTATTCAATATAGTGCAGTGGAAAAAGAAAGTTCTCAGGAAAAGTTCAAAGCACATTTAATTTAAAGAATTAACAGTTATCAAGACTGAATCATGTTTTAAATTTTTTATCTGCATTTTGAAATTGCAACTTAACATATTATTTACAGTAATTCATTTTGACTCAGTTTTCTAATAATTATAAAATTGCATAAGTAAGCCTTACAACTTACATTAACAGTAGAGAATAATGTATAATATAAATTTGTTTATATTTAAAGAAGTAAACAGTTTGCTCTACAGTCGCATTGAATCATTATAGTAAAAGTGGAATGAAATAAGCAAATTTTAAAGTATTTTGTTTGTTCAGGACAATAACAACAACAAAAAAAAATCTATTTTTATTATTATATATCTCTTAATTATAACAATGATGTCTGAAAATGAATAATTGAAATGTATATGTACACAGAATAGATTATTTTTAATCATCAATAATAACTCCTTAACATGTACTCTAAACATGTAACTCTAAAAAATACATGTAACTCTAAAAGTTACATGTACTCCTTAACATGTAACTCTAAAAAATGGTAATTTTGTTTAAAAAAATTATTGAAAACTGTAGGATTTTGAAAATTTATATATTTTATAATATAAAACTGAAAAATCAAGAATTTCTACACAAGTATTCGCGAATGTATCAGTGACACAACATGTGAACCAAAATACTTCCCTGTTCTGGAACATGCATTTTGTGTTCGAAACCCACCGAAAATATCCCTGTTAATCTTGTACGAAATTGTTTTCCATTATAGTCCCATACTTTCTCAATAGATGGCGCCAGCACAAATATTCCCCTCCTAACCTTAGATAAAACTTCCATCCGACCTGATGCAGGCATTTTCGCAAATGAGGAGTTCGTCATTTTCCAGCTAGAGGGCGCAAACAGCACTGCTTTCTCCTGATTGGACACTATCCAACGCCAGGGGGACAGCTGTTTCCTGATTGGTCAATATCCACCACCAGGGAACGCTGATGTCATCCAGTGTGCCCCACCCACTTCCGGATCCGCTTCCTTCGCATGTTGCAGAACTGTCGTTTTTTTTTATCTACTGGGCAAACTCCAATAGCAATGCAAAATGTGACATCATACACTTATGAAGAAAAAGTGGCGTTTTGAATTGGTGAACTGTACTTAATAAATAACCACGATTTTCATTTACCGCCAAGGCGATACATTTCTAGCAAACTGAATTTGTGCTTTGAATCAGAACTTTTCCTTTAAAAAACACCACTGCCCTACATTTTCACGATAAATAGGTATTGAAATTTTATTTTCGGCAAAATTCGCTAAAAAGTTATCTTTATTGAATAAAACCGTGGCGATCCCCCAGAATACACTTCGCGACCCTCAGGTTGGGAACCTCTGAACTAGCCCCAACCCAGCAATCTTTGCTAATCCAAAACAATCATTAGAGTTTTGAACTTTTGAAATACATCACCTGTAAAACAACGAATCATATGAGTTTAAAAATTCCCGAGGTCCCAAATTTTCTCTGGGTCACTAATCAGACAAGATCTTGTTTGCAGCTCTATCCAAGAATATACGGAACCCCCTATACAGAACAATCTCACGACGAATCTCGCTACGGCACGATTCAGTGCCGTAGCGAGCATAACTGGTGCCAGGGGCACGATACCTTTTTGGCGCTGCCCCCCCCCCCCATGGTCTTGGGGCCAAATGATCCAATGGTCTTGGGAACCATCTGACGCCTTGATAGACTTCCTTGACCCCCTTCGTTACGTCACTGACACAATTAACTCGCAGATATGGCAACTAGTGGCGCTACTAGAATCACTCTCCAGGCTGTTTCTGGAAAAGGAACTTTCTTTTCCTTTTGCCTGGTGTAAATTTACTGCGCAATTACCTTTTCATATTACAAATTTTTAGGCTTCGGAAGGGAGGGTGGACCATGTGGCCGATACATGTCTTATGAATCTGTACAGTCGGGTATCACGCCAGTCTGTATTCAATCAACAGCAACAGATAGGTTCACGTCAGCATGTGCGGCCCGATTTCAAATACACTTAGCATTTAATAATCGCGCCGAGATCAAAAAATGAGCGACTCCAGCATTCAATCACCTCGGCCGGCGGTCCGCTTTTGAGAAGCGGCGCTATCATTCTCCCTTAATAACAGGCCATCGTCGCGATCTGCGGCCGGGTCAGAGGGCCGTGCCAATTAGGGTTGCTTATTAGATTACGCCTCCTTTTCAGCTCCCCCTTCTGTCCCCGTAATGGATTTTCGCATCGCCTCCCCGTGGGAGATCCCAACGCGGGCGACCGGGACGGATTTAATTTACGAGGGTGAAGTTTCGCTCCGTTGAAAAAAGGCGTGCATATTTCTCAAAATCACCGTGTGCTAGATCATTCTTCATGTCATATTTTTGCGGGCTTTGTCACCTGCGAGTCTTCACGTCACATTCTGCTTAGCTCGCAGTTTTTTTCTTTTCCGTGCGCCGATGAGGGGCTATCGGTGCAACAAGTGGCACGACCGAAATTTTGGTGTAGGGAGCGTTTTGAATGTTTCACATACACAAATTAAAAACTACTTCAAATGACAAACCTTTCAGTGTACCGTGTTTCCCGGCGTATAATGCACGCACTTATAATTTTAAACTGCATTTTTATTACCATGTTTTTATTAACTCGCTTTCTTCTTTGTTTGTTTGTTTGTTTGTACAGTTCAAATCTTGCAATCGATTTTTAACTAACTTCCCGACTAGCTAGACATTTGAAACTTTTAGAATAGCTTAGAACACGATGACAATCCATTATTTTAATACTTTTAGCTATCTTTAAGAAGAATTGAATTCATTTTCAGCTAATTTTGTTTTGTAGACTGGTGCAGCCATCTGTCGCCCGGGACGGGAACGAAAAGTTAAACGCGAGTTAACTTCCGATTAACTTTATTTTCTTTCAAGTTGATGGGATAATTTATCAAAAATTTTTTAAAAAGTATTTATTAATACATAGAATTGTCAAGTTTATATGATTCAACAGAAAATGTAAAACATGGTATATAAAAGTTATTTTTATCTTGTAATTATTTAATTTTTAGGTATATTCTCCGTATAATGCGCACCCTTTTCTTGACGAAGAAACCTGAAATGTACACGAGCGAAGCGCTTATCTTTTGAAGACATTCATTCAAAGGATTTTCCCACGCTTTCGAACAATGGTATACTGAATTGACAAGTAATAACTGACAAGCAGTAAGGGGCGCGATGGCCCAGTTGGCATAAGCAGTGGGCCAGTGATCTGAACGTCCCTGGTTCGATGCTCGTCGCTGCAAATCCACCGCCGTGTTCACTAATGGTGGAGGGGCACGTAAAATAGGTCGGCTACTGTAAAGAATTCGTCGTGGTAGTGAAGTAAACGACGATACAATCGAGTAATATATTAAATGAAATGATTTTTTTTTTCAATGAGAAGAGGTTGACGAATTAGGATGACTACACAGTATATGATGCTCTCGAGCTGCCGATCGGGAAACTAAGCTGCAACCCATCAGTACATATCAGAAGTCTAACCGCGAAAGTTCTTTGGCTTCTTATACGGGAAATTAGGACGCGCAACAATCACTTTTGCTGGAATCACGTACTCGGCCGATAATCAATTGTCCAGATCCTTCTGGGATCTAAAGAACGAGCTATCTATAATAGCTATACTGTTTCTTCTCGAAACAAATCGACAGGGAATCAGGATGCTCTGCCTCTCACGAGGACTTATAAAGAATCGTAATTTACGGCCGCAGTGCCGGAGTAGCGACATTCTAGATGCAGGTCTAGGGGCTAACTGAATTTTTTCTTTCGCAGTGACGCAACTCGCCATTCTGACGCTGCGACCGCCGGAAATTTAAAAGGGTTTTAAATGGCGTCTTTAAAGTGGCATCACTTTTCGGAGGTCCGATTGGCGAGACACTTCTCTCGTCATCAGATCAGCTGATCGCTTAGGTCGCTTAATTTCCCCCCGATCATCATCGATCAAGGGGTAGACTGAAACTAATGTCCTTTCGACTTTACGTCTGAATCTCCGATATGCGGGCGCCTCGCGTCCAGATTTGCATTGTTGGGAGCACCTTTATTTCGCCGCTTCTGTTGTTCGGCTGACTCGTCCCGGGAACTCTTTGTTGAGCCTTCTGGTAGATCGTGAACTGAATGAGAGGGTTTTGCTCTAAATTGGGAGAATTAATGGATTCTTCACACTACAGTGTCCTCCAAGTTCACAAATTTACGTCTGGCGGTGCGGGGTCAAGTGTTCCGGTCTCGTCACTTGACTCGGTTCAAAATTACGAGACCGATGTTCTTCGAGGTCAAGTCAGACTTCAGCCCTAGTGGTACCTCGCAATAAAGTGAAGCTGCTTATCACCCTTCGCCAAGGACCTAGGTCCTTTGGACTTGGTGTAGGCTTTCCTACACCCAGGGGATTGGAAACAACAACAACAAACAATAAGGGGGACAATATGGGCGTGGGGAAATGCTTGAGGGAGTAAATAATTCCTGGTGCCTTAAAGAATCTAGAAAGTCTGAGTTTGGGACATGTTCAGATCCCATCTAACGGATAATACGAAGAAATTGATGAAAGAGTGTAACACAGACATGGCAGTTATTCCAGGCGGCTTAACGCCATTAGTTCAGCCTCTAGATGTGTTTATCAATAAACCATTCAAACGAAATCTAAAACGACAGTGGAGCGTGTGGATGTTTGAAGGTGAAGAAAACATTTACAACACGAGGCCAAATGCGTCACGCCAGTCAAGAAATAGTGTGTGAGTGGATAATAAAAGCATGGAATGAAATTAAACCTGACCTGAATCAAAAGTCATTTAAAAAATGTAGTATATCTAACAATCTAGATGGAACGGAAGATGACTGTTTATTTATGGACCAGAGTATAACAGTGATGATGAAGATGAAACATAATTCGATGATGTGCCTGAAGATATAACGGAAGGCGACGAATATGGCAAACTATTCATATTATCCAATAATTAAAATTTTCAAGTTCATAAGGTATGTCATTTCTTTTGAATAAACAGCATTTAGGTACATATAGAAATCTAATTTTTTTATGTTCATCTTTTCCTTATTTTTAAATCTATCATTTTTATATCCGGCGTGTAACGAGCACCTGTAAATTTCGACCTTATTTTTTGTATTAAAGGTGCGCGTTATACGCCGGAAAATACGGTATATATATATATATATATATATATATATATATATATATACAGTGGTACCTGGACTTACGAGTTTAATTCCTTCCGTGACGGAGCTCGTAAGTCGAAATACTCGTATCTCGAATCAATTTTCCCCGTTGAAATGAATGGAAATGCCATTAATTCGTTCCGGACTCCCCCTAAACACCGCAATTTTTGTTACTTGTTTTTAAATACGAAAAATGTGCTTATAAACGACGAATATTGTATAAAAACGCAATACAATAGAATGTACAGCAATAAATTTGTTTTATTACACTGCAAACACACATTCGTGATAGGGGAGCGAATTGTCGGGGGAAACAGTGATTTATGGGTCTTCGCCTCGCCGCTCAGGCGCTCGCTTAGGAAGGCGGTTTTCTGACGAATGATCAAAGGGACGAGGGACCTTCTCCTGACGTTGTGGGGGGTCAAAGAGGGAGTCCCCGAATAGTGCTTTTCGTAAACAAATGACGGGGAGGGTGTCAAAGGTCAAAGGGGTAATGACGTCGGGAAGTTGCGATCGGCGGAAAAATGAGAACGGTCGGTCGGGTCGATTAGTCACGCTCCTGGAGCGTGACTAATGTGTCGCGGCTGGACGGGGGGGAGCTGATTAGCTTGTGTGTATAGGCGGTATTAAGTGTAATGTACAAAAATTTACCTTAGAGATCAGACTTGAAGATGCTGATGGAAGAGGAGAAGAAAGGCTAAACTGAAAAATTAAATCTTATTCGTTGATTTTTGACCTTTTTGGCCTCGCTTTTCTCACTTTCGCTTTTATGTATTACCAGTTACTCTCTTAAAGTGAACGAGTGAGACACGGAATCTGGGCGATTGTTGCATCGTTCACTGTGGCTGCAATATCCAGATTATTCTTTCTGAGAATCCCAAGAACGTTTTCTCAGAATCCGTAGAAGGGGGAGAGCTTGCGATCCTAAGACCAAGGTCATCCCATCCCTTAGACCCCATGGGGAGTTCCAGTGTGGGGGGAGGGAATTGAAGCTATCTGCGAGAGAGGTTGGGCGCTGTTTGGTTTCAAAGGGCGAAAGTGTGGGCAGATCAAGCTGCCCCGGGTGGTAATTGTTGAGTGATAATCTCTCGGTTCAAGACTGGATAGTAGTCTCAGAATAATATGTATACAATTGTATAATAATTGTACATAAAGGTTGTAAATATATGCTTCTTGTGTTCACATTTGATGAGCACGTAACATGGCATTCGCTGCTCAAACTAGCGAGCGGTGGGATTTCTGAAGCTTGCTCGCAACCCGAATTTTAGCTCGTATCTCGAAAAGCAAGCAAGCACATAATGGCTCTAAACTGTGGTACGCGTTCTCTTTCAAGGGGTACGCGAGCTTTCGAGGGTAAAATGACCACACAAAAAATTTCATTATAAACCAATTAGTAATTTGATCGCGCGGGTTCATTAAACATTTAGTCATGGCCAAGAAGTACCATAAAAGCCTCAGAACCTCTAGTAAATAAATAAATTAATGTATATATATATATAATATCTGGAAATAAATATAATTTTTAACTATTACAGATAATTAAGATTTGAAATGTTTGATATAAATACTTGCCATAGTAAGGCGTAGATTGCAGTACTTACCCATATGTAAGATGAAAAATATAAATAATTGAAACAGGAAGCCAAAACATGAAGGTAAACCAAACCAAACCAAACCAAACAAGATTTTAACTCCTTAATGATAACATGTATTTTCAACAGTGCCCCACATTATCATTATGAACTTCAAGATTCTATTTTCAAGTTATGAACTTCAAGAAAGAATCTTGATGTTTCCAACTTTCAGAAACAAGCTACTGAATCTAAAATGAAGTGCTAATGCGAATTTCTCACCTCGGATTTTTGCATGTCGAAAGTTCTCAAGCATAATTGTTAGCCATGCCTGCGGTTCAATTTTCTAATCTGTTATGTAGGAGAGAAACGAAAAGAAAAAAAAATTACAAAATCTTGTAATCGGGAATCATCGCGAAACGACTCTAAAGAACAAAATGATTTCTACTGTTTTTGATGCTTAAGTGTAAGAAAAAAAAAATGTCAAGTATACCTTATTTATGGGCCATAAATCTTACTTGTAACATAGTTGAATACAAGTAATATATTCAGTGCATGTACACAGATGTAATTACATATATTTAATCGTATGTAAAAGAAAATATATCTCTCTCTCATAATTATTGCAATCAACGTGTTGAAAAGGACATAAATAACGTTTAAAAATTGTTTCCTTATTTTTTTTCTTTTCTTGAAGAACTTGGGAAGAATTCGCGTTATTTTGCCTGAATGATCCACAAATTTTGCCGCTACTAATTTGTCGGGGACAAAATCACAGCCTTCTTAATGCGACCAGGTGCTCCCTAATTCGTAGATCTTTTCGAGTCCAGCCGAAGGAATTTGCGACGGTATGCCACCACCATTTTATGGGTCTCTGTGCAGTGGCGGTCCATTTGTTTATTGTTAGTAGTTTTTTTAAAGCGAAATGTACAGTTACTTTGCAACACGAAAACCATCTATTTCATCTAGAAACACCCATTTTTGTAAAGTTATGAACGGGTGTACATAGCTGGACCTCTTGTGAGATCTCTTGTGAGTGAACTTTCCCGGTTATTTAGAGCAATTTTGCAAAGTGAAGCATGATCCAAAAAGAGTCCCGAAATCAGTGGTTCTTTACCTTTTTTTTTGGGGGGGGGGGGCCCAGAGGACAACTGTCGTCCTTCGATCCCTCTCTGATTGCCAGGTGATGGCAGAATGGCTAGGGCGCTGGCATTCGGTTCAGATCCTGTGGGTTCGGGTCCCACTGTTGGCATGGATGTTTGTCGCCGTTCGGAATCGGCTTTAAACTGTAGGTCCCGGTCTAATTAGCCCTCGTGTAGCAAAAAGTTGACCGTAGCGCTCCAAACCAAACTAAACCAAACCTGATCGACGAAGTCAACGGGAACCAGCTGAACACCACTTAACAGGGGAGCAGACGTTGGAAAAAACGTGTTCCGTGGCAGAGTTAGTGATGAGAAGATGAGTGGATATTTTTTGCACCAGAAACAACCTGTAGAGGAATAATTTCTACGGTGTTAGGGCCTGTTCACATAGGAGTCCGTTGCGTAGAGTTAAGGAAAAGATGACGTTGAGATGAAAATAAACCAATCATAGGCGTTAAAAATTTCATTGCTAATCGTTTAGAAGCATATGATTGGTTTATTTTCGCCTCAACGTCATCTTTTCCTTAACGCAACGCAACGGACTCCTATGTGAACAGGCCCTTACTCCTTGGTGTGTGGCGCATAGCAGTAAGGACGTCATCAAGATGGCCGCGAAGAAATTCGGAAAATTCCCTTTATTTCGGTTATTTATGGGCCAATTTTCTTGTTTAATAGCTTATATCAAAGAAAATAAAGTGTCTAAATGACAAGTATGGTAACAGCGGCGACGGAGGACAAAAGTGGGGGGGGGGGGGACCGAAGAAGCTAGACTGCTTGCAATGAGTCATCTGTGTGGTTTTTAGAAAAGAGAGGAAAAGCCCCCAGCAAAGTGTCCCGAAGCTTCTTTTCTGGGGTGGAAGCATTGCTGTTCAGCAGATCATAAAAGGCAAACACGTTCGACGTGCCCAAGAACCTCATTAACACACTCCTGTTGCGCTAGACCGAGGATTCCCAACGGGGTTCAGGTGGACCCCTTGGGGGTCGATGAAATTTTAAAAAGGGTCTATAGTATTCCAGGGGTCAATGAGGGGGGGGGGTCGATGATACATTTTTCTGTTTTAAAATTTAATTCAATTTTTTAGGAATGTAATTATTAGATAATAATATCCGTTTTAATATGTATAATTACAAATTTGCATTGGGCGGAGTGATCCATCCAATTAAAGTTCAATGTCATGACGCTTTTGTATATGTGTCGAATGAAATTATATTGTAATTAAATACAATTCAGTAAAATTGTTTAGTAAAATATATATATTCGTTATGTTAGTTATTGTGACTATACGATGGTAAGCAATTTCAGGCCAGACATTAAGAAAATTGTATCAGTGCATCAGGCACAACCATCACATTAATTAAAATCGAAGTTTTGTGCAATTACAATATGTGTTTCTGAAATCTTGTTTATATTTGTGAAATTAAAAATTGAAATAGTACAAAAAGAATAAAACCTAAACCTAATGAACGACCTTTTTTCTAATTTTTTGTTCATATTCTTAGTTACATTGTTATCTTTGAGTGTTTTATGTGCATTATTAGTATTATAATTATGTTGTATGCTGTATATTATAGAGAAAAATGTGAAAGGGTCGATGAAGAAAATCGTTCTTTTAAAAGGGGTCGATGCAGGAAAAAGGTTGGGAACCCCTGCCCTAGATGATTGCTATATGCAGATGTTTTTAAAAGAGTAGAGGAGAGGAGGGTATTATGGAATAGTCGGGTAATATGGAATATCGAGGTTTTGGCTCTGTTTGGTGCTGCTATCACGTGGGAATACCATGAACTACTCAAGAAAGACTCCCATGATGCAGTGTACTGAGAGTTGACCGCATGTTGTTATCATACCACTCGCTTCAGAACAAAGTGTGTTTTGAGATTTTCAAGAGTTTTTGCAGGTAAGTTTTCAAACATTTTAACCTACAAGTACAGCCCACTGTGGCATTAATGAAAATGAGATGGTAGACGCAGCAGCTAAACAAGCAACAACACTGAATGAAATCACAGGAAATTATAAATTAACTAAAGAACAGATTAAGAATAAAATTAAGAATTATTATATAAATATATGGCAAGAAAATTGGGAGAGAAGCAGTGTAGGAAGGAAAGTATTTGAGGTATTCCCTAGAGTTTCTACGAAAAGACTGTCGGCAGATTTCCTTGTTAATCAAGCAATAACTGAACATGGCTGTATAGGAGTCTATCAAAACAGATTTTTTGCTAAAACATATCTTTGTGAGTGTGGCAATATACAAACTATAAAGCACTGTATATACAATTGTAGCAAATGGGCTGAAGCACGAAAAAACCTACCTTTGGGCTTTCAAGATTGGGCCCCTAGTAAATTATTTACGGATTATTATTGTAGAAGGTACATCAAGAATATTATGCAGGAACTTATGAATATAGACTTCCCCCTACAAGGGGAAGGTGGATAACCCCTCAGATAAAAAAAAAAAGACAGGTAAACGAATTGCAAAAAGAAAAACTTCGGGACCCGGTTGGGCTGGATTGCAGTCGGCATGATTAGTTTTATTATTGAAGGGCCGTATAACCTACGGGTGTGGACGGCGGCGATATTACTTAACCTACAAGTACACATTTGACTTAATGTTAAGCATAATGTACACTAAAAGAATTGTATTTTGTTATACTGTGGTCGTTTTTTAGCTGACAATGTTTTGTCCATCAGTTTAAAGGTTCATTTTCCATGATGGCGTGTCGGGTATTATGGAATACTAGGTATTCCATAATCCCCTTAGAGGCATGAAAGCTGGATCTTCTATAATAACCTACTCCCCATATAAAAAAAGGAGTTAGAGGATGAACTGAAGAAGAGGACATAAAGAAGGAACCAGAAGCTTCAAAACAACCAAAGAAACTGAACATTCAGTTTCAGTTCTTAACAGGGGGTCATTTTTAAAGACCCCCTGTTAAGAAATTAAACTTAGACCTACCTTCTAGACCTAAACCTACTAGGGATGACTCAGTGTTAGCAGCGATGAATCTTTCCATTCTGATGTATCATCTGTAATGGACTTCATGCCACCAACTAAAGAACCGGAAAACAAAGACGTTGAAAGTATCTTCTGTAACGGAAAATTCTCCGAAGATCAACGAGGGGATATTTGGATTCAATGCTTCAGCTGTTCTCTGTTGGCTCACCTTGACTGTTCCGGAGCAGATAAAGACGATTATATCTGTGACTTTTGTAAACAGACTAGAAGCAGAAATGACTTACACATAATCTTAAAAATATGGTTTTTATAGTTAAATATAACTCTGTTTTATGAAGTCTAATTAGTTTTTCAATGGTTTAAACCGCCTATTCCATATTACCCGACTATTTCATATTTACCTCCATTTGTAACTTTTCTTAAAAATAATTTTTTATATAGAAACAAATAAATAGTATTTTTTTTACAAGTGACAGTTCATTACAGTTAGTTATAGTTATGTACTCATAATGATTTTGGGGATTTTTATTCAAAAACCACTAAAGTCATTTTTAGAAATGTAAATCGTATTCCATAATACCCTCCTCTCCTCAACACATGTGCGGACATACCCAAGAAAGTTCAAGAGTTACAAAATCAAAGTACTAAAGGCTTCGATATTCGAAATCTGTTAGAAATCAATCAAAGGTGTAATCTACATGAACAAATGTAAGAATTCGACAGAACTCATAACAGCCGATCTCTGCATTTGAAACTTGACTTGAGTGAATACTTTATTTTGGACCAATCATAAACAAACACAATACTCGCAGAAGATCTAATTTGCAATATTTACGTTGAATCAACTCTGCTTCAATCATCTGACTATGACTGAGGGCAAATCCCCACAGAGCGTCTTCGGGCTCACAATCCCACGCACTATCTCACCCCAACAACCGACTGTTCGCCCCTTCATAGGACCATCACGGTACCTTCTCTGGTAGAGGCACGACAACAACAGTTACAACTCGCTGTCCCCTATGGGCAAAATAGTGAAAGCAGCCTGGAAATTTTAGATTCAATATTTTGTATGTGATAATTCAGATATTCTGATAATTTAGATTCAATATTTTGTGTCTGATAATTCAATGGATAGTCTGATAATTTAGATTCAATATTTCGTGTCTGATAATTCAATAGATAGTCTGATAATTTAGATTCAATATTTTGTGTCTGATAATTCAATGGATAGTCTGATAATTTAGATTCAATATTTTGTGTCTGATAATTCAATGGATAGTCTGATAATTTAGATTCAATATTTTGTGTCTGATAATTCAATGGATAGTCTGATAATTTAGATTCAATATTTTGTGTCTGATAATTCAATGGATAGTCTGATAATTTAGATTCAATATTTTGTGTCTGATAATTCAATGGATAGTCTGATAATTTAGATTCAATATTTCGTGTCTGATAAAGCTGGTATTTTTAGTTAATTTAGTTGAGCTTTATTTACCCAATAGCATACATAGTAAAGGTAAATACAAACTTAAAAAATTATTGAGAAAGAAAATGATATGGATCTTATAAAATAACTCTTCCAGCATTTCACTTATTTCTATTCATTAAACTTAATTTTTACTTTGCGTAGTACTTTCTATTTCCAGCGCATAATCATTTTTTATTTTCAGGTTTTTCCATATCATATAACTAGCTGAATACCCGTGCTTCGCTACGGAGTAAATTCAAATTAAATACAACAGTCAATGTATGCAATTAATGCCAAAAGAAAACAAAAAAAAAATATTTATAAAAAAATCGTAATGGATGTTTTTATACAAAAAATAATGTAGAAGAAAATATTCAAATTAAATCTAAAAGACCATACTAAAGAATATTATAGTACAGTTAATTTAGTACAGTTTGAGGAACATTTCTCTTACTGTATTTTAATATTTTTTTTGGACAATGTCCAATCGTCTGCCACATTAGAAAGAAAAAAATTTTTTTTTTTGTCAATTTATTTCGTTCTTATGCACGTGACGCAAAATTAATTTAAAGTATCAAAAAGAAAAGAAACCATGTGATCAGCATTTAATAAATTAAATTCTAAAAATTAATCTTTAAAAATTCACCAAAAATCAGAAAATGGAGGTAAACATTTGAAAAAGATTTCATTTTAAAGGAATTTTTATCCTTCTCGTGATAAAAATTTAAATAATTCTCAGATTATTATTTGAAATGCTAACTTTAAAGAACGTTACAAAAACAGCTTAAAAATTTAATTGAAAAAAAGTCTAAGAGGAATTTTTCAAAAATCTTTCTTTGTGCACCCGTACACTATGAGAAGAATCGCCATGCAAAATTTCAGCCCTTTAGGTCCAGCGGTTTGGTCTGTGCGTTATCTGTCAGTCAGTCAGTCAGTCAGGGAACTGTTTTTTATATATAGATAACACAGTGAAACTTCTTTATCCGGCCACCCCTCTCAACGGCCCTATTTTGTTCAGAACCGATTCAAGACTCTATTGAGCCAATGTTATGGAAGGAACCCGTTTTCGACGGCCACCCGACGGTAAACGCTTGTCTTTTTGCTTGCAGTATGACTTGGGCAGATCTGTTTAAAAAAAAAAAAAAAAACCTGCAGCGATTGTGTACGCATCCATTATTTTCTTCAGTTAGCTTTTTCGTTCAAGACATCATACTTAGGGCCTCGTTCACATTTCGCTCGTCAGCGTCAGCGTTTGACCAATCATAGACCTCCAAACGATAAGCCACGGAATTGTTAAGGCCCGAGATTGGTTAGAAATATTTCGCTGCAAGTAACGAGGACGCACTGTGAACAGGGCCTTAGTTTCTCGTCAAACCACGAATCAGTTAATGACGAATTTCATTCATTTCCCATGATAAAAATATCCAGAAAAAGAATGAAAATATATGAATATCTTAATGATTTGAATGCACATAATTTTACCGCTCTATGATGTCGGCAGTCCGCGCCTCAAATTATCTTTTCCGTTATCCAACATCATAAAGTCCCCCCCCCCGAAAAATAAAATCGAGTTGCCACTACTTGCATGCTAATTACAGGAATTCCCGAGTAACAAATCCCGGACGCGATTCGGGCTTTTTTTTTTTTTTTTTTAATTGTCCTTCCGCGAATGAGGAAACCAAACGCGGCTTCTCCGACTGCAACCGGGCACGCAGGCTGGCGATCGGCGCGAAAGGTGTCGGCCGAAAAAGGCCTGCCGCCGGTAGCCGTGTTAAGATCGTTATCTGCGCGCATGTGTCAGGCGCCGCGATTTTTCACACCTTGGAAGTGTGAGCTCGCCGCCTAAACATCCCCGCACCACGGTTGGGGGAATAATTTAAGGGATTTGGGGTCGTTATCGGGGAGAGGATCGCTGCGCAGACGGTCATTTCTCACCACGGAGGACGTAAATTTACGGAGGGCTCCTGAATTATTCATAGTACAAAAGGAGGGAGATTCGCGGACGTGGAAGATCATTCCCTTTCGAGCTCGGCCAAAATTCAAGCAGTGGCGCACCCAGGGGGGGGGCTGCCCCCCAAAGAAGTAGAAATATTGGTTTTGCATTATAAATATTTTTATTCGTTCATCTCGGCCCCCCCCATGCATTATAAACATTTTTATCCATTCATCTCGCCCCCCCCCCCCAGAAAAAATCCTGGGTGCGCCACTGAATTCAAGAATATATGCGTCAGTACCTTTACAGATATCAGCCACAGGGCCCGATTTAGAAAATTCTTGACTATAGGCACAACTCGGGATGGGGGCCCCCCTAACACTGATGTGGGAGTAAAATTTCCAAAATTGACACACACAAAAAATAATCATGAATCATTCTGAAAGTACCATTTTACCAAGAATTGTCTGTTCGAAGCGTAGAAGCCTAGAACATTATCAAATAACAAAAAGCAATACAACATATTAACTTCATCATTAAAACACCAATACAATGCAACCAGAAAACCTTATTAATCCCTTATATACACTATAACATACATATGATGAACTATACATATAACTATACATATGACGAACCTATCAATCAAATTTGTAAGGATCTATAAAAAAAATTTCTATTAAAAAAGGTAAAATTGAAAAAAAAATTAAATTGGGAATTTTTTTCTTTTAAAATAAAAATTTTGGGGGCCCCCAACATTCGGGGGTCCCTTGGCCCGGGCCTACTGGGCCTAATGGAAAATCAGGGCCTGATCAGCCACAAGAAACAAATAATTTAAGTTCAAAATAACCAGTAGTTGGTATTGAGTCCTAGGGGGTTCGGTGCAGCGCAATGGTTGGGGCTTCGGATTTCGGCAGAGGGTGCTCGGTTCGAATTCCGACAAGTGCTACTGAATGCTCTCGTGTCTGGGCCGGGCACGTTAAATCTGTTGGTCTTTCCGCGTGGTTTGTAAGTTTGGGAGGAGGGTACGGGTCCACCCGATGTCTCCCCTGGGGGTACTCGCGAGCACTTTTTTTCATAAATAGACAGTACTGATTAATTACATATATTTTTAGTTCAAACGCGATATAGAAATCACGAATACAAACATAATTTTTGTAAAATTTTCATTACATTTTAAAACAGAGGGAATTTTTTATGCATTTTTAGTACAATTGAGTGCTGATGCCAGAGACACTATACACTCCATTGAACTTAATATATTTTAATTTCCTTTATACTCTATACTACTGTGACACTTACCCATATTCTGAAATAAAAGTTTTACAATATTTCTATAAATCACCGAAATAGACCAAGAAAAAAAAATGTGAAAAAGAACTGATTAAAAAAATATATTTTAATTTCCTTTAAACTCTATACTACTGTGACACTTACCCATATTCTGAAATAAAAGTTTTACAATATTTCTATAAATCACCGAAATAGACCAAAAAAATAAAAGTGAAAAGGTACTGAGTAAAAAAAAAATAATTTGAAGTTCAGGTAGTACTTTACAATGTTTAAATTAACACATATAGCTTAGCTTTTAGTTCAAAACATAGTAATATGTATAATACTATTGCAAAATTTCATCGAAATATATTGAAAACTTTTTAAATCATTAATTAAATGCATTTTAACATTTGGCAATGATGTGTTGAGTATAATTTCTGTATTAGTACATTTATCTAGCCGTCATGTTTTGACGGGTACAAACTAGTGTATTATAAAATCACAAGGGATTGTAGATGAGTTTTGCTTTGTTCAGACTAACTCATCGCGAATAAAATCGGAAGAGTTTTCGGCTTACTAATATTGCATCTGAAATAATCCACGTAAAATTTAATATAGCCACTCATACAGTGTTCGGACTCAAAGGGCGTTTATTGAATTGTTTTTCTGAGCTCTGCCACTAAGGCCGTCTGCACACGGAGCAACTCAAAAGGAACTGATAACCGGGTTACAAACCCGTCAGACGGGTTTGTAACCAGTTGCGCCGTGTGCGTGGCTCCATTCAATTACATAGGTTGCGACTCATCACGGACTGGTTTGTGATTTGAGTCGGTTATCAGTTTCTTTTGAGTTGCTCCGTGTGCAGACGGGCTTATGGTCGCTGTGTACCAACCCTATTCGATTCGCTCACCTCTATGTTAACCTATGTCCGATTGCCCACTTGGATTGATTTTTTTTCTTTTAACGCAGGATTACGTTCCTCCATAACGGTCCTCCGGAAAGCAAAATTTCAGATGCTAAAACCGTCCGTCGCCGAGAGTTATAGGCAGCGCGCCAAACCCAGTCTGTATCGCTTGGGCAAGCAGTAAACAGTTAAACAGAAAAGGACCAAAATACGTCAAAATTTTGACATACATACACATATATATACATACGTACATAATTATAGGTACATATATACATAACATATACTGTTTGGACCCACCCATATAGTGGGCGCTTTGCGCGCAAGAGAAGGAAGTTTTTTTGTAACGTCCTAGAGTGACGTACTCGGCTTGGATCTCTCAACTGATAACGAGCAAACATGCTGCTCTCGAAATTAATACTTAATTTTGTATTTTTATGTAAATAGTAAATGTAAATACACCTGGATAGTAAGCTCTCCCACTCTCGATTTTTACTGGACTCGAATCGTTTGAACTCTTGATTTGAAAATTTTCAAACTTTCGTTTCTTGGATATTTACGTTGGACTTCGATCGGCTTTACATACATACATACATACATACAAAATAGGTAAACAACGACAAGTAATCATCCGCGGTAGTTTCGTTAGAGGAAACTACCTGAATTTTTTTTTTATTGTACTCCGTAATAGAGAAAGAAATTTGACATCTGGGGGCATTTTTCATTATTTTTTTTTTAAAAATGCAAATAATATTTAAAAATATAAATGATTCGGGAAAAAATCTGGTATAGTGTGTTTTAAACATTATACCAGATTTTATTGGATTATCGGCATTTAGGTAGCTGTCAATAGTAGACACATTTTCTCCATAGTTTAACATGGACTTGAGCGAATCTAATAGGGTTAGTGCACAGCAAGCAACCTTAAAGGCGCATCTACACACAAGCGAAACAGCTCCCCCCGTCGCCTCTTGACACATTTTGGTGTCGATTAGTCCTCCCCCCCCCCCAACGTGGGGGAAGTATTTCGTCGCTTTGATCATTCGTCTTAAAACCGCTCTCCGAAGCGGTCTAGTACGAATCATCAAAGGCAAGAGGGACGCCATAAAACCTCCTGTCGGCGACGGGACCAATAAATCACTGCTTTCCCCTACACTTCGCTCTCTGCTTCGCGAATGCGTGCTCGCAGTGAAAGGTTAACGTAAAACCTGTCAGCTAATAGATTTGTCTGTAGAGTGAACTTTCAAATGTCAGCAATTATGACATCAAAATAAAGGGATCAGTAAATATTCCATGTTTAGTTATTTTCAGTTTTTTTAAATTAATGAATACTTTTAGGATACATCCAGACCATTGAATGCTGCGGAGATAGTTGTATGAGACGTAATTGGTTATAAGTGGTTTTACCCAGAATTATTGATTAGGTATTAAATCAACGCAACGGAGCAATTTCAGTCCAAATGGAATATTTATCTCGCACAGTTCTGAAGCCCTAAGGTTAAACGATTTAAATTTACCGAGAGAAATTGCTTGGAGAGTGGTTCGCTCAGTTTTTCTAATGAAATTACGGCATAAAAAAATAAACATTAAAAATAAACTGAATTGGAGACATTTATTTAATTATAATTGTTATTATTGCTTTACCTGCACTTCCATGTAAAGCTTTTATATGTTATTGCGATGACGGCTGTGTAATGATAATGTGTCTTTTCATTTTAGAATTGCTGATTAAGCACTAAATCAGGACGGGCTGTTACTTAACAATTTTGGTAGTCTGAAATGATCCGAACAGATCACGGCGCTCATTATAAATGTGGTTTGGATCACATGGGCTTTCAGACCCGCATCACAACTCTAAGGTTAACTGCTGAAGTTTACCTGGCGACATTGCTCGAGGATGTCCCTGTAATCAATAAAAATGATGACATCAAAAGAAATGCTTCCAATTCCGTCGCGATGCTTTTGTTTTTCCTTCCTCGGCCCCCCCCAAAAATGCCTTTCCCACAGCACCGTGATTGAGAAAATGATTTTTCTATTAACCCCTCTGTCACCTGCGTCTCGCTCCATCACAGCTAAAGGATATGAGAAAAAAATAAATAAACAAACCGGCGGGACGGATTTGAATAAATGCCCCATTTTCGCGCATTACCATTTCTACACCTTTTACGGTGCTAATGGGCGAAGAAGTTTCTCGCCAAAGAAAGAAAGAACAAAAAAAACCGGCCTATCAGCGATTCATCAGTAATTTGATACATCATTTTCCTCGCCCCTCTGCCGAACGGGACCCCCACAATTAGCCGACATTTTGCCGCGGACGCGATCGGCAATTAATTGCCGGATGGATGAGCCCCATGCCAGAATTATTGCCTCGGCGACATTTTAGGGCAGGTAGGGGGGGAACCCTATCGAGACGGCACAGATTGTTATTATTTTTCGACACCCTATAATTAATAATTATTCAGTGCGAGTGCTAGACCCCAAGGTTGATGCTGATTGCCGGTATCTGCACCCAATCAACACCGTCACGGTTTTTCTCTCTCTCTCCAGAGAGAGAGAAAGAAAGTAGAAAAAAAGAAAGACAGAAGCGAAGAAAATGGGAAATGCATACAAGGCTGGTCGATGATACGACGGCTCGTCAGAATTCGAAGAATTAAACGACTGGAGCTAAAGGAAACCTCTGCAAACATTTCAGAGTTTGGATTTAAGGTGTCCAATTTATCAGCAGAAGGGGAAAAGCGATTTTTCAAAGCAGACATTAATGTGTTGCCATCGTCTATTAAAAAACTTACATACCTAAGTTGAAAACTGGAAGGGGTTGTGTTAAAGATAACAGAGTAAGGCCGTCTGCACACGGAGCAACTCAAAAGAAACTGAGGTACTTACGTATTATAGCTGAAGCTTTGCGGTTTGGCGAAAAAGCGGCAATAAAGCGCCAATTATGCACCCCATCCTTGTTGATAGTATTGTTTTCGCCATTCATTGCTCTTCGCTCCCGTTCTAAGTTTCGTTTTGAAGATTTTCTTTATTTTTTTAGGTTATGAAAGTTATTTGACAAAGATCTTTTATAAAAGAAGTTTGACGAGAAATATGACAGTGTAATACCTCAACTTTGATAAAAGATAACTTTTATAAAAGTTGGGTTCTTCGTCAAAGTTTTATAAAAGATTTCGGTGCCCGGATGTTATAAACAGCATGTTAAAAAAATACAAATGTGTGGAAAACGCGGCAGATAAAGAACAAGATTTCGATTCGAAATAGTTTTAGCTCTAATTAAAAATTGCGCACTAATGACAAAACAGAAATACACGAAAAATATTCAAAATGAGTATGTTAAAAACGCAAATCTTTCGAAGGGAAAGTCTTAGGATGCTGAAATTTTGCATGGTGGTTACTCCTAAGCTCTAGATGCCCACTAAGAAATATTTTTTAAAATTACAAATATTAAGGGGTTTAAAAGGGGCTTAACCCCCTCCCCACTGAAAAAAAAAACCCATTGTATCTCTGAAACCATAGGACCCAGGAAGTTGAAATTCCGTATGGTGGTTCCCCTTAAGCCCTAGGTGCCCACTAAAAAATCTTTTTGAAAAATGCAAATTTTAAGGGGGTTAAAAGTGGCTTAACCCCCCTCTAAAAAACCCCCCATAGTATCTCTGGAACCATAAGGCCTAGAAAGCTGAAATTTTGCATGGTGTTTCCCCTTAAGCCCTAGGTACACACCAATAAATATTTTTTAAGAGCTCGAATTTTAAGGGATTTAACCCCCTCCCCCCTAAAAAATCCCACTGTATCTCTGGAACCATAGGGTCTAGGAAGCTGAAATTTTGTATGGTACTTCCCCTTAAGCCCTAGGTACACACCAATAAATCTTTTTTAAGAGCTCGAATTTTAAGGGATTTAGCTCCCTTAGATAGAAATAACTTTTATAAAAGATCTTTGTCAAAGAACTTTGATAGTGTAATAGGGGTATTTGGAGGTTATAGCATTTCTTTTATGTATAACTGTTATAAAAGACACAAATAACTTTTTAAAAATATCTTTGTCAAAGAACTTTGATAGTGTAATATAGACCAAAAGGAAGAAGATGCATTGTCTTTTTTCCAGATCCGTGGAATTTTGCCCAGTCAGCGTGTATGCCCTAACTTTCACAACATACGTGCCTATTTTAATCGACCAGTAGCTGGAGATGTAATATTAAAGATTGCGGCAAAACAGTCAGAATTCAGAAGGAAAACTGGTTCTACGGTTCCAGATTGCCATTACTTTAAAATCCCGATTGCCAAACTTTAAATATTTGCATTTTCCGTCGAAACCTGTATGCATATCAATTTGTGTCTAATTTGCATTACCCCTTCTTGGCGAATCGCTTTTTTTTTTGTCTAAGAGTGTATTCCTATTTTGTCTTTAATATGAAATTTTTAATTAGATCTAAAATTATCTATAGCGAAATCATGTTCTTCAGCTGCTTATTTTTTTTAAACTTTTCCACGTGTTTTCCAAATACTTTTTTAAACATTCTGCTGCTAAAAATGTTGATGCATGTTTAATAACTGCTTTCGTATATTTCATACACGTGCTTCGCCACAGATTACACGAGTGCCATGAATTATGTCATTTGGTTCATTTAATTTCAATTAACTTTAGCAGTAAGGTGGGGTCATTTTTCATAAGGAGTTCATCGCAGAATTTAACGACAGTGATCCGAATTTAAATACGAGTTTTGGATATTTCATTTTTATTTTGGGGATTTAAAACCACTTTACAACCTCCTAAAAAGTTGATTTTATACATCTTTCTTGGCCAGCACCTAGAGCCTAAGAGGAAACGCCATGCAAAATTTCAACTTCTTCGGCCTTATTGTTCCAGAGATACAGTGGGATATTTTTTTTTTTTTTTTTTGGGGGGGGGGACTAAAACCCTTAAAATTTGAATGTAAAAAAAGATTTATTGGTGTGCACTTAGGGCTCAAGGAAAACCAACCAACAAAAATTTCAGCTTCCAGGCCTTATGGTTCCAGAGATACCGTGGGTTTTTCTTTTTTTTTTTTGGGGGGGGGGGGGGCTAAACACCTTAAAGTTTGAACTTAAAAAAAAGATTTATTGGTGTGCACCTAGGGCTTAAGGGAAATCAACAAACCAAATTTCAGCTGCCCAGGCTTTATGGTTCCAGAGATACAGTGGGTTTATTTATTATTTTTTGGGGGGAAGGGGGCTACAACCCTTAAAATTTGAACCAAAAAAATTATTAGTGTACACCTAGGGCTTAAGGGAAACCAAATAAACAAATTTCAGCTTCCCAGGCCTTATGGTTCCAGAGATACAGTGGTTTTTTTAGAGGGAAGGGGGGGGGGCTAAACCTCTTAAAATCCGAACTTTAAAAAGATATTTATAGGTGTGCCCCTAGGGCTTAAGAGGAACCACCATACAAAATTTCAGCTTCCTAGGCCTTATGGTTCCAGAGATACAGTAGGATTTTTTTTGGGGGGGAGAGGGGGCAAAGCCCCTTAAATTTCGAGCGTTCAAAATGATTTATTGGTATGCACCTAGAGCTTAAGAGGAACCACCATAGGAAATTTCAGCTTCCTAGGCCCTGTGGTTCCAGATATACAGTGGGTGTTTTTAGAGGGGGCAGGAGGTTAAGCTCTTTTTAACCCCCTTAAAATTTACAGTTTCCAAAAAAAGATTTCTTAGAAGGCACCTAGGGATTATGGGGAACCACTATACGAAATTTCAACTTCCTAGGCCCTATGGTTACAAAGATACAGTGGGTGTTTTTAGAGGGGGGGCAGGGAGTTATGCCCTTTTTAACCCCCTTAAAATTTGTATTTAATAAAAAAAAATCTTATTGGGCACGTAGAGTTTGGGAGTAACCACGTTTTCCACACATTTGTATTATTTTAACATGCTTCTGCTCGAAATGTTTATAATTTCCGGGCAGGAAATAGGTTGCCACTGTGAAGTGACTTGTTGGCGAGTAGATATTACGCCAAGGGTTAAAGGCTGCCAAGCTTCAGCTATAATACGTAAGTACCGAAACGGTAAACTGACTCAAATCACAAACCAGTCTGTGATGAGTCGTAACCTATGTAATTGAATGGAGCCACGCACACGGCGCAACTGGTTACAAACCGGGTTTGTAACCAGTTGCGCCGTGTGCGTGGCTCCATTCAATTACATAGGTTACGACTCATCACAGACTGGTTTGTGATTTGAGTCAGTTATCAGTTTCTTTTGAGTTGCCCCGTGTGCAGACGGCCTTAATCTTGCTAAAACAAACCAAATGTGACTTCAGTTATTGATCCTAGAAATAGTTGACACAAAGAAAGAAAAAAAAACTGCACAGGAAGGAAGCTAAGAATACTGCTATGTCTTAGAAGCAGGTTTAAATACCGAAAAAAAAAATGGACGAAAAAACTTCATAAAGCCCGATTTTAGGCACGCAAGCTAGAGGAATAACAGTGAGTTTTTTTCAGATAAGAATTGCAGTATTTTTTACCATAAGACGCACCTCAAATTTATGGGGGGATTTTTAGGAAATAATATTTTGTATTTGGTTAGGAATATAAAGATAAAAGTGTGTGTGTGTGTGTGTTTGTTTGTTTGTTTTACCTTCGGATACTAAGGCGTACCCCGATTTTAAGTCGATTTTTTTTATGTAAAAAGGTACGTCTTATGGTCCGAAAAATAATGTAATCCATAGCTTCGTTTACTAACGTTTATTCTGATCTCGTTGCGTTGAAGAAAGAAGTTGTTTCTCGTAAAAACACGTCAGTTGTAACGACAGAGTTTAATTTTGGATAAAAGGTAAGACGATGGGAAAACTAGTTTTATATTAAAAGTTCAAAATACTGAGAACAAACGCAAACGTTTCAATATGGCTTGATTCGACGCAATTATGTTAGAAGATGAATAAAGATTTTATAAGCAAGAATTAATCCATACCTTCTTATAATACGGACTCTATACTAACATGCATCGTTGGATGACAGTGAAGTGGTGAGTTAATTCTTAAGACATCCTATTTCTTACTGTAGTTCTTAAGGCTACTGTGTACTAACCTATTGGATTCGCTCACCTCAGTGTTAACCTATGGAGAAAATGGGTCCACTTGGATTGCCGACTTTATTCAAAGTTTTTTTTAAAATTGTATTTAGTGATAGAGAAAGAAATTTGATACCTTGGGGAATTTTTCGTTTTAAAAAAATGCAAATAATATTTTAAAATTTTAATTATTCGGGGAAAAATCTGGTAGAGTTTGTTTTAAACGCTCATCAATTCATTTGGTGGACGCAGTTTATAAAATGAATCCTTTCGCAAGGTGTAGAAAATTTCGGGCTATCTGAAAATACCATTTTTATTGGACGATCGGCATTTATGTAGCTGCAAACAGTAGACACATTTTCTCCATAGGTGAACATTGAGGTGAGCAAATTCAATAGGGTTAGTACACAGCAATCTTAATCCTGGAAATAACGAAGGAAAAAAGCAAGCAAGGAACTCGAGAAAGCAGTTTCATTTTGAGAAAAACAATATTTATTTAGATAGAAACTGTGGAAATTCGTAAGAAAATCTTACGAATGTCGGCATGACGCCGTTGTATTAAGCGTTTTAATAAATGAGGATTGATTTTTAAAGCTAAAAGCATTCCTTTACCTTTCATTATAAGCACAATTGCTTTAGTATCAGAAGCTTATCTAATGGGAAAGAAATGGATAAATTCTTTTTAAATCGAAAATCAATTTTTGTCATTTGTTGATCTTGAATAGTATAGGAGGAACTGTCTAGAGATAACTTAAAAAGCAAAAGAAAATCCTTTCAAAGAATGTCAAATATCACTTGCCTCTGGCCAACGGAAGTTTGAAGAAGGCACTGTAACGACTCCCGTACACTAACGATTATCTTCGCACGTGGAAATTCCAGGTAAAATCACCCAGCACGCGACGTGTGCACATAATTGATTTAGACAACTCAGACAGACGGTCGCCTGGCGACATAAAAGACCGGAAGAGCTAACGACGGCTCGCGGAGCAGTACGCCAGCTACAAAGGGTAGTTGTCGACCGGAGGCGTCTAGCCGGCTGGGAATGTAACTGAATAAAGAAAGAATGCGTGTTCCAGACCTTTAGACAACGTTCGGCGGAGGTATATAAAGTCGCCGAAAGCCAGTGGAGACAGTTAGTCAGTTATTCAGGGATGTAGTTAGTCAGAGTTAGTTAAAGATGAAGATAGAGGGATGCTGAAGCCGGAGACAAGGAGATACTTCCGACCCTAGAAAGACTTGAATGAGCGCAGCGACAACTGAAGTCCGACCTTCCTCGTCGAAGCCGTGATTCCACGAATTTAATTTTTTTATTATATTGTAAATAGCCTGTACTTGATCGAGAAATGCAATTAAAGCATAAAATACAAAAAGACTGGCAGTCTTTTATTTAAGGCAAAGTCCTTACAGCACTAGACACGTGTGTATGGCTCCGCAGCATCAATAAAAAGACCTCTCCGTCTATTCTTCCTGAAACTGGTGGGCGTCTTTACATAGCATTTGTCTTTGTGCACTCGTTACATTACTATCCCTGTCAGACTCTCGTCTCCCATTCTTAAGTGGAATTGATGAAGGTGAGTAATAGCGTCTTCAATAAGCACCAAAAGAAACGAAAACAGGTGTCGAAAGCTATACACCTTTGGAAACCCTCGACAATAGTGAGTTAGTCAGGTCATTTAAAATGATTAGGGAAACACAGCGGCGCATTTCCAAGGCAGTAGCCGTGGACAATGAAATTCATGATAGGTGGTCTGCGTAGCGCGGATGGAAAAGGCCGGTTGTTGTTCGAGAAAGGGAGAGAAGAATGCATAAATACAGACGCCGGTAACGAACGATAGAATAGAGTGGACGGTTGAAGGGTCGGGACACGTACGGAGAGAGAGTGTCGTACGGACTTTGAAGAATGAGCCCGGCTCTCATGAGCTTAGTAACGTCGTTGGAACGAACCTTTGTAAATGATTTATTTAACCAAGATTTTAATGTGTCAATAAACCAGATGTAAATAAGAGTTGATTCTACTGTTATAATTACTTCTACATGATAATGATTTGTCGGATCACGACCTTAAAGGTTAACAATCCCCTTCCTTGCACATGTTCGAAGGAACAAAAAAGGTAGTTCTACGCTCAGCTCGAGCATTTAGAGGTCCTATTAATCGCAATAACTACCCTAGAACAATTCGCGTTTGGGTAATGTTGGCACCATTCCTTCTAAAACCTACGATCATTCCACTTCAAAGTTTGTCAGATTTTAGCTACTTCACGTTATTTACGGTTCGGCACAATTAAATAGTCTCCGCATACCTTCAGCTATCCATCTGTTACAAGCTTAGCGGTTTAAATAAAGCACCCGCAGGGAAATCACAGAGCAGAAAATGGCCTAATGGCTTCTGAATGTACGCTTCTTGTCTCTTGATTATGTGTTTTTAGAGCTTTAGATAACGAAGGATTTTATAATTTGCAGCTACAGGATTATTGCATTTGACTTAAATAACCGAAAAATAAATTTACATCATCACTATGAATGATATGAAAAAAAATCGAGCACATCTATTGAAAATTGACAAAAAGGACGGAAAAACAATATGTGCCTTTAGAGTACTAGTAAAAGCCAAGTAAGAGGTGCACTCCATCGATATCTTTATGTCAGGGGAGATAATAGCCCCAGAGTTATTGTATGTTTATTCACAACGCTTATTTGCTCTGCAGAAACCAAAATAACCAATGCTCAATTATTTTCAACTTGGTTTTTTACACGAGTAAAAAGATCTTTAAATCCAACGCACATAAAACATAAATCCATACCCCGTGAACAATCAGGCTACACGGCTTTTTATAAAACCAGTCGACTGATTCCTTAACTTATTTCCGTGGATAATAACTTTTTGGCATAAATGACGGTATTTATGATTTTGTCTCATTTTTTTTATTATTTATTTATTCCAGGAGTGATCAAGAGATTACGGTAACCAGACGAAAAATGGGGAGGCAAACAAAATCTCCTATTAACAAACATTGCATAAATCCGGCGCCGTTCCAAAGTAGCTTCTTCCCTTTACCCTTAAAATGGGGCGAATTATTACCGAGCACTGTTGGCATTTCTCCCCACTTGCGGGCTGACATTCTACGCATTCCTAATCTCTTTTGCGGTAGTCTCCTGTTCTAACGAGCCAGGTTATTCGATTCTTAACACCTGCCTTTTGCCATAAATCTGCGGATTTCGAAACGAAAACAGCGATTACGGAGGCCCGGGCTTAATTGATACGGCCCCTAATCCCCGATGTGGGCTGGAAATTTTCGTGTGCGCCTTCGTACTTTTTTCCGAAATTCCATGCTTTGTTGATGCGTTCACTTCACGACTCTTGAATCCACCTGTGATTAGCAAATGCCTATTTTGGAATTTTGTTTTTCACGGAATGAAAGTAGAGCGCCAAATGCAATGCAAGTTTTTTTTACAAACATTTAATTACGGTGAAATTTCTCTATGGCGGCCAGTCATGATGCTGAAAAATATATTTATATATTTCAGGTAGTCTCTTCTAACGAAATTACCGCGGGTTATTAAAGTAGGATTACTAATCGTTTGCTTACCCTTTTTTTTTACGCATGCTGGTACTTTTCTGTTTAACTGTTTACTGCTATACTGAGTTTGGCGCGCTGCCAAAATTATAACTCGCGACGCAGGACTTTTTTTTCTCTCCGAAGGACTGTTATCAAGGAACGCAATCCTAACGTTAAAAAGTGTGTCGTTTTCAGGGGGGGGGGGGGGGGGGGGCTGGCTGCGATAAGTGGTTTCTTCCACGACATTGGTTCTATGGAGTCTTGAATCGGTTCTGAACCAGATAGGGTTTAAAGGAATGGCCGTTGAACAGAGGTTTCACTGTATTTCAATTTAATTTAGGAAAAACCACTTAAATTTGGGAGCGATTACAGCATGGGACTTTCTAGCTATGTATCCAGTAGCCGTTATGGCGGAGCGAGGATTTTACCCTCACAAGTCTTCAATCCCCATGTTCAGCTATGGTTTTACCCTGTCCAAGCCAAGTAGGTCCAAGGCCACTGTACGCTGGACATGTATATTTCGCAATTAGGTTCGCCTATCAGGGCGTGCTCTACGTATTTGGCTATTTGCGTTTTGCATCTGAAGGTAGATCTTTTAGTGCGGTGCGCATTCTTCTCGATTTTTCTTTTTCGAATGAAATTTTTGGTAAAGTTATTTTAATTTTCTAACTACATATATATATATATATATATATATATATATCAATAATTTAATGCCGTTTAAACAATTAATAAGTAACAATTTCCAAATTTGAAGAATGACGCTTTATTTGAAATTCTACCTTAAGATGAGGCAAAAAACAACAGAAATTAAATATATGCATTCTCTAGTGTGTTATTAGTAAAATATTGAGAAAAATTCCTGCAACAAGGACACTGAGGATTTGTGCCGTCAACTGAGGCTAAGCCGTTAGGAGTTTTTTTTTCCGGAGGGGAAACAGAAACTGATTTATGGCGTAGAAGACACGGCCATGAAATTTCATTCAAAGGCATTCAAAGAATCTTAGACTCCAGATTGTGTTGTCAGTGGTAGATCTTCGCACGGGCACGCTTGGGGGCCTCTGAAAGTTAGTAGTTTCAAAAAGAGATACATTCTGCAAAATTCTTTTATTAAATAATAAACTGATTTACTTTGTAATTAATATTATTGTATAACATTATACATTTACGGGGTTCCCACCTATATCCGGTACACCCCCCCTTCACTTCTAAACAGTGACAGCATAGGCCATAAAGTTGGTGTCCAGGTATAGTAAAAAGGCTATGCGCTACTCGATGAGACAACTTACAACGCCATCTATCGGCAAATTTTGGAATTAGTGTTCTTATCTCAAAAACGGTACAAGATACGGGAAAAAAGTCAATTACAAAGTTGTTCAACATCAACTATTTAGTACGAAAAGACACCTTCCGCACATTAATCTTAAAACAGAATGTAGAAAAGGAACATTTGTTTGGTCCCTATTTCGAAAATTGTCATGTCATAAAGAATGGAAGAAAGAAACTGAGACACTTCCCTACCTTCTTTGACTTTTTTCCCTATCTCGTACCGTTTTTGAGATAAAAACGCTAATTCCAAAATTTGCCGATAGATCGCGTTGAAAGTTGTCTCCTCGAGTAGCGCATAGCCTTTTTACTAGACACCAACTTTATGGTCTAAGGTGTCCCCGTTTAGAAGTTAAGGAGGGGGGGGGGTGTAACGGATATAGGTGGTGTAAGGACTTCGCCTAAAACCAAGACTGACAGCCTTTAAAATTTACAAAATGCTTTATTGGCATTCTAGATTAAATATAGGCTTTATACAATAATTACAAAAAAATAAGCACTATCTGAGGCTATTTCGCGGGATTCAGGATATCATGATGGACCACGGCAGGCGCTCGATCTCTGGCACGCGTCCGACGACGAGGGGTGTCCACACCTGTAAGGAAAAAGTCAACTGCTCCCATTTACATCAAGGTGGCGAATATATATCCTCGCCCATCTCTGTGGGTGGTTGAAGCGTGCTCCCTTTGAACCCTTTCATAGACCGTCTTCAGACCATTCCGCATCTTCCGCTAAAAGGCTAGGTGATTATCCTCTGGACAGGCTTTGTCTGCAAGCAGGGGGGATTTCTTACAGAAGACGGCCTCCTAATTGTCCGACGGCGACACGGCGTCTGCCACAATTTGGTGACAAAGCGACTGTCACCGATGAATACGGTAGATTCATAATGGACGTCTTGCCGTTAGGCTCTCTCAGGAATCCCGAGTGTGAAAGGGACGTAAAGTCATTACAGACTAAAATTCCTCCCCTCCCCAGATTTTTTTCTGCAGAAGTTTCCACCTGCAAAAAAAAAACAGAACAAAACATTGTCCTTCTCAGGACAATTTCAATTATAAAACTTTTCACGAAGGCAAATGCACGCCCAATTGACATTACGAGTAGACCGTTAATTTTGATCAAACTCTGGCTTTACCTTCATGAAAGAAAATTTTTAACTGTACTTCAAAGTATCAGTTTAAAGCACATCAAAAGGAATTTATAATTAAAATTTACGCACTTTAAAATCTCTAATAAGAGAACATGCCGTAGCAAAGAAATTATAAAAATTACACAATAATATAACAAGTCATGGCAAAAATTTTAAATAAAATCGTATACTAATACATGTCATATCAAAAAAAAAAAATTAAATTCATAGAACACTAGTACGTACACACGACACTACATAAAAAACATCATAACTAGTAAATCACTCAACTGGGATCCCATAATTTACCTTAATTGTGATCACATGACACAATAAATTCTCAAATTGATATTAAACACAGTTATAATGAAACAACTTTATACAAATAAAATTAAACACAAATCCAAAATGGATACCTAAACTTCATACAGAACATATCATCACGGTTACTAATACACATGAAAATTTTTAATTTCTTACTTATCTTTTAATACATTTAACACTTATCGTCATAAAAATAATTTAATACTCGGCTTTCCGTAGATCCTGGATCAGGGAACTTAATTCGTTCACGATTACCTGTGATCCAATCTGCCGTTTCCATTTAAGTGGACAGTCATCAGTGACCTAAATTTAAATATTCATTTTATCCTACTATAGGATTCACAATCGATTTAGGGTCTAATTTTTCAGTACTGACTGACATAAAATTATAACAAAATAGCTCATTGGCTCATTCCTTATCAAAAAAAAAATTCACAAACCTTACATTCCTTTTAATCACTTTGTTTCTTTGACAACACTTACATTTATCTGTTGTCGTAACAACTCTTCAGACAAAACTTATCGATTTCACAATAAATCATCCAATTGCGGTATTCAAACACCGTACGGAGTGCATTTTGACTCCAATTACTACCTTCTTAGGTATACACAAAAACATACACATTTGCATTTAAAAGTTAGCCAACACCTTTCTGAGGCATTCTACTGGCTAATTCAACAAACAAAACAGAACATAAAATGTTACAATTGAACATTAACTAAAACCTATCTGAGGCATTCCAACACGGCATACATAAAACCGTCATATGGCGTTTGCCACTACAAAACCGTTATATTATGATAACGTCAAAGGAATTTCACCTGAATTTTCCTTTAAAGCAAAACTCAACTTCTATGGTCGAGTCGTTCAAATTTACAAACAATTACATGTTACAATTCATAAAAAAAAACATTACTCAAACGAATACACATTAATTTCTTGTCACATTTTTACACTGAAACTACAATTAATCAACATACCTATAATATACATTTAAAATTTTGCGACTAAACTTCGGCTTAGCCTGGTGTTCGGCGGGAATTAACAGTGTTAAGACGTTTCTTATAATTCTTAACATTAGGGAATTTCCCCTTTTGACATTTGTCACAAGCCGACACGTAATCATTTATGTCTAAGTGACAATATGGCCAGTAAAAATACTGAGTTAATGATTCTTTCATCTTAGCAACGCCTAAATGAACATTAGTTTGTTCGTGGCGGAGTCTTTTTAATTTCTCTCGATACTTTCGAGGCACAATAAGCAGTTTTCTAGTGGTTCCATCGTTATTTTTTTTCTGGTAAAATAACATCTTTTTTACCACTACGTACTTATTTTCTTCGGGCGTCTTCTTTTTCGCCCTATCAAAAATTACTTTCAATTCTTCGTCCTCACTTTGTGCAACTCTAAATTCTTCGGGTGAAGTCTTTAATAAGTCGGGAGTAATTATTTGTTTCTCCTGGAGAGGCAAGATAGTCGCGCTCTCTTCCGAAGTGATTTCTTCTACCGCTTCTGCTCCGGGGATCACTTGCTCTATTTTCGTTATTTCATCTCCCGTGTCTAGTATTTCTCTATCTAATTTTAGTTTTTCGGCCCGAGTTTGCACAGTATTTTTCACCTGAACTTCTACATTCCTGTTGATCTTCTCAAGCAAGGCTGCCGTTTTATTTCCTAACAAATAGTGTTTCTGCTCGAAATCCGTATTGCTGACAGCTGCTCTAGTTATGGTGTGGCCCCATTCACATTTTAAATCGACCTCTGCTATAGGTAAGCAAACGGATGAATCTAACAAAGGTGCACTGACATAAACGTGCTCTCCTGTGTACATATGGGGTTGTACCAAATTTTTAGAAATCAGATCAAGGCTCGCTCCTGTGTCTCTCAGAATAGACGTAGATTTTCCATTAACGACTCCCTGCTGATATAAGGAGTCATCACGCCACTCGAGTCTCCTCCACTAGTTTCTGTTGCCGCGATAATTTCCGTCTCTTTAAGTTTAGGGCACTGTGGTCTCAGATGGTCATAAGAACCACACTCGTAACAACGGAGCTGTTTTCTCTTCTCAAAAATTCTTTCCTTGTTTTGTCCACTAGAAGCTTCTTTTTCCACATCTTTTTTTTTCTTTCTTCTCTTCCTTAAATTTATGGTTATTGTTAAATGGCTTATTAAATTTATCTGTGGACTTTTGATTCTTTGGGAATTCTCTTGTTCTGAAACTGTCTTGTAAGCTTTCATACTTATCGATTTTTTCAGCTAATTCTAAAGGAGTATTAATCTGCATCCACTGCTCCAAAAAATGATCTTTTATATCGGCAGGTACCGTCTCTTCATCTGTTCCGTTATGTGTAAGTCTCTCAGTTTCTTAAATGTAGTGATTTCTAAATCCGCTATCCATTCATCATAATAGCCACTAAGCTCATGGGCATAATTCCTCCATGACTTATCTGCGAGTTTAGGATGGCGATAAAACAGTTGTTTTAATTTTTCCGTATTCATCCTAAATCTCTGGAGAATCATCTCTTTGACGTAGTCATAATCTTTTGCCTGTTCTGGCGATTCTCTGGCCATCGTGTTGGAAATTTCTGGGGTTAGTACCCCTAACAAATATGGCACCCAATCTTCTTTAGGGACTCCCGCCATCTCTGCTCTCCTCTCGAAATTAATTAGGTACAGGCCCATTTCGTCTCGTTTCTCGTCAAATTTCTGTATGGTTTTAAGGAGCTGAATGTTCTGAGTTGCGTCTGCATCTCTGTCCCTCCCATTTCGGGCTCTATTGTCTCCATTATTTCCTAATTCCAGTCTCCTCATTTCGAGAGTAAGTTGGTCTTGACGAATTTTGTCTTCTCTTTCTTTCCTATCTTCAATAATACGCTCTAGTGCGAGTCTAGCGTCTTCTTCGACGTAATTTTCATTTTCTGTAACGATCTTCTTAATTTCGAAGACCCTAAGCGTATCGTCAGCTTGTCCTCCTAACTCTTCTAAAAGTTCTAAAAGATCCTCTTTCTTACCCTTATTTAAAAAGGACATTTTTCTAACTTTAGGGTGACTAACTGTATGATAAACAATAAAATTATCCCTCAGCTACTAGCTATACCTTCCGACGGTATGTGTCCTAACCGGAACTAACAAGTTCAAAACTGATCAATTTTAGACCGAACTATAATTTTAGCCCTTATGAGCACCAAACTAGCACCGCACAATATAAACATTCACAATTTACTCAATACCTATCAAATCAAAATACCGAACTCTTATACTGAATACACATAAACAGAATTCTCAAGTTAATCCACACTTTAAAGTTATATATTCTAACTCTATATAGATTTCCAACACAGTAATACACAAATACTAAATTATCACTGTTAATATCAAAGCACAAGAAACTTAAATATATCTGTTACTATTAAAAGAAAAAAATACTAAATAAACACTGTTATTATAAAAAGCAAAAAAAGTTCACTTTCTTTAAAAATAGAGAAAAACATACAGTATTTGCAATTAACAAAACACAGAAATTGGCTAAACTTATTGCAATTCCTAACAAACAAAATATTGGTTCTTTACTTGAACACTAAATGGTTACTCATTCATATACCATAAAAACACATAGAAATTGGTTTTACTTATCACAATTCCTAAAACAATAGTTCCTACTTAGAACTTCAAATGGTTAACTCATACACCATTAAAACACAAAAATTGATTTAAATCATCCAAATTTCTAATATAAAATATCAGTTCTAAAATATCAGTTCTTAATACGGACTCTAAATGGCTACTTATACATATACCATTTAAAAAACACAGAAATTGATTTAATTCATCAAAATTTCTAAAATATCAGTTCTTAATACGAACTCTAAATGGCTACTTATACATATACCATTTAAAAAAACACAATAAAATAATTTTTACTTATTGCATTTATACAAAACCATTATTTAGTTTTTAAATCAAAGCCAGAATCTGATAAAAGAATCGGCCTACCTGTAATCCTTTCGATCATCCCTGATATCCTATCCCACTTCTGACGCCATTTTATAACAGTCTGTAAGGACTTCGCCTAAAACCAAGACTGACAGCCTTTAATATTTACAAAATGCTTTATTGGCATTCTAGATTAAATATAGGCTTTATACAATAATTACAAAAAAATAAGCACTATCTGAGGCTATTTCGCGGGATTCAGGATATCATGATGGAACACGGCAGGCGCTCGATCTCTGGCAAGGGTCCGACGACGAGGGGTGTCCACACCTGTAAGGAAAAAGTCAACTGCTCCCATTTACATCAAGGTGGCGAATATATATCCTAGCCCATCTCTGTGGGTGGTTGAAGCGTGCTCCCTTTGAACCCTTTCATAGACCGTCTTCAGACCATTCCGCATCTTCCGCTAAAAGGCTAGGTGATTATCCTCTGGACAGGCTTTGTCTGCAAGCAGGGGGGATTTCTTACAGAAGACGGCCTCCTAATTGTCCGACGGCGACGCGGCGTCTGCCACAATTTGGTGACAAAGCGACTGTCACCGATGAATACGGTAGATTGATAATGGACGGCTTGCCGTTAGGCTCTCTCAGGAATCCCGAGTGTGAAAGGGACGTAAAGTCATTACAGTGGGAACCCTGTATACATTAATAGTATTCTATTTAGAACAAACGGTCTCAAACCGAAGTCGCGCTTGGAGCCTCTCCAACTGCTTGATCCGCCACTGATGGTTGTGCTCTATGAAAACAAATTAATGACGACAATAGAGGAACGAATCTTCCAAGGCCAAACCAAGAGGTACTATGATGAATGCCAAGCCTCGATCATTATGAGTCGATACAATTGATCAAGATTCTTGAAGGCTAATTATTGGGGAGAGAGAGGGGGGACTTGAGAACGTCGAATATACAAACTTTGGCCCATTCGAGGCCAAGATTATAAATCTAAAAGCGAAACCATCCCACCCGAAGGCATGCGGCAAGTTTGGCTGAAAACGCATGGTCGTTGCGTGTAGTCCTGCACATACAAGAAAGTCTCGTTTTCAGAAATTAATTTAAGGCAGTTGTAATTCTTTAGTACAGGGGTGGGCAGACTTTTCCAGGGTACGGGCTACTTCTAATTTTTTCAAGGTGTTGCGGTCCACCCAGTGGCATAGGTAGGGTGAGCTAAAAAAATGGTCTACAATATTTATTATAACTTAATAATAAATACGGAATATGTACTTACCTACATAACTACAATAAAAAAACTTACTCTTTTAAAACCTCGTTTAAAGCAAAAAGCAAGATACAAACATAATAATAATAGCCTCAAATATAATGATATCAAATGATGCATTTATTATCAAACAATTCAAATTACATTAAAAAATAAATAATTTTCATCTAAAGTTACTTCTTGTAGTTATAGTTAGTAAAAGACTTAGTCTGCATACTTAGTCTCTATAAATCTGTTTCTTTTAGTATGCGCGTTCTTGTTGCCAACTTGGGGTTTTCTCCCCTTAATTTGGGGGTAAGTTAGACGAAAAGGGGTGTTTTTAGGGGCCCCATTTTTTTAGGGGCATTGTGTGGGGGGAACATTTTTTAATATTTTGTACAATCGAGACGCGTTTCTTTTATGAATTAGATTTTGTAAGTTCCATACATATGTCAAATGTAAATAAACCTCCATTTCATTATGCAAGTGTGTACTTTCTATTTATTTCAATTTATCTCTCAAACAGGATGCCTATTTGGAACCAGAATTTCTTTTAGGAAGGTCTAGGGTGATCTCAAGTTGGTGTCAGGGGGGAAACAGGGGGATTTCTAGATGGCGCTAGGGGGAGGCGTTTTGTAGAGGTTGGCAACACTGCTTAGGTCTTAGTAAAGGCGGTCACCACAAAATGTCTTGGTGGTCCACCGGTCGATTGCGATCGACTTAATGCCCACCCCTGCTTTAGTACTAATTCCATGAGGAGTAAGACTAGGTCAACACATGCTTCTCTTAGCCTGGACAAGTCCAGTTTCCGGCCGGAACCTCGTGGTGGTGGGAGCAACCAAAGAGCCAAAGCCGATCTCAATTCATCCTACAGCTCTCATAGAGGATGCAACTCCCCTTAGAGAGCCATAGTTACTCTAGCCATTACCCACACTCAAATCAATTTCATCACTTTGAAATTGACTTCTCTGGGAAGGAGTCACACTTCACCAACGCCGGAATCTGGCCAGGCCAAGATTGTAAAGCAAACACATTGTAAAATTGTAATTGTAAAACTGTTGTTGTTGTTATTTCTTACGCCCCCTGGCTGGAAGTTCCAGACCAGGTCCATATAGGCAGCGGGCTGAAGTGTACGGCTCCAGATTTTTAAATAGGACCACAAGGGTCGGAGTTCGTCTTAACTAGTTGTCACATCAATTTTGACCGAGCACCCCCATGGGCGACATCTGGGAGGACCTGGACGTACCTTCTTCCACCCTCACTGACCTCATGCCTTGATTTTCCATTAGGCCCAGGCCTAGGGCCCCCTAAAAAAAATTTATTTCAAAAGAAAAAAATTCCCAATTAAATTTTTTTACCTTGTTTAATAGCAATTTTTTTATATATCCTTTCAAATTTGATTGATAGGTTCATCATATGTATAGTTCATATGTATGGTATAGTGTATATAAGGGATAATAAGTTTTTCTGGTTGCATTGTATTGGTGTTTTAATAATGAAGTTAATATGTTGTATTGCTTTTAGTTATTTGATAATGTTTTAGGCTTCTACGCTTCAAATAGCCGATTCTTGGTAAAATGGTACTTTCACAATGATTCATGATTATTTTTTTTTTGTGTGTCAATTTTGGAAATTTTACGCCCACGTCAGTGTTAGGGGGCCCCCATCCCTAGTTGTGCCTATAGTCAAGAATTTTCTAAATCGGGCACTGGCTGACCTTCATAGAGGGACTTTCCGGTCTACAGATTTAACGTGCCCATATCCGGCCTAGACACGGAGGTATTTTAACGGCGCGCGCCGGGATTCGATCCGAGCACTTTCAGCACCAAAAGCCAGCACGTTACCGCAAGACCACCCCGAGCCCTGTAAAACTGTAATTGTAACGTTCCTCAAGTCTTGCACAAAATAATTGCTCAATATTCTCTCTCAGCAAATCAACGACTTTCAAACAAGTTCTTTATATATATATATATATATATATATATATATATATATATATATATATATATATATATATATATATATATATATATATATATATATATATATATATATATATATATATATATATATATATATATATATATATATATATATATATATATATATATATATATATATATATATATATATAGGGCAAGAGACAGACACAGATCGAGGCGCATTCTGTCCAAAATTGGATCTCGCGCCCCAAAACTCAAATAAACCAAACTAAACTACATAAATCGCGACGGTAGGGCATTTAGAATCATCGTGTGCATACATTACCCTATTACTCACACCATAATTCTTGACACGGGAACAAATTTCATTCCCAAAATACCTATTACGAAATGAACGGGAGAAAATAAATCGATCAGTGTGGCGTCAGAATGACGCAATACAACACATACTCGATTTTTCGAGCTTCGAAACAAAAAAAAATCACAATTTGACAGCATATAATGATATAATCGTTCGACATCACTTCTTCCTATTTTCAGGTAACAGCTGCTCCATAACGAGCCTAATAGTTCGACTCAGAGGGTAATGAGATGCTTTGTTGTCACAAATCTGAAGACGAATAACGAATCGTCGACCCACGAATCTATAGATACGAAAGCCATCTGAAGGTCCGTTCCGCTTCTCTTTCAAGTCTCGAGGTGGCAAAGACTTGCGAGTAGCGCGTTCTGTTGATTATTATCAAAATATGTGATAATTTTGAGTTCAACGTGCAGTTTTGTGAATCATTGAGATGTTTCCTGAATTGTACGATTTTAATCGTTCCGATTACTGCCATCGCAATGTACACTTTTACAATTTCAGTAAAACCTCGTTTATCCGGACTAACTGGGACCATAGGCAATCCGGATAATCCGGGTAATAAACAAAACAAAAGCATTAACTAAGCAGACCTACCGTTTATTACGATAAAAAACTATGTTTTGTAACAAAATTTCATAGTATAGTCGAACCCCGTTATAGCGAACCCGGTATATAACGAACTCACGGATATAACGAACAAAAATTTTGGTCCCGTCGTTTTCCTATTATACGTAATTTAATTAGCATTGAATCAGTTTAATGTAATCGATTTTAGTCGATTTAATTCATTAATTATCATTTTTAATAGATTTCATCATATTTTTAATACAGAGGCTGTTCACACATTTTTTAGACGATGTATATTGTATTCACAAAACTAAATTACATAAAATTCTTGTGTTTTAAATGTTCTATTTGACATCCCTTATTCTGAACTATCTTTCGACACCGCAATTTCCAGGATAATAATGCCTTTTGAAGTGTCAGAAGAGGTATTCTATCCCATTCCTCCTGAACAGCTTTCCAGAGTCCTGTAAGGGTTTTGGGACGACGCTTGGATATTGCAGATTTTAAAAGTCCGAAAGCACAAAAATCCATAGGTGATACATCGGGAGATTTAGTAGGGATATCAGTGAAGGGTATGGCCTTCATACCAGTTTTTTGTTCCATTTCTTTTAGGAAATTTACAGTGGATTTTGATGTGTGACTGCTAGCTTTGTCCTGATGGAGTCTCACAGATTGATGGCACTGTGGGTAAAGCGATGGTATTTCATTCAGAAAAATTGGCGATAAAATATGTTCCTGATAGTATTTGGAGTTAATATTGACATTTTTTTCCACTCTCTTTATTTTTAACTTGCCATTATAAGAAAAACCAGCAACAATCATGAATACCTTAGAAAAACTTTCTTTCGATTCTTTGAACCATGTACTTAAATTTTTTTCTCCCCTTTTATGATAATAAATGGCTCTTTTTTTGTTGCAATCATTTAAATACACCCATGATTCATCTATTGTGACAATTGTTTTCCATTTTTCTTTGGATAAGTGTGTAAGGTATACACAAGATTCGATTCCCAAGAATCGAACTTTTGAGTGAAGGAATTAAAGAAGCTGCTTCAGATATGCTAATTTTTGTGGCATACGCGCTTAGTATAAATACCATGCAGCGTCATTAATGAGAAGGGGAGGTTGTTAAGGTTGAAAAGGTGTTATCCTGCGCTAGTGCTTAGCGGGCCAGAAGTT
Organism: Dolomedes plantarius; assembly: GCA_907164885.2. Taxonomy (NCBI): domain Eukaryota; kingdom Metazoa; phylum Arthropoda; class Arachnida; order Araneae; family Dolomedidae; genus Dolomedes; species Dolomedes plantarius. Next base: position 33,822,388 of record OU015502.1, read on the forward strand.
TACATGGCAGTACTGCTGGTTTGACTTACTGTTCGTGAGTATAATAATATAGTGTTCTTGAAAGCTGTGTTTATACATTCCGTACAAGTAGTACGCATGCTTATTGCTGTAAAGCCAATTATATGTGCAACGAATTCAATAAACATTGTTTCATGTATAAACTGTGTGTGGTTCAAATTCAAATAGAGAGCCACTTCAAATTATATACACCCAGGTCTGGGTAGAAGTGAGCATAGAATCTCTATAGGTGTTTCTCATATAGAATTCTGCAGCATGTCCTGCGTTCAGCGATATGATTTGGAAGAAGACGATGCACATTGCGTTTTTTCGCTTTCTTAAGATTTAAATCAACGTTTATCATTTTGTTTACAGTGGACACCGAGCATTTTAATGATTTTGCAACTGTCCTTTGACTAGGGGGATTTTCTTTTAACATTAAACAACTTACCTTTGCAATAGTCGAAGATGTCCGTTTTTTCCTTGGATACTTGTTTGGAATTTTTGTCCCACTGCTTGAGGCTCCAATTTGACGTTTTTTTCCTTTCTTGTTGACGATATTACCTATCGACGCTTTAGATATCACAAAACCATGACTCTCACATCGTTTTTGGATAACGGAGTATGCAAATTTCTCTTCGGCGCCATTAAAAACGCCATTTTGAATAAAAACAAAACTTTCAAGCCGCTGACGATAATTTTGACTTTTAAAAACATAGTACAATTGCAATTATTTCTTTTGCAGCAAACGATTTTTTATTACCGCTTACCAAAATCGTCTAAAAAAATGTGCGAACAGCCTCTGTATATCATTATTGAATACACATTGCAAGTAATGAGTTGTACATTTTGTGAACTCTAGCATTTTTCTTCACAGTTCGGATATAGCGAACCACCGGATAATGCGAACAAAACCTTTGGTCCCTTAAAGTTCGTTATAATAGGGTTCGACTGTATTGTTTACAAGATATTAAAAATATATAAAAATAACTTTTCATATCATTTCCTAACAAAGAATTGGTAAGTCTAGCAAAGCTTTATTAAACTCAACAAAAAGCATTTTATTACCATAATTTATTGTACAATCTATGCAGGAACTGTACACTGAATCAAGCTAAAAAGCGAATATTTGGTGTACCTGTAGTTACGTTCTTGCTATCATAGTTAAAAATTATTATCTAATGTGAACATTAAATAATAATTACAAGATAAAAAGAACTTTTTATATACCTTGTTTTTAAATTTTCTGTTGAATCATATAAACTTGACAATTCTATGTATTAATAAATACTCTTTTTAAAAATTTTTTGACGAATTATCCCATCAAAGGAAATGAAGTTAATTGGAAGTTAACTTGCGTTTATTTTTTCGTTCCCGTCCTGGTCGATAGAGGGCTGCACCAGTCTACAAAACAAAATTAACTGAAAATGAATTCAATGCTGCTTAAAGATGGCTAAAGGTATTAAAATAATGCATTGTCATCGTGTTCTGAGTTATTCTAAAAGTTTCAAATATCTAGCTAGTCGGGAAGTTAGTTAAAAATCGATTGAAAGATTTGTACTGGACAAACACACACACAAACAAACAAGAAAGCAAGTTAATAAAAACATGGTAAAAGTAACGTCTACAAATCGGATCCGGATCAACGAGAGCCATATAAACGAGGTTTTACTGTACCTCCAGTGTAATTAACACCCTTTCTTCTGGACAAACTGGTGATCTCCAGCTAGTAACTTTTTTACCGTAAACCGTCCTCGACTTTGTTCAATACATACAAGAAACATGGTTCGAGTTACATTTCCAACTCTGTGAAAAATCCCGTACTTCCCCACCTTAAGAAGGTGGGGAAGGGGTCAAGGGAACTTCAACCTCATTTTTTAAATTTTTATCTGTACATCTATACTAATAAAGGGACAAGTGGATGTCGAGAGATCACGTGACCGTAACTCATCCGGGCGGGCCACTCCTAGAAAAAAAATGGCCGACAAATATACAGGAAAATCGGTGTATTTTTTTTCTCATGAAAGTACATAAATGTTACATATTTGGAAAGAGCTTCGAAAACTGATAATTTTTTCTGCGTACACTTATTCTGTTAATTCAATAGTTTTAGAGATATTTTCATTCTAAAATCACTCACTGCTGAGAAACCAAATCATCTGGAGCAGTGGTGCTGCCATCTGTCGGCAGCGACGGGAATGAAAATTGAAAGGAATTAATTCACTTGAATTTAATACATTTGTAGGCTTTTTTTTTTCTTTTGTGGGACCCGAAGTACATAAATATGTTACACGGATGGCTTGAGCGTAGCTAGGCGAAGCCCGGCTAGTACAAAATGAGAATAATTAATATTATTTTTTCTACAGTGAGGACACTTAGAATTCACAATAAATATTTTGGAGCAGAATAAGGCCCTTTTTTCAATTTTTTTTCTCAAAAATGCCAGCATTTTTCAAAATGCTCCATCCGCATTCATTTCCTTTAGATTCCTCCCAAATTTTTCAGAATTGTTAATGGAAGTGTTTGTCGCAAAACTGTGCATTTTTCTGCGAAACTACCAATATTTTCCAAATGTATAGACCAGGGCTGTCCAACCTTTTAGCTTCCTTGGGCCACATTGAAAGAAGACGAATTGTTTTGGGCCACACAAAAATATAAATAGTTGATGACTTAAAAATGTATAATATATAGTTATCATATTTATATCATTATAAATTTTATTAAAGAAAACATAAAATTAATGTGATATTTGTCATTGAATTTGAGAAACTAATGCATCAATATCTGGGTCAACTAAAGTTGTCGCAATTCTCAGGGAGTTCTTAAGATGTTCATCCGATATTTTGGTTCTAATTTGACTCTAAGGCCGTCTGCACACGTAGCAACTCAAAAGAAACTGATAACTGACTCCAATCACAAACCATTCCGTGATGAGTCGCAACCTATGTAATTGAATGGAGCCAATTTACAAACGGGTTTGTAACCAGTTGCGCCGTGTGCGTGGCTCCATTCAATTACATAGGTTGCGACTCATCACGGAATGGTTTGTGATTGGAGTCAGTTATCAGTTTCTTTTGAGTTGCCCCGTGTGCAGACGGGCTTAGTGTGCTTCACTCTTGTGCATACTAATTTTAATATCATTATAAATATAAAGTATTAAAACTGTAAAAACTTTATTTAATTTTTGCTTCGAAATTAATATACAGAAATTGCATACGGAATTTTGCATAGAATTAAAGATACAGTGGAACCTCGCTTAACGAGCACCTCGCATAACGAGTATTTCGCATAACGAGCAAAATAAATCGTAAAAAAAATGGCTCGCTTAACGAGCAACATTTCGCATAACGAGTGACGTGGAAGGAAATCCCTTCTTCACGTCACTCGGATCTTCACGTCACCAGGATCACCAACGGCCGAAAAATAAGTATTTAAGGGTAGTCATGGATGGTTCGAGAAGCAAATATCACGGGACTGGAGGATAACAATGATATCGAGGAGCTTGTGGAAAAACTCAACCAAGAGCTGAGCACCGAACAGCTAATAGAATTGCAGTGCAGTGGCGTAGCGAGCATAACTGGAACCCGGGGCACGATACCTTTGTGCCCCCCCCCTGAAAAACATATAGTAATATAATATATAGACCCTATATTGGCGCCCTCGATAAACATATAATAACATAATATATAGACCTTAAGTTGGTGCCCTCCCCTAAAAACTTATAGTAATATAATATATATATACCTTATATTGGCACCCTCCCCGAAAAACATATAGTAATATAATATATAGACCTTATATTGGGGCCCTCCCCTGAAAAACATATAGTAATATAATATATAGACCTTATATTGGGGCCCTCCCCTGAAAAACATATAGTAATATAATATATAGACCTTATATTGGCATCCACCTCGAAAACATATAGTAATATAATATATGGATCTTATAATTGGCGCCCCTCTGCGAGTGGCTCCCGGGGCATGATAGACAACCCTTGCTACGCCACTGTTGCAGTGTCTTTCACAGCAAGCAGTTGTAGAGGAGAGTTAGTCAGTGGAGAAGGACGGAGAAACAGAAAAAAACAATCTTCTGGCGCAATAAAAAATGGTGAAAGCATGGGAAGCTGTTGCATCGTAAGTTACAAAGCATCATCCTGATAAGACTCTGGCTATGCGTGCTATAAATTTATTCAATGACAATGCGGTGACACATTTTCAGCAAATTTTGAAGCGCCGAAAAAAACAAATGTCGCTAGATAGCTTTCTAGTAAAAAAATTAGATATGTGTCATAAGTTCGTAAATAATAAACTACATATGCATGATTTTCCACCTTAAGAATTTTTGTATAAGTAATTTTCTTTAAATAATAAACGTTACATCTAAAAAATTTTGAGTATTTTTTGGCATGGAACGCATTATCGTATTTTACATTAATTTATATGGGAAAAATTGTTTCGCATTACGAGTAAGACTCTAGAACGAATTCTGCTCGTTATGCGAGGTTCCACTGTATTTCAAATGATGTATTGTCGATTTGTTGAATGAATAAAGCGGGATCTGCAATGGCCGCCTGCCATCATTGCCGGGGCGGGCTATTGATTTTTTTTCTCTTTGAGCTCTCTTTCTGGGCCGCACAAATACTTGCTTTGGGCCGCATGCGGCCCGCGGGCCGCGATTTGGGCACCCCTGGTATAGACCATGAAATGTAGTAAAAAGATGCAAAAACATTAAAAAAACAGGCAGAATCTTTAATAAATAAATTAATTAAATTTTAAAAAATTATGGCTTCTGATTCCTTAAAAAAAATTCAATGCACAGTTATGTTATATTTATATGGTAAATTTAAATTAAACTATTTAAATTTTTAAATGCTGTGGAATGCGCATGGAGCATTTCGAAAAATGCTAAAATTTAGAAATTTTTGAAAATTGAGCCTTATTTTTCCACAAAATACTTATTTGTGAATTCTAAGTGTCTTCAATGAAGTAAAAAGAATGAAGTAAAACGAAAATTATTCTCTTTTATAATATAAGAGTTAAAAATTGAAAATTAAAACACACATTGTTGAAAATCCTTTGTCCCTCTTAAGCCATAAAGGTTGGGCCCAAAAACTTCTCTCGGGTTGTATTGGGCGTTCATATATATATATACACTGAAGTGCCACTGAATTAGGGATACCTACCTAGTAACGAGTTGGGCCTCCTCTTGCCTTGATAACGGCTGCCACACGACGAGACATAGATTCAACAAGTTTCTGGAAACGTTCCACGGGAATGGTTTGCCAATTATTGGCTAAAGATGTCCATAATTCAGTAAGGTTCTTTGGTGCTGTGTGATGGCCTTTCACGCCTTGTTCCAAAACATCCCAAAGATGCTCAATAGGATTTAAGTCTGGGCTTCTAGGTGGCCAATTCATGACAGAGAAGTCAGAGGAATGCTCATTCAACCAGCCAGTAGCCAACCGGGACTTGTGAGAGGTACAGTTGTCTTGCTGTAACACTCCATTACCGTGCGGATAACAGAACAGCATAAACGGATGGAGGTGACCCAGCACTCTACGTACGTTGCTGGGAGGGATCACCCAGCAACTCTACGTACCGAATTGCATTGAGGGAGGTTGGTACACGCACCAAAGATCCCAAACTGTGCCACGAAAAAACACACCAGACCATGATTGAGCCACCATGCCCTTGTACAGTTCCAGCCAGGTATGCAGGATCCATGGCTTCATGAGCCTGACGCCATATTCTCAGCCTCCCGTCGGCGTTAAGTAGTCTGAATCGAGACTCATCACTCCATGCTACTCGTTTCCAGTCCTCTACACTCCAGTCTCTGTGCTCTCTTGCCCAGGCAAGACATGCAGCCCGATGGCGAGTATAGAGCAATGGTACTCTCGTAGGTCGACGGCTCCCGAAACCCATACGGTGAAGCGAGAGTTGCACAGTCCGTTTACTGACTGTACGACTGGCACCGTCATTAAACTGGGTGGTAATTTGAGCTAATGTTTGGCTTCGCTGGCTACGTACAATACGCCTGAGCCGTCTCTCACCACGCACTGTCAAGGCTAATTGTCCTTTGCAGTTTGCCCGATCGCTAGTTTTTTTCCACCATCCACGTATTCTTGGTATACTCTTGACACTGTCGACCTTGAAAATCCTAGCTGTCTAACGATTTCGGAAATTGAATGGCCTATGCGTCGCGCACCTACGATTTGTCCGCGATCGAAGGAGTCTAAATAAGGCAGTTTACCCATACTGGCAATTCCAACAACTAATTCAGAACAACCACAGTACGCACTATATATGCAGTTACCACAGCGCCCTCACTTGCGCATACATGATGCGCAGCGCTACACAATTTGCATAGGCTTTGCTATCCCTAATTCAGTGGCACTTCAGTGTATATATATATATATATATATATATATATATATATATATATATATATATATCAACGCCTGATGGAGAGGATGTCATGGTTAAGGCCACGTCCCGCGCTAGACTGGGGACTCTTCTGTCTGGATTCAGCAGGTCACGTGAGTGCCGCATCCACGTCTCCGCCAGACGTCCGAGCAAAGCCTTCTTTATGTTGTTGTTTCTAATGACCCGAAGTATTCCAGATCAGGTCCATATAGGCTAGTCGGCTCCAGTTTATAATGGCACCACAAGGATCGAAGTCCGATTGAGCCAGGTGCCACGCCCATTTGGACCAAGCAACCCCAGGAATGATATTTTGGGGGGATCGTACCTTCTTCCACTCTCTCCGACATCATAGAGGGACTTTCCGGACTACGCATTGAACGTGCCCTTATTCGGCCTAGACACGGAGGTATTAAATGGTGCCTGTCGGGATTCGATCCGAGCACCCTCAGCACCGAAAGCCGAAGCGCTACCACTAGGTTACCTCCAGCTCTCTTTGTGTGAAATGGACATTAAAGGATTATAACAGAAGCTTGAATCCCCCCCCCCCAATATAAAAAAACTAATATCCATATTTAATGTCCGAATATTGTCGTTAAATTATAGGATGAACTCCTCTGAGGAATAACAACCCTTTTCTGCTGACGTTAATTTAAATTAAATTCACCAAATTACATAATTACATAATTAACGGCACTAATGTATTCCTCAGCGGAGCCCGGGTATTCAACCATCCAGCTCCCATACGGGACCATAAAGTAAAACACGCACGTATGCTAAGCATCGATGACAACATTAACAGCTTGCCGTCGCAGGCCATTACACGACGCAATTGATGTACGAGACACGTCTGCGAATTTATTCCTCCCCGGCAGATTTTTAATTCATTCCGCATGTCGGCTATTAATATTAACGTTGTTAAATTATTATTCCCCTTTGATGGTGTGAGGGGACGGCGGTGCCCTCTGGCGGTTCGAGCATCCGGTGCCCGGGAATGGTAATGACGGCCTGTGCTAAGTGATCGCCAGTCAGTGAAAGGAATCATACGTGTACGTATAATAATCGGGTAGACCAGTCGCGAAATTTCTGTCCGAGTGTGAGATGAGTAATGAATGAAGCGTCCCGATCGAGCCAGTGGGCTAATAACATCATCCCGTACCCAAATCAGATTTGAAGTCAAGCCAGACAGCAGATGGCAGCTCTGAATGATGTATGGATGACATTTTGGATTTGATTTCGGATATATATATAAAATTATCTAACCTGTTTACATAAATCTGTTTTTAATAACATTATTGTAAATCAGTTAGTTCGTATAAATAGGCTATGTTCTAAAGACAATAGGATTAAGCATATTTTAGACTTGAAAGCTGTGCTAACTTTGTGGCAACGAAATTGCTTGTGTATGGGGTGTTTTATTTTAAACTTATTAATATTATATTGCTAATTAATAAATTAATTAATGAAGGTAGGAATAAATCTTGCTAATTAAGGTAGGTTTCTCTTTACAATCTTTAAAATCAATTTACTTTAAGAGTTGCCATTTGGCCATTAGTGGTTAGTACATTTTAAGTTTAGATGGTAAAGTTGCGTTGTGTTTAGCAAAAACCCATAAACATATAATAATTATAATTTACCCTAGGTTCATTACTGTCTGCATCACTGTGGTGATTAATGAGCCAAAAGAAAAATGAAATTAAATCTAATAAATTTACTTAACCTTGGAGAACACCTAGAAATAAAATTATCTCACCTAAAAGAAAAAGCTTCATATCTGCTGAAATAAAAATAAAACCTAAAGCTGAAAATCAGCAAATTTACTAAAAAGGCAAGGACCGACATGACAAAGATATACTTTAACATAGCAAATTTATTCCTTCCGATTACATTAACAATATTACCACCAATCTGGTAATCAGTTCTATTCAACATTTTTTTTCGAAATACCAATATTAAATTATCAAAAATACAATTGCTGTAAAACTAAGAATCTATATCTTCACAACACAATAAAATATATAAAATGACAATTAAAAATGAAATGGCTGGCGAATATAAAAAAAAACCTAATAAATGAAAAAGTGATGAGAAAAAAAAAACAAAAGTAAAACTATAGAAAAATTCAGTAAACCAAAAAAAAAGAAATTAAAATCATATTACCCAGTTAAAATGCTGCAGCACAAAAAAAAAAACACTATTATTTAAAGAAGTCATGAGGGGAGCCTTAACGCCATTTTCTAAAGCGTGCATGACGCCAAGACATGAACGTCGTCGGACCTTTCCGTACAGCCATCATCTTTTTATCAAGGCACTGGGGTCAGCTCCCAGCCTCTTCGCTCGCCTCTCCCCCTCTGTGTCCATTTGCACCCTCCGCCCCCGAGTTGACGCTCCTTTTTTCACTTTGTATTCCGCGGAAAGTAAGAAGGTCCACTCCGCTCCGTCAATCCCGGACGAGGAAAACGCTGAAATTCGGAATTAGCCGAAGGAATCTCCTCTCCGACCCATTGTTGATTTTTTCATTTTCTTATTTCACATAATAATTTTTGATTACATTTTTCCTCCTTGAAAACGCCGCCATCTACAAGCCACTGTATTCAACCGCGTAGGGAGCGCATTCGTATCTGCTTGGCTCATCAACATTCCAAACGTCCCGAAGGGGAGGGTGTCCGTGAACAGTCGCTATCGGATGTCTCAGTTTACGATCAACTGACAAAAAGGGGTTCTCAAAAGGAAGGATTTAACTTTAAAAGAAAAGACACACTATAATTTTGTATTCATTCATTTAATAAAAAACCCAAAAATTCACCAGCGTACCAGCCACCTCACAATTATTTCAAAATAAGGCTTATTAATTTATCAATATTAACAATAAGGTATAACCCGTGATGATCTATTTCAAACTTAATTCTTCTCAATGTCAAAACATTTAGAGAAACTTGCGCACACTTCTCCCAATGCGATGACATTAATCAAATCAATTAATATTTGATCACCACGAGTTTAAACCCTCAGACCTATTTAGCACAGGCTTAATAATTTATTAAAACAAAGCACAATCGTTACTAAAATTTACTTACTTATTTACTTACTTTACTAATTTAATTATCTGAATACCCGATATTAATATTAACTTTAATCACTTCCAAAACTATTAATTATCATCACAACAACTTGGAATAATTACCCCGTAAGTCTATCCAAAAACATAATTGGTTGTTTTTGTTTTAATGAATAGTTTGTTCTGTTGCATTAATATGTTAAACATAACAATAAGTTAAAATAGAAAAAATAACTACTAAAAATAAAAATCATAAGTAAAAAAAAAATAATAATAAAATTAACTTTTAGTAGTAAAAATAATAAAAAACTAAATAATTAAGGGAATAATAGTCCTAAAATACGGTAACCTAAGTAAGTCTGTAACTGTGAATCCACTACCTCAATGGTTGCAAGTTTTGTGGCGTCAGTCATCTGGCGGTTACAAGTTCTTAACTTCCACTCTGACTAGCGCCAGGCTTGGTGTTCTTTGGTTAAATACTTTTATTCAATCTTAATTCAATTATTAAACAATTCTTCTGTTATTCATGGATTGTACGGTGTCTGAGTGTGTTTATTGTATAGATCATACTCATCGGAAACAATCCATTGGTTTTTAGACAGCATTGACACCGCTGATGAAGAAATGCTGTCAAAACCTTATTCATACTTTTCTTTTCATGTTATTTGTTCCTGGCTGCAAGTAGCTTTAGAGCTATTACTGGTTTTCTCTTTCATCTTATTCATATATATATATATATATATATATATATAATATTAAAAACTAGTAATTTCTTAATTCAACAATCTTAACATTTAAAAACTATTAATTCCTCACTTTACTATTCCAAATTACAAACCCTTTTTTAATTCCTTGAAACAGGTAATTCCCTTTGGGCATTCGCGTTAAATTCCATTTTAAAATCTAACATTATTCTAAATTCCCTGCGGCGTTCGAAACTAATTTCGCTTTTGATTCTAAGTTCTAATAACCTCTAGAGAAAAAATTAAATGGCTGCCTTTTTACTCGAAAACTAAACTTGCGTAGCGTGGACAGAAAATTAAATGCTTTAGCGCATTTGTCACGCCTTTTCCTAACTTTTAACCAATTAAACCCTACTACGATCACATGACGAGATAAGTTTATATAAGGTTTGGTATCACGTACATGTAACGCTTTTCGGATTTTGTAACTGTCTTGGGAAGACGTATTCTCCGTCTAATAAAATGTAATGCCGTAACTTGCCGCGTCGTTTTTTCGAGCCACGACTACTCTTCATTCCCTGTGATGTGCTGGACGCCCATTCTCTCTTTGGGTTGTCCAGTATGTTACATATATATATATATATATATATATATATATATATATATATATACATACACACACACAGAGTGTCCAGCATTAAACGTCCCTACTTTAAAGTTGTCTACAGTCGAAACTATTGTTCAGAAAGTTATGAAATTTTGTGTAGGACATATTGAAGGGATGGGAATTTGTTTGAGCGAATAAAAAATAGTTCAAAATTTCACCACCAGAGGGCGTTTTTTTGATGAATTACACATTTACGAGTGGTTCTTTACTTAAGATTTCACCATCTTTTTATCCATAGGTCACCCTAACACAATTACTCATACTCATTAAATTTTACCATCTTTAAAGTGATTGCAAAGTCGATCGGAAACTTGTTCGATAACTAATTTCAGACAAAAGATTTGAAGGAACGAAGAAGAAACAAATATGCAAATTAATTTTTGTCGACGTAGAGCAGAAACTGTTATAAAACCTAGAAACTTTCATGGAGATTTTGTTTTCAGCGTGCTTGCTATTGCTAATCAGAATGTCATCGTTACGATTACCAGATCGAGCTTTGTAAGTAAAATTGTTTTCCCCAGACCCCAACCCATGCGACTTTTGGCTTTTGGGGACATGTGAAACATCTAGTCAGTCTTGATAAACCAAGAACTATACCTGATCTGAAAGACAGCATTTCACGACCTGTTCTCAGCAGTTTCCTTGGACACACTGCGGTCAACTGTAGAACATGCTATCTTACGATTTCAAATGGTAACTGAAAAGGATGGCCGTCATGTTGAAGATGTCTTGTTGTAATAAATTGTTTTAACTTTAGTAAATGTTGGCTAAATGTGTAATTTATCAAAAAACGCCCTCTGGTGGTTAAATTTTAAACTATTTTTTTATTCGCTCAAACAAATTCCCATCCCTTCAATATGTCCTACACAAAATTTCATAACTTTCTGAACAATAGTTTCGACTGTAGACAAATTTAAAGTAGGGACGTTTAATTATGGACACCCTGTATATATATAAATACACTGGTGTGCAAAACTTAACGACCGTATGGTTTGATCGCAATTTCTTCGCAATGGAGCATTCTAGATGATTGAAATTCACACCATAGTGAACTCAATACGTGCCACATTGGGGAATGAAATAGCACACGTGCAAAAAGAATACAAATGTTAATTTGGGGAACTTATTAAGAAGCAGCGAAAGAGTATTAAATGTCGACGTACAAATGTGTATTTCTCAAAGGTGGAATAAAGCAAAAGGGTGTTGTTCAGAGGGGAATACGATGTCCCTTATTGCAATGGTAGTTTTGCAGCGTCTAATCATGCTCAAAATGAGTTGGTCTATGAGCTGTTGGGGTAACATTGTCCACTCCTCTTTTAGTGATCTTTTCAGTTCATAAGCATTTTGCAGTATAGGTATGGATGCCGGAAGATGCCTTCTCAGTGCGTCCCACACATGTTCCATTAGATTCAGGTCGGGGGACGAGTGATATCCTAACTTTCCAACAGTTTATCCACTGCATACGCACGAAGATGTCTGGCATTATCGTCCATAAAAAGGAACTAAGAACCAATGACCCCTCGGAAAATGCGTACGTAAGGAATGATCAACTCACTGCAATAGCGGTTTCCTGTTACTGAACTACGTTCGAAAATGGGAGCTCAGTACGACCATTTAGCACGATGCCTCTCCAGACCACGACATCTGCACCTCCGATGTGTTTCGGCGATGTTTGCTGGATGATACCATGTTTCCACCTCTCCGCAGATTAGCTGACGTCAGGAATCGCTAGTTAAGACTGAAGCGACTCTCAATGAAGTGTCCCGTTCCCCATTGCTAGGCAGTCCTATTTTTTGTGGTCCTTACGCCATTTTAAACAGTGTCCCCGATGGGCAGGCGGTAAGGGGATGCAACGATCTGGCCGTCGGTCGAATAGTACAGCTTTATTCAAACGTCTGGTCTCTGTGAACCGCGACACTTTGTGTCCTGGGACCATCTACAGTTGCTAGCCGTCTGTCTCTTTCGGTCTGTAGGACGATATACTGGTCATCCTTTGATGTCGTCTTCTTTGGGAAACTACCACCGATCTTTCTAAAAGCTGTCCCAATTGTTTTGAAGGTCTTCCATACACGTGAAACAACACTACGGGCGATACAAAACTCTTCGGCTACACCACTCACCATGCGTCCTTCTTCAAGCTTACCAATTATTCTACCACGCGTAAATTCATCTAATTGTTTCCTACTAGACATTTGCTTATTCTGTAACACAATTACAAGTCACTTTACCTTCTTACTACGACGAACACACTAACTTTCTATTCTCTAATTTTTCTCAGAGGAGCTGCTGTTATGAAATTTAGCTTTGTCGCGTGCCGTGCCACGTGACTATCCGAAAATCTGCATATGCGTCACTTTTCTACTGATCAGGTATTCTTATGCAAATCCCCTGTAGCTTTTGCGTTTCATTTTTCGGGTTTAAACCAATGGAATACTATCTGTCCTTCAGTTTTGCACACCAGTGTAAATATATACACTTTTCAGGTTTCAAGACAAGTACAGCCCCGTTCTTTTAACGCATTGGTTTTTCACCTGTTTAGTGTCGTGGACTCCTCCTTATGATAAAAGACTCATAGAACGCATCGTTTCAAACAAAAAAATTGGGAAATGTAATAAGGAGACAAGTACTGGTGTAAAATCTAATTACATTAGAATGGGTAGGACGTGCCTAAAATAAATACAAAGGATTACAAAGGCTATCAATATATTGCCCTCCCCCCCAAAAAAAAAATTGTGATTTAATAATGTATTTATGCTTTAACCCTTCAGCGGGCGCGCCCGTGTATAAAGTGCAACATTTTCATAATTTTGAATGGTTTGTTTTTACATGTAAGGTTTGGATGTTCTAAGCAGTTTCTATTTATAGCTACACCTTTTCTAATGCAGGTCTGATTTTCTGACCTTTGTATTCCTTTCCATTCATTTTTAATCGTGATTCCAACAGAGGATACTTCTATTTGTTGCACTCTGTGCACAGCGCGCTTGGTCATGTAAGAAAATATTCCTTATTTTATTTTTGGTTATTTCGCTAAAATAATTCTAAGCATTTACAAAGTTGCTTTTCTATGATTATAAATTTGTAAAGGCTAATCAAATAAATATCCCGATGAAGTTTTAAATGCTAAATAATCTATATTAATAAAGCAAGGTCCGGGTCTGTCTGTCGGTCACACTCACCGGGTGCACCGCCTCAATGTGTGCGTGTGTGCGGCCTATGAAACTTACAGCCATGAAATTTGGCACACGGGTAGTGCAGACTATGGGAAAGTGCACCTCGAAGCCCGAATTTTAAATTTTATTTTAGAAATTTTTTTATTTTATGTTTTGTGGGATATTTTATGTTTTTTTAACTTCAGATTACGATATCTCGGCAAAAAATGATCGTAGAATTTTGATCTTTTTACAATCTAAGACTACAGACATTTCTCCTTCAAACAAGACCTCATTTGTTTAAATAATTCAAAACAGACTAATATTTTCATCAAAATATTAAACCCACTTTTTCGAGAAATTTACGCACTTTTGAGGATCTACGGTCGATGCTCTTCGAGTTTTTATCTTACAAAGAAAATATTTACATCATCTAGAAGATGAAAGCTTTCTCATTCATATAAACCTCATTTCAAGTCTCTATCTTAAAATTTCGATTTTTAATTGAATTTTAAAGAACGATACCTAACACAAATTTTCTACGCGGTTCTTCAAACGCGAAGAAAGGCAAATTCTCCCCTTGGGTTGTAAACAACAATTGAGTCATTCATTCACTTGATTTATTCATCGTCTTCATTTGATGGCTTGAGCGTAGCTGGGCGAAGCCCGGCAAGTTATTAATAATTTTGTTCCCGATGTTAAAAGTAATTTTACTTTTCGTAGCATATTAACACTATGTTCCTATGTGCAGCTTTTACACGGTATCCCGCATATCCCGAATATGAACTCTCTCGTTTTTTAGGTATTTGGCCATAAAAGGAATCCATTCGCAAGATGTCCTTAGATCCAATAAACCGGACAGTTTTGAAAGAAGGTGATTGTATCTGCATTCTTTCAAAACTTCTATGTTTTAGAACTTCTCGAAAGCCACTTGAAGACCAGGGCAAATATTCCATCTCTTCCTCCAGACATAACTGGATTCTTACTAAAATATAAAGTGCAGAACCAGAGGTGTCGGCAAAAAAAAGAGAGGAAAGTGTAATATATATACACTCACACGGACGACGGTATCGTCCGTGTGAGTCGGTTAGTTCAACTCTATGTACTGCTTGATCGCAACTGCGGTGCCGCGACGACACCGGATCGCTCGTGTGCACCGAGCCTAAGGGCTCCTGGTTATTGTTTCGCGCTGATCTCTTAGTATGCCGTTATTTTAGTGGCGCCGGCTGTGGTTACCCATGACAATAACTGCACGTGCCTAATTTACATTTTCTACCGCTTACTCTTGACAACACTCTATAGGGTGTGACCTCTTTAGCCGTCTAGAAAAAAAAAAAAAAAGATAAATAAACAAAAAATAAAAAAGGAAAATGCTACGACGCTCACAAATAGAAGGAAAAAATTGAAGCAACTATCAGCCTGAACAACGCTCTGACAGATCTGCAAAAATTAGCCTTCTCCATGTCAACACGAGTTCGTCACTTGAAGAAGGAATGAAAAAATTTGCTTTTAGGCCGCATCCTTTCCTTCAATTGCACTACCGAAATACTTAAAAAGAAGGAGAAAAAAAAAAGACAGATCCTTAACCTCAGTCTCGCAGATTTTTCAGAGGGAACTGAACTACAATATTAATTCATATCCTCTATGAATGCATGTCTCTGGAATTGAAAAAAAAAATATTTCATGTAGGCTCTTCTAACGAAACTACCGCGGGTTATTAACGTAGGATTACTTACCGTTGCTTACTTTTTTTTTTTTTCAAGCTAGGGGCATCGTCCCTAGGCTCGCTACTCTCGTTCCTCTGTTATGGCTAATAGCGAGATACATAGGTTGATTCTCGGGCGATGTAACAGCTTCCATCCATTTACTGTTGTCACCCTTAATGCGAAGGGCGTTTTATCATTGTTGAATTATCAGCTTTAAAAATCAATTAAAAATCGAAAATTTAAGATATAGACTTGAAATGAGGTTTATGTGAATAAGAAATCTTTCAGCTTCCAGAGGATGCAAATATTTTCTTTGTAAGATAAAAACTCGAGGACCATCGATATTACATCCACATAGGGGACGATATTTCTTGAGGAACTGTGATTCATTTTTTCATGAAAATATTAGTCTGTTTTAAAATATTTTTAAACAAATGAGGTCTAGTTTGAAAGAGAAATGTCTGTAGTCTAAGGCCGTCTGCACACGGAGCGACTCAAAACAAACTGGTAACTGACTCAAATCACAAACCAGTCCGTGATGAGTCGCAACCTATGTAATTGAATGGAGCCACGCACACGGCGCAACTGGTTACAAACCCGTCCGACGGGTTTGTAACCAGTTGCGCCGTGTGCGTGGCTCCATTCAATTACATAGGTTGCGACTCATCACGGACTGGTTTGTGATTTGAGTCAGTTATCAGTTTCTTTTGAGTTGCCCCGTGTGCAGACGGCCTTAGACTGCAAAAAAATCAAAATTCTACGATATTTTTTTGGTGAGTTATCGTAATCTGAAGATGAAAAAGTCAATATTTTCCCACAAAACATAAAATTAAAAAAAAAAAAGTTTGCAGGAAACTTTGCATTCTACCGCTTGCAGAGGGAGTTACTTTTTTTTAGAATAGAGAGATACACATTTTGGTACTTTTTTTTGTTTAACTGTTTACTGCTACTGGGTTTGGCAAAATTATAACTCGCGACGGACAAATTTTTTTTTCTCTCCAGAGGACCGTTATTGAGGAACGTAATCCTACGTTAAAAAACAATAGAAACGTTAAAGACTAACTTACAAAGAAATTTTGGCAGCATGGAAACAACGGAAGTTAAATTTGTTTATTAAGATTTCTCAAAACATAAACCTCGACTGTGCGTGGATCTTTTATGATAGAGAGATTTGAAAATAACATAAATAAATAAACAAACAGAATTTTTGAATAGCTGTTTTATTCAACAAAAAACAGTTACAGTAACATAGATCAGTGGCGTGCAAACTTTTTCCGATCGCGACCAATTTTCTTTAGATAAAAAAAACACTCGAACCCTATGACAAAATTTTTGGTAATAGCAATTTTTTTTTTAAATTAGGAAAATGTTATCAAAAATAGAAAAAAAAGGAATAAGCGAATTTTAACAAACTATTTTAAAAATAAATACACTTTAGATTTTGGTATATATTTACTTTGCATAATTTCAATAAAGTAATGTCTCGCTTACCTTCTGTACTTGTTTTAGGCAAATCTCACATGACTTGAACTTCATATTTAAATAAAATATACATTTGTATTTCATTTAGGTAAATATGAACAAAATTTAAAATTAAAAAGAGCATGATTTCAAAATGAGCATATTTAGAGATTAGCATATATTTAGTAATTAGCATATTTAGAGAAAATTTTTAAATATAATAATTCAGTGTGATATAAATTTACTTTAATCCTTCGGTAGGAACATCTGCCTCTCAGGCAGCTATGGTTTCTTTATTCAACGCTGCCCCCCCCCCCTTTCACCCTTTGATCTTGGGTACTGTGAGTCTACACATGCTTCAGTCAACATCTGGTCTTCACTGTGGAAGGGTGATTCTCCAGCCTCTTATGGTTCAGGCAAAAATTACATTAATCAGAGCAAAAATTAAAAATCCCAACCCAGTCACACTCATTCGACTAACTAAATGCCTCTACAAAACGAACCGTGATATAACCTGTGATAATCGGTTCTGTTCAATTGAAGATGGTTAAGAATTAAGGAGAAATGGTTTGACGATTATGGCTACCATGAAACGTAATAAACCACAAAAATTTCTAGTTAGGAATACCTGGCAAAGAGATATTCCATCTATATCTGTCTTCCAGGCACATGTTCCCACTAAGCGAAGAAAGAATATGTTCCCACCGAAGGGTTAAAACTATCCGTGACCCACTGTTTGCGTACCACTGCCATAGATCTCTGGAAGCTAACATATCAGTCGTGGGACGTTTATCGTCGATCGCACCTTGGATTTTTCACTCAATTCTCCACGATCGATCATGCCTCTAAATCGGATCGACTCTCATTTTCGTTGATGTTTTTGATATTAAGCTATAAAGAATAAGTACAAGATAAAAAGAACTTTTTATATACCATGTTTTTAAATTTTCTGTTGAATCATACAAACTTGACAATTCTATGTATTAATAAATACTTTTTTAAAATTTTTTTGATGAATTCTCCCATCAACTTGAAAGAAAATGAAGTTAATTGGATATAACTTTTCGTTCCCGTTCCGGCCAATAGATGGCTGCACCAGTCTACAAAACAAAATTAACTGAAAATACTGAAAATTAATTTAATTCTGCTTAAAGACGGCAAAAAGTATT
The DNA here is from genome assembly GCA_907164885.2 of Dolomedes plantarius. Classification (NCBI taxonomy): domain Eukaryota; kingdom Metazoa; phylum Arthropoda; class Arachnida; order Araneae; family Dolomedidae; genus Dolomedes; species Dolomedes plantarius. The sequence goes on from OU015502.1 coordinate 33,840,700, forward strand.
TAAAAAATGCATTGTCATCGTGTTCTGAGCTGTTCTAAAAGTTTTAAATGTCTATCTAGTCGGGATGTTAGTTAAAAATCGATTGCAAGATTTGTACAAAATTAACTGAAAATAACTGAAAATTAATTTAATTATGCTTAAAGATGGCTAAAAGTATTTAAAAAATTAATTGTCATCGTGTTCTGAGCTATTCTAAAAGTTTTAAATGTCTATCTAGTCGGGAAGTTAGTTAAAAATCGATTGCAAGATTTGTACTGGACAAACAAACACACACACACAAACAAGAAAGCAAGTTAATAAAAACATGTTAAAAATTACTTCCCGTGTTTCAAATCTAAACTATTTTTCACGTGTTTTTGAATGAGATTGTTTAAAAGTGTGTTGTCGCAATCTGTTTTCAAAGGAGGCTTTATTAATTCTTTCACAATCTAAGGCCCTTGATTTAAAAAAATAAATTCTTATAAATGCATTTTGGAATCATAAATTTACTCCGAGGTAGAATTGCCCTAAAATGGTGATGATAGAAAATTGCAACGAACGGGGTGGAAAAGAAGTTTAACAAATAGAAGTCAAACTACTAAGCTCTCGAGTGACCTTATACAATTTTTACCATGTTTTTATTAACTTGCTTTCTTGTTTGTTTGCGTGTGTGTTTGTCCCTTACAAATCTTTCAATCGATTTTTAACTAACTTCCCGACTAGCTAGAGATTTGAAACTTTTAGAATAGCTCAGAACATGGTGACAATGCATTTTTTTAATACTTTTAGCCATCTTTAAGCAGATTTAAAATCATTTACAGTTAATTTTGTTCTGTAGACTAGTGCAGCCATCTATCGCCGGGACGGGAACGAAAAGTTAAACGTAAGTTAACTTCCAATTCTCGAGCTAAACAATTGATTACGCATCTGATCATTTTCTTTCAAGTTGATGGGATAATTCATCAAAAAAATTTAAGAAGTATTTATTAATACATAGAATTGTCAAGTTTATATGATTCAACAGAAAATGTAAAAACATGGTATATAAAAAGTTCTTTTTATCTTGTAATTATTAGAATTTAATTTATTAAATGCTGACCACGTGGTTTCTTTTCTTTTTTTGTGATACTTTAAATTAATTTTGCGTCACGTACATAACGACGAAATAAATTGACAAAAAATATTGAAATATGGTAAAAGATAAAATCTAACCACTAGAATTGAGATGGAAGTTTTTAAAGAATTTAATTCAAATTAGTATGTTTTATGGTTATTAAACATACAAATTAATGGCATACATTGACCGTTGTATTAAATTTGAATATTTTCTTCTACATTATTTTGCCTATAAAAAATATCCGTAACAATTATTTTATAATTTTTTTTTTTTTTTTTTTTTTGGGGGGGGGCATTAATTGCATACATTAACCGTTCTATTTAATTTGAATTTATCTATTCCGTAGCGAAGCACGGGTATTCAGCTAGTATCGTTATATGCTCTCAAATTGTGATCTTTTGTCTCGAAGCTCAAAAAATTGAGTGATTGTCGTATAAGCATTGCGTCAACTTCTTTCAACCTTTTTCGGGATTAGGTGCAAAAAGTTAATGAGCTTAATCTGAGAATTTCTACTTACTGATATCTTCATCAACAAATTCACTCAGGCCTTGCACCCAGTACGATTTCTTGCGAAAGTACTGTAGCGACGTCAAACACCTCCCCACGTGGAAATTCCAAGAAAAGCCACCCAGAGCGCGCACATACAGTGATTTCCGCTTATAAGAATCACGTTTGTTATTACTGTTTTTGATTCTTATAAGCGGTTGATTCTTATAACCGAAATTTAGGTTTTTGGACAGGAACACACACACCTATATATACATATATTAGATAATTTACCATAAAATACTGTTTAATTTACATTAACTATCTTTTATTAAAATTATTTTTTATAGTTTTAAAAATAAAACTTAAGTAATAGTAAGAGAAGAAAAAAATACAATATTTGTCACAAGTTACAACATACCTCTTAACAGTTTTAACATTTCAACTACAGGAAGGGAGAAAGAAAAAGTTTTCTACGGTAGTTTGACGAAATGAAGTTTTCAGAAGGCTGTTTATACCTCTTTCAATACTTATAGTCTCAGACGAAGATTTACTCGGACGGGTAAAGTTGCCCCCGGGTCAAGCTAATAGGACAGTGTTGTGGTAAAGCGTTTAAGGGGAAACTATTATGTTATGTCTAATAAAGAAAGGGGTGAATTTTACGACTATATTTAATCCCATCTTATCAATCTTTCTTTTAAAAAAAAGAAAGAACTTCGTGTCTTTTGAGGGTTTAAGTAGCTTTTTTGGAAAAATGAAAGGAAAGCGAAGAGTGTAAACTGATTCTTAAAACCGGTGTATTGATTCTTTAAAGCGAAAATTTTAACATGGAAATAATTAATTTGTTTTTGTTTTCGCGATATTGATTCTTATAAACGGTTGATTCTTATAACCAGTGATCACTATCAGCGGTGGTTACTGTAATTGATTTCAATCACCGTTGTTGAAAGCTTGCCGACGCCGGTTGCTTGTCAACACAAAAGCCAGACACTTTGTCGCCTTCTGATTAGCTTCGCCTGTGGACCTTCAGCGCGCAGAATGGATTCAATAGACAATTGTCGAGCCCAGACAGGTTGGTATATGTATGTGATAATGATGCGCGCGGGAAAGCGAGCCAGATACAGAGACAGTTACCGACCGGAGGGCCTCACCGACTTGAAAGGTAACTGCATAAAAGAGGAAGGCGTAACCACACCTCCCCCCCAAACGCTCCAAGCGAGGTGTATATAAAGATGCTGAACCGACAGTGGAGGGAGTTAGTGATCCAGTGATTGAGAGAAGAAGCTAGTTAGTCAGTCGTCGGACCTTTCCTCGTCAAATCCGCGTGCCCACGAATTATTTTGTACAAATGTATAGTTAAGCCTGTATTTAATCGAGAATGCTATTAAAGCTTGTAAATACCAAAAGGCTGACAGTCTTTTTATTTAAGGCTGCTATGTACTAACCCCACCCATTGGATTTCACTCACCTATGGAGAAAATTTGTCCGCGGATTGCAGACTTGGATTCAAAGATTTTTTTTTTTAAATTGTACTCCGTCATAGAGAAAGAAATTTTACATTTGTGTACATTTTTCGTTTTTTTTTTTAAAAAAATGTAATTAATATTTTTAAATTTAAATTATTCGGGGGAAAATCTGGTATAGTGTGTTTTAAACGCTCATAAATTCCTTCGGTGGACGAAATTTATAAAATGAATCCTGTAGCGCTTTGCAGAAAAGTTCAGGCTATCTGACAATACCAATTTTATTTGATTATCAGCATTTATGTACCTGTAAATAGTTGACAGAAATATATTTTAAATAAAAAATTTGGGGGCAGCGCTTAACCCCCCTGTAGAGAGAGAACTATTACAGTCCCTCAAAATGTCAATCCTAAGGGGGGGGGTGGAATTCTCGAACTGTCAACTGGACTCCTCCCACCACAAGAGTCTGCAAGAAGAGGAAAAGGGAAATAAGATTTTTTTCTTAGTACATAGCAGCCTTAAGGCAAAGCCCTTACAGTACTTTATTTAGAAAGTATTACAATCTAAATCTTTGTAAACGATGTGTATATAATTGTGTAAAATCTATTTAAATAATAAATATTGTTTTGTTTTGTAAAGCAAAATAGTGCTATGATTTTGTTTGGTTGAATATCGATTTCGACCTGGTTGGATTATTGATATGAAGCTGCACAGCTGTAGAGTTTTTGAAACAGGTGCTCTTTCTTTTTCTCAGATACATATTTGCACTTTACCGAGTCTCATTATTTTATCGCGAAACACGAGACCGAATCTTTAACTATCCGTGATTGTATATATTTATACGCTACTTATTTGATGCATCATTTTTATCAGATCAAGCCTTAGACAGTTTTGAAGCATGATTATATCGTTTCAACACGTCAGAATTCTAATCAGCTTTTTACAGAACGACCAGTTTTCTTCGAAACGTTGTGTAAACCGCAGGAGAATGTGAGATTTACAGATGGTACAGTCATAAAACGAATGGAATTTCAAGAGGAAGACATGCATACATCATACAACGATTTGAATATTTGACTTGGCTAAACATTTTTCATCATTAAAAGTATAAGCGGTATTAATTATTTTCAACAGGTTCAAATTATACAGGGTGTTCCAAAAGAGGATAAACAAAGATGCAGAAATGAAAAGAACATTTCTGCATCTTTGTTTATCCTCTAGTTCAGTGGTGCGCAAACTGTGGGTCGCGACCCATAGAGGGGTCTCCAAAAAAATTGGAGGGGTCACGGATAGTTTGGAATAAATTTATCATATTCAAGTATTTATTTATGCGTTAAAATTTTCCATAATTACAAATTTTTAACTTCATTTTTGTTAAAAATATGACATTGTTTCTAAATGTTCAACCCTTACCGCCCCAATAATCTAATCTAAAGCTGAACTTTATCAAACATTTAATTACAAATTTGAAGCATTTTAGTTTTAATAAGAATACACAGAGTTCATAATTTTTAATGTTTTGGTATAAAGTTTATAATTTTGATATCAAGCTCTTTTATAATTTTAATTTTTAAATGCGTATTAATATTTAAATCTGAAGTTTTAGCCACATGAGATACGCCGAAAACAAGTGCAGAAGGCAAGCGAGACTTCTTTTATTGTTATGCAATGTTAAAATTTTTACCCCCAGATATACAATTCATTAATTTTTTAAAAAGTTTGTTAATATTTGCTTATTCCTTTTTTCAGTTTTTTTGTTAACATTTTCATAACTGAAAAAAAAATTGCTACTTTCAAAATACACTGCTGGCCACTGTAAATGCAACACCCTGAAGGAAACATGCAAATAACATGAAATTTACAACATGCATTAGCGGAGGTGAGATATGCAAATGATTAGAATTTCAGCGCAGACGCACATCACGCGCGCCTGTGGCGCCACTTCAAAGCGCTATTTAAGGCTTGGAGATTTCGACGATTTCAAGTTCGGCAATTGTGTTTTTCTTGTGGTTTTTTCAAAAAAAACGATCAATTATGCCTCGTCGAAAACAGCGATCATCTTTTGATCAAGTATCCGAGTTCGACAGAGGAAGGATAGTGGCCTACCGAGATTGTGGATTATCTTTCAGGGAAATCGGTAGTCGTGTTGGACGAAACCAAACAACTGTAATGCGGATATGTGATCGTTGGATGCAGGAGGGTACGGGCGTGTTCGATCGCATCCACCTCAGCGCACCACTTCACGTGATGACAGGCAAATTGTGCGCATGGCAGAGACGGATCGCTCAGTCACATCACGAACCATAGCACAGCACATGCAGTCTGTAACGCATCATCCAGTGTCTGCGCGTACCATTCGACGCCGTTTACAGCAGAGTGGTCTGTCCGCAAGACGTCCATTGCTTTGTCTACCCTTGACGCAGAACCACAGACGTCTCCGCCGCCAATGGTGCGATGACAGAAGGATGTGGACGGCAGAATGGAATAAAATTGTCTTTACTGACGAGTCACGCTTCTGTCTGCAACACCACGATGGTCGCATTCGAGTCTAGAGACACCGTGAAGAGAGGATGCTGAACAGCTGCGTTATGCACCGCCACACTGGTCCTGCACCGGGTATTATGGTATGGGGCGGTATTGGATATCACTCTCGCACACCTCTAGTATACATTGCCGGTACTTTAAACAGCCAGCGCTACATCTCAGAGGTGTTGGAGCCAGTTGTCCTTCCTTACCTTCAGGGCTTACCCACAGCCATATTTCAACAGGATAATGCGCGACCACACGTGGCACGCATCGTCCAACGGTTCTTCGTCAGTCGCCAGATTGAATTGCTTCCCTGGCCGCCTCGCTCTCCGGATCTTTCGCCGATAGAAAACATGTGGTCCATGGTTGCTCTACGATTGACCCAGATTCCATCCCCAGCTGCCACAGCAGATCAACTTTGGCAACGTGTGGAAGCTGCTTGGTCTGCTGTACCCCAAGAACTCATCCAAAGTCTCTTTGAATCAATGCCGAGGCGTGTGGCAGCGGTGATCTCCAACAATGGCGGCTACTCTGGCTACTGATTTTGGCAGGAACCACACTTCACAGAAGTCTATAAATTTAATCATTTGATACTTGGTCAACATGTTATCTACAAAATAAATTTTGTTGTGATATCTCTTGTCTTTCTTGGTGTTGCAATTTGGGTGGCCAGCAGTGTATTTTCATTGGGGGTCGAGGGATTTCTTATTTAAAGAAAGGGGGTCGCGGTCTAATGAAGTTTGCGCACCACTGCTCTAGTTGACCAGGTTTGCGTTTCCGGTTATACATTCAAAGGGAGTCTGTTTTGTTTTGAGTTTTCTAACTCCTCCAGAAAAATGCGATAAGAGGTTATGTCCGATTAAGTAAACAGCGTCCTCCAGCGACAGGTTTGTGTTTCCAGTCATACATTTCTATGTGATTATTGCTCGTCTTAATGCCTACTATCACCCCTCTGAATTTGTCGGCCGAATCTCGGAACACCCTGTATTGTTGACTGTATTGATTACGTGGTTATTGTCAAATAAAAATAGACAGGAAAATCCTAAAGAGATTGTGTTTCAACGATCAATTCTCAGTAGCTAGCTATACGAAGTTCGGCATGTTTGCTTTTAATTCACTTTGGTGCAAAGGTCGTTGAAATTTGGCGAATTTGACTGAAATAAACACCAAAAATTATATTTTAAAAAACATTGATAACAACATCATCGCCAAACAGAGAAACTTCAGTAAAAATCACAACCCAATTACGTTTTATCTCGCTATCAAACAGGGCCGGTCCCATAGGTAAGGCGGCAAGGTGACCGCCTCAGGCGCCGAATTGAAGAAGGCTCCAAAACGAGACAGTAAAAATACGAAATTCTTCACGAACAACGAAAAAATATTAATAGTTTAATTTAATGTATGACGAAATTCGTTAAATGACACAAATATTAGCGAATATTTAGGCTAATCTATAAACTGCTGAATTTGAAGCCATGAGAAATAAATTTTGATAGCCTATTTCCAAACGTTGTTGTAGCTCTAAGAATTCTAACACTCCCTGAAACTGAAAGCAGCGGCTGAGCGCTGAAACTGAAAATTTTAAAGAATTATCTACGAAGAACAACCCAAGAGCGATTGGAAGATCTAGCAATAGTTTCTATAGAAAAGACTATCTAAAACAATTAATTACAGAGATGCAATAGAGCTATTTGCGGCCATAAAGGCTCGTAGAAGGATTTAGTCATTATTTTTATGACACAACAAATTATATTCGAATTTATTTACTTTTTCTGCTATTTTTAAGCTCTGCAATTATATAACTTTTTCACATAAAACTTTTTAATAAATACACATTTTTTTTCCAAAATGATCGTTATTCTAAAAGTAGACTATTTCTAATAGATATACGTTCACTGCTTCTGTAGATTACTCCTAGAGAGTCTCTCCAAAAATTTGAAAAGGCGCCAAAGGTGGATCGGCCAGCCTCTGCTATCAAAGATATTGATAAGAAAATTGCGCGATGAATTTAAATTTCCTTAAATCACCGGGTCCTCCATACCATAAGCTCTTTTTTGCCGAAAAGCACATCCGTAATGCTCTTTCGGAATTTAAAACCACCGAAATGGCGCAGTGGCACTAGAATACAAGTCAAAGCCCTGCTTAAAAATTTAATCGAAGCCATTATTTTAACCGGGTGTGCTCAAGGAGAAAAGTGTTTGTGCCACGCATTCCTCTAATACCCAATGACCTCCCCTTTGACTTTAAGAGACTGCAATGTCCCCCCAAAGTATGCTTCGCCATGACGATAAATAAGTCTCATGGCCAAACTTTAAAATACGCTGGCGTAGATTTAAGAGAAAATTGTTTCTCCCACCGTCAGTTTTACGTAGCTTGGTCACACGTAAGTTCGCGGACGAGCCTGGTAATATTATGAAGAAACAAACAAGTAATATATAAAAAAAAAATTTTAAAGTCAATTCCTACTTAGGTCAACAAAGAAAAATTTGAGTGTGAACTAATAGTAGGAATTGAAAAAAAGGATTGCCTGCCAGAACCTTGCCTACTGTGCGAGATTAGGAGGGGGGGGGGAAAGAGAGAGAAAAAGTTTGTCAGGTTGGGGATTCGATCTCGCAACCTACAGGACGGGAGAAGCCCGCGATACCGTAGTGCTACCGTTTACACAGTAACAAGAGGGAAATTACTATTCAAGAGCAAGAGACGCTCTAGGTCTAAAACTAAAATTGATTAATTAAATTTAATTAATGAATTAATATTTAAAAAACTGTATTAACATCAAGTGTCATCCACTACAAGTTTAAAAAAATGTATTTGAACTTGAGTGGATGAATAAAAAGTACTTTTATTAACGATTGAAAATTTGAACAAGATATATATAGAGAGAGAGTGAACTAATAGTAGGAATTGAAAAATATTGTTTATAAGGAAATCCTCTGAAAAGCAATTTCGTTATTTTTCATTGTAATTATCCTAAAATGCACTCCCATGCGAAGTCCAAAGCATTTTACTGCAAAAAATACAAAAAATTCCACCATAAATTGAACAAATTATAATTCATAATAATTGTTATAATACTGCAGATAATTATTATTTGCAATTCCACTATAATTTGAACATGGAGATTACATTTTTGCCCTCAAATAAAAAAAAAGTTGAAAATGTGACTTAACCACTTTGCCTTTCACCGCCTCATAACAGTTCCGTAACTGACTGATTGACAGATAACGCACAGACCAAACCGCTGAACCTAAAAGGCTGAAATTCTGCATGGCGATTCTTCTTACACTGTAGGGATGCACTAAGAAAGATTTTTGAAAAATCCTTAGATTTTTTTAAAATTAAATTTTTAAGCTGTTTTTGTAACATTCTTTAAAGTTTGCATTTCAAATAATAATCTGAGAGTTATAAAATTTATATCACGAGAAAGATCATAAAAATTACTTTAAAATGAAATCATTTTCGAGTCTTCGCCTCCATTTTCTGATTTTTGGTGAATTTTTAAAGATTCATTTTTAGATTTTAATTTATTAAATGCCGATCACGTTGTTTCTTTTCTTTTTGTGATACTTTAAATTAATTTTGCGTCACGTACATACCGACGAAATAAATTAACAAAAAATATTAAAATACGGTAAAAGGTAAAATTTAACCAGAAGACTAATTGAGATGGAAGTTTTTTAAGAATTTAATTCCAATTAGTATGTTTTATAGATATTAAACATACAAATTAATTGCATACATTGACCGTTGTATTTAATTTGAATATTTTCTTCTAGATTATTTTGTCTATAAAAATATCCGTTACGATATATATATATATATATATATATATATATATATATATATATATATATATATATATATATATATATATATATATATATATATATTTATTTATATATATATATATATATATATATATATATATATATATATATATATATATATATATATATATATATATATATATATATAAATAAATAAATATATATATATATATATATATGTATATATTAATTATATATATATATATATATATATATATATATATATATATATATATTATATATATATATATATATATATATATATATGTTATGAGGGGTACCAGAGATACCCCTTTGCGTTGTGTAAATATAGGGAGGGGAACTCCAAAGGGAACTATGCGTTCATAAATAAAAATAACAACATTTATTATACAATATTTTACAAGAAAAGGCCGGGTTTACATATTATATTTAAGATCTTGGCTATACATATTTTTAACCGAATTAGGGCATACTTCATCCGCTTCCTGCGGCATAACCATTACGGGTCGAGTGAAATAAAAGTCTCGTAATCTCTCAAAAGGCATGAGCACTATTTAAAGGGGGAATTTATGACCAGCCTGGGGAGTTTTGATGGAACAGCAGAGCATGGCTTCGTTGAGGCACTTCTACAGGAGGAGGCTTTAGGGATCGGGCTGTAATTCAAGTGGCTCTTCACTGGGAGGCAACAGGATTCGGCGCTGGCGGTTGAAGACGGACATCTCGCCATTTTTACGGGGGCATCTTTTCTTCCCAGGGTCTCTTCGCAGCTCGCTACCTCCAATCGCTCCCTCGCACTCTCTCCGAACGTCGTTTTCTCCCACACTCGGGGCTCCTACATTCTTCATTATAACCCCTCCCCAGGTTAGTTATTCCCGTAAATTTATTGCCTCTTCGAGTTTTTTATTCGAGGGCAGGATGCTCTGACATTCCCATGGTTGACCCACGTGGTACGCTTATTTCTAAGAAAATTGGAAGTCCGTTGAATTTCCTGGAATTTCTTTCCCCCGTCTTGAGGAATTCAGGGGGAGCGATGTTTCTTGGAAAATTGGTGCAGTTCCAATATGGCCGATTTATGCCCCGTAATCGTGTTGGAAGAACAAGATGGCTATAACGTTGGAAGGAGTTCAAAATGTCCAAATTGTGGATCCTTCACAACATATATATATATATATATATATATATATATATATAGGCGTTAATTGCATACATTGACCGTTGTATTTATTATAGATTTTTTTGGCATTAATTGCTTAGATTGACTGTTGTATTTATTTTAGATTTTTTTGGAATTAAGTGCATACATTGACTTTTGTATTCATTACAGATTTTTTGGCATTAATTGCATTCATTGACTGTTGTATTTATTATAGATATTTTGGTATTATACATTGACTGTTGTATTTATTATAGATTTTTTAGCATTAAGTGCATACATTGACTGTTGGATTTATTATAATTTTTTTCATTAATTTCATACATTGACTGTTGTATTTAATTTGTTTGTATTCCGTAGCAAAGCACGGGTATTCAGCTGGTTGTATATAAGAAGAGCATGTTTGTTAATGTGTCAGTCAGTCTGTGGCATCTGTTAATCTCCCACTCTCGATTAGAGGTGAGGAGAGAGAGTATCTTTTGGCGAGCCATGTAAATTTTTTCGTTATGAGCAGTTGGCTCGCTATTATGTGTTATACTCAGTTTTGTAATTCATCTGTACACATGATCATTAAATGATTTTTATCTATAAAAATTTTGACATCATTCAAAAGTCCCTATTCCACAGCGCGCTCTGCACAGCAGATATAGAATATTGTTATGAGAACGATTTTATAGAGTGCGCAAATTCATAATTAACTTAATAAAGTTATATATATATACAGTGATTTCCGCTTATAAGAATCACGTTTGTTATTACTGTTTTTGATTCTTATAAGCGGTTGATTCTTATAGCCGAAATTTAGGCTTTTGGACAGGCACACACACACCTATACATACATATATTAGATCAATTACCATAAAATACTCTTTAATTTACCTTAATTATCTTTTATTAAAATTAATTTTTTATAATTTTAAAAATACAACTTAATTTCTAGACCTATAAGAAGATACACATGATTTTAGTAAGAGAAGAAAAAAAAATCCAATATTTGTTACAACGTACCTGCTTAACAGTTTTAACATTTCAACTACAGGAAGGGAGCAAGAAAAAGTTTTCTATGGTAGTTTGACGTAATGAAGTTTTCAGGAGGCTGTTTCAATACTCTTTCAATACTAATAGTCTCAGACGAAGATTCACCTTCTAGCTTACGTTTCACGGTTTGATAACGTGCTGAATCTACTAATGTCACGTTTGCCAAAGTAATAGCGGACACTTCGCCGAAGATTTATGTGTTTCAGGGTCCAGGAAGCCGTAACCAAGATGTGGGAGGTGGGAAAAAAAAAAGAGTCCTTATTTTTGTTTCTCGGTGGAGAAAAGTGAAATCGGACCCGGACGGGTAAAGATGCCCCTGTGTCAATCTAATAGGACAGTGTTGTGCTAAAGAGTTTAAGGGGAAACTATTATGTTATGTCTAACAAAGAAAGGGATGAATTTTACGACTATATTCCATCCCATCTTATCAATCTTTCTTTAAAAAAAAAGAAAGAACTTCGTGCCTTTTGAGGGTTTAAGTGGTTTTTTTGAAAAATGAAAGGAAAGCGAAGAGTGTAAACTGATTCTTAAAACCGGTGGATTGATTCTTTAAAGCGAAAATGTTAACATGGAAATAATGCATTTGTTTTTGCGATATTGATTCTTATAAACAGTTGAATCTTATAACCACTGATCACTATAAGCGGTGGTTACTGTGTATATATATATATGCTGGCACACAAAAAATAGATAAACCTCACAAAACCCCATTTGATTTTAGGCCCTTTTTTTTTCTTTTACTAACGTGTTTGACTAGTTCCTCCCTCGCAGCAGATAAAAATTTTGAGAGCTTCATTAGTTCCGCTTTAAACTTGAAGGTGTCGCCTTCTCTTGTTGACTAGCCCTTTTCTGATGAAATTGTTACTCCTACATCAGGCTGAGATCGCTAAACGTCGGATAAAGGTCACAAAGTTCACACCCTCGAAAGGTGAAGGCAGTCAAAACACGACGCCCTACCCATGTTTCAGCATGTACAGCCAAGCTTTCGATGACTGAAGCCCGATGCGGATTTGGTTTTGTTTCCCCTCAGTGAAAAATATACTTGCGAATTTTTCATGGTAATAGTGGATATTGCGCGGGGTTGCGCGTTTCGAAAGGTCATTTCTCGCTCTGGCCAACAATGTGTTACAGTCTTACATGTACTGTATAGGGAAAAAGAGAGTATCATCAAAGCATATGTTCGCAATTATTTCGGTATAAAATACTATTTTCTCTCGTAATATATGTAGGAAATTTATCCCCACGGTTCAAATGTCACAAATGTTTCAGTTAAAATATAATAATGCGTATTCAAAACCAACGTTTATTCACGCAAAACAAATTCTTACACACAAAACAAATTCTTACAATAAAAAAAATTGTCTGTGTCAGTCTGACACGACAATAATGCTCATTTAGTCAGAGCCACAAAGGAAAAAAAAACCTACAATCTTCATTCCGTCAACATCAAAACATAGCATAACCTTTTAATCCAGCCAAAAAATAAAAATAACGTGCGTTCCAAAGAAACGATTGAGTTGTAACTCGTTTGCTCCAGTGGCACGTTATCCGTAACTTGTGGCGCGGCGCGTGTCTTGTGACTAAAATATCCGTGTTGCCACAAGAATTCTTACATATATATAATTTTTATGTTAATAATCTGACTTCTCCATGATCCTGTAAAACATAATTTGTACGATTTCTAAAGGTGATGTAATGCTCATAGAGCTTGCAGTACTTAATCCCTTCGTTCCCCTGTAGACAGAGAAAGATCCTTATAGACTTAGTACCACCCATGTCTAGGGAGACTGAGCCGATAAGAATCATTGGACACGCCCTAGTCCATGACGTAACATAACGTCATAGGGAATAACCTTTGCATCACCTCATCTGGATTTTCCCGATATAAAAATGAGAACACGGCCGAAAGCCGCATCTTTTCTGCCCTGCAAGATGCTTACCCACTTTTTCTTGTAGTATGAACTCACGGATTAGCAGCGATCATATCATTTTACTCCTTTCTTATACTCAATTTCTATTGGTTCCCCTCTGCTTATTACCTGAAAGTCTGCAATTGAGGGTGTGGCCCAGGCATTGCAGTTGCGACCCTTTTCTTATGGTCCTATGGTAAAGCCGCATCTTTTCCTGAACTTTTGACGTTTCACAACAAACTTTTTTCTACTTTCTGAGGAAATCCAACTATTCGTTGTTAAAATTATGAAATATCTGAGTTTGAAGGCGTTGGCCTAGGTAACTCAGTTAAAACATTTTGTCCTAAGGTCCTAAAGCCGCATCTTCTTTTTTTGATATTGCTTGTTACACGAGGGCTGATTTGACAGGGGCCTACAGTTTAAAGCCGATTCCGAACGACTACAAACATCCATGCCAACAGTGGGACTCGAACCTACAGGATCAGAACCGAATGCCAGCGCCCTAGCTATTCGACCATCACCTGCCCCCCACACATCGGGAAAACGATGATACAAAAAACGATCGATCGAGTTTCCACTGCATATAAAGCTATCTTTTTTTAAATTCTTACTCTTTACGCAACTCATTTCAATTTAATCCTTTCTCCTTAAAGTTCTTTTTATTTGCGTCATCGTTTAAACTTTTATAGTGTATTCTCTTTCCTAGCAAGAAACTCTATCGCATGCAATTTTTAAATTTTTCTTCCATGTTATTACGCTAGGAATACATATTTGCACAGCTGGGGTGTCAGAGACTAAATAAAATGTCAACCTTAGAAAGCAAGCTATGACCTTTATACACATAACCTTTTTTTGAAACTGAGTTTGCCAATATCCTCTCTTAGGGCCTGTTCACATATAGGTAGCGGAAGCTTAAAAGGAATATGATTGGTTTATTTCCGTCTTAGCGCCATCTTTCGGCGCTGAGACGGAAATAAACCAATCATAGGCGTTGAAAATTTCGTCGCTAATCGTTTGAAGGTTTTTTTTTTTTTTAACTCCAAACGATAAAAAATCTTTTTATCGTTTTTAAAATAATCTTTTATTCCAAGTCAACAATCACTTGACAAATTTTCTCCATAGGATAACATTGAGGTGAGCGCATCCAGTAGAATTAGTACATAGCAGCTTTAAGTATTGATTTTATTAAAAAATACAACATTTAAAAGTTATATTTTTTTAAATAGGGTTGCATTTATGTAGCTGTAAATAGGAGACATATTTTCTCCATAGGTTAACATGGAGGTGAGTGAATCCAATAGGGTTAGTACACAGCAGCCTTAAATCCCTAAACTTTAGCGCTGAAAGAGTGTTATTGCCCGAAAAAAGATCCATCATTGGTTGATGGCCTGAGCCGACACATAATTATGTAGCAAGCAGTTCATGTATTTGGGGAGGTAGCTCTTTTTGTACAACTTTTAAGTTTTATGTCATTTCAATAAGGGGTCATACGACTATTAAACCGTCAAAAAAAAATCGATTTTTGAATGGAAAATGCGCATGAAAGACTAACCTTTTCTGAGTATTTTAAGACAATTCACTTGAAAAAATTCTCATAATTACGGAAGTTATGAATAAAAACGTGTCAGATGTTTACTGTAAACAGATTTAAAGGGCAATACTTCAAAGGGATTTATCTCAAAATGTGTTTTTTGTTTTTTTTCACATAACGCACTTGTTATCGCTAGAACTATTTCATATTTTTGCGTGAAATTTTCCCAGATGGTACATAGTATCATTTGCTTGAAACTGAACCTAAATTTGTTTACAGATCTCTAGAGAATGCATTTTTCATGCATAGAAAAAATTTAATTTATTAAGAAAAAAATGCACTATTTTCAGTTTCATAGTCAAAATAGAAATATGCCTTAACTATATACAAATTTAGGTTCAAATTAAACTTTAGTTTCTACAGTATATGTTAAAAGCTGAAATTTTGTCTTAAACTCAAATTTTTTTTGGAGTATTTATGTGCGTTAGCTTTGATATCACTTTTATCCAAAGCAAACTCCTTATTATTTACGACTATCTGACACAAATTATTTTTAACTATCAAACAAGAAACAGGTATATATTCATATATCAAACATTGTTCTATTAACATAAAAAAATTAAGATTTTAAATCTTATACTTTTCAAGATATAGAATGTCGAAAGTGACACAATTTTTATACTTTTTCCACTTCTAACAGTCGTATGACCCCTTAAACGAATCCAGTTCAATAAGGTACATAATGTCCCTTAAACAAAACCCGATTACATCTATAAAGGAAGATAAAATTGGAAATTGATAAAAAAGAATGACGAAAAGTAAGGAAAAATCTATAACTTCCAAGAAATGTATGACGAAATTGTGGGGCTGTAAATGATCTGGTGTAACGCACTGCAGCGGTGTCCAACATGTGTCACGGGTGCCACTTATGACACAAGAACTATCCTCAAATGGCACGTTATTCGTTTTGAACGTGCTAAAATAATATACAGAATCTGTAAATTGGCAGAAATCTAAGAGAGTTTTTTTTATAAGTTTTATGCTGGTGGATTTTCAATGATATTCTCAAATAAATTGATAAACATGTGCAACAATTAATATGAAACTAGCTGAGTGGCAACCCGATGTGTTGCTTTTTCGATTTAAAATGAAATGGTTTTATTTCTTAAAGATTAAAAACTGTTTAACACTTTAAAAAAATATTAGAATTTTAGAAAAGGAAATAACTATTTAAAATTCTCTTTTTCAAATTTTGGTTTTTGGCTTTTGAAATAATTCTTTCAAATTTCCGTTTTCAAATTTTGCTTTTTAAACAAAAAAGTTCATTCAATTAGAAAAAAATTCTAAAAGGTTTTAACTTCTCATTTCCTAAAACTAAAATTATTTCTGGATTTCAATTATTAAATGACTCGTTCTCAGACTCGTTCTCAACTAATAACACAGATCTGCAACTAAAAAGCTGTTTGATTATTTTCAACTAATTTCCATGTATTTTGGTGTGCCGAATATGAACAAAAATTTGAAAAAATCCTAGATGTCAGGATTTAACACAAAATGAAAAATTCTCTTCAAATTTAGCAAATTATCTCAATTTTTGGTATTTTTTTTTATCTTGGGTAAATTTAAAGTCAAAATTACTGTTAATTCATTCACATCAGTACATTTAAGATATATAATGCCAAAAAAACATAACTTTCAAAGAAAAGAAATTACGGAGTGAACTAATGTAAACCAGAATCAACATGTTGCAAGATGACCGCGCAGGCTGTAATACTTGGAGATCAAGATAAAGTTTGGGCGCCTCATAAAGTGTGTAAACGGTGTGTTGAGGACCTCCGAAATTGGTTCAAGGGTAAGAAAAAAGCTTTCCGTTATGGGATTCCTAAGGTATGGTGAGAGCAAAAGAACCATAGTGAAGACTGTTACTTTTGTTCATGCGATGTGAAAGGATATAATTCCAAATGGAAGCATTCCATTTCATACCCCAATTTCCACTCAGCAATTCGTCCCATCCCCTATGGCACAGATATACCAGTATCAAGCCCCCTGTTACCAGGATCAAGCCCCCTGTCAAGTTCTGACTTTGAAGTGATACAGGACCAAAATTTTTCTCCCAGGAGGCGATGAATGGTTTGATAAGAGACTTGAATCTTCCCAAAGATGCCGCTGAGTTACTCGGTTCAAGGCTCAAAAGCAGGAATTTATTGTTGTGTTAAGTGTCTGTTTCATGGTTCAGACATCATGAAAAGGAGTTCGTTCCTTACTTTGCCCAGGAAGACAAGTTGGTTTATTGCATCGATGTAAAAGTTTTGATGGGTCGATTCAAAATCCAATATGATTCAACACTATGGTGTCTTCAAAAAGAAGTCTCAAAGCAGTTTTACTCCACAACGGCGGTTTTTACGCTTCCATCCCCGTAGGTCTTTCTGTACGCTTGAAGGAAACCTTAAGCGTACAGAACTTGGAATTGGTTCTTCGTAAACTTAGATATGAAGACCGTGGTTCGCAAGTGTGTGGGGATTTAAAGGTCTTGTGCATGCTGCTCGGGCAACAAGCTGTATATACCGAATACCCTTTTTTCTGCGTCTATGAGACAGTCGAGACCGACAAAATCACTGGACCAAGAAGACCGACAAAATCATTGGACTGTTGGCAGCCGAGGGCGCTCACAGTCGGTCAAAACAATGTCCTCCGAGAAACTTTGGTACCTCCACATAAAGTTCTTCTACCACCTCTCTATATAAAATTGGGGTTGATGAAGCAATTCGTGAAATCACTTCCAAGAGATGGAGAATGCTTCAAATATTTGGTCACCAAGTTTCCAGGCCTCTCGGAGGCAAAGTTGAAGGTTTGTTCGTTGGTGCAGACATTAAAAGGCTTATAGCTGATCAAGAGTTTGTCAATACCATGACGGATTCTCAAAAAGAAGGGTGGATTGCATTTAAAGTGGTCGTAGAGAAATTTTTAGGCAATAAGAAAGATCCTGACTACAAAAAGATCGTCGGACGAATACTGAAAGCATTTCAAGCTCTAGGTTGCCTGATGAGTTTGAAAGTGCATTTCCTCCAATCCCACATTGACTACTTTACTGAAAATTTGGAAATTGTGAGTGAAGAACAAGATGAACGATTCCACCAGGACATTAAAGAGATGGAAAGAAGATATCAGGGAAAATGGAGCATTACAATGATGGCAGACTACTGTTGGATGCTTCAAAGAGACATTCCAGATGCTATTCACAAGCGTAAATGTACCAAGATGAGTCTTACAGGGAAGAAGAAACGATTTTAGTGTGTTTTAGTGAGCTCATCTCAGTTCAAAAATGATTTTCATGTAAAATTTGTAATTAAAAATTAATTTTCTAAGTCTATTTTCATTTATTTTGAAGTATTGCCTTATTTAACATCGTTACCTGAATTGTCAGGAAACGTGATGTCCTACGACAAAACGGAGGTCATTTTCAGATTCAGCGTTCAGAAAAGTATAAAGAATATGTGGAATAATCAAAACAGCTCTTAAAAAAATTTTTAATGCAGACCTGTGTAAATTTTTTTTCTGGCAACATGGCCGAATGTAAATATTAAATCTCGTGGGGGGAAAAAGTGCTTAAAAAATAGAAAGACAGTTCTGATGAATTCAAAATTGGTAGCGGAAGAATCCTCATCAGTTGCTCATTAGTTAGAAACAAATTTCACGAACTTGCTGGAATTATTAGTGAGTAAAATAATAAGTAGAAAAATTACGAACTCGGCATTCAGTTATATTAAGAGAGTATGGCGATCAGCGCGAAAAATTTCAAAAGTGAGTTTTGCAACTACGCTTTTTTCAGAATGATAACATTTTTTTAATTAAATTTATTTGGTATATTTTGGAAGCTGAACATCTAGCAAATGCCGATAAATCGTAAAATTGACATTAATACGTGCAGAAAACCGAAATATTTGTCCATCAAAGTTGTCGATTTCCTAAAATTCGGAAAACTGCTTTGGGGAAAAAGCTTCGTTTGCAATGAAAAACATTTTTAACTTTATAAATATGTGTATATCCTTAAAGATGAAGAGTTGTAGAACACATGGAAATAAAAAAAATGTTGACTGAAGAACGGAAAAGTTGAATTTTGCACGCATGAAAATAGTGGAAATTTGCGAAACGGAAAGGAGCTGGCTCATCCGGAATGTCAGTTGTTTCTGTTGTTCGCTTCTTTTGAGTTCGGCGATTTTAATTTAATAATTAAAAATGTTTAAAGTTTTGAAAGTTGAGGATGGCATGAGTGCATGCGTCTCGTCCGTCCGCGTCCATCGGTAGCAGTCGCGATATCCTGTTATGCTCGGTTCGCGAGATTAGCCCGTCCCCGTGTCCCCCGGACTGCTCACAAACTAACAAACATACATACGTTTGTTTAGCTTCTGTTGTTAATAGTAAGATATTCCCACAACTTAAGTTTCTCAGCACTAACTATGCTTAAAAGAAAGTTGCGGAACCAGCTTACTGATAAACATCTGGCCAATCTACTACGTCTGGGAACTTCTAATTTACGACCAGAGCTTGAAAAATTGATTACGAAAGAAAGAAAAAATTACATTGTTTTTTTATCTCTAATAAGAGAAAATGTTTTAAATTGTATGGGTAATTTTTTGGTTGGAATTGAATAAAATTTTATGACATGCCATAATGCAAAAATGCTGTATGGATGTATATTTAATACACTCTACACTTCTACAGTATATTTTCAATGTGGCATGTCGTTTAGATTTGGCGCATACGCTAAAAAGGATGGCCATTACTGTGCTAGATAGAGTATTTGAAGGATGTTCCATACAGATGAAGATTCTATTTTGTTGCTAAGATATTTAGCGTAATTGTTTGAGTATCTAACACAGGGGTGGGCAGACTTTTCCAGGGTTCGGGCTACTTCTAATTTTTTCAAGGTGTTACGGTCCACCCAGTGGCGTAGGTGTGGTGAGCTAAAAAAAAGGTCTACAATATTTATTATAACTTAATAATAAATACGGAATATGTACTTACCTACATAACTACAATAAAAACTTTTTTAAAACCGCGTTTAAAGCAAAACGCAATATACAAACATAATAATAATAATAATAATAATAATCTTAGGTCTAAGTAAAGGCGGTCACCCCAAAATGTCTTGGTGGTCCACCGGTCGATCGCGATCGACTTAATGCCCACCCCTGATCTAACAGATCAGACCACTCTGAATTTTCTCATGTTACTCTAATTTTGCAGGGCGCTGTTAATGTAAAGACAATGCCAATCGACCACTCTAATTTATTGCTTCCGTTTCCAGCCTCATTTCTCTCTCTCTCTCTCTCTCTTGCTTGCTGCGTTTGCATTCATGCACTCTGCTCTGCTGTGCCTTGGGGAATCCAGTGATTGATGTTCACTCCGTACTCTGTATATGCGTGGATCGCCTCCTCTTTCGGTCCGGATGCAGAGCATCAAAGAACCCGGGGTCCGGGGGTCAAATGGTGACAATGGGGGGGGGGGGGACACTTTATCAAGAAACACGAGGGACCTTGGGGGCTTACCGTGACTAATGTGACTAATGTTACAGTGACTAATGTGATGACAGGAGTCGGGGGTCTGCATGCAGAGAACTCTGCACGAATGCATATGCACCATAACGTGTGTGTGCGTGTGCGTGTGTGCGCGCGCGTGTGTGTATGTTTGTGTGAGTGAGTAACAAGCTGAATATCCGTGCTTCGTTACGGAGTACATTCAAATTAAATACAGTAGAGTCCCGATAATCTGAATTGACTGGGACCAGACCCTTTTCGGATTAAGCGAAATCATTCATAAAATATACTTAAATTGCATAATAAAACGTGATTATTACATAAATATTAGATATTACGTGTTATTGCACAGTTTATCTTATAAGGTCTGTCTAAACATTACCAAATCTCCGGACGAAATGGGTGATAAGAGAGCAGAACGCTTCCTCTACAGTTACAGTAGAATGTAAGCTGTTCGTTCAGTAGAGTAAGATTTTAGACTATCAGTAGATTGTTGAAATGGTTTCGAAAGAACCTGTCAACGTGTCGGACGAAAGTGAAGGTGAAGCAGACGGTGACAGCGAGCAGAGGGTATCCCACTCAGACGCCGCGGCTGCATTGGATGTAGTGCTACGCTACGTAGAGCAACACTCCGCCGCGACCAGAGCGGACAATATTGTTCTGACGCGTTGGCGTAATTTGGCTTCATTTGGGAGAGGTATTCTTCTCTTCGACTAAACAATTTAACAGATTTTTTTCAAACCAATGTAGTTCAGTAATAATTAGTTCAGTACATTGTCTAACTTTCAGTTTTCTTGCGATTTTCAGAAACATACTTTATATTACTTAGTATCACTGTGGCTTTATTGTAACCTTCGTTCTTTTTGACTTTTGGTTTCGGATTAAGCGGACTTTCGGATTACCGAAGTTCGGATTATCGGGACTCTACTGTACAACGGTCAATGTATGCAATTATTACCCCCCCCCAAAAAAAAAAAAAAAAATTATAAAAAAAAATCTTAACGGATATTTTTATAGACAAAATAATATAGAAGAAAATATTCAAATTAAATACAACGGTCAATGTATGCAATTAATTTAGTATGTTAAATATTTATAAAACGTACTAATTTGAATTAAATTATTAAAAAACTTCCATCTCATTGAGTCTAGTGGCTAATTTTATCTTTTACCATATTTAAATGGGGTTTTTTTTGTCAATTTATTTCGTTGTTATGCACGTGGTGCAAAATTAATTTAAAGTAACACAAAAACAAAAGAAACCACGTGATCAACATTTAATAAATTAAATTTTAAAATTTAATTTTTAAAAAATCTCAGAAGAATTTTTCAAAAATCTTTCTTAGTGCACCCCTACACTATAAGAAGAATCGCCATGCAAAATTTGAGTCCTTTAGGTCCAGAGGTTTGGTCTGTGCGTTATCTGTCACTCAGTCAGTCACGGAACTGTTTTATATACATAGATTGGAAAGTAAATATATTTTTTAAACTATTACAAGTAATTGAAAATTGAAGTTTAATATAAATACTTGCAAAGTAAGGCGCAGAATGCTATATTTTCCTATGTAATAATGACATTAAGAGGTGAAACAGAAGACTGTAACATCGATGAAAACCAAAACAAGAATATGAAATTTTAACTGTTTAATGATAACATGTCTTTTTAGGCAGTGTCTACATAATATAACGAATAAGGAAAAAAAATAAACGTATTTACAATTTTTTTTCTCAGCAGGATTTTTTTTTTCTTTTCTGTTTGTCACACCCCCTTATCGTCTTAATGAGCATTTAATGAGGAACCCACGCTTCTCGGGGAAAGAAAACATTAAATAAAAACCAAGATCATTATTCTCTTCCCCCCCACTGAGTCAGTCTACCTATTCATTGGCTCATCTGATTGGTCACCTGTTATAATCCCGCCTCTCTCTTGAAGTAGGTAACTTCTGGAGTAGACAAATCAAATAGATTGTTCTAACACGGCATCATAACAGCAACTATTCGTTTCATCAACTCTGTTTTCTTTACAATGTAGTACTTGCGTTTTGTTTTTTTTAGGTTACACGCGGGGAAAAGTTTAAATTAAAGAAACTTGTCTTTAATTATATCAGATATTGTACTACCTCGAGAATTTGGTTATAATATTTTTTAAGAAGTTTAAATTTAATTTTATTAAAAATTTCGAATTCGTGAATATTTCTCCCAGTTTCAGTCAAAAAATTTCCTTTTCAGCAGTCAATTAATGGAAGTTTCGAATGGAGCAAAGTTGATCCATTTTAGAATCAGCATGTCAGAGTTTTAAAAAGTTCTGAAAACATAAGTATAATATATTATTAAATAGAAGAGATGGCAAAAATTTTAATGATGAATAAAAAGTTTCTATATCGTTTTTAAATCGTTTGAAGCTTTTAAATCGTTTGAGATTATTTTTTTTTAGCATTTCGATTGCGTTTGTATAAAAATCAATTGACCGATGCCACTTGAAAAACTGAAAAACTTAATGGCAAATTGATTAAATTCATTTACATGTCTCAGTGTTATGATACATGAACGATTGAGGATATAAAAGAATGGCATCAGTGATGGAAAATTACGTAGCGGATGGGATTTCATTTGGAGAAAGAATAGGGAAAGTTTCCAGCGTGGACTTCAGTCAATTTCATGAGGTAAGTTTAATTTAAGATGGTAAATATTAGCTTGCTTTTCAATGCTTATTTGATAATTTGTTTCATTGCAAAAGAATTTACAGATAAGCCACTTTTATGAACATATAAATTTAAATAAAATGAAACTCTGAATTCGGTTATACAAGAAGAAAAAAACATTAAATGAATATTTTCTATACTATTATACATTTTTTTATACGAATCCTTTTTTTCTTCTATCTCAAGTGTCCCCCAAAAAATAGTATAATAATATTAAATAAATATAAATATCGGGCTTATTTTAATGATAAGTTCTAGATGGTAATAATAGAATTCCGAAAGGAGCTAACGTATTTTATATAATAAAAAAGTTCGGTTATTAAGAGAGAAATGGACTCATCCACATTGCGTTTCGTTACTGATAAGTTCGCTTTATAAAAAAATACCGGTTCGTTTTATTTTTTTAAAGTTTCTACACAAGAAAATGAATAAGGGGTAAATTCTGTATATAGTGTAACAGTTACTTACACACAAACACACATGCACACACACATATATATACTATATACAGTAGAATCTCGATCGATCGTTCCCCGAATCATCGTTTTTTTACTCAGTCCCGACGATCATATTTCTTTGTTATGTTCCCGCATTTATAGTTTAGTTCAGTCGGTCCCTTTAAAAATGATAGATCGAGATTCCACTGTATACAGCCTAACCCCGTTATAACGAACTTCAAGGGACCAAAGGTTTTGTTCGCTATATCCGGTGGTTCGCTATATCCGAACCATTAAGAAAAATGTTAGAGTTCACAAAATGTATAACTCATTAGTTGCTATGTATATTCAATAATGATGTATTGAAAGAATGATAAAATTTATTAAAAATGATCATTAATGAATTAAATTGTCTAAAATCGATTACATTAAACTGACACAATACTAATTAAATTAACTAAAAATGAAGACAAATGGAAATAAATTGATTTTATCTTTAATAGTTGCTCACTGTTTTGATACAGAAATAATCGGTAATCTTCTGCTGACGTGATGCCGATTTCAAAAACATTTTATGAATTTCTTTGTCCAATACATCAAATGACTCCAACACTCTTTCTTCCACTGTTTGTGTTGACAAAAATTGACTAATTATACTCATCGCTGCTGTAGCATCTGAGATGGTGGAGATTTCGTCATTTATGTGCTCCTCTTCATCAGCATCAGAAGCAGAATCTTCGATTTCAGAATAATTCATTATAATTTCTTCCACAATATCTTCATCAGTCAGATTTTCATATGTAATGACTTCATTATTACGTTTCGAACAATTGCACGCCACAATCTGAGAATGATGAAATTTTGTGCTTTTCTATCCACATCTCGATAGGCACTCGTAAATCTTCATCACCTTCTTCTTCAACATTCTTTGCTTCAACATTCGTTGTATCTTCAACATTCTTAAAAAGCTTAAAAATTTTTAAAAAATTCATTTGTCGGCTGAAAAAAAAAGTTCGTTATAGCCGATTCTTAAGATTTCGGAGGTAGCTATAAATTAACATTAAATAAAATAGGAAAACGGAGGGACTAAAATTTTTGTTCGTTATATCCGAGAGTTCGTTATATACCAGGTTCGCTATAACGGGGTTCGACTGTATATATATGTGTGTGTGTGTGTGTGTACAGTGAAACTTCTCTAGACGGCCACCCCTCAAAACGGCCACTTTTTTTCGGAACCGTGACTAGCCGCCATAGAGAAGTTTCACTGAATGTATGTATGTATGTTATATATATCTATATCTATATATATATATAAAAGAGCTCGTCTGTTTGTTTGTCCGCTATAGAATCATAGACTGTATCACCCACCGGGACCAAATTCGGCACAGTTAATGTTTGAGACCCGAGAAACTTAACGCAGCAAAAACGAAATTTGGGGCTCAATTAGTTTTTTTTAATTAATTTTTTTAAGGATTTTTTGTTCCCCTAAAAGGTGCGCGTACCCCCTGTGGATACAGACCCACCACAACCAGCTGCGTTAAGAGGATTGGTTTGGGGATGATAGGGGGGGTCAAATTCCAATGCGCGGGGGTTGGGAATGACCTTTGGCCCTGGCTCCCCAGATAAATACAACTTTCCTGGCTCTGCTTTGTGAAATCCAGATAATCTTTGTGATAATCCAGAATGTAATTATGCATCTGCTAATGACGTAAGTATTGGATCAATGTCGAACATATGTGACAGCTGTGGTGCTAAAAAGTGGTCTAGAGAATTACCAGGAATGTGTTGCAGTAATGGGAAAGTACAATTGCCTGCAATTCCAGAACCACCTTAGTCTTTGAGAACATTACTCACAGGTAATACATCTGATTCAAAACATTTCTTACAAAACATACAAGCTTAAGGAAAATAGGCTTCATGGGGAATCAAGCCTTACTTTGATTAAATAAAGGGGATAACGCATCTTGCACTTCACCTCTTGGGTGATGTGGAAAAAAGTGCGTTTTTAAGGAAAAAATAAATAATAAAGGCAAATGTAAATTATAAAACTTATTTCTAATTAAACAGTGTATCAAACAAATCTAATGAAATCTAACTAAACAGTATCTAACAAATATAATGAAACAGTAAACTTATTCAATCCTAAAGTGCGAATCACGCAACACGGTGTTATTAATTCTCAATAAAATCAGACGAAGGTCCGCAGTCTCAAAGTTTCTTTCTTTCTTTCTTATTGTTTGTATTTCATTTCAGTAGAAACGCGCTAAGCGCTTTCTGTCTGGCCAGATGAACATGAAGAGCGGGGGTGCATCCCAGTATTTTTTTGATGGAATGCATGAAAAATTTTATATCTATATATCTACCCGGGCAACGCCGGGCAATGATGCTAGTATATATATATATATATATGTGTGTGTGTGTGTGCGAGTGTGTGTGGGTGGTAAGACTGGCATTCACAATGATAATATAGGAGCTAAGACTGAAAAGCAGTTAGTTGGCTCCTAGTTCAGGGGTGGCGAATTTAAGCAGCGTTAAGGGCCATTTGGGAGATTTTAGGATTTTGTCTACATGCTTTGAAGAACTGAAAACAGGAAAACATTTTATTTGAAATGAAAGAAATTTTAAACGTTGTTTTTTCTATTGTTTTTACTAAATAAATAATTCTACAATTGTTAGAGTTATTGATATTGCTAAAGTCTTATATAGTTGAATCACCTTTTATAATTATTTTTTAATTGTTATGCCAAATTAATCATTTATGGTTTATGTGGAGTTCTCCAAGTTCGTAGCCATCCTGAACAAGAATTCACAGCTATAATTTTCCCAAAATGAAAGTTATTCGACATGATTTTAATGGGCCCCCATTGCTTAAAATTTTTTTAAAAAAATACCAAGAATATTTGGTCTAGCCAGAGAAAAAAGTTTGAAATAAGGAAAAAAAATCAGAGAGCAGTTTATGACATTGTGGTATATATTCGAAAAATGGATCAGTGAACCAAGAGGCAGTAAAATGTGAAAAGACCCGCCTAGAAAGTGATCGAGAACCGCTGTTTGGCCAACCCTGCTGTCGTTGCGTCTACTGATGGCGAAGTCACGTTGAATAGACTTTTCGAATTTTCGCTTTTAATATTTTCCCTTAACATCTTCGAATATCTAGTCCCTTAGTTTACAGTTTTAAGTTCTATACCCTTCGTTTTATCTAGTCATTAACTATTACAAGTATTTTTTAATCATATTATACAAAAATTTAAAAACAAGTTATACAAATTCCCAGTTTTGAAAGTCTTTGATTTTTATTAAAACTTCGCTGCAAAATTTTAGAATATGCACCCATTTCTCCATTTAACGTGGGTTTTTTTTAATTTAAACCACGTTAAAAACATTAATTAATAAACAAATAGCTAAAAAAAAAAAAAAAAGAAAAAGGTAAAAGCCATTAAGGTACTCCGTGTTCTTGGATCCATTTTTGAAGGTATTTTAAAATCGATATTCAATAATTTTTTTAAAACTCCCAGTTTTATATGATTTCCTAAGATTCAATTTACGCGGTTTAGCTTTAACGCGTAACGTATCTGTCGCGTATATCGAGGGATGGGTGTACATGAGCCTTTGTCAGTGGAAGCCATCACTGTAACTGGGAACAATTTCATAGCCTTAAAGTTGAAAATTTCTTTTTAGATTTTTCATGTCTTAACAGATTCTTAAATCTCCTCACGTGAAGCTGATAGATATTAACATTTTGATAATCTAAAACAAATTCAGAGGTTAAGTCCAAAACTGCTAAACATCATCTCAGATATAAAAGATAATGCGATAAAATTCAGTGGAATATTTTAGAGCAGTGCTCCCCAACCTTTTAATCGCCGCGGACCGGTCAACGTTTGATAATTTTACCGCGGACCACTGAGGGGGGCTATGACTGCAATTTGAATTCATAATTTTGAAATGTTTAATAAATAATGAACTAATTTAAAATAGTTACAAGATTTCTTCTGTTACAAAGGTATAAATTAGCACAAACCCGACAAAGTCGCACTAACCCGAGAGAAATACACCACAGCAAATAAAATGGAAATAATTTAATGTTCCTTGGGCGGCCCGGTACCATTTGATCCACGGACCAGTACCGGTCCGCGGCCCGGGGGTTGGAGACCACTGTTTTAGAGCATTCTTTCTGATCAGCCCCACATGACTCTGGGAGCCATAATCTTTAAATGGTGACACAATTTTACACCCATAACTTCATGTACAGTCATGTACAGTCATTCCTCGACTTACGACTGCTCGCCCTTACGACCGAAATTTTTAAATTAAGCCAAAAAAAATATATTTTTTCTCAAAAATACTGTTCCTTGAATGTACAGTACATACCTATACATATTACATAATTATTGAATATATGATTCAATATTCTACAATACGGCAAAAATTTATCGCAATAAAAATGTATGATGCAATAGTTTCGATATCCCCACGATAAATCAAACAAACCTTCATTGGCTTCAGAAATGGCTTGGACTTTTCATTATATTAATAAAGGACTACAACAATTAGAAGCAATGAATCCAATTGAGGAAATATTCACCATTGTAAATCGTCGTATTCGGGAAAAGCTGGCTAGCTACCAGACAATATACAAGGAAAAGAAGACGCAAACTGTTCAAACTATACATTGGATAATTTTGTTAAGAAAAACTTGCAATGTATCATCTGTCGCAAATTCTGAACCGATGGATTGTACTAACATAATAATTAGTGATGACGAAGAATAATTTGTGTCTTCTAATTACAATGTATTTTAAATTACGTATGAAAGTAAAAAATATATGAATGTACATATACTACACAGAGAAAAAAAAGTCGTTCGGTGAACCCACTTCTCCGAGTTCAAATCCACTGCACAGGGGAACTCGCTTTTGGTGAGTCGTACAACCCATGTGGGGAAGTGGGTTCTAGAACCCAGATCGGAAACGGGTTGATTTACTCGCCACCAACTCATTAAAATGGGTTATACGACTCACTTTAAAGTGTGTCGAAAATCACACCAATATGAGCAGGGGAACCCGCATTTGGTGAGTCGTACAACCCATGTGGAAAAATGGGTTCTAGAACCCAGATCCTAAGCATGTTGATTTACTCGCCACCAATACATTAAAATGGTTATACGACTCACTTTAAAGTGTGTCGAAAATCACACCAACATGAGCAGACAAACTCTTCTTTAGAGTTCAATATCTTACTTTATTTCGGGTTATAAAACCCATGTGTAATGAGTTCTTTTAAATGAATGAGTTTACGCTAAAGTACTCGAAAGGTTGACTATTTTCTCCCTTAATTCATTATTCATTGTTATATGTATTTATTATCTCAATTCGCTCATATTCTTTCTCGTGAAAAGAAAAAGAAACCCTGCGCTATACTCTCATATGTGGAATATAATTGGCATTAAAATTTAAGGATATTTTTTCAAAATCTCATAAAAACAAAGCTAAATATCTGTTATAAAATCCTGCAAACTTATATCATAAGTGATGAAAGGATGTCTAAAAGTTGTAAAGATATCAGAAATTTAAAATGTTAATCAAGCATCCATTATTTTTTTGAATCAGTTTCCCTCATAGGAGTAACAGAGAGGAACAACCCTCCAAATTAAAAAAAAACAACTTTTAACTGAATTTTATGCGATGAGATTTAGTGGTGGAGCTTCTAGATACCAGTGAAATAAAATTTACAGGAAACTTAAGAATATTATGTATAAAACTTTAAAATTTCGTGGGTCAAAAAGTTTTCCTTTACAACTTTTAGTTTGATTAAACTGCGATACAAATATCTGATCAAGAAAGTTTCAGATCTTAGCTTTAAAATAGGAGAGATATTAGCAATTTTTTTTAATGAAATAAAAAATTAATTACATTGATTTCAGAAATAAATATTTTTAATTGGTAGATTTAAGATATCCCAACACAACTAGTTCAGAAACAATTACAATATTTCAAATTGCAACAACAAAGATTTAAGAAAATATAGATAATTATTTTCTAAGACACAATTTTTTCACGAGTATAAACTAGGTCTATTCGATAAATCACCCATTTATACTTACATGGTTTGTAAACTTCATAATGTGTTAATATACTTACCTAGTTGCTCTAAACAAAATAGCTCCACATAATCTGAAAATTTTATATTGTGCTAATATATATTTACTATATACTTTTCTACATAGAAATAAAATAACTCATGTAAAATGCATTCACTCTTCTTGTTAAATCTTATGGTTTCAAATGCACACTTTAATGAGAATGAATATAAACTCACATTTCAAACAAAAAATAAATCCCATCAAACAAAATTACAAATACAGAAAAACTTTATTAACATGTAATATACATATCTTTATTTTTAAACAACTAGGTACAATTTTATAAAAAAAATTTATTTTGAAATTAAAATCTTCAAAACCCTTCAGATAGTCAAGCTTTCTTTCGAATGTGGAGGATTATTCACCTGAAATATAAAATAAACTTCATAAATGTTATGCATTTCAGCATCAAAGTTGATTTTAATGTTCATGTAGTTAAACTTTTAAAGTGCCCACTGACAGCTTCTACATCAATGGACATTGTTTTGCCCGATTTTTACTGCAATGTTTGAAAAATCATTTCATTAGGATTTTAAATTTTGAAATAAAAGCTAGCAAGAAATGACACACAGGAGCAAACATTTTTTTTTTCATACTAAGCTAAAATGGTTCGTGAGAGTGAGTGGATATATCTGTCATTACCAGTCCATAACAAAATTTTAACAGCAGATGCAGCATAGAGAACTGATTATCCATGTTTCAAGAAAGTAACTGCTACATTAATAGACTAGTCTCTCCAAAGTATAAATCTTAATGTGTGCATTATTACTATTATTATTATTATTATTATTTTAAGAATGAATCTCATACAAGCACTACTAATACATTAATTTAAAAATGCGCATGAAAAAAACTTTATAATTCATGATGTTGAAGATAAATTTATTTTAATGCATGAATTAGAATTAGCAAATGATGCAAAATGCATATACTGTAACATATGTTTCAAATACAGCAAAAGACAATTTTGAAATAAAAGATCCTTATTGTTACCATTTTGAGTCCCTCTTCTTGAGTCAATTCTTTTTGAATATGATGAAATGTGAAAAGCGATGTAGGTCTAATGGAGCTTCTAATATCTGAAAATGGAGAAAAAGACTTAAAAAAGTGCAGATGTCATGAAGAAATTGTTTCCCCTACACTAACTGAATCTAGACTAAGTAGCTAAATCAACAGAAACAATATTAATTTATCCTAAAAACTAGTAACTGTTTAGCAACATTTTATACATGTTCACATCTATTCAGCACTTATGATAAAGTATTTTTTAAATTGTTTATAAAAGGATGTTAAAGTGCATAATACATTAACGTATACAAACTTGCCTGGGAAAAGATAAAAGTAATTTTGCCTCAAGATTTTAACAAATCTTCAACTATGCCTGCAGTAAAAATGATAAAGATATGTTATTCTTAACCTGTATTGATATTTGTTTTCAAAAAAGAAAAAAAAGTACTTTGTCTTAACACATTATTTCCAATGGTCAAAAATTCTAATAAACTTATCGCAAGATTTATATTTTTTTACTACTTTGAGAATGCAGATCCATATTTTCTCAGAACATTAATAAACTCAACTATATTTCTCCATACTATATTTAAAATAAATCCAAACTTTAAAAAAAACAAAAGGTATGTTATTTATTCCGAAATTAAAATTCATAAATTTTTTAACTTTTTTAACAGACATTTCTTTGAAAATCAGAATAAATATTTCGCATAAAATTAAGAAGAAATACATGTAAACTAAAATATTATTTTGCCTTTTAAATAATTTTAATTATTTTGTTTTGTACTACAATAAACTTTTTTGAATGAAAGTTAAAAAAAAAAACTTAAGAATTCGGTCTAATAAATAAATCCTCAACAAGCTCATCAACCTAAATAGCATCAAACTTTTCAATAACAGGAGCAAAAACAATATCTTTTATTTTTAGTAATAAAAAAGTAACTTTTCAAATTTTATTACTTACAATACCTTTACCATCCATACAGACAAACCTAGATGGATTTGTTAGGAGTTAAACTAGCCACAGGGTAGTGACTTTTGAACAGTTAAGTTATGTATGAGTGGGAAACGAAATATGCTGTATATATAGTATTCAAATATGAAGGTAGAATACTAACTATCATTATACCAGTAAGATATGACATGCATAGTAGACACTAGGCAATATTTGTGCAAAGAAAAAACTGAAGTACACTTTCAGTTTTTAACACAGAAAAAAATGTAAAGAACTTAAAATTGTTAAAATACTACAGGAAATATGTGAACAACAAAAATTAACAAATGTAAACAAAACATGACGTTTTAACACATGAAATTCAGTTTTATTTTTGATAAAAAGCTATATGTGTAACCAATTACAGTACCTGAAATTTAAAAAAAGAATCAAACACACACACATATATGTATATGTGTGTGTGTACCTCCAGTTAATATTTCAGCTAAAACAAAAGGAACTGAAGAGACAGAACCTCTCATTTTGTATTCAAAAATTAATACTTTATGCATGCTTGAAACACAATATCTTGTATTGTTTTATTTTCAGCATTCTCAGATGAATAATAAAATTACTGATAAATCCTTTTGAAATTGTTACTTTAGAAGAAAATGTTAACTATAATATTTACATAGGTATAAAATAAAATTTAGAGCAGAATATAAATGTTTCATCAGCTGAATACAAAAACAGCATATTAATTCATTATTATATATTGCTAAATTCCCCTTCCAATACATATATATATATATATATATATATATATATATATATATATATATATATATATATATTTATATATGTATGTGTGTGTGTGTGTGTAGATATGGATATAAATAGATATAGATGTACTATATACAGATGTAGGTATAGATAATGATAAGTAGAAAGATAGAAATTGCTTAAAATTGCACTTTTATACTCATTTGAATAAAAATATGTTAACATACAAAATTTATTACACTGTCCCTTTCTTTTATAGTTTAAGTTAAATAATAAAGTGCCGAAGCTCTTATTTCGTAGCATGCCTAGTTAATTTAATTAAGAGACAGAAAAATTATCTGAGTACTATTGCAATATGAAAATGTTAAAACAAGATTATTATTTACATATTCTGTTATCTTGTTATATGCTAACAGAATATGTAAAATCAGACACCACAAATATATATCTGAGCCCAATAAAATAAAGCAAATCTATATCAGAGATAGGTCTCAGGAGCATCGGTCTTTAATAGACCCTTATGATCATCTACAATAATTTTTTTTAAATAGAAAAAACACACAAATTTTATATATTTGCACATATAGTATGTGTGAAAAACAATAGCTTTTCCATACAATTTCTACTATTACATATTACAAAAAAAATAAATAAATAAAGATAAATAAATAAAGATAAAAATAAATAATAAGATAAATTTTAAAAAGTAAAATAGATAAGAATTACATTCATTGACATATAATTAGTCTCAATAATAAAAGAATTAAATAACAAAATTGAACTCACCTTGGCTAACTCAGGAAAGGGATGATTTTAAAGCCGCAATCTATACTGGCTGCCATAATTGTAAACTTGCAACCGCATGGTACTCAAGTCCGAGTCCGAGCTGGCAGTGCCCTAAACATTTATTCCTCTTTCCACGTGTAAACACAGATATGTGTGTCAGACACATCTTAGCAATCATGCACCCATTTAGCACTTGTTAGGTGGCACACCTGTGTTTACGACATCTCAGATGAGATAAATTTAAGACTCATTTCCTTCAAATAATAAAGAGGTTCCCGCCATTACTGGCACATACTAACACATGGCGGACACTTAGAGACCCTAATTGGAAAAACTTTCGGCGGGAGAAAAAATACCTATTTCCTGTCCTCTGGCGAGCACATGTAAAGAGAATTTCCACGGATAACTCGGACAATGGAATGCTAAAAAAGGAGATGACCTCTATTTGCTAATGACAATTCCTAATATCTGTTAAACTAATCATTTTCAGTATTATGAATTTCATATTTAAAAAGTTATGAAACCGAGATATACATTTTAAACTATTATTAACGATAAACGTCAAGGTTCTGTGAATATAAGAGGCTAGTAGTGGCTAGATTTTGGCCGGAAAATTATAATAAAAAAGGGTGTGAAACATATTAAAGAAACATATTAGAGAAAAATGTAATATACAGTTAAAATCGTAAACATTTTAAAATAAGAAGCTTCAGTGTCCCAAAGTCTGTAAAATGAAAATAATTATAGTCTTTGTTTGGATTTATATAATTAAATAAATAAATATATATATATATAATGTATCCGATATATGTGTGTAAGGGTGGGTAAACATAACTTTTTGATTGCTGTGTGATGGAGGTATATTCTATAGGGATAAATTTTACGTGATTTTTAATAAGCGATGTCCCATAACAACGACTTTTTTAAAAAAATATTTTCACGAGTATTCCTTATGATGCGTGCGAATCGTAAGTAACCTATTAAGCTAACTTTAGGAGCAAATTATGAAAATGCAAACCTGCGAATCCCAGCCTTTTATTTTCGACCTCTAAGCGTCTGTCTTACAGATCAAGACGTAAAATATTAACAACCTACGCATAAGAACTTCAGCTTCTTTTCGTAAAAGAATTTTAATTTTGTTGCAAAATTTGTCTGAAACTGATAGTTGCTTTGTACATTTATTACGTCATAAAAAAATCTGCAAAATTTTTCTATAACTTGGATTTAAAAGATACTCTTTTAAATTGAAACATTTCTATATAAAGGATATAATTTCTACTTTGGGAACAATATTCATTAGGCAAAAATTAAATATAAACACAAAATTGATTTAGAATATCAGAAAAGAATTTTTGTTAATCTCGTCTAATAAAGTAGACATCGTATTCCAAAAATTAAATTCCTTATAAAAAATAATAAATAAAAATTTAAGTACATTCAAAAATTTTCAATCCGAATACTTCATTTCAACCTTTCAAGTTGCATCACATTTACGGTCTAATACTTAAAGTTGGTTTTTCAGCGCAGTAAACTCAGATAACATAAGTTATTTAACACACTTGTTTCGATAACACAGTTGCGATGACTCAGTAGTATTTGAACTCACTTACATCCGTGTTCAAAATCACAGATAGTGGTTTGTTTAACTCACCACCCACAATAACCCACGCGAAGTGGGTTGCAGAACCCACTTATTCCGGCGAATGACCGACTTTTTTTTCTCTGTGTACAAAAAAAAAAGTTTGAAACTTACGACCAACGTCTCGGTCCCTATCTTGGTCGTAAGCCGATGAGTATATGTATGTACATATATCTTTTCTCAGTAAATTGATTGCTTGTCATTTGAATACAACCCGATAAGGGTTTATCAGGCGGTAGAGGTGATTTTAAAAAAAAGTAACAATTGCAGAAATTTTAGCTGTGAAGGGCTGTGAGCTATTGTATTAACTTTCAGTATTTTTGTTTGTTTGTTTTGTTTATTTTTTTCATTTGGCTTATTTAAACCCGATCGTACTTATGATCCAAGAGATCATTTGTTTGGGGTATGAATCTTAATACGCTTTGATGTTTCACAGATGAGATATGAATGTTAAAACCTTAACATCCCAAATTTCCTCTTAATATTTTTGTTCTTCAGATAATCTGACCCTAGAAAATACTAATCCAGAAAAAGGAGGGAAAAAACGCTTGAAATAACCTGTTAACTAAATATTAACTAAAACTTTTTGAGAGGCTTAGCTAGAATGTTTATAATTATATTTTTGCCTATTAAATTCAAAGGAGTTAGAGTATGTTATATATATATATATATATATATATATATATATATATATATATATATATTTGTAGTACTCTTAAAGACTCAATTTATTCAAACTCATTTTTGTTATTTGTAGTCATATATGTATAAGTTGTCTTCAAGTGTTATTGTCTCACCAAAATTGGTAGTCTAAGGCCGTCTGCACACGGAGCAACTCAAAAGAAACTGATAACTGACTCGAATCACAAACCAGTCCGTGTTGAGTCGTAACCTATGAAATTGAATGGAGCCACGCATACGGCGCAACTGGTTACAAACCCGTTTGTAACCAGTTTCCGCCATTCAGTTACATAGGTTACGACTCAACACGGACTGGTTTGTGATTCGAGTCAGTTATCAGTTTCTTTTGAGTTGCCCCGTGTGCAGACGGCCTTACAGTAAAAGAATTTTCGATACAAGCTCTCTCATCATTTGTCTTCCATTCGACCTTAAAATACTTTAGAAAAATATGCCTGCGCCCAAAATCTAAATTAAGAATCTTATTACGATAGCATTTCTTTTTTAATGCTGCCCAACAGGATCATATTGAGAGTTTCCCTTGGAATAAAAAGATTTTTCTATCTGAACAACAGCAACAAAAAATCATGAAATAGTCTTTTTTTTTTCTTTTTTTTTTTTGTTAAAATTATTCCTTAGCTCGTTAAATTTAGCAAAGAGTTGAAGCTACAGTTATTGAACTTTAAATAATACATGTTTTGTAAAGGAAGTTTTGAAGATGAATTTTAATTTTACTTAATCTAGTCTAAATATGTCTAACAATGAAATTCGCAGCTAAATTGGTATCAGTTAAAAAAATAAATAAATAAATAAAAAATAATAATAATAATAAAATTTTTAAAAAAATCGGGTAAGATAAATTATATTATAAATCGAAAATACGCAGGACGCTGTACCTTCCTGAAAATGCCTAAGGGCGGGCAGGGGGTTGCACTAGTATTTAAGTTTCACTCAAAGAAAACCGCACAAAACACGCAACCCGCCGCAACTGAGAAAATAATTCGAATGCTCCGACCACAGAGATTAGTGACACTGGCTTTAACAGGTACTCGCCTCGAAGACGAAATCGTTAATGGTTAAGTCACTATCGGTCTGAAAAGACAGAACAATAGGCATCTAACGCACATATTGAGAAGCTGAAATGACTTATTTCTATTTAATCAAAACCGCATCTGCAAACTTCTGCGAATTTTTACGGGAAATGCACCTGTTTTACGATTATACGCTCATAAGCTGTTTTTTTTTTTTTGGGGGGGGGGGAGGGTGTCTGAGGTTAACAAATGTAACAGTCAATTTAAAACTTTGAAATGAAATTTCCTCCCCTACCCTGTTTTGAATTATACCTTTGCTATATTCAGCTGATGATAAAGGAAAATGACACAGCTTCAAAGGATACATGTTTTCATCTACAACTGGCCTCGGTTATTGTGGTAGCAAAAATTAAAGTTTTCATTAATTTAAGTTCTCACGAATATCATTATTCATCTACGATAGAAATTATTTCTAAGCCAATTATCTGCTTAATTTAGAGTAAGTATATCAGTTATTGTTTTTGCTTTCCATTTTTGAATTATCTTTTTTAATTAAATACCAATAAGAATAGTTTTGACACTTGATTACGAAAGAGCCATCGCGTAACCTTCTGAATTTTGATCTCAGTAGGATTTCTATCATGGATATTCCTCGAAATATTGTTTTCATGAATATTCAAATAAGTACTCGGCCAGGTGATGGCCAAATGGCTAGGGCGCTGGCATTCGGTTCAGATCCTGTGGGTTCCGAGTCCCACTGTAGCCGTTCAGAATCGTCGCGCTCTAATTAGCCCTCGTGTAGCAAAAAATTGACCGTAGCGCTCCAAACCAAACCAAATAGGTACTCATTGATGAGTAAGTAGCATAACGCGTCTACTTCATTGGTTCTTAAAGGGTGTTGTGTAGATAAATTTAACTTTTACTTTAATATGGTAATGGTAAATAGTCATTCTTATAACTGAGTATAAATTCGATTTTTAATTTATCTAACTTCAAATATAACAGCTTTTTTTAAATATCCTTTTTAAGCCTCTATTCGAATTTGGTTCAAATGGTAGTGATCTGATCTTTTAATTGCCTAAATAATGTATTGGAGATTCAAGAAAATTGCGCAACAAAAGAATAATTATTTACCATTACCATATTAAATTAAAAGTTAATTTATCAACACAACACGAGTGGTCGGGACCCAAGGAGTGGTCAGCAAAGTCAGCAGTGTTATAAAAAAATATTTGTTTAATCGTTTCTAAACGACAGCAAACTTAACAATTTTATTCGAAAAAAAATCGTTTTTGGTCAGAATTTTTCTTTCAAATTCTTTAAATTCCCTTATTTCTTCCGATGTTTCGTGCTGTTCTGCTTAAAAATTCCCAATATACAGGGTGAACCAAAAGTCTTGCCCTGATTATAAATATTTATTGTGCTCAAACTATTATAATTAGACATACGTTTGTTTGGATATATTTTAAGTACTGTTATAAATTTTTTTATAACACCATTTACCTCAATAAATTTCAACGTGTGTCCCCATGGTAGCTCAGAGAATGTCGAAGCGCTATTCCAGTTCCCGCCAGGTGTTTGACATCAATTCTGTACAGAATCTCAATTGCAAATTCTGCACGTCTTGGGCAATCATTTGGTTGCAAGGCCTCAACGATTTGCACTTTATAAGTATGTAACCTAAGCCTTTTAGGCCGTCTGCACACGGAGCAACTCAAAAGAAACTGATAACTGACTCCAATCACAAATCAGTCCGTGTTGAGTCGTAACCTATGTAATTGAATGGAGCCACGCACACGGCGCAACTGGTTACAAACCCGTCGGACGGGTTTGTAACTCAGTTATCAGTTTCTTTTGAGTTGCTCCGTGTGCAGACGGCCTAAACCTTTCATACCATCGCTTTATAAAATTTGCATCCATAACAACGTCGAAATTTACGCTGAACATCAATGGGCGATTTCGTTTCGTGAAACCAAAGCCCACAATGGGCTTTCTCTTGAATCGATGGCATTTCGGCCGAAAATGGTGTCTTTATTACAAATGTTCCCCTGAGTCACTCTTGAAGGAGCACTTGCACCATCTATTGCACAAAAAGACTACTAAAACTGGCCTATCCAATGATACAAAAGTTACATTATTATATTAAACGGTTATTTTGTAATGAATTTTTATAATCAGGGCAAGACTTTCACCCTGTATATTCTGTGACACGGAATCGCAGCGTCACAGCAATTTTACAGCTAGTGAAGCAAATGCAAACTCTAAAACTCATTTTCAAGTTTTAAAAAGCCTTTATGTTTGCCATTGTTTACTTGTACGTGAAATGATGTCGCCCCTCGGGGGGTTGCTCGGTGAAAATGGGGGTGTTGGTGTTGGTTCACCTATAGGGTGCCCTTATTGTAAGCAACCAACAATTTTCGCGGTTAAAGTGCGAATGCTTTCATTGACAAGTGCCCAGCATTGGCAAACAACAACTTTTACGTAAATTTTTTTTATTGTTATTAAACTTATTTATAACTTTAATACAAAGTTGTTTACAACAAATAGTTTGTTTATTCAGAAAATCAAACACATTTTATTTTTGTCTCTAAAAGTTTTTTTTTCTTCTAAAACAACTGGTCCCTGGTCTACAAAACCTACTACCACTGGTTTACTCAATGCAGTACGCTGCTGCTTTATGGCTTATAGTAGAAAAAAAAAATTAAGGGTTTAACCACTCTTAAATCGAGAAACTTGCAGAAATCTAACACAGTTTTCGGTTTCTTGTAACAACAATTTTACTATGTTTAGACATTTAATTTTTTTTGTATCTAACAATGTAAGTTATATATAATTATAAACAAATTTAAAATTTTGTGAAATTTAATAAAATATCATTAAAATACACCAATAAATAAGTATTCCTTTTTTACCCTTTCGCAATGTATATCATATAACGCTCATGATTTTTCAAAAAATATCTTTCAAACTATAAAATAATGATACCTAAATAAAGTATAATGTTTAAAAATATATATAAACTTAAATATAAACAATAAAACACAATATTTGATTTTTAGATCAATAATATTAAAATATACTCCAAAATCATGTTACTTCTTTTAAAAAAAAATTACTTACCTGAAACAAATTTACTGCAGAAAAATACTTAATTATTGGTACACTTCAATTAAAATAGTACAAGGACACTGTATGAAATTTTACCAGACTGCTATAAGCCTATTCGAAGATATCATGTGCGCAAGGAGCAAAAACTTCGTTTTGAGAAAAATCAATTTAAACATTTTTTTAACTTTAAACAACTAGTAACTGAGAAATATATTAAAGCTTTTAACCATAAATAAAGTAAACCAATTATAAGTCACCTATTTTAATTAAATATTTGTGCTCTATCGCACACTTCTTTTTTCAAACTCTCTGAAATTCGAATTGAGTGGAAATAACTTCTGTCTATAAATGTTTCTTCTAAGATTGTTATTTTGAGTCTTTTTACGTTAATCTTTTAACGGTAATATCTGATTTACATTTATTTTTGGGGATATTCCCGTTTGTGGCCATTATGACCGTGTGTTATTTACTGTGACTTTGCACGGATTGAAAAGGGAGCAAAAAAGGACTACTTATTTGCTGACTGAGAGGTTCGGCTCTTTTCCACTTCTCTGCCCTCCTCATCCACATCAGGGTAAAACGATGTATTTACGAGAAGTTTATGAGCACCATTTCAAGTTAGACGAGATGCGCTCTTGCCGACATTACCATTATTATGGCAGCATATCACCATGATCAATACATTCCGAATAAACCAAAAATTAAAGTGGTGGTTGAATTTGTCGCAAAAAATTATAATCATTATATAACGAGGCACATACTATTAATTTCTTGATTTTGGAATGTACTATAGGGCGCACAAATTGATTAGCATATTGACAGTATTTTTAAGGAGTCCGAGGACACAAAATATTGTGACATAATGCGGTAAACTCTGGATTATTGTTTTAAACTCTTCGTATTTTTTAAAGCTGCAAAGGTAGATATTGAGTTCTACTTCTGTTGAATAAATAAATGTTCTACGCCTGCATTTCGTTGATCCTAACATAACATGGCAACTTTCTTAGAAATCTAAATTTTTCGGCCAAGTCAAAAGAGTCTTCTGTGAAATACTTTAACCATTTTTTTTTTATCCATCTATTTTCTTTGATAACTCGCGAATTTTATCTGAGCAAAAATTACTATTTTATTCTTTTAAAACTCGCTAATAATTTGAGAGGTTAATTATAAGATTTTAACGTAGGATTACGTTCCTCCATAACGGTCCTCCGGAAAGCAAAATTTCAGATGTCCTGCGTCGCGAGTTATATTTTTGGCAGCACGCCAAACCCAATCTGTATCGCTTGGGCAAGCAGTAAACAGTTAAACAGAAAAGTACCAAAATGCGTCAAAATTTTGACATATATATATATATATATATATATATATATATATATATATACATGCACATACATATATATATATTTATATATATATATATATATATATATATATATATATATATATATATATATATATATATATATATATATATATATATATATATATATATATACTGTAGTGTTATGCAAGTATGGGGATATTTTTCACAAGACCCCACGGTGCACGAACACAGTTACGTGTTTATCGAGATATCATTTTCGAGTTCCCAGAGTTTTCGGAACACGTGTGAAAATTCCTCGCCTGAAAGTTAATCCACCGGCATATCGGTTACTGAAAGAATACGGTTGAAAACCGGACGAAAGCCTCGTTATCGTACAACAGCACTTGTAAATCTGTCTTTTTGGAACAAAATCTTAGGGAGTTTGACACTATAGTATCGTAAAGTTAGCCTAAATATTCGACGATAAGAAGAACTGTCACCAACTAATCCGCCGGCCACCGCTCTGGAAAACAGTCGCCTTCTGAGGAATTTCAAGACATGCCGTCAAAGAAAGGACCACGAGATATAGTCAGAGACTTTGCGTTTTTTTTTAGAGAGATCCCCATGTCATGAAGGGGTGAGGGTCATTGGGCCCGCCCAATGACCCTCACCCCTTCTACTGCCTTAGGTAACAATAGACCCTTAATTTCTCGACATTTCTAAAGGGCGGCCGATTATAGGGACATAGCCCATTATAGGTGCATTTACCTTAAGTTAAAATTCACTGCATTCTGCTGTACTAGTTTAATATTAATTTGATTTATTTCATTAAATTTTTGTTAAGTTTTTATTTGAGCTTTGGCCTTATCATTCACAACTCGGATTCTGTTTTTCTTGGTCACGATTTTATTAATTTCTCATAGAAAAGCCTATGATGTCACAATACATAACACATACATACATATATACATACAAAAGAGGTAAGCAACGATAAGTAATCCTACGTTAATAACTCGCGATAGTTTCGTTAAAGGAGCCTAGTTGAATTAATTTTTTTTTTAATGTTTAGAAAATACATTAAAATATACAGAGCTGCCAAATTGTTCTCTTCTTCTTATATGTAATCCAGGAAACTGAGTAAACAACTGTATTGGGTTAATTTTGTTGCTCTCACAGTAAACGGCCATTTGCTAACACACGAAATAAAATTACATTGAGAAAGAGATATTTGGAATAACTTAATCCGAATGGACCAATCTAGCTTACAAATATATAGGTGAAAACGAGCAAAGAATCAGCTTTTTATTCATTCTTTAATAATTTTTTTAAAAAAAGCTTAATCTACTATAAAGAGCACGGTAACAAACACTTAATGATTCTGACACAGAAAGCGGAATGAAAAAAA
This sequence comes from Dolomedes plantarius, assembly GCA_907164885.2. Lineage (NCBI taxonomy): Eukaryota > Metazoa > Arthropoda > Arachnida > Araneae > Dolomedidae > Dolomedes > Dolomedes plantarius. The sequence continues at coordinate 33,883,205 of OU015502.1, forward strand.
TTTCTCTTCGCATTTAATGTGGCAGAATCAATACATCAACAAAATTAAAAGCGATACATTGAGACACATCTCATCATTTATCAGGTTATACTATTTCGTGAATTAACGCATTTTGGGATCTATTCAATTTGGGGAAAAATTAACTTAAATTTACTTTTTCAAAACTATAAAATTATACTAAATTCAGAGATAAACATTTTTCCGGGAAACACATGGAAAACAGCATTTCACGATTGCAGACATTAATTATTTACATTAATCAAGCAAACATTGAGCAGAATATTCTCTAAAATTTATTTTATTAAAATATAAATGTTATTAATAATTGATAAAAATCAAAAACATTATTTTATTAATTAATATTATTAATTTTATTAAAAGACATTTTGTTTGACGACAAGTGTCTCCGCTTTAAAAAAAAAATTAAAATTAAAAGACATTTAATTAAACATAAGACTATATTAATTAACAACATTAATTAAATCTTATGCTCGGATATAATTCTGATTGTATATTTGTTGAGAGTAACTGAAAATTGCTCAAGGACTTAATTAACATTATATAAAACTTTTTTTCTTTGGTCTAAGAGAGAATATTTTATTTTCTCTGTTTACACGCATTTTGAATACTCTTTTTTTCATTAATAGGTTTTATATGTAGATCTTCAATTATTCGTTATTTTTATGCGAGATCCTTATTTACTCACATAAAAAAACACTTTTACAATTTGAAATTTTGTTTTAAAAAATTCCAAATTTAAAGCAAGATACGTTTTTTTTATAAATCCAATTGAACCAATGGCTCTCTATTTTTTTTCTCTTTTGTGCGTAGGTAAGGTTTCGTGATATAAAAAGTTTATTTATTAAATTTTCAATCACTTTAAAGGACAAAAAAAAATCCCTTTTTTCACAGAAAATTCTGGCAATAATTAATTTCAGTCGCTCACATCGTATGGTGGTTGGCGTCACATGCTTCCCCGGAGTGGACTCGGGATCGAATCCCAACTTAAGCATGACCGTGCTTGGTACTGTCCTTTCATAGGGAGTGATATTCGTTTAAATGCAGGGTGCTCCCACATTGGAGAAGTCTACTAATTAGCGATGTTGAATGGACAAATGTCAAAAATTTCAGGTAGTCTCTTCTAACGAAGTTCAATTTCAGGTAGTCTCTTCCACGGGTTATTAACGTGGGATTACTTATCATTGCTTGCCTCTTTTGTATGTATATACAGTCGAACCTCCATATATCGAACTTCCCTATATCGAAATTTTCTATATATCGAACTCTTAGCAAATCTCCATGTTCATTACATAGAAAAACTGTTTCTGTAAATCGAAAAAATCTCTACATATCGAAATTTTTTTCACGACATATTGGGAGATTTTATTCCACTTTAGAATAAAATCTCCCAATTTTTGGCGTTTGAAACAATACTTCGTGGACCCCTGATGAAGTTTTTAATGGACTGAATAAATGCGAGCATTTCTGATGAACTTTCCGCAAAACTGGCTGTTCAGCAAGATATTCGTATTTTTTTTTAAAAGAATGTAACTGTCATCACTGTAACCACTGTCTGGATTATTGTTTTTTTAAGGTATATAGTACTCAATAAATCTTTCACAATAATTCATTTTTTTAGTTATTAACTTTCATTTAATGTGATTCGCATATAAATTGGAAATGGAGTTTCGTATACGAAAATTAGCTTTAATTTTAATGTTTTTGGAGAATTATGATAAAACTAAGATCAATTCTATACATCGAAATTTCTATATATCGAATTTTTTTCCGGCATTTTGCTACTTCGATATATGGAGGTTCGACTGTATGTATCTATATATGTACGTATGTATATATATATATATATATATATATATATATATATATATATATATATATGTATATGAAAATTTTGACGCATTTTGGTGCTTTTCCGTTTAACTGTTTACTGCTTGTCTAAGCGATACAGACTGGGTCTGGCGTGCTGCCAAAATTATAACTCGCGAGATACGGACGGACGGTTTTAGCGTCTGAAATTTTGCTTTCCAGAGGACCGTTATGGAGGAACGTAATCCTACGTTTAAAGGTAAATGTCTGCCACGATAGAGGAAAAAGATAATAAAAAGTTTCAAAAAATACTTTCGTAATTTTTATTGCAAATCAAAAATTCCAAAAGATGTTTAATGAGAACCGAATAAAGAAACGTGGTACAAAATTTCATAGATCTACCTTGGAAGAAATTTTAGTTATAACCTGTAGAAAACAGCGAATCATAAAAAATTCTATTCAGACAGATAAGTAAAGTACACATGTAAAGCAAGGTAAGCGCAGACAGCACGGCATAAAAATGTATCTGGCAACCTGATCATCTGAGAAACATGCGGTTTGTGGCAATTTATTCTAAAAGTTCTACCCTACTTGTAAAACCAAGAAATTAACATTGAGCTGAGCTATTCTTTGTAAAATTTTGTTTCTCGGACTGAAAACTGCTCAAGGACCTTCCAGCATGAAACACACTTTCCATCGGGGGACATTGATTTGTGTGTGCACTACACCAATTAAATAGTATTATTTGACTTTTTGAAGGATGCCACCAGTCCCCGATGAAAAAAGATCAGATTTTAAGCCAATTTTATCTACAGACGTGGATTCAGAACCATTTTTTTTTCTGTAGAAGAATACAAAAACGCTGATACAAGGAGGAAACAGGCCATTTTACAAAATTTCCTTTCAATTTGATACTCCTTATTTCATATATACTACGTTAAGAAACACATAGTGCATATTGAAATGTAAATATTTATCGCAACAATTTACGGACAATCAAAGCATTTATTTATAAAAAGTTATTCATGAAAAGCAAATTTACCTCTTCTACAAAGGCTGTTCGCACATTTTTTAGACGATTTTGGTAAGCGGTAATAAAAAATCGTTTGCTGCAAAAGAAATAAATGCAATTGTACTATGTTTTTAAAAGTCAAAATTATCGTCTACGGCTTGAAAGTTTTGTTTTTATTCAAAATGGCGTTTTTAACAAAGCAGTGGTTCGAAGGCTACATTTATGCTCTTTCCGAAGAGAAATATGCATACTCCGTTATCCAAAAACGATCTGAGAGTCATGGTTTTGTGATATCTAACGCGTCGATAGGTAATATCGTCAACAAGAAAGGAAAAAAACGTCAAATTGGAGCCTCAAGTGGGACAAAAATTCCAAACAAGTATCCAAGGAAAAAACGGACATCTTCGACTATTGCAAAGGTACGTTGTTTAATGTTAAAAGAAAATCCCCCTAGTCAAAGGACAGTTACAAAATCATTAAAATGCTCGGTGTCCACTGTAAACAAAATGATAAACGTTGATTTAAATCTTAAGAAAGCGAAAAAACGCAATGTGCATCGTCTTCCAAATCATATCGCTGAACGCAGGACACGCTGCAGAATTCTATATGAGAAACACTTATCCAAAGAAAAATGGAAAACAATTGTCACAATAGATGAATCATGGGTGTATTTAAATGATTGCAACAAAAAAAGAGCCATTTATTATCATAAAAGGGGAGAAAAAAATTTAAGTACATGGTTCAAAGAATCGAAAGAAAGTTTTTCTAGGGTATTCATGATTGTTGCTGGTTTTTCTTATAAAGGCAAGTTAAAAATAAAGAGAGTGGGAAAAAATGTCAAGATTAACTCCAAATACTATCAGGAACATATTTTATCGCCAATTTTTCTGAATGAAATACCATCGCTTTACCCACAGTGCTATCAATCTGTGAGACTCCATCAGGACAAAGCTAGCAGTCACACATCAAAATCCACTGTTTATTTCTTAAAAGAAATAGAACAAAAAACTGGTATCAAGGCCATACCCTTCACTGATATCCCTACTAAATCTCCCGATGTATCACCGATGGATTTTTGTGCATTCGGACTTTTAAAATCTGCATTATCCAAACGTCGTCCCAAAACCCTTACAGGACTCTGGAAAGCTGTTCAGGAGGAATGGGATAGAATACCTCTTCTGACACTTCAAAAGGCATTATTATCCTGGAAATTGCGGTGTCGAAAGATAGTTCAGAATAAGGGATGTCAAATAGAACATTTAAAACACAAGAATTTTATGTAATTTAGTTTTGTGAATACAATATACATCGTCTAAAAAATGTGTGAACAGCCTCTGTATAAGCCAAAACATAGAAGTTCGTCAATTCAAATTTTGCTTGTGGATCACCACATAGCCACGCCTATTCCCTTTTCTTTTAAAATACACATTAATGTTAAAAACATTTTTCAGTGTTTGCCATAGCCCACGCAAAGTTTTAATATTTTGATAGTTTAATTTTAAAATTCTGAAAAATCGACAGATAATTTGCGATAACTACAGTTCTGTTCATAACCTTTACGATTTTATTCGAGACACGCAAAAATGCTCAAGTAAAGCGACCGAATAAAACTTATTTCTTTTCCGACATGAAACTCTCAATCCATTATTAAAAAATATAAAGGCGCAACTAGTTTCGAACCAATTAATGGTCCATCATCAAATGCATATGTGAAATCGCCTAGAGACAATCACAATTTACTTGCACTTTGTGAAATAGGCAGGGCCGCCAAGAGGGGGGGGGGGCAACTGGGGCACTTTGCCCCCGGCCCCCAACTTCCGGAGGGGCCCCAAAAATTTAAAAAAAAATTATTTATTAGATTTCCTCCGAAAGAAAATTCTGAAACTTGTACCTACTTCAAAATTCAAAATAATCTCCAGAAAAAAGGGGCCCCCTCCAATATAAAAAAAAAGTATTCGATTAATCAGATTTCTTGGGGCCCCCAACAGAAGTTTGCCCCAGGCCCCGTAAAGTCTCTGGGCGGCCCTGGAAATAGGGGAATGCGAGCTAATATGTAGTCCATAGGGGATATACAGAGAAACTTCTCTAGCTGCCACCCTTATTTTGTTCAAAACTGATTCAAGATTCCATAGAGACAATGTTAGGGACGAAACCTTTTCGACGGCCACCCCTTCTAAACGATCACTTTTTTTCGGAACCATTACTGGTCGCTATAGAGAAGTTTTACTGTATCTTCACCGATCTTTTAGTCTTATAGTGAAATCTAGTAATCGACTCGATGCCCCCGACCTGGAAGGGTATTGTAGTGTAATGTTTGAGAAGGAGCGCTGGTCAAAGCGAAAATGTTGTACACCATGATTTCGCCGCCCCGCCCCCTCTACCAATCAGAGGATTAGCTGCGTGGGCGAAAAACCCAAGGGGGTGGTGGGGATCGTCGGGCAGTCAGTTAGAGAAAGAGACAGAAGGAGAGCGTCTCTAGTAGGGATGGGAGGTCTGGCGAGATATATGCAGGCTCGTCTCACCTCTAATGCCGCATTTACACATTCGCAATCGCGCCACCTGCAAGACATTCGCTAGACATTAGTCACGCTCCTGCATCGACGCGAATGACCGTTCTCACATTCGCGCCTCATGCTGTCATTTGTGTATGCGTCAGCCAGTCGTCTGACATCTGGCGCCATATGCCCCTTTGACTCGTGCCAGAAAACCGCTCCCGAAGCGAGCGCCACGATTGGCGAGGAGAAACGGTGAGAACGCCGTTTACACATTCGCCCTCCGCGATTCGACTCGCCGCAATCGCGACTGTGTAAATGCGGTGTCATGAGTTGATTATTCTGTAATTAGAATAGAGAGCGTCTCTGGTAGTGTTAGGATGTCTGGCGAGATATAGCAGGCTCGTCTCGCCTCGCCTCCGGTGAATTAATTAGTCTGTATCTAGAATAGAATGTAGTACTAAGAGCAGAGGTCTGCTAAGATGTTGTACAGAGGCTGTTCACACATTTTTTAGACGATGTATATTGTATTCACAAAACTAAATTACATAAAATTCTTGTGTTTTAAATGTTCTATTTGACATCCCTTATTCTGAACTATCTTTCGACACCGCAATTTCCAGGATAATAATGCCTTTTGAAGAGTCAGAAGAGGTATTCTATCCCATTCCTCCTGAACAGCTTTCCAGAGTCCTGTAAGGGTTTTGGGACGACGTTTGGATAATGCAGATTTTAAAATTCCGAAAGCACAAAAATCCATAGGTGATCGGGAGATTTAGTAGAGATATCAGTGAAGGGTATGGCCTTGATACCAGGTTTTTGTTCCATTTCTTTTAGGAAATTTACAGTGGATTTTGATGTGTGACTGCTAGCTTTGTCCTGATGGAGTCTCACAGATTGATGGCACTGTGGGTAAAGCGATGGTATTTCATTCAGAAAAATTGGCGATAAAATATGTTCCTGATAGTATTTGGAGTTAATCTTGACATTGTTTTCCACTCTCTTTATTTTTAACTTGCCATTATAAGAAAAACCAGCAACAATCATGAATCCCTTAGAAAAACTTTCTTTCGATTCTTTGAACCATGTACTTAAATTTTTTTCTCCCCTTTTATGATAATAAATGGCTCTTTTTTTGTTGCAATCGTTTAAATACACCCATGATTCATCTATTGTGACAATTGTTTTCCATTTTTCTTTGGATGAGTGTTTCTCATATAGAATTCTGCAGCGTGTCCTGCGTTCAGCGATATGATTTGGAAGAAGACGATGCACATTGCGTTTTTTCGCTTTCTTAAGATTTAAATCAACGTTTATCATTTTGTTTACAGTGGACACCGAGCATTTTAATGATTTTGAAACTGTCCTTTGACTAGGGGGATTTTCTTTTAACATTAAACAACGTACCTTTGCAATAGTCGAAGATGTCCGTTTTTTCCTTGGACACTTGTTTGGAAATATTTGTCCCACTTGAGGCTCCAATTTGACGTTTTTTTCCTTTCTTGTTGACGATATTACCTATCGACGCTTTAGATATCACAAGACCATGACTCTCACATCGTTTTTGGATAACGGAGTATGCATATTTCTCTTCGGAAAGAGCATAAATGTAGCCTTCGAACCACTGCTTTGTTAAAAACGCCATTTTGAATAAAAACAAAACTTTCAAGCCGCAGACGATAATTTTGACTTTTAAAAACATAGTACAATTGCAATTATTTCTTTTGCAGCAAACGATTTTTTATTACCGCTTACCAAAATCGTCTAAAAAATGTGCGAACATCCTCTGTAGGCTTGCCCACCTCGTGCTCAGAGTGTTCTGTAATTTTTAATGTTAAGTGTGAAACTTTACGAAGTTGTAAATAAATTTAAATTCGTGTTGTACAGTGGCGACTCATTTTTGCGCTACCTCATTTGTCGCCATGCCATACAGAAAAAAGAACCTAGGTGGAACCGAGGAAGAATGAGTTCACAACTGGCATTAAACTATCCTAACTTTGCAAATGTTTGCAGCATTGGTATCTCGAATTTTGTATAGACAAGATGAATAAACCGCGTTTAAAGAAGTTTTCAATAAAGAATTTTTTTTTTTATTTATCACATAAGGCTCACTGAATTAAAGGATTAAAGTTGATTATTTTTCTTATAATATACTAGCTGAATACCGTGCTTCGCTACGGAGTACATTCAAATTAAATACAACGGTCAATGTCTGCAATTAATTTCTATGATTAATATCCATAAAACATAATAATTTGAATAAAATTCTTAAAAAAACTTCCATCTCAATTAGTCTAGTGGTTAAATTTTTATCTTTGACCGTATTTTAATATTTCTTTTGTCAATTTATTTCGTTGTTATGCACGTGATGAAAAATTAATTTGAAGTATCACAAAAAGAAAAGAAACCACGTGATCAGCATTTCATAAATTAAATTCTAAAAATGAATCTTTAAAAATTCACCAAAAATCAGAAAAGGGAGGTAAAGATTCGAAAAAGATTTCATTTTAAAGAAATTTTTAGGATTTTTCTCGTGATATAGATTTTATAACCCTCAAATTATTATTTTACATGCAAACTTTTAAAAATATTACAAAAACAGCTTAAAAATTTAATTTTAAAAAATCTAAGAAGAATGTTTCAAAAATCTTTCTTAGTGCACCCGTACACTATAAGAAGAATGGCCATGCAAAATGTCAGCCCTTTAGGTCCAGCGGTTTGGTCTGTGCGTTATCTGTCAGTCAGTCAGTCACGGAACTGTTTTGTATACAGGTAGCCCTCCTACAGCACGGCATCTGACAACACGGTTTCGCTCTAACACGATAAAAAAAAAATTGCGAAACCCTTTGTACAACACTGTACTTCTGCAGCACTAGATAACATGAGTTTTGTTTAACACATTTAAAAACTAAATTATCTTAAAATAATGACGGGAAGGAATAATGAACTATAGTGGCTTTACATAAAAATGTATAAACAAATTACAAATTTTTCATTTATAATTCTTTAAAATTACAAGAAGGCCTACGCTTAGCTGAAAATCTTGAATCATTTTTCTTGAATGCAGACCCTTCCGCTGAAAGAAGCCGAAAATTCAAATAGGAGCTGAAAAATTGTCTATGTCCGTACCGTGAAATCTACAATGACCTAATAAAAACCAGCAAAATACCAAAATTACAGATTTTTTAGAGGATAGAAGGTGCAAAAACTCTAAATGAAGAAAAAGGTTCTAAAAGTGAAGGTGATATCGTTAAACCGAAAAAAACGTTCTCCTTTGATTGTACTGAGCAGTGATGAGGAAGAAATTTATTACATTAAGGTCGCATTAAATGAAAATAATATTTTTTGTATTATACGTTGTATTATACATACATTTTGTATTATCGTGTTTTGTATTATCGTTTTGTATTATACATACATTTATATTTTTAATAAAAATTAAGTTGCTTATATGGAACTTATTAAAAAAAACTTTTTTTTAATAAGTTTTCGGAACATAACCCCTCTTTTTGTACTGGCTCTGGGTCTCATAACACGGTTTCACACAACACGGCATTTTCTAGGAAAATATCTACCGTGTTATAGGAGGGTTACCTGTATATAGATAATTAACGAACCCATTCCCCTCCCTTATTTCTCTTTCTCTAACACACAAAGACAAAGGAAGGAATAGTGAGTAATTACCCTCCTCACACTATTTCCGAAATCCATCCAACTTCCGTTATTAAAACCGAGTTAGACACGTTATTAAAAATCATCAAAGTTCAATGATGATTGTTTATTTTTTTTTCGTTACGTGGTGCTACGTAGAGGTCAAATATAAATAATTTAAACTAGTACGACAAACAGCATTCAACATAACAATCGTCAACATATTAATTTCCAACAGAAAATTTTGACTTCTAAAATACTTAATATTCTCGTATACACATATCGTTAGAGCTTTGAAAATTTAATAGCTTCAAATTATAGAAAACAGCGTAGCCTCAATTTATTCGTTCATGTAAAGACTCCTCATTAGTCTGAAATAGTAACACTTCATCCATCCTCCTACGTTTTTATGGCCAACCACTACTTTTCAAAAATTCATATAATTATTAAAGGAAAATTATTTAATAACACCAGTTCGAAACCACCGACTCGACAATTAGGTGAGAAAAAAAACGGTTTTTCTACTACGGTGTTCCAAAACCGATACAAGAGATTGCTCCCGAGATACGAGGCGATACATCCTTGAAGTCAAACTGTTGCCAAATAGTTTTTGATAAAAACCGCTCGGGCCTCTTAATTTATTCCCGCGGTAATCAATTTCACGGACTATCCCAGTGACAAATTGCTTCGCGCAGCCATGCCAACATGGCGTGATTGTGTCATTAGTTGGAAGGAAAATTGATAAAAATGGAGGCGCGAGAAAATTGCCCGCCGTCCCATTAATAACAATCACTGTGTATAAAGACAGAGAAATGTAGAAAAAAATGGGGGGAGGGGGGGGGAAGAAATCCGACAGGCCACGTGGTAAAATAGTTGCGACGCGCCGTGAATGGACAATCGGTTTGAAATGCGTCATCAATTATTAATCAAACAGATTGAAAGGAAATTACTGGATCATGTCTGGGTTGTTTTTCGCACCCTCGGGTGGTGGTGGTGGTTTTTTTTCCCCATTCGTAAGAATGACCCGGGGATCTTAATTTACCGGCCGGAATCCGAAGGCCGTAAAATCCAATTCTGTCTTCGTCGATTTGATGAAGTATCTCGGAACCCCACCGTGGGGTGTATCTTTCTTCGGCGAGAGAGGTATGTCATAATTAGAGAGATACTTCTGCTTGCGTACGGCTTTGTAACGGCTGAATTGACGCCTGCGAGAAAATATCCCGCAAAATGGTTTGGGGGAGAGAACGAAAACGTCCTATGATCCATGATTAAACCGCCTAAGATCCATCTCTTTGTTTCATCAACGTTTACAGGGATACCGGTGGTTTTGGAATTTTGAAAGCTACTGGAGATCCCTTTAGGCTAAGGTGACCAGATTTTTAACATTGGTAAAGCGGGACACCATCGACCGGGGGGGGGGGGGGGGGGTCTTGATTAAAAATTTGGTCTACATAGAGCAACAAAAATTTTCATAGAACACAAAAATAGTATTGTAATATATTTTTTTTTAAATTTCAACATAAGTACAATTTACAAATACAGTCAAACCTCGATATCTCGAACTTGAAGGGAGAGACAAAAAAATTCGAAATATGGAAAATTTGAATTATCGAAATTCACATGTCATTAATAGTAATAGGGAAAATAAAAACTTTTTTACATACCTTTTTAAAAAGTAATCCATATTTTTATTTTAATAAACACTATTTACAAAATTCTTTGAAAAAATATTCAGTTGTTGCTTGCTTCAGAGAAGAGTCTGAAATTTTATCTATTACACTTTCTAAGTGGACAATGACTTTAAATGTGTCCTCTTACCTATATGGTTGACTTTCAACATATCTCCTCAAAGCGTCCACTGCAAAAAATCCTTTGTTTGTCACATTTGATGGCAAATGGCGGATTTCGTCCTCCTTTTCTTCTGATAATACACAAGAAGCTTTCGCCTGACCGATGATGACATTGTCCTCCCACTGACCACACACTATTACCGTATCATCTACGACAAAGTCATTAAATTCCATGTTATCGAGGTGAATGAGCATCGAGGCACTAGCTTGAATACAAGACAGCACAGGCATGCATTCACACCTGTAGTTTTTTCTTTCACTCCTTGTTGCAGATAAGAAATTCTACAATCTTCTTGGAAGCCACCCACCTCTTGATTTTTGTTCATGCCTTAATTTCCTATTTTATTAAAACCACCCCAACCCCTCTAGAAAGTAACCTTGGAGAATAAAAGGAGAAAAAATAAAAGAAAGGATCGATGGTCACTGCATATGCATGGCAACTAACTGAAACGAGATAAGAAAACAATAAACAAGAATTTCAACTCCCATCTTGGAGGGTCAAGAGAAGTTGTCATTTCATTGTGTTATCTTCCGTCTTTATATCCCTTCTTTTTAAAGTTTATGCAGGGTTTTACCACTGTAATGTTTGAATAGCTTTTCTATTTTTTAGAAATTTCTATTTTTTGGATATTATTTTTTTGTTTTTAGAAAAATTTTTCTTCTCCATTTATGGAAAAAAATTCAAGTTATCGAGGGATAAGCCAAAAAAATTTCGCCAAATCAAGGTTTTTTAACATTGAGTGCATAGGAAATTTGAAGGGAATTTTTATTTCTTCGAGATATCGAAAAATTCGTGAAATCGAAGTTCGAGTTAGCGAAAAAAATTATAGTATTATTTTATTCTTTGGCATATTTCTCATTTGCGTGAATTTTTTTTAGTAGATTGCTGTCGTTGTTTATAAAAGGTCATGAAAATTTTCACAAGAATTTGTTAAATTATATTTCACACGTAAAATGGATTTCAAAGTCGCAACACTTAATTGTGATTTTTCTGATGTCTACACTTTATTGACCGTAGAAAAAATGCGTCCAGTCGCAGTATTAGTTCCTGGTAAGGACAGCGCGTATTCCACAATTTTTAGTGCATTATTCTATGGAACAAACCCGTCGACGGGTTTGTAACCAGTTGCGCCGTGTGCGTGGCTCCATTCAATTACATAGGTTACGACTCATCACGGTCTGGTTTGTGATTCGAGTCAGTTATCAGTTTCTTTTGAGTTGCTCCGTTTGCAGACGGCCTTAATCTACTACAAACTGATTATTTTTAAGGGCTGGCCTATTTGAATTATCCTTATTCTGACTATCCAAATTTATAACTCAATATTTTGTTTGTTTGTTTGTTTCCTTGAACGAGGAAGTATACTGGTTAAGTCAAAATTTCCATTTACCCAGTACAGTCGTGAGTAGCCAATTCATGGATTCATATTACCTCTTCAGAAAGAGCTTTTGTTTCATTCACTTATACAGCAGTTTTAAATGGCAATACTAGGATTTATGGACGCTTTATAACATTTAAGTATACTACCACACAGGAGCTGAGGACCTCCTCTGATATTTCGAAATCTCCAAAGAACTCCAACCTTTCCAACCAGGCTAAAACAACCTCAGAGGTGAAAAAAAAATACAAAAGTAAACATTGAAAAATATTCGAAATTTAAGTAATAAGAATGCAAACAATTTTTAACGAAAAAAAAAATACCCGCACAATAATAATATCCTAGCTTCAATGAATAAAACCATTCAACAATAATAGATTTATTTATTTATTTTTTAAATTTCTAATGGTAAGTTTAAAAACAATTGAGCCGGGAAAAAAAGAGAACAAAAACACGACACAGAATCAAAAGTCGGCTACAGTAATAGTCTATGAACTCATAATAGAACATCGTTTGATTACAAGAGAACTAGTGAAGGGGTAGTAGATAAAGCGCTTGATTTTGGTAAAACAGCGAAACTTCTCTATGGCGCGGCCAGTCATGATTCCGAAAAAAAGTGGCCGTTTGGAGGCCGTCGAAAAGAGATTTCTTCCATAACATTGGCTCAATGGAGTCTCGAATCGATTCTGAACAAAATCTAGCCGTTTAGAGGGATCACCGTCGAATCGGGGTGACGACTAGACAAGTCTCAGTGTATAGGCAAGGGTCTTGTTGATAAGGTTCGATTTCAGCCTAAGAAGACAAGGGGATTTTTCACGTGGCTTCGGCAAAAAATGTATGGGAAGAAAGAGCATACCCAAAGGGTTATAAAAGTACATCCGAACTCCTCTTGAGCAGAGGTTATCAAACATTCGTGAGCCTATTATTAATTCAAGAGAGACTAAAAACTTGACGGATGAAATGACGGATACGCCAAGTGTTTCATGGAATGATCTCCATTTTTCAAAGTTTACCACTGCTTTAGAACTTTGCTCGCATAAAACATGAATAGCGTCGTTTTTTCTGTGTTCTTTCGCTAAGGGGGGACTTTGGCTTCCGCCCGAGATGCATTAATTATATTTACATAATTTTTTTAATATGCAGTCGATTGGATTTACTTGAATGTACTGTCACCGAATTTTCGAGAGTAATTTTTCCCCCGCTTTCTAGTCTCATCATTCATCTAAAATAAACTAGTTAATTACGCCAGCAGTATTATTGCTATAATTAACCCACGCTGCCTTCGACGCTTCTGCCGAGTATTGAATAATAGGCGCAATTGATATACATCACACAAGTTAAGAGACAGACTTGCAACTTAAGTCGCGACCACTCGCCTTAATGATGCGTTTGGGACCTGCACCCGTGATGTATAGCCATTCCATAATTCATTAGCGGCTCGAAAGCGGGAATATGTAAAACAACGGCTCGGAAACAAACATTGCTGAAAGCGAGGGGTAATTGATTTCTCTTTAAGTCATGCAGGCAATAAACCAAGATTTTGTTCTTTCTGCCGTCTAACCCGCCATGAAATATAGACTTCGAAGGTACTGACATTTTCAATGGCACCCCTGTTTTTTCCTTCATCATAAAGGCAACGAGAGGACATGTAATGACGTTGGGGCTCTGTACGAGTGACGAACATTCCTACACTGCCTAGCCTAAGGAAAAAGTCCAGCTTTTTTAGCATTTCATTAGACCACCTTAAACTCAGATTACAGCTGGTAATTGTCGTGGCTTCGCCTCTGCGAGTTCATGCTTGAGATTAATAGTTATTTTCTTCAAGATTTGTGCATGTTTATTGCCGAGATCTTGCGTTTGACAGAACCATTGGTCCTCGTCATCCCGATGCATGCAAAGGCAGGAATAAATCTGAACGCATCCTTCTTTGATCAGATCCCACATTTTACTGGGCCGCCACAGAAACATCTTTATTCTACCTAGCAAATCAGCCTTATTTCATACTTATACTGATCAGTCTCAATCAACAGGAGGTTTCCTAGTGAATACATGGTCATTTAATCTCAACCCTTTTAGGTCTCGTACCACATTCTGAGTGGAAACGTCTTACTTTACAATTAAGCATATTTGTGAGTTACACAACTGATATTTTTGCGACTGGATTTCATCAAGTGTTTTAATTGTCTCCGGTAACGATTATGAAAGAAAAAATATCTTTTTTACATCACCAGTTACTGACTATACTTCCTTTCGTTGACATTTCCGCGGGGTTTCAATAAAATGCAGAACACATTTCTGTAATCAGTTCCACTGATTTCAGCAATTTTCATGATTATTTTCTTTCCTTGAGGCTTAGCCAAACATTTGGCCTTGCCGAAGCTCAGTTACATGTTTTCGGAGACCACAGCCATGATTATACGTAAGAAATGACAAGTTCAACTGTCCATCTGGCAGATAATTGCATGCTTCTGCAGACAAAACTATCACATTATTTCGCGAGCCAATGACTCCATTTCATTAGTAAAGGTAAAACAAAACATGGTATCGTAAGTATAGTTAAAGTGTGATAATTTCAATTCAAAAGACACGTTTGAAAGAATTGTCAGTGTACGGCGTTGAGTAAAATTGGCATAATATTCCGTTGCGAAATGGACATAATATTCGCCGATATGAAAGCTCCCCAAAGCACAGCCATGGAACCAGGAGAAAATTTAATAGCTTCATTAGTATACTTATAATGACTGTCTTCAAGAATATGGGCTGAAACATATGCATTGGCAAAATGCAGTAAAAGACAACGGCATCTGTCTTAGCGATAGGTAGGTCATGGGGCGAACGTTTAAAGCAGCGATATTGAAACCTCGTACCAGCGATCTATATCGAAACTTCAGGGACGTAGCAGCGACCCAAGGGAACAACACGGCAATTCTCAACAACCATCATGCGTCATTATTTCAACTGTCACATATTAAGCAAATTGGTGAAATGCAATATTAAAACTCGGAGATTCGTTCCATTTGACTGATACTGATGGAACACACAGCCCTCATTTAATGACAAAATTTCGCAACATATGTGTCATAGAACAGAGAGCAACCTCTCAGAATATTGGATTTTAAGCAGGGGTGCTCAAACCACAGTCCGCAGGAGTTTTAGTGTTTCTCGAAGACGTAGCTCACAAACAATATTTAAATAATATAATTAAGCAAAATACACCGCTACAGGACTTTACGAGTAATGCGGGACTTACACGTGGTATGGCCTGCGAAGCCGTTCAAATTCTTAACCCTAAGGCCGTCTGCACACGGGGCAACTCAAAAGAAACTGATAACCGACTCCAATCACAAACCAGTCCGTGATGAGTCGTAACCTATGTAATTGAAAAAACCCGTCGGACGGGTTTGTAACCAGTTGCGCCGTGTGCGTGGCTCCATTCAATTACATAGGTTACGACTCATCACGGACTGGTTTGTGATTGGAGTCGGTTATCAGTTTCTTTTGAGTTGCTCCGTGTGCAGCCGGCCTTACGTCGGCTTTTCGGTCTTGGAGACCACTGTTGCACCTATTCAGAAGGGGGGGGGGGTGATCAGACTGTTGAAGGTTTGTGAGTTCTTCAGTCGGGTCCCGACCTTCAAGTACAACACATCGGAGATTTTTCGCCCGCTCGTGTTTTGTCGGTAAATTTAATTTTTGTAAAACATAGTCGGACTTTTGAACCGATGAGCCTTGAACTGATTTAAATTTTTGCCGGTCTGTATGACCGATAAGCCTTGAACCGTATTAATTATCCGTCAGTCTGCATGCATTCTATTTCTAAGATCTTTGTTTTGTTGTTGTAGCTAGCATGGCTGGAAGAATTCCTCCTGTTTCACAACGAACCAGACATTTTGTCTCTCTCGCACTATCACAGATTGAGGAATCGGATTCTGAAATTGTTGTTGAATAATCTATTTTTTATTTACCCTTTTCAAGAATGAGAGGTGGCAGTAGTTTTGCATTGATGACTTCTAACTGCGAAAAACTTATAAAAATAGGAAAATATCCTAATTTTATAGCGTGGCGGTCTGTGAGACCGATAAGCTGTAGAACAGTATAAAGACAGATGAGCCGACGTAAGGGTTAAAATGCTCCTTGATTTACAAAAAATTGATCACACGGGCGTCGAAGAATCTAGCAATACCGAAAGAACCGCGCTGAAAATGAACCCCGCGTCTTCAAGGTTTCGAGGCGCGTTACATTAGTTAAGACTTTGAGAAAAATGGCGATTATAGTCGCCCGATTCTATAGAATCGGGCTGTCATTGCACGCTTACCTCCCTTTTTTATAGCGCGTGTAAGTGCAATTTTTTTTTCGTGACTTTAAGACACCGATTCGAAACAATCAGAATATTTTGGTTTACTGAGGATGAAAAAATACAGAAAAAAGGCTCTATTTACTAAAATTGATGTTAAAAACTATTGCACACAGCCTTTAAGAGGGTTCGGGACACAGAATTTTGTTTAATAAAAAAAGCTTTTTTTATTAAAAAAAACATTTTGGGGGGGGCTTATGGCATACTATAAGTTTTTTTTATAAATAAAGTAACATTAGCCATAAATTTCCATGATAATATTGGTAGAGCTAACAACATTTTTACGCTGCAGTCTATCCAACCCAGACTGTGCATTCGTATTTTGGCATTACCGATCTCGGAATGGAATTTTTTTCTTGATTTGCCCTCTTCAAAAGAACATAGGGGTCAAATGTAGTGATAGTAAATTCGGGATAATTGTAAACAGATGGAAAATTTCTGTTCTGAGGCTCTGCGAATATTGGTTACATGCCACGACATCATCTCTTAACTTCCGCCCATAACTGCAGAGTGTTGTTGGAATTCCCGTTGGAAGTTATTTGTTAATAATCGTGACTGAAGTTTTTCTATCAAAAAAGTTTGATAAACGGTTTCGCAATTCTTGGAAGAAATCCTTATTTTGAGAGCGAATGTAGCTTATACTGAACAAAAACAATATCGATGTCAATATAAGATGCTCTATTAACTAGTTATACTGTTTTGTAAACATATTCACAAGACCGGTTCAAGCTAGAGTCAATTTAAAATTAGCCCACAAAGTTTTCTGAATGGGGTAAATGTAAATATGATTTCCGGGTAGTTATGATTATTTGGATCATCTTACTTCGAAGAGGACATAAGAGCAGTCGTGGATGTAGGAAATCTAAACTGAACTTACTTACAAGCTCAGGATCGTTATGGAGTGCCTAGAAGTGTTATTTTTCACCAAATAAAGGGTAGAATAGTTCTATGCATAGATTAGGATTGGCCGTCCTATAGCGTTATCGCATCAAGATGAAGTAGACTCAATAAAGATTGTGAACTAAGCCTACCCGGGACGTGGCGATAGAGTTGGGAAGATGAAGCAGACTTGGTTGGTGAAATGCATTAACGCTAGAGCTCGAATAGGTTATCGGTGAAATAAATATGATATTGTTATCAATATTGTTATAAATATTATATTGTTAATAATGTCGCTGAATATGTTGAAGAAAATGATTTCGATACACCACTCAAAGATGGCGTTGAGAAAGTTTCAGTTGGGTAGCGCTACCGTGCTTACATACGACGTTTGGTTGCGCTACTTGACTGAGATAATCTCGTACCCTCTTTACCTCGATACCATGTTGGGTTTAGATAATGGTTTGACTTGATTTGATGTGGAGCGCTACGGTCAATTTTTGCTAAACGGGGGCGACTAGGATCTACTACCTAGGATTGTATTACGTTTGTAGCCGATTCCGAACGGCTACAAACGTCCATGCAAAGCGTGTGATTCGATCCCGCAGACTCTGGTGCCGGATGCCAGCTTCCCAGCCATTCGGCCATCGTCCGGTGGGTTTAGATTATGATTCAAACTAGATAGAATAAGATTTTGATACGGGACGATAGGTCCTATTTCGAACGAGCTCTGTGCTCATATTCTTGATTGAGTTTTTAGCCCTCATTTTATTTTGTCTATTTTTTGTGTTATTTAAATTGTTTGTTATGATTAGTCGTGCATCAGATTAATTGATTATTCTTTGAATTTACCACTGAACCACTTTCAATTTTGCAACAATGGTGTTCCAGGAACTGATTAGTACTACTGCTTCTTACAGCGGCATCCTATTTTCTCTCTATTCTAAAAAAAAAGTAACTTCCGCTGCCGCTGTCAAAAGCTTGTCACGCTATCTCCTCCGAAACCGCTTGGGGGTATGGGGTCGAAAGCGATACCAATGGATGCAGAAAAATGGGGGAGCCAAAGTAAGACATGTCTCATCTTCGTCGGACTTTAAGTTTTTTATTTTTTTTATTTTAAGTTTTGTTGGAAAATATTGACCTTTTTCATCTTCAGATTACGATAACTCGCCAAAAAATGATCGTAGAATTTTGATCTAAGACTACATACATTTCTCTTTCAAACTAGACCTCATTTATTCAAAAATATTTTAAAACAGACTAATATTTTCATCAAAAAATGAAACACAGTTTTTCAAGAAATATCGTCCCCTATGTGGATGTAATATCAATGCTCCTCGAGTTTTTATCTTACAAAGAAAATATTTACAACATCTGGAAGCTGAAAGCTTTCTTATTCATATAAACCTCATTTAAAGCCAATATCTTAAAATTTCGATTTTTAATTGAAATTTTAAAGCTAATAATTCAACAGTGATGAAAAGCCCTTCGCATTAAGGGTGACAACAGTAAATGGATGGAAGCTGTTACATTGCTCGAGAATCACCCCTATGTATATCTCGCTATTAGCCATAACAGAGGAGCGAGCCTAGGGACGAAGCCCCTAGTACCAGTGGCGCACCCAGGGGAGGAAGAGGGCCCTGCCCCCCCCCCAAAGAAATAGAAATTGCATTATGAATATTGATTTTGCATTATAAATATTTTATCCGTTCATCTCCCCCCCCCCCCCCCCCCAAGAAAAAATCCTGGTTGCGCCACTGCCTAGTACCATTTAAAATTGTAATTGTGAACATGCGATTAAGTTTTAAAACACAACATGAAACAATACAATGTCAACGGATTGACAATTGCCTCCATTTTTGTATCCTGTATTTTATCTAAAACATAAAGAAAACGCTTGTTCTCAATTACCCCTACGTTATCGGGGTAGTTGTAAATTGAATTTTAGAGCTCTTTAATATTGATATTTTGTCAATTTTTTAAATGGAACATAATGAGATAGGTTAAAAAACAGTTATAGACAGGTAATCTAATTTTAAACCCAAATTATATATTTTTTATAAGTTAAAATATGACTATCCTTCATATACTGTTTACAATTACTCCACCTGACCACACCTAAAATTCTCATTGCACAAAATCATGAAATTTTGTGAGGCGCTCCTTTCTCCTATTTTAATTAAACTCTGCCTTCGGAATTTATGATTTACAGTTTAAAAAAATTCTGAAGATATTTTCTCTAAAGCAAAAATTACTCTGAAAAAAAAAATTGCTCATTTGCCCTGTTTAACCCTTCAGCGGGCGCGCCCGTGTACAGAGTGCAACATTTTCGTAATTTTGAATGGTTTGTTTTTACATGCAAGTTTTGAATGTTCTACGCAGTTTCTATTTATAGCTGCACCCTTTCTAACGCAGGTCTCATTTTCTGACCCTTGTATTCCTTTCCATTCATTAGTAGTCGGGATTTTACTGTGGTAAACCAACGATTATACTGGATTACAATAGGACAAAAGCAGGAGTTGATGTAGTCGATCCGATGTGCAGCTATCACACGGTATCCCGCATATCACGGAGATGGACAATCTCATTATTTTTCCGGTTTTTGGACATAACAGGAATCCATTCGCAAGTTGTCCTTAGATTCAATAAACCGGACAGTTTTGAAATAAGGCGATTGTATCTGCATTCTTTGGTCTTTAATTATAAATATATCTCAATATTATCAACATTTTATATCTTGTCATTAAAAAGCAGGATTATTATTTTCGATTTAAAAAAAAAAGTTTATCACAAAAGGAATAATCAAGGTTGAAAGAGACGTTGCACTTTGTTCCACGCGCCTGCTAGTGTTCCAAAAATTGGCGTACCCACTGAAGGTTTAAAAGGTTAAAAGTTTTATAAATAAAATTTTTATAAACCCGAGAACAAATAATTTTTGAAACTTTCCCTAACTACGAAAGTTAAAACATGAAGCAAATAGCACTTTTGTTCCATTTGCACAACCTACCGGTGCATGCAGATACAGTTATTTCGAATTCAAAAGCAAAAATTTCAAGATTTTTAAGTATGTACAGTCGAATCCCATTATAACGAACTCCAAGGGACCAAAGGTTTTGTTCGCTCTATCCGGTGGTTCGCTCTATCCGAACCGTTAAGAAAAATGCTAGAGTTCACAAAAGGTATAACTCATTAGTTGCAATGTGTATTCAATAATGATGTATTAAAAAAATGATAAAATCTATTAAAAATGATCATTAAGGAATTAAATGGACTAAAATCGATTACAATTAAACTGACGCAATACTAATTAAATTACGTACAATAGGAAAACAACGGGACCAAAATTTTCGTTCGTTATATCCGCAAGTTCGTTATATACCGGATTCGCTATAACGGGGTTCGACTGTATTGCGTGCATATGAGTCGTTATATAAAAACACAGCGGGGAAAAATAATTCCGAAAAGCATGAAAAAAAATTACACCCATGGCTCTTTTAAAAGGCTAACTGTGTTTTAGGATTATACCGAGAGTCACATTGTAGTTGCTGTCAACGTTTTTTTTCGATCGATTTAAATAATATGTCTCGAAGATATGGACATTCCACATATGATAGAACTCGGAGTTTAAAAAAAAAAAAAGATTTCCAAATACCTTGAAATCTGGGTGAAAAAAATTCTCTCTTAAAAGGGTAAATAAAGTCGTGAACTTCACCTCAGCGAAAGTACTCCATTTTAATTTCGTCGGAAAAGCAAGAACAGGAAATATTAACGAAAGTAGCTTCGTGTTTATGTATGTCTACCAAAAAACGGTGTCTTGAATCAGGAAAGGAATAGTTTCTTAAACTCATATGGGGAAATGTTTTGTTGTATAATAGATATTCAGGAGTGCGTCTACGATGCCAGCCATTAACAGCGAAACCTCTTAGTAAAGCAACACACACCGGCAACGAAATCGTTTTCATATATACACGAATCGTTTTCATATCGCGATTCTTAATTCCTGTCCATTAAATAGTTGTTAAAAGAATTTGTTTGACAAATTTCCCAAGTAACACACATAGTAGGGAAACGGTTACTGTTAGCAGAACTTCCAGAAACAAATATGGTCCAACTGCAAAATGTTTATACTAGGCCAACAATTATAAAATGTTGTCCCAACTGCAAATGGGGGTTGAACTGCTCTTCCAACGATTGGGCAAACTAACAGCACACCGTTGGGTGAGCTGTAATGCCAACCATTGTTTCAACATAACCCCAGTGACGTAGAGAGCATAACTGGCGCCCGGGGCACGATACCTTTTTGTCGCCCCCCCCTACCGAAAAAATATACAGTCGAACTCCGTTATAGCGAACCCGGTATATAACGAATAAAAATTTTGGCCCCGCCATTTTCCTACTGTACGTAATTTAATCAGTATTGTGTCAGTTTAATGTAATCGATTTTAGTCGATTTAATTCATTAATGATCATTTTAAATAGATTTTATCATTTTTTAATACATCATTATTGAATACTCATTGCAACTAATGAGTTATACATTTTGTGAACTCTAGCATTTTTCTTAACGGTTCGGATATAGCGAACTACAGGATAAAGCGAACAAAACCTTTGGTCCCTTGAAGTTCGTTATAACGGGTTTCGACTGTAGTAATATAATATATATATAGAATTAGTGAAAAGGACCATTTGGCGCCCCTCTGTGAGTGGCGCCCGGGGCATGATAGACCCCCTCGCTACGCCACTGCATAACGGCCAAATCCAGTCTGTTGGCCTACTTTGCTAAAAACGGTTGTCCGACAATTTCCCAACGGTCTTGTGTTACTTGGTTCGGGATGTAAATGAAAGTATTTTATAGTATACTAGCTGTACCCGTCCCGGCGTTGCTCGGGTAATGTAATTACCAATTTTTTAGTAGCCTTAACCCTTTGTTAATGGACGTCGCTGTCATCCTTTTCCTCACCACGATACATTATTTTACCCATATAAATTTAATCCTTTCTGGAACATTTTGGCAAAATTTTTGACATAGGATTACTAATCGAATATCACTGCAATAGTAATCGATTTCCTTGAAAGCGAATATATCACATCCTCCACATGCTGAAATTCTTTGAAATCTTCATAGATTTTTTCCACAAATACACCACAAATTATATGATATTAACTAAGTGCTGGCCAAAAAAATTACGGCATTACTAAATGTGATTTTTTAATCGATTATCACTGCAATAGTAATCGATTTCCTTTAACCACCCAATCATTCATAGAAAACAAACGCCCCAACACATCACGTGCATGACGTCGAAAAACTGGTTTTTCTCCTATTTTAACCGCTACCTTCGTCCGGAAATGAAGAACGAAATCTCCAAAATGAGATTTCTCGCAAGAGTTTCCGAATCATAAAATAAATTATTAAAAAATAACTACAATTTGTAAATTAATTTTGGTTCTGGCTTTCGAAACTGTGATGTCTAGGGTCTCTGAGATAAAAATTTCGTAAAAATGTAACGACATTTACGTATCGATTCGACAATTTGGAAAAAAGGGTCACGGACAAAATCGCGTTTTTTTCCGAAAAACGGGTGCGTACAGGCGATCGAAAAAAAAATAACAATTAATCGATAAATTAAGACAGACAATTTTAATTGTGATTTCCGTATAGTGTCATCTTTCCCGTATAGGCTCGTCCGAAAAAAAAAATTCTTGGACGGATACGTTAGGATTTACGGAGCTTTTACTCGTCCGGGAGCTCCAAATCGAGACTAAATATTTAATTACGGAAAATCTAATTAAAAAATCGAAAAAAGGGCTTCGAGGTGCATAATGAGACCTCGGGAGGCATCTTCGTGTCGAATCTCAAGACTGTCCGACCTACCGTCTTTGAACTGCGCCGCGAGCAGACAAAAACTCGGTCACACACACACAGACTTTGCCTTTTATATATAAAGATAATACTGATTAGATATTTTCCCTCTTCAGTGCTGTCATTTTACTTCTTTTGCTCTGCTACTCACAGATCTGGCAGGACATAGAGAGCGTCGTCAAGTCGGCAAGCGCATGGATGGAATGCGACGGCCAGAAAACCTACTCGAACGACTTTCTCGAGAGTCAAACGTTTCTCGCCGAGCCGAAGACCACACAGTTCCGACAACCTTATCCGGAAGTTAAAGATGCCATCTATTCGAAAGGTTATCAAAAAGTAAGCATTCCTCTTAGTTCACTGAAAACATTTTCGATGTCAATTCTTTCATCATATCTCGACCTACCGTACAACGTTCTCTTTACGAATTAATTTTATTACGCCGATTAAAACAATCACTTTTCCTTCGGGCCTTAAATTCTTTTCTTCCAAAGCGGGTGGAATGAAATCAACGTAGTTGACAATTAATTGGTAAATCTTATTTTACTGACAAACAGCTGGTAAAACTATAATTGTTTGAGCTAATTGTATTAGATAATGACAGTTTCTAACTGTTGAGTTAGCTGAAGAACATCCAGTCCAACCAAGGTCGAATAAACGTCTATGAATACATACATGTGTATGTATACATATTTTTTTCCTTTATAGAAGTTGCCTCTGTTGAATTAATTTCGCAGAATATAAAACACTACGATAGTTGCCCCCCCCCGGGGGGAGGTAGGCTAGATCACCGAAAATTACTAGAGTAAAATGACTAAAGCTTCAGTTAAAACAAACACGCACCCCCCCCCCACACACACACACACAAACACACATATATATATATATATATATATATATATATATATATATATATATATATATATATAGTGAAGCTTCTCTGTGGGGGGCCATTAATGGTTCAGAAAAGAAGTGGCCGTTTTGAGGGGTGCCAGGGTAGAGAAGTTTCACTCTATATACATACATATAAATCTTAACTGAAGCGACTTGATTTATAGCCGCCTCTTAATCATGACGTTCCGTATGGCGCCGCCTTGCGATCAGAAAAGATACTGAAAAGTACAATTTATCTCCTTCGTTAAAAAAAGGGTTGAATTGTGTCAAAACTCGATAAAATGTCTTAACTTTTCGGAGCTTTGAATCCCCCGTGCGAAAGTGTATTGAAAAAAAAATTGTACAAATCTGCATAAATGCAATAACAATGCACTAAGTGGATTTTTAATTTAAGTTTTCCGACTACGTTTAAAACATTGACTGTGACGAAAATTGCGAAACTTTTTTAATTCCCGATTCTTAAATAATGTGAATTCCTGTTTCTAAATCTGCTTTAACGATCATCAGAAATTAAATGAGAGCGATTTGAACAGAGCAGCAGCTGTCTCTTTAAATACAAATGAAAGCTTCAATTGTGTATTCCAAAGAACTTATTTTTCACCAAAAATGTATACGACTATTGTGATAATTCAAAATAGAATCATGATATGTCTATGGAAATTTTCAGGTATGTTTTTTATAGTGCTAATAATATAATGAACTACAGATTAGGCTCTACGTATATTATTGGTTGATTTATAGCTGTAATCAGTGCCGTAACTAGGCAGGTGCAACAGGGGCACCCACCCAGGGCCCACTTGGAAGGGGAGGGGGGGGTCCCCAAAATGCTGTATTTGTTTTATTATTTTTCCAAACTTAATTAATTAAGGGGCCCAAATACAAATTCTTGCCTAGGGAACAGGAGTTACGGCTAGTTTCGGCACTGGTTGTATATATAAAAAATCTCATGAGAAATGACTGAAATTTCGCATGTAATAAGCATAATATGGCCTGTCTTTTTTTTAGATTTCGAGATATCAATTCGTGTTTAGTTCATTACACACAAGGCCTAAAGTACATATGACAAAGAAAAATTAATGTTATATGCATAAATTTTTTTTCAGAGCTAGAGGCGTTTATGTAAAAATTTGCCACATTTCGACCAAAAGTATTCCATTTTGTAAAAAGTTACTTAGTTTTGGACTATATTTTCATCGTTTTCCTATTTTGGTGCTATATTCCTTCGAAAAATAGGACAAAATTTTTCGAAAGTAAAGTTTTTGAAAAAAAACGGCTCCGAACGCAGTCGGATGCCTTAGCTTCATGTATTTAAGATTAATAAAGTCAGATTACATATATTACTTACACCTTAGCGTATATACCCCAAGATTTGAACACATACAGTCTCTTCTTACAATGCTTATAACTCTAAATTAATACCTTAGAATAGAGATATTAACGCAAAATGTTACCTGAAATGAGTAGCAGTTATTACACATTTGTGATGAACACATATATGTACATACTTTTACATGCTCGAATACCCTGCAAGGAAATGATACAGTCGGACACAGAACGCCGAAATCAGCACACAGAAAAAGATTATGAAAAGTATTTTGAAGTTAAAAGATTGCCCGTTCACTAATGAAATAAAATATGTAACCAATCTAAAGAAAAAAAAGGATTAGATCATTTTAGGGAGAATAGTTCACATTCCAAATAGGACGAATAAAGTTATATCTCAAAGAAAAAAATTTCCCCAAACTTTCTCATTTCTCTGTAATGCAACGACGTAAACTGTATGTTGGGCGAAAAAATGAAGACAGGAATTCACGAAAAAGATTAGTTAAATGTAGATACAACCCGTAGTTTCAAGATATTTTCTTTTGAATTCAAATCTTTTTAAATAAGCATTCATTTCATCACATAAAACGGACTTAATGACAGATTTTACTTAACATTTTATCACAGGAAGAAAAATGCTCTCGCGCATCGTCAAGATACTGGAATATTCCTCCCAGCAAAAACGATACAAATTGTACAGACGACTTATGTGATATCCAGGCGAAAAAACTGTTCGACATTGACTTCACGGAGCCACTGACGGAAACGCACTTAGAAAGAGAAACAACTGCACAGCCTTCTTTTGCAACGTACACTCAGTATTCTTCCAGTTCCCTGCTTAGAGCTAACAGTCAAGGAGATAACCTGCAACCAGCTCTATCACAGGTAAGTTTCACCAATAAGTAAAATTAAAAATCTAACTGGCTCTACTAGCAACCTTTTGCGTAAGACGAGGCTATGTGCATGCTTGTTAGTAAATAAATACAGTGGTACCTCGGTTTACGAACGATTCGGTTTACGAACAAGCGCCGGAGATGTGCTGCCATCTGGTAATATGCGATGCAAGCATTCGCTACACTTGTTTCGGTTCGCGAACATCTCACATGTCAAGCTCCGTTGGGCTTTCTCTAGTACAGCTTAAACGTTAGTTGCTCATGTATTTCCCAGATTTCTTTTGTAAATATTTTTGATTAAATTAGCCCTAAATATGGCTTCCAAGAAAATGCCAAGAACAAGTGGCATTGCTAGCAGGAAACCTAGCCTAACAGTTGCGAAAAAGAAGGAAATAATAGCTAAACACGAGAATGGTGTGCGTGTTTCTAACCTCGTCACGCAGTTTGGGTTGGCGAAGTCTACCATTTGTACTATCCTCTAAAACAGTGTTTCCAAAAGTATGGTACGCGTACCCCCAGGGGTACGGGAAGAGTTTGGTGGGGGTACGCGTTGCACCGGAGTTTGGTGGGGATATGCACTGCAGCGTACTTGGCTGCGCCTAATTGTACGTTCTCATGAGTCAAGTCAAGACAGTCTTGTGAGGCGTGAGATGGTCCGGTGTGACACGGCGGAAATATACCACACTTCGTTACAGAAACAACTTACTTCGTTAATAGTTCTTGAAAAGTAAACATAAGGAGAGTACTTTAACATCATTCTGGTTACAAATGCAACTTGTGCATCCGGTTTTAACAGAAAAAGTTCCAAAATACATCTTGCCTTTTCCAACTTCATATTTATGTGAAGTTGCTTTTTCAGCATTTGTAGACATTAAGTCGAAAAAAGGTGAACAGACTATTGGACGTGGAACCACATCTCAGATTAAAATTAACAACCAGGGAACCAAATTATGACGATCTGTTATCTCGGCACAAACAATTTCATCCTTCGCATTGATCCAAATAAACGTTATCTATATAATTTATAATATAACTTTTATTTATATTTTATTATGAATAATTTTATTTCTCTTTTCTTATTATTTTGTATATGTCACAAAAAAAGAAAAAAAAATACATTTTGATTGTTATTAAAATACATCCATTTTTTTTTTTTTTTTGACGAGGGGTACTCAGCGTTACCAAAATTATAGAAGGTGTTGCCACTCAACTTAAGTTTAACATTTCCTGTTTGCTTCTCGTTAATAACTGAATTGCATTTATATTTGAGTTTGCAAATGTGGCAGCGACAATATTTTTTGTGTTCTATGTTCTTTTAATTTTAAGTTAGGTAGATAAGTTTTAAGTTCAAGCTATAAGTTTTAAGTTTAAGGTAAAGGCCTTTACATTAAGTTTAAGTATTAAGTTTAAGGTAAGTTAATTTTCATCTTTTCTGATGTACGAATATATATTACAAATAAATAGTAAGTTGAAACCAATCTTGAGTTAGAACAGAAGGGGTACGCATATGTCAAAAGTTTGGGAAAGACTGCTCTAAAACAAAGAGGCAATAAAGCAGCTGATGTGGCTAAAGGAGTGACTGTTTTAACGAAGCAAAGGCCTCAAGTTATAGAAAAGGTAGAAAAATTATTGCTAGTGGATACGTGAAAAATAGCTTGCTGGTGATAGTATTAGTGAGGCTTTAATATGCGAAAAGGCTGAGAAGTTGCACACTGATTTGGTAGCTAAAACACCGAGTACAAATGGTGTTGAATGGGAAGATTTTTAAAGTCAGTAGAGGCTGGATTGAGAAATTCCATAAGCGAGGTGGAATTCATAGTGTTGTTAGGCATGGGGAGACTGCTAGTTCATATAAAAGACTGCAGATGAATTCGTTGATGAATTCAAAAATTTGTGGAAAGTGAAGGCTACATGCCAAACCAAATTTTTAACTCTGATGAAACAGGATTGTCTTGACAAAAAAAATCCCAAGAACAACATACATCACCAAAGAGGAGAAGGCACTTCCTGGTAACAAGCCTTACACTTTTTTTGTGTGCTAATGCAAGTGGTAATTGAAAAATCAAGCCTTATCATTCTGAAAATCATCGTGCATTCAAGAAAAATAATGTGCTGAAGGCTAAACTAGAACAAATCATCATGTTTTAGTCCTCCATAATAAAGTCTGTTTTACTTTATTTTCGCCACTTCTTCACAACTAAACCGGTAAAAACAAGGTATAAATAACTATGTCCTAGGGAGTGAACGGATTAATTATTTATCCGTTAATTTATATGGGAAAAACTGCTTCGGTTTACGAACCAAGTTTCGGAACGAATTAAGTTCGTAAACCGAGGTACCACTGTACAATGAAGAAATTCTTTGGGTTTTGAGTAGACTTAGAGGAGTTCGAGAGTAGAACTCACAACCGAAATCACACGTAAGACTCTTCCAGTCAATTCCACGACGCCAAGATATCGACCTTCGCATCTTTTTAGAGCGAGTGAAACCAACATCGATTCCTTTCTGTCATTTTGCATATTTTTGAAGCGTTTACGTTAACCATCACATAATTCCCATACCTTAAAATTTCAGGTAGTCTCTTCTAACGAAACTACCGCGGGAAATTAACATAGGATTACTTATCGTTCCTTACCCTTATTTTTTTAAACGCATTTTGGTACTTTTCTGTTTAACTGTTTACTACTACTGGATTTGGCACGCTGCCAAAATAATAACTCGCGACGACGCTGAAATTTTACTTTCCGGAGGACCATTATTGAGGAACGTAATCCTACGTTTAAAAAAAAAATCTTATATTACTCTACATTTCACCTTTCGGATGCACTAGCTTTTGCTGACAGTCCTATTCGGCCAAAATTGAACTATCTCACCATCGCGCTTTCCTTTAGGTGTTAAATGTTGAACAACGCTAAGTTTTTATTTTTAGTTCCTGAGATGTTTAAGAAACTAGATCAACATTTGAAAAAGAAACCTATTCAGAAACAAAATGTTTATCCTTGGAGTGCGATATCACGGACAATTCACGACTCAAATTGAATTAGATATTGTTAACGTAAAAAAATTACACCTTTTCCTTTGATCGCCTACGAGCCCGTCTCTATGGTTGTAACCTTCGTGAAGAGCCTGTTCCTTATTTTCTCACCTTCAGGGGCCGAACTATATCCGAATGGCTAGAGCCATGGCATTCGGTACCAGGATTAGAGGTTTAAAGTCGTACTGTTGGTAGCCGTTCCGAATGGTTTACAGTGTAGGCCAAATTAGCCCTCGCAACACACACACACACAAAAAAAAAGACTATAGTGCTCCCAACCCTCCTCATCTTTAGTGCGGAACTCCGGATCGCACATAACCTGACCCTTGAGACATGCCGTGCGCCATACTCTTCCAACCTATCCCATCTTTATGAGGACATAAGATAATTTTCTTTGACAAAAGAATCATTACCGCATATATTCATACAAGAGTTACTTAACCCTCCTTTACTTTACAATGAATCCTGCTCGGCGGAGAATCAACGTAAGATGACGTTAATTCTTATGGAATGATCCCCATCCATGTCCATACTTCTAAATTGTTTATAAAAGCCCACTGACCACTTGGCAATCGCCGTTTATATTTCTGTTATATCACTGATAAATCAGGACTGATTATTTTGATGACAGATGAATTTTAGGCTCGGTGCACACGAGCAATCCGGTGTCGTTGCGGCACCGCAGTTGCGATCGGGAGTACATAGAGTTGAACTAACCGACGGCGACGCCTACGTCTACGTCCGTGCGAGTCGGTTAGTTCAAACTCTATGTACTCCTGATCGCAACTGCGGTGCCGCAACAACACCGGATCGCTCGTGTGCACCGAGCCTTAATGTAATAAATAAAGACATCGACTGTCAATATTATCCACCCATCATGGCATCACCAACTAAACCACGAAACTGGTGTCGAGGTTTCCAGTTAAATATACATATAAACATTTTATATATACAGTGATTCACTCGAAAGAGGCCCCCGAATATTCTCTAATAACTCTCTTTAGGATGAAGCAATATGAACCGTACCAAAGCAATCTGTTACGTACCGTGTTACCCCGAAAATAAGACCGGGTCTTATATAAATTTTTGCTCCAAAAGACACATTAAAACTTATTTTCCGGAATATCTTATTTTTTCATGCACAACAATTTATATTTATTCATTTAAAATAATCTACATTTATTCATATATTCATGTACAAAAATTTACACTTATACAAGTACAGTCATGTCGTCATCTTCTGGAACATCGCCATTGCAAGGGCAAATGTTTCAATATCTGCCCTACGAACAATCAAGGCCTTTACTCTTCTGTCAGGAATCCATTCACAGATGATATCTTCCAACTTAGGAAACAATAGTAGCCGACCTGATCCACACTTGTGATTAGCATTTCCCGCGTTCACCTGTTGACCGAGGTTATCGTACTCTGACACCATTTTCAGACCATTCGGAGATGCAAATTCTTTTCTTTGCAGAAAGCTGCAAGATTCTTATTCCGAGAATCCTCTATGATTCCTTTCTTGTACTCGATGAAATAGCTCATTCTTTTTGCACTGATATTGTTTAGGGGTCGAAATATTATTCCCTTTACATCTATTATTAAATCAAGCGTTATGTGAAGTTTTACAAAACAGAAGTGGCAACAAAAACTGTTGAGAAGGATGAACTACACAAATGCAACGAAAAATTGTAGGCACAAAATTCAGAAAACTTCTTTATTTCACAAGAGTGTATTAAGTACGTCCGTTACAACACTTGACGTATTGAATTAAGAAGATTCTAAGTCACACACAAGTCTGTTCGTTATCAAGTGCGTCCGTGTGCTGCGACTGCACTCCGATTGGTCATCCGGCAATAAGTCTGGCATCCGATTTTAACTGGGGCTTGTTTTTGGGGTAGGGCTTATATTACGAGTATACTGACAAATCATGCTGGCGCTTATTTTCCGATTAGGTCTTATTTTCGAGGGAACTACGGTATGTGTAATCGACTGTCTTAAATGCGATGCTGGAAGTGATCTCCGTTTTTTGCTAGACACATTTCGTTCCTGAACGTATTGGCAAGGCTATTGAAGAAATAGCAGTTTTCGTTAAATTCTTCCACCGTGCGAGGCTTTTCCTTTGAGCGTACCGTAAAGGAAGAAGTCTGGTGGTGTCAGATCTGGCGACCGTGGTAGCCAAAGACCCTGCTGCAGAAGGACGACTGGATTTCAATGTTCGCAGCGCCATCTACTGCGAACCATATTGTACGTTGTTTCGTTTAGATTGCTTCGTCCTAGCGCAGTGGTCGGCAAACTCATTAGTCAATAGAGCCAAATATCAACAGTACAACGAGTGAAATTTCTTTTGAGAACCAAATTTTTAAAACTTAAACTATATAGGTTGGTACATTGTTATTAACTTAATTAGGATACTTCTAAGCTGGCCTCTGCTAAAAACGTCATCAATCTGATCGAGGTACGTTCGCTGAGGTCGACCCCTTCCAACTTTCCCATCCTCACTCGTCTTGTATACTTATTTGGTCTATCCCTAGCGAGTTATTACAGAATATTCGGGGTCTCTTTCGAGTGAAACCCCCTGTATATATAGATATTTATATATATCAAGGGCAAAATAATCAAATTAAATCTCAATCGGTCTGAGTTAAACTGACACACACTGACAATATTAAATGATATAAAATGTCAATCTTTTGCTGGAAACAACATATTCTAACATTATCTTTTCGTATACGCATGATTTAGGCTGAGCATTTCGACACCCTTTACTGAGCTCAGAAAAGTTTAAGTGTGTCCCTTGCTTTCGATTCCAAGATAAATATTTTTTTTCTTTTATTCCCTAGGTAATGTACTCGACCTGCACAAATAACAGCTATCAAGGTTCCTTCTACAATGGCCAATTCCATAACATCCACTCGTCATCGACATCAACGCACCAGCCGGAGCATAGCTCGAGCCCTGCCAGCGTCATATACCCAGTTCCCAGTCCCCTTATCCAGGACAACACCGTGCCAGTGAAGAGAAGACGCTCTCGACGCCCCACCAAACGGAAAATAACATACCACAAGTGCACGTACGAAGGCTGCAGCAAGACGTACACGAAGAGTTCGCACCTGAAGGCGCACACGAGGACTCACACGGGCGAAAAGCCCTACGCTTGCTCGTGGTGCGGATGCGGTTGGAAATTCGCGCGATCGGACGAGCTGACGCGTCACTTCCGGAAGCACACGGGGGACAGGCCTTTCCAGTGCCAGTTCTGCGAGAGAGCCTTCTCCAGATCGGATCACCTGGCTCTGCACATGAAGAGACATTCGGACTTTTTCAGCTGAGGCCCATGTCTTTCTCTCGGCAGCCTTTCAATAAATGATCATCGCTGGGGAATTTCAAGGTGATGGAGGTATATACTTCCCGAAACAACAGGGGACGCCATTTTTCAAAGTTGCAGCGCACACTATTGCAGTTTTACTAGATTTTCTTGAAGACTGATCGTTGGATGCAGTTAAAATTCAGTCACGTCATCTCAGTTCTCTTCAGTCCTAGTTCGGCTGCCGTAACTGCCACTTATTGGACATCCTTGGTTACCCAGTTTATCTTTACCGAAATATTATATGTACGAGAACAGATTTCGCACAGTAACACGAGATAACAAAAAAAGGGTGTTTAAAGAAATTTAAACAAATTTAAAATTATACATGTACATTTTTTAATCAATAGCAGAAACAAAAGTTTTATGGGAACAAAAGAGTAATATTGATGTCACTTCAACAATATGCTTCTTAAAATCGACAACACTTACCGACATCGATTCCAATAAGCAATAATTACGCCTTTTTTAAAAATTTTACAAGACTTGTTTTTAAAATGTTCACTGAAATGTCATTTACCTGGAGTGAATGGGAAATTCCAGATATCTCCTATCCACACACAAACTCCTCACAACGTTTGCGAGATTTCATTAAATTACAACAGGAATGATGGTGAACATGTGCACCACATGAAGATAAAACTGAAGAGCCCAACCCTCCAAGAAGAAAATTCTAGTACAACTTGAAACATGGATTCAAGCGAGAGAAAACCCCCAATATACAAGTAATAATTTTAAAAATCCATCATTTATTTACAGTGGTGAAAACTGAAATAAGATAAATGAATGGAAGAAAATATCACTTTGATTTCCAAATGTTAACTTTCGACCACAATATGTTATGGTCACAGGAGTTGAAAATTTGAAGAAGGTTACTGCTAATGTACTAGTTCATTAGTCATGTATTCCTTTCAATTCTTTTAGGCCACCTGACACAAGGTATAAAATAGATATTAAAGTATGGCAAAGATGTTAATTACAAATTTGTATATGCATCGAATTATTTCAGTGAAATTTGGATGAAACTGGAATACCTTTGTCTCTATAATTTAAAAAGTGGGACAGAAGATTATCTTCTAAAACAGGATAAAAAATATTCTGATATCATCATCAGAGTTTAATAGTACGCACTATTATTTTTCTAATAAAGATTCAGTTTCATGTAAATGTAAGCTTGTGGATTTTTTGAGATTACATTCTGTACATCATTTAAATTCGTAACATAATTAGGGTAATAACAAAACAATAGATTCTATCCCCAGGATCTTACACCAATGCATGCATGGCACTGACAGTATGTTTCATAATAAATATGACAAACATCCTAGTGGGATAATGTTCATGGAACTGTATTGATGATTAAGAACTATTAGTTCATGCCAGTTACACATTCTTAAAGAATATTTTGGAATGGGGAAAAAAATGGTCCTATCTTTAAACACCGCAGAATTAGGCAACTCCCTTTCAAAAACTGCAATCATGAAAGGTTCACCTTAACTAAGATGTTTTAACCTGTCATTAACAATCATACATTCTTAAGTTGAGTTTTTCTTGGAAGACATTGCAGATGCGTACTTTAACATTAAAATCATAATGCATGTGAAACCCTAAGTATAAATTCAAAATTTGGATATCTCCTGATTGTACTTTTTTTAATTATTTGGAACTGTGAATTTTTAAACTTTTTTAAAGACTCTTTCTCAAAATTTTTTTTTCAAGGAAGCCATTTGCAGACTGACGCAATTAGTAAACTTTTCTTGCGAAATGTTGTGCCATCTACTGGCTTATGTGGAAGTTATTTAATGTTTAAAATTTTGTTGTGTAAATCTGTTTTAAATTGTCTTTCTAAGAAAACAATAAACATGTATGTACCTCATTTTGCTCTTAAAAAAGAAAAAAAGGAGAAAAAAACATGAATTGCACTCAATAATTTTGGACCACCCTGTATTTTGCACTATATATTTTTAAAAGTTCTTTTTAAAACAAAATTTGAGACAAGATTTTATAACTGAAAGTAACTACCTTTTAAATAAACTTACATGTGTAAAATTGCTTATGCTGGCTACTAAATAAGCCAATGGAATTCAAATTTTGTTTGTTTGTTTGTTTAAATGAAGACAAGAAATGTTAGTCATTTAAAATAAAATTCATTCAAAATAAATTCATGAAAAACTGTTTAAAGAAAACATTTACTGAAAAATATTTCAGTGGTTATAAAATTTGTACATTTAAAATTCATACAAAAATATTATTCTTCAAAACTTTTTAGAGATAACCTGCAAAAGAAAGAAAAAAAAGGTTTTAGCATAAAAACTTATATGGACAAGCAATAACAATTTACATTCCCAAAAACATACATACATTGAGAAAGGGGGGTGTTATTTTAGAAAATGCACACACATTCTTTTCTTTAGAAATAAATAAATATTTAATCTTAAAAGGAATATCACAAGCCTTAATATTACCACCTAAGCAATTTATTAAGTATTGTTACATGCATTTTGATACCTTGACACATCAGTGTATAACATGGAAAGAGACTAATAAAAGAGAGTGCAAGTATGAAAATAAAATTTCAGATTCAACAGGTTTTAACCAACAGATTGTTAAAAGCATTCAGTCTGATCTAAAAACACAACAGGAACTGTTTTCTAATTATAGAAAATTTTACACCACAATCATTTGTCTGCCTTAGCTTACCATGTAAGCATTCTCTTGCTCTGTCACTGAGAATTGGCTTTTGAAGTATGAAAAAAGTTTTTTTTACCTGTTAACTGTAGTGAAATATCAAGACTTTTCCCAATTCCTTTTATTTATTTATTTTTTTTTTTACTCATTTTTAGGATTAGGACTAGAATTCCTCCAGTTTTCTAAACTTCCTTTCAAATGGCTATCCACAGAACTTTTTAAATCCAAGTCATAGATTAACAGACTTATTGCAATGTTGTTAAGCATGTGTTTCAAATGTTACTGCGACTTAATACAAGTAACTAGTTTATTTGCAAAATAAATACACATATAAATAAATCCTAAAGAACTGCCAGAAAAAAATTTATACACCACAATGGTACATGCAACACAAACTGATGATGATGATGATGTTTCAGTAAGCATGAAATTCAGTTTTTAGTAAGCATAATTACACCAACATAATAAAGAGAGCCATGCATGCTGTTTATATCCCACAATGGTACATACAAACACAAACTGATTATGATAATAATAAAATAAGCATAAAATTCAGTTTTTAGTAAGTAAGCATATTTACACCGACATAAAGAGAGCCATGCATGCTGTTTATACCCCACAATGGTACATACAAACACAAACTGATGATGATGATAATTAAATAAGCATAAAATTCAATTTTTAGTAAGTAAGCATATTTACACCAACATATGCTGTTTAAAAGCAGTAAGAAAAGTTACAAGACATGACCAAAGATAAGCTAGAGGGGGGGGGGGGGGGGGGGGGGGGGGATTACTAGACCAGGGTTGGTCAAGATAAATAGTGCTATGTGCCGTTTGGGAATGTTTCCATACTCAGAAGAGCCAAATACAGAAAAAGGTTATATTTGATAGGGAAGAAATTTTCAGCATTATTTTTTCTAGCATTTTTATTAACAATACCATTTTTCAATTCTTAGAGTAATTAATATTTCTAAATTCTTAAATAGTTTAAATAGCTTTAAAATTTATTTTTTCTTTTAATTATAATATTTAAAAGAAGTATAATTATTAATATGCTTTAATAATTATATTTCTTTTAATTATCATTAATTTTTTCTTTTAAGTATATATTATTGATGGCAAAAGTTGTTGTGCCAAACATGAAGGTTATTCAACATGCAGCTAATTTTAATTTTGGGTTTTTTGTTACTAGCACAAGTTTTCAAAATCAATAGCAGAGAGCTGCAAAGAAAGTGATTAATAGCCACAGTTTGCCAACCCCGCTCTAGACCCTAACTTCATTTAGTGATACAGTTAAATGGGCCAGATAAGATTCATGATTTAGAGGCAGATGCTTTAGCGAAAGGAATCTAAGAACATTAAAAATAAAGTTTGTAAGGAAGCCAATTATAATTAATTAGTTTGAAACTAGTTGTCCCTCTTACATTTTTATATTATGTACACAGATACGTTACAGAAAAGTTGGCTGTAAAGCAAAAAGCCATATAATGAATCCATTATTTTGATACAAACCCATACAAATTAATTGAATCTGTTCCAATTTTTTTATAAATAATATAGTTTTTTGTTCGTAAAGCATTTTATTCTTTTTATTTCTTATAAAAATGCTTACATAAAAGTAAGAGTACAAAACAATGTAATAATAAACAGAAATTCAAAAAATAAACATATAAACAAAAAAACAAAAATGATATGCACATATGTATACATATAATAAAAACCATAAAATAAAATGTTTAAAAACTGTTTTAATGGGATGACGAACGTTAGCATGAAGAATCACTAAGAGTTAATATGCTGCCATTATTACTTTCCACTGTTGTGGTCGTAAATTGAAACATTGTGGGCTGTAAATTGAAAAGGTGCCATAATTTAAAAAAGGTCGTTATAGCGAAATGCCGTATAAAGAGAGGTCGTATAGCGAGGTATAGGTGTATAGTAAAAAGTAGTATTTTCCTGTTATGCACATTCAACGAGTTTAATGCAAGTAAATTCAGGTGTTTACTACTTACTCAAAAACTTCATGAAAAATGAGCAAAGATACATATCCTTGCAAGATACATTTCTCAACAATAATGCCAGAAAAAAATCCTGACAGAACTATTCAAAATCAAATTCCAATAACCTGTCTACAATGATGAGCATTAACAGCCCTCACACATAAAAGTATGAAAACAAAGTAAACACTCTTAAAACAAACCAAAATAGACTTCTATTATAGTATAAATTTGATGTTTGACTAAAAATACTTTATAAATGATAATTACAAATGAAAAAGCTCCTTATTTCATGGTTAACACTCTAAAATGAAGTGAAATTATATTATGCAATTTAAGTTTATTAGAAATTTTTTTTTTTAATATCATGCAATTATTGTACATTAATATTTTTTTAAACATTCCAAAAATAAAGACAGTTAAATTTAGGAAAGAATTTATAACAAGAATAACAGGTATGAAGCATAAACTAAACCATTTAATCTGCACTTAAACTGCAGGGTTTTAGTTTTGCATAAAATTTCCCCTGCGATATTACCTTGCCTTAAAGCTAAACTGATAATTTTTGATTGCCCTTATTAGACCAAGATTGAATACTAATTTTTTGAAATTTTTACATTTATGGAATATTTCAGTGAAATGAAGTCTTTTTTTCAGGTACCATTAAAAAATACTAAATTTTTAAAAAATTGGAGAGCAAGAAATATTTTCTTACTTAGCTTCATCTATTTGACTCTGGAGTCTATCTTTCATACTAGCATTAGTGGCATTTCTTTTACTTTCTTCTAAATCCAAAATTACATTCTTGTATCCTGGAACATTATGGAACACCCTAATATGTCGTCCAACTGCTATTGCTAAGTATGGGCCAACAGGAGAAAACTGAATAGCTCGTATGGGATCTGAAATAAAGTCGCTGCCATTAGCATTGAAATCAACCATGGGAAATTTCCGAAGAAATTTAAAGTTATTTAAGCCATTAACTTTTTTTAAACTAATAAGGCTCAAATTCTTTTCATGCATATAAAATTTTTTCAAGCATTTTTGCTCCAGAGATAATTAGAGATGTCACAATACATGAAATTTTTTATAGGCAATACATTTTATTAGGAAAAAAGGTTAATAAAAAATTATTCACAAAATGGTTGATAATAAAAATTATAGGAATAAGAAATCATTTAACAATCTAGTTAAAAATAAACAGTTTTTCATTAATAAAAATTAAGAGAAATATGAGATTGCATGTATAAAAAAGAAAGATGAGAAAAATCTTATTGGAATAACACACCATGCAGCTTTATTAATAAATGGAGCTTATTTTTATTTAGAAATTAAATCCAGCCAAAAGTAATACATAGTCATATATACAAAGATATATATATACCAGTATAGTCAATAAGTTTGGGGACTACCCTCCCCCCTCATGCCCGGTATGCGGGGGAACCGAAATAACGATGTGGTTTGTAAGTCTGGTTATCTGTATACATGTGAGACGTCACATGACGCTTTGCACAACTGCTAAGGTGGCTGCCATTTGGCTGCAGACTGTCAGCCTATGATGTCGATGTAGCAAAATGTCCTTTTTGGAGTAACGTTCCAACATTAAATTCTGCTACAAATTAGGAAAAACCACTGCAGAAACGTTACGGTTACTGCAAAAAGCGTATCGAGACGAAGCTATGTGGAGATCGAAAGTTTTCAAATGGTACAGCTTGTTTAAAAATGGAAGAGACGCTGTTGCAGATGATCCGTGATGTGGGTGGCCAGTGACCCCACAAACGGAGGCGAACATCCGACGGGTAGGAGCAGTGGTTGTTTGGTTGGTTGAAGTTTATTGGCGCAAGGTCCAGGAAGGACAAGCTGCGCCAAACACAAGGTAACATCGTCAACAAATGGTATGTACAGGTTCTTTGTCGTCTCCGGGAGGCAATCCGTGGTAAACTTCCACATGTTTGGAAATCCAACATGTGGATGTTGTTGCATGACAATGTCCCGGCGCACCGATTCCTGATGGTGCAACAAGCCCTTGCTAAACACGGCACCACAGTTCTGCCACATCCCCCGTATTCCCCAGACCTCGCTCCTTGCGATTTCTTCCTGTTCCCGAAACTGAAAGATCGCATCAAGGGCAAGCGGTTTGCAAATGCCGAAGAAGTGATGGCAACAGCGGCAACCACTTTACAACAGCTCTCACGCAACGGTTTCCAGAAGCTGTATCAACGCTGGCAGAAGTGTATAGTTGTGGAAGGATATTATTTTGAAGGTGATTGTGTTCAGAAGACTTTGTAAGTGTATTCGTTGTTGTAGTAAATAAAGTCCCCGAATTTATTGACTGTACGAGTATATATATAAACTGAGTGGCCAAATTATTATGACCATCCCCTCAATACAATGTTAGACCACCTTTTGCCCTTAATACTGCATGAATTCTTCTTGGCATGGATTCCATGAGATGTTGGTAGGTGATATGACTATTTTGAGACCATATCCGATGAATTGCACTTAAGATTTGATGGTACTGGATCCAGCTGCCTGATGCCCCATTCAATCTCATCCAACAAATTCTCAATTCGATTGAGATCTGGTGATTGTGCAGGCCATAGAAGCAAGGTAAATTATCTGTCATGCTCTTCGAATCATCTGAGGACAATGACAGCTTTATGACAAGGAGTATTGTCCTGCTGAAAGTATCCATCCCCAGGGTACACCATTAACATAACAGGATGTACTTGATCTGTGATAACACTTAAATACCCTTGGGCATTCAGACATTATTTCACAGGAATCAAAGGACCCAAACAATGCCAAGAAAACATCCCCCAAACCATAATATTGCCTCAACCAGCTTGAAGTGCTGTTTTCTCCATATTCGCACCCTGCCATCTGCATGGTATAGTTGAAAACTCGAGTCATCGGACCATATGACCCTTTTCCAGTCATTTACTGTCCAATCCTTGTGCTCCTTTGCAAACTGAAGACGTCTGCTCTTGTTCAAGGCAGACAGTAAAGGCTTACGAACAGGGTGTCGACTTCCGTAGACTATATGGTGTAATGTGTGGCGAACAATGTGTTCAGAGACGTCCACAGTTGCTCCTTGATTAAGATTCCCCACTATTTGACATACTGTTGCTCTTCTGTTGGACTGGACAACTCTGGCAAGTCTCCTTTCAGATCAAGCATTAAGTAGCCTGTGACGACCACAAGCCTAATGTTGAGACACCGTTTTCTGCTTGGTAGTCCACTTTCTGTAAACATTAATAACAACTGCTCTCGAACATTTCACAAGTGCAGCCATTTTGCTGATACTGGTTCCGATGCTTCGAGCACCTACAATCATCCTGCATTCAAACTCAGTTTAATCACATTTTTTTGCCTATATCTTCACAAGCAACACAGTGCAATTGGTGGTTCACTTGTCCTGCATTCCCTTTTTATAGTGATCTCGCCCTCTAGTGGCAACACTGCAACGCAATAGCTCATTTGCATAAAACTGTCAGGTGGTCATAATAAAGTAGCTGCTTAGTGTATATATATATATATTTATATACATATATATATATATATATACATACATACATACACACCCACAAAATATATATTCATTCCCTCATAAGGTTTTCAGATATGATTACTTATAATCTTGCTATAAATTGCTTTAGTATTTTTGAAAAAAATTCACTTAAA
This sequence comes from Dolomedes plantarius, assembly GCA_907164885.2. NCBI lineage: Eukaryota > Metazoa > Arthropoda > Arachnida > Araneae > Dolomedidae > Dolomedes > Dolomedes plantarius. The sequence goes on from OU015502.1 coordinate 33,924,382, forward strand.
AAATGGTTTTTATAATTTTTTTTAAAAATCAAAGTTTTTCTGAACCCTGGTTGAAGGAAACCCACAACAACATAAAATACAGGAAAATGGGTACGTCCTCCTTAACTCATACATTATACAAATTCAAACAAAATGATGAGAAAACATGAGTCAGTTTTAAGAACAGGATGAGGCTACGGCCACACGAGTGATTTTTCCCAGTACGGCTTTTCCCCGCGCTTGAAAATCTACACCAGCCGGCCACACGTGCATGTGACATTTTTTTCCCCCACTGGGACTTTTCCCGCATCTTGAAAATCTACACCGGCCACACGTGCGGTTTCTTCATGCGAGGTCAGTCGTTTGTGCTTTGCAGTACAGCATGAATCCAGTTTCAATAAATGAAAATGCTGTTAATGCGTTATGTGCTTTATTAATTGTTCGCCGACAACGTCGTCGACGTCAAAGAAAGTACTGGGTACATCCTCTTATAAGTGAGAGATCAGTAAAGGGAAAATTTACACTTCTACACAGTAAGCTGAAAGGATACCCAGACAAGTTTTTGGAGTATTATAGAATGTCGATATCTTCATTTGAAACTCTATTATCTAAGGTTGAAGTTGCAATTAGAAAAAGTGATACTGTAATGCGATGTTAGTATTGATATTGATCGTTGCAATCGATGTTAGTATTGATATGGCCGACATCATTATACAAGCATGCTGTGTGCTTCACAATTTCGTAAGATACCGCGATGGTTACAATTTTGAAGACACCCTGTCATGCCCACTAGAAAGTATTCCTGCAATTGGAACAAGAGGAAACAACATTGGAGTTGAGACCAGAGACAGTTTCAAAAGTTACTTCTGTTCTCCTGCAGGTTCAGTGCCCTGGCAAAATCGTTCTTGCAACATTGCAGAATGGGAACTTTATTGTTACGAGTACACAGTACAAGCTACTAACTAATAACAGCAATAATTTTGTATCAAATTCTTTAAAATTGTATACTAGCAAGTTTTGTATAATGCCCTCTTGTTATAACAAGACAGCGGATTATATGCACTTAAAAATGGCAAAATATCCATGCAAATATACACTTAAAAATATAAATATGCACTTCAAATAGAAATAGGTCTAAATATTACTTATTTATCTAAATATTGATCTAAATATTACTTACTTGAACAAAAGAACATATTTAAAATAAGGTTTCTGTTGTTGTTCAGATGTGTAAAGCGGGGATATAACTTTTACATAATATATTTTTTCTGAAGCGAATGCAATTTTTATTTATAATATACTTAATAGAAAGACACATGCAAATCAGAAAATATTGTATGCAATTGTATATAATCCACGGTCTAGTTATAACTATCACCTACTTACAACTTAGGTTATAACTCGTAACTTAAAAAATAAAATTTAATTTGTTTTACTACTTATCAATTTTATTTCTTCCATTTTCGTCCATCTGGTCCCATTTTTCCCCAATAACATTCTTTGTTACGGTCATCCATGTTTCTCTTTTTAGTTCCCGGTTTTTGAAATCCTTTGTCCGTGCATCATAAAGACATGGATATTTTTCTATTTCTAAGATCAAAAGTTCGCTATCCAAGTAATAATCCATGATATTTTAAATATAAAAAATTTAAGTATAAAAAATTACTAGAACACACGAATATAGCAGCAAGAGAAATGGTTATCTTTCCGCAAACGTCTTGAATACTACCAGCGAGTGTTTTCACGCACGTGTGGCCACCGATTTAGCTTGAAATCCAGCTAGAAAAAATAGGTCTGGTTCAATCCTCCAGCGGCCGACCTTGAGAATGCGACAGATAACTCCCCCGCTAAAGGGAAAAACAGCTGTGTTTGGCCACCCCTATGTTACAGAAGCTTATCTATATTTTGGGGCTTGTTTTCCAGCTGTGTTTCTCAGGGAAAAATCGCTCGTGTGGCCGTAGACTGAAACTGGAAATACATGTACTACAGGTATTTGATAGGTAGAGGTATCTTCTAATAAATCACTGTTATGAATGGAATTTTTATTATAATTTACCTTTGCTCAGGTGTTAATAGTCATAACTCATTAGTTTCCTTTGCATTAGAAAAATTAAAGAAAAAAGAACCTTGCAAAAAAAAAAAAATAATTAAAAATCAAAAATAGTTACATATTACAATAAAAGTCAAATAAATGTACCATGGATTCATATGTATGTCATTATGTTAAATGAACTGAATGTTTTTTTTTTTAAGTCTTTTAGTCAAATACCCATAATTATCAATATTTAACAAAATTAACCTCTTTACAAGTAAATTTCTTACTTTCCTCCTCCCCCACTCTTGGGGACAATTCTTTTTAACTGAATCCTTGATTTCCCAGGTACTGTATAAAAACATAGCAACCAATGCATTAAAATTTATTATTTTGAAGTAAAATGTCAGATAAAATAGCATTTTCACCTCTATTCACTTTATCACAATTCATTAATGAATGTTCCCCATCCACTAAAAATAACAAATAACTTAATCATTTAAAATAATACCATTATGATAAATTAGACCAATACTGTACAATAAAATGCTATCTTTTTTGAAAACCTAAGATACAGAAAATGTAGTCATCCCCCCCCCCCCCCCAACATTTTTTTAAAATTTTCGTAACTATAATAATAAAAAAAAAAGGATAACAATTTGAACTAAACCAATTTTTATAAACACTAACATTATTGCCAGATATAAATTTTTTAAACCACATAAAAGTTTACATAAGGAAAAAAAATTGATTAGAATTCAAACAGAACATAACTCTTAAAAAATTTTAGAAAAATTAGTATAATTAAAAAAAACACATTACCATGATGAATGTCTTTTAATTCTGCTTGTAAATCACCAGTGACTGCAGAATAAATATATAAATTAGCGGCATTTGTAGGAGCTACTGCAATTGTTCTTCCATCTGGAGATAGAGCAACTAAACAACTTAATTTCGAATTCAGTCCATGTTGGCAAGTTTTTAATAGGTATGGTTCTTGTCCTTTGTCGTATTCAACTGGAATAAAAATTTCAAATTAACATACAGAAAAAAAACCCTGATAAATTAGCAACAAAAATCTATCGTCTGTGCCTTATTAAAATGGGTTTTGTTGCTAATATTATATCAAAATATGCTGGTTTGTTTTCACTTTCTGTAAAAATAATGAAATGACCCATAAAGAACTTAGATATGTTAAAATCTACAATATTACTTTTTAAGTTGATAGATGGAAATGCTTTTAGGAATTAAAAAGAACACTTGTTTCCTTTTCATAGTCAACCTAATCACATAAGAACATTTAATACATGAAATAATATGAAATGTTTTGCTTTAAAGAATGTATTTTTTCTATAAGTAGTGATAAAAGTTATAGAAATTTAAAACAGAATATAATACTCCAAATATTCATTACTGTCTGACAATTTCCGAGTACAATCTCACTATTCTAAAAAAAAGTAACTGCCGCTGCTGTCGTAGCCGCTGTCAAAAGCTGTCACGCTATCTCCACCGAAACCGCTGGGGGTATGGAGTCGAGACCGATACAGATAGATGCAGAACAATGTGGAGAAGAAAGTAAGACACGTCTCATCTTTGTCGGCCTTTAAGTTTTTTTTTTATTTTATGTTTTGTAGAAAAATATTGACTTTTTCATGTTCAGATTACAATAACTCGCCAAAAAAGGATTGTAGAATTTTGATTTTTTTACAATCTAAGACTACAGACATTTCTCCTTCAAACAAGACCTCATTTGTTAAAAAAAAATTTAAAACAGACTAATATTTTCATTAAAATTTAAAACCCACTTTTTCGACAAATTTATCGTTTCGACAAATATAAGTTCGATGCTCTCAGATTTATTATGTTACAAAAAAAATATTTACATCATCTGGAAGACAAAAGCTTCCTCATTCATATAAACTTCATTTCAAGTCTCTATCTTAAAATTTCGATTTTTAATTGAATTTTAAAGAAATACTTCAAAAAAATCTTCTCATTCGCTTCCTTCGCAGAAGGACATGAAAGAAGATCGAATTTTTCACCCATAGGCAGGCGTCATCCACTTCGCATAAGGGCGACTGACAACAGTAAATGGCTGTTACATTACCCGAGAATCACCCCTATGTATCTCGCTATTAGCCATAACAGAGGAGCGAGCATAGCGAGCCTAGGGGCAAAGCCCCTAGTATTTATTACAAAAGTACAATTTTTATTTACTGCTAATCAGACAACTTTCAAAATTTTATTTATCTGAATTTTTTTTAAAGATTCACATTTATCTTTATTATGATAAAGAAAACAGATATGCTTGGGTCTGAAAATAAAATTTAATGTCAAGAGAACTTAATTTTAGTGATATTTCCTTTAATGGGGAAAAATTGTAAAACTTTGTTTTTAAAGGTCACTACATTAGGTACTGAAGATAGATAATTATATGTGAATATTGAAATAAAATAACTTTCTTACTGTTCATCAAATTTTAGTATCCACATGACAGCATTTCCACAATGTTCATACAAATACAAAATCTAACAAATGATACAGGAATCAATACTAAGTGAAACACTTATTCATTTTATACAGAAGATTATTTCAGAATAATTATTTTTGATTTCTTCAGTTAGTTTGAAGCAAAAATATATAAACTTGTAATGAAGGAACCTGGAGTTTACTACATTTTTTTATAAGCATCTATCGTTTTTAAAGGGACCTTTTGAACCGAATGATAAATGCGGAAACATAACAAAGAAATATTATCATCAGGATTGGAAGAAGTAAACAAAACATATGGGAAAACAATTACAGGTAACCCTCCTATAACACGGTAGATAGGTTCCTAGAAAATGCCGTGTTGTGTGAAACCGTGTTATATGAGACCCAGACAGTTCAAAAAGAGGGGTTATGTTCTGAAAACTTATTAAAAACAAACTTTTTAAATTCCATTTAAGCAACTTAATTTTTATTAAAAATATAAATGTATGTATAACACAAAACGAAACAATATTATTAACATTTAATGCGACCTTAATTTAATAAATTTCTCCCTCATCACTGCTCAGTACAATCAAACGAGAGCGTTTTTTTGATTGAACGATATCACCTTCACTTTCGGAACCTTTTCCTTCATTTAGATTTTTTGCACCTTCTATCCTCTTTAAAAATTCTGTAATTTTGGTATATTTGCTGGTTCTTACAAAGTCATTGTAGATTCACAGTATGGAGATAGACAATTTTTCAGCTCCTTTTTGAATTTTCGGCTTCTTTCAGCGGAAGGGTCTGCATTCAGGAAAAAAAGATCCAAGATTTTCAGCTAAGCTTAGGCCTTGTAATTTTATAGAGTTATAAATGAATAAATTATAATTTGTCTATCCATTTTCATGTAAAGCCACTATAGTTCATTATTCCTTCCCGTCATTATTTTAAGGTAGTTTAGTTTTTAAATGTGTTAAACAAAAATCATGTTATCTAGTGCTATAGAAATACAATGTTGTACAAAGGTTTTCGCAATTTTTTTATCGTGTTAGAGCAAAACCGTGTTACAGGTTGCAGTGTTATACGAGGGTTCCCGCAATTTATCTTACCGTGTTAGAGCGAAACGGTGTTGTAAGATGCCGTGCTGTAGGAGGGCTACCTGTATTCAGGAATGATCAACTGAGGTTCCACTCTATATTATCGACTCTTGCAGTGCCAAATACTTTTGACATAACAGACACTGGAGAGCAGTATACTATTCTATTGATGTTGAACTCAAGCGCTGAAAGCTTTCAGAGAGCATAAGGAAGCTCTTTTAATATTCCAGATTTTTTTTTTCCCTCTCCAATGTGGCAGGCGGTATTCTTGGACATTATCTTTAGTACCATATGACACCGTGGTTTTGCTGGCCACTTTTCTGGGAGCACCATATAGGTGGACCAGCATTCCCCCCATGGACTGGTCCCGAAATTGGTACAGATGTGTTAGACGCATCTTGTTGCCAAGTTGGGGATTTTGTGTTTGGCGTGGCAGCCATGCGAGTTTGGCGAGATTTTGTTATTTTGTGGCAACCCAGTTTGAACGGCTAGTTGTGTGTGTTTGTTTACGTGATATAGTATGGTGGCCATGTTGTTGCAAAATATTAATGACGTATTTTGGATAGTATATTGTGCTGTAATATATGTTTAATGAAGAAATATATATTTAACCAAGGTGTTTTTTATGTTTATTTAAATTAGTTATTATTAGTTGGACTGACTAGTTTATTATACTGACTTTTTTAGCACCGCCCACCTAAGAAATTTCTCATAGATTTTAAGGTTTTAGTTTTTGTATTTATGCAGCCGTTTTTAGATACTTTTGCGTATGTTTTAAAGTAGAGGTTGAGCATTTCTGTTTAGGTTTTGAATTTTAATACAGCCATTTTTAGATATATTTGCGTATGTTTTGAATAAGTGGTTGAGCATTTCTGTTAAGGTTTTGAAGTTTAATACAGCCGTTTTTAGATATTTTTGCGTATGTTTTAAAGTAGCGGTTGAGCATTTCTGTTTAGGTTTTGAATTTTAATACAGCCGTTTTTAGATATATTTGTATATGTTTTAAAGTAGCTGTTGTGGATTTGTGTCATGTTTTTGAAAGTTTATTATTGCCATTGGTAAGTTTGTTTTGAATTTATTTTTATATTTGGGTTGTTATTGATATTTTTTGTATATCTGTTATTTTAAGCGTAAAAGGTCCGCGTAGACCTGTTTTGGCGACAAGTTGGCACCAAAAGTTTTTTGTCGCCAACTTGTCGCCAAGGGAGGTGCATCTGGCACATCTGTTCCCCGAAATTTTGAACCGAGTCAAATGACAAGACCGGAACACTTGACCTTGCACCTCCATAGGTAAATTTGAGAACTTGGAGGACATTGCAGCCACGACAGATTTTACGTACACCAGCCACCATTAGTGTACATGGCAGTCGATTTGTCAACAACTGGCACCAAAGCCCACAACCCTCAGATCACTGGCTCAATGCCTTTGCCAACTGGGCCACCGTGCCCATGTTCCAGATGTAATGGAACTAAAAAAGTTCTTTGAAAGAATATATTTTCAGGTTGGCATGACTCACTACTACTACTATGGATTCCTTAGCGTCCTATTTTTAATATATATCCATTAAGTCAAAATTCTTTTGGTGTATTTTTCAAGCTTTGAAAAATACAAAAGTGTCCTCAAAAACAATTTATAAGCAACTGAGTGAAAGTTATTGAAAGAGTAGCTTGTGAAGTATTTTTAGTCTCATATATATATATAAAACAGTTCCGTAACTGACTGACAGATAATGCACAGACCAAACCACTGGACCTAAAAGGCTGAAATTTTGCATGGCGATTCTTCTTATAGTGAAGGGGTGCACTAAGAAATATTTTTGAAAAATTCTTCTTGGATTTTTAAAAAAAAAAATTTTTAAGCTGTTTTTGTAACATTCTTTAAAGTTTGCATTTAAAATAATAATTTGAGGGTTATAAAATTTATATCACAAGAAAGATCCTAGAAATTCCTTTAAAATGAAATCTTTTTCGAATCTTTACCTCCCTTTTCTAATTTTTTGTGAATTTTTAAAGATTAATTTTTAGAATTTAATTTATTAAATGCTGATCACATGGTTTCTTTTCTTTTGGTGATACTTCAAATTAATTTTCCTTCACGTGCGTAACAAAATAAATTGACAAAAAAAAATATTAAAATATTGTAAAAGATAAAATTTAACCACTATACTAATTGAGATGGAAGGTTTTTTTAAGAATTTAATTCAAATGAGTATGTTTTATGGATATAAATTAATTGCATACATTGACCGTTGTATTTAATTTGAATATTTTCTTCTACATTATTTTATCTATAAAAATATCTGTTACGATTTTTTATAAATATTTTTTTTTGGCATTAATTGTATACATTGACCGTTGTTTTTAATTTAAATGTACTATGTAGCCAAGCACGGGTATTCAGCTAGTATTACATATACAAGAAGTGTGTAAAGGTGCATATGATGTTCTCAGTGTCAAACTCCTCTTCACACATACATATCCAAATCGCTTCTAAGTACCAAATACTGTACACGTTTATGCACCCATTACCTTAATAATATTTTTCTATTTAAAAATCATAACAAATAAATTTTTTCCCTCTTAAGAAACTTCACTTTGATACAAACACTCTACAGGAATATTCAAACATGTTTAAGTGAAATCACTACGATATAAGGTAACACATGACATGATTTACATTATTATTCTTTTTATTAAACTTACTATTTGTATTCCACAGCTTCCATGTCCCATCTTTTGAAATCGTAACCATTCTGTCAAAGATATTAAACAAAATTAATATAATATAAATAAATAACAAATAATACATATAACAATATAGTATAAATAACAATAGAACCATCATACGACATTCAGTAAAGAGTGTAAAGTTAAACAAGCATATAATTTTTGAATGTTTACTACTATATGAAAAGAACCCCCATCAGAGGATTAAGAGGTTTTATAGTGTAATGTAATAACAAACCAAGGGCAACTCCAGGGAGGGGGGGGTAGTAGGGGCAATTGTCCCCCTCCAAAAAGCCTGGCGTATTTTTTTTCATAGCCTAAAATTATATAATCGTAGACCTAATACTAAATGAGTTTGATTTTAAAATGACAGGATGTTTATTTCTTTATATATATATATATATATATATATATATATATATATATAAAACCCTAAGAGCCGATGTTTGCCTGCCCCCCCCCCCCCCAAAAAAAAAAAAAACTCTGGTCTGAAGCTGCCACTGTAACAAACATGAACTCTTGTGTTCCGAAACATTTCTCACTTATATGTTGAACATATAAAATCTTTTAGCTATTGTATCAAAACTATGGAATTTCTGCACATATTTTTTTATTTAAACAATTGATTTCAAAAACAATTTCTGTTCATACTTGTTAAGTAATCAAATATTAGCAATATCAAATTATAACACACTTAAAATAAAAGATATTTCGAATTAATTTATATACACAGAATATTAAAAGGAAGACCACTATAATAGCTTATATAACAAAAAGTTTGCCCATTTTACTAGTCTAAATTAATCTTTCCCATAAAAAAACAAACCATTTAAAATAAAACTCAATGGCTTGAAATTAATGTTTTTTTAAAAAAAAGACTGTTTACAAGACAGTTGTTTGCTGACGGAAAAAGAAAATACTACAACTAACAACAAATATACTTTTAGGTTAAAGGAAAATATAAAAAATATGTTTAATGATGTTCAGCAAAACCTTCAAAGTCCAGAAAAATTGAACTATACTTCTAATTTAAAGGCTTTATAAAACAGGGTTGTCTTATGAACTCATACAAAACAATTTTAAAATTTCTGGCTGTAACATTTTGAGAGCCCATGAATAACATTAGTACTTTAAAGGGCTAATCCTTCAGTAAAATTAATAAACATTGGGTATAATTAACTGTATAATTCGACCAGAAGAAGCACCAAGGAAATTTAAGTTCTAAAGCATTGTAACAGACCCATGCAACAGCCAACTCTTTAGAATCAATCCCATGACAATAGATCAATTTAAAACCTTTGTTAAATATCTTTAGCCAAGCACATTTCAGCCCTTAGAAAGATTATTGCACATAACCAGACCAATGAAGAATTTTTTATTTAGTGTAAAAAAGCCCTCACCCTTTTTTTCTTCTATGTCGGGGCAGCGACTACATCGGTCATAAGCCCCCTGGTAGCCCAATAAAAACTGGTCTTGTTATGAAAGCTGCCAGGAGGACAGTTCAAAAAAGAAAGCGCAGGACAGCTTGTCAAATGAGTAAAATCCATAAGAGCGCCTGAAGAACACAGGATACAGTCAGGGCTATCTACCACGCCAATACGGCACAGGTGATACTGTAAAAAGTCATGGCCAATTAAAAGTCTAAAATTAGAAGTGAAGAAGGTTCATGGGAAGTGGAGAACACAGCAATGAACTCCAGGCCTTACCCACCACAGCTTCAGCATACTGATTTCGAAGGGACCTTTGTAATTTATATTTTGTTACACCACAAATTTCCTGGTAGGACAGAGTAAAGTGTGGCTGCCACAAGTTACATCCATTTTTTCAAGGATATTGGCTTTTTCGTTAACTAGAATCCCACAGTGACTAGGAATCCATTGAAGGATAATTTTCCAGCCTATTGAAATTGCTTGATTAAAAAGCTTCTTGGTCTCTTCGATGTGGTAGGAATCACTTATTGTATGTGAAGTAATAGCCAAAATTGCAGACTGATATTCTATACAAAAAGCAACTTTCCTAAGTGGAGTATATAGATTTAGTAAGTTTAGAATGGCTCGTTTTATGGCCTCGATTTAACCTATCCCAATCAGTCTTCTTTAAATTCTATCTGGGGCAAGTATCCACAAAATCATGGAAATAGTGAGAATCATAAACACGTTTCACCCCCAAAATCCCGTGACCGTGACCACTACAGGATTCTAATAAGTTTACAGAGACTCTAGTAAATAATCTTGAATGAGATATCACAAGGCATGCAGAAAATTAATATTCAAAGCCCTAAACCTTTGAATATTAATTTTCTGCATACAATACATATGTTAACAGTAACATTAAATAAAAGAAATTTAGAAAATAAACCAGAACAGTTACTCCCCAAATCTTTAATTAACATTAGCATAAAAGCATTGCTGAAATTTCCATTACTTAAACAGATGAATAACATGTTTTAATTAAATATAGATAATAGTCTACAAAATTAACTATGAAATGAAGAAAAAAAGCTAACCTTGATGAATCATTAGAAAAACTAAAATGGTATATTCCTGATGTGTGCCCTTTTAACTCGAAAGCTCTTTTCACTTCTTTGAAGTTTCCATCTTTTCCAAAGCATACCTCCCATACTCTAACATCAGGTGTAAATCCTGGGAGTAAATTTATAATGAGTAAATTACACTATTTATATACAATTAAAGGAATCTTCAAAACAAACTAATAAGTCTAATTTTTACAAAATACTTTCACAGGTTTCTTTCCTCAGCATTCGCCTACCAATAATCTATATATATAAAACAGTGCCATAACTGACTGATTGACTGACTGACAGACAATGCACAGACCAAACTGCTAGACTTAAAGGGTTGAAATTTTGCATGGCGATTCTTCTTATAGCACAGGGGTGCACTAAGAAAGATTTTTGAAAAATTCTTCTTAGATTTTTTTAAATTAAATTTTTAAGCTGTTCTTGTAACCTTTTTTTAAGTTTGCATTTAAAATAATAATTAGAGCGTTATAAAATTTATATCACGAGAAAGAGCATAAAAATTCCTTTAAATTGAAATCTTTTTCGAATCTTTACCTTCATTTTCTGATTTTTGGTGAATTTTTCAAGATTAATTTTTAGAATTTAATTTATTAAATGCTGATCACATGGTTTCTTTTCTTTTGGTGATACTTGAAACTAATTTTGCGTCACGTGCATAACAACGAAATAAATTGACCCCAAAACTTTTTTCTTTCTAATGCAGCAGATGATTGGACATTATTAAAAAATATATTAAAATGCAGTAAAAGAAATGTTCCTCATACTGTATAATATTCTTTAGTATGTTCTATTAGATTAATTTTAATATTTTCTTTTACATTATTTGGTCTATAAAAATATCCGTTACGATATTTTTATAAATATATTATTTTTTGGCATTAATTGCATACATTGACAGTTGTATTTAATTTGAATGTACTCCATAGCGAAGGATGGGTATTCCGCTAGTTTAATTTATAAAACACTGGAAAAAAAACACTTTTTAAAACTAAACATAATATATAATTACAATTTTTTTCATACTTATTAACCACAAGATGTGCTATGAGGAAATACAAAAAAGATTGTAAATATATCAGAAATGAAGAAAAATGCTGGTAACAGACTACAATTTACAATTAAAGATAAATTAGATAAAAGCCAATCTAGCTTAATCAAACTTTTAAGTGTTTTACTCAAAAATCTTGTGAATAGTGAAAGAAAAAGAGTCTAACAATCCATTACATAAAAGTTAATTTACATCTGCATCAGAAAACAATCATGAAGGTTTAAATAAAAATAATTGAAAATATAAATATCACAAACCTGAAGACGCAACAAATCTTCCACAAGGTGAAACACAAGCATAATAATTATTCATGTGCAAAGTATCAATAGTTGCAAGAACTTCACCTAAAATTAGTTTTGAAAAATCCATATTGTAATTTTGTTAGCAATGGGGATTTAAAAAAAAATGCATTTTTTAATATAGCAGGATTTTAAAATGTAAGTATAAGTAATTCTGAGTAAAAGATTTATAATTAATTAAAGGCATATGCATCATAAACTATGGTAAAAGACAATTAACAAGAAGGAAAGAAACTTAAATGGATAACAAAATTTAAACAGCAGTAATGAACCTCCAACCCCCTTTTAATTCATCCCAGAAAATCACCATTAGTCACTAAACTCAATGCTACAGAAAAATATGACTGTCCATTTTTCCGCAAAAAATTACACAAGTAATTAAAAAAGGGGAAAATTTATCACTGGATTTGACATATAAAATCATTTAGTGAATTGCAGCCCATTTTTAACCAGTAATTTTGGCTATATATGGAACTGTTTATTATGATTACACTGTACTTACTATGATTACAGTGATATAAGACACAATTTTTCTTAAATTACCAAACATTAGACGTTAATGATGAATACAAGATATCATGCTTACAGTAATTTTGGCAGTATAATATAGGCTACTTTTTTTTTCGAGTATAAAATTACAAAAAATATATATTTCTACAAATGATGAACTCATTCCTTAACACTAGAAAAGAAATGCACATTCTCTCAACAGTTATATTCCTCTCAAACTCTAAATTAAGGCATCATTTAAGATTTCTAAGCTCAACATTTTGCTTAAAAGTTCATCATTATTAGCAGTGAATATATATATATATATAAGCTTCATAATGAAAAATTGTATTACCTTTTAAATCCCACACAACAAGAGTGGTATCCGAGGAACAACTCATGATGAAATGACCATTACAAGCAATACCAATATTTAATATATCAGCATTATGATGTTCTTCAAATTTCAATATCATCTCAACATTTCCAAGTGATCCGTCACTTTTTTTGCCAACTTTATATACCTGAACAGTGTTTCCAGATGCAGCTGAAACAATGAATGCTTTACTATCAGGACTCCATCGTATATGAGTGGCATGATCAAACTCAATATTCGCACGCACAGACCTAAGAAATACGAACAGAAAATGTAATATAAGAAAAACTATTTAAAATTATGTTTAACACTTCCCATTATATATATATACCCATATGTTTATGTCACAAATTTGCCAAATTAAACCAGTTAAGTTTACTATTGAGTTGCAAAATTGTAACATTAAGTAATTAAATATTTGAAATGCTCAAAGAAGAGATCATCACCATAAGAGTGCTTTTTATATGAATTCTACATGAAACCTTAATGGAACCTAACCTCCTCAAAAGGAGAAGGTTTGATTAAGACAATGCACGGAATTCACTTACGAAGCATGGCTAAATTTCAGTATCCTTTTTTTTTATATATTTTAATTTTACTTTATTCGGAAACCTTAAAAAACTATCAGTGAAACTAGGTAGTGAAGTACAAAGTATGCAGCAATTTTCAGTCATAAAGAACATTTGAGTCAGAGAGGCAAGATATTTAAGTTCTCATTTTCCTTATCTGATTGAGTATTGAAGAAGGCGCTAGGATAGGCTTGTCTTCAAGAACCTTTCAAAAATTAGTCTGGAAATTGAAATTTGAGAATTTGCTATTTAGAGGTTATAGCAGTTTGAAAAGGCAGAAACTTCAAAGAAGTTTGTATTTTCCCCCTCATACATTCTGTCATATATAAATACTAGGAATGATTGATTTAAAAAATTATGTTACAGCAATTTTTAAAAAAAAAACTTGTACGATTGGGCCAATGTACCTCAATGTCACTTAGAGTTTTGGAGCTGTTGTGTCAACCATTTTTCTGCCTGCTGTGGTTTTTGTTTGTCACATTCAAGTATGCTCTGCTATTTTTAAAAAGGATAAAAGTATGGAACAATGAGTTTGTCTCAAATTTTGTGTTGTCCAGAAATTTCCTGTGCTAAATTGTTTAAGATTTTGGAGAAGGCCTAGGGTTAGTCAGCTTTATTGAAAACACGAACATGCGGGTGGTACTAAGCATTCATAGAAGGCTGAAGAGTGGTTGAAGATTAGCCGGTCGACTTTCAACATCTTCAATTGACAAAAACCATCGACAAAGTGAAGTAGTCATGGTGTTGTCTACGCGGAATTCCTTCTGCAGGAAACAATGAACAATATTATTTGGGTGAACAATATAATTAGTTACATTCAATGAGTTGCTCTGCCTAGATAAATAACCTGAAGAAACTGCTATGTAAATGAAATTATCACCTATCCCATGTCAGTTGTGATTTAATACTTTTAAAGCCCATATAATCTGAATATCAATCATTCTATATTCACATATATTTTCAGGATTTCATTGTAAGAAATAGATGTTTTCATGGTTTTTGTATACCTACTAGTTTAGTATTACAGGGTTTAAATATAAATTTACCATCAATGAAAATAAAAGAGATAAAATACCTATGATTTTTTTCAGTGAATGTTTTAACACTCCAAAGCATCACTGCTCTATCTACAAGAGAAAACATTTATTCATATAAAATTAAACATAAAAGTAAAAAAAATTAATAATTATGTACAGAAATTCACTATGTTTCAAAATTTTAACAGAATGCTGAATATAAAAATTAATATCTTCGTTAAGTAAGATTTCATTTAAAGTTTTGTGACTTCGTAAAATTTCGTAGTACATATAAACTAAACTAATTACAATAAAAAGTTCCCCACCCTCAATTTAAAAAAAAAAAAAATCATAGTCTAAATGAATACTCATAACAATAAAACTCATGCAAATACTACAGCTAGTTTCCTTCTTATTGAATTTTACAATCATTTAATTCAGTTCTATCCTACCTATTTAAAAACAATACCTTATTTAAAATAAAATTTAGTGACAACAAATCAAAATGCAGCATCAACACAAAGAAATTAAAACTCATCCTTAAAATTAAATATTAATTTATCATGTGAAAAAACAAAGTTCAAATTCTCTTTTATTACACACAAGAAAGAAAGAAAAAAGGCTTTAAGTTCCTACATTTCTAAATTATTAAAGTACAGCATATAGGAAAATAGCCCATATTAAATATGAATATAAGTTTTAATATAAAAGAGAACTACAAATTTATTTTAAAATGTTGAAATACCTTTCATGATTAAATGACTAAAATAATTTTAAAACTGAAATTTACCTTCTGCACAAGAAGCTAGTTGTTTCCCATTTGAACTGAAATCCAGATCTAAAATTTCTCCACTATGTCCCTTTAAACTTGCTAATAGCCATGGATGTGAATAGGTGTCTTTTATTTCTTTCCGTTTAACAACTGGAACTTTCTTTGGTTTTGTAACATTTTTCACAACAGGTTCTTCAATGGATTCTTGATCTTTACAAAAGAGAAAAGACATTTTCTTAACAACATAGCATTTAAGAAGCATAAAATAAATAAGACACAACTATGAACATAATGAGGAGTCTTTAAATGCCTAAATTATTAAACTGTAAAAAATTTAGAAATGCAACAGAATTCAATATTATCAAAATATATAAATAAAAATAGCCACTTAAGATGATAAAGAAATAATTTTAGCCACAATGTCAAATTACTTTCTTTATATATTTTAAGCCAACACAGAAACATATTCAATATCAATGGTTTGAATTAGAGATTTTTCATTTAAAATTATGACAATCCATATATTAATAAGTAAACATTTTATTAATAAGATTATCAGTCTCATATTTAAGAATCTATGAAGTACCTAATTTATTTAAAGTTGTAGTAGATATTTTAAAACAAGCATTAATAAAACTTATAACTTTAAATTAAAGTACAATTACATACATTTGAACAGACATAACTGTCATTAGAAGTATACTGAACCATAACTTGGAAAGTAAAGGTACTTACGAGAGCAATTTCCATGCAGTTAAAAAAAAATTATGCAGTCGCATGTTTGTCTTAATATCTTTACAACAACATAGTTAAAAGCACATTATTCCTGCCTCCCCTCCCGTTTAAACTTGCATAACCTTTTAACACAAAAATATTTTCAAAATAAACTTCAGAAAAAAAAACTTTTGAAATTACATTGCAATTGTAACAAAAATTATATTAAAAGTATAATCTAAATTATTGAGAAGTACCTCGATTAAATTAAAAAAATTTCGATTAAATTTTAAAAAATACTTCATCGCATAATTAAACACTCTTCCAGTCAAAAAAGTTAAACACTTAGCACACTTTACCCACAACTTATAATTGCTTAGACAAGCGTAATTGATAACAGAAAATGTCAGATATTTGACAACGATACAGAAACTGAGATACTGAAATTCAATTGACTTAAGAATTGAAACTTTCAAAAACTATTAACCTTCCACTTTTTCTTCAGTTTCTCCTTCTTTCACTCCATTTCTCGACCGCTTCCAAAATATAAAAGCAGCAAAAGCAGTAAGTAAACCCAAAATAAGAGGTAGAAATTCTGTTAATAATTCCTCCATGACTAGTTTGATTTTCCAACAACGCGCACCGCTTCCATGTGAGTAAGCCAACGCAACCGAAAACATAAGAGTTGAGTTGTACTAATTTTGTGAGATAACATTTGGAAAATTATACTGAATAAATACTTTGATCTTTCATAAACGTAAATGATTTCGAGAAGTTTAATTTATAATTTAACACTAAATAAAAACTGTTAACTGCAGTTAATATATATCTATATGTAAATATATATATATATACATTATTGATAAATACTGCTGTAATAGTTTGAAATTACGATAACAGATGGCGCCACTAAATATAAAATAAGATATGAAAAAAGCTTCCGCAGGGAGGAACGAACTCTGTATGCTAGAACGTTGCTCCTCTGCATTTCACTCTCCAGAGAACAGTAGTTATATTTTAACGTAGGATTACGTTCCTCCATAACGGTCCGCGGTAAAGCAAAATTTCAGACGTCGTTGCGAGTTATAAATCATGAGTGGCAGAGTAGAGTTCCAAGATGCCACTAACGGTTCCAAGATGCCACAAGATGATTGGGTTATCACTCATCCTTCTCTTCGTATGTAGGAATTTGATTGTTTAAAAAAAAAAAGAAAGAAAAGAAAAAAGAGGTAAACAACGCTAAGTAATCCTACGTTAATAACCCGCGTTAGTTTCGTTAGAAAAGACTACCTGATTTTTTTTTTTTTTTTTTTTTTTTTTTGTAGTATATGCTCATCATCTATATATATAAAACAGGGGCGATAACCTTCGGTTATCTCATGAACTTTTCGATGGTTTTGTTGCTGTTGTTCCTTTGTTTAAATTTTTCTTTTTCATATTCGTGAACATGGCCCCAGCCACTGGAAATAATATAAATATATATATATATATATATATATATATATATATATATATATATATATATATATATATATATATATATATATATATATAACAGTGTAACACTGCCGTGACTGACTGACAAATAACGTACGGACCAAACCACAGGACATAAAGGGCTGAAATTTTGCATGGTGACTCTTCTTATAGTGTAGGGGTGTACTACGAAAGATTTTTGAAAAATTCTTCTTAGATTTTTCTAAATTAAATTTTTAAGCTGTTTTTGTAACATTTTTTAAAGTTTGCATTTAAAATAATAATCTGATATATATATTTATAATCTGAGGGTTATAAAATTTATATCAAAAGAAAGATTATAAAAATTACTTTAAAATGAAATCTTTTTCGAATCTTTCCCTCCATTTTCTGATTTTGGGGGAATTTTTAAAGATTAATTTTTAGAACTGAATTTATTAAATGCTGATCATGAGATTTCTTTTCTTTTTGTGATACTTAATTAAATTAATTTTGCGTCATGTGCATAGCAACGAAATAAATTGACAAAAAAAATATTAAAATATAGTAAAAGATAAAATGTAACCACTAGACTCATTGAGATGGAAGTTTTTAAAGAATTTAATTCAAATTAGTATGTTTTATGGATATTAAATAAAAAATATATATAAAACTGCAATTTCCCCTCAAAGTATGTTTCGCCATGACGATAAATAATTCTCAAGGCCAAACTTTAAAATACGCTGGCGTAGATTTAAGAGAAAATTGTTTCTCCCACGGTCAGTTTTACGTAGCTTGCTCACGCGTAATTTTGCGGACGAGCCTGGTAATATTAGTTCCACCCAATGAAGAAACGAAAAATATTGTTTATAAGTAAAGCCTCTAAAAAGCAATTTCATTATTTTTTCATTGTAATTATAATTTCATTATTTATTTCATTGTAATTATCCTAAAATGTACTCCGTAGCGAAGCACGGGTATTCAGCTAGTATCTTATAATTTCTTACACAGTATCTTAACTCAAATTTATCGTACTAATCATCAATATATGAATTTTTACTTAATTTTTATTTCATTTTTTTTTCTTTAAAATGTCATTTACCACACACGCATGCGCACACACACACAAACTTAAAAAAAAAATCTCTACATCTCATACAAATATGTCTACATCTCATACAAATGCCAATAGTATAATCAAATTCCAAATGATTTTGAAGAATTGTTGGTTAATCTAATGTTGGTAATAAAAATAATTACAAGATAAAAAAAACTACCATGTTTTTAAATTTTCTGTTGAATCATATAAACTTGACAATTCTATGTATTAATAAATACTTTTTTAAAATTTTTTTGATGAATTATCCCATCAACTTGAAAGAAAATGAAGTTAATTGGAAGTTAACTTGCATTTAACTTTTCGTTCCTGTTCCGGTCGATAGATGACTGCACCAGTCTACAAAACAAAATTAACTGAAAATAAAAAAAAAATTAATTTAATTCTGCTACATTTAAGATGGCTAAAAGTATTAAAGGAATGCATTGTCATCGTGTTCTGAGCTATTCTAAAAGTTTCAAATGTCTAGCTAGTCGGGAAGTTAGTTAAAAATCAATTGCAAGATTTGTACTGGACAAACACACACGCACACAAGAAAGCAAGTTAATAAAAACATGGTAAATACACTCATGTCCATAAATTAAGGATAATGCAAGCTCCGGCAAATAAAGGTTCAGAAACAAAACAAACGTGAATTATTCATAAAGCCCATTTATTAAACAAAAGATAAAGAACAAAAAAGATGGTGTATGTATGATACCATTCATTAAAAACTACGATTTTTGCTCCCTGGAGCAATTGTAAAAAAATATCCTTTACAAAAACTTAATATTACATGGTTGGTATGATTATTAATGCATTGTATATCTCCCATGCGATGAAATACAGTCCGTACAACGCCTAGGCATGCTGAGTATCAAATTATCGAGCTGATCTTGGGGAAGATTACTCCACTCAGCAAGCAGTGCTCTCCCAAGTTTCCGTACACATGTAGGAGGTGGTTGACGGGCTGTAACTCGTCGGCCAAGCATGTCCCACACATGCTCTATCGGATTCAAGTCGGGTGAGAATGCTGGCCATTCCATAGGAGTGATAACCTCAGATTGATGGCATTCGTTTATGATGTTTGCTCGGTGAGGACGGGCGTTGTCATCCATAGAAACAAATTCTACTCCCATGGCACCCCTAAACAAACGTACTGGTTACCTCTGAAGAGAAGATCCCCGAGAAACTGGTCACTCGGGTACAGTTCTTTTTTGATGAAGGGTGGAACGTTAAAGCCCCCGTCTTTATAAGAACGTCAACGAGAGAGGAAGAGATTGTCACCAAACATCCGCCACTTTTCGCTAAATATCAGCATTTGTCCCAAGGAAGAGTCAAAAAGGTGTTTTTCTGCCGATTGGCAACGGTTTACTCTAAGAAAAGGCAGTGTTTACAAGAAACAGATGGGGAGAAATACACATCTGCAGTTACAATTGAGAGGAAATTTTAAACACTATATTACCTATTGGAACTATTATACTTTTTGGAATATTAACTGCCGTGATGTGCTGTACAATCTGAAATGTTTAAGTGCTGATTTCTGAAGTCTATTTTCCAAGGTATAAATTTGCAACCAAGCAAACCATCTTTCCCGTTTTTATTAACTTTTGAACTGGCCAAAAATATGGCTAACAAAAGTTATGAGAAAATATTTCAAAGAGAGGGAAATTAAAGTTTGAAGAAAATTTTCCATATTCAAATTGCGGAAAATGGGAAAATTTTATAGTGTTGATAAAGTTAATTGTGAATTTTCATTAGAAGAGGTCATTAGGGTAGCACACTTTAAAGGGCAGGGCCGACCTTGGCAGTTGAACCTATTTGATCGGGGAAATTAAAAATATGCTTTAACATATGCGTTGTTATTTTAGAAAGTGGTATAAGTCCATTTTTTCATGTATCGAGATATTTAAAGGTTTGTATTTGAATGAATTTAAAAATATTGGCAAACGTTAATCAATTCGAGTCATGTTTTTACCACTATACATCTTTTAAATTTTACTATGAAATAATAATTATTAAAATTATTTAAAAAAATAAACGATTTTTTTAGCTCCAAATGGACTTATACCACTTTCAAAAATAACATATTATGAAAAATAAAAACAAGTGGAAATTAGTCAAAAAAGTTTAAGTCCATATTTTTATATACATTAGCTTCACTGAAAGGGATATTTCTAAACTTTTTCTAAACTATATTTCTAAACTTTTCCACACTAATATTTCTAAAATACTAGAAAGAAATATTTTAAAAAGATAAGATCTATTTCTTATTATAGTTCAATTATATTATATTCATAAAATTTTTAAATTTTGTTACAATTTAATCTTTAAAAGCAATTTTCACAGTTTGTAAAATTTTATGTTTTGTCGCAACATTTCTTAGAAATTGATAAAGCAGTTTCTATAAAAGTTGGTAAATACGTTCATTTTGATGCAAGGAATAATGTATACTTCAAATTTAGTATTTTTAATTGCATTAATTATTTAAAATTAACATGTTTTCAATAAAAAAATGCATTTTTTCAAAGTTTTGTAATTTTAATTTAAATTAAAAAAATTTAAGTTTTTAATTGCTTAAAAATGGAGTATACGTTAAATATACATTAATTTTACATCATTATCAATATTTGTTGGTACCACCTGCACCACCGTAATCCTGCACCACCGCAGTGGTGTCGTTCAATGATGTTGTCTTGGTGGTAGCGGGTACCTGGCGTTCTCCATATGAAAGTCCGACGTGAATCAGACTGCAAGCTAAACCTGGACTTGTCGGAAAACATCACACAAGCCCACTGTGACGATGTCCACATTGCATGTTCTCTACTCCAGGCTAATCGCTGTAGATCCAATAGTTTTGCTACAGTCTTGTGCGCAATGGATGCAATACAAAACACAATTTTAAAATTTTCATCAAAATTGAAAATTAAAAATTAATTAAAATACCAGTTGTAGAACATTGAAATAATTATTCTATAGAGAACATATATTAATCTTTCAGTGGCAAAATTTTCATGTATTTATGTTTTATAGGGAATGAGAAATAAAACTAAATGTGACATGATGCTAAATTGCACCTTCAGTAAAAAAGTAAGACTCCTGAGACCCCTTAAATGAAAACAAAATTACCGAAAAAGATCGCGTCTCCTTTGGCGAAAGAAAAAATAACAGTTGCAAAATCCAAATACCTTGAAATCTGTATCTATAATAATGAATTTTTGCATGATCCAGTATCTATAAAAATAAATATGACTCTAAATTTTATTGAGGTTTTCTGAAACTCCCTTACATTACTTCGGGAAATAGTAAGTAATATTAAGTAATAGGATAAAAAGTCCCAAAATGCGTTGATTACATGAAAATGGAAATCAAAACATGCGACGGTTTTCTTAAAGCCTAAATAGTTAAAACCTTCATAATTTTCTTAATGCCTAAAGAGCGATAAATACTTTCCGCGGGAAATGGTACTGGGGTGTTGATTATCCCCGACCCCTCATTTTGAGAATCGACCTCCCCGAGGCAGCAACCTTAAAACCGGTCTCAGGTCTCTTCTGAAGGGAGGTCTGCAGTACATGTTGTTCCAGAATGATGTCCCCATAAATGTGGCCGTTCATGGTTCCGATTTGAACATACAGATCTGTTCTGGAGCCCAGTATAATTCCACCCCAAACGAGCAATCCTGCACCACCGTAACGGTGTCGTCTTGGTGGTAGCGGGAACCTGGCGTTCTCCATATGAAAGTTCGACGTGAATCATACTGCAAGTTAAACCTGGACTCCTCAGAAAACATCACACAAGCCCACTGTGACGATGTCCACATTGCATGTTCTCTACTCCAGGCTAATCGCTGCCGACAGTGAGTTGCCGTGAGCGGAACACATCTGACAGGCCCGCGAGCATATAGACCAATATTTCCCAACCGTCTGTACACGGTTTGCCTTGATACTGTGGTACCCGTGGCTGCAGGTAGCTGACGAGACAGGTCGGATGCTGTGATCCGTCTGCTTCTTTTGGCAGTTATTACCAAATACCGGTCTTCATTCAGCGTTGTAACTCGGGGGCCACCTGTACTGTAACGTCTACTGACATTCCCATCATCTTGGAATCGTTGCCAAAGCCTAGAGATGACACTTTGGGCAATTCCAAGTTCCTCGGATACTTCCATCAGAGTATGCCCACATTCCAGGCGGCCGATAATTCTACCATGTAAAAAATCATCCACATGCGTCCACATGCTGTGTCATAACTATTCGGTTATGGCACTGAGCGGCTTACAGAACGCTTGTGAATTTACTTCAGGAAGAGTAGGGGTAACTGCAATACATGGGCCGGGCCCTCCACTGCAGGATGATATAGCAATGCATAAACCTTCTGTGATCAATAAAAAAACGAAAGTAGGAAGGAAAATAAAAAGTGGGGAAAACAAAACGCTTCGCTAGTACGAGTAAAACTAAAACATGGGGGAGAAAAGAGACTGAGCGAACGAAGAACAGGAGTAACAATTAAAAGTTACGAGCAAAATGGCACAAGGCCGTTTCTTGTTAGCTGGGTCAGCTGGATCGTAATCGGCAAGATTTTTAATAAGATCATTTGGTAAATCTTTATGGAAGTTAATAGCAAGTTTCTGAAGATAATTTTGAATAGTGGGGAGATTTTTCTCCCTATAAATATCAACATTGCGAAAATACCATGGGGAGTTAGTGATTTGCCGAACAGTCATGTTTTGAGCAACAGCCAGAATTTTAATGTTGGAATCCGCTGCATTCACAATTTTACTTCTTTGCCACCATTCTTTATATACCCCTCTCTTACACTCTCGTCATTGTGACGTACTATCGGCGTCATCTGGTGGCTTCCTGTAATTTGCATATTATTCTTGAAAATGTGTGTGATAATTCTACAAGTGAAATTTTTACTTTAAGAGTTCGATTTTCGTGTGATTCTGAATTATCCTTAATTTAAGGACATGAGTGTATTTTACAAATAAATTAACTTAGAAAAATTGATATTTAGATTGAAACAATCACATAAAAAAGTTTAAAAATATAGTAATGCATAGGATTTTTTCCTCTAAAACTAGGTAAAACTTCATGGTAAAAAATTCTTAAATGCAAGACTGAAAGATCCGTCTAAGAAACCTGCAAACTTAATATCTAAACTTATAAATGTGATAAAATTCAAGCAAAGCAATTCTCGTGCGTGTATATATATATATATATATATATATATATATATATATATATATATATCAGTGACGTACCCATGATTTAATCTTGGATGGGCCCGGGTTGAAAGGATAAAAATATTTATAATGTAAATTCAATATTCATTCATAATGCAATTTTTATTCCTTTGGGGGGAAAGGGGGGGGACAGGGCCCCTTGCCCCTCCCCCTGGCTGCGCCAGTGATATATATATATATATATATATATATATATATATATATATATATATATATATATATATATATATATATATATATATATATATATATATATATATATAATATTAAAAACTAGTAATTTCTTAATTCAACAATCTTAACATTTAAAAACTATTAATTCCTCACTTTACTATTCCAAATTACAAACCCTTTTTTAATTCCTTGAAACAGGTAATTCCCTTTGGGCATTCGCGTTAAATTCCATTTTAAAATCTAACATTATTCTAAATTCTCTGCGGCGTTCGAAACTAATTTCGCTTTTGATTCTAACTTCTAATAACCTCGAGAGAAAATATTAAATGGCTGCCTGTTACTCGAAAACGAAAGTTGCGTGGCGTCACTAGAGAATAAATCAGTTCTGCGCATCAATACTAACTTTAAACCAATCAACTATTAAGACACACCTTTTAATCACGTGATGAGATGAACCTTTAAAACTATCTGGTGTCTAAAATTAGACACACTCTGTAAGAATCGGTCTGTCATATAATCCCGGGCGGACGACTTGGAAAACTTAATAAAATGCTTTAGATTCAATTACGTATCTGTGGTTCCTGTGTCTGCGTTGGGAGTCTGCGGGAAAATGCTCGGTTTGTCATCATGTGTATCGGCGACGTCATCCACTCTGGCCTGTTATTTGTTCTTCTATGTCGCCGATATTACATATATATATATATATATATATATATATATATATATATGCATGATGTTTGACACAGAAACAATAAATTTTAACTTTGGGTAGATTTTTAATTTTCTTCAAGTGAAATTTGTTTTGATTTTACTATCAAACTATTTCATTTAAAATACGAACTTTTGTAATACATACAAAATTGAATAACAGATAGTCTAGGAGAGAAGTTTAGAATTGCTGCATATTCTACAAATTAAAAGATGTCTGGAATGTTAAAATAACGTATAAATAATTTTAAAAAATCATTTGACGGCTGTATTCAGCTGATGGAATAAGAATTGATAAATTTGGTAAAGAAGAGAGACAGTAAAAAACACGTTTACCGTAAAATCTCGACTATAATACGCACCCGAGTATAATACGCATGCTTGATTTTGCGAGAAATTTTCGGAAAAAATTAAAATTCGACTATAATATGCACTCATAACTTTTCAATATTTTATTTAAAAATTGTACAAATATTTATTAGAAGAAATAAAATTTGTAATAAAAAGAAACGAAAACGTCAAATTCGGTAGAGAAAAAACTGAAATTGTTAATTCAAAACATACCATACTGTCAAATTATCAGTCTTAATCCCTTTCACTAGAATACAGCTCATCTATTGTTGTTGCGTCCATGTCATAATTATTGTTGCCGTCGTAATATATATCACCATCATCATCCTCACTTGATGACGCCTGCCCATCCTCCCATAATATTGTTGTCCTCACTGCCGTCGAAATTATTCGATATGCAACATTTGAGGAAGCCTTGTTTAATAATAGACGGATATAATTCATTCCATGTCGATTTGGTTTGGTTTGGTTTGTTTTGGAGCGATACGGTCAACTTTTTGCTACACGAGGGCTAATTAGACCGGGACCTACAGTTTAAAGCCGATTCCGATTGGCTACAAACATCCATGCCAAGAGTGGAATTCGAACCCACAGGATCTGAACCGAATGCCAGCGCTCTAGCCATTCGGCCATCTACTGGCACATCCCATGTCGAAAGTACCCATTCTGCAATGTTTAAGAGAGACGGTTGACGCATGCGACCACCTGCCGTATATGTGTGATTACCGTCACCTAACCATGCATTCCATTTACGACGGTGAACTTCCTTTATCGGCTTATTGACAGAATCGTCTAAAGCAGCGGTTCTCAAACTGGGGGGCGTAGAAGAATTTCAAGGGAGGCGTGAGTTTAAAAAAAAAGTGAAATAAAAAGTAAAACTAACTGTAATTTACTGTACTCAATTTTGTGGTCTCAATGTAAACGTAACGTATTTCCGACATACGAACATGAACACGATAATTGCCGTACGTCTGGACGTTGAAAGTGACCTGAGGTGTGCTTTGTCACAGTTACAACCTAATATTCAGAAACTTGTCAAGGACAAACAGTGCCCGCCAATATATATGATCTGTATTTAATTCTTTGATTTCATACGTTCTAATAATAATATGTTCCAAATTAAGATAAGTGTAGTAATATTAAATTTTGTGTATGAAATTATCTATTCTATATTTTCATTTAATAACCAGCTTCAGTTTCAAATTCCGAATTTACTACTTGTATTGACCACATATGGTGGGGATGGGGGAGGTGTGACCTCACATTAGTGTTCAAAGGGGGGCACAGAGCCTGAAAGGTTGAGAACCCCTGGTCTAAAGCAATGGTTCTTAACCGGTGGTACGCGTACCCCTTGGGGGTACGCGAAAATCTGTAAGGGGTACACGGTTAACTACCAAAAAGTATACAAAATTATATTGATACATGCTAGAATTTAGTTGTGACAAAAGTTTGAGTAATGATTTTTAAATGAAAACTATCAGTAAAGCAGCAAGCAAACACGTCGCTCGTCGCAAGCAGACACAAAGAACTAGCAGACATCGCTGTGAAGTACCTTCTGGGGTTTACGACAACTTACTTGGGCGAAAAAGGATTTTCAAGTTTAACTTACCTGAAGAACAAGTATAGAAACATCCTTAATATTGAGGATGATTTACGGCTGTATTTGACCAAGCTGGAGCCAAACATTGATGAACTTTGTAAACAAAAACAAGCCCAGCGTCCCACTAATTATTTTCTGAGACTTTTTAATTTTATGTCTGATTAATAAAAACTTTGTAATAAAATGTCCATTAAAATAATTTTTTTTGTTTTTAATTTAAATTACCTATTCGTAATTAAACTTCAACAGTTTAATAGTAAAACTTTAACTACTATAACACATTTTAATATAACTAAAGTGTTCTTGTTGGGGGTACGCATAGTTAATAACACACAAAAAGGGGTACGTGGGTTGAAAAATGTTGAGAACCACTGGTCTAAAGGTTGAAGTAGGCGGGTCATGCCACCTGGAATAATAACCAGATCTCACTTTATTTGGCGCATTTCCTTCTTGATAGAAGACATCCGATGACACCGAAAAGAATCGAGCACCAACATGGAAGGCGGTTTTCGTGCACCACCTGGACGATGCCCCCAAACGCATTCCAACCAATCAATGGTCAGTGCTTTATCCATCCAGCCCTTTTCGTGGACACGGATGTGTACACCTTTTGGAAATTGTAGTTTTGGAAGAGTCTTTCTTTTATAAAGGATGTACGGCGGCAACTTTCCTCCATCTGCGGTACATTCCAGCATGAGGGCTTATGGCGGCCCAGTGGTACAGCGCGCTGGTTTCCGGTGCTGAGAGTGCTCAAATCGAATCCTGGCGTCGCGCCACGAAAAAATGCCTCCGTTCGTGTCGTCCCTTCATAGGGGGTAATGCTGTCCGCCTATATGGTGCCCCCCACAATAAAATGGGCAGTAAAATTGCGGCGTGGTATAGGCGAATGTCTCACGACAAATGCCTCCGCATTGAAAAAGAAAAAATCATTCCAGCATGACAGTGAAGTGAGACTTCTCGTGTCCAGTTGTTCGAATTGACACAGTTTTTTTACGTTTAAAGTCCTGTAGTGAGGCATATCGAAGGTCAGGGGCGTTTGATCAGCGTTTCCAATCTGTAACAGGTCATACATATGTTCCTTTCTCAATTTTAGCACAAACTTTTGGAACTCCAAAAGTTTATCTTCGTGGTCGTCTGGAAGATGCTCCCCGTTAGTGGTTCTTCTACGAACAGAAAGTCCATGTCGTTTCATGAAACGAACTGCCCATCCGTATGAAGCTTTGAATTCTATTGCGTTCGCGTAAGATTTTTTTACTTCTAGAACTTTCAGCCTAATTTCAGTATATGAAACCCAGATGCCTTGTTGTCTCTTATCCACTACCCACTCCATTAAGGTTTACTCCAGTTCTGGAAAACTAGGTTGTAAGTCTCTATTCGCCTTTTTCTTCCTAGGCATGATTTGTAGAGTTTCTTTGCTTTTTCGAAACAATCGGACATTCGCTTCATTTATTAAAAAGTGACGACTTGTTCCTCGATTTCCGCGAGACTCGACATATTTAACAATTGATAATTTTTCTGCTGCCGTCTTGAAGACATTTTGAGAGAAATAAATAAAATAAAATAATAAATTTTTGGCCTTGCAACGACCGGGAACTATCACAATTTCAAGGGACCTGTTATTAAACGAATGCGTGTGCGATACGAGCTGTGAGTTCCGTTTGTTTAAATAGGAACATCTGTTTAGTAAACGGGTAGAGGAATGACGGAGTGGAGATGAGCCGACACCCGTGTTGCGTCAATATCTTACAGCTGCTGTACGTTCGTTTATGCAATGTTTAAAGCTACTCTCTCTCTTTTTATTATATAATACGCACCCTCATTTTTCCGGACAAAAATGTGCATATTATACTCGAGATTTTACGGTAATAGGCCATTTTGTACTTTAAATGTAAAAGTCCTTTTTCTTAGAAAAAAAAATAAAATAAAGAATTTTAAATCCGTAGTAAGTAAAAAGTGTGGTGGCTGTTTTCAAAAGAAAAAAAAATTTCAAGCGAGCGGGAGGACGGGTTCAGGGTACCCTAGTGCACCTCACCCTCTCCGGATAAGGGTTTTAAGCAAAAGGTTATATATATACAGTCGAACTTCCACATATCGAAATTTTCTATATATCGAACTCTTAGCAAATCTCCTTGTTCATTACATAGAAAAATTGTTTCTATATATCGAAAAAATCTCTCTATATCGAAATTTTTGGGACAAATTGGGAGATTTTATTCCACTTTAGAATAAAATCTCTCAATTTTTGGCATTTAAAACAATATGTCATGGACTTCAATTCGCGGAAAATGTCCCTGATTAAGTTTTTAGTGGACTGAATAAATAAAAAATGTAACTGTGATCATTGTAACCAATGTCTGGATTATTGTTTTTTAAAGGTATGTAGTACTCAATAAATCTTTCATATTAATTCATTTTTTAGTTATTCACTTTCATTTAATGGGATTCGCATATAAATTAGAAATGGAGTTTCGTATACGAAACTTAGCTTTAATTTTTTTAGGAGAATTATGATAAAACTAAGCTCAATTCTATATATCGAAATTTCTATATATCGAATTTTTTTCCGGAAATTTGCTACTTCGATATATGGAGGTTCAACTGTATATATATATATATATATATATATATATATATGTATATATATTTCCAATCGAGCAGGCACAGAGACATTATCCTTGGTCAAAAGCACAGTACAGAATACA
This sequence comes from Dolomedes plantarius, assembly GCA_907164885.2. NCBI lineage: Eukaryota > Metazoa > Arthropoda > Arachnida > Araneae > Dolomedidae > Dolomedes > Dolomedes plantarius. Next base: position 33,953,842 of record OU015502.1, read on the forward strand.
CAATACAAAGCACAGAATTACATACAAGCAGACAAGAGTTCTCTAGCCTCCCAATAACAGGTAAAAACTAGAGTTTTTGACCCGGGTTTCCCCGAACCCGAAACCCGAGGAATTTTTAATGTAAATCCGGGGAATTAGTTATTTATCTAATACAGTAGAATACCAATTATATTCCTTAATTTGGAACCAAGCCCGAATTTTTACAAGGCTCTCAAACAAATGAATAAAAAATACGAGACGAAGTGGGATGGAGATATATTGGCGGCGTCGTACGCAATAGCTATATTTCACTAAAGTTTATGAGTTGGGGATTCCCAGCAGCACGTACGTTAGCGCAATACTTCAGCTACACGACCATGCCTGCTTTCTGTGGTTTGTGTTTGGGTGTGATTAGTCAATAAACTTTTCAGGCCTTTAGCAACAATTCGACCAACTTCGGTGGAAGCAAAACGAGCATTTTCTTTAATGGGTCTTGTTACGACTCAAAACTCCGTCTGCAACTGTTTGTCCCTATAAACGGGGAATTTTGGTTTTACTCTCCTACGGGAGGAAAATACTATATGTGTATGTCACGTGACAAAACGAAAGTAACTTGTTGTCGCGTAGGAGAGCCGATTTTGCGCAGCTCTTAGAACCATGTGATGGCTCGACCAGTCGAGTGGAAATATCTGGGCGGCTTAAATGAAAGGCCGTAAATAATTGTAATAATACTGTAACTGTGCTGTGATTTAAGTGTAAATAAATGTAGTGTTTCGTAAAGGATATGGAGTCAGATATATAATTTATGGAACAGGTCTCTTTGCTAATAAATTCAGAAGCGATGATACGTTGATGATGATTATACGTTGATGATACAATGATGATACGTTGAGTGCAATGATGGTTGTAAGTCAGTTTTATAAAAAAAATGAGATATTTGTACCATTTTTATTTATGTTATACATATATGTATATGTTTATTAACATTAAATTTATTTACTGTTATTTTTTACATTTGAAATTCTGAAATAAATTAAATGCTTCTAATAAACTATTTATTATTTTAGTTCTTTGCTATTGACCCCCTGGAACCAACCAAATAAACCCGGGAAAACCCAGGTTTTAAATTTAAAAAAAACCGTCAAACCCAAAACCAGGGTATTAAAAAAATTACTCAAAATCGAAAACCCTAGTAAAAACAGAAGAACTATGAAGCGCCGGACACTTAAGAAGGTGGTCAGTAATCATCAGTTCGTCGTTGCTGCAGAGGGGGCACATGGGGCTATTCAGTATGTTGATTCGATGGAGATGAGCCGCGAGACAGTCATGCCCCGTCGTCAATTTAAAAGCTGCGACAGCCCAATCTCTTGGGCGTTCAGGCAACCGAAGGACAGGGAGGTGCCATGATTTTTCCTTTGGTTCAAGCTCTTTCAGTTCAAGCTCTTGTAGTTGTTTAATTTTCGAATTTACTAAATGTGCAGCTGATCTATAGTCAACTGAACTTCACAAAGCCTGAGTGACATCAGTAGCTTTCTTTGCCAACTCATCCGCCATCTCGTTACCGTGAATTCCACAGTGGGATTGGATCCATTGCAGAACTATTTTTCTAAGTTTTAACAATTCGCTCAGAATGGATCGACAACCCAAAACGGCACTGCATGAGGGGGGTTTGGTCAAATTCACAATTGCCAGTATGGCCGCCTGAGAGTCAGAGAGAATTACAGCCTGTACAAAATCCGAAAGACGTGAACTCAATAGTTGCAGGGAGTCCCTGATTGCCCTTAGGGGGCGTCCATTATTTATGTGAGGCGATTTTTCGACCCTCTCCCCCCCCCCTGGTGAGATATCGTGAGATTTAGCTCGACCGACCCCCCCCCCCCCCCTAATCTCACTGAGATTTTTCAAAATGTGTATTTTTAGTGTAAATACGTTAATCTGTGCTTGATTGCGTTGGATTTATTTAAAAAACATAATTTGCTTAATTATTCTTATTTAAGACTAGTTAAGACTACTATTTAAGACTACTAAGAACGTAGTCTAGAATCACAGTGAGAAAATCGAAGAATAAAATACTTAAATAGGAACTACTAAAATTCGTAAAAGAATATTCATTCTAATTCAGTCCACGGGGACTCATGTGTGGTCTCAAGAGTGACTACTGGAACTATTGTGCAGGATTTAGCCATATTTTACGTAGAAACATGTTTTACTTAATATAACCCAGTTTTCTCGGAATTTTACACTGTTTCTTGCGGGAAAAAAATTACGTGATACTTGCCGAGACACCCCTCTCCCCCACGTGAGACTCGGTGAGATTCGGCTCGACTCCCTCCCCCCCCCTAAAAGCCTCACGTTATTAATGGACGCCCCCTTATCTCACCATTAAATGCAGTATCGAAAATTCCCAATGGAACGTAATGGGAATAAAGCTCACTATAAATGCCCGAGCCAGCTCTTTGACTCGTTTCATTTTTTTGAGCCATCCGTAAAAATCCTTAGCCAGATCCCAACTGGGTAGCGAGTATGAACTGTCTCCATAGCTATAGAAATAAGGACATCAGAGCAGCACTCAGACTTCAGAACAGGCTGAGCAAGGTCAAGGGGATACGGAATATTTTGAAATTCCAAAGGGTTAGCCGGTGTAAGCAAAATTTCTGGAATGAAATTAAGATCGACTGAATTGTTTAACATGTAAACACGTTGTAGAAAACCATCCTGTGTCTTTAGTCTTCGGGGACCCGGAAGACTAAAGACACAGAAGAGGCCCATCTCTCACCATGAGGCAACCAAATTAGCTTTTCGTACAATTTTAAGGCAGCACTAATAATCTCCCTACCCCAGTGGCGGATTTACAGATTTGCCGCCCGTAGGCTATTCAATTTTTGCCTCCTCTAAATTTTGATATCTTAGTCCACAATCATATCAATTTTCTATCAATAAAATTCCAACTTTATGATTTGTGCTCCATCATCCTCGTTACATCAACTTTTCCCGTATGGTTAGTATCATTGAGAACTATGGTACCGTCTTAGATCCTTGATTATTTTTACAGCAAAGAATTATCAAAAAACATTATTTTAAGCAAAAAATATCTCAATCATGAACCACTTTTAAAGTAAGGTAAGGTATGTCTTAAAACTATACAATACTTACATAATATGAATAAAGCTTACATAAAAAATATACATTTGGCCAGGGCCCGACTTAGCCTAATTGGGGCCCGGGGCAAAAACTTTTTTTGGGGGCCCCCTCTGCTTCAGTAATTCAGTAATGAAGAATCGAACTTTATAGAGGTATTTAAATTTTTCACCTCATTATAGATATATAACAAGAAAATTAACTAGAACCTAAAATAGCTATAAAGTCCCCCCTTCCTATGGTCAGACGAAATATCGTTCTGTCCATTTTATTGATTTTCGGATTTTACACTGTACTGATATTTTCTTTTAAAAAAGTTCATTAAAGAAGGAAACGTAAAATAAACTTTCTATTCTATTTGGGGCCCCCCTCTGATGTGGGGGCCCGGGGAAGCTGCCCCGTATGCCCCTGCCTTAGGCGAACGTTGATAAATATTTATTATTACACTCACAGTTTAAAAACAATACAATAAATATATCTTTTCTTAATTATTTGTTAGTATTATAATTTAAGTTAAATTATAAAAGCATTACAATACTTTTTTGCGAGACTTTGAATTCGCAAAATCATTCGTATTTTGTGTGTGTGTATAATAATTTATTTTTTAATTTGTAAATCGAAATAAAAAATTTGTGAACTAAATTTGCCGCCCTAGGCTCCAGCCTACTCAGCCTGCTGGTAAATCCGCAACTGCCCTACCCATACTGTGTTCATCAGTACAAAGGAGCATTGCAGTAATAGGAGTAGTCTTAACAACCCCGGTGATGAGACGCAGATCTTGGTTCTGAATTCGGTCAATTTTTTTCAACAAGTCCATTTGAGGCAGTAATAAGGGAAGCACAACAATATTTTAAAACAGGTTTGACATAAGTTCTATAAGTGGTGAGTAAAGTAGACCTGTCACAACCCCATCTAGACCCAGCCAAGCGCTTAATAATAATTAAACATCTTCGGGATTTTTCCACCAAGTTCTCCGCATGAGATTTCCACGAAAGGCGATGATCGAAGGTTACACCCAGGTATTTAGTGTTTCCGCTATATTCTATAGGATCGTTATTACAAAAAAGTTCAAGCTGTAAAGGGCTACGACAAAGTGAAATAGTCTTAGATGTATTTACAAACATGTTATTTCTTAAACACCAACCATGTAGTCTCTGTAAGGCCTCATTTAGGATATGGGAAGACTTTTCCTGGACGTTTTCCTTACAAGTTGAGGTCCACATGACTAGATCATCGGCATACATAAGGACATTTGCATTGTCATTTACTAGATGGTTAATGAAATCATTAACAAAAATATTCAACAGGGTACAGCTCGTTACTGAGGTAAACCAGTGAAGCTGTTTACAGCCAGAAGTCGAGCAAAAGGTTATATAAAGACCTACAGGTGGTTATCAAAATAATGGAAACACTAAGAAACATCATGAAAACCTTTATTAATACGGCGCAGGATCACCTTTGTCATGTAAATACCACCTGAATCACCTTGGAATTGGATTATACAAGTCATGCAGTGGCGCACCCAGGATTTTTTCTTGGGGGGGCCGAGATGAATGGATAAAAATATTTATAATGCATGGGGGGGGCGAGATGAACGAATAAAAATATTTATAATGCAAAATCAATATTTCTAGTTCTTTGGGGGGGGGGGGGGGGGGCAGGGCCCCTTGGGTGCGCCACTGAAGTCATGAATAGTGGTTAAGAATATATTATACCATTCGTCAAAGAAAAATCATGAAAGTTCCTGTAGAGATGCTGTGGTGGATTTCGATACCTGGCTCTATCCGCTTATACAGATTACAGTGGTTGGATGATATATAGTCGGGGGAATTGTACAGGGCAAGATAAGATATTTGACTTGATTTTCGTGCTCTTCAAACCAATACTTGATAGATTTAGCTGTATGTATAAGGGGATTATCATCCTGGAGATCGCCATCTCCTGCAAGAAACAATGTTTGCACCATAGGATGGACTAGTGAGCTAAAATTTCGACATAGTCCTTCCCATTTAATCTCCCTCTTAGGGTTACAATAGGACTTGAAGAAAACCACGAGATGCCATCCTAAACCCTGATAGATTTACCTCCATGATTGACAGTTGAGGTGAGACACCCAGAATCTTTCGCTTCTGTAGGTGTTCTCCAGACATACGCACGTCCTGTTGAGAGGAACAATGTGAACAATGATTCGTCGGACCAAATGCCGTTTTTTGACATATTACTTGGCTAGGATTTGTGATCGTGGCATCATTGTGGACGATATTTTGTATTGGCATCTATTACAAGTGGCTTGGGAATAGCTACTCTTCCGTAAATGCTTTGTTTGTGAAGTTCCCTTCTACCGCTAATGGTTGATACCGGAACATGGAGATGCAGATTGAGCTCTTCAGTCATTTTAGTTGCAGTTGTTTTCTTTCTTCATGTCACAATCCGCTTCAATACGTCGTCCGTCTCTTTCACTCAGCTCTCCCTTTCGTCCACTATTCTGTTTGGCAAAGGATGTTTTTCCGTGCACTCTGTATGCTATCATGACTTTCGGTACCATAGCTCGAAAAATACCCATTAGCCTGGGGGTTGCAGTAACAGATACTCCGATTTAAACGGGCTCCAACAATTTGCCCCTTTCGCAAGATCTGCAAGGTTTGACATTTTACGCTGTTTCCCCCAAAAGCACGATGCCCTTAGCTTCATTACAGCTACCTGACAGTAGAATAATACATACACTATATTATATAAAAAAAATACCGGTGGCCAGACTTGTATTTTAAGGAATATGAAGCTCATTCATAAACACCACTAATATTGATAGGTGTTTCCATTATTTTGATAACCACCTGTACACTATTTTAAAGGGGCCGAGATAATATCAGATTAGTTTTGGTAGGATAAGACGATGAGCATTTGCCTTACTTCTGCAAGCCAAAATTTAATAACTTTAACCAAGGGGACATTGACTCTTTTTTCCTTATTTGGATTTAATAGCGTCATATTTTTGCATCAGACAATGGATAAATACTTCTTTCCTTTTCCGGCTGAAATGACTAGCATTGTTTCGGTTATCAGTAAGATTTATGAGTCATTTCGCGTCTTCCGATTTCGGCGCTCTCTTTATTTACGGGGTTACGCATGTTAAATGGAGACCATGATTATACCTACGGGATGGTGAGTATATTTTTTACACTGAGTGATAAGGGAAGGGGTTCTAGAACTGATAGATTGAGTTTCAATGGTTTCATTCAGGATGAAAATACTGTGTAGAGTCGATCTTTGTGTTTTCACATTTTTTTTTCTTTGACAAATATTTAACCCACTCCATGCGCGCAATGAAAGACGCTTTGCTGTTATTTTGTTGCATATTATTTCCTGCTTTCCTTTAATTTTAATTAGCTTTAGCAAATTTTCTTCTTTTCTTTATTTTATTTTCTTTATTTATTTTTTTTTAAGGCCTGTTCACATTGCATACGGAACGTTGCGTTATGTTACTACGTTATTTCCAAAGTTGTTGATATGACCTACAATCTAATCTATATATATAAAACGCGTAGGTATGCGACACAAAAATCGGCGATATTTCAACAGTCCGAATGGCAACGGCTGGAACTACCAGATGTAAACATTAGCGGCCAACTGCGTGTGTGTAGCGGTTCGACGATAGCACGTAATTTGGTGCAATTTAACTGCCGTATTTTACGCGTGAATAATTTTAATTTATTCACGCTATAATTTATTCTTTTGTACCATCTTTTTTTCTAAATGCATGTATGAGGACAAACTTTTGACAAAATATGTTTAGACCTATCAAATCCAGTGATTAGTCCTGGACAGTTGTATGTAGGTTTATCTAGAGTCTTTTCGAAAGATGGAGAGTTCCGACGATATGTCAGACCATCTAAACAAATTTTTCGAGACTGTTGATAGGCTGAACGAAATGGATATTAAAATCGCCGATAATTTAATATCGATAATCCTCCTGTACAGCGTTCCAGAAACTTTTGAAAATTTCCGATGCGCAATTAAATCGAGAGATGAGCTTCCGAAACCAGAAATACTAAAAATCAAGCTCGTAGAGGAATGGAATGCTCGTAAAAACAAGTACGGGCCGGAATCTCAAAAGGCATATTTTTCTCACAGGTTCAAACCAAAACCGAAACTTGAGAACCCGAACTCAAGTAGCAGCAGAAATTATCAGGGGAGAACTCCAAAAACTTTCAAGTGCAATTACTGTCACATCTGTAGTAACCATATTACCCCCTATTAAGTTTAAAGTAATGATTACACAAGTTATTAAGTTAGATAATGAACACATAAAAAAAAACTAATGAATAAAGAAAATCGTATTGTGGTCTAAAGGACAACCCAAGTTCAGTCATGTTCTGATACGTGTGAGGGAGGAACAAATAATTGACAGGCACAGATTACAGGTAAAAAACACATTTATTCAATATAAGGAGTAAACGCTCAGCAACCGTTATCGAGATTTGTGCCACCGGGAGTCTTGTCATCTATTGTCAAGTGTCAACAAGTCGGTGAGATCTTTGCCAATTTTTATCATTTTTGGATTTATTCAAATCCATAAGATGGAAACTTGACGTTTTAACTTTTTAAATTTAAACTAATCTAGAAGTGTCATGATATTTATGTAGGCCTGATTGCTTACTCACGATTTTTGTTAGCCGTTGAGGCTTAAGTTTTAGAATTCTATATATATTTTTGGGGGGATAGTTAAAATGTTGTTATCGTTTTGTTTAAAATAAGATGCCAAAGAACAATCCTCAATCTGGGATGATTGCCGTAAACGAAAATAAAGATGAAGCGACCATGTTAACGGTCCAAAATTACATGGACACATTTTCTGCCTCGACAGTGGTGCGACACCGCATATGTGCCATGACGAATCATTGTTTTCGGATTTACAAAAAGTAAGTGATGTTGATATTAAATTAGCTGCTGATAAAATTGCCAAAGCTGTTGGTATAGGAACTGTTAAATTTAAATTTCTTCAAGGAAATGGATTGCAAGCCGTAAAGTTACAAAACGTGCTGTTTGTTCCTCATTTAAAACATCTGTTTCAAAAATCACTGCTCATAATTTCACTGTAAAGTTTTTCAAGAACTGTGCTACAGTAATTAATTCTCGCAACCAAGTAATTTTTACTGCATATCGGCAAAAAGATCTTTTTTATGTAGATCCCTTTTTCGAATCTGTTAACATGGTGAGTGAAATTAAACAATGGCATCAACGATTTGGGCATTTAAATGAAGCCGATTTAAAGAAACTTCAGTCTAAAGTCTGTCTTTTAAACAAAATGTTCTGTCTTTTAAACCGTTTTTAAAAAGTTCTGTCTTTTAAACAAAATGACTGTATTTCTGATTGTAAAGTGTGTATTCTTGGGAAACAGAAAGCTATCCCTTTTCCCAAGGAATCCGAATACCGAAGCACCGAATTGCTAAATACACTGCTGGCCACTGTAAATGCAACACCCTGAAGGAAACATGCAAATAACATGAAATTTACAACATGCATTAGCGGAGGTGAGATATGCAAATGATTAGAATTTCAGCGCAGACGCACATCACGCGCACCTGTGGCGCCACTTCAAAGCGCTATTTAAGGCTTGGAGATTTGAACGATTTCAAGTTCGGCAATTGTGTTTTTCTTGTGGTTTTTTCAAAAAAACGATCAATTATGCCTCGTCGAAAACAGCGATCATCTTTTGATCAAGTATCCGAGTTCGACAGAGGAAGGATAGTGGCCTACCGAGATTGTGGATTATCTTTCAGGGAAATCGGTAGTCGTGTTGGACGAAACCAAACAACTGTAATGCGGATATGTGATCGTTGGATGCAGGAGGGTACGACGGACCGGCGTGTTCGATCGCATCCACCTCAGCGCGCCACTTCACGTGATGACAGGCAAATTGTGCGCATGGCAGTGACGGATCGCTCAGTCACATCACGAACCATAGCACAGCACATGCAGTCTGTAACGCATCATCCAGTGTCTGCGCGTACCATTCGACGCCGTTTACAGCAGAGTGGTCTGTCCGCAAGACGTCCATTGCTTTGTCTACCCTTGACGCAGAACCACAGACGTCTCCGCCGCAATGGTGCGATGACAGAAGGATGTGGACGGCAAAATGGAATGAAATTGTCTTTACTGACGAGTCACGCTTCTGTCTGCAACACCAAGATGGTCGCATTCGAGTCTGGAGACACCGTGAAGAGAGGATGCTGAACAGCTGCGTTATGCACCGCCACACTGGTCCTACACCGGGTATTATGGTATGGGGCGGTATTGGATATCACTCTCGCACACCCCTAGTACGCATTGCCGGTACTTTAAACAGCCAGCGCTACATCTCCGAGGTGTTGGAGCCAGTTGTCCTTCCTTACCTTCAGGGCTTGCCCACAGCCATATTTCAACAGGATAATGCGCGACCACACGTGGCACGCATTGTCCAACGGTTCTTCGTCAATCGCCAGATTGAATTGCTTCCCTGGCCGCCTCGCTCTCCGGATCTTTCGCCGATAGAAAACATGTGGTCCATGGTTGCTCTACGATTGACCCAGATTCCATCCCCAGCTGCCACAGCAGATCAACTTTGGCAACGTGTGGAAGCTGCTTGGTCTGCTGTACCCCAAGAACTCATCCAAAGTCTCTTTGAATCAATGCCGAGGCATGTGGCAGCGGTGATCTCCAACAATGGCGGCTACTCTGGCTACTGATTTTGGCAGGAACCACACTTCACAGAAGTCTATAAATTTAATCATTTGATACTTGGTCAACATGTTATCTACAAAATAAATTTTGTTGTGATATCTCTTGTCTTTCTTGGTGTTGCAATTTTGGTGGCCAGCAGTGTATTATACACTCAGATCTTTGCGGTCCCATGAGAATAAAATCATTTGGTGATTCACTTTATTTTGCAACATTTATTGACGACAAATCACGTTTCATACATGTTGCCTTTCTCAAATCGAAAGACGAGGTCAAGGACGCATTCCTGAAATTTAAAGAATCAGTTGAAAACAAGCTAAATTGCAAAATAAAAACCTTCCGAACTGACAATGGTCTAGAATATATGGGGAAAGAATATGATAACGATTTGAGATTAATTGGAACTAGAAGAGAGCGATCGGCGCCTTTTTGTCCTCAGCAAAACGGAACTGCGGAGAGGGCTAATCAAACCATTATTTCTCTGGCGAGGTGTTTGTTGATTCAAGCTAATTGCCTCATAAATTCTGGGCAGAAGCAGTAAACACTGCAGTCTACATAAAAATCGTTGTCCTACTCAGAGCTTGAAAGAAGCGAAAACGCCATATGAAATGTTTATTGGCAGAAAGCCAAGTGTAAAACATTTACGTACTTTCGGTCAGAAAGCGTTTGCTCTGAACAAGAAACTGCAAAAAGGAAAATTGACAATCGCTCGAAAGAGTGCATATTTATTGGATATTTTGATGAAGCTAAAGCTTATAGACTCTGGGATCCTGAATCGAGTCAATTCTTCGTCAGCAGAGATGTTAAGTTCATCGACCAATTCGAAATTGCTCTAATTATGAGGATGATCAACTAGAAATTTTCTTTCCAGAAGAAAATAAGGAGCCCGATAAAGGGCTAGAATCTTTAGAAAAAGATGAATTTCCTGATGAGCGAAATGGCGATGAAGAGCTGAATACTGAAGCTAATCCTGAGACGGATGAAGAGAGAAGGAATTTTACCCTGCAGCCTAAAAGGGGGCCGGTCGCCCTAAGAAAATAAAGACCGGATTCCAGGAAGACCAAGAAAAGAGTATCATTATAAAGATGTCAGCGATGATGAGAAATCAATTTAATTCAAGAAGGTGATACGCATCTTTCTGTGGATGAAGCATTACATGGAAATAATGCCAGAGAGTTTGAAGATAGCCATGAAAGACGAATATGAAGCACTAGTTAAAATGGAGCATGGAAATTAGTACAGCGACCATCAAATAAGAAATTATTGGATGTCGTTGGGTTCTTCGAACCAATACAAGGCTGATGGAACCGTGGAGAAACGGAAAGCACGTCTCGTTGCCAAGGGTGTGCTCAACAGCCTGGAGTCGACTTCAATGAGACTTTTGCTCCTGTTGCTAGACTAAGCTCTATAAGAACTGCTATCGCTTATGCTGTTGAAATGGACTGAGTGCTTATCAACTAGATTTCGTCATAGTATATATCAATGGTGATTTAGAGGAGGAAATTTATATGGAAATTCCTGAAGGTTTTCAAGTGAAGATGATGATAAGTGTGTTACTAAAGCGTTCACTGTATGGACTGAAACAATCAGGTCAGCAGTGGTGTAAGAAGCTAGATGAGAAATTACAATCTCTGGGTTTTTCACGTCTAAATGCTGACAAATGTGTTTATCATCTAAAGGCCTCAACTGTTGAAACAATTATTCTTGTGTATGTTGATGATTTAATAGTGCTCACTAATAGTAAGAAGAATTACGATTCTATTCGAGACAAGTTAGCTGCTTCTTTTAAAATGAAGGATCTGGGCAAATTGCATTATTGTTTGGGCATTGAATTTATGCAAAACGATAATAGTGTTTTGATGCATCAAAGAAAGTACATTGAGGATTTGTTAAATTCCTACAACATGCAAGATGCAAAATCTGTTTCAACTCCTCTTGATAACAGTGTTAAACTCTCCAAGGAAATGTGCCCCAAAAATGATGAAGAAATGTGTGAAAGGAAAAATATTCCTTATCGCTCTTTAATTGGTTCACTGATATATCTTTCTGTGGCAACACGGCCTGATATTACCCACGCTGTTAATTTTTTGAGTCAGTTTAACAATAACCCTGGCAAAGCTCATTGGAAAGCTGCAAAAAGGATACTGAGGTATCTGAAAGGAACCAAACACCATGGTCTCCTGTTCCAGCCCACTGGAAAAGCTCCTACAGTTTTCGTCGATGCTGATTGGGCTTCAGATGTTAACGATAGAAAATCCTTTACTGGACTGGTTTTCATTTTTGGAGGAGCTGCTGTGTCGTGGGAGTCAAGGAAACAAAAATCGGTTGCATTATCTACGACAGAAGCTGAATACATGGCTTTGGCCAATGCTGCGAAGGAAGCTGTTCACATCAGACGTTTCCTGAATGAACTCTCAACAAAACTTGTTGATGAACCAACCATTATATTTTGTGACAAACCAATCTGCTCAAAAACTTGTGAGGAATCCTGTTTTTCTTGCTAAAACAAAGCATATTGACATTAAATATCATTTTGTGCGCGAAATTTTTGAAAAAGGCGAAATAGATATTTGTTATTTACGTTCTGATAGCATGCCATTAAGCATAAAAATTGTTGTTTAGTATATTTTTTTGGTACTTACGGAAAATTCAGTCGACCATTTTCGCCAAATGAAGGCAATGGCGCCAAGATGCGATTTTTAGCCAATAATGGTAAAACCTACCATTTGTGATTTAAGTTACCTTGATAAGAGTTTCTAGCTCCAGCAGTAATCTGTCGCTGTTTTAAGTTTTACTGTAGCTCTGCGTTGTAAAAAATATTTAAAATCTGGGATTTACCAAATACAGAACAAGAAGCAGTAGAATTCTTTAAAAGATATGGAATCTTACTGTTATCCAAAAAAATGCGTTAATGGCCACGATATGGCACTTTATTTAGAAACACAGATTCTATGGCGTTGTAATATTAAACTTGTCAGAAGCGAATATCCATTCGGAAAGAAACATGGTTCGAGAGTTCAACCATTTCATTTGTGATTGCACTAAGATTTATTGACAGCAGGCGCAGAGAATTAACTGCTATTGAATGGGGAAAAGAAGAATTAGCGTTGAGTGACAAGACTGTTATCGATTGGAATAATTACTTATGAGAAGTTGATACACACAGTCTTTTAATAAGGCCAAAGAAAAAATGAGGGACCAACCTCATTGTCGAAATTGATGAGAGCCTTTTCTCAAAATCTATGCAGGGAGAATAACCCTCGAGCAATGGTTGTTTGGAGGCATTTGCAAGGAGACCAACGACCTGTTTTAAAAGTTCCAGATAGGAAGGCGATAACGCTTATTCATGCGATAAAAGATAACATCGAAAAAGGTTCTACAATAGACTCGGACTCATGCAAAGCTTATAAAACCGACGAAATAAGAGCTGCTAATTTCGAACATTTCAAAGTTAATCATAAGTATAAGTTTGTACATCCGTATACCGGCGTACATACACAAAACATTGAGTGATTGTGGGGTTCGACCAAGTGTCGAAACAAAGACAACGTGGGATAGCGCGACACCACTTATATTCTTATAGGCTTAATTCATGTGGCATCGTCTTCACAAAGAGGAAGACATATTTGTTTCTATTTTGCTCGCAATTGTAGATTTTATGCCGCCAAATTGATTAGCAGCGGGAAGCGGCCGGGAGGTTTGGCGGATTTGTGCCAACTTTTATGGTCGACTGAATTTTCCGTAAGTACCATTTTTTTATGTTAAGCTGTGTTCTTACTTGCATTTTTTTGGTAAATCGGAAGAAGCTGGGGCGGTTGGCGACTGTGAAGAATTCTTGTATTTCAAAATAATAGCTCAAATTTCAATACTGCAGAAAACACATTTATTTAAAAAAATTAATTTAACATACCAACTAGAGCCCAAGGCTCACCTAGTTCTAAGATATTTATGGAATACTAAAAAACAACAACTAGAGCCCAAGGCTCACCTAGTTCTAAGATATTTATAGAATACTGAAATACAAAGTTTTTCTTTTAATAAAAAGAAACGAGAGTTTCCTTGTTGCCACAGCAAGCAACTAAAAAGAAATATTTTTTCATCTCGTTAAGTTCACGGTGACAAAATTAAACAATGATTAAACAATTCGCGTGAACAAAATAATAAATTTAAATAATCGTTTGCTTTTTACATAATAAAGTGAAACTTATGAAGTGGATTTCACATCCTCCCACCTTGAGATGTGGAAGTTCCACAACTCAACAACTATATTAGAGATCCAGCCTTTCGGGAATTTTGATAGTCCGCCCTAGCCTTGTCTTGTTTTGAACAACTGCACAGTCGATGGAGTTGTCGCCAGAACACTTAGGAATAGCATCCTTCATAGAGGCGATATTTGTAGATAATATACTTTATCCAGTGAAAAAGGCGAATCGTTAGAAGAAATCTCCAAAGGGAAGACGCGCTGAATCGGACGAAGAATTTCTCCGCGAGAAGTTCTAAGTTTGATGAGTCGACAAACACCATCTTTCCCTGGCAGAATTTCTATCACTTTTCCCAGTGGCCAGTCGATTCGATTAGCGTTGTCACTTTTTATGAGAACAATATCCCCGGGAGCTATCTTTTTCGAGTCAGTAGTCTAGTTCTAGTCTTTTCCGACCCAGTGGCCAGTCTTACTAGTCTTTTCCCAGTGGCCAGTCGATTCGATTAGCGTTGTCACTTTTTATGAGAACAATATCCCCGGGAGCTATCTTTTTCGAGTCATTAGTCTAGTTCTAGTCTAGAAAAAACTTGGCTGATATTCCGTATTTCTTGAACTCTGTTATTTGCGAAAATAGACCAATTTTCATCCTTAATGATCCAAGTAAGAACGGTAGTGGAATCACTCCAATAAAAACATCTAATATTCCGTCCATCCAAGAGCATCTAACACAGATTTCGTTAATCTTGCTCCCACCAATGCAGCAAGAAGCTCTAATCTTGGAATTGTCACAACTTTTAGAGGAGATATTCGGATCTCGAGGCTTAAAAAATGCACCATTCCACATTCTCCCTCTTGTACAAGATACGTAACGGCGGCATATGCATCCCTACTTGCGTCACAAAAGGTATGAATGGAGAAGTTCTTCATATTTTCTGAAGTAATGTTGATCCAGCGAGGAACGGTAACGTTCTCCAATACTTTTAGTTCCCTAAACCATTGTAAAAATTCTTGTCGAAGGATCCAGTGATTTCTTCGTCCCATCCCAACGATAATTTCCAGGTTTTTTGTAGCATAATCTTGGGACAAAGCATTACAGGTGAGACAAATCCAAAAGGGTCAAACACTTTATGAGTAACAGATAATATTGTACGTTTAGTGATGTTGTCGACATTTACTTCTTTCAACCAGCTGATATTTAGCGAAAAGCAGTCTTCAGTTTTATTCCATTGAAGGCCTAGCAGATCCGCTTTATTGGATCCTCCATCTTCTGTAAGTGAAGATTCCCAATCCCGCAGAATGAAACCACCTTTTTTTAATAGCTCATTAGAAACACTTATCAATCGCTGCCAAATCTAATTCATTGTGGACGCTAGTTACTAGATTGTCCACATAAAAGCTCTTCAAAAGACAACCAGTTACAAAAGGATCAACGTCAGCATTTTGTTCAAGATGATACTTCAATACAGCTCCTAATAGAAATGGACTGCTGCGAACGCCAAAAACTACTCTGGTTATGACGAAAAAACCTGTAGTCTTTGCAAGCCTTATTTTTCCACCATAGAAATCTCAAAAAGTCTCTGTCTTCTCTACAGAGGCCAATTTGCAAAAAGGCTTTCTTTATGTCTGCGATACACCAATCTTCTTTTCTCGAAACCGCAGCAAAATATCAGGAATGAGTTCAATCAAGTTTGGACCACTATGTAAGGAGTCATTTAGTGACGGATGTCCCTTAATCGAGCAGATGCATCAAAAACCGGGCGAATAGGAGTTGTCTTACTAACTTTGATAACAGGTCTGTGAGGTAGATAATTAGCAGGCAAATCTTTATCTTCAACTGGTACTTCTTCAATAATCCCTTCACGCAGCCATCGAAAATATGTCTTCATAACTATTGTACAAATTTTCATGAAATAACTTCTTGGTTGTGTGTGTCTAACCTTCTTTTAGCTTGTTCAAAATTGTCCGGTAAAGGCACACAATTATCCAACCAAGGCAAGTGAACTTCATAGCGATTATCTTCATTGTACCTAACAGTTGAAGAAAATTTTCAGTAGTCAAATCCTCTTGCTCTTCTTAGAGAGCTTTTCAATGGGATCCTTGATTCCAATAGAATCCAGTTTCCAGAAGTTTGAAATGTCAAACTCTTTAACGTAAAGTGATGTCACTAACATGGCATTGCTTGTAGTAACTTCACTATCAGGAACTTTCCCTAACAAAGTCCACCCAAGCAAAGTTTCAATGGCCACTAATCCGCTTGATAAGACCCTACGCTGACCGGTTAAAATCTTTCCAAAAGATCAGCTCCTATTAGTACTTGTACGGCTTGTGGCTTTTCTCCAACATCACTTAATGTTATATCCCTTTCTTGAAGCTCTTTTAACCAAGGCCCTGAATTCACGGGTGTTACATCATTACAAATAACTACCTGATCCAATGCTTCAAAGTTGCACGCAAAATTGTTCTTAATATTTTTCAACCTAATTCTGTAACAGTATGTACAAATTCTTTAGATTTAATCCCGCCAAACAGTGAATGTACTAGAGTTTCTTTCTTTACAGGTGCGTATCCCATTTCTTCAGCAAGACTCTTAACAATATAAGACTTTTGCGAGCCGGTGTCCAGAACAATTCGCACGATATTTTCCTTCTTATCTGATATGAGCTTGCACTTTAGAGTCTGTTAAAAACACTTTAGGACCCCACACTCAGGTTAGACATGTTGACCTCGTGACAACTTCAGCTTCTTCTGTCTTTTTGAAATCATTTTTCTTTGACTCGTTTGTTTCGCACATCAAGGGAACATGTTTCTTCCCGCAAATTACACATCTCAAAATGAACGACATTTTCGGACGGGGTGACCGGGAGCCAGACAGGCATAACAACAATTTTTCTCCTTTAAAATCTTTTGTTTTTCAGCTAAACTCATTCTTTGTGCTGAAAAACAGTCTGCACTGGAATGAGTTTTCTCTTCAAAACACACACGACTTTTTGGTTTCTTGAGTATGCGGATTGGTAAAAAGACCGGAGGCTGTGGGTGCTTTATTTTGTTTTACTCTTGGTTCAAATTTCTTATTTCTAAACGCAATATTGTCTTTCTTTTGTTTAAGCCGAAACCTTGCATCGCCAAACGAATCCTTTCTTCGGATTCTACTTCAGATTTTAAGAATTTTAGTAAGCTACTAAGCCTTTCTTGCGGTTCACCACTATGGTTGAAATCAGGACTTCTTTGTCTTTGCCATGCTCTTAGTATATCTTCCGGTAAGCATGACTCAACCAAAGGGTGAAGTAGAGCAGCGCTTTTATCCGTTGTTACGCCAAGTGTCTCTAATGCCCTGATCTGAGTCTCCAAATGGTCATACAGCGCAGCATAAATTAGCAGTAGAACTTTGTAAAGCGTTTTGCAAAACCAATTTTAAAAGCTCACGGACATAGAATTCTATAAGTAAATCAGTTCGACCAAAACGCGATTTTAAAGATTCGACAGCTTTGCCGTAGTTGGCGCCGGTTGGCGGAAAACTTTCCACTACCTCCCGAGCGCGCGAGCCACTAACGGTTGCTTGCACTAAATACTGAAATTTATTTTCTGGTGCTATATCAACATCATTATGAACATGTTCGAATTGGCTCCAAATGGCAACCAGTCCTTTAAAATCTCCCGAAAAATGACGTAATCTAACTAGGTAAGTGAAATTTCTTTTTTACACTACCTGACTCTGGAGATTGATCATCTTGAGTATCTAAAGCTGTCCGGGAGTGTATTCTCTTCGTCTGGCGTTTTTTCTCTTCGTCTTGCGCTTTTTTCTCTTCGTCTTGGAGTTCTTTAATTTTAGCCTCCTCTTCTTTTTCTGCCTTTCAGAAACAGTTGTGGCTAATACGGCTGAAACAAAGGCCGGATCTTCTTTATATTCTTTACTATTTAAAATTACATCTTTCAGTGTAGATATGGTAACTTTCAACGGTAAGTCCTCGTTAATCTCTTGACACAAATAAATTAAGTCTTCTTTCTTGAAGCCTTTAACAGATTTAAACATATTGACGCTTACCGGTCCTGTCGCGGACGCCAGATGTGAAGAATTCTTGTATTTCAAAATAATAGCTCAAATTTTCAATACTGCAGAAAACACATTTATTTAAAAAAATTAATTTAACATACCAACTAGAGCCCAAGGCTCACCTAGTTCTAAGATATTTATGGAATACTAAAAAACAACGACTAGAGCCAAGGCTCACCTAGTTCTAAGATATTTATAGAATACTGAAATTACAAAGTTTTTCTTTTAATAAAAAGAAACGAGAGTTTCCTTGTTGCCACAGCAAGCAAACTAAAAAGAAATATTTTTTCATCTCGTTAAGTTCACGGTGACAAAATTAAACAATGATTAAACAATTCGCGTGAACAAAATAATAAATTTAAATAATCGTTTTGCTTTTTACATAATAAAGTGAAACTTATGAAGTGGATTTCACAGCGACTTTTTTGAAAAGTCGCCAAATTTGCGTTTCTGAGTCCGCCATTTTGGTTAATTCCCAATACACGGTATCATCACCAATTTGGCGAAAAGTTGGCGCCAAAATCCCGTTCGGAGACCTGTTAAGCTTAAACTGCGAAATGTAAACAAATGTGGCGACCAAGAAAGAACAAATAAATTGAAATACAAACTTACTGCTGGCTTTATGAAACTCGTAGGCGCACACGGGATCTTCGCTTCGCTCAGATACCCTTGCTTCACTCCGCTACGCTCCGTTACGCATCCATCCAAGAATATTACAGAAAATCCCCAGCCGCTGGCTTCGCTACGTACCGCTGGCTGTAGTACAGTAAAAAAAGCTTCCGCTGGCTGTAGAGGTCAGTAGAACAAAGCTTATCCCACAAAAAATCAAATAATATTATGAGATCCGAATGTAAGAAACCATGGACTAGTGCGTCGTTTACAACCCCTTCTGTACACACCCCCCCCCCCCCCCCCCCCTAGTCTCTCTTGCGAAAATCTACATCTAACAATATCTAAAATCCTCCCCTGATATTTAGAAACGACATCTTTAACCAACATAGTAATAAACGGCTAACTGAAAAGCATTGAACAAACACAACCCCTATTTGGCATTTTATCGCCAATTTGGCAAAAATCTAAAAAATATGCAGAAAAGGGGATACATCATAACAGGAAGTAAATAATCGCCAAGTTGGCGGCAGCCCCAACTTCTTCCGATTAACCCATTTTTTCTTAATTTTTTTTTAATTTATTCATTTTGATTTGTATTTTGATGTTCTATAATTTAGTGTGAACATGTAATGAGCCTTGAAAGGGGGCATTGTTGGGATATTCAATGCTCATTCCCCGTTTGTCGCCAAGGCTGCGATAGAGTTCAGCCGCCGCCAAGGTTGACGGACTTATGTCTGCACTTCACCTCTTGTCTCTCTGGCGTGCGGATGTGTTTACATGAGGGGTCGGTAATACTAAATTTAAACCTTTTACTAAATTTGTATAGTTGCGTTTATCTTGATGCTTCAACTCTGCTAGTCATCTTTCCTAATTACCTAACATTATTATTTTAAATGCAAACTTAAAAAAAGTTACAACAGCTTAAAAATTTAATTTTAAAAAATCTAAGAAGAATGTTTCAAAAATATTTCTTAGTGCACCCCTACACCATAAGAAGAATCTCCATGCAAAATTTCAGCCCTTTAGGTCCAGCGGTTTGGTCTGTGCGTTGTATGTCAGTCAGTCAGTTACGAAACTGTTTTATATATATAGATGATAAACTACAATAATAAGCAATTTTATTTTGAAGGAGGGGGGGGGGGGGAGAAAGCACCAAATTCTGACATTTAAGAAAAGTTATATACAGGTACACATGAGAACATAACTTTTTTAAATAGATTTTTTAATATATGATGTTTCTTTGTCCCAATTTTGGGACAAAGTTGAACATCATCAAATTCCAATCTATTCAAATCCAAAATTTAAATTTTAGCCACTTCGGAATAGCTTAATCCTCAAACTGCAAGGTTGGTGTCGGATCCGATCCAAAGGTGTGTCTTCCCCCTCCTGTACTCTCCCCTCTCATTGCAAGAGATTGAGTTGACAAGAACCCTTCCAGCCAGTCTTGCAAAGGTGTTGGAGCGTTTGCAGTTATACGCTTGAAGTAAATACGAGTGTCTGTTGAAAAACGTTATTCATTCTAAACTAATCATTCTAAAAAAATTATTTTTTTAAAAAGATTTTTAAACTTTTTATTTCGATCTTGAAAGCAAAAAATGTCAGTATATATTATTTTTTAGATTTTTGTGGTCGGAAATTTGGTTTCACTACTTCTAAAACTATGTACAAGACTAAATTAAATATTAGACCTAATATATACAATATTCTATGTAAATGCCAGAGGGATTTTCTTTGTTTAGCAAAATTTCGATTCATTGGTCATTTTTTTCAATAAAAAGGTTTTTATTTCATGTAAAATATTACCAATAAATTTTAATATACAACAAAAATGCTTATTGTGTACTTATTTCTACCAAAAACCTCATCAAGAAAGAGATCGGGTCGGATCCAACCCGATCGTACCATCTACACTGCTGGCCACTGTAAATGCAACACCCTGAAGGAAACATGCAAATAACATGAAATTTACAACATGCATTAGCGGAGGTGAGATATGCAAATGATTAGAATTTCAGCCCAGACGCACATCACGCGCGCCTGTGGCGCCACTTCAAAGCGCTATTTAAGGCTTGGAGATTTCGACGATTTCAAGTTCGGCAATTGTGTTTTTCTTGTGGTTTTTTCAAAAAAACGATCAATTATGCCTCGTCGAAAACAGCGATCATCTTTTGATCAAGTATCCGAGTTCGACAGAGGAAGGATAGTGACCTACCGAGATTGTGGATTATCTTTCAGGGAAATCGGTAGTCGTGTTGGACGAAACCAAACAACTGTAATGCGGATATGTGATCGTTGGATGCAGGAGGGTACGACGGACGGGCGTGTACGATCGCATCCACCTCAACGCACCACTTCACGTGATGACAGGCAAATTGTGCGCATGGCAGTGACGGATCGCTCAGTCACATCACGAACCATAGCACAGCACATGCAGTCTGTAACGCATCATCCAGTGTCTGCGCGTACCATTCGACTCCGTTTACAGCAGAGTGGTCTGTCCGAAAGACGTCCATTGCTTTGTCTACCCTTGACGCAGAAGCACAGACGTCTCCGCCGCAATGGTGCGATTACAGAAGGATGTGGACGGCAAAATGGAATGAAATTGTCTTTACTGACGAGTCACGCTTCTGTCTGCAACACCACGATGGTCACATTCGAGTCTGGAGACACCGTGAAGAGAGGATGCTGAACAGCTGCGTTATGCACCGCCACACTGGTCCTGCACCGGGTATTATGGTATGGGGCGGTATTGGATATCACTCTCGCACACCTCTAGTACGCATTGCCGGTACTTTAAACAGCCAGCGCTACATCTCCGAGGTGTTGGAGCCAGTTGTCCTTCCTTACCATCAGGGCTTGCCCACAGCCATATTTCAACAGGATAATGCGCGACCACACGTGGCACCCATTGTCCAACGGTTCTTCGTCAATCGCCAGATTGAATTGCTTCCCTGGCCGCCTCGCTCTCCGGATCTTTCACCGATAGAAAACATGTGGTCCATGGTTGCTCTACGATTGACCCAGATTCCATCCCCATCTGCCACAGCAGATCAACTTTGGCAACGTGTGGAAGCTGCTTGGTCTGCTGTACCCCAAGAACTCATCCAAAGTTTCTTTGAATCAATGCCGAGGCGTGTGGCAGCGGTGATCTCCAACAATGGCGGCTACTCTGGCTACTGATTTTGGCAGGAACCACACTTCACAGAAGTCTATAAATTTAATCATTTGATACTTGGTCAACATGTTATCTACAAAATAAATTTTGTTGTGATATCTCTTGTCTTCCTTGGTGTTGCAATTTGGGCGGCCAGCAGTGTATTTCGTCTCAAACCACTGCAGTGTTTGAGGGTTAACTTTCAAAATTCGCTAAGAAGAAAAGGAGCAAAATCGTTTGTGAGAGGTATTTTTTGTTCCGACTCGGAACAAATGAATTACTTCGGGTCGTATAAATATCCGGAACGATAAAAATCGTTTGGAGCAAAATCAAATCCAACCCAAAATAATGGTTTCATGTAGATAAATAAATAAATAATTCTACTTGAACCAATTCGATCGATCTTTTTATTTTGGTTCATATCCATTTCAAGCCCTGGTCGTAACATTTGAATACCGCCCCTAATTTCATCTTTTCACTTCAGCCCTTGGGAACAATGCGTACGTAGATAAGGAAGATTGTTAATTTGTCCTCCAAACCACCAATATCCAATATTAAAATCCATCAAAGGGCCAAAATTATAGCAACCCTAACGACGAAACAACCAATAACCGTAGACGTCATTCGTTTCAGCTCGCGTACTACTTGGCGAAATATATCACCTTATCTGAAGAAACGGATCATGAATCACCGATTGTACGACGTGCGCATAACTTTGTTAGTGAATCCCTGTAGTGGCCTTAAATGGTCAGGAAGTTTTTCGGTGAATGGACACACCTTTACATATTTATGTTCGTCTGGGCGCAAATTGCCTTCCATGGCGATTCAATCCATTTTTTTTTCTTTTTCCTGATCTTTCTCAGCCATTAAAATTAAACCCCTAGTAAAACAAAATCTTCTATCCCTTTCGCATGTGTTGCCTGACACTAATTTACATTTCCTTTCCATATTTTAAACCGCTGAAGGTCTTTGTGTTACATGCAGTAATTACAACTATTGTTCACTACTATTAGTAAAACTATCTATATTATGAAGAAACTATAGATCAATATAATAGTAAAATAATGAGTTTGTTCCTCTGAAATAAATACAAGAAAATAGTCTACAGTACCATCAGTAGCGCACCCAGGATTTTTTCGTGGGGGGGAGGGGAGGGGCGAGATGAACGGATAAAAATATTTATAATGCAAAATCAATAAATGCAATTTCTATTTCTTTGGGGAACCAGGGTCCCTGAGTGCCATCCAGGGTTGCCAAATAAAAACACCGAAAATAAGGGACGGGTTTTGATAAGTATACCACCGGGGGGGGGGGGTATACTTATCGTATTTCCCCCCCTGGAAATTTTTCGAATTTTAACCTTTCAACTAGCCATTTTCAATGCAAAACTTGAACGAAAAATGCAACTTACACAGAGTTTAGGTTAAGTAAACAATAATGTAATTGCATAAAAAATTTACAAATCAAAAGCAATTTAAAGTTGGTTTAACTTTGACAGATTGCTGCTAGATAAGTCATTTTGTTTTTCTTGTGCTCGGCACCCTGAGTATGTTGAGTTACGCCACTCCAAGCTCCATGGGCAACCGATAAATCCTTATTACAATAGCTACAGCGTGCCTTTGGCGCTGTTGGGACAAGGCCTGGGCCAATCTTCGTCCTTCATCCCTAAAAACGCATAACTTTTTTTTCACTATTGGCTTTTGAACGTTTACCATTACCACTGTTCATATTTAGGGATACGTTTTATAACAAACACTTAGTTCAAACGCCACTATCTATCACAACAGGATCACACACTAATCTGCATTCGTATTTAGAACTAGACTGAGACTGTTGTCGTTGTGACGTTCGGTTCCCGTCAATTAGTGATGAATGCGGGCGCATACAGATGACTCGTCAACAATTGTAGGCGCCCAACTCGTATACAGCAGCGCTTCTTAAACTTTTTTCATTCATGACCCCCTTTTAATCATCGAGAATTTTTCGCGATCCCAGGAAATAAGGATATAAAGATAAATATTTTCTCATAAATAATTTCTTTGGTAAACAATATACATATGAAAAATAGCACTTTAGATAAATGTTTCAAGTATACAAAAGTTAATGAAAGAAAATCACATTTAACGAGACGGATGTGGTTGTTTTTTGCTGCATAACGAATTAAACCTTGGTGCAATAGTTGACATTATGTCAGAATTAAGTTTTCGCGACCCCAAAATTTCGCTTCGAGACCCCCAGTTTAAGAAACGCTAGTATACAGTAAATTTCTCATTTCGGCGAAAAACGGGACTTGTGACGTCCCGTATCAGTTTCCCGAGACGCGGGACAAAATTTACAAAGGAATTGTCCCTTAAAACCCGGGACATTTGGGAATCCTAGTAACATCACCTTCTAAGCCCAACCTTGTATACCCTTGTTCTACAGCAAGCGTATCATACTCAAAGGCTGACATGGGCCAAATGAACAAGGCTTAAGTTTATAAATAAGAAAAACTTCAAAACGCAAAAATAAGAAAAACGTCAAAATCAATTTTCGTAGAAACGTGGGTTTATTTTGAAAAATATAGTACACAAAAAATCAAGAATAATAATATCAATGTTTTCTTCCTGACACTTTTTGTTCTTGAGCATTAACTTACCAGACATTGAATAATTGCACAAATTAAAATGCATTCCCCGAAAGCGAAATATTACCTGTTTTGCACCCACCGAACAAATTACTTCGTAAAAGACTACTCACTGGCCAAACTACTGACCTCGCATGCGATAGTCGACTGTTAAAATATTCACTGCTAGTGGGAGGGGATAGTGCACCTGTGCGTAAGGCGCATAAGTTGACCTACCGTAAAATCTCGACTATAATACGCATGCTTGATTTTGCGCGAAATTTTCGGAAAAAATTAAAATTCGACTATAATACGCACCCATAACTTTTCAATATTTTATTTAAAAATTGCAAATATTTGTTAGTATCAGAAATAAAAAGAAACGAAAATATTAATTTCAGTAAAAAAAAAAAAAAATTAAATTTTTATTCAAAACAAAAGATACTGGCAAATTATCTGTCTTAATCACTTTCACTAGAATACAGCTCATCTATTGTTGTTGCGTCCATGTCATAAGTATTGGTACCGTCGTAATATATATCACCATCATCATCCTCACTTGATGACAACAGCCCATCCTCCCATAATACGTCGTTCTCACTGACGTATCACATTTAACAATTGATAATTTTTCTACTGCCGTATAGGTCCATCTTGAAGACAATTTGAGGGAAATAAATAAAAATTTTTTGCACTTGCAACAACCGGGAACTATCATTATTTAAAGGGACCTGTTATTAAACGAACGCGTATGCGATACGTACTGCGAGTTCCGTTTATTTATAAAGGAATACCAGCTTAGTAAACGGGTGGATGAATCACGAAGTGCAGATGCGCACGCACCCGTGTTGCGACAATGTCTTATAGCTGCTGTACGTTCGTGTATCTAATATTTGAAACTTTTTTTTTTTTTTTTTTTTTTTTTTGGGGGGGGGGGGGGGGGGTAGGTACGCGAGTATAATACACACCCTCATTTTTGCGGACTAAATTGTAAAAAAAAAAAGTGCGTATTATACTCGAGATTTTACGGTATTTACATACCGTTATGATGGCTGGGCCTGGGTCACATGAGACCCACAAGTTTGACATGACTTCCAGAGGGAAACAGAACGAAACATATTTTGGTAAAATCAAGCCAACGGCTGTAAGTTCTTGGCATTTTGATTAATAACTAGCTAATTAATGTTCAAGTCTAAATGGAAGGTGTCAGTTTCACTTCCCAATAAAAACTACTACTTAAAATGATGAGGAATAATTCCAATTCAACTACCAATAGCATGAATTAATTAAAATATGTTGTCATTTTGATATAAAATTGGAATTAGCTTGAGGGTTTCACAATCATAGTGTAACTATGCTGCATTCCTCTCCTCTTCAGTTATTTGACAACATTCATCGATATCAATTTCTCCCCCTTTGCATGTAATGAACACACTCCTTGCACTAATTCATATTTAAATGTTTTCTATTAGTCCAAGATTGATTGGCTGGCCAAATTTGTTCCTTTTCCTTGTGTTTATTACATATTTTAAATAGTAAAAATAAAACATCCATAAGAATGTTTTATTATAGAGGTGCATAGTAAAGATGTTTATAAATGTAGTAAATGCAAACAATCGGATACTAAATCTAAATATTTTGTTTTGCAGTTATTTTTGCAATAGAAAAAAAATCTAATTTGGAATTTTAACAAAATTTTCATAGAATATATTAAATTTTAACAAGTTTACATTATGTAAGAACTAACGAAAATATTTATTTGCAATGCTGTGTTTTACTTAATGCAATAAGGTTCGAGTTAATTATAACAAAAATGAAATTTCTAAGTATTTGTTAAATGACAAATCCATACAATTTAACTAAAATGGAATATTCATTTAAGATTAAAATGATCTACTTCGAACAGGAAAAGTTGATCATTTATTTTAAGAAAGTATAAAAATATTAAATAAAACAAAATACACAATTTCTAAGAGGCATGGCATGTTTGAAGAAATTTTCTCTTGCAAGGATGATTCTGAATGAATCAATCTATCTTGTTAACTTGAATTAATTACCCCAAAACCAGGATACAGACATATAGTGGTAACCCCGCCCTTTCATTGGAAATTATTGTATTTCTCCAATAAACCATATGAAATTTTATTTAACTTTAGAATAAAATTGGGGGAAAAAATTTTCTAATCTATTTAGAGAAATTTCCAATTGATTATTTTTTCCAGCGAAATTTTTTTTCCATTCTGAGTTATAAGTATTTTTTGTATTTTTGCTGAGTATTATTTAAGAACTATACGATGAAGTGTATTTCCCGGATCTTCATAATCCTTGTCACATTTTGTAGTTTACAATAACGTAAAATAATTGCTCTGATCCCTCTTTGTTTCCAAAATTACCCAATGATGTACAACCCTTATTTTTTTTAACAGAACAAACCATGTAAACCTTAAACTAGGTTGATCACATTTAATATGCAGTCATTTTATCTTATTCACTATTTAAATCATTTCAATACATATTCATAACTAATAATGATTTTACAATGGAAATTTTATTGTCCTTTATTTGCTTTCCAACCCTTTTCTACCCACCAAGGTCCTGTCAAAAAGAAACTTCTTGATAACACCAAGCAGCATAGAAGCAGTAATGAGCCTTTTCAAGTCCATGTAGAATACAATCTCTCCATTATACTTATCTTATATTTTCCCCAGCAAATTTAATATAATAGAAGAATGATTTAGATGTTTATGCAATTGCCAATAATTCTCCATACCCTGTCATTAAAACAATGAGCAATATTTTTCAAGAGAATGAAATGCCAAACATAAATTAGGGCTCAAGTGTACCCCATATAAAAAAGGAACTATCTTTTTGAAGGTGGAAACTAGAAGTATAAAAACTTTTATTATGAGGCACTGAATATAAGTCGGTTGGCTAAGAGTACCACTGTAGTCTTTTGCTGTATGAGGGTTAATTCGATAAGTAATTACAGTTTAAGGTTGATTCTGAATGGCTTAACACATCAATGTTAAAGTGGTACTAGAATCCACAAACTCTAGTATTTAATGCCAGCCCCCTAGCTATTCAGACATCATTCAACACATTACAAGAAGCAAGATTTATTATTCAGCTCCAACTGCTGACTAACTGTCAAAGTAAAATTTCTTTGTGAGGGTTTTAGTTTTAAATTTTAGGTCCAACTATTGTTTCTCAAATGAAAGATGATATTAACAGTTTAAAAATCATGTAAATCCCCTTTTAGGCAAGTTTCAGGTCCCATTGAAATGGCTTTGACAACTTCAAATAGAAACTAAGAATTTAATTGGCTTTATTTTCACACTTATCTCTTATTTGCTTTTCACATTAATAGTATTAAATTTGTGATCCGAGAATATACTTTTTTTTGTCTTCTTGCTTTTTAAATAACCCTTTTTCCTTCAAGAATAATTATTCCACAGCTGTTATATAGTGTGAAATAATAAAAATGAAAAGCACACAGTGTTATGTGTTGGTGACATTTCTGAAAGTAGTGCAAAAGGTGTTGGCAATTGAATGAAATAAAAGAAACAAGACAAATTATTTAGTGATAGCTGTTTACTGACTTTACGAATAACTTAACTCACTGTTTAGAGTGCTTCAGCAGAAAAAGGAAAAGAAAATGGAAAAAAAAAAGAAAGAAAAAAACAATTTATAATCAAAGCAGCCACTATGGAATATGTACAATAGTCAGGCTGCAGAGACATAAAATATACAATTGAGAATTTTTGTTTTCACATCAAAAATAGAGCAGTTGAACTTGTGGAAATACAATGAAAGAAGTGAAAATATCTGCTGGTACTCTTTGCAGTGATGGCCTTTGAGCAAATATGGGAAACAGATGCAATGAAGAGACGCCACTGTACAGCTGTTCGGAGGTGCCTGTACAAAATGGTTGAAAAACAAAAACAATAAAACAAAAATTTACAACTTTTTACAAGTTGCCTCCTCTGCTTTACACTATGGTTACAGGACTGTCCAATTTGTAGTCCAAATATTCAGTAAGCTCAATTTTTAGGTGAAGCAGTGAAGAACAACATTTCCTCTGATATATATATATATGTATATTAATATTTATATATATATATTTTATATGCATGTATGTATAGATAATTTACAATGATGACGAAATTTATTACAGTTGGGGAGGCTAACTCATGTACAATTGTATATGATTTTTTTTCTTTTACTTTGAAAGCAATCATCTGGGCAGTTATCGAGTCCATATCACTAAAAGTTCTATGGGATTAATAGCTTTTTTTTTTTTCCTTTTCTGGTTTTCTTTAAAGAATGTACAATCACTAAAACATACATATATTTACATAATATACAACAACATGGCCCCAAGAACATTATGAAAAAAATTAAAATGATGATTTTGCACCTCTCACAGATGGGGAAATAATGAACTTAAACAAAATTGTACAGATGATCACTTTATACAAGATGATTTGGGACCAAGAGGTAAACACAGATGATCAAATGGAACTGTACAGAGATGGACTAATATTTTTTTTCTGCCTTTTTTTTCTTTAAACACATATGGGATAACAAAAAATGTAACCTGTCTCAAATTAATTTACAATTGGTGCATTCATGCTCCATGACAGGATTTTTCAATTTTTTTTTAATCTTTTTGTACAATATAACAAACAACATTCTTTTGTGTCTCGGTCAAAAAGTAAATAAAATTCCATTTAAACTTTCTTAAGCTGTGTAACACATCTTACATCCACCAATAAATTTCTATTTACACAATCCAGATCCAAGTAAGTCTAACAATTAATAGAGTTCCTTATTGTATATTTAAAAAAGTAAATGATTTTCTTTTTACTATTTTCTTTTCTCTTGAGCAGAAGTAACTTGTGCAGTCAAACTGTATTCAAGTTTTAAAAGAAAAATCTCAATACAATATTTTCTAATGCCAAAATTTGTTAAGCTATAAAACTTTCAGCAATTTACAACTTTTAAAACAACCACTTTGAAGACAGGAGTCATCAAGATGTATTTTCTTCCTTTTTTTAATCCCACAGCACATAACACGACACAGATTTTTTTTATAATTTTTTTTTTACAAAATTGGCCTGTTGATTAAGGAGATCACATCTCAGCATCACGCTGATGAGCTGTTGGGAACATCAACTAGCACACATCCCTGGCCCAGAGAGACCATTCGGCTAGTCTGTAATATAACTTTTTTTCCAATGGTATTCTTTTTCTGTTGTTCACACTGTAGCTATTATAATCACCAGATGGGAAATATCATTAACAAGATTAAGCAAGCTAGGAGCAATTCTTGATAAATTGCTTTCAATAAATTCACACGACGGGAATATGTGGATCACAAAGGCAGGCTAAAAAAAGTAAATATATATAAATAAAATTATAGATAAATCTATAACAACATAAGTCTTCAGAAAAACAATTATATCTATAGTGATTCTGACAATCTTTAAACTACAAAATAAAATTTGAATTGTGTAGTTTCCCAAATTCAAATTTATAGTCTTATTTATTTATAGTCTCATTTATTTGAATACTTAAAAATTTTGTGGTTTTGAATATAAAATTGAGATGTACTTCAAAATATTAATTAAATTAACTGATATTCACAATTACGAGTCTTTTAAAACAAAGAGGAAATAAGTAATTCTTAAGGACTGCACAAATTCAGACAATGAATCAAATGAAGCTGGATAAAACAGCTATATAAACAAAATAAATGTACAAGTTGACATTGCTTAAAACCACTTAATTAGTTCTGTGAAATCTATAAAAATCCCAAATCTTATGTGTTTTGAACACATTTTGAAACATGTTCTTAAAATAGAAAACATACCTGCATTACCATAATCAATTAGCCTGATATTATAAAATAAGGACACCATCCCAAAGCTTTTAATTATAACTAACAATACTTCAGAAAAATTCATAACATCCTTTCTATACATACCTGTTGAGAACCAGGTGCAGCAGCATTGACAATACCAGCAGCATTTTTATCAAGTAAATAGTTTATGAAGCCAGTTTTGAGATTGCTGGACTGCTGGACAACGTCATTCTGGTCTTTTCCACATGGTAAAGCCATCAGAATGCAATGTTCTTCCACCAGCTGTAAGAAAAGGATCACAGATATATGACACTGAACAAAAAAAAGAGCAAAAGAAGTTTTATTTAGAACTGCTCCAAATTACTGATACAAAAAACAATTAAGTTAATCTATGAAGAGTGTAAGCCTGGTGGTCAAATAGTAGGGCTTAAGTTTTTGCCAAGTTCCAGATCCCAAACTCATGTATAACAGCTCAATATTAAACATTCATGAGTGGATATTTGCAAGTTGCAGATTTTCGGACTAAGAATTCTTGGAAAAACTTGTGGAGTTTCTGGTCTTGGATGAAAACATTGTCATCCAAGAGGGGTCATGTGAAACTACACAGTTCATAATATATGAGGGACAAACACTATGACCCAGATCAAGATCAGGAAACTGAGCAAGTTTCACCTATAAGTAATCACGGAGCAAGTGTAACAATATTGTTCAAGTAGTGGTATGTTGAAATTAGAGACAATTAGACTCAACCCAGAAGGCCTTTGTAGCTATGTCGGGTCCCATCCAGTATAATAGAAATTGGAGATAATGTAGAAGTCCCCATTTTTTAAAAATTAATTAATTTTCTAAAAAAAGGTAAAATTTGTTAAAGTTCATAATCTTTACTGAAAAAGGAGAATAACTGAAGCAAATTTGTGGGTTTCAAAGAATTCATTTTTTATTCATTTTCTATTTATAGTATATTCTACAGATAACAATCACCTCTTATAAGTAAATATACTTCACAATTATTTTAAAATTAAGTAAAAAGCACTTTAAATAATGTTTTTACTGTATAATACTGTGTTATCAATTTTACATCTGGAAGTCTATAAAGCTCTGAGTTCATGAATGCTGTTACGAATATATGCATATACTTTGTAACTATTAGGATTTCAGAATATGTATCACACTCTTTGAGAAGTAATACAAAATTTCCTAAGAGTGAAGATGGCACCAAAAGTAATATTAGACTAGTTTAAAGCCAATTCTGAACAGTTACACACATCCATGCCAACAGTGAAACTGAAACTCACAGGCTTTGGACCAAATGGCAACTTCTGTGAAATGGATGTGATTGTGAAGAGATTCAAATTAGAGCTTGAAATATTTCTCCTTTCAAAATGATGGTGCTTTTTGGGGTTTACCCAAACAAATCTCCCTGTAGTTCTTGAATAACCCAAAATTTAATAAATCATCTCTTTAACAATTCGAATAAAATTTCCCCTAATATGCTTGAATATCACTGAAATTCACAATTTAACAATGAATATGGAAGAAAATATGGAATTTATAATAAATTGAAGATATGAACACATAAGCCAAGATCAAGAGTTACTTTCATTTTAGACAGTTAAAATACTTACCTGTATCTTTCTAAAGACACCATCTAATTGTGTTGGATCCAGTCTCATTCTTTGAGATATTCGGACTGTAGCAGCATCTCCATCTATGATGGGAGGTAGAGAAGCTCTGGCTACATTTGGATTTCCGGAGACAAAGTGCATTTGTACTGCTGCCTGATCATTCTTTAATGCCAGTAGACCTTGCCACATGACTGGGTATCGCTGGAAATGAAATTTAAACATAAGATCACAGAAATTCAGTTTCCCGAATTAAAAAATAAAACACTCTAAAACAAACAATTTATGATAATATAGTATCATGACCAATTCTACTAAAAATATCAATCATAATACCTGAAAATACATGATTCTTACAAATTGAATTCAGAATTATTGTCTTTAAAGTCTAACAGATAACTAAAGTAGCCAGGAAGTTAAACACCAAGGGATGCAGCTAATTAACTAAAAACTAAACAGTTATTTTCACTTGAACTCTCCTCTAAAAGCTATTTTCAACTTTTGTTTTAAGGGCAGTTTAAACTTAAAAAGTATTCCTGCATTCAAGTAACTTTTGAAGCAATTCAATCATAACAACAAAACTTTAAAATTTGAATTTTTTTTCTCTTTTTACAATTTAAACACATGCATGAATTTTATATATAAGTTCAAAAAAATTAGAAGAATAAACACCATACAATAATGACTTAATCAACTGGAAACATTTGAATTAAATTAGAAAACTGATAAGTGACTTTAGGCAGGAGAATAAGACTAGTTAAAATGATAGCTGAATAAGAATGCTTCTTGTTATAAAAATGGTGAAACTTCTATCTTATAACATTATTTGAAACATGCAGTAAAAAATGCAAAAATTACATTATATTTTGAAGAAAATAGTAACAAAAAGGTAAATATAAGAAATTACCAACGATATTAGAAAACTGACGAGAATATAGTAACAAACTGATAAGAAAAAATTTAATTTCTACTATTAATATAACACAGTTCTTAAAAACACAATATATTTGCATACCCGCAAGATATAAGCATCATGAGAAGGTACTTGGCTCGCATGAGGTGGTGTCTGTGGCAAAGTTCGAGGAACATTAGAAGGCTGTGACATGGTATGTGCAGGTGGTGGTGCATGAACTGGAACTTCAGATCCCAGCTGGGAAGTCATATGAGAACTGACTCTACGGCTAGACTGTTCATTAGTCGGTAGTATGACATGTGCCATGGAAGAATGACTGTTATGTGGCTGCATATGCCACGGTAATGGAGAATGAGCTGGGGCCATGCCTGCAGGTCCAGGAGATATTGAGGATCCTTGGTGACTAAGAGTCCTTGGATGCACAACCTTTTTAGAGTGTTCAGAATTGCCCCTTTTGTCAGTGGCAGGATTGTGTAATGATGACAATGTCTGAGAATGACTGGAATCTTTTTTGTAGATATGAGAACTAGGGGAATGAGCAGGATTTGATGATCGACCATCAATGTGCCCCGCAGATGCAGATCCTATCTGCAAGACACCCAACATTTGTTGCCTTGGAGCGGGATGAACAGCAGCATCAAGTGAATGATATGGAATTGTTGATGGCTGTGTTTGGTGGGCGACAGGAGGTTTGATGGGTTCAGAGACATCATTTTTATAAAGATGGGATGAGAGAGTTAAGCTTTCAGCTTTATGATCATCTACTTGACCAGAGATAGAAATCTGAGGAACACGGCTCTGACCAGGAGCATAAGGACTTGCAACAATAGGTGAGTCTGTAAGACGTTGTTCATTAGGTGATACAGTAGAACGAGGGCTTAACTGACGGATTGTAGATGGATAATGTGAAGCATGCTGTTGTCGCAACGAATGAGGTGTAATTGCCGAGGTAGATGGAATTTTCTCATGAGCAGGAATGTGACGACTTTCATGATCTTCTCTTTCAGAATGAATAACTTTAACTTCTTTATCCTCCTTTTTGCTACGCCCAGATTTCACAGGATGCAAAGACTTTTCCTCATTTCTAGATTCATGCACAATTTTAGAAAGATCATTTATCAGTTTCTGTTCAGATTTTGCATCCATTACTGATGGCTGAAGGCGAGAGTCAGTTGGTTGTCTAAAACTATTTGTGGGAACAGCAGTAGGAGGCATAGAATAGGCATACCGTGGATTCATTCCAATGACTGCTGCTCTTACTTGGGCTTCCTGCTGGGCTCTCATGTCAGAATGCATGGTACCTGCATAATGGTTCAGTGCAGCATTTGCAAATAGATGATGAACATATGGATTCAGTTCAGAAGGATGGAGCGGTAGGGAGGGATGAGGAGATACAATAAGAGCTGATTGAGTAGGATGCATTATTAGAGGAGAATGATTTGCTGATGTGACAGGTGGGGTTGGTGTGTGTGGAGGAGTAGGATTGCCACGCCGAACTGCAGCAACTTCAGGAGGTAAACTCGAGGCAACAGGTGTTGCTGCTCGAACTACTTGGCCCTGCATTCTTTCTTGCAACTGTCCACTAGCAGCAACAGCAGCAGCAAAGTATTCTTTGTGTGATTGTTGCAACAGTTCTGCTATCATACCACCACTAGCGTTGACCCCTGAAATATTGTGTGCACTTGGCAACTAGAAAAAAAAATTAAATAATTAACATTTTTTACCATTAAATATATAAACTTACTATCTTCATTTTCCTTTAATATAATTTAAAAGGATAGTTAAAAAGAGAAAGAACAAAATGAATACCCTTATTAAGTATAGAAAATAAACATGGTTAAAATAGTGTAGATATTAAAATGAAATGAAAAGCAAGCAATTATTACAGATGATAATCATCAGCCTTCCTCGGTGCAAAAAAACAAATGGAGTAACAAAACAAAATATAAATACCTAAATAATAATAAAAAGGAGACAACTATACCATCTACAACACACTATGTCATCATATAACAGAAGGCAGTGCTCATATTCAACATACAATCATCAGGAGTATTTATGCCAAACATGAAAGTAAACTGGTACATATTGTCAGTCACTAACCAAGTTGTTTGCCTACTTATAGATGTGGTTAAATTCTATGAACTAAGATCAGACACTGTACAGAAGTGTTTTACAATAACTGCAAAGGTAAAGTGATGACCAAAAGTGCAACAATGGTTAGCTATTGACGATTTCTTAGTTTTCTGTATATAAAGTAATTTTCATGTTCTTTAAATGTGCTGTGCTTCAGAATGGATGCTAGAGTTGGTCCTTCATATTTGCACTTGACTACCATTTTGTTACAGTGTTTATATTGTTTCAGGCAGAAATGCAATGTCTTAATTAACTAATAAAGAAACATGCACCAGGAAATTTGACTGCTAGCTCATATCAAAGAAACATCTTCACCTACAACATTTAACATCATCAACACATTCATCAATAACTCTCGTCTTGGACACATACATATTTAAATATTTATTTCTGAAGGGCTTACCTGAACAATAATTTTATAAACTTCCACATTTGTACACAAAGAAAAAGAGAAATGTCATTTGATCATCAGCTGGTTTTAGGGTAAACAAAGGGGAGGGAAAAAAAGAAAAGGAAAGAAGCCACATCTTTTAAGCCATATATCTTGCTGAAATGAATTGTCTTTTTAGGAAGCAGAAAAGAAAAATTATAAAATGAAACAATGTTAAAAGAGAGTCTGTAAACAAACAAAAGCATAAAAGAATACTAAAGTTTTTTGCATGAATGATAACAACAGTTAAAAGTTAAGACTTGACTTTTCCAATACTTTTAAAGTATAGCTAAATTTTAAAAATCTTTGTAAATTTTTCTTTGGTGATAAAGTAAATAAATGCTAGCTCAATATTTATTTTTTCCAAAACTATCTGTAAATGTAAAACATTCGTTTTTTATCAAGAGAAAATTCAGATATCACTAGAGGCACAATAAATTAAGTTATAAACAGGGTGTCTACTGAAATTCTGAATGACTCTTTTAGACTTTTTGGGACTTCTCTAAAATGTCCCTGACTTAAATTTCAAAGACTTAAGTGATGTCTGTTTGGGGGAAAATTTTAGAAAATTTTCCAAAATTTTAATAATACATAACAATTAGACTTCAGCTGAAGATTGTAATGCATGTAATTACATAATTAAAAATAATAATAAAAAAATTAATTCAATTTAGACAAATATATAAATAAACTTAATGGGCACATTTTAAAAATATTTATATATTTTTGCAGATTTTTATTGATTTATACAGGCCTATCACCAAACTAATTTTTTACTAATATTTGAATGGTAATTTTTTCATTAATTCCAGAACATACCAGTAAACTAAGTATTTGTGCCTATAAAATTTTACTCAAACAGATTTAAACTGGCAATGAGTAGCCAAATACCAGAATGATTGTCATGCTGGTCATTTTCAGGCAGGTTCTTCAGTGATTTTCAAAATTGTGCAAGGAGAATTTTATGTAAATACTAGAAAACAATCAGTTTCACACAAGTATTTAACAGAGTTTTTTTCATTTAACTTTCTTTCGTGAAAATAGCATGCCCTAAGGTAGAGGCAGGAAAGAAGAAAAAAAAACCCTGAGGTATTTAGATTGTATACATAGAAAAATTCATGGTCTTTTTCCAGGTGCAACTACATTTTACCATGACATTTTCCAATTTGTGACTGGTAGACACCCTGATAAATAACACCACTGCATCTGAATAAAATTTAAAAAAACTAATAATAATGGAAAATGAAAATTAGATTTACTCACCACAGAAGCCTCATAATTTGTGAGAAGAAATCCAGGCTGTTGGGTAAATGCTGATGTATTTTTCGCATGAGTTACTTTAGAAGACCTGCTGTCTGATTTTGTGGTAAAAACTGGATTACTGTTAGAACTTGTCTGTATCGTACTGACATGACTACGTACATCTGTCACTCTGTTGGAAGATACTTTTGCATTTGTCCATGTTGAGGTAACAGGAGTAGTAGATGATGTAAATACATGAATTTCTTTACCCAGTGGAATGTTAGATTGTTCTGATGTCATGGGTGTTGGTAATGATACAGGTTTACAACTTATATTAGAAATATGGTCACTAACTGACGTAGGTGGGATGTTTGCTGAACTATATACAACAGGAAGCTGGAAAAAAAAAAAGAAAGCTTTTAGACATTTGAATGAAAATGCAAACAAATATATAACTTATATAAACTCAAAACTATCAAATTATAAAATTCAAAGTATCATTTTAATCAGATTTAAAACTATATCCTTGAGCAATTGCAACTCTAAGTTAATGAAATTCCAATTCAAGTTATTTCTTTGTAGTTTAACGCTTTAGTCAATGCTTCATTGTTAAATCATATCTAAAGCTCTATTTTTCGAATTTAAATAATAATATAATACATAAAAACATTTGTAAAAAGGGAATTCTTTAACAGTTATCTTATTTCAGGCACTTTGTATACAATTTTAAACACTTTACGAGTATTTTTCATTTATAAATACAAATTATCATTATATGAATTTGCTCAATGCTAGATAGCAGAAATTAACACAATAAACAAAAAATGTTTGGTGTTTCAACTAGGAGATTTAAATCCCCCCCCCCCTCTCCCAAAACAACAAGTTCCACAGATTTATATAAAAAGAACACAGTACGCATATGCACTTTAAATACTTAAAAGTTTTAAAAAAATTACAAGCACAAAAATATATAAACTTAATAAGTATATAATAAAATAACCATAAGTATAATATTCATCAACATAGTTATAGAACAGTATGCAGGTATGCATACATCTTATATATAAAATATGGTGTATGGTCTTATATATAAAATATGGTATCAGTAAAAAAAATATATAAAATATATGCAATCTGATAGCTTTCTTCAGCTTCAAATTACAAAGACACTTTAATCATTACAATATTTTTTGTGAGCCGCCCACATGGTGCAGTGGTAAGCATTCTGAGAAGCCACACAGTGTGCTTGGGTTCAAATCCCAAATATGGCTTGGTAGTTGAGGCGAATGTTGCTAAGGATGCGACATCGATAACAAAACATCGATGTTTTGAAACATCGATATTCAATATTAAAACATCGCCCAAAAACCATCAATGTTTTAGAACATCCATTTTTTAAAACTGGTTTAGTAACCTCTAACATTAATGTTACTTCAGTTAGTCGTGGGGGGGGGGGGGGGATGATTTAATTTTACTCTCTGATTGGGCTGACACAAATGACAAAAACTTGGTTGCTTTTGCCTTGGACTACATTGATGACTCGAAAATTCTTGTTGTAAATATCGCCATGTTTTGCCTTCAAATGTCAAAATAAATTTGTGGTATTGCCAGAAGTTTTGAGGGACTTATGGCAAATATTGCACTTCGCCAATTTGTCAAGAGGTTTTGCAAAAATATTTCCAAACGGTACTTTTGGTAGGCATCTTACTAATAATATTAATGTCAACTTATGTAAAACCAGAACAAAACAAAAACTTAAATGGCTGCTCTCGTGTATATATTATTTATAAAATAAAACCCCATGGAATATTCTGGAGTGTCAGGAACATTCCAAGTGCTCTGATTGGTTCATTGGTTGTTGATTGCCATTTGTCTGTTTGCTAAGGAATCTTTCCCCCTTTTTTTCGTCCTTTTCAGACTTACATTTACTGAGTGTGAAAATTATGCTACGTGGTAAATTTTTTTTATTATGGTACTTTTTCATTAAAAAAAAAAAACATTGAGACCACGTAAAACATTGATGTTAATAAAACATCGGCTTCAATAAATCGATGTTTTTAT
The DNA here is from genome assembly GCA_907164885.2 of Dolomedes plantarius. Classification (NCBI taxonomy): domain Eukaryota; kingdom Metazoa; phylum Arthropoda; class Arachnida; order Araneae; family Dolomedidae; genus Dolomedes; species Dolomedes plantarius. The sequence continues at coordinate 33,992,566 of OU015502.1, forward strand.
CAAAACATCAATGTTTTGAAAACATGGACATCGATGTCGCATCCCTAAATGTCGCAAGACATTTGCCTCAATGTACATTTTTCTGGTAGACGTTAAAAATTAATAATAAACACCACATGCATTTGAGAATTCACAAAACAGAACACAAATGAATAAAATACTAGACAGTTACAAAATGAGTTTAGTGATTCATCTTACTAAAAAAGAATAGCTCAATGATAGCATCAAAGTCTAGCCACTTAACTTCCCAAAGCATCGAAGTGCAATCACTTCATTTCCCAATCTATTGTACACACTAATACAATATATATATAAGTATTCTGTTCCTCAGGTCATATAAGACAACCTATTTACTTAACACAAAACTAGAAAAGAATAAAAAATTAAGATCCAAAAATAACCTACCTCTGGTGTAATTAATACTGATGATGATGTAGTAGATGTTGTATTTATTGAGCATTTAGTTTGTACGCTTGAAGGCAAGGGCACTGTATGTCCTGTAGTCATTTGTGTAACAACTGGAGTCACAATAGCCCTCACTGATGGCTGATACCGATGAGAAGAATGAGAGATCTTGGATAATGCTGAAGTTTGAATGTCTTCTTTTTTCTCTTGTGACAAATTTGATGACTGAGTCAATGTTGTAGTAACAGGTGCACCCAAACTAGTAATGATAGGCGGTTGAGAAATAGGAGTGTTTGGTGTGATTAATGAACTTTGAGAGATTGGTATGGTTGACGAATTTGACACAGAATCAGTATTTGTAGTGGGAGCACTTGAAACTTCTGTGTTAGCTATTGTTAACACAGGTACAGCACTACTAACTGATTTCTTAGCAGGAAGTTTAACATGGTCAACAGTTTTCTCAGTATGAAGTTTCAAACTTGAATCAGACGATGTGGTTGATGGCACACTGATCGGCACTGTCACTGGCGGCTGAACAGGGGGTGGAATTGGTCTTGACCGTAGACTCTGTGACACTCGCACAACAGCTGAACTTTCATTTGATTGACTAGTTTTGGAGCTTTCTTGAATAACTGTAGGAGTAGGATTTAGAGTTTCACTGACCGGTACTTTTATACTCTTTATGGTAGTAATGCTTGATGCATCAGGAACAAGGAGGATTGAATGTTTATTTTCAGTACTTGATGAGGAATTAGGTGTTCCAGGGAAGGATTCTGTGGGTTTCACCTGAGGGTTATCAACAAGGAAGCCAGTTTTAGAATCAATGACAGCTACAGGGCTTGATCTATATTCATTGTCTTCTTCACTTTCAATTACCTTTTCTGCCTTCAAATAAAACTCATTTTTGGTGGGAATAATTCTAGGTAGTTCCACTTTAAGCACCGGCAACTGAGGATGAATACTTGAACTTTCTGGAGAAACAGTTTTAATCTCCTTAGTTTCTTTGATTTCTTTACTTTCTTTCTGAAGAGCATCAAATTTATCTTCGGCAGAAGTATAAGATGTTGAATCTTTCTTATGAGATTCCTGTTCACTTATAGGTACAGAAGAAAGAGATGCATTTTTGCCTGATTCCTGTTTGTTTGCTGTTGATCGAGTAAAAGAGCGCAACATACGAAATGACCGTAATGAAGGTTTATGGTCATTGTTTTTGTCTGATTCAGATGCAGTGGAAGTATCAGAAGCAGGTGTCATCTCTAACACATGGCTTGATGTACTCTTCTTAGTATCTGGCAATACTTCTTTAACTGTATTATCAGGAATGAAAAAGACTGGTTCATTTTTATTTTTATCTTCAGGTACATCATTAGAACTTTCAGATGGCAAAGGCAAACTCTCTTCACTACGTCTACTTGACCTTGACCTTCTAGTTACTCGAGTTTGAACGGGTTCAGAATGTGAACTGGCATTATTACTGCTGCTAGATTTGAAATTCCCTTTCACTACATCTTCTATAACCTTATCTAGAGATGATATTGATGAAGTAGACAATGCCTGATTCATCAGTCTAGTGCTCTTTCGTGTACATGGTCCCTTGTAAGGGATTTCAGGAACTGAGTCATGTTTTGAGGATGTATTTCTCTCTGGTTTGGTAGATTCAGATTTTGATTCATCAATTGCTTCAGAAGTTTTTATTACTTCAGCAATTCCATCATGTCCATCCTTGGTTCCTCCTATTCTAATAACCATGGAAAGTTTAGAACGTTTCTTTTGTTGCTCCTTTAAGGCAGGTTCTTTGGATGCTGTTTCTTTAGCTACAGTATGGTGTTCTTTAGATATAGTGTCTTTAGATGTTAAGTGATGTTCCTTAGATGCAGTTTCTTTCAAAGTAACATGATGTTCTTTAGAATTAGATTCTTTAGTGTAATGTTCCTTAGATGAAAAATGGTGTTCTTTGGACACAGTTTCTCTCTCTTCATTTGAAACTGCTTTAGATTTAGAATCTTCAGAAACTTTTTCTTTCTTTTCAAAGACAGGATCTAACAATTTATGATCATGCTTTGAATCAGTGGTGGAAGTATTTGCTCGAGTATTGTCATGAAGTTTTTCTTTAACACTTTCAAAACTAGTAGCTTCATCTTCAGATGATACTATAAATTCATATACATCCACTGTAGCACTTTCTTTACTGGTTGACTTTTGGTCCCTGTCAGATAAAGAAAACAATAAACGGGATTCCTTAGGACGATTAAAATCTTTTGATGGCTCATGTTCTTCTAATTTATGCTCCATTTTATCATTTGCTTGAAGAGAAGTACGATCACCAGAGTTCTTTTTTCTTCTTCCTCTTCGTTTCTTAGGCTCTTCACTTTTTACAGGGAATGATTTCTCATTCAGTTTGGATTCTGATTCAAGACGTGAACTGCTTGTATTCTGTACTTCAGGAGCATCATGAATTGGAAGTTCAACAATGTCATCATCTTTCTTAATTTCTTCAATTTCAGACTGTCCTGATTCTTCTACAGACTGCTTGTTCTCATTTAAGTCTCTTAGAGCAACAGACTCAGAGGTATCACTTCTTAATGAACGCCGAGTTCTCTCAGATGATGTTGGACGACCACTCCCCCGTCGGGTTATTCTCATATTCACAGGTGGATTAGGATTTTCAGCAGGTTCTTGTTTTTGTGCATAAGACTCTACATATCTTCTTGTCTTTGGCCTTCTACCTCTACGTGGTCGTTCAACTTTTGGTTTAATATTGATTTCTATTTCATCTGCAGGACAAACATCTTCTTGTACTTGCTCTTCAACAGATACTATTTGACTGCTTTCAGATTCAATCTTTGTTTCAGGAATAGTTATATCAGTTGTATCACTGCATACAGATTCAGCATCTGCAGGTCTTATTTTATTTTCTAAGCTTTCTTCAATATTCAAATTTTCTTCTTTTATTTCTTCAGATTTTTCTCCGAATTCTGGCATCAATTCATTTATTTTGTTGGATTCAAGCTCAATTGCAGGATATGCAACTGAATCATCAGCTTCAGATTTCAAGCAGTTATCCTCTGTTATACCTTCTAGATTTTCTGTTACAGAATCCTCTACATCATCAGCATCTTCTGAACATTCAATGACCTCCTCCTTCTTGGCAGAGGCATTATCAGGGAACAACTGTTCTGAACTGAAACTTAATAACCGTGGTATCTGCGAGTCTTTGCCTACATCAGATGGCCTCTCAAAAATTTCTTGGTTAAATTCTGTGGCCTCATTCTGTTCATTTACTTCTGGTATCTCAAATAATGGCTTGATTTCGTGTTGAAGACCAAAGTCAAGACTTGATAAATCAGTTTCTGGCATTTTATTTTTTGACTCCGAATTCACTTCAAATTCCGTATTTTTGTCTTTATCACTGGATAAATCAGTATTCTCAATTTTGAAGGTCTCTTCACTTTTAGGCCCAAATAATTCAAGAAGAAAACTGTCAGAAGATGCTTGATTAGTATCAGATACATTATTATCTCGATTTTCATCGAACTGTTCAATGGTTGGTAAATCATTCTTTTCTGTAATTGATATCGTTACAGCATCACTATCCATTTTCTGAGCAGACTGAATAACACTTGTTTCACATGATGAGCTTAAAATATCAGAATAATTTAAAATGGAAGTTTCTAAAACACAACTAGAACTTTGAGGATGCTCGAATTTATTGTTAACTGATTCATCAGGATAATTGATAGATAAATTATTTGGTTCTGAATTACTTGCTTCTTTTTCGGATGGCTTGAGTATTTCCTCAGGGTCAAAATCTTGTGAATCAGATGGCTTTTCAGTTTTTGGATGATCAAACATATTAGAATTGCTGTTAAGTCCAAGAGGATCAGTCATACTATGGCCAGATAACTCTGACATGTCATGAGAACTAGGCATTCTAAAGCTATCATTTTCTTCATAATTTTTGCTCTTTAATTCTGTTATGCTATTAATAATATCTCCAATTTGCTTATCAAGATCAGTAACTTTATCAAAAATACTTTCACCTGTAACAGGGGCTTTACCAATTATTCTATCTAAGCACTGATTATCATCAATTGTAACTTTATCCAGAGGTTCCATATGTTCTTTTGAATCTGAAACAGGTAAAAGATTAGGAGGAGATTGAACTGGTAAAAGAATTGGAGGGTTATCATCATCTTTACTATCAGCGGTATCATTTGTTATATCCTCAAAATGAGTAAGCTGATTTTCAGTCAAATCTGAACTGCATTCATCATCGGTGTCATCATTGTTAACAGCTTCTGGCTTGGGAGGTATCCTGAATGGTTTTTCATTTAGCCTCTTCTTGTGAATACTACTTATTTCTGGTTTAGGAGATACTGGGGTATTCAGCTGTTCACTCTTTTCTTGAACGCTTGGAAGGTCAATAACAGGGGGTTTGCTTTCACATCGTTCTAAGCTGTTTTCTTCAGAAAACTCATATGAAGTTTTATGCTCTGGTATTTGATTTTCAGCAGCATTTTCAGGTTTCAAACTTTCAGAAGTTGGAATTTCACTATCAATTTTCATTATCACAGAATCTTCAACATTTGAAATTTCTAAAGCTGGAGGTGGTTCAGAATTTGATGAGGGAGAAAGTATGACATCAGAGGATTCCAGTTTTGCATCTTGGCTGTCATTTCCTTGATTATCTGGAGAGCTATCAGCAATATGGAGAGAATTTTCACCATCATCTGGCAACAGATAATTCATTGTATCATCAGGGTGAGCTTCCATATCAAGGTAGTCTGATTCTTTTGTCAATTCAGGAGCAGGAATTTCACCACAATGCATTTCTTGCAAAAGGGCTGAAACTGCCAGATCATCTTCAATCTTTCTTTGATCTTCTATTTCATTTGTAACATCTTTGTCATCAATTTTATATGGATCTGATTCAGAATGACCTGATAAAAAAACATCCGTCTCATTTTGAGATGATTCAGCAACAGATGAATGCAATTCTAAACCAGCAAAAATATTTTCCTCTTTACCCATCATAGACTCCATTTCACCAGCATGTTTGTCATCACATAAATCTCCAGAATTGGCTTCAGAATCATATTCTTTTTCTTTCATATGCCAAGAATCTCGTCCCGTAGAGAGCAACTCTGCTTCTAATCTTCTAGTCTCTTTTGCTGCTTCCTCTTCAAATCGCCTTTCAAGCAGCTTCTCTTCTCGTTTTGCTGGTCCATCATCACCAAATGTGCTTGTTTCTTCAGAAGCAGCTAGAAGCTCTTGTTCAAGCCTTCTGGCTTCTTCTGCAATTTCTTCATCTAACCGAATATCTGACAATCTACTGTCTTCGTCCCCTGCAACTGTTTCAAACATTGAAGGCTTAGGTGAAGATACTGATGCTGAATCAATAACATCCTCTTTTCCAGCATGTGTATCTTCCTTAACTTTCTTTTTACGTTCTTTGCACTGCTTTTTAGATTTCTTTTTGCGCCTCTCTTCCTTTGATGGAGAACTATAACTATCAGAATACTTGACAGAATCCTGTTTTAAGAGAGTCTGATCTTCATGCTTCTCATGTTTACCTTTATGTGGAGATGAACTCACAAAAGAATCTTTGTCTTTTCTAGCAGAAAATGATATTTGCTTAGAAGGTTCAGCAACTACATCATGAATAAAGTCTGTTGCTTCACGACCTGTTTCAGAATCAGTGATATCCGATAATTTATCGAAGAAAGATGGTAAACTAGAATCTTGTTCAGGAGAATGCATCACAGCAGATTCTGGTTTAGAAACAGTCTCTTTCTTTTTATTCTTTGAAGATTTTTCAGAATTTGTGTCTGATTTTGCATCTAAGTGTTTCCACATATCCCTACTTGTATCTATTTCTTCAGTTTGCTGGTTCTCAAAGTCAAAATCTGAGAAATCTGATTTAAAATCATTATCTGATAGAACGCCTGCTTGCAAACAAGGTGGAGAGAGTTGTTTATCAGGAGGAGGACTAGACGGTTTTGGAGACAGTAAAATGGGTAACGAGGATTTAGTATCACTTTCTTCTACCTGCTTCCTAGATGTCTCTTGAGAAGATTTTTCAGTTCTTTTATCTTTGTTCCGGGACATTTTCTTTGACTTTTTCCTCTTTTTACTGTATGGTTTATGTTTCTCAGTTTCTTCTGAAGAATGCATTTTGTCATTGCTGCTTTCAACCTTCTTATCCTTGACAAAAGATACTTTTTCCTTCGTGCTATGATCTGATTTAAATTTCTTTTGAACTGGAGATAAATCTGATTCTGATTTAACATCCTTCGATTTCTTCTTGCTATTTTTTGTTTCATCAGATAATCTCTTTGGATTATCACATTCCATAACTTCTAATTCAACTTTAATGTCTTTATCCTTTTTGACTTTCTTGGATTTATCTTTATCTTTGCTCTTTTGATTTTTATGACTATCTACATCAGATATGTCATCCTCAGATTTTACTACTTTTTTAGATTTTTCAAGTCGAGCTTTAGAGCGACTAGCTGTGGATTTTTTCTTTGTTGTCTGCTGAGATTTTGATGGGAAATTAGAATCAGAATCTGAACTGTCACTCTCAAGGAGGTCTGTCTTTTTTCTCCTTGATTTACTACTACTTTGTCTGTGGGACACATTGTAATCAAAATCAGAATCTGTAGCTGATTCACTCTGAAAGTCCTTCTCAGTTTTAGCTGACTGACTGTTATTTTCTTGTGATGGATGATCTTCTTCTGAAGAACTTTCAATGACCAATTTACGCTTCCGCTGCTGTTTGGCTTTCACTGGTTTTGTCTCAGAATCAGACTCACTTGAATGATGGCTAGAATCAGAATCTTTATCACTATCTTGGTCAACTGATTTTGATTTTTCCTCTCTTTTAGCTCTGCTTTGTTTTAACTTTGAAAACTTTTGTCTAACAGATTCTAAATCACTTGTTGTTTGATGCTTAAGAGTTTGAGATTTACTAGAACGGGCTTTTACTTTATCATACATAGAAAAATAAACGGGTTCGTCATCCATAAATGCTGCAAAATCAAAATTATTTGATTTTGATTTAGAAGCAGACTTTTTCTCATTCTTCTTCTCACTAGATTTTCATTTTATTTGATGAGTCTTTCTTTGGCTTATTATTGGATGGATTACTAGAGCTGGAATTTTTATTATCTTTTTCAGAATTTCTTCTTTCTTGGGGTTTACTTCTAGATTCACTCTTTGACCCTGAATCTTTTGAATCTCTTGATTTTGAACGCTTCTCCTCTTTGGAACTTTTGTGGTCTGATTTAGGTTTATCTTTATATTCACTTTTGTTATTACATTTGATTTCATGTCGTACTTTATCAGGATTATTTGTTGCAGCTGGCTTAGGTGCCGATTTATTCTTTTCAGTTTTTGAAATCTTTTCCTTTTTATCACTCTTTTTTGATAACTGGTGGACAGGTGGGGATGCAGATCTTTCGCGAGCACTTTTACTTAGTTTTGGTCTTTTGGGTTCAGGTTCAGACAATTTGTCTTGTTTCGCCCAATTTGCTTCCTGACTATCTCTACTAGACTCAAGAGATTTCAATGATTTACTAGAATCAGACTCATTGCTGTCTATAGACGACACTCGTTTCTTTGCAGCTGGCACTGAAGAAGTTTCTGACACATCAGAGCATGGATATGATTTGGCACTAGAATCAGCACTAACTTTGATTTCCTCCTTGCACAAATTTTCCCGCCATTGTCCACCTTCTTCGTTGAAGGATAGTCTAGGATCTTTGGAATCACAAAACTCTTTTTTATCTTGATCTACAGAGATAAAATGAGAATGTTCTTTAGTGATCGAAAGAATGGTGCTTTCTTTCTTAATTGGAATGCTGATAGAGTTAATTACTTCCTTCTTAACAGTAACTTTATCAACTTCAACTTTACACACATTTTCCGTGACAGCCTCAGTTGGAGAGGCTGGTTCCTTTTTGATAGAAAGAGCTGTTACTATGGAACCATGAGAGGGGGTTTCAGCTGGACATGTAAGTGGACTGCTTTTCAATGATGTAGCAAGAGCTGCTGAATTGGCATGAAAGTTAAGATCCACTTTAGCTTTTACAGAGTTAAAAACTTGGGGAGATTTCAAAATTTGCTCACTTATCTCTTTATCAAGAGTGGAATTCACATTCTCTGTTTTGATTAAAGTAGACTGTAAACTAAAAGAAGTAGATCGTGGAGAACATGGAGTAAAAACATTGGGAGGTAACTGGGTGTACTGGGGCAAAGGAGTTACAGGAGATAAAATACTGCTGGTTGCACTCTGAGGTGTTGCTGGAGGGGACATGATTCCTTGAGCAACCATAATTGTAGCAGGAGACTTAACAAGCAAGGACTGGCTAAAACTTTGAATTGTGGGAGTAATTGGGGTTGAAAATTCTTTTGCTGCAGCTTTTGTTCGAAAAGCAGGTTTCACTTTAGGTGACAAATCCATTTTGATGTTTAGAGGCTCATACTTTTCATCAATATGCTGTAGCCGTTTTGAATCTTGGTCAAATATAGTTGAACGAGCAAGTAGAGACTTGACAATGTCAGACGGTTCTTTTCGCGTCTCAGTAAGGTAACTAAACCGAGATCTCTTAATAGAACATTTTGAAGTTAAATCTGGCACAGAAGAGGGAGACACGTCTGGTACTGTTGTAGAGGCAGTTCTAGTGGATCCAGACCAGGCATTGAACTTTTCATCCAATGCTTTTATGCGGTCTTCAATGGATGGACGGTTTGGAGATGATACTGGTGATGAGTGTTCAGATCCAGATGAACCCTTATGGTCTTTAATTTTGTCATAATTACTTTTAGGGGACTGAATTGGCTCCACACTTGGAACAGATTCAGAAGTATCAGTATGTATTTGAGGCTCAACAAAAAACAAAGATGTTGTATCAGGTGGTGAAGTAGTAGCACCATTCACTTTTTCTTCAGGTACAATGTCTTTAGCTTTCTTATCACTAGGAATGTCATGCAATAAATCTGACATTCTTATGTTTTTACTTGATGCATAACTGGGGGAGTGTCCAGCTCTTGGACTATGAGCTGACGTACTTTTAGGAGATGTTAGTATGCTTGGTGAAGATTTGGGTGATCGCAAAGATGCAGCAAATTTTGGAAGAGGAAGAGACAAGGGACTAATATCTCTTTCTCTTTTAATTTCATGACAAGGTAAACCATCAGGAAAGGATCGCATTGTTAGAGACAGAGATAGCTTTTTATTTACAGTTTCATCCTCCAAGTGATCATCCTTTACCTTAAAATTAGAGAAAGTCATTGAGCTGTCATTTTCATTTTCTGAAAAATTAACATCACTTAAAGAATGCTTTTTCCATGCCACTTCTGCTCCAGATACACATAAAAAAGAGTCATTAGTTCCATGAATGTTCGGAAGACATGAATCATTGTCCACGGATATCCTTCGACATTTTGGTAAAGAATTGACAGCTAACACAGAATGCTGGTCATATCCTTTTCGAGGATCTAGTTGCTTACGAGAAAAGATAAAAGAGTCTAATGAAACACAATTGCTGTCTTCAACAGTTTCCATCTTTTTCAGTTTGGATAAAATTGTAGGATCTTTAATACCACTTTTACACAATTTAGATACACAATCATCTTTGGTGTGGGATTTTGTTACATCATTTTCACAAATACTATTTGTTTCTAAACAAGTTGAAGATGATCGATGCTTCTTACGAGACAATCTTTCGCCATCTACTGAACAATCATTATCACTTGAGTTTATACCTTCATGTAACTGATCAAGAAGGTGCAGAATTTGTACTTGTTTCTTTTTCAAATATTTCATTTCAGAATTGGCACAATCATTCTGACACTTTTCTTTAGCACATTCATATTGTACATTCACACTTTCTAACTCCATCTTTAACTCCTCCACTGTTGCTTCAGACAAACAGTTCACTTTAGATGATTTTATAGAATTGTGACTTGTACTGTTTTTTGGTTTAGTTTTGTCCATACTCAATTTAGAACCAGAAGCATTAGTGTCCTTGCCACCTTTAACACTGGAAGAGGCTAAAAGACGCTTCTTCCTTTCCATCTGGCCCAACTGATCACTAGTCATGCCAGCTTCATCAGCACTTTCTGCATCAAGTGAAGAGCGAGATCGAAATGAATCACATTCAGATTTTGACAGCATCTTTTCAGAACCTTCCTTCTCAGAACTACTCCGGGGAGATGTATAGGAAAGATCTGTCATAATGTCGTCCATCTTAGCATCAGAGCTTTTGGACCGTGAGTCTCTATATTCAGAATTTGTATCGAGATCGTCCAATAGGGCATCTCGACAGGGGCTATTTACAAGTGAAGAGTTGTGACTGCTAGGACTTTTGATTCGGTGGTGCAGTCGGTCTTTTAGAGACTTCCTTTCTTTAGAGACAGGGCTGGTGCTCCGACTCTGATGGCGGGAACGGGGTGGAGACTGGCTGTGATGGCTTTCTTGATCACTGATGCTGTTGCGAAGCTTGTTTCGCTTGCGGTTTGGACATTCCGGATTATCTGTATACTTCAGCCTCTCAATTTTGCCATCAAATAAGGTAGCTTCACTTCCACTCTCATCCCTTGAGTTGTACCTTTAAATTATGAATTGCAGATTCATTAGTTAGGAACTTGTTTCAACAATTTTATTATTACATGAATTTTTTAAATTTATTTAAAATAGTAGTAGATGCAATAAAATATAGCAAAGTGAAATAATCTGTTTTACAAAAAATAAATAAATAACAAAATATTTCAGTTGCATATTTCTAAATATTTATTTTCATCACATAAAACTTTATTGGTGTCTGTCAAAACAGTAGTAAAATCAATTTCTGATAAAACAATGAAATTCATCTGCTTCCTAGTCAAAAATAAAATTACTAATTTCATACATGTTAAAAAATTAAAAAAGCATGACAACAGTCTAACACAGTGCTAACTCGTTAAATTTTTGCCTCCAGCAAATACTAGCACATAAAAATATTTGTAATTTCCTTTTAAATAGATACCTCTCATTAAATAGTTAGACACAACAAAAAAAGTACTTCATTAATTCCTCTCACCCTCCCACATCTCAAAAAAAGCTGAGAAATTTTATTAAATTATTTACAGACTTTTATACATGGTACTAATAATTAGGATTTTATACTTAATAATTTTATGCTATTAATATTTTATACTATTAATAATTAGGACTTTTATACATGGTACTTATAAATATCCTTCAATACAAAAAAAAATCAGGAAATATTTGAAAAGAAAAAAATTCATAATGCTTTAGTTTTATTAAACGGTTTCAACTCTCTATGTAAATCAATGAATACCACAGATCATTAAATCTTATTCAAGTAATATTATTCACATCCATACAAATGAGATAGCAAAATAATATTTTAATAACTGCTACAAAATCTATTGATAAAATTTTTTATATCAAGCACTGAATTTCAACCCTCTCTTTCAATTGATTCAAACATCAATGTAAAATTGATATAATTTACTTCTCTCATTACCTAGATTTCTGGAAGAGCCAAAAACAAGGGTGAAACTGGCCTATATCTGTGGTACGAAACTATGAGATGTTCATATAAATAACTACATCCAAAGCTTAAATTTTGATATGTGATTCAATATAAGAATATAAGGTACTACTTGAAAATCAAGCTTTCTTACCTGTGCCTTCGTTCACCAAATTCATCATGATATTCATATCGACCAGCGAAGTTTTGGCCCCTTCCCCTTCCAGGAAAACCAGTCCTTTGATTTCCTCGAAAGTTTCCTCTGTTTGCTCTTGGCTGTCCTTCATACCGTGTGTATGCACGATTTTCAAAGCCAACTCTTGGCTCTCTATAAAAAAGTGAAGCAGCAGGTTAATATAAGCACAATAATACAAGAAAAAGTCCCAAGACTTTTTTTTTCTGTAGAATTTTCACAGCTCTTAACAGCTGGATGACGAGCAAATTGATCACGTGTTGACCTTTGGTACCATATTCTATAGTTTTGTTCCATATTCTTAAGGCTTACAATTGTCTTTCATATTAGTTTTCTTTTGGAATGGGATTTCAGCAGTATTTATGTGTTTAACCATAGTGAAGCAAAAAATGATTTGACCTCTTTGCTATTTTCTGTTAGATTGTTTTGGATGCAGAGTCTAATGAAAAATTTTATCACTAAAATGAAGAAGATCCGACTGCTAAATTATCTTTTCATAAGTTCTACATATGTAAATTCAGTTTTTTAGCTTTTTTTAGGTTACTAATACCCCTGATGAATTCAACAGTAAACATTTTAATCAAACACTTATAATGAATGCACTTTTTTTATACAGTGAGAAAGATTATCTGTTCTTCATTTATATTACATATTGCTAATAGTTATAAATGCAAACAATCCTCATAGTCTCAATCAAAATGGATTCATAGCATTTTAAATAATTATGTACCACTGAACAATAAAATGCTTCAATAAATACAGACTCTGTACTATTATTTATAAATATTAAACACTTAATATTTTGAACAAAAATACTAACAGAGATATATTATTTCATGACTATTTCCATTTCAGAATGCCTGAAATGGAAATTTCCTGTGCAGAAGGGGATACTAAAAAGCAATATCACAAAGGTAAGGAAGGGAATTTGGAAAAAATGCTCATTGATTTCAATATGTCCAGATAATTTTTTTTCTGCTAGTACTTGGAAGGAAGCAGATAAACCAGTTTTAAACTGTTATTTTCAGATTGTCTTAGGACCTTAAAAGGTTTATTCCATGACAGGGTATGTGTGTATGTGTGTGTGTATGTTGGTTGAGGAGGGCGGGGGGGGGGGGGGAGGAGGAATTGATTTGATATTTTCCATTTATTTGTAAAACAGGTAAATAACAAGTATTGATAAATAATGCTGAAATATTGTTTGTAATTTCACTATTATGAGTCATTTTTTTAAAGACATTAACAACAAAACAATGAAAAAAAAATCTAATTTAAGATATTTCCATATACCAAAATTTTCAAATTACAATACAGGCATGACACTAAATTCAAAATTAATACAAATAATTTTAAGGATAAAAACCATGCAAAAAATATTACAGCTAAGATCATAAATTCTAAATATCACCAAATGAATGACTACGAAGAATAAAAAGTGTCATGCAAAAATTTAAAATGCCACTAGAAGGCTCTGCTACGCACCATATTGCATTCAAACAGCCCTATGTTTACTTGAAGAAAAAATTTACAGTTGAAGTTTATGAATATATTGATGTAAAGATTTTTTTAATTCATGTTTACATACATTGTAAAAATATTTGCAGTAAAAAAAATTATTTTTTTCTGTTCTTAAAAAAATCATCAGTCTGGATGGAAATGGAGGGGGGAAAAAACCCTATTAAAATACACATAAACACCATCTTTAATATTTAATTTCTTTCTAAATTCAGATAGTTTGGTATTTAGATGGAAAAATTTAGATAAATGTGTATATATCAGTAAGATCTATTTTAGCTAAATAAGCACAGAACCATCAAAGTGAATATAGTAGGACGTATAATCAGAATACTAATACTGAAATCTAACTTTAGTTCACAGCCTAATTTCATAACATAATAATCTACATTTTGATAAAAAATTTTATAACAACCATGCACTATAAACATACATGAAATAGAAACTATTTTAAAATTAAACAAAACAAAGCATTTCCCAGGCAGTAAACAACTCAAAGTAATATTGTGAAAATCATACATGGGTTTAAAATAAAAAGGAGTAAAAAAAGTGGCACATCAATACATATGTTTGGCCACACACCTGCCATACCGATCATCATTGCGGACCACTTCAAATTCAGGACCTCTTCTTTCCCGCCTTTCCCACGGTCGAGTTCCATCGCCAGGAATCATCTGCCCAGTCATTTCAAGCTTGTCAAAGAATGTTGTCTGGCATTCCCGACTAGCAAAATCCACCTGAATAAACCAAATAAGAGTCAGAATATAATTTGGTTTAAAAAAAATTAAATTAATAAAAATGCTAACTTCAATTATAATAATATTTAATAAACACCATTCATTACTTATTTATATAGGCCAGGTGATGGCCGAATGGCTACGACGCTGGCATTAGGTTCAGATCCTGTGGGTTTGAGTCCCGCTGTTGGCATGGATGTTTGTAGCCGTTCGGAATCGGCTTTAAACAGTAGGTCCCGGTCTAACTAGCCCTCATGTAGCAATAAGTTGACCGTAGCACTCCAAATCAAACCAAACCAAACCAAACTTATTTATACAAAAATCCAGAGATGTAATTCATAACATATAAGATAGAAAAAATGACTGGTTCAAGTCTTACAGAATTCTTTTCAGAAGCAAGCTGCAAGATTGAAACTAACAATATATGTAATTTTTAAGCTAAGTTTTAATACAAATACAAGTATTAAATTTACAATGATTATTTAAAAAAATTTCTGTTCTTAACCACAAAAAATTCCGAAATACAGTTGGTAACATACACTGCTGTTTATTGAAATTGCAGCACCATGAAAGTTTTTGGCTTGACCTGAAATTTGGCGGACAATTAATTTATCGTTACAAATTCAAATGATTAAAATCTCAGCTGTGTATAAAACTATGATGAATGTGCAATATATATTATAAACTCAAAAGACAGAAAAGAAGCAAGTGATGATTACAGTATATATGTTAAAACAACAGGGTAAATCCTAGAAACACAATACTTATGCCTATATGACTTATTTTTGCAGAAAATAAGTCTTATTTTGCAAAACATACCTTCAGTAATAATTAATACTATTTTTGTTTAGTAGTCTATTAACAGAGCAAATGATCCACATATATTGCATATTACTTATAAATATCATCTTAGCCCTTTCATGGATCATTCATATCTATCACAAAAAGAGTTAAATAAAGTAAAATAAATATTTTTCAAATTTGAAATTGCCATCATACTAAAATCTCTGTGCAAACACTGCAAATCATATACATTAGTAATGACAGTATAACTGCATATAGTTTATATTGGCTTTTCAGATAAGTTATGCAAAATTTTAACATTTTATCAGTTTGTACTTCACTCTGATGAAATGTAAATGCATAATGAACATCTATCAATTTTATGTTACAGAGTTAAATAGTAAGACTTGATCCAAACACATACACTTAATCAAAATTATTTATCTATCAGAATGATAGATAAGTTTAAATGTTAGTAAAGCTATTAAAAATGCTAACACATGACTGATAAGATAAAACAACATAGCAACTTTTAAGATGGTTATTAAACTCTGATAACACTGCAAGTTCTAGTATATGAATAAAATTATATAACTTATAACATAATTGAGTATGGATAAAATGGCCATACACACTGTTTAGTAATTTAGTGTATAATTATTTCAACATGGAGTATTTATTACCTGCAACTTTTTGCCTTGTAATATTCGTCCTCTCATTTCCGACACAGCTATCTGGGCAAATTCAACAGATTCGTAAAATACAAGAGCATGACCTTTCTCCCGATCTACAGCAGTATAGACCACAATCCCAAACCTGTTGAAATGCCGAGTTAGAAATTTATCTGAAACACTGTCAACAATGCCATCTAGCCATACACAGTTCGTAGGCATGCTTTTCCCAAAGCCAAGTTTGATGCGATTCGCTCCCAGATTTTCTCCATCTAATTTTCTCATAGCTTTTACCACACTTGCAATATCTGAATACTGAATAAATGCATAAGAAGTTGCAGAACCCTGTTTCTTAATGTCAATTTCCTGTAATCAAAGAAAAGTTAAAAATCAGCCTGGAAGATTGACTTGAATGACAAATTTACAAATATATAACACACAAAAAAAAATATTTCATAATCTACTTTTAATATATATGATTAACTCTTCAGGGAAAAAAATAAATAATAAAAACAGCTAGATTCATTTGGAAATTGTTAAAGTATATATAAATAAAAAAGCTACAATTTACAATCATAGGATGGAAAACAACCATATTGACTGAAGTGTTCCTACAAAATTACCTAGATATTTTACCCAGAGAAACCCACACAATTATAACAAAAACTAAAATAATAAAAATAATAATTAAAATGAAGTGCACCTTTGCAGTAACAGACTTAAAAACTGAAAATATTTCACATATTTTACGTTTCTTAAAATTTAAACACACAGGCTTTTCGAAACAAATTCTCTAAATATGTTTATAAAACTAATGACAACCCAACTATATTATTAATTTTTAGCTTCTTGGCAAAATATAAAATAATCAAGATCTGCATTCCACAAATTTGGAACTTTTAAGGATTTTATAGTTAATATTTTTAGCAAGGGAAAAGTTGACAGCACCATACTTTACAAATCAATCCCTTAAGAACAAAATTCAAGCTTCAGACATTAAAAGAAGATAGCTTACTATTATTTCTCCAAACTGATCAAAATGCTTCCGTAATTCAGCAGTAGTAATATCTTTTTCAAGGTTTCCAATGAACAATGTCCTTGTAGCTTTGGGATGAAATTCATCTAGTTCAGCTTCGAGCGGCCTAAATTCATTGTCTTCAGCATCTAGCCCTTCGTGTGCTGTTACTTCTATTTTACAGCCAAAAAATAATTTGTCTTTTGAGACTTCTAAAGCTTTGTCAACATCTTCCGTTCTGAAAAATTGTACAACAATGTAACATACTTTTAAAATGCATAATCAAATTTTAAAACAATGAAGTATAAGATGTTCCTTCCATATAGTTTCGTAAAATATATAGATAGCTTAAAAAATATAAGAATGAACAGTAATATACATATATTAGAGAGGTGTTATGTACCAACCAGAATTGCATATTCTGAAAAGAAAAAAAGTGGCACTACAATTTGGTTAAAGTGAAAAAATTTCGACCTGGTCATGTAACCTATTGTGCGCACATATATTTTTTTGAAAAACTAGTTTTTAGGTGTGATTGTACAAGTTTTTAGTGGTTTTTTTTCCTTAACTTGCTTTTATAATTAAAAAACTTTATCCCCCCCAAAAAAACAGGGGGTATTGCATTGTAGAGATAAAAGAGAGACAGCAGCCACACATCTTTTACATTGTACTTCAAAATGATATTGAACAAGATCAAAAGGAATTGCAAAATATGAAGCAAGCTATAATATTTTCCTTTATTTTTAAACATGCAGAGAGTTTGATGAAGCTTAAGTTATTAAATCCAAATTGAAAAACTGAAGTAAATAATATCACAAAGTTTATAGGGACATTTTAAAAACAATTTTTGTTACAATTACATTTTTCTATGAAGTAATGAATACACTTGTGTAAGATTCTACTTACATACCAAACACATACAGAAGGCAATAACATGAGTTACAAGGTCTTACTTTTTGAAGCAGACAACTGCATATCGATCAGTTCCTTGACCAATTACTTTAACCATTGTCACCTTTCCATGCTTCTTATATTCATGAAATAGCCCATCTTTTAGGCTTGTATCTATTAAGAACAAAATTACACAGTGATTAGAGAGCACTTTAAAAAAAACTGAAGTAAAGAAAGTTTAAAATATTCAAATAATACAAACCTGTAGATCGAACAGGCAAATTTCGAACACAAATCCCTAATGGCCTCTTTTCTTCCTTCTCACAGTTATTTTGTAAAGTATCTAATGGGCATCCCTGTGTAGGCGTAGAGCCTTGAGTGTTATTTGATGTACAGTTTATGGCAGAAGTATTTACAGCAGAAGGTAAATAACAGACAGTGCTGGAGGGATTGGCAATGGCACTAGACGGCCTATCAAGCCGGCTACCCTTAGCATTGCTTTGACTTCCATATGAAGCACTAAAAAAGAACAGTATGTAAAAATTTAGGAAATGAAATTAGACAAAAATGAAATATAATAAACAAAAAAATATGAAAACTATCAAAACTGATCAAGCATACAAAATCAGAAAAAATTCAAAAGCAAATTTTGCAACATAATTTAATTTTAAATACAGATACATAAACTTATCAATACACTATATCAGAAGTGCTCTGTCTTCAACTTATGGTGGGCATACTTTTCAAAGAAAAGTATAAAAATTACAGAATAGAAGCATCAAAATTACTTGATATTTAATGTATATTTAGTTATTATTGCTGTTTATCAATAAGCTTTTAAATCAATAAGATCAATTCAAATGAAAACACATTTAAACAAGACAGAATAGTTCATAGCTCTTTTAAGCAAGGATTGAGCAAAAAGTGAAATAGGGCATCAAAGAAATTTCTTTAAAATCATGGCATAAAGAAATTTCTAAACATTTAATATAAATTAAAATACATTAAATAAGGGGGGGGGGATCTACAGTAGTTACTATGCACCCACCATTAACAGGTTTATGAGACATGAATTTATGAAACCTTTTACTGAGTTTAGCACTATTTTTGAATACTTGAATTTTGATAGCAATATACAGTTATCTATATCGGACTTTCAAGAAGCCTAATAACATCGCTGTTTGAAACACTTTAAAACTATTCATATTGATCTGTATTAATAAAACATACGCTGGTGACCTTGACTTTGAGGGGGATCGAGATCGTCCACTGCTATCACTTGAAGTACTTCGTAACTTTGAAGAGGAACTAGATGACCGGCTACCACTAGAACTCCGTGACCTGGACCGAGACCCAGAGTTTGAACGAGAACCTGAAGGAGTACGCGAAGGTGATCTTCGCTTTGTCCGCCTGGATCTACTTTCACTTCTAGTTGTGGTGGGAGATGCTACAGAGGCTACAACAGGTGTAGCTGTATTATTATTAGTCCTTCTGTTTAACCTTGGTGTAGTACCTGCTGGTTCTCTTTCATCACTATATTGTTCACCAACAGGGTACCTTTGTTGGTCAAAATGTTGTCGAGTATTGTGAGACCGAAAATGATTTTGATTCCTAGGTAGAAGAGAAAAGAATCAATATCAGGAGAAAAAGAAATCAGTTAAAAAATAAGTTTACTATCTCATCAGCATTTCAATCAAGATTGCAAAATCTTAAATTCAGGAGCTGTATAAATGCTATATTGAACATTAATTATCAAGCAGTACTGTATTATTTAAAAGAATTTTTGAGAGAATAAAAATCTACCTTTCTGTGCCCTCTGTGTATGTGTTGCCAGAATTCGATCTGGAATACCTATCTCTTGATTTAGCTCTGCCTTGATAATTATCTTCATCATGATATCCCATACCAAGGGGCCTCCTCAAGTAAGGTTCCCGGTCACCATAGTAATGACCTGGTCTTTCATAATTTCTCTCTTCAGACAAACTAAAAAAAGAAAATGTGAAATATTTTTATTATGTTTAATCAAATATACTTTAGTTAAAATACATATCACTGAATAAATTCTGAATTATGAAGTTAGTGCCATATTTTATTGAAACAAAGTAGCAAAATAAATATAAATAGAATTTTTCCTACCAATCTTATTCACTTTATAAAGTTTTCAAGTTTTCTGTAGCAAATAATGCTGTATTTGCTAATTTCCAATCATTAAAATATGCTTATTAACTTGAAGTCCAATAAATATTATTCATTAATATTTCCTCTACATATATTCATGTTTCCCTTCCAGTTGTTCAGAATTTACTGCAATTTATAACACCATAATGAGAATAAAAGGGAAGTTTTGTCTTGGATATAAGTCATATGAATTATTTTCTAAGATAAATGCAGTATATCTGAGCAAAATCTGTAGAGTGACTTAAAGGAGGAACTTAATTACACTATATTAGACTCATTTTGTCACTTATATCTCTCAAAGCTGAACAGCTTCATCAGAATACATACATATTTGGTGCAATAGAAATACCATAATGAAGTTGTTTATTTAAAACGTTGTTGCCGATCATAAGCAAAGCAAAATTACAAGATACCTTAAAAAATTATAAGAGAAACAAATCGCTAATGGTCACCACTTGCGAAAAATATTTGATTTTGAAAACAAAAATGCTGAAACAAACGGGTATTTAATTGTCGCCCGCTGATAAAAAGAGCTGTCTTAACCCCTTTTCTATTTCACAACACATTTTTCAGTACATTTATCGATAAAAAATACAAAGTTTTATAATTCAAAGTTATCCACACGAAGTTTTATAAACCAGGTCCGATGTCAACAGATAAGCAAGTGTTTTAACACAGATGGCAGCACATTACAGAAAATATACCAAACAATGATCGTCATTTATACACGTAGGCACAAGATTGATTATTCATATAGGCACGATTAAGCGAATTTCATTTTACTCAACAGTAATTCACTAGTGTTGTAATTACCTAAGGTCATCCAGATACATCAGCGCGTACGTTTTATCAGATAATTATAATGCGTTTATCGAACAGAAATGCAGAAAGGAATAGAGATATACTCTGACAAAATTACTGTTTAAGTAATTGTAGTTGTTAGTTGTAGTTCATCACAACTAACATCATCCGCACTTAAATTCAATTTGTACGTTTAAAACATATCCACTCAAGCACAACCAGAATAAGTTCCTTCGAGGAGAATGAAAAAAACATCAGTATTTAATGCTGCTACGTTATAATTTCTCTTCCCTATTTGAACAAAAAATTTGGTAAATCAGATAAATCAAGGCTAAAAATTATAGGATATTAAAAGATAAAGAATATCCAAATTATAAACAATTTGAGCGCTAAAATGGTATGCACATTGTTTCAATTTGAAGATTTAAAGTTTAGTTTAATATTTCTCATTTTTATTACTCCTTTTATGTATTCCTTACTAACCATTTTCTTACACAGTCTATTTTTTTGAGTTTTCAGTAATTAGAAACTGTCGCAATTTACATGACGTTGACGGATTTTTGTGTGAACAGGCCTTAACCTCCTCAATAGCGGGTTACTTTTCCCCAAGGCAACAATTTGACAATAGAATTAATCCTAAAACTTAATCAGTGCATGTGCTGCTATTTTAGTCATAATTTTCCCTATCTTCTAAAATTAAATTTCACTATAACTCATGGGTGGATCTTATCCTTTTATTGCATCTGAAAGATTATTAAAATGATAAATAAAAAGACAAATTAAACTCCATCTATTTTTAGGTCGAAATATATTTAAAGTCAAAGATTTTCAAATTGCGGATGAGTTGAAATTGCTGGCCTCAATTACTCTTAAAATTGTAAATTTCTTTAAAAATTTCTGACATTCAAACAAGTTGTCACGTTAAGCAGTTTGCTATTTTACAAAGCTGTCAGTTAGGGTAGGGGGGGGGGGGGGGGTATATACAAGAGAAAAAAAATTCAAAATTTTTTTAACGAAGGATAGGAATTCGAAACTAGCTGCTAGGAATTCGAAAATTGAAAGTCAAGTTTTCTAATTTTAACTGGATTTTGATTTTCAGAGTCGGCATAAAATAAGAGAAAAATATTGTTCTCCTATTTTATGATCCTCAAACTTTGCTATTAACCCATCAGCGGGCGCACCAATTTTCGGAACACGAGCAGGCGCGCGTGGAACAAAGTGCAACGTCTCTTTCAACCTTGATTATTCCTTTTGTAATAATAAATAAAGAAATAAAATAATAATAAAAAAGGTTTTTTTTTAAATTGAAAATAATAATTCTGCGTTTTATGGCAAGATATAAAATGTTGGTAATATAGAGATATATTTATAATTAAAGGCCAAAGAATGCAGATACAATAGCCTTATTTCAAAATTTCCGGTTCATTGGATCTAAGGACAACTTGCGAATTCATTCCTATTATGTCCAAAAACCTATAAAACAATGAGATTGTTCATCTTCGTGATATGCGGGATACCGTGTAATAGCTGCACATTGGATCGAGTACATCAACTCTTGCTTTTGTCGTATTGTAAACCAGTATAATCGTTGGTTTACTGCGGTTAAATCACGACTAACAATATATGGAAGGAATACAAGGGTCAGAAAATTATACCTGCATTAGAAAGGGTGTAGCTATAAGTAGAAACTGCTTAGACCATTCAAACCTTACATATAAAAACAAACCATTCAAAATTACGAAATTGTTGCACTTTGTACACGGGCGCACCCGCTGAAGGGTTAAAAGCTGTAATCATAGGTTTGAGAAGGGGTCCTTTCAAAGGGTTTAATTATTTATTCACTTTTCATGTGTTAAACCTAACTAAAAAAAAAAAACGAGCAGTGAATAAATTAATATTCGGTTCCATCAATTTATAAGTCCCAGGAAGTGCAGTTAGGCCACTATTCCAAGTCCTAGGGTCAATTCATAAGGAAAAATACTATTTTCATGAACATAGAATTAAATCACTTTAGATCAGTAATTTTCAGCGAAAAATAATATTTGCTAATAAATCCAATATTTATCAAATTAAGCCAAAAATATTAACATACACAGGTATTACTAAATTGTGAGTGAAAACACACGATCTTTTCGACACGCTAAAGAATTTAGAATTAGTGTGGAGATTTTATATACATATATATAGTGAAACTTCTCTAGCTGGCCACCCCTCAAAACGACCCGCACTACTTTAAAAAACATTACTGGCCGCCAAGTTTTACTATATCTTTTGGAAGCTTACAGAAACGTTAAGGCTCGGTGCACACGAGCGATCAGGTGTCGTTGCGGCACCGCAGATCCTGTGTCGCAATCTTCATTATGGAAGAAAATAGAAGGATCATAACATATGAAGGAGAGTTGCTCACACCGTCTGGACAGTTCGGTTGCTAGAATACTGGCCTCCCGGTTTGGTGAAAAGGACGCAAACTCTGGTACAGGCAGACGATCGTTAAAAACATTATAACAAAATGACAGTTCTAAGTGAGACATTATAAATTAGAAACACAAATAAAATTATACAGATGAAACGACTAAAATATCCAAAATCTTTCATCACGCATTTTTGCTATTTTCTTAAATACATTTGTCTTGAATGTGATTTTTTTTTTTTTTAATGTCGTGTTCGAATGATAAGTGTAGTAAAATATTCTATTTCCTCGCCAATAAAATAAATAATCAGAAAATCTTTTGCGGGTAAATAAATTAATAAAAGTCAGTAAAGATCTCCAAAATTAATTTCAACTTTCAAATGATAAAAATCCTTAAAATGCTTAATATATCTCAGTATGAAACATATTTGCATTCCAGTGGAGGTCTAATATTTCGTTCCTTTTTTTAATTTCTATCAGCTTATTATTATAAGGCAGCCAACCGTTCCCAATGTTATGTTAGGAATAGCTTCGTGTCGCTTACTCGCAGTAACTTATTCTTTAAATTCCATCTTCTCCGCATTGCAGTCTCGCCGGACGATGGCCGAATGGCTAGGGCGCTGGCATTCGGTTCCACAGTCTGTGGGTTCGAATCCCACTCTTGGCATGGGCGTTTATAGCCGTTCGGAATCGGCAATATGTCCCGTGTGCTAACCCTCGTGTAGCAAAAATTGACCGTAGCGCTCGCTCTAAACCAAACGTAACCGTACGTATTACAATCTCAAAGATCGTTAATAATAAACAGTCTTTGTTTGTGACAGCAGCAGTTGCAAAAATGTTTTCTAAAAAACATCCCTTTACCGGCCTCAGGCGAATTTTGGATATATTTAGACCCCAGTTCGGCAGTTTTACAAGATACTGATATTTACGTATGTATACAACACTTAAAAACTATTACATATTTAATTGTCATATTTCAGTCTCTGATGTTTCTGCCTTTGAACCACATTACCCGTAGGTTTGTCGGGCTATTGAATTTGTGTTTAAGGGTTCCACTTTGTGTTTTCAAATTATATATTCGTTCCCCATCTCTGTTTCACAAGCACTGACCTCTGTTTCAGGTCTTTCAAAATGTTTTAATTTAAATTATTAAGAACAAACAGCTTTCAATTCTGTGAACAATTTCGAGCGGTGAAGCTTAAATTTATGTTGTGTTTCTGAAAGCGGTGTTCAAACCTTTAGAGCAGTGGTACTTCAAACTTTATCAAGCCACGGTCACCCTAAGGACTCGCGGCCCCCTATGTACCATATAGTGAAGACAGTCTGCAATACTTAGATTAAATATTTTCAGATATATGAAATATTCTTGTTTATAAAAATGAAAAATAATAAATAAGTATAAATAATTTTTTAAATATATTAAAAAAGTTAAGTTGCAAGGAGTTTTATTTATTTATTTTATTTCTTCAAAAAATACTTTTGTTGTTTTTCTCGTATTTTTCTTTTTCTTTCTTTCTCTATGAACCCAAATATTCAACTCCTTTTCGGAAATTTAATTTGCATTAAAAAAAATTACATTTTGCAACAAGCCATCACTTTTCCATCATTACTCTTATTTCCACTGAGAAAGATTGTTTCATTTTTTCTCCGCGATGTATTTTTTATTTTCAGTTTTTCCATATCATATAATATTATTGCACTATACCCACAGCAATTTCATGCAGAGAAAATTTCCTGTTTGTTCACGGCCCACCACATTAAGAAGCTCTGCTGTTCGAGAGCTCCGCAGTATAATATTACTGTTTTAATATCATTCCGAACCTGTTTGGTCCAGTCTCAGTTTATCACATCGATGGAAAAAGGTCTGCCCCAGCCATCTTGTCTGCAAGACCGATTATTTTAATTTCCGGCCAAGTATGAAGGCTCGTAAAGTAGGGACTGCACGAAGAACTTTCAGGTTTTTATACGGAGCATTTCTCCCTCCTATCCAGGTATGTTGTAAGCGCCGGGCAAAAGAAGCAACTCAGCCCAGAACATGATTCGCGGCTGTCAAAAAGTGGGTCAAAAGATAAACAGCGAAAGTTAAACAGGTGCTGCAACAGCCACGAATATCTGAAAATCGTGCTGTTTTTCTCACCACTTAACGAAGAGCTGGGCAAGTTGTTTGTACAGTTTTCAGTCGGTTAACATGTGAAGGATTTTTCGAGAAATTCAGCTTCGAATATCACAGTTTGCACAGCTTGGCGAGTGAGCACTTGAAGCACACAACAAATATTGCATCAGAAGCAATTCAGCTCCCGGAAGCAGAAAAACAACTTCCTCGACTAATGAAGAAAGGAGCAAGCTCTCCTTCATGCACGATAACTAGTCTATTGTGATCAACCCATCCCTCATTGCAACCCTACATGTCGTGATGCACGTATTTTTTTCGTGTGTTGCGGGCTTTAAAGTACTAAAACTCTTCATTTTAACAAGGTGAAAATATAATTCTACAAATCAAAAAGCTATAGACTGCAGGATAGGAGCCATATTGAATTCACTAAGCTGAATCCAATATGGATGCAGCTTAGAGAATTACGATTTTCTCCGGGTGTTAACCCGAGGAGACAATCTTTAATTCAAAGTTGATAAGCATTGGAAAATATTTCTCCATATGTTAACAATGAGCTGAACGAATCCAATATAGATACTACCAAGCAGCCTTAAATAAAAGATGGGCAAAACAACGACTATGCTCTAACCTGTATGCGTACACTTATTCACAATAATTATGTACAAAATTGCATAAATTAAGCATAATATGCAGCCCCCCCCCCCCCAATCATCCTAGAAAAAAAAATGCTTAACAATAGTTTGTAAAGTTATATTAATTATTTAATGTTAGAAACGCACTAAAATATAAATAAAAGTATCATGTAAAAATAGTAAAGAGATAACGCAGTGATTCTGAAACCGTGACCCCATACAACAAAGGTTCGGATAGATAAAATTAGAGCTCCGCAAGCAATGAGGTCTAACCTCAAAAAGTATGTCTAAAAGCTGCTTTACTAACCATCAGGAGCAAAAACAAAGTATTTATGAAAAACTAATTTGGCAGCTTTCAAACAGGTTTCATTAATTTTCAGCGTTATCGCATAACGATTTGAGGCCATCATATTATTATTTGAGGGGGGGGGGGGGACTCTCCAATTGTTTCGGTTTTGGGGAGATAAACATTTATCCACATTTATCGATGAATGCACAATACTTGAATATTTGTACAATTTAGGTTGATATAACACACACACACACACACCTCCTCTTAATATAACTATACATAAAACAGTGCATAAAACCGCTGAAATGTGATACACGTCTATAGGACACACTTGTCAAATACTAAACCAATATTATACACCAGGGTTGGAAACATCCTATGACCGACATGAGAAAAATGAATATAACAGGCATAATTTATTATTTTAAAAAAATAAACCCAACCTGACTACAGACATCCGAAATTTTTATCTGCCTGTATAAATAAAGTTGCGAAGTTTTGTAAGCGTTCACATTTGAGATTAGCCAGTGAAGTAGACACGAAAAATATTAATTAATACACTGAAGAAATGAAATACTTTAATGTTTTTAATTTTTATTGCATTGAAATTAATACTGATGTATTGTCATTGAACCCTTACTGGTAATAGGCGACTGGCAAACGAAGTCCAGCTGTTCTTTTCTCCGTTAACTGCTGCTCTAACTGTAAGCTACCTACTGTTCTTAAAATGAAAATTACGTGCAAAAACTGTGTAAGTACTGGGAATTAATTTACATTAATAATTACGTGCTTTAATTAAATAATCACTGGTTACATACTCATAAGTTGAATAATATTAATAAGTAATTCTATTTATTAGTTTTAATAACATCGAGTGAAATGCGAAAGCTTTAATATGATTAGTTTGCGAATTATATCTATTGCCCAGGGGAAAAAAAAATTCAAGGCATGCAAAATTCTTTTCATGGGACATTCTTTCCGTTGGGTCTAAACGATAAAAAGATATGTAGTATCTACAAAAAAGATATGATAAAATCTGAAAGATATGTAAACCGGTCTCTTATACTTTCATATTAAAATTTTATGAGAGAAGAGATAACCAGTTTTGTTCCCATAATCTATTTGACTCTGATCAGGCATACTAATTAGTAAGTAAATTTAATATAGATAATATAAGTATATAAAATGAAAATTAACGTAATAAATCTGATTTCGTGCTTTAATTTAATTTAGTCGAGAACTGGGACGCTTTCAGCCACAGACAAAACTCATCATTAAAATAGTCCGATTTTTAAACAACACCGATAACAGCCATATTTTGAAGAAAAACTAGCATAAAACAAAAATTAATAAAACAAACGTG
Source organism: Dolomedes plantarius (assembly GCA_907164885.2). Classification (NCBI taxonomy): domain Eukaryota; kingdom Metazoa; phylum Arthropoda; class Arachnida; order Araneae; family Dolomedidae; genus Dolomedes; species Dolomedes plantarius. The sequence continues at coordinate 34,020,105 of OU015502.1, forward strand.
CTGTGCTGATGGGGACATTCTTTCGGATTACGTACTTCAGAGAAACTAATAATCAGGGGAGAATATAAACATGTCTTATGAGTTTAAAGAACTAGACACATCGGTAAGGTCAAATTTTAGAGCAAATTCAAGCATCAAATACAAAAGGGGATTTGTTTTGAACCATTTTTCAATAGAATGTTTATGTATATTGTATGTAATCTATATATATAAAACAGTTACGTGACTGACTGAAAGATAACAGAGAACAAAAAGCTGGACCTAAAGGGCTGAAATTTTGCATGGCGATTCTTCTTAGATTTTTTTAAAATTAAATTTATAGGCTGTTTTAGTAACTTTAACTTTGCATTTAAAATGATAATTTGAGGGTTATAAAATTTATAATCACGAGAAAGACCATAAAAATTCCTTTAAAATGAAATCTTTTTCGAATCTTTACCTCCATTTTCTGATTTTTGGTGAATTTTTAAAGATTAATTTTCAGAATTGAATTTATTAAATGCTGATCACGTTGTTTCTTTTCTTTTTGTGATACTTTAAATTAATTTTACGTCACGTGCATAAATAACAACGAAATAAATTGACAAAAAAATGTTAAAATACAGTAAAAGATAAAATTTAACTACTCCACAAATTGAGATGGAAGCATTTTAAGAATAGGAACTGATAGATTACATTTATCCTGGCATTGCTCAAATACAGAATAAGCCTATAAAATGGTTTTGCGAAAGGGCCATTTTGACTCCAAAAAACGATCAAGCTGCGTTCATTAATGACATGTTGCTTAAGTCCTTTGACGGGGAAGAAATGGTTTTACCAGTCGATAGACACTGTTCATAATTCAGATGATGCCGTTAACTATCCGGTAGAGTTTTTAAATTCCCTTAAACCACCGGGTATTCCATACCATAAGCTCTCTTTGCGGAAGGGCACATCCGTAATGCTAATTCGAAATTTAAAACCACCGAAATTGTGTAATGGCACTAGACAACAAGTCAAAGCCCTGCATAAAAATTTAATCGAAGCCATTATTTTAACCGGGTGTACTCAAGAAGAAAAAGTGTTCGTGCTACGCATTCCTCTAATACCCAATGACCTCCCCTTTAAGAGACTGCAATGTCCCCCCAAAGTATGCATCGTCATGACGATAAATAAGTCTCAAGGCCAAACTTTAAACTAAGCTGGCGTAGATTTAAGAGAAAATTGTTTCTCCCACGGTCAGTTTTACGTAGCTAGCTCATGCGTAAGTTCGCGGACGAGCCTGGTAATATTAGTTCCGCCCAATGAAGAAACAAAAAATATTGTTTATAAGGAGATCCTCTTAAAGGCAATTTCATTATTTTATCATAGTAATTATCCTAAAATGTACTCCGTGGCGAAGCACGGGTATTCAGCTAGTAGCAGATATGAGTGGTGTAGGATCAAAACTGGCAATATTCGTCTTTTTTTTTTTTTTTTCAAAACTGAGTTATGGATCTCTCTTTTAGTACAGTAAAACCTCGTTTATCCGGCCCTCGTTGATCTCCGGATAATCCGGATCAGATTTGTAGACATTTTTATTTAATGTTCACATTAGATAATTTTTAACTATGACAGCAAGAAAGTAACTACAAGTACGCCAAATATTCGCTTTTTAGTTTGATTTAAGGGCCGTGGCGGCCTTGTGGTACAGCGCGCTGGTTTTCGGTGCTGTGGGTGCTCAGATTGAATCCTGGCGAAGCGCCACTAAAACGCCTCCGTTTGTGTCGTCCCTTCATAGGGGGCAATGCTGGTCTGCCTATGTGGCGCCCCCATAATAAAATGGCCAGTAAAACTGCGGTGAATTATAGGTGAATGTCTTCGCGACAAGTACCTCCGCATAAAAAAAAAAAAAAAGTTTGATTCAATGTACAGTTCCTGCATAGATTGTACAATAAATTATGGTGATAAAATGCTTTTTGTTGAGTTTAAGAAAGCTTTACTAGACTTACTAATTCTTTGTTAAGAAATTATGTGAAAAGTTATTTATATAGTTTTTAATGTCTTGTAAACAATACTATGTAATTTTGTTACAAAACATAGTTTTTTATCGTAATAAACGGTAAGTCTGCTTAGTTAAGGTTGTTTTGTTTTGCTTATAACCCATATTATCCGGATTGCCTATGGTCCCAGTTAGTCCGGATAAACGAGGTTTTACTGTATTCCGATCAGTTAATAACGGAGAAATATGGCAAATAAAATATAGTGTGCGAATTTTTCTAAAAGCGAATTCAAATTTTATATTTTAAAAAATGCATACGATATAGTTATTTAAACTTTTACCAAAAGAAAAAAAGGTCTGATGGAGATTGCTAGCTTTGATCCTATACCACTCATACGTGGTTATTATGATAACGAATAACCCTTTTTTCTCTTTACACCTGCTGGTATATTTTCCGTGATATGAAAAAGAGAAACATTAATTAACCCATTGAAGCACAATAAGTGAGTCAAGAAATTTTTCAGCCATAATAGATAACTCTTAAACTTTACACATTTAGTAATATTTATCTCACTTTCATTTGTCATTTAACTTGCGACCCATTTCCTTCTTTTAACGAAATAAAATTCTCTTGGCGCACATTTCCGTAAAATCTAAGCTTGGCCAATTCGGTCAGAGGATGTGGCACTCATAGTTTGATAACTACAATTATGGCTACCTTTTAAACACGAAATATTAACATTTTCCTATCGCCTGGATTAAAAAAACAATAATCCCAGATATGCAGGTAAGGATTTTAATCACGAGAAATTACACACAACTCTGGACGCAGAAAAATCCTTATAACCGCTTGCAATATTTGAAGAGACTAGAAGATGGATTTGGGGGCTTAGCCTCGGGACATACGAAAATTTCGCCGCGCGAAAATGACGTCACGTGACTTTATAATCTTAATCGACAACAATGCTCAAAGACCGATTTTTCAAATATACGTCAAGATGGCGCCATTTTTGCGCAGCGAAATTTTCGTATGCTTAGAGTCCAAGGTCGTTGGTGTCGTTTTAAAGATGAAAATCCGAAGAAATGCTATGTAACAAAACATACCAATACTCTCTAACAGAACACAGAGATTTTCGATGTTAAATATTACGATTCTAATACACCCCCCCCCCCCCCAAAAAAAAAAAAAAAAAACCAATTTTATTTACACGGAAGCAAATACTGCAGGTGACGCAAAACTTTAGTCCAATCTTCAAATTTGTCACATTTTGAAAAATAAGCACTTGCACCTAATTTCTACCCAATTAACACCTGGTGACGCGAAGAAGTAACTTTTCTCATAACTGAATATCGTTATTGCTATCTAAAACTGACAAACATTTTATTAATACAGGAATCTTTATTTTGTATGATTATAAACACACGTATTATGGCACACAGGAATAATTTACAAATGATTCATCCCAGATTACTACCTAGTAGTAGAGCAGATTACTACTCTACTACATTCAGCTGCGTGAACGCTCACAGTAACTGAAAAAATTTCACGCCGGTACAAAGAAGTGAAAATAACATTGGGTTTTACCAAGGAAGCTTTATATCCTACCTCATAAACGCTAACACGGAAATATCTCACGACTACCTTACCGGAAAGAAATTCAATACAGCTTTCGAAACAGTAACATAATAAATTAGATCAGAAACCAAGAATTTTTTCGACCTACATAAGGTGTTGCGTTGCAACCACCTAGTGTTGGAGGATGCCTTAAAGAAAACGTGTTTTTCCTCTTTCCAGCCTACGCAGAATTCGCGAGGCAAAGGATGCGTTCCAACGTACTGTTATTTACTCAAAAATTTCCCTTCGGAACTCATAAATGTTAGTATGCAGATGAAACACTACGAAAACGGACAATGGCTACACTTTTCATCCTACGAGTAGAGAGAAAAAATAATTTTACCGGCAGAGAGAATTCTCAGGTTTTACCTAGGCAAATATCAATATCGAAAATAATTAAAACTTTCCGAAAAGAGTATATCACAATAATCGTATGTCACTACTCCATTAACAAAATAATTTATTATTCTCAGAAGGCGTTATATAAGCGACGAGAAAATTTATAAAGACAATTTGTTCGATACTTCATTTAGAATACAGTTACGACTATTCGGCACTATGACGGCAGGCGTAAGTACCTGTAAAAGAATGGTTCTTTTTAACACGATTTTGATTTAGAAAAATAAATGAAATAATTTATTTTACAAGATTTCTTTTAATTCAAAACGGTTAAAAAAGCCTTTTTAAAATCCCAATTTGATTTAAATTTCAAGAAAAATATTTAGATTAACAGTAATTTACTGCGAAATACTTAAGGAATTCCCCTTGTTTGTTGTCTTGGAAATGTTTTGGGAAATTCCCTTGTTTGTTGAAGAAATTCGGTCTTATGTTTAGTTTCAGTTAAAATTGGAAATGTTTATGAACTGCGCGTTTTTATATTGATAATTATAGCAGCATAATAAAATTTAAAAACTATAATAAAATAGGTATGCTCTGTCTTTTTTAATCCTCCGATTTATTCCTTCCTACCTTTAATGAAATATTTTTTAAAAATATTACTCCTAAAAAAAATTAATATTACATCCCCCCCCCCCCCCCCTAAAAAAAAGGAAAAAACAAACTTCAAAAGGAAAAGTATTTCTTTTGGAAACTAAAATTAAGATTTTGGATTTTAGAATGCACATATAAATTAGATAATTTTAGCTTCTCTTAAAGGGGGTAAAAAACAGAAGAAGATTTTTAATATAGTTTTTCGATGAATCCTTTTATTTTACGTATGCTTCAACAGGTTTTGGAAATCTGATACCACTAACAAATTTCTCCTTTTTTTTTTTTTTTTTTTTTTCCCTTTTAAACAAGAGTTTTTGAGACGCAGCTACAGTGTAAAAACAGAATAGGATGTCTATGTACTGTGTAATTAATTCTAAACCGATAACGCGTGAACCTGGAACGTCATTTCATTAGTATCATCAATTGCATTGGTAGCGAGACGGAAAGTCAGACATGCTCGTAGTCTGCGAAGATCTGTCCTTTTAAAAATGGCGGATTACACGGATCACGCAATGAAAAATCATGATTCAGCGAAACACCTGTAAGATATTGGGAAAACCTACGTGTGTCAACAGATCAATAACCAGACCCAAGTATTTCACGCCCTCGAAACTGATTTAAATATAAACTGTCCCTTCATAGTTGAGACTAGAATTAAGAATTGAATGACTAGGGTTGCCAGATGATGAAAGTATATAAAGGCAATCTTGAAAAAAAGTATAGAAATATGTGAATATAATATATATTCACACCCGTCAACAACAATTTTTTATTTATTACTAAAAAAATACAATTGTGGAAAAAGTGTTTATGTAAATACAATTCCCTTTTTCAAATAAAACAGAATATTTATTAATAAAAAAACAAGACAATAACTTTAAAAATAAGATGGTGGGTTAAATATGGACGTATAAACTATCGCATATTTAAGTCCTGATGAGAGGTAAACCATCACAAATCTGTCCTAAAAAATTGGAATTTTGCACATATGATAGTTTACCTCTGACGTACAGAATAATTATACAATTGAAAAAAAAATCTCAGTAGCTTCCTCACTCTCAGTTTCGCATTTTTTTTTTTTTTTTTGAGCTAATAACTTCTGATAGCGATTTGTCATCACTGTCTTTTTCACTATAGAAATGCTTATGTGTTATATTTTTATAGTTATATGTTACCGATAATAACGATTTAATACGTTCTATGTTGAGATGATTTCCCTCCTTTGTCCATTGTGCCCCAATCATCGAAAATAACCTTGCATTTCTACTATGTCCGATTACTGAAAAATAATTCCGACAAATTTTCAATATTTTAGAATGGAATTCTAAGTTATTTGATTGTTTGAAATATGTTATCCATTTTAAATTTGGTGACATTTCTTTCAAATTAATCGTTATGAATTTTTTTCGAAATATATATGGTGTAATAATGTAACTAAGGAAAAAAAAATAAGAGTTAAAAAAAGAGGTCATGTTCTCTTTAAAAGAGATATTATTCTGATAACCCTATTAACGACAACAATAATTCCTTTGTCACAATAATTTTCATGCTCTGTAGTTAACATTAGTCGAAACGAAAAGCTTCTTCGGCGTCATCTGATTGCATTAAGGATAAATTCATTTTTAATAAATGACTTACAGCGTACGAGAGTGACAGAACTCCGAATCGATCCTCGAGATCGACTGGAATGAATTCGACAAAGATGTACTACCAATTATGGACTGGTAGTTAGAACGTTTGTACTTTTTTCCATTAATTTAACGTACACAAGGATGCGGAGTTGAAGCCATAATTAAATATTTCTCTTGCTTGAAATACTTCGGTAAGACGAGAAAGTAAGTCTGAAATACTCGTTGTTATTATCGACGCGTTATCAATTTGAATTGTCGAAGTTAAAAGGTTAAAAACGGGATAAAAATACATTCAAGTTCCCCGGGAAATTATGCATTCTATTACACGTTATCACTTAAGTTCGTATCAATACTGTATTGGTGCAAAAATGTTGTAAGTAAAAAATTAAGAAATGGTTTTTCTATTCTTTTTAAATCAGCATTGTTGGAAACATTGATCAGTATTTTAACTGTTTCGAAAGAGAGAATTAACTTTTGTCGATACGGAAGCCTTCTGGCATCAACTTAGAGCTATAGTTCTCAGTCTTTTAAGACATCGTGCAGTAATTATTTTTTTTTCTTCAGAAGAATTAGATTTTCTTATCGATAAAAGTTTCACACTTCATCGTTATAAAGTACAAGAGAGCTTTTCGAAAATCCCACGTAAAACATAGAATATGAATAAATCACGAGCGTTTTAATCAACACTATTACTCTGGATGGCAATGATTATTTATTGTTCTCTTTTGAAAGCCCCCCCCCCCCGTAAAAAAAAGGTAGCCTCTTCTAACAAAACTAACGCGGGTTATTAACGTAGGATTACTTATCGTTGCTTACCTCTTTTGTATGCATATATATGCAGTAACCACCGCTTATAGTGATCACTGGTTATAAGAATCAACCGTTTATAAGAATCAATATCGCGAAAACAAAAACAAATGAATTATTTCCATGTTAAAATTTTCGCTTTAAAGAATCAATCCACCGGTTTTAAGAATCAGTTTACACTCTTCGCTTTCCTTTCATTTTTCCAAAAAAGCTACTTAAACCCTCAAAAGGCACGAAGTTCTTTCTTTTTTTTTTAAAGAAAGATTGATAAGATGGGATGGAATATAGTCGTAAAATTCACCCCTTTCTTTATTAGACATAACATAATAGTTTCCCCTTAAACGCTTTACCACAACACTGTCCTATTAGCTTGACCCGGGGGCAACTTTGCCCGTCCGAGTAAATCTTCGTCTGAGACTATAAGTATTGAAAGAGGTATAAACAGCCTTCTGAAAACTTCATTACGTCAAACTACCGTAGAAAACTTTTTCTTGCTCCCTTCCTGGAGTTGAAATGTTAAAACTGTTAAGCAGGTATGTTGTAACTTGTAACAAATATTGCATTTTTTCTTCTCTTACTATAATCATGTGTATCTACTTATAGGTCTAAAAATTAAGTTTTATTTTTAAAACTATAAAAATTAATTTTAATAAAAGATAGTTAATGTAAATTAAAGAGTATTTTATGATAAATTACCTAATATATGTATATATAGGTGTGTGTGTTCCTGTCCAAAAACCTAAATTTCGGTTATAAGAATCAACCGCTTATAAGAATCAAAAACAGTAATAACAAACGTGATTCTTATAAGCGGAAATCACTGTATATGCATATATATATATATATATATATATATATATATATATATATATATATATATATATATATATATATATATATATACTAGCGGCCCGTCCCGACTTTGTCCGGGTTGAACAAAATATTATACCAATAAATTTCCAGTTGATATCCAATAAATTGTAAATCTTTTTTTACCTTAAATGTCCAATAAAAAGCGTAGTTCCAAATGTAGTTTTCTTCAATAAACCCTTTAACGTTTCCAGTTTCAAAAATCCTTTTTGTATTATTCAATACCTCCTCTACTTGAATCTTAAAAATATTAAACCTTTTCCTTACGGGGTGGGATAGCATATATCCGAAGCACATACTCTCGAAAAATACGGTGTGATGTCGGCAGAGATATAGTCTAGAATTCCACTTCGTTGTGACTTTCCTAACGTCTTTGCCCCCATAGAACAATTGGGTGACATTCTGGGAACGGAGGGTCAATCTTGTCGAAAAGGACTGAATAATAATCTTTTGTCGTTCTAGCTAGAGGGTATTTCTTTTCAGGCGAGAGACATCAGAAGGGCGGTTCACCCGCGGTTCATCCATTTTCAGCCTTTTGAGAGATGAAAGAGGCACGGAGTGCCGATGAACTACTATTGAAATTCTTCAATAGTAAGAAAGCAATTAACCACTCTTTTCCCTGACCCCCCCCCCCACGCTGAATGTCCCCCACGTAAAATGGGGATAGGAAGTAGATAACATTTTCCCGTTGTAAAGAGCGATTTCGAAAAACGGACCCCGTAAACTAAAGGGTGTTGCTATGGTTACTTGACTGCGGTTGACAAAGGAAAAGATGTAAGGTACATTTTAATGTACAAAAGTTGTACATTACCCTCCACATACAAAATCTACTCTCTCTCTTTGTATATTATTATAGAAGTACAGATACACATTAGTATCCCAAAATTAGAATAAGAGATGAAATAAAAATACAAAAATAAAAAAGGATTTTAAGTAAAGAATTTTTTAAAATTATTTTAAGCACCTAAAATAGTATTCAAATTAATATTACGTTAGTTATTAATTATAGTTAAATTTTTAAAAGAGAGAGGTTAAGAGATGAAATAAAAATACAAAAATAAAAAAAGGATTTTAAGTAAAGAATGTTTTTTTTTAAAATATTAAAATTTTTTTCAAATAATATTCCTAAAATAATATTCAAATTAATATTACGTTAGTAAATAATTAAAGTTAATTTTTTAAAAGAAAAAGGCGTGCCGGAGAACGGCTAGGTTCGAACCACTATCGTCAGAACAGAAGCCCACCGCAATAGCACCACGCTAAAGATCGTTGAAGACCTCGGCACAAAAAGCGGTAGAGGACAGTAGTGGTAACAATGGAGATTGTTAGGATTAAGCCTCTAACTTTATTTCTACTGATTAGATATACATAATATATAGCCTATGTCCATCTGGAATAATGTACCTTTCAAACCGTGAAAGAATTTTTCAAATAGGTGCAGTGGTTCTGGAGATTACCTTCCACGTACAAAATCACTCTCTTTATATACACATATATATATATACACACAATATATATATATATATATATATATATATATATATATATATATATATATATATATATATATATATATATATATATATACGTAGGTAGGCTGAAAAGTAATGCACACATGCTTGTAGAGCGCGAACGAAATAACCTTCAAAACAGCGCCAAGTGGCATTTGGAAGTTCCATCCCTCCTCAATACGCATACGCAGGTTTGAAATCGTTGTGTTCATCCTATGTATTTTGAAAAGCGGTAGTATGGAGACGTGTTCTAGTGCTGTGTCAACGGCGAGTTATACAGCGCGCTGTTATCGGATTTCTGGAACTACAATTTTTGTTGTTTCTTATTCCTCCTGGCTGGAAGTTCTAGACCAGTTCCATAGAGGCTAGCGGGCTGAAGTTTTAAATAGCACCACAGGGGTTGGAGACCGATTTAGCCAGGTGCCATCTCAATTTTGACCGAGCATTCCCCAGGAGTGACAACTGGAAGGTCGTATCCTCTCTGACCTCATATAACGACTTTCCGGCCTACGAATTTAACGTGCTCATATCCGGACTAGAGACGGAGGTATTCAACGGCCCACGCCGGGATTCGATCCGAGCACCCTCAGCACCGAAAGCCAGCACGTTACCGCAAGGCCACTTTGAGCCCACTAAAATTGTTTTTGGCGTAATCTGTTTCCCCATGTCTTGAAAACTACGTGTACAAAATTTGAAGCTTGTACACTGAGTAGTTCAATACATAGAGGGGTCGGAGTAGGGGTGTTTTAATTCTGGCCACCCGGTATATATATAATTCTAAATAGATATATATCTTCATTTGTTTGGGATTGTATGAGTCACTTCAGGAATAGCATTTTAGTCATCATCAATGCTACTTTGAATCATCAGCTCGATATCGATATACAGCCGAAAATATCTTAGTATTACATAACGCCTCCAAATTTTTTTAAATTACCTTTACAGTATTCAATAAAACGTAAGGTGGGAAGTTCTTGTTACAAAATCTGTTTGTATATACATTAATTCCGGTGTATACAGACAATTTCAAATGAGTCTCTCGGCGACAATGTGGATTTAACTAGCTCGTTGCCATCTTCCAATCGGCATTGCGATGGTTCCGTGCGATCAATAATTTACACGAAATGGTATCCATCGAAGCAATAGTTAAACAGGAGCCAAATCATCTAATGATAAAGTGTGCGATTATTTATCCAGCGTCATGTAGCTAATAAATTCATGTATTATACGTCATTACTTTATATGCGAAGTTCAATATCATTCATATGTCCAGCTTATTATTTTTTTTCCTAGGTAAACTTTGTGAAGAGACGCAGCGTGTTCATGTATATGTTTGGCTATTGTACAGTTCAAATTTATAGTTTCGGACGCAGATGTTCTTTTGAAAAGCACTTATGGATATATTTAATATACTCACTGTATGTAGGGACATAATTTTCTTACAACGTACAACATATCCTTTACGGAGAGCTTATCGTGTGTTGATATCTTAATCCTATCCAGAAATTTCCGAAATTTGTCGATACACTGTATCGAATCCAAAAGAAATTGAGTTCGGTATTGATTTCCTATAACAATGTCTCTAAATAGTCTTAAAACCGTGCCTATGTTAATCTGTCAATTTATCCGGATTTATCTGTTTTGGGTGTATCGTGAAGCAGAGAAAAATTGATGAAGTCAGTTCGATATTGGCGCTAACCAGAGACAAGCTAATATCTATATAATAATTTATGTTGATCGAAATTTGTCTCGGATACCAGTCTGTATCTACGCAACTTTTCGTTTTATTATCTCTCTCTCTCTCCATTTTTAATATATCTATATATAGCCTACACTGTCATTGTTGCAATCTTTACGGCATCATTATTTTCTGTTTACTTCTGTTGTATGTCGTAGGCTTAAAATCCTTAAATAAAGCTGTGCGATTTGAAAGTGTTTATCACGCAAATAACTGAAAGTTTTAGAAATGCCGTGACAGCGAAATTTTAAATAAAGCATAGTGATCTTGGGCGTTGGTGCAACTCTGCGTGTTAGATATTATGTTCGTTATTTACTATTTGCATAATAATAGACTGTTTGTAACTGAAATTATATGTATATTAGCGGTGGCCAAGATAAACAGTATCAGGATCCATTTGGCAATGTCTACGAACTTAGATGAACCAAAAACAGAGAAAGATTTTATTTCATACGAAGGAAATTTTGAGCGTTGAATTTTCTAATGTTTTTATTAAATACATCATTATTCTCCAATAGTTGAAATAATTTAAAAGTTACATAGTTTAAATAGATTGAATAAATACATTTCTTTTTATTGTTCTCCCAAATTACTCCATTCTGGCATCTACTGAGTTGTTGCAGTTCGTAGCATTTCAGTTAAATGTTGATTTGTCAACTATGATCGCTGTTCATTTTTTAATCAACCTAAATACATAAATAAAAGGATTCACAGTTAAAAGCTGTATCAAAGTCGGAAGTTATTCGACATGCCGCTCATTTTCATTTTGGCACAAGTTTCCAGAGTTCTAGTGGCAAAGAAAAAGCCACACTCTGGTGTATACAAAAAACATAATATTGTTACGGCTAATAAAAATTCAGGTAAGAAACACGAGAAATTTCACTCGGTTGAATAAAATGTTTAATACGGACATTATTTAAAGATAACCGTCAGAATAGTAGTATTATGATTAATAAAGAAATGCATGTTCCAAATACTTTTTAACCTGAATTCTCCGATCACGTTGTACATTTACACTATTATTTATTTATTTGTGTGTGTGTGTGTGTGTGTGTGTGTGTGTGTGTGTGTGTGAAAAATTAATGAAAATGTTGACAAACTTTGAAAAGAAAAAAAAGTCTTTACATTTACTCTACGGTACGTATTTTGAACTTGTTAAAAATATTGTCAAATGATTGCCGGTAAGTAAGCCAGGGCCGTAAACTCTCCAAGACAGTGACAGGTGGAGACTGAGGTGTGTGGGCGTAACTTCTGAAAAATAACTTCCTTATAAAGGTTGTGGAATTCAAAAACTAGGGATTGGGTGCTAAACGTTATGATAAATCAGCTGTTTTCATAAAAAACAAATGACCCGAGAGAATTCGTTTAAAATTTTTCAAAATTCCCTTTCATTCAAAAAAGATTTAAAATCTTAAAAGTTGATAATTTGTAGATGTTTACGATGAATTTTAAAGGAAATTTGGAAAGAGCTCATCTTTGGAGACAAAAAAAAAACTTATGTGAATGCATAAAAAAAAAATTCAGCTTAAATAAACTTTAAATTTTGAGTAAGCCTGCTGTTTGAAACTTCCTCAATAGCGCATTCAGCAAACTGAATCCAACATACCACAATTATAATCACATGAAAAAGTAATTTAAGTGTACACTGAATACAAGAATATCCGTTAAAATATTATTAGTTGCCATACGAAGCATGGAAGGGAATTCTAAATTGCACTAGTAATTTCAAGAAACTATTTCCTTCAAAAATTTTGAACTTGATAGGCAGATAAAAACGTTCCACGGGGTGATATTTATATTTGCATGAACAGAACACACGCTCCATTTAAATCTGCAAGCCACGGCAAGACAGAACACAATTTTTAACCTCAAAACTGACTCTTTTATCGAAGTAATCTCAATTTATGCATCGAACACAAAATTACAATGGAAATTTGTAGGTACTTCTAACTGGTACTAATTTCCTTCTTCCTCTCAATGATTCTGAATTTATCATATGGATACGAAGATCCTCCAAATTAATTCAACATACGAAGGGGGGAAAAATTTCTTAGAATAACAACAACACTAAAATTTAGAACTTCATTTAAAGTTTCATATAATGAACCACAAACTCTAATGCAGTGTTTTTTACCAAGAGTCCTAAATATTGATTTCATATAAATACAATATTCGAACATATTTACCTATTATTTTTTTTATTACCTGATAACATAACATTGAATTTTCATTAACTAATTCGTACGTCAACTCTGAAGGGGAAAAGAGTGCAATATGTAATTTTTTTCTTTCTTTTTCTCGTACAATAATATTGCTTATCATGATCCCACAATATAAACCAAATAAGGGATAGCTGAGATCGTAATAATTTAACAATTGAAATAAATTTTAAACATTTTGTGTGGATGTTATAATGCTAATGGGACAAAAAAACTTCAATTCTGCTATGGTCGTAAAAGATACTTAAATTAAAAAGTGCTATTTAATAAAATAAATAAATAAATAAATTTTTTTTAAAATTATTTTCCATTTCGCCAACGTTACATGACTTTCTACTGTAAACTTTTATTTATATTGCAATTTAATTACATCGCATTAGTAACATTGCATTTCTTTAACTTTATATTAATTTACAAAATAATGTATTCTCTTAAAAAAGAAAAAAAAAATTAGTAACTACGAAAAGTCACACTTTTGTAAGTTGCTAAATATTTTAACATTTTACTTGATTTTTCTTATTATTCAATTACCTTTTTCATTAATTTCGAAAATTTTTCTCATTTTTTTTCTTTTAATTTCGATTATAGAACAAAGAATCAGATAAACTACATAAACTCTCGTCAGTGCTATTATTCACCAAAAATTGCAAAAGAAGGAAACATGCGCAACCAGAGAATCACGGACGCTGCAGATGTTGACGTCACTTCGCGGTCAGACAAAGAATTCTGGGAAAGCGCAGTTTTCCATGCGTGGCTCTTTATCGATCGAATGGGGAGTTATGGTGTGTTTTTCTACACAATTATTTCTGGGGAGGAGGCAGCCGTGAATTTCGGAATGGAATACACCGGATGACTATTTCAATGAATACTCATAATATCATTGCATAGGAAAAATATTAATTATGACCAAAATAAAGTACGATTACATACTACAGAAAAAACTGACATGAAAAATTAAACAGTAAAGGTTTTGAAAGAGTGCAATATTTACTTTTTTTCCCTTCCAGTTTTAAATATTCATTATATTCCACATAAGAATCACTAATTATTTTAAATATTTACATTTATAAAAAAATGGAACAAAATCCCCACATATAACTACATATCCTTCGCATAATTTTATCTAAACCTGTGTATATATGCTGAAGAAATAAAACTATCTTAAGCTATAAAATACAAATCCCTCCCCCCTCAAAAAAAAATTTAATATATAAATAAATTGAAACCCTTTCTTGTTATTATAACATACTACTTTCGCCATTACTTGAACAGCTGCATGCAAATTCAATGGTAAAATGAAATACTCATAATATACTAAAAATTCCGTGACTTGCGTCTTTTAATTTTACACTGTGTTAATGAAAATTTCATAGAGCATCTCATACTCCAGATATTACTAATTAACAAATAAACGCATAAACTAATTATTAGGCATTATATAATTCCGTGTTTTTTAACGTTTTTTTATACTTCCAAATTATAATACAGATTATTTCCCAGAGGAAAAATCAAATTACGAATCATGAAACTGAGTTTATTTTTAATTGATATCAACAAAACTATTAGAAACCTTAACAAAAACCTGCTAAAAAAATTGTATTTCAACAACGAGTGGGAGGCAGAAATGGACCAATAACAATGGAGAAAACTAGATTTCGGTGACGATGATTCACACACTTGGCGACAGTTTGAAACAACGAATCGTCTACATGGCCCTAATAGGTATTTACGGCAACCCCTATGCGGAACCAGTTTTCGCTAGACGGCAAAATAAATGATGGCTTCCCTTGTGCTGCGAAGAAAAAGTAATGATGCACCTTCGTTATCCCTTGAAAAAGAAAGTTTATGACGAACTCTAAACGACAGATTCAGAAATTCGAGAAGTGTATTAAAAGCGCAATCACTACAATAATATTAAACGAATGAAAAATGCAATACACAAATTAAAGCGGTATTATTATTACATGTTTTTAGTTCACAGTAACGATAAAAATTGCATTCACGAGAAAACATGGCATAAACGTAATTATTTTCAAATAGGTACTACGGGAAATTAACTAACGAAGTCAGAGATGAAATATATGTTGCTTCAACCTGATAAACATAGTTATTGCGATCACCAGATAAGTTGCACTGCGATTCCAGCGTAATATCGAATCTCTTCTATCTTAAACAAACAACAAAAAAAAGCATAGATAACAAGGAATTTTATCCTTATTTTAATAACGACTAACGTGAGACTACTTACGTAATAGAGAAGAATCCTTATTTGTTAACGAGTTTGGAGAACGCAATTAAGATTAACAAATTCTTCAAATTATCACACAGTGGCTCCCAAAAGTGTTCGTACACTTACAAATTTCAATGAAATAGAGGTCTATCCATTAATTAAAATGAATATTTCAGAATGGGTATTTAATAATAAGATCTATAATCTATTCTTAACAAAACTACATTAAATATTTTGAAAACATAGTAAAACTTTATTTTTCAGGAACCAGTAATCAAAAAGTAACAAAAACTATCTCATAAAAGTCATCGTACACTGAAATATTTTCGGATAAATTCATAATTAAAATTATCGTCTGGCGCTTTATTTTTATTTTTGAATTGTGGTGGCATTCAAAATATCGTTTGGCTTTAATTTTTGCTTGCCTACTCCGTAATATTCTATTTATTATTTAAAAATGGCTCGTAGTCCTAAAGAAACAACAAACAGCATTCGAAAATTGATTATTTTTCATCATAGTAGTGGTAAATCAGTTCGGAATATTGCTAAATTACTTAATTTATCCCATTCTACTGTGCAGTATGTGAAAAAACGCTTTAAAGAAGAAAACTGGATCGAAAACAAGGTAAGAAAAGGCCGTCCGGCAAAGTTAACAAAACGTGATCAGAGATTTAGAATTAGAAAATTTGTGAAAAATTCACGTTTGAGTGCTGTAAAAGTTTCTGCAGAATTCAATGAAACATTTTCTACTCCAATTTCACCTGAAATTTTTTGACGAGTTCTCAGAACAGCTGGATTGCATGGGCCTGCCCATAGAAAATTTTTTGTGAGTGAGAAAAACAGAAAGTTTAGGCTTCCCTTCGCACTATCAATGATAAATAAGCCCCAAACCTATTGGAATAATGTCTTATTTGCCGATGAACATTTTTGGTGCTGATGGGCGTATAATTGTATGGAGAAGAAAAAAATGAGGAACTTAATCCCAAGAACTTAGTAGGAACAGTTAAGCATGCCGGTGGAGGTATCCTTGTGTGGGGGTGCATGTCTGCATCAGGACTAGGAAATTTGGTATTTATTGATGGCATAATGAATCATGCTCTTTTTATAAATATTTTAAGAGACAATTTAAAATTATCAGCTCAAAATTTGGGTATTGGAAACAACTTTGTTTTTTTTTATCAAGATAACGATCCTAAGCACACTGTTCTAAACGTTCGCATCTGGTGTCTCTATAATTGTCCACAAGTTTTGAAAACACCACCTCAATCGCCAGATTTAAACCCAATAGAACATATTTGGAGAGAACTGGAGGTTCGAGTACGAAAACACGACATTCACACGAAAAGCGAACTAAAAACAATTATGATGGAAGAATGGATGATCATTGATGCAGAAATTACAAAAGAACTAAAACAATCTATTCCCAGACGTTTAAAAGTTGTTGTGGATGCTAAAGGACATCCTACTAAATATTAATTTAACGAAAAATTAGAATATTTACTAATATGTTTAGATTTTTTAGAAGTGTACGATGACTTTGTGAGAAAGTTTTTGTTACTTTTGGATTATTGGTTTCTTAAAAATAAAGTTTTACTATGTTTTCAAAATATTTCATGTAGTTTTGTTACGAATAGATTATAGATCTTATTATTAAATACCCATTCTGAAATATTCATTTTAATCAATGGATAGACCCCTATTTCATTGAAAATCGTAAGTGTACGAACACTTTTGGGAGCCACTGTATATGTACGACCAAAAAAAATAAATAAATAAATAAAGGACACGGCATTTAGGATAACAGACTACAAATAAGCTTATGCTATAACGATTCAATCACACAAATTCAATACTCATTTTACCGATATAATCCACAGCAGTCAATGGCTATACAGCTGCAAACATCTTCCCATTACTGTTTGGATTTGCTCATTTTCACAGAACGTGATCAAAACATTCTAAATACTTTAAAGAAAAGTATACAAATAACGAGCAAGCATATTTTAATATTTTCCGTCATAAATAAGAACTTATTTGGTTAGCCATTTTTTTTTCTCCATCTGTTATTGCAACGACACGTTTTTAACTCGAGTGTGATACATACATTAGTTCAAGAAGCAAAATTCCACTTCTCTCCACACAAAATATTATTATTCGATTATACAATAACCTGCACTTTTCACTTGGAAATCATCGATATTATAACGGTTAAAACACTTTCCTGGCGCATGTACTGCATGGATCAAAAATACAATACGAGCCATTAAATACCATTATATAAATAATAAAATATAACCATTTTATTTATATAATGAGGCATTTATATTGCTTACTCGCGTTACAGTGTACTCTTCAAAAACTTTATTCTGCTAAATAATAATTTTATAATTCATTTATACACTTTATACTACGAGTCAAGAGTTAACAGAGGTTTTTCACAATTTTCTTCTGTTTCCTGTGTATTATGTTCTTTTTACTGTATTGGAAATAGAGATTTTATAAAGATGCCGTATTATTTACTATGCATTAAACAGTATTTCACTGTACAAGAAGCGCAATAAAATTAACTTCAAATAAAAATAATCAATTCCATTCGGCTGAAGTTCTGACTGCGTTTAAATAGGAGTAATGAATTTATTTTTTTCGTCGTTTATATCTAAAAAAGTAATTCTGAAATTTAGCGTCAAATACGGAGGCAAAGGATCAGTTTCATGGTACAGAAAAATATAATTCCCTTAACGATTCAACTTCTTTTAAAAGAGAGTTACATTAAAATATCGGGCCCAGGTGGCCCTGTGGTAAGCGCGCTGGCTATCGGTGCTAAGGGTGCTCGGATCGAATTTCGGCGATCTATCGGTGCTGAGGGGGATCGAATCCCGCGTCACTAAAATACCTTCGTTTGTGTCGTCCCTTCATAGAGGGTAATGCTGATCTGCCTATATGGTGCTCCCATAATAAAATGGCCAGCAAAAACTGCGGTGAGTAATGTCTATCCGACAAAGTACCTCCGCATTAAAAAAAATAAAAAATAAATAAAAAATAGTAAATTAAATTAAAATACCGTTTACATCAGTAACACTAAAATTCTAAGGTACTAGAATATGCAAGAACACACGTAAAATTATGTGAATGTTTTCATTAAACAGCAGTTCCTAAGCGAGGATAAGATTGTAGGCTTAGAAAGGGAAAAAAAAATTAAAATACATAGCAGGAAGCCATCATTTCATCTACAGTTAGCTGCATATAGAGTAAGAATGATACGCATCGCGGAGCTGAATAACCGAGCAAAATAAAAATTTGACAATTAGTACTGTCACTTAAATTCGTGAACCAAAACTTTTAAAGAGACTTTTAAACTTTTTTTTAAAGAGAGACTGACGTAATATTTCCCTCTTATTTCACTTTACCTGTAGATGACACACTTTAGATCCAATGAACCGATAATGGAAGTCCTATGTAATGCAAACCGCAAACCTCCAATTTGTCTGTTCCTATTATTTTTATCGTTCAAATGGCAACCTTTATATCTGTTTATACCAGCATTGTTTATCAACCACTTTTGAAACTTAAAAATTGTAAGTCCCGTTGTTTGCGTTAAAAATTAATTCTTTCAAGAAATTATAATTAAATGTGTAATAGAAAAACCTCAGAATCAAATTATAATAAATGCATAACACCTGTTGTATTTAATGCTAAAATTGAAAAGAAAATTTATTAAATTGATCTTCTGATATTCACTTTATAGCAGATAACGTGCGTATGTCTATTTTAAGAAGGTAATCACTGTCTTTCAAGTTCTAACATAGTAAGACTCGAAGCTTTTACAGTTCCAGAGATTTTCCAAACAAAGAAGAAATTTAGAAAAGATTTCCAACACCGTGTTGCCAAGAGATCCATGCCTAAACTTGTTACGAATTCTATAATTTACTAATCTTGCACTAAAAACTAGTTTCAGTTTTTCAGGCCAAGGCCCCTAACAAATACTTCCATAACTAGGTTTTGCCTCCACAATTTTGTTTTATAAAGATAATAAACAAGTGAATATGCAGAACATTTGATACATAAACAGATACAACAGTGAGCAAATAATTTCAAGGTTTCTAGCACGACCATTTTGCGGTAAAACCGGCTAAAAGCATTTAAGGCAGAGGCATCACTTGACATCGTAGAACTTCAAACCTAGCTTTGTAGGAAGGCGTTTAAATAAATAATGCGTACGCTTTAAAACTTCAAATTTTTTTCACGGTTAAATTTTACAGAGCATTAAATAATTGATACATTTCACCACAAAATTACAATTGTTTTTTAAGATTCATTTACACGTACAAGAAACGGAATTAAAAAGTATGACTTTGTCAATGTGTGATAAGAAAAATAATGGGAAATTCCCCACTGGCATTGGAGATTTGCGATGTCAACTAATGATGTTCCTTAAAGCAACTCCCCCCCCCCCCCTTAAGGTTACTAGTATACCGTGAAACGACTGCAGCCCAACTGTGTGTAAAGAACAGAAAATCTCGGGGAGGGGGGAATGTTACCTTCACTTTACTACCTCTACATAAACACTTATGACAAGAACGACACGTAATGGACGCATGTCTGACAGTCATCACGCTAAGTTCCGATTACAGGTTAGTGTTTTTACCATTAATCTACGGAGCGCGGGGCCTACTATTACCAAACATACTATTTTGACCTTTCCGTGGTAACAGTAATTCATTCAGAGCATAAACGAGACGGCACCAACTTTTAAACAAAATACCTAACTCAGTTTCTTTACTAATATTTGAACATGAAAATCAAATTAATGCACTGATTTTCCCACCACATAACAACAAACACGAAAACTCCCGGTCCATTAATTTTCACTCCATCAAGAAGCGAGTAATTGATTATTACAACCTAACATTGATAGCGAGAGTCCTCCAGTTGTACTCCACAGAGCTTCGACTTTTTTTTTTTTTTAATATTTTCTTTTTCTTGTATAAAACGTTATGGAGTAAAATATTTTCGCTCTATGTAACACTTGGATCCTCAAACTTGAGTTAGAGAATACTCGCAGCACAATGCCAAGGAGTTTTCTAGAGGGAACATGACTTTGTCCAAAAACTAATCTGGTTTTATGAAAAGACGCCAAAAAAATATATATTCGGTGGTGACAGTTCTATAAACGTACAACTAAACGTTCAGTATGTAACTGTGGAAGACTACTGAAAATTGACAACATCTGATCTATTGGGTATGAACGAATTTTGTACAGTTGGCTCTCTGTTTAACGACGCTCTACTTAACGACGATCTCTATTTAAAGACGATATTTCCCGGTCCCGGCTTCTCCAACGTTATGGGAAATGTTATTTTTTAACAAATTCTGTTTAAGGGCGATCTCTACTTAAGGACGATTTTTCGCGGTCCGTCGTTAACCAGAGTCGTTAAACAGAGAGCCAACTGTAGTTACATTCTACAGATTTTCAATTTTCGGAACATTTCAAAATCACGGAGCACATTAGAGGTCCGACAATTATGTTTCTCATGATGACATGTAGGTTACAATATTAAAAACAAAATTAAAATGTGTTTTTCATGTCAAATTAAATTACGATCTTAATTAAGAAATGTACATTTCATAAAAGGAAGGATTATAGTATGAATCTTATGTGAACAAAATAAATAATATACATTACGGATAAAAGGGAAAAATATAAAAACGAGTCGACACGTATTGTTCCGCAAAAATTTGAATCAAAATACCTCCACTGAATATTTTAAATAATTAACTGAATTACTTTATAACAAGTATAATGTCTTCGACATGGATTCAGTAAGTTGTTTCTAGTTATTTCTGGCTCAAAATTGTTTACTCGTCTTGCATTTTTAACTTTAATCGCTACTGTTAACAAATATTTTGTTTCATAATTTTAGATTCTAGTCCTTGTAAAACAGGTTCAATGGAGTTTATAATTGAAGAATGACAGGGTAGTGTATATATATATATATATATATATATATATATATATATATATATATATATATATATATATATAACTTCGAAGCCTTTAAGACTGCAACCAGACATGTACATTCAAACTTAAATTCTTTGATCACCACCTTGAAAGAATGGAAAATAGTTTTGCACGGTAGAGCGAGCTAAATACTTGACATTGCAAGTTTGAAATATTAGTTTTTACCAACTTATTACACCTCAATAAATTAATGATTACCGACCAGCTGCCAACGTTTGCCTCCATTTCGTAACTCCACTTTAACTATGTTGTACTTTTTTTTTAAGGGGGGGGGGGGGTGAAGATCTCTTTTTGACATTACTCAATTACAAGGGCGTTCAAACGTTTTGGCTCTGACAACTAACATTTGCTTATTTTACATTCCATGATATACAACAAATCGGATTATTTTCTAACTTGGATTCACAGATAGTTTATATATAATTCTACAGATCTGCAAGAAATGCGGGGATATTCAGCCATAGACTCTGAAAAATTGTTTTGAGGACAGGGTTCATACTCGTTTTTAGAAATCAGTTGTAAAATCACCAAACCTTTAGGGAATATTTAAATCAATAACAGAGCAAAAATCAAGTAAAGAGTAGTATAAATACTTTGCCAACAAAAATACGGCCTGCCTATACATTAACCACTCGTCCGCAAAACTGTTTAAGTGCATATGATGGGGCAGATGTCACGTAAGCTTGGCTCCAAATCTCACCCTAGTTTAAAAGTTAATACAGCAATAGGTACAAAAATTACAATTAATGTACATACATAGGTATATATATATATATATATATATATATATATATATATATATATAAAACTCGTAGGTATGCGGCACAAAAATCGGCGATATTTCTACACTCCGAATGGCAACGGCTGCAACTACCATATGTAAACATTAGTGGCCAACCGCGTGTGTGTAGTGGCTCGACGATAGCACGTAATTTGGTACAATTTAATTTCTGTATTTTACACGTGAATAATTTTAATTTATCCACGAGGTAACTTATTCTTTTGTTCCATCGGTATTTCTAAATGTAAGTAAGAGGACAAACTTTTGACAAAATATGTTTAGACCTATCAAATCCAGTGTTTAGTCATGGATAGTTGTATGTAGGTTTATCTAGAGTCTGTTCTTTTGATTCTGTCACTGTAGTATCTCCTTTTTCTGAAATACTCAACTGTGTATATCAAAAAGTTTGAGGAATATCATATTACTCCATTTTATAAGTGAAGAAATTTTCCCCAAAATTTTTTATTTGGTATGATTAAGTGTATATATCTGAATTGTGAACAATAGTGCATACAGAGAGTGATGTAATCCACATATTTTAGTACTTGCTGGATTTTTTTAGTGAAAAAATTTGTCTCTAACAATTTCTTATTTGATGTAATGATAAGTGTAGCTATCTTAATTTTGAAAAATATTACATACAGAGAAGAATGTAATTTTTTAAATCTTTGTTGTTGGGTTTCTCAGTCTTATCTTTAACTCTGTTCTGAAGAAATGGAAATTCCTATTTTTTTAATCACGATGTTTTAGAATCAGCCTTATAGAGAATTTTGCAATGATTATAAATTTTTTGGCTGAGATTGCACTACCACTTAACAACGTATATTTATGATGACAGGTAATAGTAACATTCCTTACATACGTTTCTTTCGGCTGAGTTGTTTTGCAAAAGAAAATATAAAACTAAAAGCGAAGTAACTACTAATATACGTATGAACTCGGCAATTTTTTTTAATCCTGCAAATTATGAACTCAGCAATATGTACTGCAAGTAACGAAATGACATCGAAAGTTTTAGCTAACATTGTTTTATAATAATTAGCATAAATATGTGGACAAATTTCATCGATACAATTTAATACCCATATCAGTTAGGATCAATTTAATTCTTACAGATGTTTAAACATTGTAAAGAATTCGGAATATGAACATGCCATATTAAAAATTCCATACGCCGGTGACTGAATTGCTGTATTTCCGTTGTCATGATATTAATAATCACAGAAGAATTCTCGTATCTTCATCTCTCGCATGTTGAGCGCTACTCGGTCAAGGTCTGGCAATACGCAAGATTCCAGAGGCAAATACGTAGAACTTACTCTAAACTTAAGGAAGGACTCATGCTGTGTCAATAAAAGTAACGTCATAAACCTCAACAGCAATTTCGTCTGGGCTCTGTGTCAGAATGCCAAGGTATCACCTATCCCTTCAAGCGGTGAAAATATTAGTTAAATTTCTTAATATCTTGTCTGTCTACGAAATCATCAGAAATCCATATATTTTATAGCTCGTCATAAATAAAGTTTTGACGACTCAAAATAATAATAATAATAAATAAATACATTTCTTCCAGATTTTACACGCATATTCTAAACACGACTGCATTATAAATTTTTTTCAAAAATAAAATAGATTGGACAAAATCAAAAGATTCCCCTTTTTAAATTCCAGTCGAAAAATTTGAAACTAACCAAATTTGTCTTTTGAACTTCGATGAATGTACCACTTTAAGATACGATTCAGCGTCAGTAGCTCCGAATAGCTTAATCTAAAGACCACCGTGTTTTGGGAAATCTTGTTTTCTCGCTAAATCTGGCAAAATTTGGACCTTATTTTTTTTGTATTAAAAGATACAAATATTAATAATTACACACATATGGAGCAATTGAGAAATAAACTACGGATTAAAAACTGCACAAATCTTCAATATTACGAAAAAAAAAATTTTTTTTAAAGAGAACTAATATAAATTCTTCCGTAATACGGCGTATTTTTTTTCTTTTGAAATTAAGTGTTATGATTTTAACCCATCCTATTACAAACTGATATTCAAAAATAATTTTGTCATAAACTCGTATGAATAAACAGATTATGCACAGTGAATAACGGTCACACAAGTATGACATATAAGGGTTTAGAAGTAATGCTCCCTACCAATAGCTATATTAAGAGTTTTATTTTAAAACATAATTGATTGCCTTAAAAATACTGGCATATCTTAGATCAGTGGTTCTCAACCTTTTTCAACCCACGTACCCCTTTTTGTGTGTCATTAACTATGCGTACCCCCAAAAAAACACTTTAGTTTTATTAAAATGTGTTATATTAGTTAAAGTTTAATTACGATTAGGTAATTTAAATTTAAAAAAATTATTTTAATGGATATTTTATTACAAGTTTTTATTGATCAGACATATAATTAAAGTCTCAGAAAATAATTAGTGGGAACGCTTGTTTACAAAGTTCATCAATGTTTTGCTCCAGCTTGGTCAAATATAGCCGTAAATCATCCTCAACATTAAGCATGTTTCTATTCTTGTTCTTCAGGTAAGTTAAATTTGAAAATCCTTTTCCGCCCAAGTAAGTTGTCGTAAACCCCAGAAGGTACTTCACAGCAATGTCTGCTAGTTCTTTGTGTCTGCTTGAGGCGATCTGTGTGTTTGCTTGCTGCTTTACTGATAGTTTTCATTTTAAAATCATTACTCAAACTTTTGACACAATTAAATTCTAGCATGTATCAATATAATTTAGTATACTTTTTGGTAGTTAACCGCGTACCCCTTACAGATTTTCACGTACCCCCAAGGGGTATGCGTACCACCGATTGAGAACCATTGTCTTAGATAAACGAGAATTGCCTACACTCTTGTAAAATTGTGTTTGTGCACGCGCATAAGTAAAACTTTTGTGGAAAACCAACGTATTTCATTAGTTACTTTTATACACAACGTTAAATTTTCTTGCAAATATTTTATTCCTTTCAGATGCATAAAAAATGTATAGGGGAGAAATTCGCCGTCAGTTACGGCGGCGGTCAGCAGGTGCCTCTGGTGTGTGTGTAAGTAAATAATTTAATTTACTTTCAAAATTGTATTAATTATAATTAACAATTTTTCCCCCGGAGTTGTATCTTCAACTGTAACATATTTATAACAAATTCAATAATTGCGCCACTACATTTAATACTATTTTGATATTTCAAACGTTATAAACTAGTCTCAGTATGTTGTTTGTCGAAGCATCGCAGCTATAGAGCCGACAATTACGGTCCAAGCTTTTATCGATTTTCAGAAAACGTAACTTCGCCTCTAGTGTCAAGTGATTTATGCGGTTTACGGAGACACGGCAGCTCTTGAGGTTTTGAAGGATTGTTCCAGGGCCAAGGTATGTCAATCTTAAGAATAAATAAAACCTTTCAGAAATAATCAATCTTTCGGCGTTAACGTCAAAATTGTTATTTTACTTGTATACTTAATATACTAGTAACTTTATTCTAACACATAAACTTAATTCGATTTTCTTTGAAGAGGTAGATATCAATATGAAACTTCAAAACTTGCCAATTCATTTTCCTATCGCACAATTTTAGAACTGCAGCACCCGTAACTTGCGGAGTCCTCCAGTATTAAGATATTATTACGAATTTAAACAAACTTCAATTATACTCTGAGATGAATTTTCGTTATGAGATAATTTTATTAAGATCTATTCGAGTTATTGAGAATTCATTAACCTGAATATTTAGCACATGCTTCTGAGAAGTATCTACGCTGTTCATCAGTAGAAACCATCCTTTTATCCACATTGCTCCAAAGATTGGTGTACACCACAGAAAAAAAATCGCCAAACGGTAGCTAAATGGAAGTACAGCCTTGGAAGTTTTCTACTTTTCGATAACCCCTGGTCGGATCGTTATCTAGTTTACAAAGAATCCACGCTAATTTCGATGGTGCCTGGAAATACTATGCGGTAATTTGAATATCTTAATTACTTGTGTAGTTCGGATCTATTAGGTAATTTAAGAATACAAAATTAATACTTCCTTATTTTAAAAAGTAACTTGTCACAACTCAACAAAGGATGTTTTGAGTTGACATTTTTAATTGATTTACGTGCTGCATATTTCAGACGACATGCGTAGAAAGATATGAAATGAACCCACATTTCATTTAAAATTAATGATTAAATACCATAAAAAATATTCCGACTTTGCAGTTATAATAGAGTATCGTTTTAGTCATTTTATGGGATGTTTCTCTGTCACTCTTTCATACGTAGTTTTGTTTCAGCAACTGAGGAAAAGAATTACTCCAAAAGTGATTGCTCCCCCTTTTTTTTCCTCCTTAATTTTTCCCCGGTAAAAATTTATTGCAAATTTGAATATCGTCGAAGGAAAAATAAAAAAAATTTCAGGTAGTCTCTTCTTACGAAAACTACCGCAGGTTATTAACATAGGATTACTTATCGTTCCTTACCTCTTTTGTATGTATATATGTATGTATGCGCTATGTCTTTATGTATCTATATATATTATGTACGTATATAGATATAGATACATATATAATGACACATATGTATGTCAAAATTTTGACTCATTTTGGTACTTTTCTGTTTTAACTATTTACTGCTTGCCCAAGCGATACAGACTGAGTTTGGCGCGCTGCCAAAATTATAACTCGCGAAGTACTGACGGACGGTTTTAGCGTCTGAAATTTTGCTGTCAGGAGGATCGTTATGGAGGAACGTAATCCTAAATAATAACGTAATCCGAAATAGATGCGAATGAATACGAAATTTGCCGATATGAGTGAATAAATGCGAAAATTATTTTTTTGCTTCTTTTCGGCGAAAACTCTGTGATAAACGGCTTTTTAAGCGAAATTAGGTAATAGTAGTGATAATTTATTAACATAATTGCTTATCTCAGACCATCCACGATCTTAGATAAGCAATTGATTGATTGAATGACAGGGCCCGATTATGAACGGTGGGGGCCCGATTTGCCCATGCGATAAAAAGGCCCTGTTGAATGATTTATCTGAGAGATCGCTCGAAATTTGCTTATTACTTATTGCTGAAGACTTAGGAAGAGAATGTTCAGACTACTACAATGTTAGCTAAGAACTAAGTAAATAACTAAGAATTTTGATACTTACACCTTACCAAGTACGTAAAATTGTGATTTTTTAAAAAAATAAATGCGAAAATTTTGAATATATATATATATATATATATATATATATATATATATATTGTAATTTCTTTTTTTGCGAAATTTGGATATTTTTTATGCGAAATTTACGTACCCCTAATCATGACTATTTACCCAATAGATAGATATCAGCCGAAAATTATCAAAGTTGTTAAACTATGAAACATATGTAGATATTGTTCTCCTTTGAAGTATACAATTATATACTCTCAGAAACTAGAACATAAGTACACGGGAATACGAAGTTACTCATCGTCATAAACTCTCTTTAAAATGGAAATATCCTCGACGTCCCTTAAAGCTGCTATATCTCTTATAGGTAGAAGCAAAAAGTCAAGAACTTCAGTACAAACCCTTTATATCTGCTGCCTTAAGACTTAGATACTGCCACGCTCTATAGAAGTAGTCGACTGAGGTACATACATATGATTTCGACTCCATTTAACCTCAAATGTGGATCAAATATCTCTGAATAATTTATCTAGCTAGGTACACCACATGTTGTTAGTATTTCCCCTTTGAATACTGAGGGGCGAGGGAACGGAACTACGCACACTAGCCCCTCACTGCGTAACTTGTCGTTTGATCCCTTTCAAAAGGTGTTGCACCTGCTAAAACAGGCCAACAGATTCTTTCATGGTGAAGACAGTATGCATTACATTGAAGACCATAAATCAATCTTCGCCATCTTAAAACTAACACAGGCTTATTCATTGTTCTCCTGTCAAAACACGGTGTTTTGCGCACTGGGTTCAACCAGCCCTTCTGTAGCCAGTATGAAAGAGAATGATATGCTTTGCAATAGATTATGGCCCTTCTTTTTCAACTGTCTGTTGTTATCTTTTTAAACCCTACAAAAAAGGATTCTGTATTGTTGTCGAATTCAGTATTCCAGGAAATGGGAATTCCATGAGATGGTCAGGGCCGCCCAGAGACTTTACGGGGCCTGGGGCAAACTTCTGTTGGGGGCCCCAAGAAATCTGATTAGTCGAATAATTTTTTTTAAATTTTTTTTTTGGGGGGGGCCCATTTTTTCAGGAGATTATTTTGAATTTTGAAGTACGATACAAGTTTCAGAATTTTGTTTCGGAGGAAATCTAATAAATAATTTTTTTTAAAATTTTTTGGGGCCCCTCCGGCAGTTGGGGGCCTGATGTAAAGTGCCCCAGTTGCCCCCCCCCCTCTGGCGGCCCTGGAGATAGCCATAATAGCCATATAGTAAGGCTTTGGGTACCAAGTCCCCAGCAAGCTAGCCTTGTCGTACTGAACTTGGGCGGACAATTGTCTGAGAAACATTGTAGTTCTAGTGGTCACATCAGTGAAGTAAGGTGTGAAAGTTTTGGATATGTACACCCTTCCCTCACAATATGTGTCTTCAACCTGTGGGTTCACCTGAACTTGTTTATGACATTTTGGATTACAGGAAATTAAAATTCTAAAAAGGCTAATTATCTGTAAATAAAGCACAGAAAGAAAGCATAGAATGAAAATGAAACTTCACTCGGTGCTTTTCTGCCAGCTAATCTACCGTTATACTTTACGTCGGAATAGTTCGTAGTGAATACATAAGGAACTATTCACTATTATACAAGGACTCACATCTTATAACCCATCCCGGAACTGTAACTTACCCAGATCAAAATGTAACTGTCTATAAACTATTTATTGATAATTGTCTTGGTTCTTACTTTTGGGAACGAGAATGAATGAAACAAATCCCAAGCTAGATTGGACACCAAATTATCGAGTTTTTACAAATATCACAAAATCAAGATGAAAAATACCCTCTTATTTTTAAGACTACAATGACATGCATTTCTGCTGCAATGTGAATGAATACCTTATTGACAACGAAAATTAATAACTTCAAATATAGTTTTAGACAATGTATTTTTTTTCCTGGTTCATATAAAGTATATTGCTACGCACATGCCCTCGGCAATTTATTTGGGACACGGTCCTCATAACCTAACGTATTTATTAAAAGTGGCTCGTAAAAGACTACGAAATTTGATGTTATGGCCTTCATTCTAAAAGACTACAGATCTCTCCCCCCCCCCCATTAGTCACTGTTCTATCAGACTAGACACGATGAGTTCGCGACACAGTATCAACTACACCTTCCATATATTAGCATAATCTGGTCGTCTATTTACTATATTGTATAATGTATCAACTCGCTTGCGCTATATTCGTCTGGAAACTGTACCCGAGAAACTTTGAAGCAGTACATATGTCCCTCAAATTCCATTATTTTGATCCTAACAACAACAAAGCACAGCAATCACAGCAATTTTTGGAATTAAAATCCAAAGTAATATTAAAGCGTTATTCCTTTTTCATTTATTTATTTTTACATTAACCAAAATATAATTTTAGTCATAATTTCAGTCGTTCACATTCTAAGAATGATCACCTGACGTTTTATGCTAATCTGGTGATATAATATTTAGATTCCACATTCTTAAATAACGCGCGATTGGGTTGGTTGTTTGCTTGGGTGGCTGAGAACGCTACGGTCAAATTTTGCTATACAAGGGCTAAAGACCGCACACGCGATTGGGATCAACAACGCTATGAATATATGAAATAAGTCGTTTTATCTCAATTAAATGACTAATATTATCAAATAATTATAAAATTATATAAAATAATTATCACCAATTGGAATCGACAACACAAAAGGTATAAAAAACTATTGCCAGAGTAAAAACGAATGGATGAATTCCGGAATGTCCCAAAACATTACAAAACGCTACCTTTAATAATTTATAATCAATCAGTACGACCTAATATTACAACACAAAAAAGTAACCTCCATTCGAAAAGAGTGTTCGGAAATATTGCAGCCCTCAAAATGAAATTAAGCCTCTGAACCAGAAATCTTGCTGCCCCAAATCCTAGCTGGAGAAAATCACACGAGGTTTGTTTGCATCAGCATATTATAATGCGGTCGATACTTTTAGGGCCGAAAATTAAAAATATTCTGAAGGGGTACTGTTATAACCCTTCTGCAGCGGGACTGGCATATATCCGGATTACGCTTTTGTATGGTAGGACGGAAATGCGTTTGTTAAAACCGCAGGTATTTATTTCCTGGCTCTCTCCGCGGCAGCCAGCCGTATCTCCCTTGATTTTAATTTCCGATCATGCGTCCTGATTATGTAATACATTTCCAGCACATTTCTAGGAACAAATAAATTTCACGTTTAACATGTGAAGATAGACAACTCGAGTACCCTTTGCAATAACGATTTTCAACGAGGCAAGAAATTTAAAGCACGCTAACTTCCATTTTAATAGTAACAATTTATTTTGAGATTAACAATTAATGTGCACGTTTTCAACATTCAAAACACTATGGACAAAACAAGTCTATTTCTTAAGATAATATAGAGTTTTAAATTACTGATCTGCATATTAAATAACTTCATCATAATTACATTCTAACAAAAGGAAAGAATTTCGGGAGTGAGAGAGTTGAGTTGAGTTGGTTTGGTTTAGAGCGCTGCGGTTAATTTTTGCTACGCAAGACCTAATTAATTAGACCAGGACCTACGATTTAAAACCGATTCCAAACGACTACAAATACCCATGCCAGCAGGGGAAGTTGAATCCACAGGATCGGGATAGGATTGTTTTATCACGAAAAGAAAAAAAAAATTTTTTTTAAACACTGTAAATTATAGGTTTAGTATTAAGAGCTACCAACCAATCGTATTCATGCAAAAAATTCCATAAATCCGAATGTCACATCTATAAGAAAGTCAACCTTCCTCTTTAGTCGATAATAGTTCCTCCAACTCATAATCCACAAAGACTCTCTAAAACCGCGTTCTAGAATTTAAAAAAAAAAAGAAAAAAAATAAAAAAAAAAAAGAGAGAGAACCTTAAACAACAGGCAAATCCCTCATCGCGAAAAGTCAAAGAAAGGGAATTAATGCCCTTACCAAGTAAAGTAGATAATGGCCTTCCTATTGTTTTCCTTTTAAAGAGGAAGATAAAACGATTTACATAGTTCAAATTTATAGTTCGATAAAGTCAGTTATGCTTCCAAAATAACGTATGAAGCGGCCTGAAAATTTACTTTAGAATTATACCTATTATATCCTCGATTTAAAAATTATTCTTGTAAACAAACAAACAAACAAAAAAAGTTTAGCATTAGCGCACTGAGGCTATATTCTAAACGTGAAACACTATAGTTAAAAGGCTTAACGCCGTTTTCTGTTGATACAATGAAATAATTTTCGGTCAATACAGTACTTTAAAAAGAAACCCTAAATGTAGGGAAGTGGCCCTATTTGGTAAATCTTTATGGAAGTTAATAGCAAGATTTTAAAGATAATTTTGAATAGTGGGGAGATTTATCTCCCTATAAATGTCAACATTGCGAAAATACCATGGAGAGTTAGTGATTTCCTGAATAGTCATGTTTTGAGCAACAGCCAGAATTTTAATGTTGGAATCCGCTGCATACGACCAAACTGGTCCAGCATACGTAAGTAAGGGTCTTAAGAAAGATTTATAAATGAGCATTTTGTTACTAAAGTTCAATTCCTTATTTCGGGCAATTAAGGGGTAAAGCTGTCTTTTAGCA
This sequence comes from Dolomedes plantarius, assembly GCA_907164885.2. NCBI lineage: Eukaryota > Metazoa > Arthropoda > Arachnida > Araneae > Dolomedidae > Dolomedes > Dolomedes plantarius. Next base: position 34,052,291 of record OU015502.1, read on the forward strand.
TTACGAAATTTATTACTATTATTAATGATATGTTGTTTCCAAGTGAGTTTTTATCAAGGGTTAACCCTAGGTATTCAACAGTGTTTCACCAGGGAATAATGGTGGAACCAATTTTAATATTACAGTTAGCATAGGCTTTATCGAATTTATGAGTGAACATAGTGGCAATGCACTTATCAGAGTTAATTTTTATTTTCCATTTAACGAGCCAGGATCTAATAAGGGCAACGTGGTCATTAATAGCTTTGACTGCATATTTATGATTATGATTACAGGCAAAAATAGCTGTGTCGTCTGCAAAAATAGCAATTTCGGTCTTTATGTACTGCGGAATATCGTTAATGTAGATATTAAATAAGGTTGGACCAATAAGAGAACCTTGAGGAACCCCAGTAAAAATGGAATAGGGGTCGGATAAAGAATTATTGATTTTTACTTGAAAGGTACGATTACTTAAGTAGGATGAGATAATTTTAATAAGCTGGGGGGGGGGGGGAGTTGTAGTTGATAAGCTTATGGATGAGACCATCAAACCATATTCGGTCGAAAGCGCATGCTACATCCAGAAAAAGGCCAGCGGAGGACATTTTATTAATTTTAGCTTGGGTTAGGATCTCAGTAATACGGTAGGCCTGATGTGGAGCAGAAAGAGATTTACGAAGACCGAATAGGGAATAATGATGTTATTGGCTTCCAGATGTTTGTTGATTTCGAGGGCGAGAAATTTTTCAGTAATTTTGCTAATGGTGTTTAATAAACTTATAGGACGATAACTATCGGGCGAGGGAGGGGGTTTACCGGGTTTGCGACCTGGAACAATAATGGAATTTTTCCATTTAGGAAGGAAATACTCAAATTTTAAAATATAGAAATTATGAGAACGGTAATTTTGTAGATATAATGAGGAGAGAGATGCTTAAGCATAGTATGAGTGATGCCATCATCTCCAGGGGACTTCCTTCTAGGGAGAATTTTAATAATATCTTTAATGCCAACAGGAACAATGTAAGGGGTGGGGCTATCGTGAGGCGTATTATTAAAGATATCCAAATTAGTCTTGACAATGAGTGCTGGAATTTTGAGGGGAGTTGGGAGCAAAATATTGAGAAAGAGTTTTAGCAATAAGGTTACATTTTTCGAGTTCAGTGCTAGCATGAGAATTGGAAATGTATTAATTCAACGCAACGCGGTAAGGTAAAATTCCAAAAAATGACAACTACGAAAAGATATCAATTGAAAGACCTGATCATTAAATAATAGTGTAAACGTTATAAATTACGTAACGTGGACAAATATTTTTTACACTTCAAAAGGAAGAGTTATTCGCATTCAGCATAAAAGGCCAGTGTCAATTTTTCTCGGAAGAAAAATAAAGTATGTTTACGTATAAGTATATTAAATGTTAAAAGTATGCGTTTAAAGTATTTTAATCATGGTACACTACTACTGAAATTTAACATTATTTAGAGAATTTCTTTATTTCTTTGAGTACAAACAATTGTTACTTTAACTAAGTGTGTACGAGCATAAGGCATTAGTATAAAAATCGAACAAAGAATCTGCACTCGCATTTCTTTAAACTTGACCATAAATTTACTCTATGATATTCATTTTCAATATCAGGAAAAGGAAAAAAAATACACTTCATCTCAAAAATATCATATCGGGATTCAGTAAAACAGGTGAAGGAAATATTACCTATAATCACTGCAGTATCTAGTATTAGGACCTCACCACCACCAATCAGCATATAGTCTTATTTATGAGGCAAATAGACATATGTCACACATATCGGGGAAATAGCTTGACAGGTGAAAGGAGACGATAATGCAAAGGTTACGATGCTTTAGTGATTGTACGATAATAAGTGTGCGCACATATATATATATATATATATGCGCATACATGCATATGCAGCACTGTATATGTATGTATGTATATATATACATACATACATATACAGTGAAACACCGATTTAACGATTTCCCGCATATAACGTCATTTTTCACCAGTCCCAATTTATTTCCTATACTTGTAATGTTAAAAAATCCCGGATTTAACGTGTTCATTTTTAAATATTTCCCGCATTTAACGTTTTTTCCAGGGGAGGCGGGGGGGGGGGGGGGGACTCAATGAAATTTTCCTAAAATAATCAAAAATTGTCATGAAAATTTTAAAGCAAGCAGATTTAATGCAGCGAAATGGGGAAAAGATGGGAAAACTGGCTAATAAAAAAGAAAGAAAAATAGGAAATTGTCACCATTTAAGGAATTCCTTTTTCAGTGGTTCAATAAAGTTCATATAACAAGCATTCCTATAAATGGTCCCGTTTTGAATTAGAAATTGCTTCTAAACTGAGAATTTAAGGATTCACAGCATCAAATGGTTGGACAGACCGCTTTTAAAAAAAAAGGCAAAATTTATCATACAAGTCTATTTGTGACGAGTCTGCTGGAGTCGGTTCTTCGCAAACTGGACAGACAAATGCGCTTGCAGAAACGTAAGATTATTTTGTTTGTCGATCAATGTACAACCCATGTTAAAAATTTAAAATTACAAAATGTGCCAATTGTACAAGCATATATCAACCTTGTGATTTGGGGATCATACGATCGTTCAAATGTAAGGTTTAGAAACCAAGATTTGAAAAACTCCCTTCTTAGTATAGAATTTGGAGGCAGGAAAAAATCGAGACACGTTCTAGAATCTCTTCATATGATTTCTTCAGCGTGGGGAAATGTATCTCACGTCCTTTTGCAAAATCTGGTTGTCCGGAGGACAGTGGTGATGAATATGAGTACGATGAGAGAGAAACGGGTGATTTCTCTTCTTGCTCATACATAGATCTCGAGAATTATCTACATTGCAATTCAAATAGCGTGACACCAGAGTTTCCGATTCTAAGTGATTTAATAGACTCAGAATTGGATAGTTCGGACAATGATGGGGAACATGGAAATCCTTCTGCGACAGAAGCCATTCAAGCTTTGAAAACAGTGGAAACGTTCCTTTCAAATAGGGAAGGTCAAGAAAAAAGCTTACTAAACTCCTGTTGAGAATACGATTTGTGCTATAAACAGGACGCTAAGTGAAATAACCGATTTATTTAAAGCATAATTTAGAAAACTGATGTCTAAACGATTGTAAATGGAAAAATAAAAAGGTATGTTACCTAAATTAGACTTTATTTTATGCTCAGTGTTTTGTTTTTGGTCTTATCCCGATTTAACGTCATTTTTTATGGTCCCTTAATAACGTTAAATCGGGGTTTCATTGTATATAAATATATATACAATTTGTGTGAGCATTTATATGAAAAAAATACACACATAAAGCCTATAAGTTTGTCATCTTAACAAATGAACTGCGCTCGAAATTCAGTAGTGAAAGAGAAAGATAAAATACTTACAATAATAAAAATAACGAGAATAATACTCTCGCCTTGCCAAACAAACACAACACACACTAGTATGTTCGTCAGATAAACGTCTATGTGTCAGATATATTATTTGTTAAACACCCTATCGATGCTGGGGGGCAATAAATTATTCAAAAAGTAAAGTAGTTTTAGCGCTTATACGGGGCTATAACCGCTATAACGGGGTTCGACGGTACAGTCGAACCCCGTTATAGCGAACCCGGTATACAACGAACGAAAATTTTAGTCCCGACGATTTCCTATTGAACTGAATGCTAATTTATCCTCTTATAGCGAACCTCCGAAATCTTAAATATCGGCTATAACGAACCTTTTTTTAGAGTTGAAGATACAACGAATATTAAGAGGACGATGATGACGATTTACCTATCGCGATGTGAATAGAAAAGCACAAAATTTCATCATTCTCAGATTGTGACATACAATTGTTCGAAACATGTGATGATGAAGTCCTATGTGAAAATCCGACTGATGAAAATATTATGGAAGAAATTAAAATTAATCATTCTGAAATCGAAGATTCTGCATCTGATGCTGATGAAGAGGAACACATAAATTAAGAAATCCCCATCATCTCAGATGCTAAGGTGGAGCAAGGTATATTGAGTTTGTTGGAGTGCCATAAGCAGCGATACGTGTAATTAATAAATTTTTGTCTACACAAATAGTGGAAGAAAGAGTGTTGGAGTCATTTGAAGTATTGGACAAAGAAATTCATAAAATGTTTTTTTAAATCGGCATCACGTCAGCAGAAGATTACCGATTATTTCTGTATCAAAACAGTGAGCAACAATTAAAGATAAAATCAATTTATTTCCATTTGTCTTCATTTTTAGTAAACTTAATTACTATTGTGTTTGTTCAATGTAATCGATTTTAGTCAAATAATATTACCTTTATTTTTATTTAATTCATTAATGATCATTACTAATAGATTTTATCATTTTTTAATACATCATTATCGAATACACATAGCAACTAATGAGATATACATTTTGTGAACTCGAACATTTTACTTAACGGTTCGGATATACCGAACAAAACGTTTGGTCCCTTGAAGTTCGTTATAACGGGGTTCGACTTACCACATGAATAATGGTGACTTTGAATAATGGTATACCGAACGTGGAAAGATGAGCAGGAAACAACTACAAGGTGCACCCATAACGTAGGCGGACAATTTTTTATAAACAAGAAAAATATTACTCACTTTCAAATAAATTTATCCCCTTAGAATTAATCACCAAAGGAGTTCATACAATTTTTCCAATGTTTCTTCAAGTCATCGAAACACTGTTTATAGGCGTTGGAACTAACCGTTCGCAAAATACGCGTAACATTTGATATAATATCCGAGACGTTTTCAAATCTCTGTTCTTTCATGGATTTTGCATTTTTTGATTACAAAGGACTTATTCACCACGAATTTGTTCCTGAAAATCAAACAATTAACCAGTATTTTTACAAGGAGGTGCTTTTTCGATTAAGAAACATGATAAGACGAGTTAGGGAGGAACAGTTTGATTCTGGGCAGTGCTTTCTTTTACACAATAATGCTAGGTCCCATACAGAAATTTCTGTACAACAATATCTTCTAAGCATTCAATTACAGTGATAAATCACCCACCCTATTCTCTCGACTTATCGCCAGCTGATTTTTTCCCTTTTTCCGAAGCTTAAGATGGTCATGAAAGGACAGAGATTTGAAAACGTCTCGGATATTAAATCAAATGTTACGCGTATTTTGCGAACGGTTAATTCCAACGCCTATAAACAGTGTTTCGATGGCTTCAAAAAACGTTGGAAAAATTGTATAGACTCCTTTGGCGATTTTGAAGGAGATAATTATTACTCATCTTCAAATAAATTTTTCTCATTTATAAAAAATTGTCCGGTTACTTTATGGGCGCACCTTGTATGAAGAGCATAAAACCTTCAGTACTGCTTAAATTTCTCACATTATATCCAGGATTAGGTCAGGATTCCGCAAAAGTTATTCAGCTCACACCTACTTTGAACTCAAACTTTCGTTCCCAAAGAATGAAGAAATGGTCGATCTATGTCCGTAAGATATGTTTCGAACGAATATACACTGGCTCCCAAAAGTGTTCGTACACTTACGATTTTCAATGAAATAGGGGTCTATCCATTAATTAAAATGAATATTTCAGAATGGGTATTTAATAATAAGATCTATAATATTTTCATAACAAAACTACATGAAATATTTTGAAAATATAGTAAAACTATTTTTAAGAAACCAATAATCCAGAAGTAGGGGGGTTACCTCTGGAGAGAAGATCCCCGAGAAACTGGTCACTTGGGGAGAGTTCTTTTTTGATAAGGGGTGAACGTTAAAGCGAAGGTCAACGAGAGAGGAGGAGATTGTCACCAAACATCCCCCACTTTTCGCCAAATATCAGCATTTGCCCCAAGGTAGAGTCAAACAGGTGTTTTTCTGCCGATGAGCAATGGTTTACTCTAAGAAAAGGCAGTGTTTACAAGAAACAGATGGGGAGAAATACGCATCTGCAGTTACAATTAAAAGGAAATTTTAAACACTATATTACCTATTGGAACTATTATACCTTTTGGAATATTAATTGTCGTGATGTGCTGAATAATCTGAAATGTTTAAATGCTGATTTCTGAAGTCTTATTTTCTAAGGTATAAATTTGCAGCCAAGCAAAACACCTTTTCCGTTTTTATTAACTTTTAAACTGACCAAAAATATGGCTAACAAAAACCAAGTTATGAGAAAATATTTCAACGAGGAGGAAATTAAAAGTTTGACGAAAATTTTCCTTATTCAAATTGCGGAAAATGGGAAATTTTTATAGTGTTGATAAAGTTAATTGTGAATTTTCATTAGAAGAGGTCATTACGGTAGCACACTTTAAAGGGCAGGGCCGACCTTGCCAATTGAACCTATTTGATCTGGAAAATTAAAAATATGTCTAAACTGAAATGGCTTTAACATATGAACTGTTATTCTTGAAAGTGGTATAAGTCCATTTCTTCATGTATCGAAATATTTAAAGGTTTGCATTTGAATGAATTTAAAAATATTGGCAAACGCTAATCAATTCGAGTAATGTTTTTAACCCTATACACCTTTTAAATTTAATTATGAAATAATAATTATTAAAATTATTTTTAAAAAATAAACGATTGATTTTTTTTAGGCTCCAAATAGACTTACACCACTTTCAAAAGTAACATATTATAAAAAATAAAAACGAGTGGAAATTCAAGTCCTTCAAAGTAGCTTTAATTTTCATATTTAGCAAATTGCATTTTTGACACGTATCTTCATGTGGATGATGAAAACATAAATTATTCTAAAAAATTTTCCTATATATATTTGCTCGCTGAGAAATGTTCTATTGTTTTCTTCACACTTTTCGACATACAAGTTGTATGTTTTTCTTAAGTTCTAATGAGATATAAGTTTTTAGAACTCAGGAATTTTCTGTTTGGATTATTAGAACGTGTGTAATGGCTTTCATAGCGTAGAAATATTTTCAAAGATAAGATCTATTTCTTATTATAGTTCAATTATATTATAAAATTTTAAAATTTTGTCCCAATTTAATCTTTAAATGCAATTTTCTCAGTTTGTAAGATTTTATGCTTTGCCGCAACATTTCTCAGAAACTGATAAAGCATTTTCTATAAAACTAGGTAAATACATTCATTTTGATGCAAGGAATAATGTATACTTCAAATTTAGTATTTTTAATTGCATTAATTATTTAAAATTAACAAGATTTCTATCAAAAAATGCATTTTTTCAAAATTTTGTAATTTTATTTTATATTTAAAAAAATTAGGTTTTTAATTGCTTAGACTCTACAACCAATAGTTTTGCTACAGTCTTGCGCGCAATAGATGCAAGCAAAAACACAATTTTAAAATTTTCATCAAACTTAAAAATTAATTAAAATATCACTTGTAGAACATTGAAATAATTATGCTACATAGAACATATATTAAGCCTTCAGTGGCAAAAATTTCATGTATTTATGTTTTATAGAGAATGAGAAATAAAATTAAATGTGACTTGATGCTAAATTGCACCTTCAGTGAAAAAGTAACACTCCTCAGACCTTAAATGAAAACAAAATTACCGAAAAAGATCACGTCTCCTTTGGGAAAAGAAAAAATAACAGTTGCAAAGCCCAAATACCCTGAAATCTGTATCTATAATAATTATTTTTTGTATGACCCGGTATTTATAAAAATAAACACGACTCTAAATTTTATTGAGGTTTTCTGAAACCCCCTTACATTACTTCGGGAAATAGTAAGTAATACGATGCAGGGTAAAAAGTCCCAAAATACGTTGATTACATGAAAATGGAAATCAAAACATGCGATTGTTTTCTTAAAGCCTAAATATTTAAAACCTTCATAATTTTCTTAATGCCCAAAGAGCGATAAATACTTGCCGCTAGAAATGGTATTGGGGTATTGATTATCCCCGACCCCTCATTTTGAGAATCGACCTCCCTGAGGCGGCAGCCTTCAAACCGGTCTCAGGTCTCTTCTGAAGGGAGGTCTGCAGTAAAACTTTATTTTTAAGAAACCAGTATTCAAAAAGCAAAAAAAACTTACTCACAAAAGTCATCGTACACTGAAATATTTTTGGATAAATTCATAATTAAAATTATCGTCTGGCGCTTTATTTTTATTTTTGAACTGTGGTGGCATTTAAAATATCGTTTGGCTTTGAATTTTTGTTTGCCTACTCAGTAATATTCTATTTATTATTTAAAAATGGCTCGTAGTCGTAAAGAAATAACAAACAACATTCGAAAATTGATTATTTTTCATCATAGTAGTGGGAAATCAGTTCGGAATATTGCTAAATTACTTAATTTATCCCATTCTACTGTGCAGTATGTGATAAAACGATTTAAAGAAGAAAATCAGATCGAAAACAAGGCAAGAAAAGGTCGTCCGGCAAAGTAAACAAAACGTGATCAGAGATTTATAATTAGAAAATTTGTGAAAAATTCACGTTTGAGTGCTGTAAAAGTTTCTGCAGAATTTAATGAAACATTTTCTACTTCAATTTCACCTGAAACTGTTCGACGAGTTCTCAAACAGCTGGATTACATGTGCGTTCTACCCGTAGAAAAGTTTTAGTGAGTGAGAAAAACAGAAAGCTTAGGCTTTCCTTCGCACTATCAATGATAAATAAGCCCCAAACGTACTGGAATAATGTCTTATTTGCCGATGAACATTTTTTGGTGCTGATGGGCGTATAATTGTATGGAGAAGAAAAAAATGAGGAACTTAATACCAAGAACTTAGTAGGAACAGTTACAAATGGCAGTAGAGGTGTCCTTGTGTGGGGGTGCATGTCAGCATCAGGACTAGGTACTTTGGTATTTATTGATGGCATAATGAACCATGCTTTTTATATAAATATTTTAAAAAACAATTTAAAATTATCAGCCCAAAATTTGGGTATTGGAAACAACTTTGTTTTTTATCAGGATAACGATCCTAAGCACACGGCTCTCAACGTTCGCCTCTGGTGTCTCTATAATTGTCCACTATCATCTCAAACCGCCTCAAACCGCCATCCATTCGGTTTGAGGCGAATCTTCAAAGGCGCGAGGGACTCCATAAAACCACCTCTCGGCGACGGGACCAATAAATCACTGCTTTCCCCTACACATCACTCTCTGTTTCGCGAATGTGTGCTTGCAAGGTCACAGGAAAAGCGAACTAAAAACAATTATGATGGAAGAATGAATGAACATTGCACTAGTTCTTTTCTAATTTCTGCATCAATCTATTCCCACATGTTTAAAAGCTGTTGTGGATGCTAAAGGATATCCTAGTAAATATTAATTTTATAAAAAATTAGAATATTTACTAATATGTAGAGATTTTTAACAGGTGTACGATGAATTTTGTGAGATAAAGTTAGTTACTTTTTGATTATTGGTTTCTTAAAAATAAAGTTTTACTATGTTTTTAAAATATTTCATGTAGTTTTGTTAAGAATAGACTATAGATCTTATTATTAAATACCCATTCTGAAATATTCATTTTAATTAATGGATAGACCCCTATTTCATTGAAGATCGTAAGTGCACGAGCACATTTTGGAGCCACCGTATGTGTGTGTGTAAGTAACGATAGCGCCCTACCATTATTAGTTGTCTTAGGAAATCTAACGCATATTTTAAATTATCCTCTCTATAAACACAGCCCCTATTCCAAATTGCGACCTAGAATTAACGCACGCACGGAACATTAAAGTTATTTTTAAACTCTAAGGGCCTGTTCACATAGGAGTCCGTTGCGTAGCGTTAAGGGATAGATGACGTTGAGACGAAAATAAACCAATCATAGGCGTTAAAAATTTCATTGCTAATCGTTTGGAGGCCTATGATTGGTTTATTTTCGTCTAAACGTCATCTTTTCCTTAACGGAACGCAACGGACTCCTATGTGAACAAGCCCTTACTAACTAATCGCATGATTCAGAAGGCGCGAGTTCCCCATCACCAGTTCGAAAAATCATGCGACTTTGACTCATACCTTCACATGGTCAGATCGGATGTCCGTTTCTAACCAATTGTAGAATTCTAAACGCCTAGCGTCAAAATGAGGAACACCTTAGTATAAAATGTTGCGCAGAGGATTTTCGCGCGCTTCCCTGATTTTTTTCCTTGCTCTCTCTCTTTCTTCTACCTCTTGCCCACGTCCTGCTTCCAGCCATCCTATGATGGTAACAACTTATATATAAAGCAGAAACGGGAAATGGGTCGTGTGTGTATGTGTGAGTTACAAAAACTCAAGAACCGTGAGCCCTACTTTGATGAAATCTATACAGTTTAATGTTCTTGGAAAATCAGGATGTATGTGACTATTTTCATCCCGCTACGACGTTCCATTCCCGAATTATGTTACAACGAGTTTGAACGGTATGAAAGGCTATTTATGTTCAAAGCCATTGCAACATTTCATTGTTGCCAATGAAATTATAACATTTTCGTAAAAATAAAGACAAATTAAAAACGTGATCTATTCATATATTGACGCATGCAAGAATGAATTTGAAATATTATTTTCATATACGTGGCAACGACGGAATATTTCTATTTAAAAATGAAAATATAAAGATGGAAAGTCATTCATTTTCAATGAACGTGTTCTCAACCCATTTCATGCATTAAAACTATCCCAAGCTACCAGTTCAAAGTCAAATATACTGAAGGACACGTTGACTTAGCTAGAAACACGTGCGTTTAGCATTGACGCGATGATTTATATAACTAAAGTGACATTGAAACAAAGCAGACGATTTAGTTTTGAGAAAGAATTACAATCATGAAATACGTGTATATTCTAATTAAGAAAGTCTGAAAGTGGCATTGAACCGTAGCAGACGATTTAGTTATGAGAAAGAATTCCGAGCATGAAATATGTGCATATACTTTTTCTATATTAATTATCAGATCTGCTGTGTTTGAATATTGAATGTGTTCTCAATCCATTCAAACATTGATTATTTTTCTATAATAATAAATCCATTCAAACATTTGACTAGCTGTAAATTGATGCTTTAAAATGCCCAAAAAGAAGAGAGCACTAGACTTGATCTGACAGAAGAATGTTTTTCGCATGGTCAGCTATATGTGGGACTGTCTAGAGCGAGGAATCAATCAGAATTACACATTGTCGCAGATGATAAAAAAGAAAAAAGTTGTGTACTGGCAAGTATTAAAATAAATTAGTTAATAAATGAATATTTTTATTACTTAAAAGATGAAATTAATTAGTTTAAGAGTTGTTATAACCTTAGAAAATCATAACATGAGGCTAATCATTGAAAAAAAAAATAACAGAAACTGAAACCCGAGAGAAGCCGGGTAATAAATTTAGTCATATATTCAAGCTCCGGCAGGTCTGGTGGCTGTTAATATTGTTTGTGCCCTGCTGTAAAGTTGCTTTGCTGAAATGTTTGCTGAATAATGATGCCCCCGTGTTCATCTCATCGAGTGTTCTTTCCTCAACGACCACGACTCAACGGCAATGCTACGTGCGAGTATTTGAGAATCTCGGGCTGCGAATATTCTCTCTCTCACTCACACACACAGTGCTCGATTTTCAGAAATTGAATTACCGGAACTGTAACATTCCGGGTGGTGTAGGGGGTATTCCAAATTTTATATAAATATGCCAGGCCCACTCACTAACAACAGAGTAGTATTTGATTAAATAAAGGTTTTTTACTATCGTAATTTTATCTTTGCCTAAAGAGAGGACCGGAACCCCATTCCGGCGCGTTCCGCCTCAAATCGAGCCCTGTATTATATATAAATAAAATTTTAAAGAATGGTTATAACCTTTGCATATTAATGAGCATTTCTTATTGGGGTTACTTCTTTAATGCAAGAAGGAAGAAAGACTATTTCTGGTTTCCTTCCAAAATGTGATCCTTTAAATTCATCGCAACTTAAATTTTACAATTACGTTTCACTCTCCAAGGAATGAACAAAATAAAATAATTATAATAATTAGTAAAATAATAATAGTGGTAATACAGTGGTTCATATACAGCCACATACAATCCCCCGTTTAATAAGTGATTAATAAAAATAATATTTAAAAAATTCACCAATTTTGAGTTAAAACAAGTTGATAATACAGCGAAAACAACTGCTAGATAAAAAAGTAAAACAGTCCCAGATAATATATTGGCAAGAACGCCATAATTAATAACGAAGAAAAAAAATAGAAGCAAAGAAAAATAGCTATCCATTAATGTCAGGGGAAAGAGAAACGCGAGACATTTCCTCCAATAAAATATCAAGATGCTGTGTATGGGTACAACGATCGATAGACCAGCCAATGACGGGAAGGCAGGCTTGTAAGTAGATCGGCAAGTTTTCTCTGCGGAGTAAGCGTGCCTCGGCTACATGAGAGGAGAGAGAAAAATGTAGGATTTTTCTCTTATGTAAAATTAGAATACGTAGCCGATCGAAACTATGGTTGCACCAGAATTAGCAAAAATAACCATGCATCCTATTCGAATTTATTTATTTTTCGCCGTTAAACGCATCCAAACTAGATTAAATTGCAAATTGAATATCTGCATAAGGCTTGCCAAAACATCGTTTCGTCACGCTTACTAACAAAAGAAATGTAAATTGTTTAGTTATTTTCTAGATAGAAAAACATCTGTCGGGCGCAAGGAGTATTATGAATATTTGTAGAACATTAAATGACCAGGCACCCAGCAACTCACGCGTATAAATAAGTAAAAACAGCTAAGTTGCTAGTCATAACATCAAAACTAACATGCACACATTAAATTTAAAATACTACAGCACCTTATTAATCCAGAACCAACACTCAAACGCGTCATTGCCTCCTCCAAAAACACAATATCGATTCAAGACATACCCCCCTCCCATATAACGATTCGGAAAATCAAAGCAGATATGAGAGAGACAAACTGCTCAGACTTATATATATAAATATATAAAGAGAGAGACTTAAAACTATCTTCTATATATTTGCTTGTTTTACAGTCTCTTGTATATTTTACTTTCCAAAATAACGTGCAATTATAGTTAGAAGTAGTCAAATTACTTCAAGTCCTGCAAGCATACCAGTTCAAGGATAACAAACATTTATCCATTTAAACTGAGAAATTACCACTCTTACACGCTTTTCATACAACCTAATACAGATTAAAACAGTAACAACTGAAAACCATTCGCAAATATTTACATACTGACTGCTTTAATTTACAAAATGTCTTTTTATATTTATTTGGGCAAATTCTAAGGTCATACCAATTTCTCTAATGTGGAAATTTCACATTTGGACTTCCTCCCCCCCCCCCCAAAAAAAAGTAATAAAAAAACACTGTACATCTCACGCAAGATAATAGGTAAACTCAACTTCCAATGCCGCTAATAGGTAAATTCAACTTCCAATGCCACTAAAAGAAAAATTCGTAGTGCTTATGAATTGTGGATGCAATTATTAAATTAGATTCATATACCGAGAGAATGAAATATTGATCGTTCAAAAAGGCGCACTTAAAAATTTATAAGTAAACTGCCAAACATAAAATAGTACATTCGATGCATTATTGTCAAGTGAAAACGCATTAATATTTTCGTACGATACTAATACGAATCAGTTACTAGTGGGTAGGAATTATTGCTGTAATTTCTAAGAACACGTAACACGATAAGGCAAAAATTGCGTCTCAGGAATGCCTGTTTTTATCGGTTGGGCGCTATGTAGCACACAATAAGAAAGTAATGAAGAATAGTTCTTTACAATTTCTAGAGTGTAGTTCAGTTAGATTAATAGATTACTTAAATTCAGCCTCTGCAACTAATATTATCATAAGACAGAGTGGTAAAGAAATTCTGGAATTTTAAAAGATCCTCTTTATGTACAAATGTTAAAAAAACTAGAATTAAAACCCGCCAAATTCCTAAGGAATTAAAACTATTTGAGTCGAAAAACTTCGACGACGTAGGAAAAGAAAAATCTTACAGCTAAAATGCAAAAATCACAAATAACAGAAAAATATGACGCAGTAAAAAAAAGGCGCACACGTTCCTCTCCAAGAGCATCGAAAATAAACCACCAGCCAGTCGAACCTGGCAACCGCAACCTCCAAAGGACCGCTTCCATTTTCCCCTCCAAGGGAAGTCAGAGTTTCGATCGATGCAGTTGGTTTGCCCGTCAAAAATGTACAGGTAGTGCTACTGCGGGGTTCGCAAACGTAACGCAAAGAAAGGGAACGGAATTAAAAAAGAACAAAGAACGCCACGACGAAGACCAGCCGCCCATTATTGCGGCGAACTCTAAATAGAGAGAGGTACGATCCTGTATTTGCTGGAAACAATCGAGCATTGGTATATAACTACTAATTCTAGCGCTACGAATTATTGAAAATGATGCCAGAGCATGATCATTTCTCGCTCTGATCCGGCTCATTTGATAGATCAGCTGCGCCAAGCACGCTGATCATATACGTGCGCGCCTCCTTTCGTAACGAATTCAACTGTCTAGGATGATTTGAATTCATAAATTAAAGAAAAATACGCATACTTCTTCAAGTATATGGTTATATCGATTGTCGTTGAATGGAAATAGGAATAGATGAAGTGCTCCGTTTATCGTCGGTAAGTCTAACCTTGGTAAACTTCAGAGAGAAAACGGAGTGCTTCGCAAGTGTTTATAAAATATAAAAATTTTACTTTAAACATGAATGCGTGGGATGCATTCTACAGGTTAGTAAATACTTATTCAATTCATATTAGCATACCGGAATCATTTATACGAGTGAGACAAAATACTCACGACTTATCGAAGGTAAGTACTGGTATGTTTCAGCTCTCAATATAACATTTATAAGAGAAACAAAATGTTTTTACTTAAGACTCAATGGCAATATTAATTGACATTTAATAAACACTGTAAGAAACCGCAAAGTTAAAAACAATGGCAGCAATAAGAAATAGCATAAAATATTGAGTATTTATACGCTGTGTGGTTTCTCTTTAGTAACTAGAATTATATAAAGTACTCAAATCTCACTTAAAACATAACTCTGGCGGTATTAATTTTCTAACTAGTTGTTTCTTAAATGTTGTTTTTCACAAGTCGCGGATGAAATATTTATTAACCTGCAGTATAATTCTGAATATATTTTATTCGTCGGGAACTACGTATATTTACTCTCGGTTTGGTTACACTGTAAACATTAAAAATACACGATGGTCTATCAATATTCAAATTGAAAGGTTATAGGAATTGTGAGGTAAAATTGAGCATGCGAATGGGCGCAAAGCGGTGAAAATAAGTGTACAACAATAAATTATATTACGTCCTTATTGATTTATCACATAATGAAGGTAATGCGGTAATCAATTAAGACTGTATAAGCAATGTTATATATGGTCTCGGTGGGTGCAAATATTCGTTCAGTATAATTCTAATTCATTTAAACCTTCGTTTGTCAGTTATATATATGCATACATACATACGTAAGAAAAAAAATGCGTTTTCATCGGTCTATTACTTCTCTCCTAGCTAACGTAATCCTCATGTTCATACTATTTACAATAAGAAAGAAAGGTAGAAATGAGTTAAGTTCCTCAGTAGCAATCCGGTTATTCTATTAAATCTTCGGTGAGTAAGTATAATAATATGGTAAGCAAACAAATATGAAACATCAGGGTTTTTTTTCTTTTTTCTTATTTGAAGTATTTAAAATGAATAAAAGTATCTAATATTTTACCGAATTCAACATATTAATTCAAGACAGTTTTACATAATTCAATCGTCTAATTAATTGCGTAAAAAACAGTTTCGATAAAATTTACAGAATTAACTTTAGTTTTAGGATGCGACAAATACTATTTACCTCTGTAGGGCACTAATACACTGTTCGTTTTGAAATAAGAGCCCGGGAAAAATTAACAGCATTTCAGAATGTACAAAGCTTTTAAAAGGGTTGATATGTATGCGGTACGCTCACTTGTAAGGTTTCAGTTTCTTACGAACTATGTGTGTACAGTTAAATATTCATAAATATAAATCGTGTGTAGAACTAAAGAAATTACAGGTTTTAATTGACGCAGCATATGATTTCAAAGAAATACTAAATGCGAAAATAATTCAACAGCCAAACGAAATTAATCAGAAATGATGGGAAAGCTCACTTAGCTGGGAGATTATAATAACACATGTTATTAGTATTGCTGTTACTGAGACGAAATCTTCGATTTCATCGAGAATTATTGCGAGTTTCAGCCAAAGCATCTAGATAAATATATGTCTTGGCAGCAAACACTTCATACACATAAGAAATATTTTTTTAATAATAATCTTCGTGATAGGTTGTGTTTGTGCTGTCCTTCCTCCACCAGAAAATTGGGCAATATCCTGCAAAAGTACTAATTCCATCTTAGTAGAGTATTTAATATACGTTTCGTGGTTCGTTTTCCCGATTCCTGATACATGGGTTTCATGGAGTTAAAAAAACAGGTGGTTTGATAACCTCGGGACAGCGACCGAGTAACTATAGCTGCTGTTTAAAGCCGTATGTTAACGGATTTAGCGTGGGATTATACTGACACTTCTATACGACTGATTTTCAAACAATGATTATAAATACAATTTTAAAGAACTTCGAGAGATTATATTGCGTTTTGAATAAAAATCAAGCTGATGCACTCCTGTGTGAATATGCAGCTCCAGACTGACAGAGAACTGACATAGCAAGAATGATAGCATCAACTTAAGCATTTTGTCTTAAATCACTTTTCACTAGAAAAGGAATTTAACAAACCATTCAATCCAAAAAATATTAAATTTGCTTTTAATAGCGAAAATACACTATTGTCTGCTACGAAAGTTTTAGTTTTCACTGATTTTGCTAATAGAAGCCTGTTTTTATTTCCACTATGAAAAATTTTCGCTTTATAACAACCGTGGCCTCAGAAAAATCATTTTGACTGACGACCAGTTCATCTATTCTTTTACAAAACGTTTTCTCATATTCAACCTTTTTAAATTATCAAGTACTGTAGGCCAGATATAATTTCTCTGACAAAAGTACAATAAGTAAGATGAAATTATTTTACGAATTTCTACAGTTTTTTTCCCCCCACTGCTTACTGAAACACGGCCAAAGAAATTTAAAACTTGCTTCATTTCATAAAGAGTCAAAGAATTTAATGATTGCCGTAACAGCCAAAAAATTAAATTGCTGGCAAAGATGTATAATACAGTTCATCGAAAAACCACAACGCGCCCCAAGACACAATGGAGATTCATAAATAAGTGTAACCGAGTTCATTTTATTTAATCGAATAATTCTTTCTTATTCTATGAAATAGATACAAATAAAGGTTTACATACTCTTATAATTAAAGATGCCATTAAAAATATGTTGAAAAAGCCTGAATTTTAGCCCCTTTTTTATCGTCGATTTTCGTGAAATATGGTTTTTTCGATAGACAAAATCATAAAGGAGAAATAATCATATACCTAAGATAATCAGGAATATTCTTCCATGTTAATAGACGTATTGTCTTTTTTATAGGCATGAAAATGGACAAAACATGATTACGCACTTATGGGATTACTATTTCAAAACCTGTTAAATTCATTCTAAATTATTGGGGGGGGGGGGACTTAAAATGTAAATGTTCAAATTTGAACTACTATTGATTAAAAATATAAAAGCCGCATACATAGAAGGTTTGATATCATTTGGTAATGGTAATATTGTTGTGTGCACATGAATAAATGCTATCACATTCACACTTTCAAATGAACAAAGAACGTGTGTTAAAATGGGTTGCACACCTGAGCTCTTGCAGCCATGGCGACCGATGACGTCATTTCCTCCACCCCATGTTTTCAGGTTTCTCACGGCGGTGAACGAGGGGGAAAAAGAAGAGAAAAAAACCGGCTTCGCACTCATGCTTTGTTCTGTTCAGTTCGCTAGCTGATTGGCTAAAGCAACATGAGCAGTTATGCTCCCCCCCCCCCCCCCCCCTCTCACTCAATAGACTTTTTCATTATTTATTTTTTAGTTCCGTCTAAAAACGATTGCGTGGCGACCAGTTCTGCATTTAGGATGACAAGGAAAGAGAAGTTGATCACCTTGAGCAAGCTATATAAACGGATGATATATGAAATTTTTTTTTCTTCTTTGCAAATTACGCCCCAACCACAAATTAATATACTATAACGACTATAACAGTTGAATAATTGTGAATTTCTGATAATATTCCCTCACTTGGCGTATCTTTAAAATGTTTCTTTTCTATGAAATAAGAGGAAAGGCGTAATATTCGTAGTTAAATCACGTATTATAATACGATTACAGCAACATCCGAGACTTCGCATTTTACAATTTGTTTATGAAAAGGTTTGAAAAATTTTCCTCTTAATGAAACGAGGTTCAAGTGTTTCAAACCAATACGTATAGCACATAACTACCCTTTCCAATTATACACTAATAAAATAGTATATCTTCAGTAATCATACAAAAATTCTTCATTGTTTACTATTTAGCTATCAAATGAGCTGTTTAAGAAGCTCTAACTGAACTGTCTTACTCTGAAATGCGGATTACTTAATACAATATTTTAAAATGACCTAAATATAAGGTTTCGGAAATTAAACAAGAACTCTTAACTTGTTTTCAATACATGTTTTTGTAAAGTATTCCTTATCAACAATTAGAATAATGATATTGTAATTTACAGTAAAAAAAAATGGAATTAACAGAAAGAAACAATCTGACAATTTCCATATGAACACGATGACAAGGTTTGAAATAGGATGAATATAAGTAGAACTGGAGACGCTTCAAAGGTTGAAGTAAGACAAGAGTTAAATATATTAATTAAACATGCATGTTTGGAAATATTACCAACTGAATTCCAATTTTAAGTGATACAAAGCATTTTTTCCTGGTTTCAAAACTTTTCCCCCCCTTGGTGTACGTTAAATTTGACCTGTACTCAATAATAGGCTATTAAATGGTACACGTAACTAAGCACTTCAATACTTATTTCGAGTTTAGGAAATTCTTAATTTTCGCGCAACAACCTGTTCAAAGAGGGTAAGTTTTAAAGAAGCAGTAATGATTAACTTTCTCTTCATACGGTTTAAATAAGGTGTTCTGTAAAAATCAATCTATCGAACAATTTCTGATTACTTGAAAAACAAGAATATATTGACGAAACAAAACACTTCGATTCTGTCGTCATATGTTCATTCCGAATTCACTCCGATTTCGGAGACAATACCGTACAGAAGGTCGTTCGCACTTTATGGAAACGATTTTGTAATTTGTTTTTGGCGTTTGCATTTTGAGATAAATATTTGGCAACTTCAAAATAATCGCCTGCTATTGTTTTGCTTTGATTGGAATGTAAAATAAAAGATTTATTTTGAAAAAGGCTCCCAAAATTCATAGATGCTCGAAGGTTAAGTAACTGCTTTCCGGGGAGAAATATTCGTATCAACAAATTATAAAGCGGTGTAAAAATTTCGGTTATGGCATTTCAAAAATAGGTATTTATAATAATTAATTGAAAGGGAAAAAACGTCTAACTGAAAGTAAAAATGAAAACATGACCACTAAACCTCATCCTAAGACTGTTCGAACGCAGGTAAATATTAAGAACGTGAAGTCTGATCCTAAAAGAAAATACGCCGACTCAAAGATCCATTGCATTGAAACTAGGAATGTCTTCTGGCACTGTAAGTAAAATCATTCATAAAGATTTGAAGTTAAAAAAGATGTTTAAACAAAGTTCATCTGCTTTGCCAAAGCATATTGCTGAAAGAAAAACTAATTGTAGAAAATAATATGAAAAACACCTAGCTGCTGAAAAATGAAAATTTGTGGTAACACTCGATGGGGCATGGGTGTATTTAAGTGACTGTAGTAAAAAAAGATCAATTTTCTATTGCTCAGCTGACGGGAATGACCGTACGAAATGGCTACGTCAGTGTACGGAAAAGTTCTCGAAAGGAGTTCATGATAGTAGCAGGATTTTGTTACGACAAATTAAAAATAAAAAAAGTCTCAAGTAAAGCCAAAATTAATTCACTCTACTATCAGCAGAATATTTTAGAACCAATTTTTGAAGAAGAAATTCCAGCCGTATATGGAAAGGACACTGATAAAGTTGAGCTTCATGTGGACAAAGCCTCTACTCACACGTCTAAATCAACTGCCGCTTATTAGGCAAAGAAAGTATCAGAAACAGGAATAAAATGTATTCCATTTAATGAAATACCTGTAAAATTACTTGACTTTTCTCCGATGGACTTTTGCAATTTCGGTTTTTTAATACGAGCCTTAAGAAAACGGCATCCAAGAACACTGAACGGACGTTGGAAAACGGGCCAAGAGGAATGAGGTAAAACTGACATGACAGTACTAAGCAAAAATTTACTTTCATGGAAAATTCGAGCTAAAGCTATTGTCAAGAACCATGGCTATCAGATAGAAGCAAATCACCGCATAAAATACGGCATTTATACATAAAACTTAACTATCAAAATCGTTTCCATAAAATGCGAACGACCTTCTGTATAATATGGAGAATATTGAAAATGTAATCTTGGCTTTATAGAGACAGGAAATTTCGTTTTAATGTTACACACAAAGGCTTTAAGAATGAAGACTCCAAATTAGGCCTTAAATTATAAATTAATGTTAACTGTACTTCATTTCTGATACTCATATAAGTCTTACACTATCAGATAGCTGAGATGTTCATTGTATTCAAGAACATTAACTGATTTTCAAATTACTCCAAAATATCAGCTGAGCTTCGAAATGCCGCTCAGCTGATATTTTGGAGTTCGGCCATTTTTCTCCCTTCATTTAACTCTTAACTCCTCTGCACGATTGGGACTACACTTTTTAATTATGTGAAACGTAAATTAAGGAATCCCCCTCCCCCTCGGAGACGTGCACCATTTAGTGAGTCTTCAAGATAAGGAATTGAAATTTGATTTAATTTTTAAAAGTGATTCCAACGTAAATTTTTCTGAAAAGAACATTTAAATCATATTTTGTACAATCTACTCTATGCTTTACTGTATTTTAGAATCAATTTTATTTGAAACTTTTCGAATTAATTTATACTTCCAAGAATTTAAAATGTGTCAGCTTCTGTTATTGCAACGAACAGAAATTTTAGTTTGGAAGAAAACCAAAAGCTCCAATCACCCTATTGATGTAATGATTCTATTGATGTAACTTAAACGTACAAAAATTTTTATTTATTCTCATGGGGGGGAAAAAACTATTTTTGTATACGTTCTAACAACAGTTTTTTTTTTCATCTTTAAATTAAACCAAACATTTGTATTAGTATGTTCTCAAAAAAGTTTCAATGCACTTCAACAGCCTCACCACGCAAGTGTCTGGCCCGGGCCCGGTGGAACTCTCAGATGCCCTAACATAGAGCCCATAAATTCCTAAAATGGTTATATTCCTAAAATGGTTATTATTTAACTCCTCCCCAGAGAAATGTCGTTATTTATATACGATATAAATAAATTTTATCCTCGCATTCGTACAAGTAATATTATTAAATATCTAAAAGCAATAAAATATAATAAAACTTATTCGGGATTTTAAATACGCACCAAGGTCTTACAGATTAAATTCATTTTTTCTTCCTCCTTTGAAACGTCGCCAAGGGATTGATATAATACTTTATATTTTTCCTTCCCCCTCCCCTGTTAAATGTCGCTTGGGCACTGATATGGAACTTGCTTTATTGGAAATTTTGGAGATCTTGAAATGGCCAGAAACGCATATCAGTCAAAATGATAACAGCACCTCAGTGTTAAAGATTATTGCAAGAGCTATTTTTAAAGTGCTCATTTGAACGCTCTTTATTGATCGTTAATCATAATGCCTACAAAACATTTTTATTCGCAAATTATTAATCTGGCGATATTCTGATCTCATTTAGAGACATCTACAATGTTTTAAGGACTGTAATTAGTATGATTCAAAAAATATACCTAATACAGTGGAATCGATCGTTTTCGAATCGATCGATCGTTTTCGGATCCATCGTTTTTCCGTATGTGTCGTTCATTTTATCCAGTCCCAACGATCATATTGCTTTGTTATGTTTCCGCATCTATCGTTTTCCCGCATTTATCGTTTATTTCAATCAGTCCCTTGAAAAACGATAGATCGAGTTTCCACTGTATTATCATTAACATAATTTCCAAACAGTAACGATAATTTTCTTTGAAAGCTTCAATGCCCTTTATAAAGAATTACTGAATTGAGGAAATATAATTCTGAAGTAATATGAGTCTATAAACGAAACGTCACAAAAATTATTAAATACTTCCAACAATGGCTCATACGAAACTATCAGAGC
Organism: Dolomedes plantarius; assembly: GCA_907164885.2. Classification (NCBI taxonomy): domain Eukaryota; kingdom Metazoa; phylum Arthropoda; class Arachnida; order Araneae; family Dolomedidae; genus Dolomedes; species Dolomedes plantarius. Next base: position 34,074,674 of record OU015502.1, read on the forward strand.
TTACATGGATGTCTTCAAGTAATTTTTTACTGAGAGAAAAAACGAAATATTCTGTGACCCGTAATTGTTTATAAAACTTAGAATATACTTTCATGTAATTACGAGGATTTTTTACAATTACGATAAAATCCAATCAAGTCAAAAATAACAATAATACATTAGCATGGGAAAATTACATTGCTAGGCCACATGTATTGCGGAAAACTGAGTGGTAGGCTGTTCATGATGTTAGGATATAAAACGCTATCTTATAAATCATCTCCTGAAATATATTTAATCAGATAAAAAAAATAAGTAAAAATGATTAAGTTCCTTGAAAAGTTCATCGTCGTTATATAGACTTTAACAGGATCCAAGCCAAACTATGCATACAGATATCGAAAAAAATCAATTGGCTGGTATTCCGCGCTTTCGATGCTTCCCCCTCACCCTTACCTATAAAGTAACAAACATACACGTATCAACATATAAGAAGGAATTCAAATTTCACGACGCCGTTTCTTTATAAAAATATCGCAAGCAATGCTTATTTCAGTTTTCAAGAACACGGCAATGCCTAAATATATAATCCACGGCTGTGTTAACATGAATAAACACTTCGAAAAATCCCATTTAAGAGTAAAATAACCTAGTGTACACATTTAAAGAATTTAAAAACTATTTATAATGTAATATATTTTTCCGTAAACTGTAAAATAGCACTGAATAACAAAGTGAACATAAAATTCTACAGGCTCCGTTTTCTTATTCACAGAAAAAAAAAGTCCGCACGCTTAAGTCCATAAAATCGATGATAAATAACATAGTCAGAATCTGCCGCCATTACAGATCTATTTTAAAAAGGAACATAGTCGCAACTTGGAAATCAAATAAAGAGGTGGAGGGGAAATGGGTCGAAAAATCGATCGAAAGAAAGCTTGCGCAGTACCTCACCATGGGGGAAATTCATTGCGGAGCTGTATTGCGCAGAATCTTAGAAGTTTTTGTTGCTCAACAGCAAAACTCTAATGAAGAGAAAGACAGCTGGCTGCCTGGTAAGTAGATTAATGAAGTTGCGAGTAACCTAAGTAAATATCGATTTCTAATGAGTGAAATACGCAGTCCCCCCCCCCCCAAAAAAAAAAGGCCTCCTCTTTATACGAAATATGATAGCTCCTGAAGTTTGCAGTTCGTATATTACTAAAGCAAAATAACCCAAATATATTTTTGATTAGAAGAATATTGTTAGGAAGAAGTTATACAGAAGACACCCTAAATTACTTAAAGGTCCCCTATTTACGAACAAGCAAATATTTATTTATTAATCTATTTTAACTTTCTGGAAAGGGGAACATATGAATTAATCCTCTCAGAGAGTTATGATCCAATACAAGCGTTGCGAAACATCGATCACCATTTATGTGTCCTCACATAAACATTCAGTTTGGGCTACGAAGGCATATGTGTTCGATACAAACTACGCTTGTCCGCGTAAAGATGCTAATTTTTTTTTAAAAAAAGGGGGGGGGGGGATTTATTTCACTGCGCGATTGTGAACCTCTTTAACCGAGCTGTTGTTCGTTTGGCTTTTATGTCCATTTATTGCATATTTGTTAAGAAATACAAGTTACACTTTTTTTACTGTGATTTTTTTAAATTGAAGGTATAGTCAATAAATGTTCCACCAAAACTTCAAACTTATTCTTCCCTTTATGCGCTCAGTCGTAAAAAATGGGTAGCCCGTAGCGTACGTTTAACTTCAAACAGTTCAGCATTGAAAGGTGAAGCACTGTACAATGAAATCAGTCTGGGACAGCTCACTTTCAACAGACAAATAATTGTATTATATTGAACTGGTGTGTTAGTCTTGCAATTTTGAAATACAGGTAGCCCTTCTACAGTACGGCATCTTGCAACACGGTTTCTCTCTAACACGATAGGAAAATTGTTGGAACCCTCGTATAACACGGTTTCGCCCTAACACGATAAAAAAATTGCTAAAACCTTTGTACAACACTGTACTTCTACAGCACTAGATAACATGATTTTTGTTTAACGCATTTAAAAAATAAAATACCTTAAAATAATGACGGGAAGGAATAATGAACTCTAGTAGCTTTACATTAAAATGTTTAAACAAATTACAATTTATTCATTTATAACTATTCCGATGTCATAGCGGAAAGCGTCATGTACAGTTTACACGTGTGACGTAATACCCCCACGTGGACGAACGCTGCGTCGTTCGAATTCGTGCTGATGACGTCGGCAGATGCACTTTTGATTTTGTTTAGATCAAATTGTACACAGTTTATGTACATTTTGATCTCTGTATGAGAAGATTGGATTTGATCCCGGAATAATGTAAATAATTTGTAAAAAGTATATTATACTTGTAGTTAGAATATACCGCATGGCAGGACTTAGTTCTTTCGATTCGTCTACCCTTCCGCTGAAAGAAGCCAAAAATTCAAAAGGGAGCTGCGAAATTGTCTATCTCCATACCGTGAAATCTACAATGACCTTGTAAGAACCAGCAAACAAACCAAGATTACAATTTTTTTTTTTTAAAAGAGGATAGAAAGTGCAAAATATCTAAGTGAAGAAAAAGGTTCTGACAGTGAAGTTGATATCGTTCAACCGAAAAAACGCTTTCGTTTGATTGTACTGAACAGCGATGAGGAAGAAATTTATTAAATTAAGGTCACATTAAATGAAAATAATATTTTTGGTTTCTTTTCGTTTTATGTTATACATACATTTATATTTTTAATAAAAATAATTTGCTTATATAGAATTAAAAAATAAATTAATGTTTGTTCTTATTAAGTTTTCGGAACGTAACCACCCTTTTTGTACTGGCTCTGGGTCTCGCATAACACGGCATTTTCTACGAACCTATCTATCGTGTTATAGGAGGGTTACCTGTATTTAAGTATTAATTACACCACTAATGAAAAACTCGGCAGTATTTAATAAATACAACAGTACTTTTCTCTTAGGAAATTAAGTATTTTAAAACAATGACAAACTAACAAATAATTTATTTATTTAAGTTCAACTTGGTAAAAATAATTTTCAACATCCCTTTGCTTATTTCCTCTGTATATTGACCGAATCTTTACACACTATTTTTCTCATAAATATGTACTTCGTAATGCTGTTTGATGTAAACAAATCTTGGCCAACAGTGCACGAAATGATATTACACATGCCGAGAAAGGATCTTCAACATATGAAATTATGCACGGAATCCCGTCCGAGGTATTTATCTCATTACATTTATCTTAATATTTTTAATAACTACAATTTAATTGCCCATTTTACACTGCTAGAATAACTTTTACACGTATTTATCACGTTTCACTATGCCAAAAACTGCCACTGCGTAAAATTCACTTTTTAATTTCTCTTTTAGTGCTACATATAAATAGATAATACATTGGCAGAATAACTCTCCACGAGCACAAGGTTCTGGAGTGTTCACGCATGCACATTAGTTTATTCAACGACCCCTTAGAATCAATGCTATGTAAAGAAATCGAGTTTTCCCAACAATTTTTGGATGCACTCCGATACAGATAAGTAAAACGTCCTGTATATAAATATCTCTCCAACAACGCTCTTAAAATAACACTGCTTCCCGCACAAAGATTGACGTACGACCCTAAAAATATCTCTGCTAAGTTGCCCCCACCCGATTCTTTAAACATTATATCACATGGGATTGCAGCTACAATTTGAAACACAGCAATGAAGATATAGAACAAGAAAACGCGTTTATAGCGAAGTATAAGTCACAGAAGAGGGGAAAAAAATTGCGCGAAAAAAACTCATTTCGAAAAGGATATTTTCGAAGATGTGTTGACTTTCCAGATAATTCTATGTAAAAGAAACTACAAGCCGTGACTGACATTTTGAGTTCATGTCTCAGTTGTCACGAGTTAATGCTTCGCGATTGCAACATGCATCTAATGAACCTATTAAAAGGTCGAACTCGTCGTACAATGTGAAAAAGCAGGAAGTAATGTGATATATTAACAGCGAATGTCGAAATTCTTAAACATATAAAACATTTTTTTAAAAATATTGAAGTATCTGTATAAGTAGTACCGCATGGTAAAAAACTAAATGATTTAACCAATATTAAAATCTTACTTTCTCTCGAATGCAGGATTACAACGGTAACACCACTTTAACAAAATTAGACAGTGATCGTGAAAAAAGATGTTCAAATCGTCGTAAACTTTCCACAGATTTAATGTATTTCCGACTTAATACACATATCTTCCCTAATCACAAATACAAAAACATCTTTTCATAACCGAAATACAATAAATTTGTTGCTTTTCGGAGGCACGTTTTGTAGTACTTTTATTCACGATATTTCTGTGTACTTAAAGTTGTAACAGAAAATTAAAATGCCATCTTTAACACACAAATAAAACCACTCTTAGGCCACGTGCCATCTACGTTCCACTGAAAGTATGAACTAATATAGGCGCATTTTAAATAATATTCAGGAGTAAGTTTTTAAAAAAAGTTTAAGGCTTTAAACTGATATTTACGGAACATTGTGTTAAGTTCAAAAGTACTCAAGTAATCAGTGACAAATCCCTCCTTCATATACCTGTCATACATTCAGTCTACCATGCCTATATCATCCTACAGTGAAGGGCCCGGCCCATGTACTGTAGTTACAACTACTCTTCCTGAAGCTCCTGAATTCTACCGTGCCAAACAGAGGTACATGGGATTGGTATGAATATCGGATACTTCCTTTCCGTGACTCATTCAATTAGCATATTTTATATAAAAGCCTCAATAACGAAAGTTTTTGTCTTGTCCCCTAAACACATTTTTAACTAAAGATTAATAGGGTTTATCAAAATCCCACAATTATTTTTTTTAAAATTATTGGCTCGCAAAGAAAAGGCAATTTAATATCAAGTTGAAGCAAGAATATAATTAGCAAACCTGAAGGATTCAGTCAGCTTAGGGAATATAAAAAAGTTTAATAATATTTACTATATATCCCACAGGACAATTCAGTAATTAAGAATCGTGCAAACACTTAATAAACTACATCTTCATCCTATCACAAGACCGATATTCTATGATGTATGTTACTTCTACAAATGGTTGTTCATTTATCTCATCGGTAGTTTAATGTACTCAGATAGCAATCAGCATCTTCATTTTCAAACCCTATTCATAAACTTGAATGTAAACTTGTTTTGACAGTTTCAAGTTTTATCGTACGGTATCAAAATTTCATAGTGTGGTCTCGTGCTCTAACTCCTGCTTGATATTTTGTGCGGTCCCTTCATTGGAAGTTGCGCTAGGTAACCTAGGTGCTCCCATAACTAAGCGGCTAAGAAAAGTAGCAGTGTGTAGGCAAGTCTTCAGGGTAGTACTAAATAGATTGCCACATAGAGGGAAAATACAACATTCTCAATTTTTAACATTCATGGGATATGAAGATCATTAGAGAACAACTGTCCTCAAAATCAGAAATAGTTTAAATCACATAATAGGATTATCAGCGCACATAAGGTGACTCTCTATCATTTGGCACAAAATAGTGCGTATATACCATACATAAACATCGCATGTTACAACCTGAGAACACAATTATAATTGCAGTGTCCAAATGCATTTATTTATTTTAAAGAATGTCTTTTAATGACGAAGTAATAAATATTTCATACTCAGTGAAGCATAATATATATTTGAGAATACTTGTGAAAAAGTCAGAAATTACGCAAATAAAAGTTTATACGCATCTCTCAAATCGTCCCTCAGAATTTATTTCATGTCAGCCATCACACACTCCTATCGAACACAAAAGGCCAAGCTCACTTATCTCAGCGAATCAAGCAGGTTTGCTAGCATGCCCCAAGGCATCGAGCCGGCGGACGAGTTCATTTTCAAGTATAGGGGAAGTCGGTAAGCACTGGCGTGGGCGATGTTGTTTCATCGGAGTTTTTCGTGTCTAATCCCGGAAGTGTCGCTTTCCAGAGATGTTTCTTTTGTTTCTCAGATACGGAATTTTCGTCGATTGTTTATTTGTGAGATGCAACGAGCGATTTCATGATGGCATACAATAGGAATAAAAGAACTCTTTAGTGACACGTCACAGTTGAGAATAAGCAGCCATTAGTCCGGTGCATATAAAGCAGTTTAGCAAAACTTTATGCTGTGAAAAAAATCGACTTCAAAGGAAAAGATTTTATGTAAGCGATATTGTACTCTAAAATAAACATAAACGCAGTTCAGCAGGGATATAACATCGAGATCGTTATTTCGCACACACCATCAGGATAAATTCACCAGGAGAATGAATTCTATACTATGAATTGTTTTAGGAGAGAAGATAATGACAATCTCAGACTTTTTGTAATGTAATTATGCACAATAACAGGAACGTTGGAATAAATGAGACTACTAACCACATAGAACAACTGAATAAAAACAAAAAATAGATATGTTGGTTGGTTGAGAGTGTTATGGTCAGCTTTTGCTTCAAATGGGCTGAAAATATATAGGATTGTTTCTAAGACATTTTGCATACGTTTAAACATACATAACAGTTCAAAATCATAAGTGCATTATATAGTGAATGTGGTATTTATTCATCGACACTCCTGTGAACAAAAAAACAAATTTCAGGTAGTCTCTTCTAACGGAACTACCGCGGATTATTAATGTAGGATTACTTATCGTTGCTTACCTCTTTTTTTTTTGTGTGTGTGTGTGTATATATATATATATATATATATATATATATATATATATATATATATATATATATATATATATATATATATGTGTGTGTGTCAGTCAAAATTTTGACGCATTTTTGGTACTTTTCTGTTTAACTGTTTACTACTTGCCCAAGCGATACAGACTGGGTTTGGCGCGCTGCCAAAATTATAACACGCGACGCTGGACATCTGAAATTTTGCTTTCCGGAGGATCCTTATGGATGAACGCAATCCTACGTTAAAAAGGCAATACAAAACATGGAAATCAACAATACTTTGTTTACAGAAGCACCTACACAATAAATTTACAGTATAGGGACTATGTGCTAGCATTATTCTCAGCGTAAATGCCCTTTTACTGCTTGCAAGCAAAGCAACCACAAATGATTTAACTCATTCCCACCAATAATGGTACAATTTGAAAAAATAAAATTGAAGATTAATTATCCATGGCTGCGGTTTTAGGCTACAGCCGAAATTAAAGATGCTATAACATGTTAAATTTCAAGATTTTTTAATTTTTTAAAATTTTATTTTATTTATTATTATTTTTTTTTTTTATGGGGGGGGGGGGGGGGGTCGATCAGAGAAAACTACAAATGGAAAAGGAGAAATATCACCATAACATAAAACTAACGGAAAACAAGAAGGTGGTAAATATTACTAAATACAGGTAATCCTCTAATATTAACTATTCAAATTAAAGACATGCTAGTTTTATAATCTTACGTGTCTCTGGATAAACCAGCATATCTTTTGTTTTTAAATATTGGCTTGAACCAGTTAGCATTTGCTTTTCAGAAAAACTTTTAATAAATCAATCCCTACTGCAAAAAGCCTCTCCCAAGTTCCCCTTAAACAATAAAACATTATCAACTTTTTACCCGCCTAGGAGACAATTTTAGGGGATATGATCTTATGACCTTATAACCTTGACTTTTTATAACCATATAAAGGAGAGCTCCTGCTACTACAATTCACAGACCGATTACGAAATCCGGTTGCTATCTTGGAGGTAGATGTTGGGATACTGGCTGCGCTGATTCACCTTCCCCTTCCTAAGTACTAACTCATGTCCCAAGCTTCTACTTTTGACCATTAATTCTACAGTGCCTCCCAAAAGTGTTCGTACACTTACGATTTTCAATGAAATAGGGGTCTATCCATTGATTAAAATGAATATTTCAGAATGGGTATTTAATAATAAGATCTATAATCTATTCTTAACAAAACTACATGAAATATTTTGAAAACATAGTAAAACTTTATTTTTAAGAAACCAATAATCCAAAAGTAACAAAAACTTTCTCACAAAGTCATCGACACTTCTAAAAAATCTCAACATATTAGTAAATATTCTAATTTTTCGTTAAATTAATATTTAGTAGGATGTCCTTTAGCATCCACAACAACTTTTAAACGTCTGGGAATAGATTGCTTTAGTTCTTTTGTAATTTCTGCATCAATGATCATCCATTCTTCCATCATAATTGATTTTAGTTCGCTTTTCGTGTGAATGTCGTGTTTTCGTATTCGAACCTCCAGTTCTCTCCAAATATGTTCTATTGGGTTTAAATCTGGCGATTGAGGTGGTGTTTTCAAAACTTGTGGACAATTATAGAGACACCAGATGCGAACGTTGAGAGCCGTGTGCTTAGGATAGTTATCTTGATAAAAAACAAAGTTGTTTCCAATACCCAAATTTTGAGCTGATAATTTTAAATTGTCTCTTAAAATATTTATAAAAAGAGCGTGATTCATTATGCCATCAATAAATACCAAATTTCCTAGTCCTGATGCTGACATGCACCCACACACAAGGATACCTCCACCGTCATGCTTAACTGTTCCTACTAAGTTCTTGGGATTAAGTTCCTCATTTTTTTCTTCTCCATACAATTATACGCCCATCAGCACCAAAAATGTTCATCGGCAAATAAGACATTATTCCAATAGGTTTGGGGCTTATTTATCATTGATAGTGCGAAGGGAAGCCTAAACTTTGTTTTTCTCACTCACAAAAAATTTTCTATGGGCAGGCCCATGCAATCCAGCTGTTCTGAGAACTCGTCAAAAAATTTCAGGTGAAATTGGAGTAGAAAATGTTTCATTGAATTCTGCAGAAACTTTTACAGCACTCAAACGTGAATGTTTCACAAATTTTCTAATTATAAATCTCTGATCACGTTTTGTTAACTTTGCCGGACGGCCTTTTCTTACCTTGTTTTCGATCCAATTTTCTTCTTTAAAGCGTTTTTTCACATACTTCACAGTAGAATGGGATAAATTAAGTAATTTAGCAATATTCTGAACTGATTTACCACCACTATGATGAAAAATAATCAATTTTCGAATGCTGTTTGTTGTTTCTTTACGACTACGAGCCATTTTTAAATAATAAATAGAATATTACGGAGTAGGCAAGCAAAAATTAAAGCCAAACGATATTTTAAATGCCACCACAATTCAAAAATAAAAATAAAGCGCCAGACGATAATTTTAATTATGAATTTATCCGAAAATATTTCAGTGTACGATGACTTGTGAGATAAAGTGTTTGTTACTTTTTGATTACTGGTTCCTGAAAAATAAAGTTTTACTATGTTTTCAAAATATTTCATGTAGTTTTGTTAAGAATAGGTTATAGATCTTATTAAATACCCATTCTGAAATATTCATTTTAATTAATGGATAGACCCCTATTTCATTGAAATTCGTAAGTGTACGAACACTTTTGGGAGCCACTGTAGTTCGGCGAATATCGTAATAGTTAAAATCGGGATGGACTAGCTCTAAAATGGCCAAAATGATAAAAAAATTCCCCAATCAAGCGCGAATATACAGACAGAGATTATAACATTCTTCATTTTACAGGATATAATTCTGTAGCGTTATGGCAGATGTTAAGACATTTTTTCACGTTTTCGGCAAATTAAAAAAGAAACTTTTGTTGTGATATATAAAATCGCTCAATTAAGCTTTTCAATCCAAATATTCTTTAGTTAATACTCATATTTCAACCTCAAGTATATGGCTGGTCTTCAATGAAAATATTTTTTTTTCAATTAGGGACTAAAATTTTGGGGTGGGATGAGAAAAAAAGGAAACATCAACTTTTGCCAAATAACGAGTAACTTAGTATTTTTTTCATAATTCCACTACCAGGTTTTGCCACATTAAAGAGCCAATTTTTAATGTGACATATCAACTTAAAACATAAAACTGGATTTTCGGACATATAAACATCTGCCGTAACTCCATAGAATTAGGCTGAAACTTATGTCTGCCCCCCCCCCCCTACAAAAATTAGCATTTTTTTTAGATTTTTTTTCCCGCTCTAATGAGTAAAGTAACTATGTAAAACGTTTTCTAATCCTGAGATTTTGTATACAAGTTACTAATATGTTAAACAGGTAAACAATTTAGGGGCGCTGTTTCAGCGTGTATTCAAAAATAACAATTTTAAAACAAACGCGAAAAGAAAACCTTTTATGTTTTTGAAAAGGGGATGTTTATATCATCACTGAGATGTATGAAAATTTCTCTCGCGTACACATACTTAACCACATATATCAATAAAAAATTAATGAAAAGGGAAACTATTCTCTTTCATATAAGCGGTAAACAGTTCATACAGTGTTTTATCTCTGCCAAATTCATTTATATTACATCATTAAATACTGATTACAATTTTCACTGAACAGCACTGAATTTTCCTTATAATGTAAACATATAAGAAACGAAAACACAGAAATTCAACTAGACGAATTTCCGTAACATTTTGAAACTGAATGCCCTACGACATTAAACAAAGTCAATACAGTCAGCACTGTTAAGACAGAAAAGTCACGGAGGAAAGTATAGTTTCAAGGTTATGGACTTATAAATATCACCCTGAGTTAAATATACACGTCTATAGTAATAACAAATGGATACAGGAAAGAGTCGGTGACATTGACTAACATCCTAAGCTATTAAAAGTTGAGAAGGGGGCTGAAAGAAAAATTCTTAAAAAACCACCTCGTCACTACAAGCAATATAACGGTGCTTGAGTTCCATGTTTTACTGAACAAAGTATTAATACTGCAGAATTTTCTTCTAAAATTACTTTTTATAGTATAATTCAGGCCAAAATAAATATATATATATCTCAAAAACGCCTTTCAGATAGCAAGTTTTATAATACATTTTATACGTACACAAACACTACTTGCACTATACCTCATACAAATGACCTTTTAAAATGCTAGTGATAAATTAATTCACACGTTAGATACAACACCAAACATAATCCGCCATTTTCATTTAAGGTAACTTATATACTAGTCCTTCGAATAAATTTAAAATTCGAATAAAATAAAATGCAAGTTCGTAGACGCGAAAAAAAAAAAGTAAATAAATTTCATTTCTGACTGCGAATGAGCGTTAACCACTTAAGGATTGCGTTAACATCTTGCCCAACCTGTACACCATTCTCATCAACCGAGCAAACAGGGAATAAAAGCTAAGAGCTGCAGCAAAGAAAAAGGAGCAGGCACCATTTCGTCCCGTGTTGCACTGCGGCCTACGTCACGGCCTCACGTGCGGCCTATTCACGTTTCAAGACGAGTTCATCGACCTGACGGTGGGAGCGAAACATACTTTTTATTGCGGAGACGACAGAAAAAGGCAGGCCTGGCCTACTTCCGATATCTTGCTTTGTTCAACACTTTCAATAATAATAATGAAAAAAATGACAACAATTTCGAAAGAAAAATGTCCTAACCCTAATCAGAGTTTCCAGCATGAATCATCATGATACAGAATAAAATTCAGTCAGGCAGTTAAAATCACGCATTGCGTAAGTGCAGTCATCAGTACATCTGTATTAAAAAGTTTAAGAAAAGCGTTAAGTTATTACACTAAACAAAAATAAACAAAAAAAAATGGTTCAAAGTTCTTTGTCATGTATGATGGACTTCATGAACGTAGCTACAAACAGTGAAAGTATGATAAAATTCAGCTCATGATGACGAACATTTTTTGAAGAATCATATCGCTTGTACAACTATTTTTCATAATTTTAGGAACTCAACTAGGCAAGTAATTTGGCAAACAATGTACAGAAAATTAAAAAGGGGATACCTAAAATTTTCGGACGGCCTCTCTAATACCGAGATTAGATGCGTGTTTTGAAATGATATGCAGCAAAACTACTAATAAAATTTTGGGTCATATTCATTAACACCTTATTCTGTGAAAAATAGTAACGTCCGAGCATTGCACAAAATATAACTGAAATGAAACAAAGAAATAGTGCCAGAGAGTGTAATTTCTATATATAAATCAGTTCCGTAACTGACTGACTGATAACGCACAGACCAAACCGCTGAACCTAAAGGGCTGAAATTTTGCATGGCGATTCTTCTTATAGTGTAGGGGTGCACTAAGAAAGATTTTTGAAAAATTCTTCTTAGATTTTTTTATATTAAATTTTTAAGCTGTTTTTGAAACATTCTTTAACGTTTGCATTTAAAACAATATGAGAGTTATAAAATTTATATCACGAGAAAGATCATAAAAATTCCTTTAAAATGAAATCTTTTTCGAATCTTTACCTCCATTTTCTGATTTCTGGTGAATTTTTAAAGATTCCTCTTTAGAATTTTATTCATTAAATGCTGATCACGTGGTTTGTTTTCTTTTTGTGATACTTTAAACTAATTTTGCGTCACGCGCATAACAACGAAATAAATTGACAAGGAAAAAAAATATTTCTTGCTAATGCGGCAGACGATTGGACATTATCCAAAAAAAATATTAAAATACAGTAAAAGAAATGTTCCTCAATTTGTACTATATTCTTTAGTAAGTTCTATTAGATTTAATTTTAATATTTTCTTTTGCATTATTTTGTCTATAAAATATCCATTATGATTTTTTTTATAAATATTTTTTTTTTTTTTTGCATTAGTTGCATACATTGATCGTTGTATTTAATTTGAATATACTCCGCAGCGAAGCACGGGCATTCAGCTAGTAGGTTTATAGAGTAAATTTTATAATACTGTTCGAGAATTCGCTTCAATCAAAAGGCAATGCACTTGATTCAAATTCAAAAACAAACACTCCACTCAGCCCCCCCCCCCCCTTTTAACCAGATATTCAAATTAACGTGCAGACGACTTTTGGTGTAAATTTTCTAGCAAACACCATTGACATTTTATCTTAAAATACCATTTAAGATAAAATGGTAATATAATTATCTTAAAATATATTATAAGGGATGACTAATAATTATCAACTAACACCCACTAATAATTGCAACTGGATAAAACTCAACAAGTTTTAGAACAAAGACATACCTACAATAAATATACAAAAATAGCTTTCTCACATAGCATAATAAATTTAAGACTGGATTGTTCAAAAAAATATCTACTCCAAAAAACATACAATTAAAACCACTAATATAATTTGTGCAACATATTAGGAAAAAAATAACTTTTACCTTCATTATTTTTTTTCTAGTTACTTGATTACAGTTGTTCGGTTTTATCTCACAAGCTACATTCAAGATTGAAGGGAAGGGAAGGTCATGGTCTTAAATGACCCTTTACAGCTCAAAATTCTCGATAACTCTCCTAAAATCGATGTTTACACGGTTACTTGGTTATTCTTGTCGCGAAATTTAAAACACCTTTTATACAAGCAAAAATTTATTGTCGGTTTCAGGCACCTGGAAGATTTGCTTCCCTAAGGTATGATCCTCAATATATTTCATTGTGGTCTCCAGCCTCCCATTAGCAGCTGTAGAAAAACGCCGAAAACGCTATCTCTCTACAGACTACTAACATCTGACTCAGCTTGTATAAGAATTTACATTACATTTCCCTATCTGTTTAACGTTGGACTCTTTAGAGGTATCAACATTGAGACATTCTCATTCATGTAAACATTGTTATCTACCCTTCACAGTCTTGTAGGAAAATATTTGGTCTATTTTTCCTCAGCCTTCCTGAATATAACCATAACCTTATTGCTATGAAGAAAGATTCTCTGTAGGACTTCTTATCATCTAAATCAGTGGTTCCCAAACCGTGGAATTATGCGGACCACTAAGCCAGAAATTCAACCATGTGCGGACCACCCCCAACCTCACCGCCTTGAAAGGGGGGGGGGGGGACCTTCCGGGGGCTATAGAAAATATCCCTCAGGCAAAAGGAATACAGAATTAAAGTACTCACATTCTAACGTATCATTCTAATAATAAAATAATAATTATGTTAAAACTTTTAAGAAATTTTGATTCAACACCTGATAGTCATCGGATATATTCGGCCCATCTACTTCCATGAAGATTGCTCTCAAAATCCCCATTCATTTGGCAACTTTTTTATATGTGGTGCCGGAACACATCTGAGGCTCTCGTGGACCACTGATTGGGAACCACCTGATCTAAATGAAAAACTTGGCATATTTCTCCCCCCCTTTCCCCCAAACACACACAGGTCGAACAAAAAGCCTAGAGAATGCGAGTGTCTCTCAAGATAATTCTTTTAAAAAGCATTCAAAATGAGTTTCGAATAATAATAATGTTCCTGTAACGTATAAACTTCAAAACGATCCTAACGTCTCTTTCTCACAGCTTGAATGTATCTGTTATCCGGCCTGTAGTTCCAATAGTGCTAATTATATTTTCCAAGTATATCAAACTTATGAAATGATTGTATTCGAGTAGAAAATTACACAAGATTTAACTTTTCTCATTATATCATCACACACGAGCGTCACACTGAATTCTGCCTGCAACCATACGTGTTTATCAGCATTTTCGCAAGAAATTTTAACAATATAATAATCATCTGTTATGAAGTAATCTAGGAAAACCATATTTTTATTGTTAGGTGGTTTTAATCTTTAACTCAGTAAGGGCTTTTATGCTTCCTTCTATAGCGAATACAAACACAGATCTGGATGACTCCAAATCTGACTACAGCTCATGTCGACGATTTTTGAGTAGATATCAGCAAGGTTTCTAAAACTGGAGCTAACGCATCAGACATTTTGTGGCCATCTTTTGTAGACTATTGTGGCCTGGAGGGTTTAAAGTGATCCCAATTAAATCTTGAAAAGTGGGTGAATGTTCCGCAACCAAATAGTCCGGATCATTCCAGATATGGATATCGGATATTTTGATTTCCATGTGCTTATAGAAGAAGGAAGAATATGTATACATCGTGTTTACCGGAGAAACTACACCAAAATTCCCTAATCCTCCATTGTATGTCAGTGTGTTCTGTGTTATGTATGAAAGCTTAATTTAAACGTTTAGTATGCATGCAGGATTATTTATACTACACGCATCATTCACCACAAATTATTAGTTTCTCCTTATCCCCTTTTGAGAAAAACAAAACATTTTCTTACGACCGAGAATGATAAAACTTATAAACCACTTGAATAAGCATATTTTTTTTTCTTGATTGCTAAATAGAATGTTATTATGTACAGTAAAATAAGCATTATAATTAATCTAATTTAGTATTATTTTTATTGGACTTATGATTAAGATAACCTCCAGGTAAAATCTTCGAAGATCCAAGTACAGAAATTTTATTTGTGAAATTGATTGCTTTTGAAAAATTTGCGCAAATTTTCACTTTATTCAAAACATCATGGAATTATGGTCAATATACGTATTTTGAAAGTCAGAATAATTTTTGAGTTATCAAAGCTCCACTAATAATTCAGTAGAAGATGCAAAATTTTTTCTCAGATTTGCAAGTTCATAGAGGAATAAATACCACTTAAGTAAAGCTGTAACCAGGCTGGAGAAAAGGGATGTGTGTGTGTGGGGGGGGGGGGGGGGGGGGAGTGTGTGACGAGCACTGTTCGTGCGAGGCTATACAATTAAATAGTCATTAAGCACAGGTAGATCATCCATTAACCGAAATGCTTTTGTGCATAAACAAGACTCCACAAGGGATAATTTGGCTCATGACCCTGCTTGAAGTGACGGTGTAAAAAATATGACACACTAATAAGTAAGTCATTTACTCGCGCGAATAAGCGCTAAAACTAATACAATTTTAAAGTAGTGAATATTTAAATTTTAAATAAGATAAATAGTGAGTTTAACTAAGAATTCTTCAGTTTCGCAATACCTAGTAGAGAACAAGAGCGGCAGCAATTATGACAGTCCTCTTTTTAAGGTCAAAATAAAACACTTGGTTCCTTGCCAAAATTAATTAGAAAAAATATGAAGTGTCAACAAGCTATCCATTAAAAGAGTGTCTGAAACAAGTGCATTCCAGTCCCCATGATATCAAGGTCCCCAAATGCGAGAGCCCTCGTGTACCACCCAATTAATGGGGGTTTCCGAGGCATTTCGAATAATCAATAATGAACTTGTACATGAAGTTACAGAAGCAGGCAGGCTATGACGACAAACTCAAGCGATGAAGATCGGTAACAAGAATAGTTTGGAAAGATAATGTGGCGGAGGGGGGGGGGGGGACCATTATGTCCTTGTATGCATACTAAACCTTCTTTAAAATTAGGAAACACCTAAAATAATGATTACCAACGATTCGTTGCACGTTCTAAGTGATAAGGATTGTGAAATTGAGACGGTTTACCGTACATTCGAGAAGACGAATGGCAAACACCACTTAAAAGTTATTACGAGGATGCGATGAAGGAAGATCCTAGATTTAAGCGGAGGAAAATATCGAATCACAAAAATTTAATAGGAAAGAGAATAGCGTGTGAAGGAAGAAATAACGTTCTGAAAGTAATATACGTTCATTTCGAAATGGGTTTGTACGCTCACCATCCTAATATAAACGAACTAGTTTCAAAAACTTTCCTGTTTGATTGTGCAACTTTTGGGAAGTTAGAATCTTACCCGAAAGTCTCGACACGTTATCTAGGGCAAGATTTCTAAACTTTTAAAGTCACTGTGACCGGTTTTCCCCCGTATCATTCTTCATGACCCTTAAACTGTTGCAGAAGCATACCTTTTATGTTAGGATATATGTGGCTTTCTGAATCGCTACTCAATAAAAAAAATTTGCATGCTGGAGAAACAAATTAATTCTATCAATTCCTGGGAAAGGAGCAATTTCGGAAAAAGCACGGCGAGTACATCCTTTAATATAATGATTATTATTCACAACAACAGGGAAAGTAGGAAATCAGTTCGCGCTTTAGAATGAAAGTTTATAACACGTAGGAATAGTTTACACGGTAATTCTTTAAATAATATGTAAAGTTTTATTCGTCTGGGAGTCAATCCAAAATCTGATGTGGCATTCATGTCAGCGAACATTTTGTGCAATCCGTCTGTATCCCATGCAATAAAAATGTTGCAAGTTCGATATATAAGAGCGTCCCCCCTCCCCCCCCGTAATTTAAATATATATCATTTTCATAAATGGAATCATGAGTTTAATTTAATTTTTATGTAAAACCTAAGACTTATAATTTAGATAGAAAAGTATTTATTGCATAAGAAATGTTAGTCAAACAATCATATTTAAATCTGTATAATCTACGATCTGCGAAAATCAGGCTTATTCCGACCCCAAAATAAAACCCATAAATTATCACACACACACCCCAAAAAAAAAAATAATAATAATAAATAAATAAATAAAAAATAAAACTAAATTATAAAATATATATATATATAATAGTAATTGTATCTGTAACAATAACTTACATAAAGCTACATTTTTCATGCTGCGAAATTCGACCATTCTAGAGGCGAATATATTTGATACCCAGGACTTGCATTTACACACAGTATATTCACCATTTACGAGTACTCTACATTAATTCATCTGCAGCTATTTGCTGTTGTATATAATTCAAGCATTTACCACCACTGTTGAGAAATTCAAACCATTTCAACAAGTTTTTGATACACCCTGTTACAGGTGTTTCGATTCATTTTGGCATTTCATACTTACAACTGCGTTACTCACGTTGCACGATCTTGAATTCAAACACTTTGCGCAAGTGTTTAATAAGCAGAACTTTCAACAGCACACATCTCGAGAGCGATGAGGTAGGTAGATAATTTTTAAAGCGTTGCGAGGACGACTTCTCTTAGAAAGCTGCTGTATATTATAATATACAAAATGAGAAAAAAGCACCATTCTAACTTACTTCTGTGCAGTCTTCTTGGATATCCTGGAAAGCGACATACTAATTACACTCGATGCAGAAGATATAATCCAAAGCAGGGATAAGCACATTAATCCACAGGCGAGAGGAATAAATCCACAGGCTGGTTGGTCACTCGCGACGGATTTTAAACCACACCAATGAGTAATCCAAATGAAAGCAGGTAAGTAATCCAAATTTGAATTATCCAGCGGTTAATCCCGTGAGAAATCACACGCACGTATATCCGAGAGGGAGACTTTTATTCATTAATATATACTTTTTTTAAACTTTTTTTTAAGAAAGCACAGCACAAAGTATTCACAACACATATCGCCCGTCTTCTCAACAAAACTCGAACTTATATTCCAAGCAACATAAACAGAACATATCCTAAAAGGGAGACTACTATCTACAAAGACTAAATGAACAAAAGAAAACATTAAACAAACATAAGAACAAAACAAAAATAAAATAATAAGTAAATGGCAAATTATGCAAGAAATCCATGTCATAACTTCGAAGCGAAGGGTTTTCCTAACTTGACACACTGAGAATTATTTTTTTCCTTTACATACAAGTTTAGTTGGGTATATTCTTTATATACTAATAAAATATGAGTTATTTCATACAAAGTGAAGAAATCAAGTACACATAGAATCTATTCTATCTCTTCTAGTCTATTACTTTTTTACATCCTTAGCATATTTTATTTATTCATTTGTTTTAAGGAAACATTGAACTGAAACGCTAGGAAAGCGTATGAATCATCTGGATGGCAATAATGAAAACATGGATAAGCACAAAAATAAATAAAATGCAGAAAGAAAAAGAAAAATAATGTGCTTGGGGGGGGGGGGGGGGGGGGAGGTGAATCACAGCTCATAACTTTATTCTCCTCTCGTTCTCTTATTTATTTTTCTAGATCCATTCTAAAACTAGGAGATGGGGGAAGAAAAAAAAACTGAACAGATCTAGAATAAATAAATAAATGCAAACCTTACACAAAGATAATCACCGGCACCTCTATTGGCGAGAGGTGAGTACCCACAAAAATTTATAACTGTTACCAAGTCCTTTTGATGCAAAAGCAAACTTCGAAGAATAATTACTTCTCGAATAAGAAGATTTAAAAGTTAGGTCAAAGTACGTATAAGATTAAAAGTAATATGGCACTAACTTCAGAAGCGATGATGTATACTTGTGATCCGAGTTTATTGCCAGAATATTTTTATTTTATCACACACAGTAACTGTTATAGTAAACCATTACAGTTACTGCACACTTCCATACTGCGAAGGAAAGAAAAAAAAAAACACTTATTACAGCCTTAAGAATTTGAAGAGCATTCAAAGAAAGGCACCAAAGACCTACATGTACTACAGAAGAAGAAAGAAAGCGAAATTCTTTAAGTATGGATGCATGAATGCATTTATTGAAGGCCATTACGTATGAGAACCTCAATGTGAAGGTGCTTTTAAAGAAAACTTGTAGGAGTTGCGGCAGAGGGACAATTTTTATTTGTATAAGTTGAACAATTAAACTTCCAGGGCATTTTCTAGCGTAGCGATAGTAAATGCTAATTAAAAATAAACATTATATTGTGTCAAAAATTATTCCTTATAAAGCATTAGTAGAAAACTTTAAAAATACCTATGAACGAAATATGAGTGAGGAAAAGGCTCTCGAACAATGTTATCGAAACATTTCATGGCATTCAATAAATGTTTTTGACTGACTGCCTGATACCTCCCTCTCTCTCTCACAAACACACACAACCACGAGCGCACTAATTTATTATACATATTTTTAAGTGTGTCTCACCTTTCTTTCTTTCTTTCTTTCTCTCTCTCTCTCTCTCACACACACACACACGTGTGATTTATTTACTTTCTTTCACAAGGAGTCACTCTCCTCCAGGCCCGCCGTCAGGGTGGGGCAGGGGGAAAAAATTCCCGGGACCCGGTTAAAATAACTGTTGACTAAAAAAATTTATACAATGTTCAAATATTCAGTAGAGAGAGGGCCCACAGTATTATTTAGCCCCGGGCCCTGGCTCAGTTGACGGCGGCCCTGCTGTCCTCACGCTCACACCGATTCACTAACACAACACCACACCGAAAAACGAGGGTACCGCTGAACGTTCACCAACTTCTTCGGCTCTTACATTTCTGGAGGCTTATTCCGTAAGGAAATCTTTTATCCAGAGCAATTGGAGGTCTCCCCCGATCCATGACTGGTACGTTGGTGTCTGCTCTGGTAGAGCCCTTAACTTCAAGGAAGATAGAGCGAAGCAGAATGCATTACCTATCCTCGCCAATTGATGGACCTTGAGGACTTGGTCTAGCGCCACTACACCAAGAGGGGTTAGAAACAACAACACACCACATTCCATCATATCAATCGAATTTTCTTTGCAACTGAAAATTTATTACTCGGGGATGTTGCTCAGGGAAGTACGACCTAGTTCACATAAGAGCGTCAGCGTCACTCGTATTGACATATTTTAAACCAATCACAGGCCTTAACAATTTCGTAGATAATCCTTTGGAGGTTTGTAATTGGTTCAAAATATTTCAATACGAGTAACGCTGACGGATTCTATGTGAACAGGCCCAAACGATGACGCTACGCAACGCTGACTGACTCAATGTCTGATGGTTGGTTTTGCTTGGCTTGGAGTGCTACGGTCAATTTTTGCTACACGAGGGCTACTTAGACCGGGACCTACTGCTTAGAGCCGATTCCGAACGGCTACAAACGTCTATGCCAAGGGTGGGACTCGCACTCACAGACTTTGGTACCAAATAACAGCGCCCTAGCCATTCGGCCATCGTCTGGCCCTCATTAAACGCTAACAGGTATGATATCTCGTGTTCAGACACACGGTCTACAACGACGACCAGAAGAAACAAAGAGTAGAGAAGATTTAGACGTTAAAAGAAGAAAAAAATCTTTAATGTGTCAATGTGCAGAGAAAAAAACTTTTTTTTTAAGCCTTTCAGAGTCTTAAAAACAATCACACATACACACGCACCCCACAACTTTAAAAAAAAAAAATGCAGATCTGCATTATCATCAGACATCGCGTAAAGTGATGCCTCCGAGGTATTTCGGGGGAAAGCCCAAAAATATTCTGGCAATAAGGGGAGAAGGGCAAAATTTGAACTTACCCGTATCTGGGTGTGCGCGGCGTCGAATAAGGTGCAGTTGGATTCCGCACCAGTGCATCATCCCTCTCGTGAATATAGATGGCCGAAGAGGCCGTGCTAGATGCAGGGGGTTCGTAATAGTCTGTCTTCAGAGTCCTGTCTTCAATCTTGTTATCGGCATTGTGCGCCTTGGCCGCCGACTTAATGTCGATAAAGGCGACCGTCGCGCACGCTCCACTACTGTCGTCCTCCTTTTTTGGCAGAATTTTCACGCTTTGCACCTTACCATACCTGGAACAATCAGAAAGAGGAGACTCCAATTACAAAGAGAGAAAAACAACACCTACCGTGAACAGTAGGCAAACGGAGAGCTCACTCCAGTACACTGACAGTGTGAGAGAAAGGGGGAAAATTTTCACATCTTATTAGAATTTTACAAACCACTGATAATAAACCTTAATTCCATGCGTACATATGTATCCCAATTATTTCAATAACATAACTTACTTTTTTTCCCTCTTAAATAAATCATATTACAAGTCAATAACAAAGAATGGAGTCCAACTTTGGAAACACCTTACTCTCACTACTGTAGCTCAAATGCCTTATATATTTCGTGATATATTCTCAAACAGTCCAAAAATAAAACATAGCATATTACAATAGAAAAAAAAAATTCCACACTGGCGATATAATACTACACATCTTTTACAAATATCGCTCAAGAATAGTTCTAGAGCTTTGTACCATTTTAGAATTAAGCCTTGTTCACAATGCTTCCAGCGCAGAATCGTTTAACTCGAGTCAATCAACGTCAACGCTATGGTTGACATCACTGCGTTGCGCTCTGTGATCGGTTAAAATTTTTAACGCTGAAGCTCCGTTGCGGAAGCAGTGTAAACAAGGCCTAAGTATGTGAGTAAATACGGATTAGCAAAATAATTTACGGGCTTGCAGTCCGTGGCTAAAATGACAGTATACTAGACTCTGGTTGCAAGTACATATTGGCATTCCTGTGCATTTTAAAACTCTTTTTGTTTTTGGGTGTGTGTGTGTGTGTGGGGGGGGGGGGGAGACCTTCGATGTCGTTATAGCGACCATTGCAAAAAGTTCCAATTGGAATCCATTTTCATGATGTTATCTCTACATCCTATTTAACGACAGTGCAGACCATTTAATCCCAATGCATCTTTCCCAATTCACTCCCGTGACACGATCTGGAAAATTATGTTTCAAAACATCAATTTACAAAAGAAAAGGGGAAAAAAATTCTGATTATTATTCTCGGAAATATATGCAACACTCAAATTTTCGTTGATTTCATCAATTTTTATTTTTAATTTTTATCGTTCTCTAAAACTGTATACACTTTAATTTAGGGGGCTCGAGGTAGCCTTTCGGTAGCGTGCCGGTTTTGGTACTGAGGGATCGAATACAGAAAAGCGCCGTTAAATATCTTCGGTGAGGTCAGAGAGGGTTGGATCCCCCCAGTTGCCCCCTGGGGGTGCTCCGTCAAAATTGAGGTGGTACCTGGCTAAATCAAACTTCGACCCTTGTGATGCCATTATAAATCGAACCCGTCCCCCTCAGCCCGCTAGCCTATATGGACCAGGTCTGGAATAAATTCCAGGATGGGAGAATAAGAAATAACTTTAATTTTAACTAGTTGGTACCCATCAAAAACATGACGGCTGGATAGTAAATAAATGTACTAATACACAAATTATACTCAACACATCATCGCCAAATGCTGAAAATCATAATATTAAGGCCGTCCGCACACGGAGCGACTCAAAGGAAACTCAACTGGTTAGCGACTGAAATTGCTTATCGGTTGCAAACTCGTTAGTGATGCGGCTCCGGGTGCCGACTCAAAAGTGATTCAAATCAATAGTTTGCGACCTGTCATGGAAGGAAGAACATCATTATTCCGGACATTATTTTTAGTTAAATTATTATCAGAAATTAATTTATTTTAAAAAATCGTCACAATAGATTGTCTTTGATCAATCGTTTAAAAATGGACTGTATATATGGGCACACATATTCCATACAACAAAAAACGTTAGAATTTCATTTCATCAGTAGGCAGAAGTCACGTGACTCGTGTTCGTCATTTGGCAGCTTGCCAAAAGAGCAGCTGTAACATATATTGTGTAATAACACGTACAACGCAAGAGAAACTGGCGACTGAAGTTGCTAGCGACTCGACACGTTGAGTTGCCTGCGACTGATTACAAACGCGTTGCTGACGGGTTTGTAACCAGTTGCGCCGTGTGCGTGGCTCCATTCAATTACATAGGTTACAACTCATCACGGCCTGGTTTGTGATTGGAGTCGGTTATCAGTTTCTTTTGAGTTGCTCCGTGTGCGGACGGCCTAAGAATAGAGAAATACACTTAAAAAAAATTACTATTTGAACCTGCTAAAAAAAAATAGGGTTACTCAACAGCGCGAAATAAACAATTCCCGTCAGGTATAATTTCATATCTCACAAGCATAATTAAAAATAAAAATGGCAGAGAGAGAGCTAGTGAGATTCCTCCAAATAAACAAATTAACGTGTTTATGCGGCCTCGTGCTAGTATTTAAATCCAGATTTAAACATGTCACTGAGCACGCGCAGAAAGCAATTTTTTAATTGAAAATTGTAACGAATTAATAGAAATTGCGGATGCAAAAACCAAATTTGACACATCTATAGATTAAAATCTTTCGTTTAAGACCAACATGAAGTAAACTGATACAGTAGTTTTCTCTTACGGACTGCCCAAAGAATCGACTTAGCAACTTAAACATATAGATTGCCAAAGCCTAATTGATAACAAAGTGAACAATAGTATGAATATTGTAAACGTGTACTAATATGGAATTTATTTAAACATCTTAATTTTCACGTAAATGATGAGAGTTTACGTTTTTTATCAATTTTTGCTGTAGCGACGACTCGTTATAATGACCTTTTCCTATGGGATGTGAGGGGCCGTTTTAAGGGGCGTCGAATGTATAAAATTAATAAATGAAGAATTTTTTTTTGTTTAAGAATAAAAGGAGACAGCGTCACCACTTTCGTTCAAACTGGATAATACAGGAAACACTCTTTCAAGGCAAATAATTTAAAGTAATACTATAATAAACTAAGAAATGCAGTTTTCTAACAATAGTTACGTTTAAAGCTTGCGTAATATTATATAAATAGGGTACCGTCTAATGAGTTCAATAATTCCAAGTAATATTGAAGGATGCTATTTCTAGTACTATTATGGATAATTTAAATTTCTGGTACATCATAAGCAACCCCCCCCCCCCCAAGAAAAAAATTTTAAAAAATCAGCTGCATTCCTTCCTCTTTCTTCACATCATCATTATCTAAGTGACCATACGTCCCGTTTTTAGGTAGCCTGTCCCGCTGTCGGGAAGCTGAAATGTCCCGTTTTTACAAAGAGAGCAACCCACGGTAACAATTTTAAAAATGGGCTCTAAAAATCTAAAAATTATCCGACGGCAGCGCCTAGTAGTGCAGCGATGACGGCATGCCAATTAATCTCACACTTTGTAAGTAGTCATCTCGCTCCTCAGTTGCAAGTACACGTGCCCATGCCTGACGTACAAGACAGAACGCGCATCTTTCTAGCGATTTATTTATTTTTTAATCGACGTGTGTTATTGTAGTTAATTTAAGTTTCTTGTATACGAACCCTTCATTTTAACAATGCCTAAACGCAAATGTACTTTTATTGTTAATTTACAATCTAAGTACCCGTTTATAAAGCAAAGAAGTGCTCCATCGGACGTCAGATGTGAAAAGTGTCGGTCAGAACAGAACATAGCCCATGGAGGTGCCAGCGATATTCCAGAATTTAAGATCAGAAAAACATAAAAATTCCGATCTTACTGCCGCTACAAGTTCTTCATGGATTATTATTTATTTTATTTTAATTATTTATTTTTTTTTTTTTAAGAAAACGAATTCACCAAATTCAAGGGATCTGGAAATTGCTGCGGCGGAAGGCGCCTGGGTTTATCACACGGTGCAAGAGAACCACAGTTTTCGCTCTAACGATTGCGCTTCTAAGTTAATTCAAATATGTTTTGAACAGAAATTTGGATGTGTCCGGACGAAAACAGAAGCTGTTCTTGTAAATGTGTTAGCGCCAATAGAAATAGGTGAATTAAAAGATCAACTCAGCAAATGAAACTGTGTTGCTATATTAACTGATGCTCCGAACCATGGATCCGAGAAAATATTCCCTGTTTTAGTTCGATTTTTTTTAACCATACGAAGGCACAGAAGTCGAACTTTTAGAATTTCAAGAGGAAACATCAGGCGAAACAATAGACATATAAACTATCTCATGAAAGTAACTTGACTTAAAAAATCGTGGCATTTTGTTGAGATAATATTAATTGCAATTTTAGCGGAGTGAAAAGACGAGGCGTCAACAATGTTTACGCAAAACTAAATTTATCTCTCGGAAGAACATTACTAGGAATCGGATGTGGAACACACATAATTCACAACGCAATTAAAACTGCCGCAGATTCTCTACCTATAGACTTTGAATGCGTTATTGTAAAAATATTTTTACACTTTTTTTTTATCTATTGTGTTTGTTCACTTGGAAGTTATGAGAGAATTTTGTAATGAAGTTGACACAGAGTATCACAAATTGCTACGCTATAAGAAAACTAAGTGGCTTGAGCTTATGCCTGCTATTGAGAGGATTTTGAAACTGTACAAGCTATTAAAAAACTACTTTTTGAGTATAGATAAATGCCCAAACATATTGAGAACCCTTTTTGGAAAACACTAACTCTGAATTATGGCTTCTTTTTAAGCATGCACAGTCAACAACATTCCATCAAGTTGTGTTAAAGATCGAGGGTCAGAGTACTTCAGCAATTGAAGCAACAAAGGAATCAACTGAAAAAAAATTTGGTTTTGAAACAAAGTACTCTGTTTCTTCCCCACTCGTTCGTAATTTAATCCGGAAATTGCAAAACAGTGGCTGCAGTGGTGTTGGCGAAGAACATGTGAAAACTAAAGCTGCAGAATTTTATAAAATAAGCAAAAAATATTTGGAGCAGTAGACTGTGTTCTTTGAAGAATTAAAAATATTTGAATGGGCGAATTTAACTAAAATACCTAGGTGGGAAGAAATTCAAAGTGTAATGGATTAATTGATTGCAAAATGATTTATTGATTGTAAACAAGACGCAGAAGTATTTGATGAGCATTTACTTTATTTCCAAATACATTACACCACAAAAGGTGACAGAATGGAACACTAGGAATATTTCAACCGAAAAACGTTGGATGGAGTTGTTCAAACACTTTCACACTAATACTTTGAAACATACGAATTTTTTTATAATTACTGAATATATTTTATGTCTGCCCGGCACTAATGCACCCGTAGACAGGGTCTTTCCCCTTATGAATAACTAATGGACAAGCGAAAAAACACAACTGAAAGTCCTAGTTCTCAAAGCCATGTTACTTACGAAAGTAAATTTTCAGAAATCGTGCCAAAAATTACATTCGTATTTAAAATCAACGCCAAAAATACTTATGCAAATTTGTTCTTCAGAAAAATATACGGCCAAATAAATGTTTTATTTTCAGGTGTTTTTTTTAAATATATATTTTTTTTCATTAACAAATAGAAACTATGAAAAAGCGTTTTATTTTATTTAATTTAAATTTAATACACATATCTAATATGTATTGTTTTTAGTCGACGCGACGAGAACAAAGACAAATCAAGAATACCGAAGTGCACACATACACGCCTTTCGATTGCTTTGTTTTTTCCGCGCAATAAGCCCGTGTTAAAAATTAAAGAAAACAACTAAAAGATATTCAGACCTGAAAATTTAGTCTCCGTACACTATTACCTAAAAATTCGTAGATGTCCCGTTTTGAGGGAAAAAATAAATGGCCACGTTATCTATGTATCGCAATGTAAACTATAATTTTACTACTTTATTTAAATATTATATCACAATATAAGGTAATCAGAAATTTTACTACGGAAAGACCAAATAATAATAATTCACTACGACAAAACTTATAAAAATATACGAAAAAATTTTAAGCTAACCTATATCATTTAAATCATATATATATATATATATATATATATATATTTGAAATCCTTCACCCTCCTTTCAATTTCACCATGGAGCAGAATCGCAACTTTACATTAATAAAAATAATGCACATCCTTATAACAAACAAGAAGACTGTTTTATTCACATCCGTTTCTCGCAAAATTAATACGGAAACGTTGATTTTAACTGCCGTTGTGAAATAACACCGTTAAAGCATGCACCAGGCATTAAAAATGTCGGGGGGGGGGGGGGGGGCAATCGTAAATCTCTTATTCCAACACTCGTGACATTCAGAGATTGGTCTCTTAGAACTTATTTTTCAATCTACTACTTCATTAAATTAAAAAAGAATATTTTAATCCGTCAAAGACAAGCCTATAATGAATAATTATGTATTGTTCCCCGTCAGCCTAGAAACTTTCCTGGCAAAAAAAAAAAAAAAAAGCATAGCACTTAAAAAAAGAACTTTGAATTAATGCTTTGTCATTTACTAACGGACCTCCTTTCAAAACAAACAGCAATGATGATAATAAACAAGTCTTAATAAAATAAACTCAATTCCTTAATCCATGGTCATTCGCAGAATCATTCCCCCCCACCTGATTCTTGTTTCATTACCGGTTTCCAAAAAGCGCTCAATAAGGTTGAAATCAGGGCTCACTGGAAACTCCTATCAATAAACCCAAGACTTCAAAGGCCCACGCGATTTATGAAAGACTTGTGATGAAGTACTAGATTATGAATGGATCCTCCTCGAAATTTAGCCAGTTTTTGTGGTCAAAAATTGTCCAAAATATCTATACATGACTCAATAATTAATTTGTTCGGAAAGGAGGGGTCAAAAGAGAAACCATGAAAAACTATCCTGTACCTAAGTGTCTCGTATAAATTCCCCCAATTCTACATGCTGAGTTCCAACATTTTTTTTAAAAATTTAATAACTCTTCAAGAAACTGCACTTCGACAACGCAAAGCTGTATACAATGTTTGAATAGCTATAAAATCTTAAAATACACTGGGTAATAACATCGTGGTACCCAAATATAACTGAAATTTTATTAATTTTACCTGCATGACAAAGCTTTAAAATTTGCTTCCTTTCACAGAAAGAAAAAAAAAGGGGGGGGGGGGGTTATCTTGCTTTCCAACCAGTTTCGAAGTTATAATATTAACATCTTACAATCCTTTTAGTTTTGTACATATACGACACCATATGTGGATTAACTTGGGTGGATTCATCAAGCCAATCACCAAACGTCTTAAGAAATTTACGTCTCACGGAGAGAAAAAAAAAAATTTTTCCCTGTTTAAAATATAGTGTCTTCATTTATTTCATTAAAAAAAATAGTGGACATATGGACAACCTGAGTTTTAATCCATATTTCTTAAAACTCAGGTTGATACGTAAAAGGGTAGTTAATAGTTTTCATGGCTTGAAATAAATTAAAAAAAGATATTCAAAACATGATTTATTTGAAAATGAGTATTGTATATATTTATAGTTTCATCTCGGCACTTAAAATGTACTTACCTAATAATGACGAAAAATAAAATAAAAAGTAAAATAAAAAGTGATTGTGTAGTCTTCGCCCGTTCCAACAATTACATTCCTCAATTATTAATATATCATAACAAGTGGTAACTTAACGCTGCTGTTTACTAACCCTATTGGATTCGCTCACCTCAATGTTAACCTACGGAGAAAGTTTGTCTGCTATTTACAGCTACATAAATGTTGTTGATCCAATAAAAATGGTATTTTCAGATAGCCTGAACTTTTCTGCATCTAGCAACAGGATTCATTTTAGAAATTTCGTCCCCCAAAGGAATTTACGAGCGTTTAAAACACACTATATCAGATTTTTTTCCCCGAATAATTAAAATATTAAAATATTATTTGCATTTTAAAAAATGCCCCACGGTTTCAAATTTCTTTTTCTACTACGGAGTACAATTAAAAAAAAAAAAATCTTTCAATACAAGTCAGCAATCCATGGACCCATTTTCTCTATAGGTTAACATTGTACGAATCCAATAGGGTTAGTACACTGCAGCCTTAACCTATACAAAATATGAATTTCACTCTTAATGTACATACAATTAAACAAGCTCAATAAGAAACAGTAATTTAATAAAATTTATCCCACCGCAAAGAAAAATGTACGTTTCCACGCAGGTTTTAAGGGAAAAAAACTGCTTTCCTTTTAAAAATAATTTCGTAAACGTGTTTTCATTTAAAAAAAAAAAAAAAAGAGTAATGCATAATTCGAAATCTAAAATAAGGCCTTCAGATAGAGCGGAATGCTATGTTTCTAAAACCCACTATAACACAGCTTGAAATGCAGCACGCATAGCTATGTGTAACAATAACATTCATAATGAGGGTTTACTACACAAATCACAATTTAAAAAAAAATAAAATAAAATAAATTAAAAAAAAAAAAACTTTTACAGAGGTACTCTGAATGCAGAAATCCTGAATAACAGCCTACCTCTAATAACTTTTATCTTTTACATATTTTTTTCTTATTTTATAAGATTGCAGACAAAAATTAAACTGAGAGACTATTTCAGCGGCAGAACATATGCACTTCCGCATTTTATACCGTAAAAAGATAAATACCAATATAAATACAGATATCGATATGATTTTACTTCCTTCAAAAATTCAAGAGACAAGAGAGAAAGACCAGCAGTAATTTGGCAATATTCCAAGAATAAAAACTAAAAAGTCGGGAGAAGAAAGAAGACGGCCTGCAAGTGAGTCTATTAGCGAGTCGTACCTTGAACTGTTTCTACGACCGGAATAACCAGATATTCCGAGCAGTTTTTATTTGTTGTTCATTCTACGGAAAAGAGCAACTTGACTTTCCCCAAGCCATACGCCAGGAGGCAAGACGAAACTCGAACGCGTTTTCTTGTTTCGATACACACACTATGTCCAGTACTAGAAAGAAAAGATGGTGCGGGAAGGTTATTGATTAAGGTAAGAATTCTCTCTGGTGTGGAAGGAGTAACAATACTAAAATATTTTAAATGGCAGGGAAATGAGCCATATTATTTGGTCAGAAATCTATGAAAACATTCTGTTTTAATACAGCACAAAAGAAAATTACCTCATAAAATATAAATTCTTCCTTCAAAACCATATTTCTGCGTATATTTAAGATTGATACCATACTTTAGCAGATATCGAGATAAAAATAAGAAATTTTTATTCTTACTTTTTCTAAATACTACACGTATGTATTCCAGTAATTGTGAGTTAGTATTTAACATATGCATTAAGATGAACACATCTAAATAATTTCAGATGTAATAGTTTATACATCGCGAACGGTACGGACAGACATTAAATGCAAACATGTAAAAGAGTTTTCACTCCTTAACAAACATGCGTCCTCGAATATTCGTTATGGGTTCCGTCATTTCGGGCTAAGTTGCGGAGGGAGAAATTTTTGTCATCTTTTAAGGCAACGAATTTAAGCAGCTTCTTCAAAAAATTTATTTGTAAGATGAATAATCTATTTCCCGATACTTGTGGCTACAGAACTGCAGAAAAATAACAAAAAACATGACTGAACGCCGTAACTTGCGCAACAGAATTATATCCGAATACAGAGAAATATTTACAGAAATACGCGGCGAATTTATTTTTTTCCCCCTTAGAATAAGTTCATCCCTAACTGACACGCGAGTCTAATTGCAGTCGAAAAAATGTCAAGTTCATAAATGATGAGCGACAGATAGCGCAATGTGAACAAAAACGTGATAGCGGAGACTAATCTTTTCCATTTCATTTTCAAAGCATACAAAACAAACATGTTCGCTTTAATGTTCTGTTGAATCTTTGGTCGATTTATCACGTATTAGTTAAAGTCGAGATTTTGAAATGGAAATACGTCTATTTTTTTCGATGCGTGTCGCCAGGCGACGAAGCGAAAAGGTTGATTATTTTCGGCATCCTAAAGCTGGAAAATAACTTCGTGAAACTTCTGAAATGGCAAACTATAATGGAGTGATAAACCGTTAAAAATATAAAGAAAAACTCCTTGTACGAAAGAAAATTTTTTAAAAGTTTTTTTCCATATTTATGACGCACGAGGGCTTACTATAGAAGCTCTTAAATGAGAGCTCTAAGCATTAAGTTGCCATTAAAAGCGAAAAATATTTTAATTAGAGTACTAAAACACAAATAGTCATAAATATCTGTTTTAAACATGTATTCCATAGTAGAGTGAGTACCTTGAACTAAGTCATCAAAACAGACATAACAAGGGAATAATTATTGAACTTCGCTAAAACACCCATTTTATACCTTATCAGAAAAAATGTGATATTCGTCAGTGAATGCTTTTTCTGCCCTCTACCTGACATTATTCCCAAGCAAGAAGACCGTATCTTTCCAAGAAGAGAAGCTAGGAAGTTCTTAAAATCCCCAACTCAGGTCTAACAGAAAGGCATTACATATTAAGATCAGAGAGCAACGGGAGGGGCCATTTAAGTTTTACAACTTATAGTACAATTAACCAGCACACACATATATAGAGATATTAAATACAGCACGAAAAAAAATGTGAACAATTTCCAGCATAATGATCTTAAATTAGCTCCGATTATTCTAATCCTGATTTTACGCACAACCACCAAAACACTTGAAACGTTTTCCAAATACCCTATATATGAAAACACTGCATATCCAATAAAAATAAATGCCATCTCTGAGAAGGGTAAAAGTACAGCCCATCTTATTCTGAGAATGTTGAGAAATCAATACCAAATAAATGCCTACAGCATTTTTCAATCAATAACGAGTAAAATTATACGATTTTAATTTGATTTAGGAAATTTCGCGGTTATACGAATTAAGTATAAAAGTATTGCATGCAAGTTGAATTATAGATTTCATCACAAAATTACGTCGAAATTTATTTATATATTATTGATTTACTGATTTATTCATTTAATGTATTTGAAAAAGTGATCAAATATTAAGTAATAACTTTAAATCGGCGTTTCCCTGAGATTAAAATACTTCATGTACGCATGCAGAAACTTCATTTTAATTAGCTGTATTACAGTATTTTAAAATTTTTATTTATTAATTTTGAATGAGAGGTGTGAGTTTTTGAATGAGCATCAAAACTGATCAGATAAAACAGGCTAATTATGGCGAGAAGAAAAAAAATAGATCCGTAACAAAAGTAAAAAAAATGTTATAAAAACGGGTTCAAAGAAAAGACGTTACCTAATAGCGACGTTCAAATTTGCAGCCTCCCTCCCCGAAAAAAATGTAAGATCATTGGAAAAAAAAAATTCACGTAAGAGAAAAAACAAAGGAAATTGGGAAAAGAGGAATTATGATTCACAATGAAAATACAGGGGAAAAGAAAAACGAAGTTTAAGATACTGCATTAACTTCACAAAGAAAACTATTCTTAACACAGCAATGAAATAAAATGACGAAAACTTTCGACAGTAGAGAAATTGGTGGTTCGAAATCTTGGCTCACCGACAAGCAAAACACGAACTTGAGAAGAAACGCAAAGCATTAATAAATACACAAACGATTAATTTTATTTCCCTTACGCACTAGAAATACTTCAAACCATTTAAATAAAGCTATATGTTTTTCTGATAAAAAAATTTAAAAACTATAAACTTTAGAAATAATATTTACCCTCGCACAGTGCTATCTCACAAATCAGGCGGGGGAAAAAGATGAAAATTTTAAGTTAATGATAGTGCTTACACGCACACTAAATTATACAAAATCGATGGCCAACTATACAAGGACAGCAGAACATCGAGTTATTGGTTTATTACGGAGAAAAGAAAAAAAATCGTTGAATGATTGTGAAAAATAAATCAGTGCAGTCGTAGTTTTTACGATCAAAATTAGAATACTTTAAAAAGGAAAATCAATACCCATCACAAAGATTTAAAATCTACTACTTCTCAAAAATCTTTTTCTGAATTTATGCCACTGAAAACAAATACAACGAGTTCAATTAGTTCGACTTCAATTTAACCTTCGCCGCAGGGAATTTCGCCAAATTCAAGATCGCATAAATGTAAATTCTAGCTTTTGATCTTAGCTATTCACTATAAATAAATAAAACCAGGTGTAAAATGGCAGTTTTAAGGTCTCACAACATTAGTTCGTGCAGTTTCCTTTTTTCTATTATAACAACTGCACTTCGATGTATAACAAACATTTGCGTAGCGGCGAACTACATCAACAACTGCCAGTACATTAAAAAAAAAAAAACAATAGTTCCGACACATTCGAACACATGGAAAACGGCTTAAGAAATAATATACAGTGTTATCGAGGAGTACTACTAAGTTGTGAAAGTATGAATTGAAATAAAGGAATATAATATACTGTGGAATGGGGGACCGTAGAAATCGTCATATTTATCTAATTTTCTGTAATACAGGGTGAGTACAAAAAGAAAACATGTTACGAAATTGAGTTCCAACTTATTCTGGTGGCTTTCCAAAATGGAAAGCAACCTCTTTTGGCAAAGATAGATAAATCCATCTAAGCCCTTTATTCCTCCCTCACCTTTACCAAGTCAGAGTAAATAAAAGCGAACAAAGAAAAAAAGCTAGCAGGCTTTTTCCCCACCCCTCCTGCCTACAGCATATCCAAAATGATCACCCTCTCTCTCCTGGAAGCAATGCAGGCAAATGCATCAAGCAGTTTCTCCAGGCAGCGTAAAGGTCACCTCTACAAATCATGCGCTCACAAGATAGAGAATATCGCTTGATCATTGCCCTCGCTAGGCCTCTGTTTATCTCGGGCTCCCTGCCAATAGGAACGCTTCGCCGCTGCCGGGGGCCACGCCCGTCTAAGCTTATTGGTTGCGGCCCAGTTTTTGTTATTTTGCCCACTCGCTCCGCATGCACAGAGGCGAGCTACGATCAATGGATGTATGGAACAAAATACTCCGGCTTCGGGATTCTTTTAAAGCTTTCTTTTCTTTATTCTGGGCATTCATATTTGAAATTCAAATGAAAAACGGTCAAGAAAAAAAAAAGAAAAACGACAGAAAAGAAATAACTCTGTCATAAACTTCTAGCTTAGCTTCTTTTCATTACATCTGCGATAAACAAGAAGAGTACGAAAAATGCAATTTTTGGTATCCATTTTGATGAAACGGTATGAAAAAAATGGAAATATAATTGCCTTTTTTAAAAATTAAAAAAAAACATACATTCTTCGATATCTATTTTATACGTGATAATGATTGACATATTATAGAGAAAGAACGCAATGGACCTACCACTGTTATGTTTGAAGCCAGGCAAGAACTGCATTTTAATAAGAAGTCTCGCCAAATACAATCATAAATCAAGAAATTAATTTTATAAATATGTGTTTAAATATATTTAAACCGAAGCCATAAAAGGATGTGAAAAAAAATTATTCAATGCATTGAAATTGAACACGAAAATTAATGTCATTATAAATTGAAAAAGGTAACGAATGCGGAAAATTCCCTTTTAATACCAATGGACCCTGGACTTGTGGACGGCAGATGTATAGTTCAATATAAAATGCATGAGTTCGGTTTATACGTGGAATGTTGAATGTCTGGAGCAAAGATTCCGCGGGCTAGTCACTTTGTTTCAATAGTGAAATATTTAATTAAAAGTGGATAACTCAGTCGCCGTAGATATTAAGTCTACAAAAGCAAATTGTTTACGATACAGTGGAATCTTGATCGATCGTTTTCGGATCCAACGTTTTTCCGTATGTGTCGTTCATTTTATCCAGTCCCAACGATCATATTGCTTTGTTATGTTTCCGCATCTATCGTTTTCCCGCATTTATGGTTCATTTCAGTCGGTCCCTTGAAAAACGATAGATCGAGATTCCACTGTACATTAAATGAGAGAATGGTATGGTTTTACGGTTATGCTTTACTAACCAATTTGAGAAAATTTAGATTTACAATAATATATAGAATTTTTTTTTAAATTTAAAACATTTTTTTTAATCTCTTCAATAACACTCTTGGTCGAAACTTAATACGAAACTAGTTGGTATCCGTCAAAAAACATGACGGCCAGATAGTAAATAAATGTACTAATACACAAATTATACTCAACGCATCATTCCCAAATTTTGAAAATCATAACATAAATATCATAAAATTATAAAGGGCACAGAGAGAGCTAGAGACACTCCTCCGAATAAACGTGTTTATCATTAAAACATGTCACTGAGCATGCGCAGGAACTGAGCATCTAAAGCCAGATTTGAAAATGTCACTGAGCATGCGCAGAAATCAATTTTTAATTGTAAATTATAGCTAATTAATAGAAATTGCGATTTCATAAACCAAATTTTACAAATCTACATATTACAATCTTATGTTTAAGACCAAAATAAAGTAAATCGATGCAGTAGTACTTTTCTCCTCAAGAACTGCCCAAAAAGTCGGCTTAGCAACTTAAATATATAGATTACTATTTTAGCGGCTTGCGATTTCTTCAACACTGCTCTGAAAGCAACACTTACTACGATTTTCTGTTAAGAAAAATTTGTATATCTTCAATTAATACCACATTTCAACAATGGTCAAATAAATGATCCAACAGAAAAATTTGTAAATCCATGTAAAAGCCATTGGTTTTCAATGAAAAGTCAGTTGCTTTAGCTGATGACCCAACTCACAACTTCAAAGAAATAAAATTTTAATCATACATAAACTAAGAGGTCCTGAATTTCAGCAAAGAAGTTTCAAGCTAAGGCAGAGTAACCCGAAAGTTCCTAAGCATAAATCAAAATAAAGAAGTCCAAAATAAATTTATACAAATTGAAAGAAAACGAAAATAGTCGTAATTATTAGCACAAAAAACGATTGTATGTAGAACATACGAGCAAAGACGTTCGATTCAACATTAACAGAGTAGAATGCTTCATAATAACCAGATCAAGTTTGGTAATCCGACCTAAACTCAGCTTAGGAAGAAAGAGCACTAAATGGAAAGTAGATTGACGGGAAAGACTGGAAAATATGTTATCTGCTCCAATTCCCAAGGTCTGAAATGTCAGTAGAGAATGTTTGAAAATTAAGCACACTGAAACAGGTTTTTCTTCAATCCCGTCGAAAAGCACATTTTAACTAGCTGAACATGGAAATATGCTCAAAAACTCATCATGAACGTAAATGAATTGAACGAAAAAGTTAGATCAGAAATTTAGAAAAAATTCTTGAGGCATTCACAACACTCTTAAAATGGAATGACAACGCGGAATCATAATTTTCATCCCAGCTAAAAAATTTCAAAACTAGTTCAAGTATGACTCCACTCTCAAACTCACGAGTATTTCCGTGCCCCCAGGAAATAAAAGCTGAAAGTTAGGCAAACACTGTTGTATACTTTCTATTCTGTCTCTAGCCAATCTTGTTAAAGAGTTATACACTTACGTCATTTTCGAAGTACAATGCGATTCACACCGTTTTGAGCTATCTTCTGAAAGCGCTCCGCTGTGCGCGTGAGGAACTTGGACTTCTGGTAGCACGTGATATCGTAAGTTATCGCATTCCTATAATTTCGATTAGTTAAACACATTCACATCCCTCCCCATCCCACCTCCATGGACTTATTTTGCAACACTAAGGTATCAGGCTGATAACATACAATTGCAGATATCTACAAAACAGAGGTACTCAAAATATATGAAAATCAAGATAGTGGCAAAGATAGCACAAATATTAGAATAACAAATATGGATATGATTTAACAAAATTTTAAGACTTTTTATTGTAAAGCTTAAAAATCAGATATTAAGGTTTAATTATTGCGACAAGTGATACAGAATGGGGCATTGAATTTTATTTTTAATTACGGCTGCATACGTTTAATCAATTGTTAGGTATATTTGTTTCAAGTGCGATCATTTACGCACAGGAGACAGAAAACTATCGCAATTCCACTAATAAGAATTAGATAAATTAACTGTTTACAAATCTGTGTTTTCAGTAAACCATTTCAATTATCAAAAATTTTTGGCAAAAGGTAAATTGAATAAAAAATTATAGCTCATTTAACATATTCTTTTCTAATATGAAGATCACTCACTATCATTAGGAAATAAAACTGAAGTTATATTTACCAGCAATAACCTTGAAATCCTATTTAAAATGTACCTAAAAGATGAATTAATTGGCTTTTTTTAAAACTTCGATTTTCAAAACAAAGCGAGAGAGCTAAGCACGAATTAATTTTGAAATGTGATGTACATTGCACCCTTCCTTCTTCGGTTCGTTTTTGCTCAACCAAACTTCCCTGGCACCAGGCCAGTTTTCTGATGTAACACAAATTCTATGAAACTTGGTACGCAGCTGTGTTATAATAAACAGCTCAATCTAATCAAATCAAAACATTTTCGGAGTTCCAGCACAACTCTGCTAGTGACAATAATACGGTGTGTTCTCTCGACATCACTTTTGTTCACTGGGTTTAAAAAACATTTTATACAGATTTTAGGAAGGCAATAGATAATGTAACTACGCAATACACCCAATCACGCACAACATAGAAGAAAACGAAAAAAATATTCGTAGTTACGGATTCAAATGAAATAAATCGAACATTTTACGCGTCATCTATAATCGTACGGAATATTAATGTAAAAGTTAACAGTTCTCAAAAGAGTGATAACAGAGTGCCAGTGTAGGTTTGTAAATACTCACAACTTAAGGCAGTATGTTCTAACAGAAGTATATAATTCTGCTTCAGGCATACGAAGAGAAATGTTTCAATAATTTTTGAAATTTTTATTTTCATAGTTTATTTTTACTAGGACATGAAATTAGGGGTATCTATCAATATAAAATAATTTTTTTTAAATAACGTAAAAAGACATGAAAATATGAGCCTATTAAAGAATTATTTTCAAATACAGAAAACATAGTACAAAAACATACATTTGCCAATTTGTGGTTATGAAAATACCGAAACAAACATCCCCCATAGCTTATCACCGGGATTGATCTTTGATACCTTAATTATAACGTTTAACGCAAAATTTAAATCAAAGCAAAATTTCATTTCCTCTGTACGCATTATAATACTTATAATTAACGATTTGAAAGAATCTCCCATTTAACCTCGAATATCGTTTATATAATAATGTTATATAATAATATTTACTCCCGTTTGGCATATCATTAAAGTTTTCTGGTACAAGTAAATTACTTTATTCAGCGAGAAATAAGGACTAAATTTTTCAAACTTACTGCTCTTCTTGCGCTGTATTATAAAACACGCGCGCACTACTTAATATTATCTGCAGTGAACGATAAAATTTTTTTTTTCCATTTAAGATAGTTATTGATC
The DNA here is from genome assembly GCA_907164885.2 of Dolomedes plantarius. Taxonomy (NCBI): domain Eukaryota; kingdom Metazoa; phylum Arthropoda; class Arachnida; order Araneae; family Dolomedidae; genus Dolomedes; species Dolomedes plantarius. The sequence goes on from OU015502.1 coordinate 34,113,198, forward strand.
TCGAAACACTTCAAAACCTTCTCTAATGCGGAATCCATGGAGAAAGGGTGTGGAGAGGGGTTAAGAGTTATTATGAATATTAGAAAACAACGGTATTTAATAATATGATAAATCCATGATTAAGGGCAAATTTGTTACAACAGAAGGTAAATAAATCATAATCCAGAGAATAAAACAACACAAATACGTAAAAAGGTAATTTATTCCGATAAAGTTAAAACATAACATCCATTAATATATTTTAAGCAATAGCATAAATAAAATTGTTACAACTGGATACAATACTTCGGTAATTTTCATTCCTTGCACAAAATGCATTCAAATAACTGCATTTTAAGAAGCAAATTCCACAAAAATAGGTATACCATCTCAACTTTATTTACTTATTTATATTTATTTTAAATTTAATTTATTTTTTTTATTTTATTTATTTATTTTTATTATTATTATTATTATTATTATTATTATTTTTTTTTTTTGGGGGGGGGGGTGTCGTCGTCATAAACAGAACAAGTGCTTGTAATGCTGTTGCGGCAAGTCGCAAAAGCCATTCGACACCAAGATCTTTCGATCAAGTAATCAGAACAACGAAAAAGTAGTGTTATTGCATCTCAGGGTTAGTTTCTGTTCGTACTTTCGATTTAACGTGTATTTCGTACACTTTATAAAAATATGAAGTAATGTTATGTTACATATTCCGTTAGCAGGTACATTGTGAAGACACAAGTTTATTGATGACCATAAACTTGCACATGATATCTACGGCAATTTTGAAATTAAGTAAACAGGTAATACAGAAATAAATTTCAAAGCGGAAACGACTGAAGACACTCTCACAAATAGCAGATTTAAACATCCTGGGTCAAATGCTAAAATTTGATAAGATAGCTCGACCAAGCCATGAATGCGCTAAAAAGATCTAAAGCAGGGGTGTCAAACTCAAGGTTAACTTGGGCCAAACAAACAAGGTTTAACTATAGGTGGGCCGCATAAAAAATCAACATTAATACAAATGTATGTTTATTTACCTAATTACAGTATATTCAACATATATATACGCATTTTGTTTAATAATAGCAAAAAAAAGAGTATAATTAAGAAAACATTTAGCGAATTCTTCCTATCTTATTATAATTCTGCGTTGGTATTTTAATATATATTGTGTGCCAATATATTGGCCGGGCCGCAAAAATGTTCGTCGCGGGCCGCGATTTTGACACCCCTGATCTAAAGTTTTTATACCTCTGGACGAATTACAAATAAATCCAAAATATAAATAAAAACGGAAAGAATTCCAGTTCCACGTAATGTGTAGAATCATTCGAGATCTCAAAAATATATCGCGCTGCATCCACTTTTACCACAATCGAAAAACAAGTTTCTGTAGGAACTATTCGAACAGTTAGTTCTCAGAACTGTAGCTATCCGCAACAGCATTCCCACTATCGTGCAAAGGATAAGTGCTTGTAAGAGGCTCTATATTCGCTGAAGGGGTTGAAACGTGAAGTATCCAATGATGAATAAGGAAGAAAAGGATATAACTAGGAGACTTTAGAGATCAATTTAAAATAAAATACTTTGAAGTTCGAATCAGTTATCGTTTATAAATTAGATAACGGAAAGTATATAGCAAAATTACGATAAGCTACGGTTGATAAACACTCAAAACAGCTACATAACGAACCATTCCACCGGATCTTGAAGCAAGGGGGGAAAAAAATTTAACCACATTTTCGAACTGAAACCCCCAAAACTATAAAAAGGAATAAAAGAATGCATAAAAACCCTTTTACGAATGGAAACATCTGGCAAACAATAGTCTTATTAGCTCCAACCGTTTAGAAACTGTTGTAACACGTAAATAGATACGCTAATATTTTATTTTTATTCTGTTGCGTAAGGAAATATAAAAAGGAGTGCACATTGGATTCTGCGAATTAAATGTTATAAAGTTAACATAAAAATAAACGTTTAAAAGAATAAGAAAATATTTATCTTCGTATTTTCTAAATATGCACTTTTGTTCATATTATTTATCTACAATAAATTTCTGGGCCTTTGAAAAAAAAAATCAGCTTCGTGTATATATAAGTTTGGGATTAACTGTATACGTTACTCAGGCTGCCATGATGCATGAAATTTTGCGGTTATTTCGTTTATCGATGTCACTTACTGGAAATTAAATTTCTCAAGTATTAATATTTGAACACGTATCATTTCATTCTAACAAAAGGCATAAAATTAAAAGCTATTAAACGTACAAGCTGCTTGCCGAACCTGAAGCTGTTCCGTGTTCGGAATTTCTATCTGCGGCACTGGCAGTTAAAATGCAGCATTCGCGTTCCCATTTTAAACGTGCCCCCACGCCAAATTGCTCTCGCAATCCCTCTCTCTCTCATGGAATGCTTCAGAACTCTCCCTTCCCCCCAGAGAATTTAAAGGATCTATGCGCTCCCTACCTCATCCCCCCGTTTCCCACACATACCAAAAAATCGAAAATCGGGGAGCACAACGCATGCCCGTGGTCGGAATAAGAGATCGATCCTGGAGGGGTGTTCCTCCAGCTCAGGAAACAGAGGCAGCAAAACATCGGCGTGGCAAGATGTTAAGGTGAGACAACATGCGATGGACAGATATTTGGGCCGAAACGTATTTTCGGAACGAAAATCCATAACCACATTAAAAATTAATTTAAAACCCATAACGATGCAAATACAAGTCACTAGACACAGCATCAGCTTTGCAATTAAAATTGAATATAATAAAAACCAATTACTCAGTCATTTTTAATTCACATCCTCATAACATATTTTATAACACCTCCAATCAATGTGTACATTATTAGTTTTTTTTAAATTTGAATTCAACAATATTTAAAATAAAGCTAATTTAATTAAAGTCAGTATAGGAAACACCGCAGAATATATATTCACGCACAAGTCGCAAAGACGGTCAGTCCAGAGTATATTACCAGATTATAAAAGGTGAATTACAAAAGGTCTACATGACAAAAGGTTACAAAGGTATACATGACAAAAAATGTCTACATGATTTGTAAACTACGGGTTATAATAGACGTTTTTTGCAGATGAAAAACTGGAAAAGGACTGCAAGTTTTAACTATTTTAACCAACCATATTTTAAAGCACAGTATGCACTCCTTGTTTCTGTGGTTATATTAGTATACAGATGCACGACTTTAATAAGTAAGAAATCGGATTCCAAAGCGGCAACGAAGCTATTCTATGGCATGCACAATATGACTATTTATTACCTGTCAGATGAGTTCAGAGCTCCAAGCGTAACATTTATAAGTCCATGTTGAACACTGACTGGAATGCGATAAAAGTAGACCAGATTTAATTTCATGGAAGGAAACGAGGTAAATGCACCTAACACAGCCGAAGAAACCGTAAGATAAATTAACAAAGAATATAAATTGAGGTAATTAAAATACAACACGAATTCAATGCACGATATTAAAAATTAATTTTTTTACGACTGCAAATATTTAAAACAAAAAAAAAGTTGTAAGAATGCTCTTGAAATGCGCAATTATGTCTAGTCTTGAATTTTGAAAAAAATAATTTGATTACTACCAGAATTCCATTATTTTTGTTTCACTTACTACATAATTTTGGCTTCAAGACTCTAAAGCTATCTATTTGCCTAGCTACTACAATTTTAATGGACCTCTGGAGGGAAGTTCGTACAATCCTTTGTTATGATCACGAGGGACGACCGTCTAATCCAAGGATACTCAACCTGTGGCCCACCAAGTCCGAAACATTCCCACTCCTTACCAGGCAGGTGCTTTTGTAAACATAATTTTGGAAATTAGGGCCTGAAACGTACAAAACTGAACAAAAATGTGCCACCTGCTGTTCATGTAGACGCATCAACGTACCTTTGCGAATCATCCTTTTCCAAAATGAAATATGAGAACATATATAGAAATCGGTTTACTGATTCATTCCTTCATGACGTATAGAGTGAAGCATGTAGCAAGTATAAACCCTTTTTGTCTGAAATAGTCAAAAGTTCGTCTAAATATTAAAAATCACACGCATTTTCAAATAAATTTAAGTGTTTAGTTTTATTTTTTACATTATTACGCTATGACGTATAGTGCATTATGTTGCGGCCCGCATATCGTAGCAAACATATGCATGTGGCCCGAGAGAAAAAAAGGCTGAGTATGGCTGGTCTAACCAAACCAATATCATAGTAACATATTTAAAATGTACGTGCTCGGCGCAGACACGACGACTTTTTCAGTGGCACGCAAGAGAAAATAATCCGCGCCATCGGCAGCGGTACTATTCCGGTGGATCTAGGTTATTTTATTATGGATACCTCGTATTTACATTTATCGTTTTATTTATATTCGGTACATTTTGAAAAGGCAGCAGATTTTATTTCATTGTTGTTCTCTCTTGAAGTTAAGTATAGAAAGCAAGGCAAGTAAATAGAATTTGGCATTGAAATTTCACAGCACAGAAAACGCTTATTTTCGACTTCAAATAAGGGTGGCTAGGATAAATATGTAATTTACTCCAAAAAAGGCACAACAGAAAGAAGTTTACTTAAGTAACCCGGTGCGATCTTAAGCAAAGTTAAATGCTAAAAGCCTAGAAGCACTTAAGGAGAACCCTATCCATATTAGGTAGAATATTGGGTAGATATTCAAGATAGAGAAAAATTTATAACACATTCAATAGGCTAGCTGGGGAAAAGCGTTCAGTGAATAGCCCAGGTGGTACACACAACCCAGTCCTTTTGAAATCCGCAGCTTTCCCCTTCCAAGTTTACACCCCTTCTTTATTCACAGCCGTCAGTTACGTACAGTCGCGGGCAAATAACAAAAGGATAAAACCTTCACAAGACGCATGCACACACACACACTTACAATTCGTCCAACCCTTTAGTGCGTAAACATAGTTATAGATCGCATCCACGCAATAGTTTTCACATTTTCTGAAAGAAAAGTACTCGAGGGTTTAACTTTTGAACTTTGAACGCCCACCATCGTACAGCGATCACCGTCGCGAGCTTTGCTGGCTCAGGTGCGGATACAGTCTAAGGCTTGGACGTTCCACTGCTGTCCTAGAACACTAATTTCATCCCTAGGGCTTTACTTTAATGTAAAATTAACTAAATTCACAAAATCGCCTAAATGGTGTTTCAGAGGACCTTAAAAAATCGTAGTGTTGATAGGCTATGCCCAAGACAAAGGACTAGCCGTGTTGGGGCAAAAGCTACAGAATGAACCGAATTCTCAGGGCATTCGAAAATTACGCCGTGCGAAAAAGACGTCATCGTGACGTATATTCACAATCGACAATTAAAGTCATCAGTCGATTTTGCAATTAACCGTTCACGATGACGCTATTTTTCACACGGCGAAATTTTCGCATGTCCCAAGGGTTCTGTAACTCTGGCATTCAATAACTAAATGAGCTGTAGACATCTACAGAATTAGAATGTCGAATTATCGAAACAAACATGAACTCATCAGTCTAAAACAATGTAAAATGTAATTTGATATTAAGTCAGCAGAACCTATCAAAACGTCACTTTTAAAAACACTTGATAATAACTAGAGGAGTCTTTTCTAAGTTTAAAAAGCACTTAGTATAAGGTATATTTGTGCTCTTCGTTAATGTTACATGAGAATACCAAACCAGGCGCAAGTGTTCAAAATTTTGGTAAATAAAAAATTTTGTGTGATAACAGACAAAATTTACAGACAACTATGCTGGACGTTGGGAAATACGGAAGGGTTCAATATAGATTAGGATAACGGAAAATAAAACACTCTTCGCGCAATAAAAGATCTACGAGGAACTACATCTGAGACTGTTCAAATACTATTTTTAAAAAATTAATGGAAACAATATCTAGTTTAACAGAAATACCAAACACGAGTTGGAGGGAACTACCATGTAATACAAGTTTGGCATTGCATGAATGTTTTGGCAGTCAGACAGACAAGAGCTCAATTTGGATGGCATCCACAAATGATGCAGTTAAAAACAAATGCAACAAATATTTTAATGGTTATGAGATAAACGAGAGTTTAGAATCTTGAAATAAAACCATTTTGATTGTAGTAAGTTTTATATAGTATTACGTTAAAATAAGGCAGGGGCTTAAAGTCCTCCCCACATCCGCCCCCTTAAAATGGAGTGGTCGGGGGGAATACTTTAAACATATATGTAAAACATTTAAAACATTAGTAGGATTTAATCCACACTGCTGATGTATTATCTAATCCTAGTTACTAATATTTGCGAGGGATAATGTACATACGATAATGCATAAACGAAATATATTAAGTTATACACTCAAACACCTAAATACCCATATTTTACTATATTGCTAGTACAGATGATTACGTTTTCCTCTTAAAATTGGAAAGAAGCAGATTTCTGTCAGTAACAATTTATTCTCCGTACTTTCGTCAGCTTTTTTTTCATATCTCATTTGCAATGAGCTTATATTAGCACATATTATATCATAATTGTTAGTAAACAATTGCAACACTATTTTAGCATACAATTAGCACTGAATGTAATCGTATGAAATGTAAAATGTACACCAAAAAAGGACTATAAAAGAGTTCACGAGAACGATATTTCACTTTAAATTTAAAGATATGCAAGAAAATTACGAACATGACTATCTATTCTTATTTAAAACCTCCAACTTGGTATTACTGTAATTACAGTAATTTGTAAAGGCATAAAAATTTACTGATATGAAAGAAATTATTTCGATTCGTTTCAGCCTTATTTGCATTATTTTTTCGGAGCAAAGAAAAATATGCGCGTATCAAAGAAAGGCTTACAATTCTAATAGTCAACAAATTCCTTTACACAAACTCGGTGATACAAAGCTAAAATTTCTCTACCATCAATTATAAAACAGCGCGTAAGATTTTTTGTATCAGTCTTATAACAACTTATTTATAAATAAATAAGCGAAATTTTGTTATACTACATCAAAATAATAGTCGATTAACTGATTTGCACATATTTAAACACACAACCTCATCAAAAATTTTGAGGGCTGCAAGTAAGGGAAGATTTTTTTTTTTAAATGCAAGCCGAGAATCATTAGACTTAAAAACAAATAATATTACACATACAATAAATAATACCAATGAATCAGTGGCTCATCCCATGCGTTTTTGAAGTCTTGCTTTAGATGACGATTACTAAAAGCGCGCAAACGGCGACAAATTATTTATTTGTATTACTATGTAGATAATGTTTTTCGAAAGTTGCTGCAAAGTGGTCGAAACTGAGACCAAAAGCTTTGTATTCTTCCCAATTATCAATACTAAATTTATCTAAGTACTTTTGAAATACACACGCAGACACACAATGGTTACGTTAGAGAACTGTCAATTATTTATCAAAGTGTATTGCACTATTTCTGTTTTTACCTGCACGAATTCTATCTTCCTTATGTCTCCTACACTTGTTTTCATTCTAAAAAGTTCATAACATATCAAACTTTTAAAAAATAGTAGTCAAAGTTTACAAAGGCTATATTTTTTCGATGAAAAATATTAACTCGAAATCACTAGCAAAGAAAGAAAAATCAGAATAGAACTACTACTACAATATCTATGAAGAATAAAAACATGGTCCGCTGGATAAGAATAATTTCTATTGGTTGCTTAGTGGATGCAGCACAGACAAAACAATCGCCATGTGGATTAGAGACAATCCTGAAACCGGTTACGCAGTAGGGGTGCCAGCCCCCGTTTCGGGTCGATAGTATCGCGACGGAAAAAGCTGAAAAACCACTCTGCACGTGTGTGTGTGTATGTATCATTAATCTACCACTACTCTCTTCACGTTCCCCCACACTGGATGTTACGCTTCAGACCACGCGCAGAAAACAAAAGGTACTGATGCTATACTTAGATTCACCCCTCCCCTGATATATATATAAACATCCAGTTTTTTACAGCTATGCAAATGTTTCTGTTAGAGCAATGACGAAAAGCAGTAACATGAAAGTAGACAGTCAACATCTAATTATTTAAACCAAATAATTAAAAAAAACCATATTCAGAATGAACACGTAAATAACAAGTCCAAAATGAACTTTACTTAAAGTAGAATAAAAATCAGCCAATTAAACCCTTTCCATTTTTGCACAAAATCTCCCGTGAAAATGTTTTTAACACCCAGCGCGTGAATACTGGACACAAGCACGCGAAACAATAAATTTATTTTTGATTTCTGCACCTTACTATTTCCTTATTATTTTACTGATAAGTTTAAGAGATATGAACAGCAACGCATCCGAACAACTTTCCAATAGGCATGAAAAAAACCAGCTAGTAAAATAAAAAGTTCTGAGATGAAAATAAAACATTCAACACGCCTAATTACATTTAACTTAATTTAAACCTTTGATTCGAAAATTATACAAAGGAAAGCAATGCCGCATCGCTTCTCAGTTATGAAGGACTGCACTGAAACCAATCTAGTCTGAAAGTAAAGGCAATAAATATAATCTTTTTAAAAAAAAGGGGGGGGGGGGAGATAGAGAGAGAGAAAATGGTAGAAATGTGTTCCCTGTTCATCGCTACATCCGCTACAAGAAAATGTGTTGGGCTTCCGTTGCAACTACTAAACGCAACTGTAAATTTATTACATTTAAGCAAGGTTTTATCGTATAATACAGATAAGCTATGTCAACGATTCCTGAAGTATATTTATTTACCCACGACCGTTGCAACGGGCTGATATCCGTTTTAATTTTTATCATCATCTCTTACCAAACGAAAACTAGAAAAGTTATACGTCGACAAAGAAAATTATGCATATATTAAGGATGCTGAACGATCAATAACTATACTAAATTATTTGAAATATATAAAAATCAAACCGTGCAGAAAAAATTTAAATGTAACAATGGTATCGCTCAAAAAATATTCAAGCCCACCGAGACACTCAGGCAAATAGTCAATTTTCCCACAAGAGTTCGGGTTCATTAATTAATGCAATACACGATAGAACTTGATAAATTATAGCAAAGACCCTATAATTACCTCAAACACGAAACATGGAAATTTTTCTTTAAATATTGCGAAATATAGAAACGCAATCGAGAATTGGCGTCGTTACGGCCAGCACACACCTTTTACCCTCCTGTTTAAAATGACCTAAACGAGTGATCTATAATTACAACTCCTCAAAACGACTCAAGAATTTCACAATCATCGACAAGATGGGCAACTCGCCGCACGTTCTAATACACACTCGTACTAATACTTTGTTCCAATTTTCCTTATTGGGCCCCCCAACAGCTCAGGGTATTTGGGGCCCAGTAAGAACCAAACAGGTTCTAGTTGGGACCGATGAAGCCCCGTAAAGGTAAAACTCCCTGGCTGCGATTGCAGGTTAATAACGTTAAAGAATTCTTCCCTCTAGGGAGAAACGCCCACAAATAGGAGGGATTTAATGATGACCTCCATATCTAATAATTAACCATTTTTCTCTTTTGAATTTTACCAATGTATTAACTTGAGGAGAAGGGGGGGGGGGGGGAGAGATAGCAAAATTGTAATGGTGAGTAAGAAACATTTCATGTCAAACATAGGGCTTTGAAAATCACTAATTTAATTCTGTTTTATTCGAAATTTAAAATACATCGGAATGACGATAAGAAAAAGGGTAAATAAAAAAAGTTTACGAAAAATCGCTGTTTAATAAAATTTATCCAAATCTTTTGGAATATGGGAATTTATGCATAACAAACACTATAAACAGTTATGATATTCTTTCATTCTTATTTTCAAAAAATGGAAAATTTCTAAACGGAAAGTTTATCATAATCACACAACGCTTATTTGTAAACAGTATCATTTTAAAAATAAGTCCACGATCATACGAGCTCGAATTAAAAGGAAATAAAATAACATTTTGATCTCAAATAGTCGAATTTATGTTACGCTAGGAAAGATCCAAAACAAATATGTTTTACCGTCATTTCAAAACACTTCCAAAGACGAAGTAGAAATTAAAAATAAAGAAATAATATGATTATCACGCATCATAGGCCATATTTACACAACGATACAGTATTTATTATAAATATTCCTAATAATTTAACTCATTTTCTTTTTCTTTCTATACATTGGGGCCAGAGGAGATGAAAAGCTATTTAATATTTTGTTTTGAATAGTTGTAAATTTATCCATAGCTATATTACTGAAATATTGCTATACCAAAGTGAATTTTAATTGTATTAGTAAACGAAAATAATACATCGATAGAAAAATTGTTACACACATAAAACATGTTCAAAACATTAAAGCAATGAAATGCTGAATAGGCTTATTAAACCTTTATTATTATTACTGCGTTAACTCAGCCTACTTTGAAATACAAACATGTTAACGTCCTGACATATTACACTTTAACACTACTTGTGCTATTGTTTTCCCTTTGACATATTTGCATTTCTGGCCTTTTCCAAGTTCGCCAAAATTTCCCAATAAACAAGTTACATACATAGCCTTGGCAACGTTTAACAGAGGAAGAAAGAAAAAAAAATTAATCGTAAATACCTTGGTGCGTATTTAAAATTTCAAACTTTTTTTAAATTAGTTTGCATTTTATTTGTCATTGCATTTACTAGATTTGATTCCATCGATTCCAAACTTTGATTCAATCAGAGTCATTTTAAAAGAATGGATCCGATAACGGGGAAAACAGGTTAAAAATTATTCCATAGAGACTCTATTCCAAGCTTTATTATACAAAACTGCGAAGACACATAAATTTGTAAAACAACGTTTCTTCCAATATTCAACCATATAATTGCATTATTCAAGTTCAGCACGGATACGCATTGATTCTTGTTTAAGAAAAATTCCACGCAGTATGAAAGCAACCGTGTGAGAATAACTTGAAATAGATCTTTACTTTCTTCCAGAAACTGCCAATGGCTATCTTCTGCACTGCTGCGGGTCAGATTGTTACGCTGATGCTTAACACATGCTTCCGTAAACAAGCATATGTCAGGTGTAACGCAAGAGCTTGATTTTTAGTATTAACGCAAGTGTCTCGGCAGAAAATGACTGTGTCCTTTTCTCTTATTAATAATATCGTGTTTGTAACCTTAGATGTATCTTACTGAAAACCAGGATTCATATTCATTATTAGAAATCAAAGATAAGGGGTTCTTACGGACTTGAGAACCTGTTGTAGTGTTTTAACGGACCCCAAGAGTTTACATATTTAAAAATATTTGAGCATTAAGATCCCACATCCTTATAGATCCTTCTATATATCCCTTCGAAAATTCGAAATATTAAAGCCTATTTTAAAATTACTATAACTGGCTGCAACCTGTTTGCTTTTCATTGCATTTAACTTGATAAATTTAAATCAGTATGCAGCGATATATCGAGTAATTAGGGCAAACAAATAGTGATTTTATATTTGGAATGGGGAGATGAGAGAAATAATGTAATATAAGCGTTTTCACCCTAAATTGACACACACAGAGTATTATCTTTACTTTCTTAAAACCGATCGTTGAAGGTGACAAATTGTATATTTAACTCGAAAAGTGAATACTCTTCCAAAACTAGAGAGAAATTTTTTAAAAAAAAGTAGGGCCTTGGTTATAAAAATGACGAATAAAAATAATTACATTTAAAAATATTTTTTAAGGGCCCTTTAAAACAATCTAAAAATTAGGAGTTCTTGACGATCTTGCCAATCCTCGATACTCTCCTTAGGGAACAAATTAAGGATAATAATATAAAACATGCAATTTCCTCACATATTAGAGTTCTATGCGAAATATTTCTAACACAGGTTACACGGAAGTAATCTCTAACTATGTCATCTTTAACAACAAACATGTCAATTCACTTCAATAACAATATTTTAAATGAGAAAAATTAAACATTGTACCGAAACTTCATTTCGATCCAAAGTGATTTCATGTTAATCTTTTACAGAAGGCGAAATCTTGAGTATGAGCTGTGTCGCTTTTATAGACTCTATATTTACACTACAGCATGAATATTTATTTAATAGTGGATCAATTATGACAAAATTAAAATTCCTCTTTAATAATATTCGACGGCGATTCTGCAACATTTTAGGTTTTCGGAGGACGGGGTGGGGGGAGAATAGGGTGTGTGTGTGTGCGTGTATATATATATATATATATATATTCATTCAGAATAGCAAAGAAAAATGGAACTGTAACTTGTACGGCACCCCAAATTATGAGCTTACTTTTCACCGTTCGTCAGAAATTGAGTAGGTTGGGTTCGGTAAGTTTGACAAACAATCCGATATTTTTAGTAGCATTTTTGAAAGATTTTTAAAGAATTTTATACCTCTGATTATTGACAAATAGATTAGAAATGTTAATTAAAACGAGGAGTAGCATTTAGCACATGGCCATTTCACGGCAAAAGAGACCAACATATATTCTTATGAATTTTTGATGAAATTGAACGTTTAACAGAAATTTACGAAGTTGTAAAGACCTACGCGTTTACCTAAAGAGATGAGAAAAATTCTCAGATGAAATAGCGAATGCGGACTAAACGTGTTATTTTATTATATACTCAACAGAATCATCGATCTCAACACAATGTCTAAAACACGGAACCTTACTTTTAAGAATATATAAACAAAAGCAAACCTAAACTGCTTACTTTTTAACGGAATTTTGAATTAATAAAATTTCTGCATTTAACATTTAAACTCCAGCCTTTAACGAAAAACTTCAGCTTTTACAAAAACCAAATTCATAATTTAAGTTTTAATGCATTATAGTTCAGTAATTGTTTCATGATACGGAGATAATATATATTATCTATATTATTAAGATAATATCAGGATATATATATATATATATATATATATATATATATATATATATATATATATATATATATATACTGTGGCTCCCAAAAGTGTTCGTACACTTAAGAATTTCAATGAAATAGGGGGTCTATCCATTGATTAAAATGAATATTTCAGAATGGGTATTTAATAATAAGATCTATAATCTATTCTTAACAAAACTACATGAAATATTTTGAAAACATAGTAAAACTTTATTTTTAAGAAACCAGTAATCAAAAAATAACAAAAACTTTATCTCACAAAAGTCATAGTACACTGAAATATTTTCGGATCAATTCATAATTAAAATTATCGTCTGGCGCTTTATTTTTATTTTTTAATTGTGGTGGCATTTAAAATATCGTTTGGCTTTAATTTTTGCTTGCCAACTCCGTAATATTCTATTTATTATTTAAAAATGGCTCGTAGTCATAAAGAAACAACAAACAGCATTCGAAAATTTATTATTTTTCATCATAGTGGTGGTAAATCAGTTCGGAATATTGCTAAATTACTTAATTTATCCCATTCTACTGTGCAGTATGTGAAAAAACGCTTTAAAGAAGAAAACTGGATCGAAAACAAGGTAAGAAAAGGCCGTCCGGCAAAGTTAACAAAACGTGATCAGAGATTTAGAATTAGAAAATTTGTGAAACATTCACGTTTGAGTGCTGTAAAAGTTTCTGCAGAATTCAATGAAACATTTTCTACTCCAATTTCACCTGAAATTTTTTGACGAGTTCTCAGAACAGCTGAATTACATGGGCCTGCCCATAGAAAATTTTTTGTGAGAAAAACAGAAAGTTTAGGCTTCCCTTCGCACTATCAATGATAAATAAGCCCCAAACCTATTGGAATAATGTCTTATTTGCCGATGAACATTTTTGGTGCTGATGGGCGTATAATTGTAAGGAGAAGAAAAAAAATGAGGAACTTAATCCCAAGAACTTAGTAGGAACAGTTAAGCATGCCGGTGGAGGTATCCTTGTGTGGGGGTGCATGTCAGCATCAGGACTAGGAAATTTGGTATTTATTGATGGCATAATGAATCATGCTGTTTTTATAAATATTTTAAGAGACAATTTAAAATTATCAGCTCAAAATTTGGGTATTGGAAACAACTTTGTTTTTTATCAAGATAACGATCCTAAGCACACGGCTCTTAACGTTCGCATCTGGTGTCTCTATAATTGCCCACAAGTTTTGAAAACACCACCTCAATCGCCAGATTTAAACCCAATAGAACATATTGGGTTTCTTTTTACTAGTGGGTTCTAAAAAATCTACACCCACTTGAACGTTTAAAATTTACACGAGAAAAGAACATTGAAACAGGATTTTAAAAATTATTATTATTAAGATCAGCATTAACTTTTGCTGTTTTGCTTTCAGACAATGACAGCAAAGAATCTTCAGAAATCTGTTTACGAACGCAAAATCGTAAACAGTACATTTTTCGAAGGCACTGCGAAAAATTCGTAAAACTTAGTACTTGTGAGTATCTTGTTCTATGTAAGCAGGGCCACCCAGAGACTTTACGGGGCCTGGGGCAAACTTCTGTTGGGGGCCCCAAGAAAGCTGATTAATCGAATAATTTTTTTATTTATTATTTATTTAATTTATTTATTTATTTAATTTTTTTATTTTTTATTTATTTTTATTTATTTATTTATTTATTTATTTATTTTTTTTTTTTTTTTTTTGGGGGGGGGGCCTTTTTTCATGAGATTATTTTGAATTTTGAAGTACGGTACAAGTTTCAGAATTTTCTTTCGGAGGAAATCTAATAAATAATTTTTTTTTAAATTTTTTGGGGCCCCTCCGGCAGTTGGGGGCCTGGGGCAAAGTGCCCCAGTTGCTTGCCCCCCCCCCCTCTGGGCGGCCCTGTATGTAAGTAACCCTGGGTTCCACCCACCTCACATAAAACTAAGCAAATCAGCAATTGATCTCAGCTAAACCTAACATTTTTCCCCCCAGTAAATTTGACATTCATTAAGCATGAAAAAAAAGTATTAATGCGATACATCTAAGAGCAGTCTTCAAGATTAAGGCTCCTGAACGGACTCGGGATTCTGAATCTGAAATAAAAAACAATCGAGTGAAAAAAGACTGAGGTGCTAGTTCATCTAGCTGTGCAATCAAGAGAACGTGACAGAACTGATCCAGTCGTCATATTTTAGGCAAATATAGCATTTCAACGAGAGAAATATAACTCTGATGTAACATTCATCTTCAGTTCTATTTCCATCCTGAAACACACCAGCCATACTTTTTAGATGGAAAAGAGTCGGATTGCCATTACTCGGGTGGCGCATCTGAAACTACACGTACGCTCTCCGCTCCGAAAAGCAGGCACAAATGATTGATGCGGGTTCCGAAGCGATCAATATTTGGAAGCATCGATACAGATAGGTTGCTATGGTAACGGAATACAGGAACGGGGTCGTTTATTCCATCAACCTCACCCTCCACCCCACCCACCCCTACCCCTCTTTTTCCCTCGCGTTCTGTTTCACTCGATGATTCAAGAATTGCCTCCCATCGATGGCGCAATGGTGGCCGTTTAAGTCCTTGGGGATATTTTGGGGAAAAGTGTGCAGGGAGCAGCAAGCACTACGGTCTTTGGAAAGAGATAGCTTACCTGAACCTGGCGATTCCATGATCAGTGTTTTATATTTACATATAACACACTTTTGATAATTTTAACCTAGTCCAGAACTTTCATGAGCACCTAATTATTTTATTAGACGCGCACAATGCAGCAGTTACAAGTTAATTCAGAGTAGAAAACAATACTAGATTAGATTTGAAAATATCAATCTTAATCTGGGTGCACTGAAAGAAAGATTTTATATAACATGAAATATTAAGCAGAAAATTATCCATGGGAATCGTTTTATAAGCAACAATAGCGTGAATGGTTTCAAAGACAACGATATCGTCTTATAGAGACTGCAGGTATATCCTTGCAGGTCAGAAAAGTTACAATAGATTTAATGTTTTGAAGGCATGTGCATGTTGAAAGGCATGTGCATGAATAAAAATTATGAGTGATTGCACTTCATTATCCGTCTTTTTGGTTCAATTAACGCAATCTGTAGCAATTAGAAGTTACACTTAAACGAATTTTCAAAGAGTACTGTCAACTACATTAAACACTAAAGACTATCGAGTAGACTAACAAAATGAAAAATAAATTTAAGAACACCCGACGGCACCACCAATATTTCAAGTATGTAAGTGTGTGTGTGTGGGGGGGGGCGAATATAATTATAACTGGCTACCAGAAACCTTACAAGTTGATCATAAATGCTTCAACGAATTTACAGAAAAGTTTCTATGTGTGATTAGTTGGACACGATAAAAAGCGGGATTTTGCAATCTAATTGCCGATTTCAAAAGCAAAATAAATAAAAATGATCACTTCTGATACACACTAGTTCAAATATTTAGGCTGTATAAAGAAAGGTCTTGAACACACACACTATGGACCTAACCGGCAACTAAGGTCCGACTTGGATAGGCTATCTTGCAGTGATACCAAAATTCAAACCATCTCCATGTTTTTCAAAGTCAAACGAGATTAAAGGGCGCCATTCAACAGTAATATATTAAACACTTCAAAGGCGCTGGGAGACAGTTTATCCTATTTATAAATGGATGATAAGGCTTTCGTTGATCCGTAAGGCGAGGTAAGAGTACAATAGCTTATTAGAGAGAATGTTGCGCGTGTATCTTGAGCAGCTGAATAGCGGTGTGACAGAATATGTACGGCAGGGGTGTCAAACTCAGACTACCTTGGGCCAAACAAACAAGGTTTAACTATAGGTGGGCCGCAAAAAAAATCAATATTAATAGAAACGTAGGTTTATTTACCTAATTACAGTATATTCAACATAAATATATGCATTTTTTGTTTAATAATAGCAAAAAAGGAGTATCATTAAAATTAGCGAATTCTTCCTATCTTACTATAATTCTGCGTCGGTTATTTTATTATATATTATTGTGTGCCAATATATTGGCCGGGCCGCATGTTTGACACCCCTGATGTACGGGATGCTCTTGAAAGATAGAGATATAAACACTCCCTTATCCCCAAGTCGCTTAAGGCATGCAAGTATTTGTCTCCCGAGAACTTTTGGACGACTTTCAACACGGTAACTAATGCAGCATTATATGAGAGCCAAGATCGATTTTATTTTCTTTGATGTCACATACAGAGTATCTATCTAACTGATAAAAAAAAATTTTTTTTTAAATATTATTACTGTCATTTTAGCCACTCACATCGTAGTTTGGGACCTACGCATGTTTTAATTTAAGACTTATTTTCTGTTGTGCATCCTTTTTCATTAGTTGCACTCGTAGATCTTCTATCCCACTTTTAGGCGGTGAAGAATTTTCTTATTATTTCTAATATATTCTAATAATGTATTTTTTTCAATAGCACAGAAACAAATTTATATTTTTTAAAATACACCTTTAATACTTGAAAGAAGATCTTTAAATGCAGTGCACACGTTTTCAAAATAAATCTTTTAAATTAACTTTATTTAGAGAAAGAACAAAAAAAGATGAACATTTTATAGTCATACACATGAGTAGGTTAATGCCCTATACAAAATTACTCAGAGCTTCAACATTTTAAAAACTATTCGCTTTTCTTTTATACCTTAACTCTCGCCGGTAAAAAAAAACAAAGATGCATTTGATAATCTGTGGTTAGAAAAAAACAGAGGAGAATCCCCCAAAGCTTAACACTGGGATTAAAGATCTACGAGGACTCTCTGCATACATGGCAAGCATTTAATAACATGCACTATCTACCAATAAGTATTTGGACACCCATGCAAATGATAATATCTGCGGTCCTGATATACGTCACGCCCTCCGCCGTTAAATATCGTGTGAAACAACATTGGCTTTAGTCACATGCAAAATGCCACGAAGTGCAGAGTTCTCTGATTTTGAGAAAGATGTAATCGTCGGTTATCACAGAAATGGCCGATCCTTAAGGGACATACCTAGCGAGCTGAATTACCCAAAATCGACAGTGGCCTATATGATTCAGAAGTGGAAGGTGAGCGGGGATTGTTGGAATGTGCCCCGAGACGGCAGACCCACGAAACTGGGAGACCGACGGGTGCTGTCCAGAGAAATTCGGAAGAACTGCACCCAACCAATGGCCCACATACTGCAGGAGTATCAACAGGCATCCAAGAGTGTTGTTTCAATGAATACCATCCATAAGAATGCACATCTGCTTGGTTTTCATGGTCGTGCTGACGCCCATAAGCCTTTGATCACAAAGTCCAGCCACGCTGCTCGGTAAATGTGGTGCAAAGCACGTCGAAAGTGGACTGTAGATCAGTGGAAACGGGTTCTCTGGAGCGACGAATCAAGGTCGCCCTCTACCGTTCGGATGGCAGGGTCTGGCATCTACCTGGAGAACGCCTCTTGCCATAATGCATTGTGTCCACAGTAAAGTTCGGCGGATGTGGAATTATGGTCTGAGCGTGTTACTCCTGGTACGGACTGGGACCCTTGGTCCCAATTCATGGTAAGCTGAACGCTGACGCCTACTGCGCTATTTTGGATGGCAGTGTGCTTCCTACATTGTTACAGTTGTCGTCCTGGAAGTAACGTGTCCAACCCGTACAACGCCAGCTGTCATGTTGCGAGGTCCACCATGGATCGGTATGGTGACAATGGGGTTAACCGCATGTAATGGTCTGTCTAGAGCCCACATCTGAACCCTGTCGAGAACCTGTGGGACGAGTTGGATCGCCGAATTAAGGGGTGCAACAAGGGGTCCAAAATCGGTGAAGGAACTTGCATGTCTTTTCCAAGCCGAGTGGAAGAAAATACCACTAGCCGTCATACAAGGTCTTGCGGAAAGCCCCGGAAGGTTGAGGCTGTAATTGCCTCTCGTGGAGGCACTACTAACTATTGAATATGACTAAATTTTGATTTTCTTTTCTATCATAGGTGTCCAAATACTTATTGGTGGATAGTATACAAGCAGTTGTGTAGCACCGTTCGAGTGGCATTTATTCACAAGGATATCACCCGAGTACGTATTGTCCTGATGTGCATAATGCGTGAGTCTTGTACTACAACATAATTTCAGCTCTCCTTGCTCAAATAACTTTTACCATAATTCTCAACATTACATTTTTTGGGCAAATTAATCTCTCGATACACCTTTGTCTTAAAAACTGCCTAGTTATAGTTTATCAAATTATGTTAACATAAAGAAACTACAACAACAACGTATGAGCAAAAAATGCCATTACAGATAAATTGCACTGTGACATCAATCACACTTGTTTTCCGGGCTGGGAAGAAATAATTTACTCATCTGAACAGCCAGACGTAGCTAGAATCGTGTGTATGTTTTCAGAACACAAACAAAAGCTGGGTCTGTAAACAACATATATGCAATGCTTTATGGCTGTGACCGATTTATTTAATTTGTCCGTGTACTTTCGTTAAGGTAAATAAATTAAATGGAATAACTTCGTTGAAAACAAACGTTTGAAATTTTTCACGTATTATAAACACAAAATTTAGAACGAAAGAGAAAAAGAAGGGGCTTATGTTAACAATCAAATTACACATGAATGCATTGAAATGAGCGGACGTTACTACTCTTCTGACGAAAAAAATAATAAAATAAAAACTTCACGTTTCGGGATTTATATTAATTTGGCACTCGATTTTTAAGTAGACTATTAACCAAAAAACACTTACATAAGCACAATACAGTCTTCAAAAATCTTTTTTAGCTTAAAACATTCAGAGTTGAGAAATACGATGTGCAGGAGGATAGACTTTACCTAAAATTTAAGCGTGATTTTGAACATAATCATTACACATATATATGAACATGTAAATATTTGACCAAGACACACAGATTTGAAGAAGTTGTGAGACTTTCGTGAAATAAACGGTAAACTAATCTCTAAAGTAAATCTCACAATCACAAAAAAGGCCATTGTTCATCAAAAGCTGATATTTCCGGGCCCTTGCAAACGTGCGACCGAGCGTCAAGCTTCACTGTCATTGTTTCTTGCGCAACAAGGCTATTTTTAAAAAGTTCTATGCAAAATAAATCGGGTCACGTGTTCTCCCAATCTGTCCATATTTCCGGGTATTTCAAATGAGTGAACTTGAGACGGATCAGAAGAAATACAAGGAAATTTCTTGGATATTCTTTACAGGCGATTAGAACAACGATGAAACGTCCTCTTATTTCATAATTTAATTGATTTAATGGATATCGAGAGTTAATTCGCAGTACTGTTGATTCGCAACAGTGAGATTTAACAGCGGGATTAGAGAAACGGAATATGTGTGGTTAAAAACTGAAACCCCATGCAGAATATGGGGTTATGAGCCTAAATTAATGAAGCAATATACGGGAAAATATCATCAAAAAGGATTCGATAAACTATCCGAAAGAGGAAAAAGTGGTCACCTTCTATTTTCCGCACCTTTCTCAACACGCAACGATGATAACCCTTTCAAAGCAAAATGTTGACGTATTAGACGTTAGTGTGTGGAATACTTTTTTACTGCTGATATACTCAAGTGCTGATACTTTAAGAAACAGCACATGACAAGCTTTTTACTTGTTCCAGATGTTACAAGGGTAAGAAAGTTCTCTGAAAGCATATTTTCAGATTCGCACGACTCACTACTATCGCTCCAGACAAATTATCTTCGTCCTCACCGTCACATTCTGTGTGTGTATATATATATATATTCTGCATTAAATTAAAATAATTGTTTTCATGCATTTTTAAGGTTTTGCAAATCACAGACGATTACACATATTTATACCTCAGAAGCAGTTTATAGGTAACTTTTTGAAAGATACAGATAGAGGTCCCACTCGACATTGTATTACGGACACGAAGGGGTCGAAAAGGCTCACTATAGCTCCCAGTGTTTAATTCCAAGAATACATACACGAGTACGCGCCTATATGCTGGGCGCATATTTACGCTCATATCACAAAAAGGGTTAAATTTCGTCTCGACAGCTGAAGTTCATTTTGTGCATAATAAGGTGGGCGGTAGGGAATTATTACAAGCTCATAATTTCTGCGTTTTAAGTATTCTGGGAAATTAGCTCTCTTAAACAATGGCGCTTTTTCAAATAAAATTTTCGAAGACATTACGACGGGTAATTTAAAAAAAATATGATAAATGCACTTCTCACGTATATATTAAAAATATTGTATACACGGAATGTTTTGTGCTGTAGTCGACATGCCGAGAGGCAAGTCCTCTATGTTTCGTTTCGACGATTTAAATTTTGTCCGATTGTTTTATTTAAAGACAAATGCAACGATCATGTGTACTTCATTACATTTCAACAACTTTGGGCATTTAGGTAACAACAGAAAACCGCAGAGAGGAAAAAATGTGACCCTCCAGTACATAACATTGAGTACACGAAATGTTATGCTACCTTCTCCATCTGTTACTAATGTGGGATGCCATTTGTGTACAGGAGGATGAGTATCCCATTTAAAATAGCTATTTTAACATACAGGCATTACTCTCCCCCATCAAAAACGTTGGGGCGCAAAACGAAAGATATTTAATGCAGTTCTGAATGGTTTGTTTTCGAGCGCTACTGTAAAAAAAAAATTTTGTTTAATTTTTTAAAATTTTATTTATTTATTTATATACTTTTTAATTTATTTTTTTTTAATTTATTTATTTTTTATTTTATTTTTATTTTTATTTTTTTTTTTTTTTTTGGGGGGGGGGGGGGGGTTACTGGGGTCTCATTAGACTGGGACCTAGTGTTTAGAGGTTATTCCGAACGGCTACAAACAACCATGCCAACAGTGCGAGCAGTTTTGAATGAAGACAACCAATTAGGACTGGGCCGAAGATTTCTGACAGAGAAAGACATGAAATAAAACTTAGTACATTGGATAGTATAACTGCTCTACCAAGATGATTAGCATAATAAATTTCACGATCAAATGAAAACGTTTCAAGAATCTCATAGAATTTCTGAAATATTCACAACTTTTCAAAGTCAGGTGTATGAATACAAAATTCCCCGTCTTTAGTAAGATTTTCCTTGGGAACCCAACACATGATGCAATATGAACTCAAGATCAACACAATATCGGCCCAAAAAGAATATACAAAAGCAGGTGCTATATCAACACAATGACAAAAAACATGAATAATCCTAATGTCAATTGTGGAGTCTTAACAATTTTTCTTCAAATACTTAAAATAAATTAAATGTTATTCCAAAACGTTGAAGTAAACGCGCGGGTGGCATCGATATATCATACTTTTTACATAATTATAGGAAACTTCATCCACATACATTTTCCTTTTCATCCAAAACATATTTCTTCGGCGTACTTCAATCTCTAGTTTTAATTTTTAATATTAACCGTAATGGACCTGTATATATTAACATCAGAATACTAATAAAATTTCTACAGAATGTCTTTCTATAAAGGGGTGAAGGGATATATCGGGATGAACATGTTCCTTTCATAAAACAGATATCGCCTCTTACGAAGTTTATCCTAATAACTGATACACTAAATATGATAAAATAACGTATCTGCATAAAATCCTTATTTATTTATAATACGACGTTTTAGAAATATTACACGGTTTAAGATGCCTGGGAAAAAAATTTCTTCTAAACATGAACGAATTTTCAAATTATTCAGAGCACAGAGAAACTGTTTTCATACATATTTAAGAGAAAACAAGGAAATATGCATTTCCAAATACTTTGCATAAACAAATATAACTTTCAAAAGCCGTAGTCCGGTGACAGATTTAAAAAAAATTAAGTAATCATAAATCAGGAAAAGAATGAGAAACACAACAAACACGATTAATAGAAGTTGATATGAAATTTGGGGGGGGGGGGGAGGAGAGAAAAGAAAAGACGACGTTTTAAATCTGTTGAATACTCAGTCCAATTTCAGGGAGAGGGGAAGGGTAAAGTGACGACGAATATCAATCCTCCTCTCTCTGGAATACCGCAATGATTACGAAACAACCGACCTTGGAACAGAGCGAACACATGACTCATCAGCCACAGGCTCAGCAAACAAAAGATGAGAAAGGGTTTAGCAGTAACGCAGTACGGGTACGGCAACATTTATTTGGCCACAACACGACGTTATCACGCGCTCGCTCGACGCAGATGGCAGCAAAAAGGACGTGAGAAAAGATAGCATCGGCAGATGTGTGGTGCTCAGTTTGTAATCCGCAGATTCACATGGATGATTGTACATGCAGAAATCAAAGAGATTCCAGTTCTTCCTGACATCTTCATGTATGTAAAGAAATGTGGTTTAAAAAAATAAATGCACAGCCTCTATCAATAGCTAAGCATAGTTGATGCTTCTTAAAATAAGATTAACGTTATGAAGAATTAGTCGGATGAAAATGCGATAAATGTTTTCGGATGAAAGAGGCATTTTACATTTTAAATCAAAACATCATTAACATTCCTGATTTTCGCAAATCCTGTTTATTCCCTTTTCTTTAGTTTTCACATCTGAAAGAGGCACATGGGCATTTATTTCGTACAAATCATTAACACACACTTATTAAATGTAAATTACAACTATGAAGAGAGGTGACGAGCGGTAAAAGGAAAGTACTCGCCTCGGCTCGGATGCAAGACCGGGGGGACACGCGTTATTCCCCAAAGCTATTAAAATAAATCAGGGTTCAAATAGTAAAATCGACGTAATTTCCAAATTTACTTTAGTGTGCTAGTGAACATACACGTTATTCTAATCGAGAACTTTTATAAAAGTACGACTATTCATCTCTAAAAATTCAAAAACAGGCCCCATAATTGCTATCTCTAAATCATTAGAAAGGCCCTGTTACTCCTCAAAACCTCTTATAAAATGTCATCTATTCTGTGAACAGCAATATGTTTCTTTTACGAAAGTTACACCGAAAACTATTGAACAAATGTTTCATGAATATACAAAAATGTGGAGACATGTTTTTGCAGAGAGCAATAATTTGATTTTTCTTTTTCGTCCATAGATATGCAGATATTTCTATCTAGTTGAAAGAATTAAAAGAATCATAAATATATTTTTTGCCATAGATATCGGTAACTAATTAAACACGAACTTAGATATCGGTAACTAATTAAACACGAACTTGAATTTTAATTATAACAAATTATAAGCATGAAAAGTGCTAAAGTGGACAATTAAAATTGGATTAATTATTCCCAATAACGTGATCAAGAGTACTACTTTCAAAACATCAGAAATATTCGTAAAAAGTCCCGAAAAAAGCATTTTTTTTTTTCTCAAGATCTCAGGGAAAACTCTTAAAATTTTTCACTGACTATTTGATCTATAATCAGATGGGGAGAACGAAACTTCGAGATCGTTCCGAGTAATCTATACCCTCTCAACTTACTTGCTTAATGCTGTTTGACAAACAAATTAAATCAAGAATAAAATATTTCTGCTACAGACATCAACAGCAAGGGAATGACTATAACAATAACAAGACGTTCTTTCCTTCAGCAAACTTAAAATGAAAATCCTCATAAAAGTATAATTACGAAAAAAAAAATCTAAATCGTATGAAATTGCTTCCAATATTGTTCTTTCCCTTCTCAATTCAACATGAGAAACGTTAAACTCAAATATCCAACATGTTATAAGGACTTAAAAATTCATGATAATTTAATTAAATGCCTTGGGGAACAGATCGAAACTAGTTGCACGATTTTGTGTAGGAGTCACGACCAAATCCGCAAATTATTCTGATCTCAAAATTTTCTGATATCCAATCTGCAATACATCATGCAAGAAATGTTTTCTGTATATGTACTTATACACTGATCCAATCCTAGTTTAATCATTTGTTAGGGACGAATACATTTCTCTTTTCGTAGCTCTGATGAAAAATAGATTAAAATTCTTCATAGTTGTCAACGAAGCAAAAATTAAACACAGAAATCCACGTTAGAAAAAAGAAGAAAAAATCGATTAATGAGGTTAAAGAGGTAGTTTCGACGCTCAAGCCGTTTTGAAATCCTGAATATCCTAGCATAAAAACCTCGAGATATCGTAATAAATAGCAGCTGAGTTACGTTTAGAAGCGTCCACAATAAAATTGACATTAGTTTCATAATGCGGTACTGAATTAAAGTATTCGACGCTTCATCACATTATTCACTTAGCAAAAAACAGAATAATATAAAAACATTTTTGCATTAACACAACTCACTTGCACTAGATACACGACATGAATAAATAAATGTTCAGTGAAATAACGTATAGGTTTAAATACTGCAAATCTTCCTCATTTCTTAAAATAAATAAATATATATATATATATATATAATATAATAATAAAAATTATTTTAAGACTTATTAAAGGACGTCCAAAACCATTTTATTTTGTTCCGTCTGGTAGATTTTTTAGTTTAGAATCGAAAACCAAGACAGCGGAATTTTTATCTTCCCTCAGACAAGGCAAGAAAGAGCCTTAGAATCAGTACACAAGGCACCATCCCCTCTCGAGAAGAAATCTCGGATCCAAAATTCCAATGTTACAGGAAGACACTTCAGTTTTAAGGCGAAGACACGTCTCCCTCATACACATTGTAATTGAAAATCAATTTGAAGATACCGACCGTCTCCCATATCAAGGTTCGAATTCAATTTCGGAAATAAAGTTAATTTTAAATGGAGCAGATACATTTTTAAACGAACCCAATATAAAACTCCACTACTGACATCTCAAATGCACTTCACTCGTTTTGTATAAACACCTTACATGAACGTTACATGAATATGCAATTGTCTTCAATACTGATCTTAGATAACAGAATTCTTCAGGAAATAACTAGACAATTAAAAAGGTCAGCGGGAAGGGATGCCAATATTCGCGGAGAGCAGAACGTCTTTCTTAAAAACAAGGCAACAAGCAGTAGGAAATAACTCACTTTTTACAGGGTTGTCCGAAAAATTCAAAAAGTTTAGGGGCACTTACAGATTAAACTATTTGATTAAAATTTTGAAAATTACGCGCCAAACTCTGAAACTGGCAGGTTCATCATTTAAAAAAAAAAAAAATCTTTGTAAACAGACATTAATCAAACAAAAAAGAAAAACATTCCGGAATGTTTTATTTATTTCTTGTCTTTGAGCGAACTGACGAACAAAAGAGAATTCTGTTCGGTTACAAGATTCTTTACATCCCATATATTGAGTACCTCGCTTGATTTGTTCATTCAACAAGCAAATAGTGATCAACTATCACAATAATTTTTTTTAACTACCTCAAGAAAAAAAAAATAAGTTTTATGCGTCTTCAATATTAAAAATTATTTCAGTTAAAAAGAATATTTTTATTACACGTACCAAACGAATCCTGTTTTATCACTATATTTTACATTTCACATTGAAAGTGGATATATATCTTTTATGGTTCAAAAATTAGATTTATTTCCAAAGGTGGAATAAAATGAACCTGGTAATTATCTTTGATCTTGCGTACAATCTGAACTTAAGGTACAATGTTAAGCATACTGGTTTTATCTTCCGGGTATTGATAACGTCATGCAGTGAGCTACAAGCCGAGAATTTAATTATAAAAACGTGATCACAAAATAAGATCGTCCTCTTGAGATTTACATTTCTAACACGCGCACGGCGAGTCCTCGTACATTCCTCCAAAAAATTTAACTGCATTAGAAAAAGATTAGATTTTCAAGATTCCCTCAGCACACATCCAGTTGTTCAAGAATGAAATTCGGACCTTTTTCTTCTCGCAAAAGGTTGAAAAGCCACAAACTAATTTGCTTGTTCTATTTTTCATAAACCCGTGGAAAGGAAAACAACTGGAAAAGCATAACAAAAGATAAAAGAAATACAGTAGCCACCGCTTATAGTGATCAGTGGTGATAAGAATCAACCGTTTATAAGAATCAATATCGCAAAAACAAAAACAAATGTATTATTTCCATGTTAAAATTTTCGCTTTAAAGAATCAATCCACCGGTTTTAAGAATCAGTTTACACTCTTCGCTTTCCTTTCATTTTTCAAAAAAAAGCCACTTAAACCTCAAAAGGCACGAAGTTCTTTCTTCTTTTCTTTTTTTAAAGAATGATAAGATGGGATGGAATATAGTTGTAAAATTCATCCCTTTCTTTGTTAGACATAACATAATAGTTTCCCCTTAAACGCTTTAGCACAACACTGTCCTATTAGCTTGACCCAGGGGCATCTTTACCAGTCCGGGTCCGATTTCACTTTTCTCCACTGACAAACAAAAATAGGGACTCTTTTTTTCCACCTCCCACATCCTGGTTGCGTCTTCCTGGACCCTAAAACACTTAAATCTTCGGCGAAGTGTCCACTAACACTTAGGCAAACGTGACATTATTAGATTCAGCACGTTATCAAATCGTGAAACGTAA
Source organism: Dolomedes plantarius (assembly GCA_907164885.2). Classification (NCBI taxonomy): domain Eukaryota; kingdom Metazoa; phylum Arthropoda; class Arachnida; order Araneae; family Dolomedidae; genus Dolomedes; species Dolomedes plantarius. The sequence goes on from OU015502.1 coordinate 34,140,576, forward strand.
GCTAGAAGGTGAATCTTCGTCTGAGACTATTAGTATTGAAAGAGGTATAAACAACCTCCTGAAAACTTCATTGCGTCAAACTACCATAGAAAACTTTTTCTTGCTCCCTTCCTGTAGTTGAAATATTAAAACTGTTAAGCAGGTATGTTGTAACAAATATTTGATTTTTTTTCTTCTCCTACTATAATCATGTGTATCTACTTATGGGTCTAGAAATGAAGTTGTATTTTTAAAATTATAAAAATAATTTTAATAAAAGATAATTAACGTAAATTGAAGAGTATTTTATGGTAAATTACCTCATAATGTATATATACGTGTTTGAGTGTGTGCCTGTCCAAAAACCTAAATTCCGGTTATAAGAATCAACCGCTTATAAGAATCAAAAACTGTGATAACAAACGTGATTCTTATAAGCGGAAATCACTGTACCACAAATGAGGAATAAGCAACAAGGTTTAAGACAAGAGGGAATGATTTTACTTCACTCTAATCTGTCAAAACTGACTTCAATTCCTAATTGCAGAAACGAATCCGCTTGAAACTAAAAATCTAAGAAATAAATAGATCTGGTTATTTTTGTTCATTTCCCGACCTCAGGAACTCACTCGATTGTTACTTTAACAATAAAATGATCCACATTCAAGCCGTTTTAGAATTCAATTACGAATCTTTAACAGTGACAAGTTAAGGTGAAGTGCACGTTTACGATACTTGAACATTTTAACTCAGCAACGAAAATTTGATAAGATAACAAGAACAGAGGCGTCTCCTAGGGAGAATAAGGGAATTCTTGCATTATGTAATTTGTAAAATACTCAGATTATCTTTCTTTCTTTATTTTTTTTAAATCAGTTGATGACTGGGCCTTTTAGAGCTGATTAACGATATGCTCGATGCCTAAAACAATACATACATTCATTACGATTATGTTTCAGTTGAATAATTGACAGTATATAACAGAGGTGGGGAACGCGCGGCCTCCGTGATCTTCTCTTGCGGCCTTCATAAAAGCTAGCACTTGTATTAATTAATATTTAATTATATAGATTACAACAATTTCTAAATCAATAGAACCAAATAAAGAACGACATGAATGTATGTACAGTATCAGCCAAAATAAAGTTGACATTTTGAAATTGTTGTCTAAAGTCGCTACAATTGTATATTTATCCAAATGAGCTTTGTTTACCTTGATTGTATGATGCTTTAACTACACTTTATATGTAATTTAATGCTCAGAGTTTATTAGCAATACTACCAGACATGTTATATGATCTCTACACAAAAACTATTTTCTTACTATTATTGTTGTGACTGACTCCATGTACGTTAAAACGTATTATTTTTTCTGCAAAAAAAAAATAATAATTAATGATTAATGTTATAACAAGTTTTTATCCTTATGTGAATACAAAAATATTTTATATTGTAACTTTTTATGTCAAATAATAAATAAGGACTTAACAAAAAAAAATTATTTTTCTATATAATGCACCAAATTGTTAAAACTATAACTATAATAATTTCATAAAAGTCGCATTTATAGGTTCATCAACTTATGCGGCCTCCTTTATTACTACCTAATTTACACGTGGCCTCTAATGGTAAAAAGGTTCCCCACCTCTGGTATATAACTTTAAATATGTCAAATGTCTCGTCAGCATTATTTTAATGAACATTTGACAGATACTTATGCGGGACACTCAAGCGAGTGATGCAAAACTGAAATATGTATAATGATGTTTATTGAACTCTCATGCAAACGTATTTAACGTATTTATTTATTTGCAAATGTTTACAATACGCACTGAACGAGTACACTTAAAGTGCAGTGGTCCCCAACCCCGGACCGGTACCGGTCCGTGGATCAAATGGTACCGGGCCACCCAAGGAACATTAAATTATTTCCATTTTATTTACTGTGGTGTATTTCTCTCGGGTTAGTGAGACTTTGTCGGGTTTGTGCTAATTTATACCTTTGTAACAGAAGAAATCTTGCTACTATTTTAAATTAGTTTATTGCTTATTAAACATTTCAAATTATAAATTAAAATTGCAGTCATAGCTCTCCTCAGAGGGCCGCGGTAAAATTATCAAACGTTGACCGGTCCACGGCCATTAAAAGGTTGGGGAGCACTGACTTAAAGCATCAGTCTACGTTATTTACTAAATATTATACAAAAACGATTAAGACTCTTCCGAATCGAACTGGTCTTAGCTCTCTAGATACAGATTATTTATTAACTTCTTCAAGAAGTTAATAGCTAAAAATGCTTAATACAGAGAAACGGAAGTATGAGAACCATACCTAACATATATTATATTCAGACATTCCTAAAGAAAAATTTTCTCTCTTAAAATGTCGCCATTAGTAAATAGCTCTTACTTCAAGTGTAATGAAATATAAATTATATATCACGAGAAAAGGATTAAGGCTATGCCCTCATGCTTTATTTAGAAAGTTTTAATCTAAGCATTGAGTTCAAAATATGAATTTCGAGATACTCTTCATAACATGACAATTTTTCGTTAAAAAATTCGAACTAGGTGAGAGTGTATGGATGAAAAAGTGAGGGGGAGGGGGGTGGGGAACTCCCAAGATTTAAGTTATTTTTACAAGCAGTTTGCTTTTTTAAATTGATCTTCCTGCAGTTATAACAAAAAAAATTTAAAAAATTGTTTTGTTATGAGAAATTATCTTTCCGGTATTTAACTCTGCATAGACAACTTTGACCTCATCTTACCTTTAACTCTCGCACAAATCTGTTAGGAATGCCATCAAGTTTACAACAGAGTCCTGCTGATTTTGACCATGTCTTTAATTAAAAAAATTTAATTGTGAAATAGGAATTCACTGTCTCATATCTTAAATCAATATCTATATATATTATTTCAAAAAGATGTTTTTTTATTTTTTAAATTCCCTTTTCTCCCTTCATACCTAACCAAAATCGATAAATGAGGTACCATTTTAAAGATTAAGATCTCCTTCGTGTAAATTGATAGTTAAGAATTACACATCTTATTGTTTGTTTAAAAATCGAAGTATACAACTTTATAAACAATTTTTCTTCCCCTAGATGGCACGCGCTAGCTTTTTTTTATTTTACCATTATCAATCGCACTTAACTTTTAAATTTAAAAATCGTTTGCTTTTATTATTCTGTGATTTCATTACCGAGTTTATTTGAAACATCCGCGTAGGTGTACATATTCTTTTTTTTTTTTTTTTTGCATGGATAAAAACATTTTTTTCTAGAAGGTGATTTTTTCATGGCGATCCGTTTCTCTCCCTTCATAATTAACCAAAATCGATAAATGAGGTACCATTTTTAAAGATTAAATTCTCCGCTTCTAACGAATTGTTAATTCAGAATGACACATTGTATTGTTTGTTTAAAAAATCGAAGTGAAAAATTGACTTTTGGCCCTGTAGTTCTTTCCCTGGATGCGTCGAAACGGTACAGTCAAACAGTGTGCACAAAAGTTTTGTAATGTAAACATCACATTTTCCACGTGTTTGTATCATATTTAACTTTTGATATTATCTACAAAGGTGTTTTGACGTGTACATACCTCATGTTCCCCTGTTTTGTCTAATGCTCCACCTGTGGCCAAATGCGTTTTGTAATATACTTACGCACCATTATTATTTGACAAATAAACAATTGCTACAAATGAACCGGGTCTTTCCTCCTAATACAAACCACCAACCTCGCTATAAAATTTACCGTAATCACATGCGAAAGCGTCGCACGGGCCACCTAGTAATTCACTAAATATAATATTTGGAAAATTAATATTCAACGCGATATCTAAATTAGGCGCAACACCTCGATATAGATTGAGCTTGTTTGTCAGCATGTTCTTTCTAGAATTAGAAAATAAATTTTACAGAATAAGCATTTTATCCGACGTTTTTCTGTTATTAAAAAGGACAAAAAATAAACGCAGGAACTTTAATTGGCGATATTGCTATGCTCTTGGCTAAGAACTCACGATTTTGATGACAACACATCAATCCGTTCATACGATCGTATGAATAACTTTTCCCATTAGAAAACTGGCATTACATATCGATACAGTTTAAAACAAACCTGTTAATTTCTTTTGAAACGAATCGAGTCTAATATAATGTATAATCTAATTCTTTAATACTTAAGACTACAGGGCATATTTTATTTCCAGAACTGTTATTTTTTCTTGTGCTCTTAAACTAAAAAAAAAATATCATGAAATTCGGCTTAAATTTAGCGACTTTTCTTCCCCCCCCCTTTGTGCACATTTTAGGAACAATAAAATTAAACAGGACGTTCAAGGTTTATCAAGACGCGAAATTTTGCTAAAACGGCTATCGGATAATTTTGTAATAATTTCATGTAAAAAACAACTAAACCCTTTTCACAATAACCCCCCCCCCCCCCCCAATAAACAACAACAAAAATCAACTCATTTTTTTTTTTTTTAAATAAAACATTTTAAATATTTTCATCATACTTCGCGAGACTATTTTTGCTGTCTTGACGGCCAACTCTATACATCTAATTTTAAAAGGGATTATTTACATCTGCAGATGATCGTTGGGAAACGGTAAAAGATTAATAGACGAATAAAAATAAACTAATTTTACATCTACACATCCAATAACGTAACACGTTTGAATATGTGTGACCCTATCTATATATATATATAAAAAACAGTTTCGTAACTGACTCATTCACTGACTGACATACGCACAGACCAAACCGCTGGACCTAAAGGGCTGAAATTTTGCGTGGCGATTCTTCTTATGATGTAGGGGTGCACTTAGAAAGATTTTTGAAAAATTCTTAGATTTTTAAAATTAAATTTTTAAGCTGTTTTTTTTACTTTTTTTAAGTTTGCATTTAAAATAATAATTTGAGGGTTATACAATTTATATCACAAGAAAGATCATAAAAATTCCTTTAAAATGAAATCTTTTTCGAATCTTTACCTCCATTTCCTGATTTTTGATGAATTTTTAAAGATAAATTTTTAGAATTTAATATATTAAATTCTGATCCCGTGATTTCTTTTTCTGGTACTTTAAATAAATTTATCGTCACGTGCATAACAACTAAATAGACAAAAAAATATTTTTTTTCTTGCTAATGCGGCAGACGATTGGACATTATTTTGTCTATAAAAATATCCCTTACGATTTTTTTAGAAATATATATATTTTTTTTTTACATCAATTGTATATATTGATCGTCGTATTTATTATAAATATATATATTTATTTTTTTTGGCATTAATTGCATACATTGACCGTTGTATTTAATTTGAATGTACTCCGTAGCGAAGTGCGGGTTTTCAGCTAGTTATCTATAAATGAATGTAAGATAGGGTTAAATAAACTGTAGCTAATGGGCTATAATATTTTAAGCATATAGTGCCATTTTAACGAAAGTTCTTACCGAATAGTATCTATAAATTTGAAATTTTGAAACCAAAAAGATATTAAAACGCAGAAGTGGTAATAATTAGTCTTAATATTTTTTCCTCGAGTGACAAGACTAACCTATGAATTAGAATCAATTCATAGGTTATTCAGTATCAATTTCCGTACTAACACACACATTATCAACGAGGTTAACCAAAAATTAATATCTCTTAAAAGACGGGCGTAGAGATAAAGATTAATTTTTACTTTTTGATTATTGTTTGGAACGAATTACGCACATTTTGTTCCACGAATAATCCAGAAATTGCTTTCGTAGATACTAAGCAACTGAGTGAGCAGCCATTCAAGTATGCAAAATCTTAGTGTGAACGGACAACAATTGCCCAATGTCCTGAGTGAGCGACCGCGAACCAAAGATAAACGTTCTTGGAAACAGTGCACAAGCAGTATTTCGAAATATCTGATAAGATAATAGTCGGCGGGGCAGGGATCCGGAGTGGCCCCAATTCCATTGTTACATTACTGAATGCATTATCTGGATGGCGTTTCGCAGCAAAAATTGATATTAGTTACAACATATGCGTGAAGTTTAATCAACTTCAGTGATAGAATCTACATCGGAAAAGTGGGAGGTGTCACAGAAATGTTTATTTCATACATACTATTAGCCAGACTGATAAAAATGCGGTTGTCTCACTAAATTAAAAGAAAAATAAGCAATTTGTTTAAAAGAAAAATTTAATACTTTACAAATTCACAATATTTCATTAATTAAAATAAATAAAAGTGCTCTCCTTTAGGCTCGAAAGATTTATTAAAGTTTAAATATTAAGACCTACGCAAATTTTTTCTATGGGTTACTTACTTTTTCTCCTGGACAGTAAACAATTTCTAAACATACAGCACACACATTTAAGCAATAAGAAAACCTCGAATTAGCGTAATCACATGAACTTGTGCATGACAACCGTAAAAGAATTAGTAATGAAGGGTTTGTGAGCCTTTCATAGTCCACAGACAAATCTCTTCTACCAAAATTATTATCTAAAACAATGTTAGCAAGTAATTAAGATGCACCACAGAAATTTCGAGTGGGTTCACGTACCACTTTTTGGACACAGGTACAACGAATAATTTTGTCGCGGTGGTTTCATGGATTATAAAACTTGAACTTCGTAGCGCAGTAACAACGTAAGTTCTATAAAGGTCAAATTATGTCAGAAACGTATGGTGTTTTTTATTTGGGGGGGGGGGGGGGGGGGCAAGCAAGCAATATCATGATATAAAATATTATACCCTTGTAACGCATTTCTTGGATGTGTTAAATGCATGGACGTGTCATAAATAATAAGGTGAAATAGCTGTCCTCGAAAATTGATCCAATTAAAACCCACAATTTAAATAAAAGTTTTAAAATATAGTACACCACAAAAAGATTCAGAAAAAAAATTGTTGAAATTAAAGAATAAGGGATATGGTTTGAAAGAGGAATGTTTTTTTATCTTTCGCTGTCAAACTATTTATTTAACTATGGATACAAAATTACATTTTAAAATTTTCAAAACCGTAGTAATATTATTTATTATATTTTACGGTTAACACGTTCCAGATCTCATCTTCAACACACATACACACCAAAAAAAAAAAAATATCGATGTCCATTGTATGTTCAGATTAATTTATTAAATGTTTCTACAATGTCAACCGTAAACACGCTACTAGAGTTCAGAAGTATCAAAGAATCGAAACGTTAATTGAATAAATCCCACGGATAGTAAAAACTTCTGGAGGCCTTGAATTCCAATCATTTAAAGTGCGAGTGGAGAGGGGAATTTCTCGATTACAATAATAACTTCCATGAAAATGACTTTCCTCGATATTAAATAATTTCAACGTATTTAAATAATTTAAATTAAATGCACAATTTGCGTAGCAGAAACAATAAAATTGGCATTACTTCGTAACACAAGTAATAAATGTACTGATGGGCTGCTTAAATTCCGAGCGTTTAAAAAAATACGAAGTTGAAACATTATAGAATATCCAGATAAAGACCTAATGCAACTTTTAAAAGAAGTTTTTAAATTTACAGTTTATAAATTCCGAAAATTTCTTCCAAAGGAAATATGAAAATGGTTATTCTCCTGGTAATAAAATGGTATCTAATGGAATTGAAAATGATTTTACTATGAACAGTTGATTAGAGAAAATTGGAAACGGGCAGAATATATCAGTGATATAAGGCATTTTCTCGATATACAACCAAGCATTAAAATTTCCCCCGTGCACACAATCAAATTGACTTCAGTTTCAACAGTCCATTAAAAAAAATAAATTAAAAAATGACTAACGTTTTTTTCTATATTTCCATGTTTTGATTTAATCTGAGAACAAATTACACGTACAATACCGTTCAAGAAAAGCTAGCTATTTTATGCTAATTACGTGTTACTAATAATTATAAACATCCTTTAAAGACAGTAGAAATTAATGTAAGTCCAACGATCAAACTTGCAACGTGGAACAAAGCGACAAGCGACCCAACTTCAATTACAAAGCGAACTTCTTGAGAGAGTTTACCAACGTGGCCGCCAAACTGCCTCGAGAACAAGTTTGACTGAGAGAAAGAGAGGCAATGGCGTCGAAAACTCGTGAGGAAGAAATATTCCGCTGAGCGCAGCGGCCATAATAATGATTTGAGGCTGCATGGTGTCGGAAATGGCGGGAGTTTTGGGGACGATCTTATTCCGGTTGTTTTCAGCGCTACAGTATCGGGAACATCCTATAAATTTTTCTCTACGTATTAAAGAAAAAAAAAAAGGTACGAAAAGTAAATACACAAAATTTAATAAGAAAATTTAACACACAATTAGGTTTTATAATAATTTTTCTACGAAATTTTTATCGACCGTTCGTCTTATAATTAAAAAATAATAACAAGACATTTTATAATGTGTACAAAACGATGACTATCCATTAAACATAAATTAAACAAAGTTTACACGCTTTAAGTTTCGCACAATAACTGACTTGACAATAAGTACTGGCGTATTCATTGTTCGAATTCCACATCTCAGAGTGAATCAATTAAGATTTTTCAGTGTTTAATTGGGGATAATGAATTTTTACGAACATCAAAGGAAATGCGTTAGTTTCTCGCTACTGGTACGCCTAAATTACATTAAATCCTCATTTCTTCTTATTTTCACTACCAACCTAAAGGTGATACGCGTACACATTAGAGAAAATGCATACTTATTTCAGCTAATTTCAATTTTCCATAATAATTTCTGAATCTTAGTGTATTATTTTAACTTATACTTAATTATTATTTCTATGCTACAGTAAATACCAGTGACCACATGCGATATGAATTTAAAATATTGATTGTTCAGAGTCGCATTGAAAAAAATAGTTAAATTTTTTAAAAAAACCTTTATAATTATTGCACTCAGCACAAAAATTAACGACTTATTTTCATTAAATTAAACTGATTTTCAAATCGTGTCAGTTAAAGTATTACACGAAAATATAAATTAACATTTATTTTAATACATTAGACATTTGTTTCGGTGTACGCCATTCGCACAAACAAATAATATGCAGTAATTTTAACAGTTTTCTTAATCCTCATATATAGCAATTATCGAATACTAAATAACGATAATTTCAATAACTAAACGAATCTGTTTTCCGTCTGCCTTCGTCAACAGCAATAATATCAGTTTCTTGTGAAAAATGGGATTTATCAATCATTTAGTTCTATCCTCATTGAAAGACAATTTCAGTAACAAAAGTATCAGAATACTGCATAATACTCATTTTTATAAATTTTCGTAGGTGTTGTTGATAATAGGAAACTAATACTCGCTATAACACCGTTAAAACACGTTATTTTGTGAACTACGTCAATTTCTAGTACGTTTAAGAATGCACCATAACAGCATGAAGAGAAAAGGGCAGGATAAAACTATGTAAAACATGACGTTGGAAGTAAAACACTGATTGGTCCATCTCCATATATTTCCATATTGCATTTGATATCGATCGAATAAAAACGCCAAGAAATCAGTAACTAAAAAAACAAATTTTATCGCCACCTACAGTTTTGCTTGCATTGATGACCCTTTAAGTAGTCATAGTGGTCATCACTGTAAGCAAAACTGTCAATAACAAACTACTATGATAGATAACATCAAAATGATCATACGATTGAATTTTAGAGTTATTTATATTCTGTATTTACCACATGCGTACTTTATCAATTATATATTTCTCTATAATAAATTAAAATTAAACAACACGAATAAGATAGCAATTGACTAAAGATGATGGGACTGAGCATCGTGGCATATTGCATTAAGTAAACAATCGAAAGCGGATGCCGTCGATTCGCAACGTATTGCTGCAGTTATTGGTAAACTTATGATTATTATTTTGATTAGACTTCTCAACTTATGCAACATAAAATAAAAATGTAAATAAATTGAAAATGTTTGTCAACAAATGCAACATAAAAATCAAAAGCATGAGAAATAATATTAAGCACTATAAGAATAATTGCACAGCAAAGCCAACAATTTAGCGTAGTGAAAGGGGTTAAAAATTGATAAAAATAAATAAAAACTGGCAGCAGCAAATAAATTTTAACTTGATATTGCAATCCAAAGACAAATCACGCTTGGGCAACGCACTCACCGTAGCTACTTACTACTACTCCAACGTGCGATGGGGCCAACACAAATGGTAATCCAAGCGCCAGCATAATTAAAAATCAACATAAAGATGTGTATAAACTAAGGAGAATAAACCAATAAGGAAACGATGGTCACACTACCACACAAACATCATAGATATATCCAAGATGGCCTTGCTCAAATTTTGAAGTATCTCACGTACCGTTTAAAGTGATCCAGAATACGTTCCTCGCGGATGGTATGTGGTAAATTTCCAACCCAAAGGTGCCTAGTCTCTCTAACCATCTTGCACCAACGTCCACATCAGGGAAACATTTCTTGGCTGCCACCATATAATAGCAACAAACATTATCCACACGCTGTTATTTTCTTTAGATCCACACGCTTCCACGCTAGAACTCAGGGCTGGGTATGACGTCATTCGAAAGAACGCGCTCGGCGAGGGGACAGCTAGAGCAAGGGTTGCCATCGCGCCTAAACCGATAGTCGCCAAGGCAGAATAAAATAAACGCCAAGTATAAACATACGTCCTAAAAGCGCCAAACACCGTGCCAACCCTTCACAAATTGGAAACTAACCACAATAAGCGAAACACGTTGAAGAGATCGGAGAATGCGGAAGATTCTCATCTGGAAAAAGATAATTATAAAATATTATCTGCCTTTATCAGTTTCGAAACGATGATATTGAGGCTGAGCATATTTAGAGGTCCTTATAAAATATGGTTTTAACTGAGATTTTTAGCTTAGAGGTATGTATCTCACCGATAAACAAAAATGTTCTTCTAGAATATGACCAAACAAATCAAAATGCTTTAACAACGTAACTGAATAATTTAGAAGATTCCGTCATGGGGGTGAATTTTAAATTAGAACAAATATAATACTTAAAAATAGTATCGTAATCAACTGTCTGCAATGCATTTATTAAATTTCATCCAAAAAATAGTAATACTTTCGTTATCACCTGCTAAAACAAGAAAAGAAAATAAGCATGGAACGTGATAGTTACAAAGTATTAAATATTAAATTTTAAAAAATACTTATTAAATATTAATGCATAGTTTATACCTGCATATAATGCAATCGTGTCTGTTTTAGAAAGATTGATAAAAAGAAGTTACCTGATTAGACGTGTTTATTCATAAAATTTAAGCAAACAGCTAGCATAATCGAATAGCATGGAAATTTGAATAGTATTCAAGTATTTAATAATCGTTTGGAGTTCAAGTTGTTTCCTTGCTTTCATGTGCAAATTTCACGATTCCATGTTCGTTAAAGTCACAGACAAGGCTAGTTTTTATTATAATTCATGATATCCGTCAATAAGAGAACGTTAATATAAGATGAATTTTCTGAAAGTTTATGGTCCGTCGGATTAAATATCTGATAAAATGACAACTAGCGGAATTTCATGGTCACTATTTCGGATTTTATTAAGCGTAAAACAGTTGGAAAAGCAGTTTGTGGAAAATTAACAAAAAATGTGTAGGTTCCTCCCCGAAACGTGTTAAAAACATTAATTAATACTTGAAGAATATACGAGAACTTTTTTGATAAGTATATAGCCCTCATTAATTATTTCTGAAAATGTCTATACCATGCACAATTTATTTTACGCATTTTTCTAAAAATAATTATATATATATATATATATATATATATATATATATATATATATATATATATATATATATATATATATATATATATATATATATATATATATATGTATATATATATATATATATATATTATATTATATTATATTATATTACAGAGAGAGGAAAAACTTGATACATCTCACATACTTAGATTTTTTTTTAATTTTGAGGAAGCTCAAAGGATATTGGTGTGAACGGAAAAGTATAGTAGTTGATTTAAAAAATAAAAAATAAAAAGTAGTTCAGGTTTCGTTTTCTGAGACCCTGCTGTTAAAATAATTTACAAAGCGCGTTAGCCTGAGTAAGTAGCCTAATAACAATCTGAGAGCTATCAGTTAACTGTTAGAATTCATCATCTGGAGTTAGTTGTGTCACTATTGAACGTCGAGCTATAGACGTTGTTTGTGTTAGCCAGTCGCATCAGTCAAACTGAGCCCCAAAATAGCATCAGCGACTACGCCTACTTCCACCCTCTATTATGTGCTTCACATACCAGGACACTGGGCATTATCGATCGAACGGCGTTGCGCGTTTTCCGGTACACCGCCTGGAGTAATATCGCCCGTGAAAAGGGGAATAGCTCAAAGCATTCGGTTTTTCTCCCGGCCTGCCATATGGTGAAATCTGCCATTTTTATCGAGTTTAGATTTGGGGAATATTTCCGCTGTCTATAAATGAATCCCGTGTAAAAAATTATAAGTTCATTATGCTGTATTTTTTATGCACAACATCTGTTTATCTTAGTAATACGTAAACAAGTTTCTGAAATTTTTCCTGCGTAATATGTATACACAATTAGCACGTAAGTTCAAATAATTTTCCTTTGATTGAGAGATGGAAACGGAAATATATATGTAACATTGGTTTGAAAACAATTTACTTTATTGCTTAATATGAACTGAATACACATGAATAATCATGTGTTCTGGTAAGGATGGAAATTTTACGACTGAACAACTTTACAAAATTATTATATTGTGAAATAACAGGAATTTAAGCTAAAACTTTTATTCGGGAGAAAAATATCTGTACTTTTTTTTTTTATTTTAAGTTTAATACTACTCAAAAAATGAGTAAATGAAAGCAAGGTTTTTTTTTTTTTTTTTTTATTGAAAACAATCCACATATTTAAGGATTCCGTACCGTATATCTGTAGTTGGAAGATAATCCTACCAGCATAAACTTTGCAGTTTTTAGTCTTAAGGCCTGTCGATATTGCAACCGGAGGGTTGCATTGCGTTACTACGTTAGCTCCGAGATTGTTGGCATGGCCTGTGATTGGTTTAACATATCACGTGGTCAATGAATTGAGTTCTGTGATTGATTAAGATTTTCAACGCTCTGGATTCAGTGCAGTGACGTAGCGAGCATAACTGGAGCCCGGGGCACGATACCTTTTTGGCACCCCCCCCCCCCCGAAAAACATATAGTAATATAATATATAGAATTAGTTAAAAAGATAGACCGTTTACGCCCCTCTGCGAGAGGCGCTCGGGGCATGATAGACCCCCTTTGCCCCCCCCCTCTCGCTACGCCACTGATTCAGTGTGAACAGGCAGTATGCCCTTTTAATTCATATAAGGGACATATGAGGAAATTTATAGGTACTTTCCTTGTTAGATCAGTGTACAAGCATGAGATTTTTGCTGCTGTTGTTGTTTAATGCACAAACTCTAAAGCAGAAAAACCAGCGTCTACTGGAGACTAAAAGCCTTTTTAAGACAGGAAACAGACGATTTCATAAACACATAAGGCCAATCAGGCGAATTAAACTGTCTGGCCTAAATAAAATGGATTTATATTATTCTTTTATCGACATATTTTTTATTTAATTCGTTTCTTTCTTCCTGAAAATAGGCTTAAGAATTTCTTTCTCCCGTTTCATCGGGGTAATTTGTTTTCTTCCCTGCTTTTGAAATTTATAAACAAGGAATGTATACTCCTTTTTTATATTAAAATAGACTGAAAGTAAGCTCAATCTCCGAATAAACTGAGATTAAACACTCGAGTTTGTACTATTCTTTTAAAGTTCGAAGTAAATTGCTAAATTTCATACGACTGATGTCTGCTTCACGGTCCAAAAATTTTTAAATTGGTGAAACTAGATTTTTAACCCACTGGAAAAAGGGTCTATGATAGGGGAAGTGCCGTAACTAGGCAGGTGCAACAGGTGCACCCGCATAGGGCCCACTTGAAAGGGGGGGGGGGACAAAATGCTGTATGTATATGTATTTGTTTTATTATTTTTTCAAACCTAATTAATTAAGGGGCCTAAATGCAAATTCTTGCACAGGACACAGGAATGGCTAGTTACGGCACTGGATAGGGGAAATCGAGATTGTATAATCCTGTTCCGATCCACCTCGTCATGGAGGATGGCTCATGAGGGCTTCCTTCTGAGTTAAGGAACAGGAATGTGATGTTAGCATGTAACAAAAAAGGTGTCTAAAGCCCGTATCAGACCACACAAATCCGCGCAACACAACATGCAAGGTCGCAAATTTGATTTGTAGTGAAATCGGACGGGGGGAGGGGAAGGGATCACAATAGAGTGGAGTTTTTATTGGTCGAGGAAGATGTTAAATGTTTCCTATAGCAGCATTGTTTCTGAATCATTACTGATGTGTTGCGCGGAATTTAGGTGGCTCTGATAGAGGCCTTAGAGATAACGTTTCTTTAAAACTTGGCTAACATTTAATTCTACTAGCTCTAAAAAGTAAATACATACACCTAAGATTCGGCAGTTGATTTTTTTAATAAACTATAATAACAATATTTTACATCAAGTTTTCATCATTATCGACTTACTTCTATATTTTTAATTGTCGATTTTTAAACTTTTTAAAAATTATTATAAAAGTTCATTCCTTTGAATTTTTTTTTATTCTGAAGTCTTATTATCGGATTAATATAAGAAAGGTGTACTCATGTAAAGCAAAATTATCTTTTCCCCCTTAAAAATCTGAATTTCCGATAATTCAATATTATTTCATATATATTGTAAAGAATTCGCCGAATGATAGCTTAAAAGACGACGATACAATCAAGTAATATATTAAACGAAATGATTTATTTGCAATGAGAAGAGATTGATGCATTAGGATGATTACACATAATATGATGTTTTAGATATGACGGTCGGGAACTAAGATACAAACCATCAGTACATATCTGAAGTCTAACCGCGAAAATTCTTTGGCTTCTTATACGGGAAAGTAGGACGCTCAACAATCTCCTTTGCCGGAATCACGTGCTCGGCCGATAATCGATTGTCCAGATCCTTCTGAAATCTAAAGAATGAGCTATCTGTAATAGCTATACTGTTTCTTATCGAAACAAATCGACAGGGAGTCGGGATGCTCTGCCTCGCACGAGGACTTATAAGAAATCGTAATTCTCGGCTTCAATGCCGAAGTAGCGACCTTCTAGATGCAGGTCTAGGGACTAACTGGATTTTGTTAGTTCGCAGCGACGCAACTCGTAATTCTAGCTCTGTGATCGCTCGATATTTAAAAAAGTTTTAATTAGCGCCTTTAAAGTGACATCACTTTTCGGAGGTCCGATTGGTGAGCCACTTCCTTCGTCATCAGATCAGCTGATTGCTTTAAGTTGCTTGATTTTCCCCGATCATCCATCAAGGGGCTGACAGGAACTAATGTCCTTTTAACTTTATGTCTCGATCTTAGACACACTGGCACCTCGCTTCCAGGTTGGTATTGTCGGAGAGCGCTTTGTTCCGCAGCTCTGTTGTCTAGCTGCGTCGCCTCGGGATTCCATGGTTGAGCCTTCTGTTGGGACGTGAATTGAATAAGAGGGTTTTGCTCTAAATTGGGAGAATCAATGGATTCTTCACAATATATACAGGTGGTTATCAAAATAATGGAAACACCTATCAATATTAGTGGTGTTTATGAATGTGCTTCGTATTCCTTAAAAAACAAGTCTGGTGTAACGGTTTTAACCGCCTTGCGTGGGAGTTCTTTTATGCGAGGAATAGAGACGACACAAAAAGACTTCCATAATTTTGTCCCAAGCTTTTATTACATCGTTTTTAAGGGACACAGCACATGCAGCACATATAAAGTAATTAAAAAGAGGATTGATTTGGCATACAGAGCCATATTTGTCAGCTAAACCCTGTTGGCCTATTTGTTTTCGACTGCAGTTCAACTCCAACTGAGAACAACAAAGCGCTGCCCCCCGAAAGTAGGGTTGCCACACGCCAACCTTCACACGGGTTACCAGATGTGGCGCGTTTTACATCTGGCCACCGGTATTTTTTTTATATAATATAGTGTATGTATTATTCTACTGTCAGGTAACAGTAATAAAGCTAAGGGCATCGTGCTTTTGGGGGGAACAGCGCAAAATGTCAAACTTTGCAGACCTTGCGAAAAGGGCAAATTGTTGGAGCGCGATTAAATTGGAGTATCTGTAACTACAACACCCAGGCTAATGGGTGTTTTTCGAGCTATGGTATCGAAAGTCATGATAGCTTAAAGAGTGCACGGGAAAACATCCTTTGCCAAACAGAATAGTGGACGAAAGGGAGAGCTAAGTGAAAGAGACGGACGAGGTATTGAAGAGGATTGTGACACGAAGAAAGAAAACAACTGCAACCAAAATGACCGAAGAGCTCAATCGACATCTGCATGTTCTGGTATCAACCATTAGAGGTAGAAGGGAACTTCATAAACAAAGCATTTACAGAAGAGTAGTTATTCCCAAGCCACTTGTAATACATGCCAATACAAAATATCGTCCATAATGGAGCATAGGGAGCAAATACTGGTCGAGTAATATGTCGGAAAACGGCATTTGGTCCGACTAATCATTGATCACATTGTTCCTTGCAACAGGACGTGCATCTCTGGAGAACACCTACACAAACGTAAGATTCTGGCTGTCTCATAGTCTCAACTGTCAATCATAGAGGTACATCTATGAAGGTTTGTGATGGCATCTGATGGTTTTCTTCAGGCCCTATTGTAACCCTAAAAGGGAGATTGACTGAGAAGGACTATGTCGAAATTTTAGCTCACTAGTCCATCCTATGGTGCAAACATTGTTTCTAGCAGGAGATGTTGTTCTTCGGTATGATAACCCCCCTATACATATAGCTAAATCTATCAAGTATTGGTTTGAAGAGCATGAAAAAGAAGTCAAATATCTTATGTTGTCCTGTACAATCCCCCCGACTATAAATCATCCAACCACTGTGATCTGTATAAGCGGATAGACAAAAGTATCGATATTCACCACAGCATCTCTACAGGAACTTTTAGGATTTTTCCTTGAAGAATGGTATAATATATTCTTAACCACTATTTATGACTTGTAAACCCCAATTCCAAGGTGAATCAGGTGGTATTATATGACAAAGGTGCTCCTGTCCCATATTAATAAAGGTTTTCATGATGTTTCTTAGTGTTTCCATTATTTTGATAACCACCTGTATATATATATATATATATATATATATATATATATATATATATATATATATATATATATATATATATATATATATATATATATATATATAAATTACCCGAGTAAAAAGGTATGCTTCTAATATATTGCACAAATGATACACACTAATAAATTAAACGTTAAAGACGAAGATATCTAGCGGAGTATATAATCTGTAACATAAAAGCACCTTTTATAATGTTAGGTTACTTCAAAATTAATCCATTTACTTATTCATTTCTACTTTCAGAACGCGATTTCCTGTGATGAAAACTTTATTGAAAAATCATGAACTTTGTAAAGAGAAAATTTTTTGCTAACTCTTTCATGTTTTAATCTTTTGTATTAAAAACGACACTTTTAAATAAAATACTTAAAAATAATTTTGCAATTCACGCTTATCAGTCCTAGATATATTTGTCCTGATTAAGTTCATTCTGAATTAATATCAGTGGAAAATATTAATAACGATAAGCAAAAAGATCCTTTACCCCTGTGAGAGTAATAAATAACGAATTTGAAAATTTTGTTCAATATTAAGGCTTATCTTTTAGAAAATTACATGTCACGCAGTTTGGAAGTACAGTAACCACCGCTTATAGTGATCACTGGTTATAAGAATCAACCGTTTATAAGAATCAATATCGCGAAAACAAAAACAAATGAATTATTTCCATGTTAAAAATTTCGCTTTAAAGAATCAATCCACCGGTTTTAAGAATCAGTTTACACTCTTCGCTTTCCTTTCATTTTTCCAAAAAAGCCACTTAAACCCTCAAAACGCACGAAGTTCTTTCTTTTTCTTTTTTTTAAAGAAAGATTGATAAGATGGGATGGAATATAGTCGTAAAATTTACCCATTTCTTTATTAGACATAACATAATAGTTTCCCCTTAAACGTTTACCACAACACTGTCCTATTAGCTTGACCCGGGGGCAACTTTACCTGTCCGAGTAAATCTTCGTCTGAGACTATAAGTATTGAAAGAGGTATAAACAGCCTTCTGAAAACTTCATTACGTCAAACTACCGTAGAGAACTTTTTCTTGCTCCCTTCCTGTAGTTGAAATGTTAAAACTGTTAAGCAGGTATGTTGTAACTTGTAACAAATATTGTATTTTTTTCTTCTCTTACTATAATCATGTGTATCTACTTATAGGTCTAAAAATTAAGTTTTTTTTAAACTATAAAAAATAACTTTAATAAAAGATAGTTAATGTAAATTAAAGAGTATTTTATGGTAAATTATCTAATATAGGTGTGTGTGTTCCTGCCCAAAAACCTAAATTTCGGCTATAAGAATCAACCGCTTATAAGAATCAAAAACAGTAATAACAAACGTGATTCTTATAAGCTGAAATCACTGTACAAATTACTCATCTAAATAATGACAACAGTATTTAGAAGAATAATCAATTACTGTAGAAGAGCATTCGATTATTGTAAACATAAATATTTCAATTAATGAATCTGGAATTCTTTTTAAAATATTTTGCATTTACTTTGTAGAATAGAGCAGTGGTGCTCAAACTTTTTTCGACCGCGCCCTAAAATAAAAAAAATCATGCGACCTCCAACGAACATTTTTTGGCAGTAGCAAATTTTTTTTTATGAAAAATGTTAAGAAAATGTTAACAAAAAAATAGAAAAAATAAATAAGCAAATTTTGTCAAGCTATTTTAACCCTTCAGCAGGCGAGCTCGTGTACGGAGTGCAACATTTTCGTAATTTTGAATGGTTTGTTTTTACATGTAAGATTTCAATGTTCTAAGCAGTTTCTATTTATAGCTACACCCTTTCTAATGCAGGTCTTATTTTCTGACCCGAAGTCCGTCTGCACACGGAGCAACTCAAAAGAAACTGATAACTGACTCAAATCACAAACCAGTCCGTGATGAGTCGTAACCTATGTAATTGAATGGAGCCACGCACACGGCGCAACTGGTTACAAACCCGTCGACGGTTGTAACCATTTAGCCGTGTGCGTGGCTCCATTCAATTACATAGGTTACGACTCAACACGGACTGGTTTGTGATTCGAGTCAGTTATCAGTTTCTTTTGAGTTGCTCCGTGTGCAGACGGCCTTACATTCCTTTCCATTCATTGTTAGTCGTGATTTAACCTTGATAAACCAGCGATTATACTAGATTACAATACGACAAAAGCAGGAGCTGATGTAGTCGATCAAATGTGTAGCTATTACACGGTATTCCGCATATCTAGAAGATGGACAATCTCATTATTTTTTAGGTTTTTGGACATAATAGGAATCCATTCGAAAGTTGTCCTTAGATCCAATAAACCGGACAGTTTTGAAATAAGGCGATTCTATCTGCATTCTTTGGCCTTTAATTATAAATATATCTCAATATTATCAACATTTTATATCTTGTCATAAAACGCAGAATCATTATATTCAATTTGAAAAATAAAAGTTTGTTACAAAAGGAATAATCTATATAAAAGGAATAATTTATATAAAAGAGACGTTGCACTTTGTGCCACGCGCGCCCGCTGGTATTCCAAAAATTGGCGCGTCTGCTGGAGTGTTAAAAATCATTGAACTGTAGATTGTGGGTATATATTTACTTTTCCTAATAACGGTAAAAAAAAAAAGTCTGGCTTAGACTTCTACAATTGTTTTTGCCAAATCTCATGTAGCCAAAACTTTATATAGAAATATTAATATGTATTTGTATTTCATTTAGGTAAAAGAGCATGCTTCCAAAATTATAAGCTTCTTACTAAAACATTGAAAATTATAAAATGCATTGATTTATATAAAACTGAAATAGAAGAATAATGAGAAGGGTGAGCCTGGACTTCGAATAATATTTGTTCAATATAAGTTGAAATATTTTCGAGTACTACTCTTGCATCATCTTCCGAGTTAAGTCTTGATCGTTGAATTGTTTTTATAGCAACTCATTTTGAAAGGCCATTCTCACACAAGTAAAAACGAATGGAGGCAATGTAAGTATGACTTTGCAAGACACCTTATATGACAATATCGTATCTTTTAATTTTTATAAAACAATAGCGTATTATATCTGAAAATATAAATAAAAATATTATAAATATGTTATAGAAAATATAAACCTTGCGACTGAGCAAGGTCGACTCAGCCTTTCACCCTTGAGTGGGTCGATAAAATGAGGACCAAGCATGCTTGGGAACTAAACTCTGGGGTCCCACGTCAGGTTGACCACCTGACTGAGACATATGCTGTATGGCACCCCAAGCCCCAAGGTCAAGAAAGTGGAGATGGGTACCGCCGGCCCTGGTCCACATCGGACTGTAGCTCCGTGAGTTTAGTTTATAGAAAATATAAAGCACGCTTTTTAATTTAATAATTTAAAAATATAAAATTTACTTCAAACTATCCGCGAACCCTCCAATTTTTTTTCGCGACCCACAATTTGTGCACCACCGAAATAGAGCACTTTTTCAAAATATCGAATCACGGTGAAAACTCTCCGACCGACCCACCCATTAGTTATTAGATGTGGAGGGAAAAAATCCTGTACCGTTTCCTCTTCTCATTTAGAAAAAAATAAAAAAGAGCCTTTTCAAAAACATTCCATTTGTAGACAGATGTATATCGTTGTTGAAGACAGACAGAAGAGCAGACAAGCTATGACGCAAGCATAACTAAAAATAAAAGCGCTCAAACTGCGACTAGAACCTGTTTCGACTGCGTGCTTGGGAACTACGAATCATTATTCATTTAGCACCATGGACTGGGCCAAAACTTTTCGGTGGTAAATTAAATGATTCTTTTAATGTTTAAGTTAACCCTTTAATGTTTAAGTTAAGTTGCCCCCCCCCCCCTCCCCTCACACATACTTCTCTGCGCTACCAGCAGATGCCGCTCGCAGACTTTTAACTTAGTCCCGTTCATTGGAACACTACACTGGCAGACTCCCTTGTCTCTAGAATAAGGTGACCAGACGTCCCGCTTTTGGCGGGACAGTCCCGCTTCTTAACAATTTGTCCCGCGGCATTTTAAAAAAGTCCCGATTTTTGGAAAGAATGCACGACAAGCTAGGGAACGGCGAGAGAACGGGAAGGGAATATACGTTTTTCGGCGGCCATGTGGCTATTTAACCAGGATATGAGTTTTATATTATTTTTGTTAATTTTATACTGTTAAACTTTAAACCTTAATCAAACATTGTTGGTGTTGGTTGTGCAGCGCACATAATACATAGCGCCATTCAAACAGCTGCTGACTTGTTGCCCGTAAATGTGGAAAATATTGTTATTAAAATATATTCTTATTTCTATATATACACTGTGGGTGTTGAAATGCTTAAAGAATTTTGTGAAACTGCGGAAGTGGAATATCAGAAAACACTTAGATAAAGTAAAACGCGCTGATTCGCTCTTTTGCCAGCCGTCGAAAGAATTTTGAAAATATACGATTCTTTGAAATCATACTTTCTATCCCAGGATAAATATCCTAGAACTTTAGAAGAGTTTTTTGAAAAAGAATATTCAAAAATTTGGCTAGAGTTTGTACACAATCATGCAGCTCTTTTTCAAAATGCTATAAAACTTATTGAAGGTGACAAAATTTCGGTAATCGAAGTAGCAAATGAAGTTAATAATTTAAAATTTCAGTGTCAAGAGAGATTAGAAAATAATTTTCTTTCATTAACTATCCGTAATAGTATAAGCCAGCTGGAAGAGCAAGGTGCAATAAATCGTGCAGATATCATGAATCACGTCAAAAAGTTCTATAATAACTGCATAGATTATTTAGAAGAGTGGACGGTAAATTACAATGATATTAAACATTTTCATTGGGTTACATTAAAACAAGAACTTAATTGGAATGATGTACAAAAATCATTCGATCATATTACTCAAAATTTCCCATATAGTAATATTTCCAAAAATGATCTTTTTAACGAGGTATCATTATTAAAAAAATATATTGATAAGGAAAAGGCTAAATCTTGGGCATCAGCAAAAATCACAATAGATGGTTAGAAACATTACACATATGGTCACAACAAATGGTTAGAAATATTTCATCATTTTGAAACAAACCATGTTCCATACAATAATGCACTAAAAATTGTGGAATACGCGCTGTCCTTACCAGGAACTAATGCTGCATTTTTTCGACGGTAGATAAAGTGTGGACATCAGAAAAATCACAATTAAGTGTTGAGACTTTGAAAGCCATTTTATGTGTGAAACATAATTTAACAAATTCTTGTGAAAAATTTCATGATCTTTTAAACGACGACAGCAATCTACTAAAAGAAATTCACGCAAATGAGAAATATGCCAAAGAATAAAATATTTTTTTTTTATTTTACTAGGGGCTTTGCCCCTAGGCTCGCTACGCTCGCTCCTCTGGTGAATCAAGTGAATGAATGGCTCAATAGTTATTTACAGCGATTGAGTCATTCATTTGTGTACAGTTGAAGCTTCCCCCCCTCCTTCCCGGCGAAATGGATGAAGCCCGGCTATGGGTGAAAAATCGGATCTTCTTTCATGTCCTTCTGCAAAGGAAGCGAATGAGAAGATTTTTTTGAAGTATTTCTTTAAAATTCAATTAAAAATCGAAATTTTAAGATAGAGACTTGAAATGAAGTTTATATGAATGAGAAAGCTTTCATCTTCCAGTTGATATAAATATTTTCTTTGTAACATAATAAGTCTGAGAGCATCGAATTTATATATCTCGAAACGCATAAATTTTTCCAAAAAGTGGGTTTTCAATTTTAATAAAAATATCAGTCTGTTTTAAATTATTTTTAAACAAATGAGGTCTTGTTTGAAGGAGAAATGTCTGATTGTAAAAATAAAAAATTCTAAGATCCTTTTTTGGCGAGTTATCGTAATCTGAACATGAAAAAGTCAATATTTTCCCACAAAACATAAAATAAAAAAAAAACTTAAAGTCCGACGAATATGAGACATGTCTTACTTTCTTCCCCACATTGTTCTGCATCCATTGGTATCGGTCTCCACCCCATACCCCCAGCGGTTTCGGAGGAGATAGCGTGACAAGCTTTTGACAGCGGCGGCGGCTGCGGCAGCGGCAGTTACTTTCTTTTAGAATAGAGAGATTATATTTGTAAATTGTACCTATGTTGAAATTAAAAAAATTAAATTACAATACTACTTTTGCGTTCTATGAAAATTTTTGTTGCTCCATATAGACCGCATTTTTAATCAAGAACCCGTCCCTTTAAAAGCAATGGATCGGGGTTTCACTGTACTTACTATGTACCAACTATATGCTTTCTATATACTTAATAACACAATACACTTACACAGTTGGTTGGTTTAGAGAGCTGCGGTCAACCAACACAAGAGCTAAGTTGCTACTCAAGAGCTAATTAGACGGGGAGTTTACAGCCTGTTCCGAACGGCTACAAACAACTATACCCACAGTGGGACTCGAATCCGCAGGCTTTGGACCGATAGCCAGCGCCCTAGCAATTCGGCCTTTGCCTGATCCAGATCGGTATATAAAGAGCCTCCAAGAGGACTGCAGATCTTTCTACCTGAAGAAACTATATGAAAGGGACGGTTGAACTTATCGTGCTAATAGTAAACGCCCGAGGGCGTGCTTGCTTAGGAGCTAACAGTTATACTCCTATCGTGAAATTTTATTCATCTTGATTACTGTAATTAACTTTTTTACTAACTTTTTCCAAAAATCCCCTCTCACTACTTTTAGCTTTCCCATGGAACTTTACAATTATCTCATTGTGAATTATATATATATATATATATTAAAAGCATGTCTTACTTGGGAGCGTTTTTTTCTTCTTTTTTTTTGAATCTTTGTATCCTGCTAAGAGCCTATTCATCATCTTTAAATTTTATTACCTTGATAAATTATTTTTTCACTTATTATTGTATTAATTTAATTTTTTTTCATTCTTTTATTACTTTTTAATTTTTTTATCTCTCAATTTTTTGTAAAAATGTTATTATTATTACTATTATATAATATATATATATATATATATATATATATATATTTGTTTATTTATTTACTACTTGTTTAAATTTTTATTATTTTTCCTTTTTAAAATTTTTAATTTCTGAATTCCTTTCTTAAATTTTTTCTTAACTTTAAGTTTGACGAAATTACTGAACACATGTACCCTGATATAACTATCTTGCTACAGGAGATAAAGTCGTTAAGACCCAGGAACTGCACTTCAAAAATTCAATTACGTCACTTAGGCTCCATTCCTATGCTCGGAATCTGGTCATTCGCATGCTCGTGTCAGGGACTACTAGATCCTGTCCAGAAGGGGCTGTTAAATCCTCTAAATAGTCTTCTGTCTTTGTGACAATTTTTTGGAGGCAGGTTAAAAAGATCTAGGTTCATCGTAATCTTTTGTCCTACGTTTTTTTACGACGAGTTTTCATTAACGTTTTCATTTTATAGGATTTAAGTTTTTTAAACTTAATCTCTATATATAAAACAGTTCCGTAACTGACTGACTGACTGACAGATAACGCACAGACCAAACCGTTGGACCTAAAGGGTTGAAATTTTGCATGGCGATTCTTCTTATAGTGTAGGGGTGCGCTAAGAAAGATTTTTGAAAAATTCTTCTTAGATTTTTTTAAAATTAAATATTTAAGCTCTTTTTGTAACATTCTTTTAAGTTTGCATTTAAAATAATAATCAGAGGGTTATAAAATTTGTATCACGAGAAAGATCACAAAAATTCCTTTAAAATGAAATCTTTTTCGAATCTTTACCTCCATTTTCTGATTTTTGGTGAATTTTTATAGATTAATTTTTAGAATTTAATTTATTAAATGCTGATCACCTGGTTTCTTTTCTTTTTGTGATACTTTAAATTAATTTTTCATCACGTGCATAGTAACGAAATAAATAGACAATAATAAAAAAAATACGGTAAAAGATAAAATTTAACCTCGAGACTTATTGAGATGGAAGTTTCTTAAGAATTTAATTCGAATTATTTTGTTTTATAGATATTAAAAATGCAAATTAATTGGATACATTGACCGTTGTATTTACTTTCAATATTTTTGTTCTATATTATTTTGTCTATAAAAATATCCGTTACGATTTTTTTATAAATATTTATATTTTTGGCATTAATTGCATACATTGACCGTTGTATTTATTATAAATATATTTTACTGTTTTTTGGCGTTAATTGCATACGTTGTCTTTTGTATTGAATTTGAATGTACTCCGTAGCGAAGCACGGGTATTCAGCTAGTTTCTATATATTTAAAGAGGTTTTGTTCATGGGGGAAAAAAAAAGGTTTTTAAAATAAACAGAGAACAACTGTGTAACTAATAGTTAAATCAGGTCAAATTGTTTGGAATTCAATGATTTTAGGTTGTATTACAGAAATTTTAGGAAGCGCAGATCAACGATCGGATAGATAGCCACGACTCTCAAATTTCAAACGTTTACTACGAAGTTGGGTTTTCTTCTGTTTCCAGAAAGGCACTCTCGGTTATCTGGAAGCAACGGAACTGCGTAAAAACTCCAAGGGCACATGGTTTTATTTAGCAACATAAACACGGTGTCGTAACAGACGTAGAGGTCCTTGCCGCTGAATTTTCCCCATTTCCTTGCGGCTTTATGCTTCGTGCCATTTCAATGGGATATAAAAGTAATTTTAGGATTCCCTTTCGAACCGGAAAGCGTAATTACAACAATGTATTTTCATCTGTCATCAAAATGTACGCAGTTACCCTTTCTGAAACATTCGTACATTGTCGGTAGCTAAAGATGGATGTAAACTCCGTCGGCAAATATGTCTCTACCTTGTGGCAACTCGAGAAATGACTTACGTTTGGAAGCAAACTATTACAAAGATTTGTTTATAAATTTATATGAAAACTTTATTATCTTCCCAAGGAAAGCTTAAAATGTATTTAAATTTTATTTTCGTCAGTCTTTCAGGAGAGAGAAAAAAAAATAGTAGTTGTTAAATGTAATATTGACAACTTTTTACAACAAACCATTTGTAATTGGCTGGAAACTCTTAGCCTGTATGATCTGTCAACCCTAAAATTGTACCAAAATACCCAGGGCCACTCTAAAAATTGCTCACCTAGGATTTTGGAACCATAAAACAAATACATATTTCGTGAAATATTTCTCGATCATACCATGATGAAAAAAAAATTTGAAATTTATGATCAATATGCAAAATTAATATTACATCGTATATAATAAGTCCCCATCCTACCCCGAAAGAAAGATGCTATAATGACAAAAATCTGGGCTTGCAAATCTACATTCCTGTATCCCCATACTTAATCCTAACGGAAGGTTCTGGTGAAAATACAAGTAATTTAAAACAAATATATAAATAAAATCATGTTAAGCACAATAACAGTTGCCAGCCCAGGGTAAACTGAGTCAAGCTTTTTCGATCCCTTCCTTTTAGTACGCTGCGTCAAGGCTTGGGTGAACAAAATTTACCGTAAAATCTCGACTATAATACGCACCCGAGTATAATACGCATGCTTGATTTTGCGCGAAATTTTCGGAAAAAATTAAAATTCGACTATAATACGCACCTATAACTTCTCAATATTTTATTTAAAAATTGCACAAATATTTATTAGAAGAAATAAAATTTGTAATAAAAAGAAACAAAAACATCAAATTCGGTAGAAAAAAAAAACTTAAATTTTTAATTCAAAACAAACAATACTGTCAAATTATCAGTCTTAATCACTTTCACTAGAATACAGCTCATCTATGGTTGTTGCGTCCATGTCATAATTATTGTTGCCGCCGTAATATATATCGCCATCATCATTATCACTTGACGATACAAACTACGAGTTCCATTTATTTAAAAGGAATACCTGCTTAGTAAACGGGTGGATGAATCACGGAGTGCAGATGTTCACGCACCCGTGTTGCGACAATTCCTTACAGCTGCTGTACGTTCGTTTATCCGATGTTTAAAACTACGTTTTTTTTTTAGTACGCGAGTATAATACGCACCCTCATTTTTGCGGAATAAAATGTAAAAAAAGTGCGTATTATACTCGAGATTTTACGGTACTTTGGAAATCCTAAATCACACCCGCGCACACTCACTTTCTTTGTAGACTTCATCGTGCACAAGTAAAACAATCCTTTCTTATTAATCTCGGCTAATACGTTTTATTTACACAGTCACTATATACAGAAAGGTAACTTGGATACACATTACTGGTTCCTAACTTTACAAATCACCACCAACACATTACTCGTTCCAAGCTCAACTGACCAAGGAGAATTTCTTGCTAGAGGTTCCTAGCAAGCCTCCCGTTTTCGCACACTCGCCAACGGACAGATTATCGCCGGTTTAGCGTGATGACGGAGACGCGACCTTTACACCATGTAACGCCATTTAAAGATTACAAATCAAAAAGTTGTATCGCAGTTTAATAAATACTACGACTTTGACGATACTAGATTCCGAATCCCTGCACTGATTTAAATCAAAATGGCACAAAATAGACTTTTAATGCCTAAAATGATTTTTTTTTCTTTTCTTTTTCCGAATGCTGGTACAGTCAGCACTCGTTATAGCGACCGTTCCAATACAACGACCGGTGCAAAAATTTTCATATAGAATCCCCTTTAATGATATATATATATATATATATATATATATATATATATATATATATATATATATATATATATATATATATATTACCTTCCATATAATGACCATGCAAATAATTTAATCCCAATAAAGCTTCCCCAATTCCGAGATGCTATCGTTAACTGAGATGGTAAACCATGTTTTAAAAACTTTCCATATGCACAAAAAATAAACTAGGATATCGGATTATTTTTCTGGGAAATAAATGTAAAACAGACTGAATTTTTTTTTAATCATTAATTTTTCTCTCTATTCTAAAAAAAAGTAACTCCCGCTGCCGCCGCTGTCAAAAGCTTGTCACGCTATCTCCTCCGAAACCGCTGGGGGTATGGGGTCGAGACCGATACCAATGGATGCAGAAAAAAGGGGGGAACCAAAGTAAGACATGTGTCATCTTCGTCGAACTTGTTTAAGGTTTTTTTTATTGTATGTTTTGTGGGAAAATATTGACTTTTTCATCTTCAGATTACGATAACTCGCCAAAAAATGATGGTAGAATTTTGATCTTTTTACAGTGTAAGACTACAGACATTTCTCTTTCAAACTAGACCTCATTTCTTTAAAAATATTTTAAAACAGACTAATATTTTCATCAAAAAATTAAACACGGTTTTTCAAGAAATATCGTCCCATATGTGGATGTAATATCGATGCTCGTCGAGTTTTTATCTTACAAAAAAAATATTTACATCATCTGGAAGCTGAAAGTTTTCATATTCCTATAAACCTCATTTCAAGTCTATATCTTAAAATTTCGATTTTTAATTCAATTTTAAAGCTGATAATTCAACAATGATGAAAAGACATTCGTATAAGGGTGACAACAGTAAATGGATGGAAGCTGTTACATTGCCCGAGAATCACCCCTGTGTATCTCGCTATTTGCCCTAACAGAGAAGCGAGCGTAGCGAGCCTAGGGAAGAAGACCCTGGCACTTTAAATGTTTATTTTAGAAATTGTGTGTTTTTTTTTTAGAAATTATGTTATTTTAGAATTTATATTATTTTTAATTTAGAAATCAATTCTCTTCATTTGTAAAAACTTAAATTAATTTTCATTGCCAATGCTTATTTCATAACAAAGGGAACAATAGTACTACACTGTCATTATGTACTAATATGAAATTGATTTTAAAACCACAATTTTCATGCAACTGATGAGAGTTTATTGTTTTTTATATTAATTTTCGCTATAGCAACTACTCGTTATAACAACCAATTTCTCGTTATAACCTGGAGTCGTTAAGCCAAGCTCCGTCTGTATCTGAAAAACTACTGTAACAAAAAATTCTAAGGGCCTGTTCACACAGCAGCCGTTAGCGTAAGCGTTAAATTTTAACCAATTATGTAGCTGAGCGTTATGACATCATCCGTTGACTCACGTATCATCATCCGTGAATACTCCGCAGTGGCGTGGCGAGGGGAGGGCAAGGGGGTCTATCATGCCCCGGGCCCCTTGGTTCCCGAGACCATGGAGGGAGGGAGCAAAAAGGTATCGTGCCCTGGGCGCCAGTTATGCTCGCTACGTCACTGATACTCCGTTGATCTCTTACGCTTATGCTAACTGACTGCTATGTGAACAGAATACTGAGAACATGAGTGAAGAGATATACATACAGTGTACTTAAGTACATATTTACATACATACAACGTACATATATACAAGTTTGAAGAGAATTCTACATACTGCCTTCTTCTCTGAAATACCGATCCAACAAGCCAACAGGAGAGAATGGAGTAACTACGTTCCAAGGGTCACGCCCTCTAATGGAGGTACTACATAGCAAATAAGACCATGGCGAAAAATGAAAGATGATTGATTAGTTAGTAGAGAGGTTGAGAAAGGGGCATTTGGATCCGAGAGTTCTAAAAGAACTGCGTAGCTAATCCTCGAAGGGATCAACTTCACATTTCTTTTCGCAAAAATAATAACAGTACTAAACAGATGAAAGTTTAGGAATAGAATAATACAAAAATAATTTTTTCATAGAATACAGAGGCTGTTTACACATTTTTTAGACGATGTATATTGTATTCACAAAACTAAATTACATAAAATTCTTGTGTTTTAAATGTTCTATTTGACATCCCTTATTCTGAACTATCTTTCGACACCGCAATTTCCAGGATAATAATGCCTTTTGAAGTGTCAGAAGAGGTATTCTATCTCATTTCTCCTGAACAGCTTTCCAGAGTCCTGTAAGGGTTTTGGGACGACGTTTGGATAATGCAGATTTTAAAAGTCCGAAAGCACAAAAATTCATAGGTGATACATCGGGAGATTTAGTAGGGATATCAGTGAAGGGTATGGCCTTCATACCAGTTTTTTGTTCCATTTCTTTTAGGAAATTTACAGTGGATTTTGATGTGTGACTGCTAGCTTTGTCCTGATGGAGTCTCACAGATTGATGGCACTGTGGGTAAAGCGATGGTATTTCATTCAGAAAAATTGGCGATAAAATATGTTCCTGATAGTATTTGGAGTTAATCTTGACATATTTTCCCACTCTCTTTATTTTTAACTTGCCGTTATAAGAAAAACCAGCAACAAGCATGAATCCCTTAGAAAAACTTTCTTTCGATTCTTTGAACCATGTACTTAAATTTTTTTCTCCCCTTTTATGATAATAAATGGCTCTTTTTTTGTTGCAATCATTTAAATACACCCATGATTCATCTATTGTGACAATTGTTTTCCATTTTTCTTTGGATAAGTGTTTCTCATATAGAATTCTGCAGCGTGTCCTGCGTTCAGCGATATGATTTGGAAGAGGACGATGCACATTGCGTTTTTTCGCTTTCTTAAGATTTAAATCAACGTTTAACATTTTGTTTACAGTGGACACCGAGCATTTTAATGATTTTGCAACTGTCCTTTGACTAGGGGGATTTTCTTTTAACATTAAACAACGTACCTTTGCAATAGTCGAAGATGTCCGTTTTTTCCTTGGATACTTGTTTGGGATTTTTGTCCCACTTGAGGCTCCAATTTGACGTTTTTTTCCTTTCTTGTTGACGATATTACCTATCGACGCTTTAGATATCACAAAACCATGACTCTCACATCGTTTTTGGATATCAGAGTATGCATATTTCTCTTCGGAAAGAGCATAAATGTAGCCTTCGAACCACTGCTTTGTTAAAAACGCCATTTTGAATAAAAACAAAACTTTCAAGCCGCAGACGATAATTTTGACTTTTAAAAACATAGTTCAATTGCAATTATTTCTTTCGCAGCAAACGATTTTTTATTACCGCTTACCAAAATCGTCTAAAAAATGTGCGAACAGCCTCTGTACCGATCCATCCCCCAGTGGGCTGTTATCTTTACCCTAGGGGTTACACCTTACCCTAGGGGTTGTTTTTACATAAAGCAATAGTCCAGGAAACTATGAAAATGACTTCGGAAAAGTTTAGGAAACAGAACTACTGTACATACTTGGGGCAAACTGGTTGATCACAGAAAGTGAAAACTATTCATTGTTCTCTTCCTTTCGTTTGACGGACGATCCGTCATACCAACAAAAGACATAAAAGAGCCTTTTAAGATAGGGCAAGTCCAAAAATGTAAGCATACAAGTAGACAGTCATAGTGAAATCACCTGCTGGTCAACCCACAATCATAGGTCTTATTGTAAAACTGATGTGATCCCAAGACAACCGATAGAGCTCCTTTCTACTCCGTTAAGTTCTGGGAGCCTAAAGCTGCATTCAGACTACGCTGACATGACGTGTTGACACGCGCTGACCGCAACGTCAGCTGACGTGGGAAAACGTCAGCGTCAGGCGGTGTGTGCACACTACGCTGACGTGTCGTGTCGTGTCGTTTGGTTCCCACAAGGTGCATATCGTTCCGGGTGGACAGGGCCGTCCAGAGACTTTACGGGACCTGGGGCAAACTTCTGTTGGGGGCCCCAAGACTATTTTTCAGAAGACTATTTTGTAGTAAGAGAAATCTGATTAATCGAATAATTTTTTTTTTTATTTTTGGAGGGGCCTCTTTTTTTCAGGAGATTATTTTGAATTTTGAAGTACGGTACAAGTTTCAGAATTTTCTTTCGGAGAAAATCTAATAAATATTTTTTAAAAATTTTTTGGGGCCCCTCCGGCTGTTGGGGGCCTGGGGCAAAGTGGCCCAGTTGCCCCCCCCCCACCCTCTGGGCGACCCTGCGGTTGGACCCTATAAATAATATGGGGGAACCCTATAAATAGTGCCCCAGTTGCCCCCCCCTCACCCTCTGGGCGACCCTGCGGTTGGACCCTATAAATAATATGGGGGAACCCTATAAATAGTGGCCGATCGATTTATTGTCGCTGATGAGGCTTTCACATTAAAAACATACTCGATGCATCTTTATAGCAAGAATTCAATAAAGAGCGATGAAAAAATACTTCGTTTCTCCTGAAGGGGCTGCAAGCTGTTCATGGCAATGGGAGAGCATTCATAAAAGCAGAATGGCCCATTAATATTTTTTGTAAACATTTTTATTACTGTTTTTTATAAACAAATTTATCATTTTGGTTGCTATAATTTTGAGTTATTAAAGAATGTAAATAAGTAACCTGTAGTGAATTTTTTTTTCTGCCTAGTATTCAAATAATTCAAATACTAAGTAGGTAATTTTTGGTCGAAGACCGTCGTCTGCTTATAATATTTAATTGAAAGTAACTATCAATCAAAATATATATATAAATTTATAAATACACATAAAGTAAGCTCATATAAATTATTTTTTATATTTAAAAGATGGAAGTTTAAAAACAAGAGGGGACGAACACCTGTTTATATTGTATTGTTGCACACTCCATTTGTTTACATTTGACAAGATCAGTAGCCAACTGTTGCCGCTAATTCATAAAAAAAAACAATTTTTTTACCATGAAAAATTTAAATAAAATACTATATTTACAAATGTAAATAATATAAGCACATATAAATTATTTTTGCTATCTAAAAGACGAAAATCGAAAACAAACCGAGGGGACGAACATCGGTTTATATTGTTAAATCACCCCTTCCTCTTTGTTTACATTTTACAAGATCAGTAACAAACGTTTCGCCAGTTATTAAAGAAACCAAATTTTATGCTATGACAATGTTAAGAAAACGCTGATTTTATAAACGTGTTTTTAAAGTGTTTGAAATATTGGTTAAATCAATCAAACGGCCTAAGTTTGCAATAAATTAGTAAATAAATATAAATATTGCCAGCTATTTCCAGGATTCTTCCAATCTCTTCCCATGCTTCATTGCTTGCATATTTATTTCTGTAATCTTTGTTGAAATGGTCAATTAAAATAGGGTATTTCTTCACATGCTCTATGAGCTCTTCTACCGTATTCATAGCTGACGGCCATACGCCTGCTGACGAGATCTGGGAATTTATATTTGGAGCTGACGCGTCAGTTCCCACGCCAGAGCGTGTTTTCCCACGTCACGACACGACAGCGTAGTATGCACACTCCTTTTTAAAATAGTGGTTTAATTTTTTTCGCTGACGTGTCAACACGACATGTCAGCGTAGTGTGAGTGCACAGGCCTGTTCCCATAGCAGCCCGTTCGCGTAAGCGTATGATGTCATAGCGCTCAGCTATATGACTGGTTAAAATTTAACGCTTACGCTAACGGAGTGCTATGTGAACAGGCCCTAATCCTATCCTATTCTACTTACCTAAGTTTTTGTCCTTTGCATGAACAAGTGCTATTTGCAAATCAAGACGAATCCGCTGTTTCGCAAGGAGACCAAATACATTTGGTATATAAGTTTTTTTCTCAATACTTTTAAGTATTAATCATAAATAAATAAATTTATATATACAATGAAACTTTCCCAGCCGGCCACCCTTCAAAACAGCCACTTTTTTTCGGAACCATGACATGTTATATATATATATATATATAGGTAACTCCCCGTATAACACGGATTCACTCTAACACGGTTCAAGAATTGGGTAAAACCCTCATACAACATGAAATGTAATAAAAACTATTGAAAGCGAACTTTATCGAATTTGAAATTAGGGAAATCTCCGTACAACACCTCAATAAACGTGATAAAACTTTTAAGTGCGAAAGATACCTCATTTGACATTTTTCATTCGAGAGCGTAGGTACTATCAAATCTTCCTGCATAATTTTCGTGAACTATTAATACTTAAGTACACTTTAAGACCTTTAATTGGTTCTCTTTTTTGGCTACGTAGATTAAAAATTTTCAGGTAAGTAGTACTCGAGTAAGTAGTAAGTTAAAAAATTTACTCTACAAGGCATAAAGAAAGGCTTAGCCGAACAGATCGAGTCATATTTCTTAAATGAAGATCCTTCAAATGAAAGGAGCACAAAGTTTAAAAGAGAACTTCATAAGTGCTTAGCACGATATAAGGAAATTTATAAAGATCTTTTGACTAAAGGCAAGTAATCTAAAATAACAGATTTTTTTGCAAAAGGTAGAGCATGGATCTGAAGATAATGCAGAAAAATTCTCAGAGGATAAGGATATCTTGCCAAAAAGAAAACGTCTGTGGTTAATAGTGCTTAGTGATGACTAAGAAAACATTGTTTAATTCATATTAATATGTATTACTTCTCAAGAAAATTTTAATAAAGATATTTCTCGTAATTACGAAAATTTAATAGCATGTTTTTTTAATTTTTGGAACCAGTGGCGGATTTACAGATTTGCCGCCCGTAGGCTATTCAATTTTTGCCGCCTCTAAATTTTGATATCTTAGTCCACAATCATATCAATTTTCTATCAATAAATTTCCAACTTTATGATTTGTGCTCCATCATCCTCGTTACATCAACTTTTCCCGTATGGTTAGTATCATTGAGAACTATGTTACCGTGTTAGATCCTTGATTATTTTTACAGCAAAGAATTATCAAAAAACATTATTTTAAGCAAAAAATATCTCAATCATGAACCACTTTTAAAGTAAGGTGAGGTATGTCTTAAAATTATACAATACTTACATAATATGAATAAAGCTTACATAAAAAATATACATTTGGCGAACGTTGATAAATATTTATTATTACACTCACAGTTTAAAAACAATACAATAAATATATCTTTTCTTAATTATTTGTTAGTATTATAATTTAAGTTAAATTATAACTATATATCTACAAGATATTGAACTAGTTTTTTATTTAATAAAAATTAGTCAATTTTAGCAGTATTTTTTTCGCATAAAGAAATAACTTTCTGAAATTGAATTTGACAATTTGCAAACTTGCTGCAGCAATCATGATTAGACCATCGATATTATATCAAGATTGAATTGTGTAAGGAGATCTCATAATTATTAGGTACACGGAGAAAAAATTATAGCAGTTATCAATGAAGAAAATATGTAAAAATAACTAAATTTCGACTATAATATCGAATCGATATTGCGATATTCTAAAAATTCATGATCATTAATGTATAATTAATAAAGCGTTTAGCAATTGTTTATGTAGAGATGTTGAAATATTTATTATTTAGGGACTATATTTCGATTTTTGTTAAATATTTTAATTTCTCTCCAATTTTCGAAATTCTTATTTTGTGTGTGTATAATAATTTTTTTTTAATTTGTAAATCGAAATAAAAAATTTATGAACTAAATTTGCCGCCCTAGGCTCCAGCCTACTCAGCCTGCTGGTAAATCCGCAACTGTTTGGAACCTAACTCCCGTGTTATACGGGGTTTACCTGTATATATATATATATATATATATATATATATATATATATATATATATATATATATATATATATATATATATATATATATATATATATATACAGGGTTAGATTTGAAGCGGAACGTGCCGGAACGGCGTTCCGGTACCTCTCGTTAGGTACCTCTCTTTATCAATAATTTAGAATACCCCCACACACACCCCGGAAAGTTACCATTCCGGCACCTCTATTTCTAGAAATCTAGCACTGTATATTTATATATATATATATATATATATATATATATATATATATATATATATATATATATATATATATATATATATAAATGTATGTATGTATGTATGTATGTATATAATTGAAAGTATGCTATAGCCTTTATCTGAACCTTTACCTGAGTTTCAGTTAAGGAAACTATTCACACATAAAGAAGTCTTCGATTTTCTGTGATTGTCTGAAGCTTCATAAGCGAGCTTTTTTTCATACTTTTTTTCATACAACATCCAATAGTTTTATTTCAACAAACTTTTTTATACAGAATTATTAGCAAGATAATACGAGAGTTTTAATTTGCAGGATAATGAAGTGTGGTAAGATTTGTCTCCCGGTGGCAACTGTAACCACATTCTTTTAAAGAATATGTGCGAGTCCTAGAAGTCGATGGTGTGGAATAAATCTGATGGCAGAATGTAATACTTTCCAACAAATTTCCATCAGAGTTGCCAAAAAATCTATGTACGCGACTTAATCAGCCATTTATAATCGTTCTCTGACACGGAGGAAGAAAAAAAATATCGAAGAAAAAAGCCTTTTTCTTCACTCCAATTTCGACAACCTACCGAGTACTCTGAGGTGGATTACCAGTAAAAACGCCTCAGGCGCGCGCTTGTAGCCTTCGAAAATTAGCCTTCATTGTTATTTGTCTAAGAAATTATACATTATCACTAGCTGAATACCCGTACTTCGCTACGGAGTACATTCAAATTAAATACAACAGTCAATGTATGCAATTAATGCAAAAAAATTAAATGTATATCTATATATATATATTTATAATAAATACAACGATCAATGTAAAAAAACAACACAAATATATTTATAAAAAAATCGTAAGGGATATTTTTATAGACAAAATATTCAAATTAAATTTAATAGAACATACTATAGATATAGAATATAGTACAGCTAATATAGTACAGTTTGAGGAACATATCTTTTACTGTATTTTAATATTTTTTTTCTATAATATCCAATCGTCTGCCGCTAGAAAGAAGAAAAAAAATTTTTTTTGTCTATTTCGTTGCTATGCACGTGACGCAAAATTAGTTTAAAGTGTCTCAAAAAGAAAAGAAACCACATGATCAGCATTTAATGAATTAAATTCTAAAAATTAATTTTTAAAAATTCATAAAAAATCAGGAAATGGAGGTAAAGTTTCGAAAAAAAATTCATTTTAAGGGAATTTTTATGTTCTTTCTCGAAATTGATATAAATTTTATAAACCTCGGATTATTATTTTAAATGAAAACTTGAAAGAATAGTAAAAAAAACAGCTTAAAAATTTAATTTTAAAAAATCTAAGAAGAATTTTTCAAAAATCTTTCTTAGTGCACCCCTACACTATAAGAAGAATCGCCATGCAAAATTTCATCCCTTTAGGTTCAGCGGCTTGGTCTGTGCGTTATCTGTCAGTCAGTCAGTCAATCTGTCAGTCTGTCAGTTACGTAACTGTTTTATATAAATAGATTATCACGCTCCTGACGATAAGTTCTGAATTCATTTGTTTAATTTCCAGTTTTCTATTTCAATGAACTTTTCTAAATAGAGAAACTGTTTATATATATATATATATATATATATATATATATATATATATATATATATATATATATATACATACATATATATATATATATATATATATATATATACATACACACACAATGAAACATCATTATATCGGCCAGTCGTGGTTCCGATAAAAAGTGGGTGTTTTGAGGGGTGGCTGTCGAAAAGAGGTTTCTTCCATAACATTGGCACTATGGAGGTTTTGACTGATTCTAAACAAGAAAGGGTGGTTTAGAGGGGTGGCCGGCTAAAGAAGTTTCACTGCCCACACACACACACATGATATAAATATATATATATATATATATATATATATATATATATATATATACATACACACACAGTGAAACATCATTATATCGGCCAGTCGTGGTTCCGATAAAAAGTGGGTGTTTTGAGGGGTGGCTGTCGAAAAGAGGTTTCTTCCATAACATTGGCACTATGGAGGTTTTGACTGATTCTAAACAAGAAAGGGTGGTTTAGAGGGGTGGCCGGCTAAAGAAGTTTCACTGCGCCCACACACACACATGATATAAATATATATATATATATATATATATATATATATATATATATATATATACATACACACACAATGGAACATCATTATATCGGCCAGTCGTGGTTCCGATAAAAAGTGGGTGTTTTGAGGGGTGGCTGTCGAAAAGAGGTTTCTTCCATAACATTGGCACTATGGAGGTTTTGACTGATTCTAAACAAGAAAGGGTGGTTTAGAGGGGTGGCCGGCTAAAGAAGTTTCACTGCCCACACACACACACATGATATAAATATATATATATATATATATACATACACACACAATGAAACATCATTATATCGGCCAGTCGTGGTTCCGATAAAAAGTGGGTGTTTTGAGGGGTGGCTGTCGAAAAGAGGTTTCTTCCATAACATTGGCACTATGGAGGTTTTGACTGATTCTAAACAAGAAAGGGTGGTTTAGAGGGGTGGCCGGCTAAAGAAGTTTCACTGCCCACACACACACATGATATAAATATATATATATATATATATATATATATATATATATATATATATATATATATATATATATATATACATACACACACAATGAAACATCATTATATCGGCCAGTCGTGGTTCCGATAAAAAGTGGGTGTTTTGAGGGGTGGCTGTCGAAAAGAGGTTTCTTCCATAACATTGGCACTATGGAGGTTTTGACTGATTCTAAACAAGAAAGGGAGGTTTAGAGGGGTGGCCGGCTAAAGAAGTTCCACTGCCCACACACACACACATGATATAAATATATATATATATATATATATATATATATATACATACACACACAATGAAACATCATTATATCGGCCAGTCGTGGTTCCGATAAAAAGTGGGTGTTTTGAGGGGTGGCTGTCGAAAAGAGGTTTCTTTCATAACATTGGCACTATGGAGGTTTTGACTGATTCTAAACAAGAAAGGGTGGTTTAGAGGGGTGGCCGGCTAAAGAAGTTTCACTGCCCACACACACACACATGATATAAATATATATATATATATATATATATATATATATATATATACAGTGATTTCCGCTTATAAGAATCACGTTTGTTATTACTGTTTTTGATTCTTATAGCCGAAATTTTGGTTTTTGGACAGGCACACACACACACCCATCTATACATATATTAGATAACTTACCCTAAAATACTCTTTAATTTACGTTAATTATCTTTTATTAAAATTATTTTTTATAATTTTAAAATTACAACTTAATTTTTAGACCTATAAGTAGATACACATGATTATAGTAAGAGAAGAAAAAATCCAATATTTGTTACAACATACCTGCTTAACAGTTTTAGCATTTCAACTACAGGAAGGGAGCAAGAAAAAGTTTTCTACGGTAGTTTGACGTAATGAAGTTTTCAGGAGGCTGTTTCAATACTCTTTCAATACTAATAGTCTCAGACGAAGATTCACCTTCTAGCTTACGTTTCGCGGTTTGATAACGTGCTGAATCTACTAATGTCACGTTTGCCTAAGAGATAGTAGACACTTCGCCGAAGATTTGTGTGTTTCAGGATCCAGGAAGCCGCAACCAGGATGTGGGAGGTGGGAAAAAAGAGTCCCTATTTTTGTTTGTCAGTGGAGAAAAGTGAAATCGGACCCGGACGGGTAAATATGCCCTCGGGTCAAGCTAATAGGACAGTGGTGTGCTAAAGCGTTTAAGGGGAAACTATTATGTTATGTCTAACAAAGAAAGGGATGAATTTAATGAATACAGTAACCACCGCTTATAGTGATCAGTGGTTATAAGAATCAACCGTTTATAAGAATCAATATCGCGAAAACAAAAACAAATGAATTATTTACATGTTAAAATTTTCACTTTAAAGAATCAATCCACCGGTTTTAAGAATCAGTTTACACTCTTCTCTTTCCTTTCATTTTTCCAAAAAAGCTACTTAAACCCTCAAAAGGCACGAAGTTCTTTCTTTTTTTTTTTTAAAGAAAGATTCATAAGGTGGGATGGAATATAGTCGTAAAATTCACCCCTTTCTTTATTAGACATAACATAATAGTTTCCCCTTAAACGCTTTACCACAATATTGTCCTATTAGCTTGACCCGGGGGCAACTTTACCCGCTCGAGCAAATCTTCGTCTGAAACTATAAGTATTGAAGAGGTATAAACAGCCTTTTGAAAACTACATTACGTCAAACTACCATAGAAAACTTTTTCTTGCTCCCTTCCTGTAGTTGAAATGTTAAAACTGTTAAGCAGGTATGTTGTAACTTGTAACAAATATTGTATTTTTTTCTTCTCTTACTATAATCATGTGTATCTACTTATAGGTCTAAAAATTAAGTTTTATTTTTAAAACTATAAAAAATAATTTTAATAAAAGATAGTTAATGTAAATTAAAGAGTATTTTATGGTAAATTATCTAATATATGTATGTATAGGTGTGTGTGTGTGCCTGTCCAAAAACATAATTTTCGGTTATAAGAATCAACCGCTTATAAGAATCAAAAACAGTAATAACAAACGTGATTCTTATAAGCGGAAATCACTGTATATATATATATATACACTGCTGGCCACTGTAAATGCAACACCCTGAAGGAAACATGCAAATAACATGAAATTTACAACATGCATTAGCGGAGGTGAGATATGCAAATGATTAGAATTTCAGCGCAGACGCACATCACGCGCGCCTGTGGCGCCACTTCAAAGCGCTATTTAAGGCTTGGAGATTTCGACGATTTCAAGTTCGGCAATTGTGTTTTTCTTGTGGTTTTTTCAAAAAAACGATCAATTATGCCTCGTCGAAAACAGCGATCATCTTTTGATCAAGTATCCGAGTTCGACAGAGGAAGGATAGTGGCCTATCGAGATTGTGGATTATCTTTCAGGGAAATCGGTAGTCGTGTTGGACGAAACCAAACAACTGTAATGCGGATATGTGATCGTTGGATGCAGGAGGGTACGACGGACCGGCGTGTTCGATCGCATCCACCTCAGCGCACCACTTCATGTGATGACAGGCAAATTGTGCGCATGGTAGTGACGGATCGCTCAGTCACATCACGAGCCATAGCACAGCACATGCAGTCTGTAACGCGTCATCCAGTGTCTGCGCGTACCATTCGACGCCGTTTACAGCAGAGTGGTCTGTCCGCAAGACGTCCATTGCTTTGTCTACCCTTGACGCAGAACCACAGACGTCTCCGCCGCCAATGGTGCGATGACAGAAGGATGTGGACGGCAGAATGGAATGAAATTGTCTTTACTGACGAGTCACGCTTCTGTCTGCAACACCACGATGGTCGCATTCGAGTCTGGAGACACCGTGAAGAGAGGATGCTGAACAGCTGCGTTATGCACCGCCACACTGGTCCTGCACCGGGTATTATGGTATGGGGCGGTATTGGATATCACTCTCGCACACCTCTAGTACTCATTGCCGGTACTTTAAACATCCAGCGCTACATCTCCGAGGTGTTGGAGCCAGTTGTCCTTCCTTACCTTCAGGGCTTGCCCACAGCCATATTTCAACAGGATAATGCGCGACCACACGTGGCACGCATTGTCCAACGGTTCTTCCTCAATCGCCAGATTGAATTGCTTCCCTGGCCGCCTCGCTCTCCGGATCTTTCGCCGATAGAAAACATGTGGTCCATGGTTGCTCTACGATTGACCCAGATTCCATCCCCAGCTGCCACAGCAGATCAACTTTGGCAACGTGTGGAAGCTGCTTAGTCTGCTGTACCCCAAGAACTCATCCAAAGTCTCTTTGAATCAATGCCGAGGCGTGTGGCAGCGGTGATCTCCAACAATGGCGGCTACTCTGGCTACTGATTTTGGCAGGAACCACACTTCACAGAAGTCTATAAATTTAATCATTTGATAATTGGTCAACATGTTATCTACAAAATAAATTTTGTTGTGATATCTCTTGTCTTTCTTGGTGTTGCAATTTGGGTGGCCAGCAGTGTATATAAAACTTATGGGCAACACTAGATGTGAACTCTCTTTTTCTAAGCGTATTGAAAACTGCCTACGCAATGCCTTAACTAATACGCTCTTTAAATATTTGTATTTTTTTTTTTACAAAAGATAAATAAATTAATTTGTGAGGACATTGATAAATCCCGCAAACGTAAAGCAAGAAAAGTATAATTAAAGACGATGTTTAAAATTCAACTATAATTTTTGCGGGCTGCAGTTTATTCATATATAGTATTTTAATACGTATTCGTCGTTATACTATAATCTTTCAAATTAGTCATTGAAAAGTTTAGAAGACGAAAAAAAAAAATTGAAAATTTATTTATAATTAATTTTTGTGTATATTTATTTGTTGTGTCAAGATAAATATTGACATTTGTTTACTTGGCGAGGGATAAAAATCCAGCTGCCACCAAAAAATATTCTATTTTTTCCTCAGAACAAATAAAGGGTTTGACGTTTACGTACAGGTAGTCAGGGGTCGCTCAAGTATTACGTAAACATTCAAGGGGGGAGGTTCAAGCTTTGCTTACTTTTGCTGACAGGGGTTAGTGGGGATGATCAGAGCAATGCTTATGTCAGACAGAAAACATGCACGCAAGAGGGTTTGCTGCGATATGCTCCTGACTACACCAGCTCCCCTACCAACTGGTACTAAAAATATTTTGTTCTGATTTTACTGTTAATCATTTAATATCTATATATTTTTACTTAGAAATACACAATAACTTTATTGATTGAAAAAAACGCTTGTCCTATGAAATAGCGACAAGAAATTTGCCGAATCTTACGTATGCACAAAAAAAGGGGGGGGGGGGTAGGACATCTGCTTATTTTTGCTTACAGGGGGAGGAGGGGGTTCTAAAATGACTAAAAATGGGCTTACGTAATTTTTGAAGGGGCGGTCCGAACATGGATCGGTCCGATGGGTCGTTAAGTGAAAACTTATGTGTTCTGTAACGTCAAAATCTCTGAATAACGGCCACTAAGTGACCGATTTAGGAGTCCCAAAGTGGTCGATGAATTTTAACACACAGATTTTCCCAAGCTTTCGGGAAAGATGAGACATGCGGGCTTAAAGACCCAGACCAAAGAATTCGATAGGCGATCCAATGATCGTTTCTTCAGCCCGAAAGAAGTTTTTTGAATCCCCTGCTGAAAGTGATTGTCCCAGAAGGTTTTACGTGATATATATATATATATATATATATATATATATATATATATAACTTTTTGTCTGTGTTAGCAGTTGTAGCGTTCTACAGATGTAGCTCTTATTCTGATAGGCAACGATGATCTGAAATACTAAAGTTGAAATAAAGGTTCATCGCATTTTGTGTTGAGCCTGCTGCAGTTATTGTAATAGATCGACTTCAAAAGTCATTAAAACAAAACTTAAGCATTTCATATATTTTTAAAATAATTATATCCCTACTTCCAGTTTGCCTGGTTTACATTGTTCTTAGCTCTTTCTTCAAAGCAATCTTTGATAGCAGTGAATCAGTTTGGAATTTAAAAACAAGGCAAAAATCTAGACTATAAAAGAGTGACAAATAACTCTTTAACTCGTGTAAAAAGTTCTTGTAGACTCCTCCTATTCAACAGGTAGCGTCATC
The DNA here is from genome assembly GCA_907164885.2 of Dolomedes plantarius. Classification (NCBI taxonomy): domain Eukaryota; kingdom Metazoa; phylum Arthropoda; class Arachnida; order Araneae; family Dolomedidae; genus Dolomedes; species Dolomedes plantarius. The sequence goes on from OU015502.1 coordinate 34,184,140, forward strand.
ATCATTCACAAGAGACGATCACTTATTATACAACACTTCTCCTTTCCTATTTATTCCAAGAGCCTGACAGAATTGCCATTTCAGGAAGAACTATGTCAGCAACTTAACACTTCACACTTCCTTGTTTCGATATGACGTTTTCCTTATTAATGGCTTGACCTTGTATTGTTTATAATCAGATAGCGAAGGTCGGTTAAATATCATTTTGGCTTATAGTAATGAGCTTTGCATGAAACGTGTGCGTTTTTGTCAGAGGGAAATGAGAAAACAAAAACAAAAAAAACATGAATTCAATAACATATGCGCGGGCATCTGCATAACTTAAATCCACTACACTGATCAAAATTAAACGTAAATATTTCTCGTTTCCTCGCAGCATGTAGCGAGAGACATACGGATCCCGTACTGGACTTTACTAACGGATGTTTCTGTTATATCCGTGATTATAATTTTTCCGATACTGTTCAGAGAGGATTTTTTTTCCTACGTGTCACAAGAGCGAAAAGTTTAATGTAAATTGATGTTCTCGTGAAAGTCTCATTTAGCTCGTAAACAATCCAGATCTTATTTAAATCATTATATGTGGCTGATTTGAAACTCTTGAATACTTCGTTTTTTCGTTATTTTTAGATTACCCGTGTGGGCTTGTGGCGGCCCAGTGGTACAGCGCGCTGGTTTTCGGTGCTGAGGGTGCTCGGATCGAACCCTGGCGTCGCGCTACAAAAAATGCCTCCGTTCGTGTCGTTCCTTCATAGGGAGTAGTGCTATCCGCCTAGTGCCCCCACAACAAAATGGGCAGTAAAATTGCGGCGTAGTATAGGCGAATGTTTGACGACAAGTGCCTCCGCATTGGAAAAAAATAAAACATAACCATTGTTTTTCTGTTACACCCAAGCATTAATTAGCACGGATAAGAAGTTTAGTGAATATATTAACGTTATTATAGGCGCTCTGGATGATTTCTCTTAGGGTTATATAAAGAAATAAACAGCCTCTCATTTTAAATTTAAACTCATTTAGTATTAGGTCTACGATTATATAATTTTAGGCTATGGAAAAAAAATACGCCAGGCTTTTTTTTTGGGGGGGGGGGGCAATTGCCACTACTCCCCCCCCCCATTGAGCCGCCTTTGTTTACAGAAGGACCTTTCTTGGACTTTTTTCTTTTTTTACAAATCTTTATTGTTAATACTTCATTGCCAGTTTATATTTATAAAATTTCGCACCTTTGTCTGAATTCAATCATTTTATCTCCCTTCTGTCATGAGCAAATGTCATGGCAAAAATTAAAACCCAAATAACTGTTTAGTCACCAGAAAAACTCAAGGTAGTTTCATGTAACGTCACCAAAGGGCACAAAGGGGGGGGGGGGGACAAAAAAACTGGAGTCATGCATTTTACACGTGATTTAATATAAATATGCGTTTCTCTACCAGTTTTAGTAACTATGCATTTAATCTACAAACATTTTGCTCTTTGTTTTTGCCCGAGTTGAGTTGTGGCATACTCCGTGCAACTGACTTATTAAAACGAACTATGCAACCTTGAATAACCAATTAGACAGTGAAGGCACGTGCTCAATTGTGGCGCATCAGTTCACTTCTCAGATCGCTGTTCACCATGTTAAGCAACGAGAAATCTTTCAGCCAATATTTTTCAAATCGCAGATAATTTGCTAAGGCATGTTTTTGAAGTCCGTTTTTCTGCACAAGGCGGTAAAAGTTTGAATTTTAAAAAATGAGGTTTTTTTAAGATTAAAGATGTTTCAGTCGTTACTTTTTTTTACAAGACATAAAATTATAGATGTCTTTCCGTAAAAAAGGAATATTATTTTCTGAAAAACTTATTTCGAAATAACAAGATTTTAAAAAACATGCGCACTGCATTTAGAGATCTACATTCACGTACAACACTGAATACAAAAGTAAGCATTTGCTAATACAGAAAGAAATCCCCCATAGCACAGCATGCGGATTGAAGATTTGGGAGGGCAACTGATGTCCACCTGAAAGCCCTAAGGCCGAAATAGTCCACGATTTTTTTTAGTGGCGGACTTACCGCAGAGTAAGGGCCTGTTCACATAGGAGTCCGTTACGTTGCGTTAAGGAAAAGATGACGTTGAGACGAAAATAAACCAATCATATGCCTCCAAACGATTATAGGCCTCCAAACGATTAGCAATGACATTTTTAACGCCCCGTTCACATAGGAGTCCGTTGCGGAGCGTTAAAGTATTGAAATATATTTAACCAATGACAAACCTCCAAACGATTAGCAATGAAATTTTTAGCGCCTATGATTGGTTTATTTTCGTCTCAACGTCATCTTCCCCTTAACGCTACGCAACGGACTCCTATGTGAACAGGCCCTAATGAACTTGTGGAACAACCGAAAAAAAAAACTTTATACATTTAAAGCAGCAATATGAGAAATTATGACGTATTACTATATGTTCAACAGTATAGTTGCACCCAATTTAACAAATTTTTGATTCGCAGTTCTTTCTTCCCATTGATCTGCAATAAAGTTAAGCTAGGTGACGTTTTCACAAATTTAAAAAGTCCCGTTAAAAAATTAACGTAGCTCTGTTTAATGAAACTTGGTTTGGTTTTCATGTAATATCGAGCAGTCTGATGGCACGATAGGGTCTAGTCACCGTAATTAATACTGGTATTCGGGGAAACTGCTTCATCTGATTCCACATATCCTTTTCTACAACTACTATAACTCCTTGTGTAGTATTTCAACTTCGCAGGCGCAGTGTGCACAACCAAATACGGCAAATTTTAAGTTGTTTTGTCCTCATAAGAATCGAACCCGCGACCTCATCGAAAACTCTTCCGTATTGCCAAAGTGAAGTGAATTGACGAATTCCCCCCATCGAATGACCAGAGCTAGGTAGCTGAGGAAAAAAAAAAATGTTAATAATAACCTAAACACACAAGCAACATCTTGTTACGAATTTACAGCGATCTCCTGCCTATCGAACTCCGATCTCAAGGCCGAGATTCAATCTGAACTATCAGGGCAACGTAAGGAACTAGCCTTTATCGCATACCAATCTTTACATTTCTCTCTCTTTTACTTTCAAGGACAACAGCACAGGATTTGGTTCTATATATTTTTCTATTTATTATTTTATTTCGCGGATGATATTTTTTCCTAGGTTCTTAGTAATATGCCTTCCTAACGAAACTTTGCAACATTTTTCAACGGTCTGGTACTACAACAATGATCATGTTTTGGAACGGAAACTCGAACCTGCGTCATCAAACCGCAAGCTAGTATTCTACCTACTAAACTACCCTTGCCGTGTGAGGGACTTCCCGATATTCCGCACATAAGCATTAATTTGTTCATTTCCAGATTTCAGACGGAATTTTTGTCACATATATTAAACATTTATAATGTACGCTTAATCCCTATCAGTAAACATAAAATTATATATATATATATATGTGTGTGTGTGTGTGTGTGTGTCAATCGTAATTTACAGTCTATGTGATACAAAGGCGAAAGAAAAATCGTAAAATTTCTTTCAAAGTATAAGGAATTTCAATTAATCTTACCAGACTGGCACGAGATAATTTACTGTGTCCGAAGGTTTATGAATTTAAAATATATTTATATTTTCTCACTCCTCAAAAGATACTGTTTTCTTTGTTACGGGAATTGATAAAACTCTCTTCTCTGTCAGCAGTCGAACAAATAATGATAATAGATCTTCAACAAGATAGTTTTGAAACCCAGCCAGTTATAACACGAATTTCGCCAAACTTTTTTATATATATATTTATACAGACGTCCTTGAGACTCAAATTACTCTTAATAATATTATTTGAAACTTCCCAATGTCTTCTCGTTTTGACGCAAAAAGAAAGAAATGGGGGAGGAGGGGGGGGGCACGCACTCCATGTGTTTGTACGCAGACGAAAACTGAACAAATTATGTACATATAAATAAATTAGTCATAAGATTCTGTAAGAGTTTGGTAGTGTCCTCGATTATTGGCCCTAAAGAAGGTAGGAAATAAAGTTTTATGAATAATATTACAATAAAACCTCTTTCTTATACACGTTTCTCTCTAGGCCTTTCTCTCCCACCTTCAGAAAAATTACAACTTAGGTTTTGTTTTGTTTTTTAACACTGATGTCACTGAAAAATAATTTATTATCATCCAAAGCGTTAAAGAGCTGCTAATAGAATTGCCTGACGGATGTATTTAGTCTGATATATTTTATTCACTTTAGAAAGAACCATAGTAAAGGACCGGAAGAAGCTTGGAAAGACGATCAGTTTAAAAATAAGCTTCCTGACAACTAATAGATTTCACCTGTACTTCGACAGCTAGGCTTCATTAGCACTAAGTTACTGATACATCTAAATTATGTAGGGATTTTGCATTTCTATCCAAAAATTTCGGTCAATAAATTTCGTTTAAAATATTTTTATTATTGTCAAGCAATAAAAATCACAAAATTTATAAAATAAAACACACATTTATTTAAATTTCAATTTTAAACTTGAAAACTGGAAATAAATATATATGTTAATAGAGTATGATAGACTAAAAAATTCAATCATATTTTACTTCTAGAAAAAGAAATGTTTTAAATCCTGATTTTTAAAAACGAACTCAACATTTTTTTAAATTCCCTGGTAAATTTCGCATTTAATTCCCTCGACGCAAAATATTTCGAATAATTCTAGCTTCGTATCTTCCAAGGGAACTTCGGTATAAGTATAAATATCGATCCTCCAGATAAAAACCATTTCTGCATCATTGCTATCGCGCATGCTCGAGAAGGGTTACTGGAAAGATTACAGTAATCGATCTTCGTAAAGAATACATAAGTTGATACAACTTTTGGCAGCTTAGCGCTTAGAATATTTTTTCAGCGATAAATCGCCAAAACAAGAGCTTCATCCAGTAACGGTTCTCCCTCATTCATAGAGTTTTTAGTTAGTCCGTTGCTGATTGTCTGCGTTGGTTATGAGAGGTGTAAGTTAACAAAGTTAATTTCGTTGGTTTGTTTCAAATCTGATTATAAATTTTCACTTTTACCATGAAACATATTTAGTACAATATGCATTATTTTTTTCGTTTTGAAAACGGATCTATACGTTTGCCAATATGATAACTCCTGACGATCTTGTCGATCGATTTTTTACCTCGAATATGTATTATAACCTAAACATAAAGACCAATCAATGTTCAGCTCAGTTTCAAAGCCTCTTACTATTGAATAAGCTTTTCATTTAATATTAACCGATTTTATTTTATCTTTTATAGTGTTCCATATTTTCGAATAATTTTGTTCAACTTATACCTGTTCTTGCCAATGTATTCATCCACATTTATCTATTTCTTTTCTCCAAGGAACAGTTTAATTAGTTTTGATATTCTCGTATGTGTGGATAATTTTAAGTAAAAATTGTTTTTACTTCTTATGAGAGTCGGGTTTTAAATTAATGCCGTCCTCTACCGTAGGATTAATAATAATAATAATAATAAATTATTATATATTCTATGAGGACATTTCTTAAGTCTGCTACGAATTGAAGTCTTATGCATGGGGAATTAAGTATTGTGTTTTGATCAGTTTTTGTACATATAAGAAAGTTTAATCATTTAGGGATTCAGCTCTTGGCAACTATTAGCTAAATTCATACACCCATACTGTTATAGCTTTCAGCATACTCATTTAATAGCGCATAATTTTCTATGTTAATACGTGGTGATAGGCTAATTAAATCGTTTTAAATAACAAGTCTGCCATAAGGCAGTTTTGTTAAAAACAATTACAGAGACCTTGAATTTTCTCTGTGAAATTTATTATTTCTAGTGTTGCAGGATATTTATAGGATTTTAATATGATTATATCTAAAGTAAGCTTCTTATTCACGAAAATAATCAACAGTAATATGTTTTCTATGACTGGGAATAGTCAAAAAAATTTCTCTGTTTAATTATGAGTTGAAGGCATAATTTTGCCTTGGAATGAGGAAAATCTTTCAGTTTTACTTCTACGATTTCTTTTTAAGATTTTTGAAGTTAAAATTTGTTTTTTTCTGAAAGCATTTCATATATGGTTGATTTAAAGTTTACTTTAGTTGAAGTTTATCACGTCAGTAATTTACTCGGTGAAACGTAAAGCATTATTCCCGTGGCGCCATCTCTTGGTGGATGAGAAAACAAGTTAAATAAGTTTGTATATTGGCCTACGCAATAGAATTTTCATTGATATTATTTTGAACTTCAAACAACATCTATTTAGAAATAAAAAACAGAAGTATTAAAATTTTTATTAGTCGAAGTATTTCTCGAATGAGCATAAGTTTTCAATACCGTGGGTCTGATTTTTATTTTTGAATAGCTTTCGGTAACTTATCAACTGATATCGTTTCAGAATATAACTAAACTCTGTTGCTTTTACACTCTTTAGAACTCCTTTACGTTGATTGAGTAGTAGAATTAAAAAGGTGGAAAGTTCTAAAGTTTCTGTTGAATTTTAATTTTTTATTTCATTTATTTTTTCCTAGAAAAAAATAAAAAATTTATGAGCAATTTAAAAAAAATTTACAGAATTTTTTTTCTTTCTTGAGGGTGTAGGTAATATATTTATACTTAAATACGCTGAGAGAGAAATTCATGAGGAATATTTACCTTACAATTTTAATAGCTGTGTTCAACAGAAAGACCTCGATATTTTTTTAACGAAATATTCGTAATTAATCCTTTATGGATCTGATTAGTGATCTGACAGTTGCTGGTTCGATATATGTCGTGGACAAAACCGCCGACGTGTACACTGGCGGCTGGTGTACAGAAAAAAATCTGTCGTAGCTGTAATGTCCTCCAATTTCTCGAACATTACAACCTCTGGACGTGCGGGGTCAAGTGTTCCGGTCTCGTCGCTTGACTCGGTTCAAAATTATGGGACCGGTACGTTTCAAACAGGTGTAGCGTGGACGCACCCCCTGTTGTGCACCCGGGGCTATGCATGCGGCGCAGTGGTCACACTCTTCTTAGCCCAGTCAAAATAGGTTTTATGGCTAAAAAAAATATGAAAGTTTTGAAAATTGGTGGAGATGTTTGTTTAAGCATGCTAATGAACATACTAAAAGTCCCCACCGATCAGACTTGAGCTTTCGCCGCCATCTTGGAAAATGTGTACACTTTTTTGGTTTTATGGAAATAACTTTAAAAATATTGATTTTATAAAAAATAATTAAATACAAAAATTAAAGAGCATTAAATTATGAACAAAAATAATTCATAACATTTTTTTATATGTCTAACAGGAACAAACATAATTGACTTTGAAAAGAGCGCACTATCACACCTGGGACGCGCAAGCGCGGTTCGCCATCGCGGTGCGGGGAAATACCCGCGCATGTGTGTACCATAATTAGCCAAATTAGTTTTACACTAAATGGGAAGGTTTTTTGTATTTTTCAAATAACTAGGGAAATATTAACTTTACGTAAAAAAAGTTTATTTCAAAAGTTAAAAAACATTAAATTATGTACAAAAACGATTTTATACATTTTTGTCGTAAACCTAACAGGAACGAAGATATTGACTATAAAATGCGCGTTGATAATGGAGGTAGCTTTAAAGTCTCGTTGCAGGCGCTCTTTTTCGAATATCTAACCTGTCCCACATTTCGGCATTCTTTAAACACAAGAAAATAGACTTTAATGTTTTTGGCTATGTAGATAATTAATCATTATTAATTTTATACATGAATGTAGTAAACTTGGGGGTATTCACTATCAGATTTCCATTGCGAATAATTGTTCAAGCTTACCTACTTCAGGATTTACGTGCTTTTTTCGGTACGGGATTCTCCCCTTCGTCAGGCATGTATAGATCGTCTATGGATTCGCTAGCATCGGCCCATTCATCAACTTCTTTCATTCGATCGTCATCATCAACAGGGCTGATGCCATTCTGACATACCCCATTGCAATTATTGCAGGCCGTTGTGCAGTTGATGCCTGCTTTCCGACATCCGCATCTTACTCCATTGCAGTGGCGTAGCTACATATTCAGCGCCCTGGAGCAAGTAAAATCGGTGCGCCCACTTGTTTCTTGCAAGAGTTCTGGCGAAATTTGTTTTCTGTCTATTCTTATTTCGATTTGAAACCTTACTTAATAACAATTTATTTGAAATTCAAGACATTTCAACAATAAGAAATTCAATTTAATAAATATGAATATAATAATAAAACAAATTATAATTCTTTAAGTACGGAGTACCCACTAATATTTTCTACATATTTTATAAATTCTATTGATAAAATGTACTTGAGCATGTTTAGTTTGCACATAAAAAAACCTTCAAAACTGTTGTTTTCTCGCTTTCTCGTTTGCAAGTCGGTAAATCCTTTTCTCCAGATCAAGTTGACAAGCTATTTTTCTTTCAATTGCTATCGTGGGCAAAGAGCTAAGACGATGTTGTGACATGTTGCTTCTAAAATATGTTTTGATTAATTTCAGCTTTGAAAAACTTCGTTCTGATGTCGCTGTCGTCACCGGTAAGTTAAAAAAATCATGCATGCTGTAATAATGTCAGAGAAGCTACTTGAGGCTCCGGTGTAAATTAAAAGTTGTTCAGCAACTTCGAGTATAGAAGTAATTTGTTTTAATTGAATATAAAATCACATTTTAAATCGAAGCAGTTGAGGTCCCAAACTAGGTGAAATATCGGAAAGATATGCCGATTGTAACAATTCTGATCCTTCCAGGATATTTTTATTCGGTGACGCGACGAGATATGCAGGTGATAAACATTTAAAAAGTGTACATAATTGTCGAACGGATTTAAATCTAATAGTTAATTGATTAATTATTAAATCCATTACTTTATAAAACACCTCGACTTTCAACACATTATCCACTGTTTTCAATGCGTTCATCTACTTGAAATTCAACAAAGAATTTTTCATACGACGCAATTTTTTTTTTTTTGGGGGGGGGGAACAAAGTTCAATATTCCATACAGCTGATAACTCAAGGGCATCCTTTTTAAAAAAAACTCCTAATTATTCCTTAAGTTCTGAAATTGGGTTAGGAGTGATGAAAGCATCTCAACGGATTTCTGTCTGTCTTCATGAGTACCTTGCAGCATTTTCGAGACTTTATTTCGAGTATTTCACTTTGTACAATTATCAAGATAATTCTTGAAAATTGTTCAAAATAATATATCAAATTTTTAGCTTCACATTGATCATTATAGTTTTTTTTACGTCATTAAATGATAAAAACACTCTAGACCCCCCCCCCCCAAAAAAAAAAAAATAAATAAATAAAAAAATACGATGCACCAAGAAAGGTAATGCAAATTGGACACAAATTGATATACATACAGGTTTCGACGGAAAATGCAAAATTTTAAAGTTTGGCGGTCAATGAATGAACATGTGACGCTGCAGCGCATCTTAACTGCGAAACTGGCAGGATATTAAACGAGAAATTTCGATTCAAGGTCATAAATTCTTTGCGAATTTCATTCCGTGTACTCAGGTAGACAGTAACTATGCCTTGCATACAGGCGCGCGAACAATATGCGCAGATGTCAGCATTTGAGGGAGGACGTGTAATTGGGCTCAAAGAAGCCGGCTGGTCTCATCGGCGAATCGCTCGACGTTTGAATAGGAGCAATGCCACTATTAGATGATGTTGGCAAGAATGGGTGAACCATGGCCGAACACAGCATCAAGAAGGAAGCGGTCAGCCTAGAGAAACGACAGAACGTGAGGACCGAGCAATCGTCAGAGCGGCACTCACAGCCCCAGATTCATCATTATCATCGATCGTAAGTGCAACTGGTGATTCAGTGACCGCAAGGACCATTCATAGGGGGCTCAGAGAAAGGGGGCTGAGCTCACGGCGCCCCTTGCGCCGACTACCATTGACCTCTGTACACCGACAAGTCCGTTTGCAGCGTTGTCGGGCACATTCGACTTGGAATGTCCCTGACTGGAGTAAAATTGTCTTCAGTGATGAGTCCCGCATCGAACTCAGCCCCGGCGACCAGCGAATGCGTGTCTGGAGATGCCCCAGACAGCGGTGGGATACCAACCAGACTGTCTTCCGCCATACGGGTCGACAACCAGGAGTGAGGGTCTGGGGTGCCATTTCATTTCATAGCAGGACTCCTTTGGTTGTCATCCGCGGCACCCTTATAGCTCGGCGGTACGTCGACGATATTCTACGCCCCCGTTGTGTTGCCCTTCATAACACGCCATACTGGGCTTACATTTCAGCAAGATAATACCGCTCGCACACGGTGAGAGTTTCTACTACGTGCTTGCCCAACGCTACCTTGGCCAGCAAGATCGCCGGATCTCTCCCTCATTGAGCACGTTTGGAGAATTATGGGCCGGGCCCTCCAACAAGCTCGGGATTTTGACGATCTAACGCGTCAATTGGGCAGAATTTGGCATGATATCTCGGAGGACTACATCCGCCACCTCTATCAATCAATGCCAAGCCGAATAACAGCTTGCAAAAAGACCAGAGGTGGACCAACGCGTTATTGACATTTTCACTTTGTAAAGCCCTTACTCCAATTTTTCTCAAGTTGTAATCACTTGTTTTTCTGTACATGTACATCACATCTACCAATTTTTATCCCATTCGTATAACTCCTTGGTGCGTCATTTTTTTGTCTAAGAGTGTATATATATATATATATATATATATATATATATATATATATATATATATATATAATAACGCCCCATCCTTATAAACTGTTCCGCCCCACCTTTTTTACTTAACGCGTATTCTAAATTATCCTTGTTTCTTCTCAATAAAGTACAGTCTCTTTCTTCAAATTGCGACCTAGGAATTAACGAACTAACCATCCATATTACCCCTTAGTACACGCGCGTTAAAGATATTTGTAAACATGATTCAGCACCACGTGATGTTTTCGCCTCGGAGCGCTTTTCGGAACATCATGCGGTCCTTATGTAATCAAGTCAGATGCTCAATTCTAGACAATAAAATTATTTCCCCGCGGTCAGTACCCCTACACTTTATAACCTTCTGTAAAAGTTTACGGCGTGCTTTTTACTGTCTGTCGATGTCTTGTCCTGTTTACGCGCTGCTCCGCTGCTGTCCGATATGATGTAAAATCTGCGTTCTGAATGCGCCCCGGAAGGGACCGGTGGCGTTGCTATTATGTGTGTCCAGTTGTCAAGATACCTGTGTTTTTCTGAATAATATTTGTCTACATCAGAATCCGGAATAAATTAATATGCGTCGCATATCTGTTGTGTGCGTCCTTCCAATGCCTCTCCAGTGTGTGGTTTTCCTCCCCGATGTGTCAACGGCTCTCGTGAAATGGTCTTCATCTCCTGACACTCTGGCTACGTCTACAACATGTTTGTGTTTCATCTCCTCTACATAGTTTAAGTTAAAGTTTACCGTGCTCGTTAGTCGATATCATTATATATATATATATATATATATATATATATATATATATATATATATATATATATATATATGTATGAACTTATGGCTTTTTTGTTCCAACGGGAAGACAAAACTCTCAAGAGTAATATAAACGAGCATTTACACTGTATGAACACTAAATGAACATTACAGTATAAAATGCTGATAAAAAATTAAATTTAAAAATAAAATCCATCATTTTCTATTTCTCAGTTTTATGTTGCAGAAAAAGTTTTAAAATATTTTAAGGGTAAGATATTTGGATCAGATAGAAATGGGACATTTTCACTCGACATTATCTGTTTTTATGTGTTTTCTGACTGGTTTGCAGGGTAAACTTATGTACATATACTTATTTAACAGTTTTCAATCAAACCAATTTCGTTTCGACATACCTAATTACTTGCATTTTTTTTCCATAATACACTGCTTCTTAAAATTCACAATAAAAATCAATAATGGAAACTCGATTCAAACTAAATGATGTACTTGTACTTCAGGCATGGGGGCACGGTGTATAATGTATGGTCGTCTCCATGAACAGTTTTCAAATGCATTTATGAAATTGTTTAATACATTCAAAATCTCCATTGTTCCATTCTTAATTTTTCTTATAATTTAAGATAAAATTTAAGGAAAGTTTTAGTTATGACAATATTTCCATTTAGACTTAGTCGGTCATAAAGTCTTAGCTTCTCTTTAATTTGGAATGTTTTGACTAAACGTAAACCTGTTCTGAGTTTTTACAATTAACTTAATATTGAAATCTAATTTTACTACTAATAAAATTATATAATTGCTTTCATTTTTGCCCGAATGCAATTATTTTTTTCAATCGTTTTCCTAATTAAATCTTATTTTCTCAACAAAATAGAAGAGATTAAGGTAAAACTGAAAACTTATTACAATTTAGTTTAATTTCTATTTGTTATGATTACATTTTGGATTTTGGGTGCACGTTGCACCCGATTAAACACGTAATTGATTTCGATGGTGTTAACGGGATTCAAATTCAATGAATTAGGATAGTTATGCTAATAACAACACAATAATAATTACATCTGTTCATTTGCAATATTAGTGATTCTGATTTGCACTAATATTGTAAGTATAACATTTGTGATTGAAAGCGAATCACAAATGTTATATTTGCTCATATGTTTTTGTACTTTGTCGCTTTTTCAATCTTTTTCGGTTAATTCAGGTAAAGTTTAACTAATTATTCATATTATTGAACACTGTTTTGTCTACAAATATTATTTATTACATTACTCTTCCATTTAAACGCAGAATAGTGAGCCCGGAAGTACCTTAATCTGTCATACGCAATATTAGTTTTAATATTTAATAGCTCATTTAATTCCTAAATAACTTGTTACATTCTGCTTACATTTATCATTCAATAGGTGTAATTGAAATGGATTCAAATGTGCCAACTGCTCCGAAATACGAGGAGTTTTTCCAACAAAAATGCTGAATGCATGTATACTCTAGGAATTTTGACAAATGGAATAGCAGTGCTGAAATGCTTTTTCCAACGAAATATTTCTTCTCTTCCTCACTTTTATTAACCAGAAATTAGTTTTAAAAGAAATAATCTCAGAAAACCTCAAATCTTCAAGGAATTGCTCAGATGATTGCAGCAAATTTTGGGGCGATATTGCATATATTTTGAATTCTAATTTCGATTTCAGTCGGATGAGTTATTTACCCAGGCAAACGCAGAATCGCCCTAACATAATGGACAGAGTGATCTTATGTTATCCCTCACTCTAGGAGAACCGGATATAAAAAAGTTTATATTTGGCGCTCGTGAGATAAATGTAACTTCTTTGCAGTAAAACACACCTTAAAATACGTATAGTAAGCGCCTATAGTAGTGTTTTTAAACATTCTTAGCAATCATCATACATTTTTATAGGTTTATTAGAGGAAAATAAAGTGTTAAATTACAGTAAAATTTTCTAAAATCAACATTTTGGTAAGTCATTACATTGTAATATACTTAGGTGCTTATAGTTTTATTTACTAAAAAAGTATTTTATTTATTTTTTTGTATATTTTATAGAAAATCTGACAAATCGAAATTATTTATACAAAAGTTTTCACAAATTTTTATTTCACTCTTTCAAATTTTGCGCCCCCCATGATTCGTGAGCCTGGAGCAATTCGCTCCAACTGCTCCACGGTAGCTACGCGCCTGCTCCATTGTCAGTCTTACAGTTGCAAAACACCATGTTTAAAACTGAATCGGGAGCTACTGCATCCATAGTTGTGATGGGCACAAGAATTTTCTCTTGACGCTTCCAGCCCCACAGGCAGTTGGACCTTTCTTTTTCAGGTGCTCCAAAGTCTTCCTCATTTTAATTTCGATGGCTCGTATTTGAGTGTGTGCGTTTAAGGTTTCTTGCGATGGTGGTTCAGTAGCAAAATCTCGAAACAACTCACGGAGATTTTTACATTCCAAATCCGATATGTCCATGCCGTCAAAAATTATTTTTGATAAAGCTGTTTGGGTCAATAAATGAGCTCGGACTGCCCTAGCGTATGCATGGCCAGGCAACAATTTTTCTACTGACGTAGGTGCATAAATCAAAGTTAGTATTTCTTTCAACCCACTTCCGGCCATTATGTACCCAATGCAGCCTAAGAATGACATTAAAAGATGGAATCCACCAAGCCTCACAATGCAACTTGATAATAATGGAATTTATGTTGCTGCGACTATCTCTCGAGCTTTAATATACAGTGGTTGGTCAAACGTGAGTATGCAAGACTTTTGGTGCATTTTAACACACTGCTGGGCAGCATATTTCAGCACAGTGAAAATGGTGTCATACTTGTTTGGTGGTAAATTAAACAAAAGGAAGGGGTATTACTTTAGTCTTTTCACAAGGCTAGTTTCTGGTTATACAATGGAAAAATCCTTTCCATTCGGGTATCTGTGGAAGACCTAACCACTTAGCACACATCCTGGAGATATTAGATGGTTTAGGCAGTGGTAAATCTTCCGCTAAAGGATTTAAGACATTCAAATCTTCGATAGTAATTGTTTGTAACCCAGGCCCTCGAAAATCTTCAAACGTTTCTAGAGGAATGATTCTCATTTTGCCTACGGTCGATGCGGATGTAAGTTCGGTTAATTTTTTTATCTTCGTCCCGGGTTCCACTGCTGACGCTGGAGTAAAATAAGCAATGTCCCCCATGCTATGAAACGTATTCAGGCCATCGATTGTCGACACATTGAAATCTGCATTGTCAAATACGAATTAGCAGAATGATCCCTCGCGCATTTGGGGTTGCGGATGATTTATGGCTGACATCTCAAGTGTTTGGGCTTCATAGTAAGAAGAACAAAATCCCAAATTCGAGATCATTGTTATTAAATTCTTGGAACAGAACTTTTTGTACAAAAATAAATCAAGACCATTGAGCAGAGGAGACATAGATGATCGTGGCCTTAGTGCTGATATAATGACGTGAGCTATTGAAGTTACTTTTTTTCCGCCTTAGCAGTCTTTTTTTTAATAATCAAGTGCTCCAAAAAAGATTTTAGGCTTTCTGGAATTCCCTTGTTCACATCTCTGAAAAAATTATCCCTTGGAGGGTAGCAATGAGTGTCATAAACTAGTGTCTGGATATCTTCTTTTATTATGGCTGCAGCAGTTTGTACTATTCGTAGACGCTCCTCACGATCATTTCGTATCGTTTTGTCGTACCAAGAGTCTGATAAGACTTTCATTCCAGTATTACGTAAACATATGACAGTAACTTTTTTGGAGTTTGAAGCAAAAATAATGCCATCCCCGTATTTTTGTTTCAACTTATTTCTCAAAGTGATGTCGTCTGGAACTAGCCCTGTAATTTGAGATTTGAGTTCAGGTAGTGAGAATTGACAGTCGTCATTATTATCAAGGAAGAAGGATATTTCGTCTACAGCTGCTGAGGCGTAATCCGACTCAGGCCGCCCTCTCTTTCTGATTGGTGCAGTGTGTAGAAAAAAAGTCATGAAGTAATCTTGGTGATAAATCGCATCAGCTGCAACTAAATCAGCAACGTTTATTATACGACATTGAACTTCCTCTCCCCACTAGTCATGTCTATTCTCTGTAGCTTCAAGAACTTTGTGTTTCATTTCGAGACTCCTAACTTCATATATAGTTCTTCGTCTGTCAGTTGGTTTTTTCTTTTGTCTTGCTTTGAATTCTTCGTCTATCACTGCCGTACAAAAGAAACATTTTGTTCGAAAATCGAACTGAGGTAAAAAAGATCGTAAACTTACCGCGCGCTCTTCACTTTGGGATGTTGACGCGATTTCTGCATTTCTTTTTAAATCAACTTTTATACTTCCTGGTCTGGTGTAATTTCTCCGACACAACGAATGAACCGAAACAGATTTTAAATGTTCCAATTGTTCATGCTTATTGTCTTTTCTTTGGACTCTAGCTCTCTTAAAGCGTCGATCCCCTTTTCTCCTACATTCACGAAATCATCATTTGACATTAATTTTTTACATATAAAACATAGTTCCGTATCAGCCATTGTTCACAGACGCACACGGAACGGTGACTAACTATTAACTGGCTAGGAAAATACTAGGGTAAGACCGATTTGGCGCCTTACGGTATGCACATGCACATGTCTTCAAGCCATCGCGATGGGCACCCACGCATGCGCGTCCCTGGTGTAATAGTGCGCTCTTTCCAAAGTCAATTATCTTTGTTCGTGTTAGACATAAAAAATATAATATATGTTTTTTGTGCATTGTGTTTTGTAGAAGCTACCTCCATTATCAACGCACATTTTATAGTCAATATCTTCGTTCCTGTTAGGTTTACGACAAAAATGTATAAAATCGTTTTTGTACATAATTTAATGTTTTTTAATTTTTGAAATAAACTTTTTTTACTTAAAGTTAATATTTCCCTAGTTATTTGAAAAAATACAAAAAACCTTCCCATTTAGTGTAAAACTAATTTGGCTAATTATGGTATGCACATGCGCGGGTATCTCCCCCCACCGCGATGGCGAACCGCGCTTGCGCGTCTCAGGTGTGATAGTGCGCTCTTTTCAAAGTCAATTATCTTTGTTCCTGTTAGGCATATAAAAAAATGTTATGAATGATTTTTGTTCATAATTTAATGCTCTTTAATTTTTGTATTTAATTATTTTTTATAAAATCAATATTTTTAAAGATATTTCCAAAAAACCAAAAAAGTGTACACATTTTCCAAGATGGCGGCGAAAGCTCAAGTCTGATCGGTGGGAACTTTTAGTATGTTCATTAGCATGCCTAAACAAACATCTCCACCAAATGTCAAAACTTTCATATTTTTTTTAGCCATTCGTCAAAATCGGGTCTATTTTGACTGGGGTATCTGGCCACTCCTAGGGATGCGACATCGACAACAAAACATCGATATTCAATATTAAAACATCGATGCTAATAAAACATCGCCCCAAAACCATCGATTTTTTTTAACATCGATGTTTCCGTCCAAATATCTGTTGTGAGACACACATTTGAGACATTGCTCAATCGCTCTTTTTAACATAAATGACACTGTGTCGTACTACTGATCTATCATTGAATCTGTTGTTCTTCGTGATGGATTGGTATAATAAAGGCACAGTTAATTTTAACAAGTGTTTAAAACCCTCCTCGTCTTCAATGATTGAAATCGGCTGAGAATCTCTACAAATTATGTAAAGAATAGCTTGAGAAATTTTGCTGTGCATATCTTCACCATCTTTAAAAGAAATCATATTTGTGAAACTGTTTTTCAAAGTTTTTTTATGGAACCTAGGAATAGTGGAATACGAACTTAAGGTTTCTTCTCTATGTTCCGTTTCAGTCACCGAAATGCTTGGAATGGCTGGGGTCGCAGCATCTGGATTGCGTGGTTTACTTTTTGCCTTGATCTTCATTGATGACTCAAAATACTCGTTGTAAATATCACCATGTTTTGCCTTCAAATGTCCAGATAAATTAGTGGTATTGCCAGAAGTTTGAGTGACTTAAGGCAAATAATGCATTTCGCCAATTTGTCAGAAGTTTTGGAAAAATATTTCCAAACGGTACTTTTGGGAGGCATCTTACTAATAATAAAACCTGAAAAAAAAAAAAAAACTTAAACGGCCGCTCTCGTGTTTATACTATTTATAAAATAGAACACCATAGAAGGTTCTTTAGTGTCGAGAACATTCCAAGCGCTCTAATTGGTTTATTGGTTGTTGATTGCCATTTGTCTGGTTGCTAGGGGATCGTTCCCCCTTTTGTATTCGTCTTTTTCAGAATTCAGACTTACATTTACTGAGTATGAGAATTATGCTAGGTGGTTAATTTTTTTTAATTATGGTGCTTTTTCATTAAAAAAACACCGAATAGCGTAAAACATCGAGCACAAAACATCGATGTTAAAAAAAATCGGCTTCAATAAATCGATGTCTTGAAAACATCGACATTGGTGTCGCATTCCTAGCCACTCCCGGGAAAAGAGTATCGCTCAGCTCCTGGCCATTGGGAAAAAAAACCTTTATGGAACGATAAAATACTGTAAAATGGGGAGGAAGGGGGGTTGTAGATATTCTAGGATTCGAAGTCAGTTCGAACAATCTCGTGGTCAAGTCAGTGTACAAGAGATCAAGTGAGACTTGACAGGCAACAAGCTTTATACCGAGATGTACTGAAATTGAGAAGTGATTAAAAAGTGATAGAAGCATGATTAATATTACGGGTTTGATATAAAACATGATTAATGATCCCCATATTCTGTAAGAATATATTCAACAGACTGGGGAACATCACAAGAGTCACACATATCAGGCTCAGTTTAAAAAGAGAAGTCTTGGACGGAAGAATTTGTATTGAATCTAGACAATTAGTATTGAATCTAGAATTTGTATTGAATCTAGAATTAAGACAGGACCATCGACTTAACGACTACCATACATCCAGTTGAGAGAAAAAAGAGAATAAAAGGCCAGAATTTAAATTCTTAAAATTTAGAAGAATGCCAAGATTGGCGAAAGTATCAGCGGAATGGTAAGCAAAGCCTTTGAGCGACATCTTTGTGGAAAATCTTTGAAAACTTTAGAAGAAAATGCACTCTTTGAAGTATCGTTTCAAGAGCTCACATGATCAGTGACGTCGATAAATTAAACCCGAAATTTAGTGTTCAAAATTTTAAACATGTTTAATTAAGTTTCAGTGGCGTAGCGAGGGGGGGGGGGCAAGGGGTCTATCATGCCCCGGGCGCCACTCGCAGAGGGGCGCCAAAAAGGTATACCGAATTATGCTCGCTTCGCCACTGTTAAGTTTGAATCGCTTTAAAAGAGCAGATGTTAAAGTTCTTCAGTACATTGAAGAGAAAAATATCGAAAGAGATCACATACAACGGAATGTTTATTAAAAGCGAGAAAATGTTTTATTTACCTTGTGAGTGAATTACAAAATATTTTAGAGTTGCCAAGTATTGGGGTTGTTTTGACTCTACCAGTGGCGTAGCGAAGGGGGGGGGGGGCAAGGGGGTCTATCATGCCCCGGGCGCCACTAGCAGAGGGGCGCCAAACGGTCCTCAACGAAATCTATGTATTATATTACTATGTGTTTTTCGGGGGAAGGGGGGCGCTCCAAAAAGGTATCGTGCCCCGGGCGCCAGTTATGCTCGCTACGTCACTGGACTCTACAACACTCAAGATTTTTAAACTACACTGCTCAAAAAAATTATGGGAGCAAGCAAAGAAGTTAACCGTGCGAGACAGCCACGTATTGGCATAAAATGGATAGTACACGCGTATCAATGCGCAATACAGAAAAAAAGACTAAAAAAATGTAATTAAGCTTTAATTCTTTGAAAATATGAAACAAACATGAAAAGATGATTTAGGGCAACAATTTGGTTACATGTAAACGATAAAAAAAAAGTATTGTTTAGAAATGATGCAAGATTTTTAATATGGCGTGTGGTCTCCTCGAACAGCTAAGACTGCTGCACACCTGTTTTCCATGGATGCGATGATATTATCGATAAGACTTTGGGGAATACTGTTCCACTCCTCAAGAAGTGCAATCTCCAAGTCTCGGTGAGTAAAAGGAGGCCTTGGTCTCGCAGTAATGCGTCGTCCGAGCATGTCCCAAACATGCTCGATAGTATTCTGGTCAGGAGGGCACGCTAGCCATTCCATACGCTGTATTGTTCAGCTGCAAGCATGTTCTCCACAAGACGAGCTGTATGCGGTCTGGCATTATCATGCTGGAAAACAAAGGAATCTCCAATGGCTGCAGCGTAAGGTATGACATGAGGTCTCAGTGTCTCGTCTGCATACCTTCGGGCCGTCAAAGTACCATTCCGAATGATATGCAGGTCCGTACGTCCACCTATGCTAATTCCACCCCATACCATAAAACCAGCTCGTCTGTATTGTGACCTTTCACGAACGAATATGGGGTTATTTCGAGTGCCCCTTTCCCTCCATACCAAAACACGTCGGGTGTCACACTCCAGACTGAATCGGGACTCGTCTGTAAACAGCACTTGGCTCCAATCATGTTGCTCCCAATCACGATGTTCAGCAGCCCATCTTCTTCGGGCCGCACGGTGGCGTGAGGTCAACGGAATGCAGACCATTGACCTGCGTGTATAGAGACCTCCCTGATGAAGCCTATTAGTACTGTTTGGCTGGACACTCTTCGTCCTGTTGCCAAGAGCAACTGTCTTTGCAGCTGAGTAGCATTGTCTGTTCTGTTTCGACGAGCTGTTAACAATATATACCGGTCATCATTTGCTGTAGTGGCGCGTGGCCGACCTTGCCCTGGTCGACGTCTAACATTCCCTGTTTCTTGGAATCGATTCCACAGTCTTGCAACAACACTTATGGCGACTCGAACAGCGTCTGCGACACTACGTTGTGTTTTCCCGGATTCAAGTCTGCCTATAATACGCCATGCCATGGATTTCGGTAAATCACGTTGTTGAGACATTTTCAAGTCACCTTTTCTCAAAAAGAATAACTGAGCAATCGAATTTCACAGTTAAGGCAGTGAAACAGACGTTTCTGCAACATCCCGATTTCCGCCCTTATGTTCTTTTTCTGGTTTTTGACGTCATGAACTTTGATTTGCATATGAAGTTTTCTTCTTCTGTTTCCTGCTAGGCTTTAAATTATGGATGATTTATTTTATGTTACTTATCGGTGTAAGTATTTATGTAATTTCGTTAAAACCATGTGTTCCCTAATTGTTTTGAGCAGTGTATTTAGCGACTTGATGGTCTAATAATTGGGCCCTGCAGCTGTGCGTATGTTAATCTCCATATGGTGAATTGATGCTATTGTGATTCGACGTGCCTCTAGAGAATTAGACACGAAGCAGAGAGACTCCATCAGAAGGCTTTTTAAATATATTTATTAGGACAACACAATTCAGAACGCCACTCGGCTTAGCACGTCCGACCTGCGGGAGGTTTATCTCCTCGACTGACACGTGACAGCGCGCATCTCCCAAGTGAAGGGGGAAAGAAATGATGTCACGTGGTTCGCCTCTCGCAGATTGGAGCGGGAACACTACAATCGCATTCACTAACAGTATACAAGTAAGCCTCTGGAATCCCTTTATCATTTCACGTTGTGAGTTTGATTGAAAAGGAAAGGAAGGGGACTGTAAGAAGCGACTCTAAAAAAGGAAATGATCGTGAGATGTTACATAAGGGGTTTCTGTATCAGAGGCAGTGCTGAGAGTTCACATATCGAGGTCAATGAGTTTGGATGCAGTGCATTGCTGGAAGAAGAACGATGTTCCGCACCCTTGAAAATGTACAAGCACAAACACACATACCCAAATGTCTGTGATAAGGGACGTCGATGTCTAAGGAGAGCCGTTGCATTTAATCGACGCACATTTACCCAACAGCTGAGTGCGTATGTGAGAGAAACTCTGTACATATTTGTATATTTAGCAGAGACCGTCCTATCATGGGTTTTCATGTATGTGCTGCTGCTCATAAACCTCGCATTGCACCTCTAAATAATCCTTATCAAATGACAAGGTGAAGTGGACATCTCTCCTGGGCACTGAAATAATGGAAGAAATGGGTCTTATGAACTGCTAAGTCTAGAAATACTACACAGCAGTCTAAAATGTATCCGAGTGTACATTTCTCACACCCAAGTTTGGGTTTATAGTGCTCTCTTGAGAGAGCTTTTAGTAGCATAGGCCGGACACTTTGGTTTTGGGGGATCAAGTGTTAACAACTTGAGCCTCAGAGGTTCAGCGCATGTTTTATGGCCTAATGGCGGGCCGACACGATGCCAACGCATTTTTAAAAAATTTTTTTTTTTTATTTTATATTAAGAATACTGAAATTTTTTCTCATATGTATAAAATTGCGACAAGAAAAATATTTTAAAATGTGATATACTCTTTTCTTTGCACTTGGTGAGAAATGAACATTAGTGGTTTTACTGTACGTTTGTAAAGTCTATGGTTTAAAGCTGTTCCGTTCGGCTTTAGACATGGATGAAACTTTTATCCCCCGAATAAACAAAAAGTTGTCATTCTTTAAAAGTATATTGTCTGATTTCAGATTTATATGTGCTTTTGTTTATTGTTAAACTTAAATTTTCTTCAGTTTTTTCTAATGTTGTTCTGTCTTGGTCTGGCAACTTCCTAGGATGAATGGCGTCCTTTCGTCCATAGAGTCGAAAAGGTTTTGTTATCGATTGTTCTGTAAGTTTTTTTTCTTCATTGCACAAAAGTTACTCTGTTTTTTTATCAACAATGGTCAATTCATGTAGCGCGTATGGGTGCAAAAATCGGAATGCTAAAGGGAGTCAAATAACTTTTCATCGGTATGTTTTACATAATTTTTTAACATATGTAAATGAACTTTATATTTGTATATGTGTTTGTGATATCTTAAGTATATTGTAATCTCTTACAGTTAATACAGTTAACAATTTTGATGTTCGCTATTATACTATACATTGTTTTTTTTTTAAATGGTTTATAAGTTCATTAATCTTACATGTTTTATATCTGACATCTGAACACAAGAAATTAAAAAAAATTGCCTGTATTCATAGAATTCTTTGGAAATTCAATTTTGCGTTGTGTTATTGAATGGTTAGTTGAACATTTTTTTTTCTCAATGCTAATTTCACAGAAATTTTTTACTATGGCTTCAGCAATTATAGATACACAGATGTATCAGAACTCCCCCCATATTTTAAGAATTGTATAAGGTAACGATTTATTTAAAATTTTTACTGTACCTAAGTAAAGTTATTCGATAAGTAAAATTATTTGAATCCATTAAGATTTATATATAACCATTACAATGTATATGTGGTTCTAAGGAATCATCTTAAATGAAGGGGATAGATGTACACAATTAGAACTAAATTAACACACCAATTTTATTAAAATCATTAACAATTTCAAATCTTTAATCTTAGTTTCTGACCTTCTATTTATTAAGCATTATTGATTTAAAAAAACAGCTAAAAAATTTCTTTTGTCTTCCACCAATTGTTAGGTTATTATTTTTGTCTTATTGGGATAACTTAAAAGGAATCAAAATAAGTAAATAAAACACATCAAAACTATAAGTGTAAGAAAAATTGTCAAATTACCTATTGTTTAATTAGTTGTACAGTAAAAATATACAGCATTTTTAAATATTAATAAAAACCAATGTTTTATTAATATTTAAAAATAACCATCTTGGTTTAACCCTTTGAGGGGCGCAATTTTATTATTATAATTTTTTTGAAAAAAAAGGTAAGAATGAGGTATAATGGTCTTACAGATAAAAGAAATGTGATTTTAAAAAATTTAGCACCCCCCCCCCCCCCCCCAGGTAGAGGGGGCTGTCCTCACAGTGCGAACGGCGCCCGTGTAGGGCATTTGAGTTTGACCACTAACTTACCTTGTTTTACTCGAGCAAAGACAAAAATAACTGATCTTATATCGTTATAATAATAATTATTTTACTAAATAATTTTCAAAAAACAGAAATTTGAATTTTATTTTAAAAATTTGAAAATTGAAGAAATTTTTCAAAATGTTAAAATAACTGAACTCAGAATATCGAAAATAAGAAATATCAAAAAATATATAAATATATCAGAAAAATATAAAAATGTGAGAAATATCAGTAAAATATAAAAATAAAAGAAATAAAAAAACCTGAACATATCATTTCATGGTTGTCTTTCCATGGAGCTTTTGGAAACATGTAATTGTTTTTTGCAGCACTCCTCATCATCACTATCACCTGATATTATAGATTCAGGATATGATGGAAGCTCCTCTAATAAAGCTATAGCTTCTGATTAGGCTCAGGCCAGGACTGGACATTATGAATTTTAAAAAATCGAAGTTTTAAATAAATTTTATACTAAATAAAATCAAAGCTTATTTTGTACAATTATAAAGATTTAAGTAAACTATATGAAACAAATTAAAAAAACATATTGGCAACAGAATATTTAACTAAAAAAATTAGCAAATAAGAGTGACTGATCTGGAAACAGAGCAAAAGCAGAATGAGCTATTTTTAAAACACGCTTTAGCTATTTCCAACACTTTCACACGTGGGGATTTCTAGGAGCCCACCCAAAGTGGTCATGCTTATAATAATGGATTTAAATTCACTTGTGCTGAAGGTGGCCGGTTACCTTTTGGAAACAATAACCCAGACATTTTGTTACCTCCTGAATAGTTCTGCCTGTGGAACCTCTGACAGAGGCCACCCTTAGCACACAGAATGAATTCAATAGACCATTGTTGTATGCAGAAAATTTGGCAAATGTAGGTGATAGTGCCCATCACGCACCATTGAAACAGCTACAAAAGAAGTTGCTTATCGAAGGAATACCTGTAAAGGCATAATGTCGGAAGGCGTAACTAGACAGTCCAGCCGACATTCCAGGCGAAGTGAATACAAATGATAACATCTTTCTTTTCCAAAATCACCCCCAACTTCAGAGGGTTATCGACTTTTTAATCCCTTTTACCCCCCAAGAAGCAAGACCAAATCGTCTAGAGGAGAAAACATAAAGACAGCTGTGTTTTTTTCCCTTTACAGGGTGAGCCTGTATTTCAATGTCGTAAAGGGGCAGTGTTCTCGGTGTGCGAACACCATTTAAAAATGCAAAAATAGAAAGAAATAAACGATATTTTTTAAGAAGTAATGACATGTCAGTATTCGTTGAGGCTTGTTTATAAAATCTAGTGGAAAAAATTAAAACATTTTAGGTTTTTAATCCTTAAAATAATTGAAAATAAAACCAAGTATGAAACAGCATTAACTTGCATTCATTGTGTTCAAGTTAAATGAGCAGACAAATGTCTGGTGCTGCCATTTATTATCAGTTTAAAGATGTAAAAGTATTTTACAACCTTTAATTGGAAAAAAAATTGACATTATTTAGGTTAAATAAATTCTAGAAAATGTGTTCGCACAGTGAGGACGGCGCCCCTCAAAGGGTTAAGAGGAGAAAACCACTTTGTAAATGTGTTTGTTATAAAAAAGCAGGCTGTCCGTTTCTAAAAAGATGTTATTTTAGACTCAGTATAAATAATAAAAAGTTTTAACTGTTGGGCAATTTAGTGTAAGGAAATTTTAATTTGATTGTGAGTTAAATATATATATGCATAATGAATAAAATAAATATATAAGCTATAAGATCCCAGACCTTCCACGTAGTTCTGCTGTTGCCACCTTTCATCTTTTAAGAGGACACGATTGTCTAAATGCCCATCTTTTTAAAATTGGACTAAAGGACTCCCTGGCCTGTTGTCTCTGTAATTCTGTATGCTCGATGGACAGTTGCCACATTGACAAGTGCCCTATACCTAATAGTTTATGTACTGTTCAGAAATATTGGGAAGCCAGATGGTTAATGACTTAATTGTTAAAGCCGGGCATTTGTGATAAGATAAATTTATATGCTATATTTACAAAAATAAATGATATTCATAATCTATAAAACAAAAACTACCAATTGTTATAATCTAATTAGAATAATTATTCTTTCATACTTCTGTTAATTTTGGGATAGACTAATCTACTCTATTATCTTCAGAGTCAAATCTAGTATTATGGCAAATAAGGTGATTTAAAGCTAAGTTACTGAAAGTACATAAATGTTGGCATATAGATATTTTAAGTTTAAAGTGTAAATTAATTTTGAATTTAAAATCAGAATATTTACTACATATATCATGTTTTGACTTATTATGGGACTAAGTTTAGAAAATTTATATTATGCATATTATTGGTAGCTATCAATAGATCTAATGATTTAGAATAAAAATTAATGCATACCAACTTTAATTATGGAACTAATTATGGATATGTATCATGTGTTTGCAGAAAATAAAATTGTTATAATTTTTATTGCTAACTGTTACTATTGCCCTTTTTGGTTAATATGAAGAATATGATATTGTCATGCTATGCTTGGCTAATATGGCGATATGGTACTGAATGTGGTTTTTATAGTAAATAACATGAAGCACATAAACTATTTCAAACTTGAGGTAACCCCAGATTAAGAAAAAACTCCATCGTGCTAAACCTTTGGCATTTAAAATGCTTTGGAGGGATACCGTCTCATGTTCTTCATATTTACCTTATTTTTTTGTAAAACTTAAAAAACTTATTTCTGAAAGAAGCATTTTAATGTTTTTTTAAAAGTATTTTTTAAGCATCTAAATTTCTTTCAGGTTTCCTTTGAATAATAAGTCATTGTTAAAATTGTGGCTGTATCAGATCAAAAGAGGCAACTGGGAACCCTCTAAATATAGTGTTATATGTTCAGAGCATTTTACAGAAGATTGTTTTGTTGTGAAAGGAATACAGAACAGTCGGAGAACTCTGAAAAGTGATGCATATCCAACTATATTTTCTATGGCCATATACAGTGAGCCTCCAAAGAAGAAGACTTTTCCTGGCAAAAAAAATACTGAAGATGTCTTAATGAGTGAAGATTCAAAAGAAGAAAGTATCTCAACAAATGATGGCATTAAAGAGGAGAATGCATCAGCAAAGGAAAATTCAGCACAAGCAAATGAATCTATGAATGAAGATACAAAAGAAGAAAATGTGGAATCCTTAGAAAAAATGGAGGAGACTACTCTGCAGCTAGATCCTAATGCTGAGGTTTAAATGTAAAGATATTGAGCAAACACAAGATGTGAAAGGCATTACTTCATTTGTTAGATGCATTGGAATACATATCAGTCTCAATGCATTCAGTTATCAAGTATCTCTCCTATACATTCATGAAATAGTTTGCAATTTTATAATCTAGATTGTCCTTGTGTCTTGCATATTTGAATACTAAGGAAATCATGTCTTTTCACCAGCTTTAGCTGTTATTTATACAACATCATAAAAATTAATTCAAAATAATGATTTGTATAATTTTTTATTGAATTTGAATGACTACAATTGTAATAATATTTTAAAAAACAGTTTAATTAGCCAAAGCAGATGGATATAGATCCTTTTAAATTACTGGTACTCATAGCTATATAAGTCAGGAAGAAGTAAATTTATAAAAATATCTTTAATCATTATTTGAGTGTGACCTTAAACTTGGGTGTATATAAAGTAAATTTATAAAAATATCTTTAATCATTATTTGAGTGTGACCTTAAACTTGGGTGTATATAAAAGATAGCCAAAAGGTTGGGTAGTGCAAATTGTTAAGTGAAAGAAAGTTTTGATTTAAACCAAACCGTCATTTACTCAATGTATACTTTAAAAAAATTTTCCACAGTGAGAATTACTGTAAATAATTGAGCTGTGATAAATATCATTTCGCGTTATTTTATTTTAAATGTAATTATCTTATTTTAATTCTCATATTAGTATTATATTTTATATTGAGTAAAATGTTTAATTTTATCTCATACTTATTAGATGTTTTGTTCTAATTTAATAGAATTCCTTCAAATGACAAATAAGTCATCATTTGAATTTTTCACAAGCTTAAATGTGAATATTTTATCAAACAGGGATGTGTTTGGTTAGAAGGAATTTACCAGGGGTATCATAATATTAATTCATTTACTCATCTGCTAATGTGCAATTACAATAGTCATACAGATGATTAAAAAAAAATACTCACAGGAATAAGATTGTGTAGAAATCCAGTTCAAAATTGTTATATCTAAATGAAAGAGTATCCTTTAACCTTAAATTTCCTAATTTCTTGTGCACATAGGGCATCTAAATAGCTAAATATTAATAATTGTTGTAGTATGGAGTCTGTCTTTTCTTCTTCTTCTTATATTTATTTTTGTTGCTGTTGTTATTTTTAGTATGACATTCCATTTAATGCATTTATGTCTGTAATGATATGTATATATTTGTTTAATTGAATATTTGGTTAACAAATTTTAAGCTTTTGTTAACTAACAATTTAATTACTATTTACTATAATCTATGCTCATTTGTTTATGTTTAGATACACAAGTTTTTAATACATTTTAAGCATCTTTTATCAAAATGAGATTATTTAAAAAATTATTTTGTGTTTAAGTAGTTGTTTTGTTAAACTTTATACCCTGTGATATTTTTTGCCTTAAGTTACAACTATCAATGAAATATGCTTGTATAGATGGTAATATATATTTTTCATGTTGAGTAAATATTACCATTTAATGTTAAAATGTTGAATACTCTTTCCAGAAAAGGTTATTTCTAAAACATTTGTAAATATTTTATTGTTCTGATCTATTTCTCTTGTATTATCCTTATTATTTTATTGTTCTTATCTTATTTTTGTATAATTTTGTTCTTAGAAATATTAGCTATCTGGAACAGATGTCCAATATTTCATGAGTGCTTAAATTAGCTTGTATAAGGCAATTTTCATTTTTACAATGAAAATATAAACTAATTTGAAGTTTTTCATTCCAAACATTAAATCTCGTGAAGATTAGTGTGTCGAGAATAGTTTACTGTCATAAACCAAAGTGATCTTAAAAATTAAGTGCAACTCTTGAGACAAATTCATGTATAATTAGGATTTCAACAAATTATTACTTAATGTATTTTTTTAATATATGTAGGGTGAAGTGGGGTAAGTAAGAACGTAAAATCATATAGTTCCACTTTGAATCTAAATAAGTTTTTAATGAGTTGTTTTATTTGTATGAAAATTTGCATACATACTTTTGGTTATGTTCTACATTTATAGCTTTATTTTAAAAAAATCTGTTCTCAACCTTTTTTGCTGTTAAATATTTAAAATTTTTGTGTTTTGCATTGTCACTTGCCCCAAGTGCAGGGGCAAGTGAGAACGCGGGTCCCAATAAATCATAGTGCTTATAGCAAAATAAGTTGGGGAAGGGAAAGAAAAGATATTTCATGCTGAACTAAAGGCTATTTTTTTTTTCAACATTCTTTCATTCTGGAGATATTTGTAGTTCAAGTTAGCAGTGTCAGCAATGTCGGAATATTAACAAAATAAGTATATTTGTATTATTTGTTTTAGAGTAACAAATGTTTGTTAAAAGCTCAAAAAAAGTTTTTTCTCCTTTGCCTAGGCCCTACTGAATGTTGTAGGACCAAAAAGACACTGAAAAAATTAGTTCACCATGCCTTCCAGGCCTCGGCTCTTCCAGGAACACAAATAAGTCATCATCTGGTACAAAAGGCAACTCAGAAATAGTGACAACACAACTAGAAATTCATTATATTCACATACAGTTTGTAATAATATCAACCCCACATTCACTAACAGTTATTCTAAACAAGTTAGTTTATTACAATTCACTTCTTCAAACCTACAACAAAAAAACTAGTTTCAGTTGCATAAATTACTATTTTTGAATGTTAAGGAATTAAAAATAATCATCAGCTGTGAAAGAAACATGGCAAAAGGTGGTTGGTTATGAAGTTTCTCCAACTAAAAAACATATGTTGGGAAGAAAAAACTATTTATATGGCTGTTATAACACAAAGGTAGGTTTTTTCAGTATATGGGGCCACAACCTTCGTGTTCTCACTTGCCCAACACAAAATTTTTATGGGGCAAGTGCAAACCCTGCAGTACTGAAGTAATGTTGCCAAAAAAAAAGAGTTTATATATTTTATCTGTATTCTTCATTTTATAATAAATAAGTGGGTATTATCAAATTAACTGTATGTGTTGTGGTTAATTAGTTATTATTATTTTTATTTATTTATTTTTTTTTTTTTGGGGGGGGGGGGCTAGTACTCTAACTTGGTACCTTAGTTAAAATGCAAGGGTTTGGTAGGCATAAAAATTTTCCATTTTACAATTTTCTTTTCTGTAAATAAAAACTATACATAACAGTAGAGCAAGAATTTCCCTACAAAATTAATTTTTTTTTTTTTTTTTTTTTTTTTTTTTTTAAAGTTGGTATTTTTTTGGGTTTTAAGCCTGTGTTCTCACTTACCCCACTTCTCCTATAGATTTCATTTGTAATTTTGAAAATTCCAAATAATTTTCAAAATTATTTGGAATATTATTTGGAATTATTTGACTATTCTTCCAAATAATCCCACTTTACTTTTTAAAAAAAATTTCATTTTGCCTTGGCTAATTATAAAAGTAAAAGAAAATTTGAGGTAGTTCCAAAAATTATTTTATTTGTCATCCTAAGCCTCCTACAAAATACATTATGGAATCATTTTTCTGAGAATCATAATATTTTTCTATCTGTGGTTATGCAAATACAAAAACAGGCAAAAAAACTAACTGCCTCTATATCTTCCAATCTGTACCACCAAAACATGAAGTTAAATTCAGGGGTTAATATGCCCAATCATTATCCAATTTTAATTGGTTTGAATACTGCTATCTAGTAAAAAATTTAAAGCTCGATGTTCTTTTATGTAGTGGGCCATTAAGGGGGGGGGGGGGCTGATTGCTGTATGATACTAGGTTGTATTGAAGAATGTGCTGCCACTTAAAAGTAAAAGTGGTCCTCAAAATTTTTGACATTTACTAGAGTTTTCATGTACCTTTTATAATGTTGAAAGAAATGGTCAGATTCTGAAATCATTTTGATAGCTAGTTTAACACATAAATTATATGGATTCAAAAAAGTGTGCCATACATCCTGCATCACATATCAATTTTTATAGCATGCTATTGATTTATGGTTTGTATATGTATTACACATACTTTGTAAACAATTTTATATGAATATGTTAGTCTTAAAAAATATGCATTCGCAAGACAGATATGCCATAACTAATAGTTGAATAAAAAAGGGTTTTTTAGGTTTGTTGCACAAGAGATTATATAGTTTTTCTTCAATTTATTGCTATATTGTTAATATACTGTGTTCAGTTTAATCTTAATACCTGGATTTAAGGTAGCAGCATAAGATTGGCTGAGTAGATTAAACAGTAAGGAGGAAATGTGTCTTGTAGAATGCATTCTAGTACATTTTTTCAACTTTCATAATTCATTAAATTTTATTAACCTAATTAAAAAAATGTTTTATAAATATTTAAGAAATGAGTATCCTTTTAATCAATCATATCACTAAAAATGGTAATCAAAATTCTAATTGAAGGAAAAGCATTATGCAATATACATATATACTTGTAACCAACTTGTATATGTAAATGTTTGTAACATGTAATAATAATATGTAAATAGGAGTAATATGTCTGTTAACCAGAATCTGGATGATATTTCTAATTAGCACTGTTGAAAATTATCTGAGAATGAGTTAATAAAATTGTATCATAAAATGTAAATAAGGATAATATTTCGATTAATCAAAAACAAAATGATATTTATCATTAGAACATTTAAAATTTTATATCAAAATAATTATTAAAATCTTTTATATTATATTTGATAGTTACATTTTTATTTTTACAAACAAAATATTGATATCTGAAATTAAACATACGTGTCAAATAATGTACATTTTTACATCTAAAAAGAAAGAATTGAATTTGTAAATATATAATATTTACATGTTAAATATGTGCTTGACTCACACTTATTACTTGATTCAGAGATTTAATACTATATTGCAGAATTAGAGTATAGCTATATGTGTTATTTTAGAGAGTAGAGCTTAAGCTTTTATATTTGTTGTTTCATATTTAATGTTGTTCCTGAAAAGTTAAAGCAGCAATTACAGCTCTGTTTAGTGTTGTTCATATGTGATGTTCAGCACATTTTGTCTTTTAATATTTCCATAAATTTTATAGTGATATTTTTAAATAATTCAGTATTGTATTGTATACATATTTTATCATTTTATTTCATGAATTGTTATTTGCTTTTATTTTTATAGACATTATATACTTATTTATATTTTGTCTTCACATTAAAAAAGTGATAATTTAAAATGTAAATTTGTACCTGAAAAGCTTTTGCTTCATGATATGTTCATTTTTATATAGCATTATTTATTTTGTGTGCTATATGTTTTTGTTTTTTATATTTATTCTATGTTCCTATAGATAATTGCAATCTAGCATTGAAGTTTGATGGTTACTACATTCAATATTTTTGTATTTATTTCTTATACTTAGAACCTTCAATTTAGAGAATATATTGTTCTGTTATTGATATGTTTATCATTAGATTTAATTTAAAAATTGTCTGTGTG
The DNA here is from genome assembly GCA_907164885.2 of Dolomedes plantarius. Classification (NCBI taxonomy): domain Eukaryota; kingdom Metazoa; phylum Arthropoda; class Arachnida; order Araneae; family Dolomedidae; genus Dolomedes; species Dolomedes plantarius. The sequence goes on from OU015502.1 coordinate 34,216,236, forward strand.
AACTTGAGTTGCTTTAAATCTCAAAGAAAATACAGTTTTGTAAAGTGTTTAAAAAAACTGCATCCCAAACATTTAGCTGAAGTTTAAGTAATCCTGATTTTTCCTGATTTGTAATCCATCTAAACACATAAAATATGGTATTTTGTAGATAAAACAACAAATTAATATCTGCATGTTAAGTAGATAACTAAGGAGGATTTGAGCAGTTTCTTTATAAAATTGTAACTATTAGTTCTGTCCAGTTTTAATCACTTATAAAAGTATTTTTTTTTCTATAGCTTTATTGATGTTAAATAGAAGGTCATAAAATTCCTTGATAAAGATTTGAAAACAAAGTTTCTAATGATTAATTTAGATATGCTTTGCAAAAAACATACATACCCTTATCTGTCATAAAAATTGTGTTTCAGATGTTATTTTTCAGTTTTGTATTAATGGAATTTATCAAGCAATTTCCTCAATCTTCATTTAGTCCTAATAGACTGCTATTGTAAATTTAATTTTAATAGGGAAATTTGTGTGCTTTCTCTGTTAGTCCAGTATTATGTATTTAATCTACACTAGATCATTTGTGACCATGATGCATGTAAAAACCTAGGAACGCATCACTATCACCTTTCTTTGCATTTAAAAGTACCTCCCAGTCATAGACTCAAAATCTCAAAACTAGGTCTTCTTATTTCTACGTATTAGCTGAGCAATTTTAAAAATAAGCTACTTAGCTGTTAGTTTCGAGTGATCAATGTTAAAATTAAACATACCTGCATGATTAGCTGTTATCACTTTTCAAGGAAAATATCTTGCAGAAATTATTTTACATCATTAATTCCTCCTTCAAGTACATATTCACTAGTGAAATTGTATTTTTTTTTTGTTAATCTTTTATTAAAAAAAAATTATTTGTAATAAATTTAATATTAAAGTGCTTTTGCCTTTTTATATTTGTATTTATGTTTTGATACATGTTTTGCTTGTTACTAATTTAATATTTTAAAACATTTTTATCTAGCCAATATTGTCTTTCTCTTCTGACTGCAATAATTAAACTATGCAATATAGTACTGTATTAGGGTGGTTTAATAAATTGCCAAGTATTACATTTGCATGCTTGTAAACTTTTATGTGTAGTGTGTTAATATGTGTTTGCCTGTGAAATCCACTTTTACTCAAGTTTTCTGTTTTATAATTTTCGGAATAATTTGCGATAGTAATTGACAATTTTATAAACTATGTTGCTTTTTAATTGTGATATTCTCTGAGCTTCAGTATATATATATATATATATATATATATATATATTTTTTTTTTTTTTTTGGCATTATGATTTCATTTTGACAGCAGTAAGTTAATTTGCTAATGCAGTTATGCATAAAATCATTCATTTAATAGCTGTCATCTTTGTAAAAAAATTTAAATTTTAATCTGTTTTGTTAAATAAGTTTTAACAAAAGTTAAATAAGAAATATCCACAAAGATTAAAAACTAAAAGTATTGTTACTACTTATATTTGTTGAATGTGTTATAGAGACAAAAAATGTACAAGCAGTTTTTGGATGTTTTGTAAGTGTACTAACGTTTCATTAACAAGTACTTTTCATTAGGTTAGTGATATGCAGTGCATTTAGTTTTATTTACTTATGTTAGTTTTATCATTTTCATATTGGTCATTCATTTAGTGTGCCATATGTTATGCATACATTAGTGGATATAGTGCTTCTTATTGACTTTTTAGTAACAAATACTGCCTGAACAAAGTTTCCTTGAGGTAACCCATTTAATTATTCTCCAGATTTCCCCCTGAGAATTTTATATTTATTGCTAGTTATGTAGTAACTTTTCTCTATAGTTATCCTCTGTTCCTAAAGGGAATTTATGATACCTCTATTATCCCTTCATATATCCTCACTTTCGCCATTATAACTGTATATTTAAGGTGTGTATGTGCATATTATGTATTATTTATGTGATAGTTTTAAAATATACATTTTTTTAAAAGTATCTAATTGCCTAAACAGCCAAAAGTTTTGTGTTGTAACAAGCATAAAATTTTAGAAAATTGTATGTATTTAACAAGTGGATTCCGAAAAAGTTTTTTCTCTTCTTTTAATTCATTGAATTGTATCTCATTATTAGTGTGTTGATAGATGAAAATGTATATTTTAATATTAGAATTATCATTTGGAGTAAAACTGGAGTGAGCACTCGATTCTGTTTATTTCACTAAGAAATTTAGAGTTATTTGTAAGTAATACAAATACATTTCTCACGTTTTTATCAAACCTTTAAACATGAATGTGACTTTTAAGTATTTCGTCCTTTCTACTTTTGAGAACCACTAATATGTATGTGCCACAAATAAACAGGGCATTTTCAGTTGAATCAAGATTTATTTAACCCTGTGGGTAAAAATGCATTTACTTTTTTTGGAATTTTGAAACTTTATTCCTTACTGTGTAATTCACAACAGCTTAATTCTTGTTTTGTCATGTGAAATCAAAGTAATCAGTGCATATGAAAAATATTTTATTTAAGCTGATCAATAATTCATTGCATTTAAATTGTTATGGCCCTTCTTTCTAAGGTTGTATAAATCTGAATGATTTTTCTTATCAGTTGCTTTCACAATTACAATTTATGAATAATGATTTTAACACCATACTTGTTTATGACCCAGTTGATCACGGTATAAGAAGGGGGTATTTTCTGCGTGAAAAAAATTCTGTTTTTACACAATTTTAAACATAGTTTTAGAAAAAAAATAAACTATGGTTCTATCTAACATGTTTCAAATGGCACCTTTTTAAAAATCATTTGAGTTTAAATCTAGAAAATATTTTTAGCCAAAAAAACATTCCTAGTTTTTACTTTTATAACGAAGATACTTTAAGGTAACATATTTAGATGTAGTTTTAACTTTTTGAAATATACTCTAGGAACACATTTTGTGTGTTGTCAAATCTCCAAATTAAAAATTACAAAAGTTTCTCTCTCTATTGTAAAACTTGCAGAAAACTACTTCATTTTGAATAAAGTGACTACTTTAAATTCGAGACATTTCTCCCTATGCTTATTTTGTGTATAAAGGTAGAAGTTACCATATCAAGTAATGAAAGTGATTTCATTCCAGTCTTATGCGAATAATGTTTGTCAGATAGTGGCAATAAATAAATTCAAGTTAATAAATTCATTTTCTATTTTTTTTTCACTTTAGTGTTTATAAATTAGCAGCTTATTTTGTTTATGATGAATAATTTACATTATTAATAAACATATAATTATTGTTATGAATTTGTAAAATAAAATGTTGTGTTTAAATGAACAAAAATCAAATAAAAATGAATTAAAAGATTGATATAATTTGATCTATGTTCAGGTGCTAAATTGAAGAAGGTGCCAAAATGAGAGCGTTAAAAATATGCAATTCTTAACAAGTAATGAAAAAATATTAATAGTTTAACCTGATGCATGATAAAATTCATAAATTACCCAAATATAAGCAAATATTTTAGGCTATTTTTAAAAAATTGCTGAATTTGAGATGAGAAATAAATTTTGAATGCATACTTCTAAACATTGTTGTAGCTCTTAAGAATTCTACTAACACTACCTGAAACTGAAGAAGGAGCTGAGCCGAATTTTTCTAAACAAAGTTTTAGAGAATGATGTACAAACAATAATAACCCTTTGAATGATTGAAAGATCTAGCAGTAGTTTCTATAGAAAAGATTGTATTGAAAACAATTATAGAGATACAATAGAGCAGTTTTCTGCAATAAAGGCTTAAAGAATGATTTAGTAATTATTTTTATTATATAACAAATATTAAAACGTATATAATTTTTCTGCATTTTTTAAGTTCTGTCAATTTTAAAATTTTTGTTTTTTCATATAAATAAAACTTTATAATGAATATATATTTTTTCAAAAATGACCGTTATTCTAAAAGTAGACTATTTCTAATAGAGATACGCTCATCACTTGAGTGTCTCAAAATATTTGAAAAAACTCCGTTTTTAAAACTTACCTCAGGCACCAAGATGGATCGGTCCGGCTCTGACCATAGTCAATTGAAGTAAATTTGAAAGTACCTAAATTTATCAAATCTAGAGCAAGAAATGTAAAATGATCTTTTTTTTTTAATTTTAAAGTGTGTGTGTGCATTGGATAGATTTCTTACATAACTTATGTAGTTTTAATTTTATTTAATGTTGATGTCACATATTCATGCATTTTTGATAAATTTGTGTTAATATCCAAATAATTTATTCACTAGCAATACATTTAAAGTTTTTAAAAGCAAGTAATTATTTACTATTTTTTGTAAAACAGTTATACTGATATAATTGTTAAAATGTGCAATCTTTTATCATGCAGTATCTCTTTGAGAGTATTAAAAAAGATAGATGGAATATTTTTAGACATCGTTTGTGAAAAAAATTATGTTATTTTTGTGTGTTGTTATGCTTTGTAAATGCTGTATTTCAGTTCAGAAAAAGTTTGATTTTTATAAAAATGGTAATTAAATATTGTATTAAAAGTATGGGTCTCTTGCAACATTTTATATTTGTGTAAAGCAGACTTAAATGTTAGTATGACTGCTATTGTTATTAATATGGCTTAGTTGTCAATAAAAATTTCTATACGGAAGTGATTGGTTCTTAATTTATTTTTACTTATAATATTACAATAAATTATATAGTTTTTCTTAAGTGTACTATATGCTTTCTGTAGAACCACAAATGCTCAGTTGGATTGAAATCTGATTATTGTGGAGGCTAACTAAGCAAGCTGGAGTCCCAGTCTTGCTCTTCCTAGTTCACTTATTCAAACCATCTGTGATCAATTTGAGCTTTTTGACACATAGCATTGTCCTACTGGAAGTATCCATCTCCAGTGTGATAAACCCTCAACATAATTGAATGTACTTAGACAATATTTATATACCTTTCAGCATTCAGGTATTCTTCCACATGAATTAAAGGGCTCTAACAATGCTAGGAAAAACATCCCCAAACCACAACATAGTGCCCACCAGGTTGAAGTGTTGTGGCAATGTATTCATGGTCTATGGTTCTATCCATAGTCACACCCTTCCATCTGCATTGTGTAATTCAAAACATGATTTATCAGACCACATTTACCTTTTTTATTCATTTACTGTCTGATCCTGTGTGAACTGCAGACAGCAAATGTTTTTGAACAGGCCTTTGGGTTTCCATGCCCAATACAAAGTAATGTGTGACCATTAGATTTGGTCCCTGGTTAAGATCAACTGTAATTTGACCTTTAGTGTGTTCATCAGAGTCTTTACCCCAGTGTTACAGACGCGTCTATCTAGATTTTTCCAATGTTTTTTTCAGAATACAAGCAATATAAAATGGCAGGAGTTTTGGGTTTTCGAAAGCTAAAGGCTATTTGAATTGACATTTCAAGTGATTCCGAAAGTGATATTCAGATTTATTCAATGACTAAACTGATGAAAAGACAATAGTGGACTAAGTGATGAATAGACTATATGGTATAAAGACTGTGAAGTGGGTTTAATCATATCGACTTGTTTTAAAATATATCATACTATAAGAAATTTATGAACCAAAAAATCTGTACATTATATATATATATATATATATTCTACAAATTTTATGTTTAACTCATTTTGATTTAAATAACTTAACTGTATAGAACTCGCGTTTTTGAATGTCCCTTCGAAATGCGCTTTAAATAATAATAATAATAATAAACACTGGGAGAAGAACCAGAAGGTGAAAACTCAAGGCAGGAGTCCCCAAACTTTTTGTACCTAAAAGCACATCCTAGAATACCGGTTGGAGGGCGGGCACCATTTATTTTTTCAAGGTGAATCTAGAGTTGGACATACTTAATAATACAGGCACATAATGTGGAAAAAAAAATTTAATTCCAAAAATATAATTTAACATATAAAAATTATTGTTAATATTCTTGAGTAAAATGAATGATTACTAAATAATGCATACAAAATCTACAAAGTATAAAAATTCTTTATAAAAAATATAAATCTCAAAGTCAATGTGATTTTTGGTATTGCATTTCATTAGCCATTTGGTTCATTTCATTTTAGGTGTGGGAAATTAGGTTGGCGAAGATTTGGCGTGAGGGGGAAAAGAGATCAGTCGCATTACACTTTGTGCTTTTATCTGTATTGGACACCACTTCTACTTTTGTGTGGTTAATCATTAAAAAATGAAAAAACAAAAAAAACATTTTATTGAAAACTGAAATTTTTTATCGGGGTCGCAAAGCGATGGGCACCATGGTGCCCGGGCATAGGGTTGGGGACCCCTGGTCTAAGGGTTAAACCAATCTCACCTAGCAGCAACAATGTTAAGTCATTACTGATTTGCATAAAATTTTCAGGTGGTCATAATAAATTGGCAAAACAGTATATATTTTATTCAAGCATGTTCTACAGAAGCCTTTACATGAAGAAATAACCACACTGCTTTTCATACAGCTAAAAATGATATGCCGAATTCACTACAGTTTAACTTTTGAGATAATTATAAAACACGTTATGTAATAAATCTTGTATATATAAAAAAAATCCAGATCACAAAATGAATATTTTTATTACTACATAATTATACATTAAACTACAATAAATCTACTTTAGTTTGTGGGGAAAGTGAGCTAAAAATTTATTTAATTGTTCAGGTTTCATGTCTTTAACATTTTTTCCTGGTTCAAAAGCTTCTAAATTTTTCACCTGATAATTTTCTTTTCTTTGAACCTTTGAAGAAAAAGAAATGCAAGACATACATATATCAAGAGTTAGAAAAGATCTTTATATTATGAGAGAAAAGTTTACAGTAATTAAATTTTTGATAAACCAATAATTCAAATTTGAGCTTAAAATATAAGTAATAAATGACTAAATCTAAGTCCCATAAATTATTTGTCAGAATAATGATTTTATACATTTTTAACATGGTTAGGAGGTAAATACCAGACACATAATACAGAGCTAGAAGTAGGAAATTAAGATCCTGACTATCGCTGTTTTTAATATTTACAAAAATAAAAACAGAGAAATGGATGTTGAGATTTAACTTAAAACCCAAATGCAACTTTTTCCTTAAAGTATATAATGAAACTTAATATACTATGTTTATATATATATATTATAAAGTTATCTTTTTACATACAAAGAGTAAAAGTTGGTGCCTTGCCTCAAATATTGCTATCAAACAAGGCTGTATCTGACTATAACATAGCTAAAAAGATTTTTGGAAGGAATTACTAAGAAAAAAATTATAAAGGGCTGTTTTATGTTAATAAATAAATAATAATACAAAGGCCCCAAAATAAATGTATAATACATGGCCATTCTTATTGAAATTTTAAGAAACCATGACTCAAAGTTGCTGCTGTACTTCAGCCTGTGGTAGTTTAACTAACTACAATGTGAAATGAAGAATTTTTTCCTTCAAAGTAGAACACTGCTTTTAATTGCTTTTAACCATAAAACCAAATAGCAAGAGCATTTAAATATAACTTGTTAAATCTTGGTAATAGAACAACGGATCCTTCTTTGAAGTGCTCAAAACTACATAGTCAAATAATCTTAAGGCCTACGAAAGCACATTGATACAAGACTATAAAATTTTAAAAGTGGTAGAATCCTAAAACAGATAACAATTGAAAGGCCTTTGATGTCTGAGGGAGAGGGGGAAGGATGCTTTGATCTATAATTGCTTCCAGAGGTTGTTAATACCCCAATAACTGAGACTGATGTACGGTGCCTGTAAAGTATATGGCAGCTTTAATAGTTTTTTTTTTTTAAATTTATTAGCGATGCAATTTGAACTATAAATAAATAAATAGTCTATCAATGTTTGACAGATATTAAATTTGATACATAACAAATACAAAGAGCAATTTAATAAACAAAAAATCAAATTACATGAAACTGCAGTCCGCACACTGGTCTTGCAATGCTTATAGCTGCATATACAGTGGCTCCCAAAAGTGTTCGTACACTTACGATTTTCAATGAAATAGGGGTCTATCCATTAATTAAAATGAATATTTCAGAATGGGTATTTAATAATGAGATCTATAATCTATTCTTAACAAAACTATATGAAATATTTTGAAAACATAGTAAAACTTTATTTTTAAGAAACCAGTAATCAAAAAGTAACAAAAACTTTTATCTCACAAAAGTCATCATACACTGAAATATTTTCGGATAAATTCATAATTAAAATTATCATCTGGCGCTTATTTTTATTTTTGAATTGTGGTGGCATTTAAAATATCGTTTGGCTTTAATTTTTGCTTGCCTACTCCGTAATATTCTATTTATTATTTAAAACTGGCTCATAGTCGTACAGAAACCACAAACAGAATTTGAAAATCAATTATTTTTCATCATAGTAGTGGTAAATCAGTTCAGAATATTGCTAAAGCGCTTTAAAGAAGAAATCCGGATTGAAAACAAGGTAAGAAAAGGTCTTCCGGAAAAGTTAACAAAAAGTGATCAGAGATTTATAATTAGAAAATTTGTGAAATATCTATGTTTGAGTGCTGTAAAAGTTTCTGCAGAATTTAATGAAAAATTATCTACTTCAATTTCACCTGAAACTGTTCAACGAGTTCTCAGAGCAGCTGGATTACACGGATGTTCCGCCCATAGAAAATTTTTTGTGAGTGAGAAAAACAGAAAGTTTAGGCTTCCCTTTGCACTATCAATGATAAATAAGCCCCAAACCAATTGGAATAATGTCTTATTTGCCGATGAACATTTTTGGTGCTGATGGGCATATAATTGTATGGAGAAGAAAAAAATGAGGAACTTAATCCCAAGAACTTAGTAGGAAAAGTTAAGCATGGCAGTGGAGGTGTCCTTGTGTGGGGGTGCATGTCAGCATCAGGACTCGGTAATTTGGTATTTTTTGATGGCATAATGAATCATGCTTTTTATATACATACTAGCTGAAAACCCGCGCTTCGCTACGGAGTACATTCAAATTAAATACAACGGTCAACGTATGCAATTTATGCCAAAAAATAAATATATATATTTATAATAAATGCGATGATCAATGTATACAATTGATGTAAAATATATATCTATCTATATATATATATATTTATAAAAAAATCATAAGGGATATGCATTTTTTTGGGATAATATCCAATTGTCTGCTGCATTAGAAAGAGAAAAAAATATTTCTTTTGTCTATTTAGTTGTTACGCACGTGACGATAAATTTATTGAAACTACCAGAAAAAGAAATCACGTGATCGGCATTTAATAAATTAAATTCTAAAAATTAATCTTTAAAAATTCACCAAAAATCAAGAAATGGAGGTAAAAATTTGAAAAAAAATTCATTTTGAAGGAATTTTTATGATCTTTCTCGTGATATAAATTTTATAACCCTCAATGTATTATTTTAAATGCAAACGTAAAAAAAGTTTAAAAAACAGCTTAAAAATTTAATTTAAAAAAATCTAAGAAGAATTTTTGAAAAATCTTTCTTAATGTACCCCTACACTATTAGAAGAATAGCCATGCAAAATTTCAGCCCTGTAGGTCCAGCGGTTTGGTCTGTGCGTTGTATGTCAGTCAGTGAATGAATGAGTCAATTACGGAACTGTTTTATATATATAGATAGATATAGATTAAACGTTTGTCACTTGGAGAAACGTTTAATTGACAAAACGTTTACAATATAGACGTTTACAATATAAATGTTTACAATTGACAAACGTTTATAGATACACATTGTTATCTCAAAATTAGAGTAAGAGATGAAATAAAAATACAAAAATATAAAAAGGATTTTAAGTAAAGAATGTTTTTTTAATTATTTTAAGCACCTAAAATAATATTCAAATTAATATTACGTTACTTAATAATTGTGTGCACGGCCGCCATCTTGGATTTTTTTGCGCCAACTTGGCGATTTTACCGTGTTTTGAGGAATGGAAAAATTCTCGCCAATGTGTTTTAAGCGGTGTTTTCAAAACGCTGGACTTTGAATTTTTTTAAGCGTTTTTAATAAAAAACACCTGTCTAAATTATGAAACTTAGAAAAATGTTTGAAAAATCATTTAAACGTTGGACTTAGATTTATTTTTGGGTTTTTGATAAAAACCACTTTTTTCTGAAAAAATCATTCTGAAATATTGGAAATTTTGGGTTTTTCTTTTAGCTTTTTTAATAAAAACGACCTTTTTAAATTGTGAAACTTAGAAATATTTTTGAAAAAATCATTTAATCGTTGGACTGAGATTTTTTTTTGTCATTTTTAATTAAAAACTACCTTTTCAAATTATGATCCATATGAAAAATTTGGTCAAATGAATTTTACTTACAGATAAAATTTCAATGCCATCTATTCAGTTTGCCCTAACTCTTTGACTAATAGCAATGAATCACCAAAATATTATGCTAATATATTGTTAATTAGAAAAAAAATACAGCATTTTCGTACCACCTAAATAACTTGCAATTTAAAAATTATCTAAAATTCAGCTTTGAAAATGTAAAATAATTATGAACCCATAAATTTATGGTGAGTAACCAGATCCTCTCTCTCTCTCTCCATTGTGGTAATGAAATTTTACTTCAGATTTGACCTTAACCAAATATTTTGTGCATACAATAAAATCGGGACAAGGATTATTTGACCATTTATCCTGCTGTGTTGGAAATAAGACAAAAAAACCCTTTTACTAAACCAATAACTTAACCTTAACTAACTTTTTAACTTAGGTTCCTGGGGAGAGAGAAGTTGAACTTCAGTTATTTAAATTTATTTGTAATCCACTACAACTTGGAATTATAAAATATTTTAAAATATATTGTATTTAAAATGTATACTGAATTTTACATTTTACGAAAAAATGATGGCAGACAATTTTTACTTCAAATAAATGAAATGGTGTATCATTATAGTATACTAATTGACAATCGATAAACAAAATTAAAAGCAACTTAAATTTAATAAGTTAACGAAAAACTGATAATGGATTCAAAAATTTTCAACAAAAAGACTCTTAGTTTTAAAAATAATTTACTCTTTTGAGTATACTCAATTTGACTCAGATTTCCAGGTCAAGGCCAAGATCTGACCTAAAATTATTATACTGTAATTAAAAGATCACATCAGAAATAACTGTTTGATCTTAAAATTAGAGAATTTGACATTGGGTTATTTTTACCAGAACGCAATAATTATCGCCATGCGAAATGCGCCAAACCCTGGCGGAAAAATCCAAGATGGCGGCCGTGCACACAAATCCAGAGTATCCCCCCTAACTTCATTTCTACTGATCAGATATACATAATATATAGCCTATGACCATCTGGAATAATGTACCTTTCAAACAGTGAAAGAATTTTTCAAATAGGTGCAGTGGTTCCGGAGATTACCCTCCACGTACAAAATCTGCTCTCTCTTTATATATTAGTATAGATTTTAAAAGACAATTTTAAATTATCAGCCCAAAATTTGGGTATTGGAAACAACTTTGTTTTTTATCAAGATAACGATCCTAAGCACACAGCTCTCAACGTTCGCCTCTGGTATCTCTATTGTCCACAAGTTTTGAAAACATCACCTCAATCGCCAGATTTAAACCCAATAGAACATATTTGGAGAGAACTGGAGGTTCGAGTACGAAAACATGACATTCACACAAAAAGCGAACTAAAAACAATTATGATGGAAGAATGGATGAACATTGTTGCAGAAATTACAAAAGAACTAGTGCAATCTATTCCCAGACATTTAAAAGCTGTGTGGATGCTAAAAGAAATCCTACTAAATATTAATTTAACAAAATATTAGAATATTTACTAATATGAAGAGATTTTTTACAAGTGTATGATGACTTTTGTGAGATAAAGTTTTTGTTACTTTTTTGATTACTGGTTTCTTAAAAATAAAGTTTTACTATGTTTTTAAAATATTTCATGTAGTTTTGTTAAGAATAGATTACAGATCTTACTATTAAATACCCATTCTGAAATATTCATTTTAATTAATGGATAGACCCCTATTTCATTGAAAATCGTAAGTGTACGAACACTTTTGGGAGCCACTGTATATATATATATATATATATATATATATATATATATACACACAGTGGAATCTCGATCTATCGTTTTTCAACGGACCGATTGAAATGAACGATAAATGTGGGAAAACGATAGATGGGGAAATGTAACAAAGCAATATGATCGTTGGGACTGGATAAAATGAACGACACATACGGAAAAACGATGGATCCAAAAACGATTAATCGAGATTCCACTGTATATATATATATATATATATACACAGTACAACCTCCCAAATCCGGAATCGCTCAGGACACGGCAATTCCGGATTTGGGAATTTTCTGGATTTGAGAGGTTTTTAAATAACACTACAAAATTCTAGGAGAAAAAAATTAACACACTAAAAAAAGTAAAATGGTTTAATTATTAAATAAACCTAAATACAGAACATATAATTACATTATAATTTAAACATTTCAGTCAATAATATCTGTTGCTTTAGTTTCAGCTTATTAGAAATTTTTTCTCAAATCCTATATAGTGACAATTTCATGTTCCGAGATAAAATTCCGGTGTTCTAAGCCTAATATTGTTTAATCTAATGATTTTATTAGGTCTTGCGTTGACATTCTTTTGTTTTCGGGGCATTCTGAATCAATTTCACGATTGTTGTCATCATAACCTTTGTTATTTACCGCACTATCGATAATTTCAGAATTGCTCATGCATTTACACATTCGCGATCGCACCACCCGTAACACCGCATTTACACAGGCGCGATACCGGCGAGTCGAATTAAGGGGGACGAATGTGAGAACGGTCACGCACGTCCATGCAAGAACGTGACTAATGTCTTACGGGTGGTTCGATCATGAATGTGTAAATGCGGCACAAGACATTCGCGAGACATTAGTCACGTTCCTGCATTGATGCGAGTGACCGTTCTCACATTCCCGCCTCTTGCTGTGAACAAGATTTCCCATCACCATTCTCACCATTGACTCCTGGAGACATTCTCTCCCCACGATTCGATTCGCCGCTATCGCGATTGTGTAAATGCGGTGTAAGAGAACAAACGATCGGCACATTTAATCGATGTCTAAAACTTCCTGTATGACCAATTTATCCAAGTTAATGTTGCTTTTATTCGCACATTCCACTAATTCTGCTATTTCAGCTTCTTTCCCAGACACTTGAAAGCCCTCAAAATCGCTGCTGTCACTTCCTTGAAAGGAAGTGCAATTTTTTAGCGATCATTTTGGTAGCGACATCTATCGGTGAAATAGAAAAGTAAAATTGGCCATTTATTAAAGCATTCCGGATTTGGGAGGTTGTACTATATATATATATATATATATATATGTGTCACCAAAATGTGTTAAGACAATTTGGCCTATAATTTTAATATTACTGAGGGTGATGGTGAGCTTAAAACGATGAATGATATTTGACATATCCCCCAATTGATAGATTATGTAGTATTATCAAAATTGTGAAGAATGGCAGCTGAATTAGTATTTTTATGATATAGATTACTTATATGGAGGACTCAGTTTAGCTTTAATGATTCAGGCGATTTTATCCAACAGAACTGATACGTGTTCAATATGAACCAATATCTTTAATACTTATCTTGAATGACTAAACACTTTTTAAAAGGAATAAATTATTATAAGAATTTAATCTATAAACTTGCATCTACTGGCAATAGCAACACTGTTGTAAATACATTACAAATATTACATAAATAGAATGCCACAGAAAACTGCATGCATTCATAACAATCAACATAAATAGAATATTAAAATATGGTAAAAATTCTCACCAGGTAGTTTGTATAACACTTTTGAACTGATTGAGCTTCTTTAAAGCATAGTTCATGTGAATTGTTGTGATCTCTCAAGCAAGTAATAAATGCTAAAGTTTCTTTCAAACATGGTACCTCTGAAAATGTAAGATTTATAGATTATATACAGAAAATACAAAAAGAATATGTATAAAAATATTTTTCATAGTGAAAACAAGGAATAGTTACAATCAAGACCCTTAATACTTGATTATCAATATTAAAGTTACATTTTTTTTTAAAGTTATGCTATACTTTTTTTTTAGATATAGAATTCCAGATCTGAGGAATTATGTGCAATATTTAAACAATCCTGTTATAGGTGGACTTCAGTTACAGATTCACTGCACTCAATATATAATTTAGCAGAATATACACATTGTTCCAAAATAAATCTGTTCTATAAATCTCTCATATCAAGAACACATATTAAAAGATTTTTGCAACTTTAATTCTATTTCTTTACTTTTTTTATCAACTGTTTTATGGCTCTTATCTACTTTCTGGAAGGTAAAGCTTGAGCCTCTCCCTAGAAACAGTTCTCTTCTCCTGGAAATGAATGCTGATAGTATTACCATCTATGGTTTAAGATGTATGTAATACACAATTTAAGAATAAACTTCAAAATTAAAAAATATATTTAAAAGCTGAGTGCAAATAAACAAAAATTTTTATTCTTCCGGTAAGTATTAAGCTTTTTTAAGCATTCAATTCAAATATATTGCCAGCTCATAAGTTTATTTAGGACACCAAAGGCAAAAAATTATCTATAAAACAATGCTATTTTTAAGTAAAAAAGTCAAGTATTCTTGAAGTATTAAATAATTTTATTCCTTAATACTAAACAGTAAAATTCAATTTAAAAAGCAATTATTATAGTATTTTTATTTCAGAAGAACTTTCAATCATGCCCAATGTTTATTTATTTATCATCAATATTTTAAATCAACTTATGCCATTGATTAACAAAGTTCTGTTATTACGTACAACCAAAATTTTAAGAGTATCATGCTACTTATTTGCAGACATTCAAAGGAAGATAAATTACTGTATAACAATATCATTGCTTGATACAATAGTGACATAGCATAGTCCTATATTTTTGTATTTTTAAAGATTTTATAGGTCACAGAGCTACTTTTAACAGATTTTCTTTTGCTACCCATAATTATGCATTTGTCTTTTTGAAACCCCAAAATCACAAATTACTCAGTATTTCTACAAAATACCAATTATATAACAGGTAAATAATAGGGTTTAAGAATAAATAAGTTAGCAACTGACCTTCCATGAGCATGATTTTTAGATGATTAAGTATACAATCACATTTTCTTGGAGCTTAACAGTTTGCTTTCTAATGGAACAATAATGAGGATGTTTCAAACTGTTGAAGTTCTGTATGCAACCACATTTGCTAAAAAGCTTTCAAGGAAAGGCAGTTAATTCAGCTTTATACAGCTATGAGGACAAGTCTCCACAGTGTTCCTTGCTCAGTGAACAAGTGGCAGCAAACAAGAAAGAGGTTAATGGGTGTACCATGCTAGCATGACATGTTGTGCATTAGATTCACTAATTTTTCTTTTTAAATTGACTGACAAGCATTTTTGCATTTATATACAAGAATAAATTTTTTTGTTTTGCTGGTGGTACTATTCCACAATAGGTTTGAAATATAGGTGCATTTGCCAGGTTAATGATATACTGAAGTACTCAATGGATTATGAGTGAACTGGAAGGATAACATACAACTGGATTTGTCTAAAAGCTTTCTAGCAAAAGTAGTTACTTTGGGTTTTATATAACAAAGAACAGGTTACTGTAATCTCTTTGTTCTGCATGCAACATGTGTGAATTATTATTTTGAATGCTTTGAAATGCATAGAAGGCAAGATTTATGATGTTTATCTGTATAAATTGATTTTAAAATGTTTATCTGTATCCATGATTTTTATCTGTATAAATTATAGTAAATGTTGTTATACTAATGTAGCTTGCTAAGAAAAGAAATTTATAATTTATTTTCATAAGCAATTTGATAAACTAATTACCTTTCTCTTGTCCTCTTCTGGTAGATACATGATGTTTCAAAATTAATGGCCACTCTTCCTTATATGGTACTTTGTTTATATTTTGGGGCCGTCTACCTCGCTTAAGACGGATCAACCATTTAGGGCTAGCAGAACTTGTAGTACTAAAAGATAAAATATCTGTATATTACATTCAATATTTTCCTAATAAATTCTCTTAAGGTTAAATATATGACAAATTTACAGAAAAAGAATTAGAAAGTTCATGATTCTGTCAAATTACTCCTGAAATTTACCTATGGAATTTAAAAGATTAAAGAGTTTTATTATCTCAAGATTTTCTTAGTCATAATTTTATCTATTAGATCTTCCTCAATTACTTTCAAATAATTTATATTTTGTGAGAGCTCAGATAACAATTCTCCAGCAACACTTCTTTTCATGGGCAACCATGAATTTTTTCTTTTGTGTATAAAGAGGTTTAGAAACTGAATTCATGTCTTTTATCTTTGCTATACATATGGGAAAAGATAAAAAAAACTACATAAATAGAATAAACACAGTGGTAAAGCCACATATTACTGTCCATTACTTTTTGGTCATGATTTTACTTGATTGCCAATGGCAAGTTGAGTTAACAATATTTTAAGAAACAGTTAAAAGTTACCATATTAACATAACTGATAGTTTTGTAAATTATTTGTGGAAGAAGTACAAATAATTTGATAAATACTTAATAACAAAAAACTATATTATAGCTTATTCTGCAGGTTAAGGAAAATGTTTTAGAAGGGTTGAAAATTATGATAGAATAAAGAACATATTTGAGGAATTTTCACTGGTGGGATAAGACTTTTTCTATGTTTGTGTTGAGTAGTCTTTTAACATTGAACTTCATATGGTGTTTCAAGTCTCAAAAAGCATCTTTAAATGTATCAAATTTTGTTAATTATTCATTTATAATAATACAAATGATTTTCATTACCTGAAAAAAAATGTAGTTTTTGCAATAAGTAGACATTTCCATCAGATTCTATAGAAAATGATTATCTTTATGGAAACATGTCTCAAACATTAAACAATGATCAAATTTTGTTAGAAATATAAAATTTCCATACTGTTTTAAGATATAGATTTTTTTTTGAATTTACATTATTATCTTGCATCTCACAAGTAAAGAAAAAAAGCATGTTTCTGGCTTTTCTACTTTTGGGGGGACATCCTGTGCTTATTTAAAATATATTGTCATTTCCAAAGAATACTTTCATACAACATAGATGGCCGAGGGTTAAAAAAAAGCAGTATCGTGGCGATTTAGAGCTATGTTTAGCCTTTTATTCAAACACATACAATGGGTAATTTCTTTTTACTGGTGGTGCATTTGCCCCACCAACTCTATACATTAAATGCCCTGAGTCAGATGCCATTTGTCTGACTACAAACATATGCAAAGAATTTTTATTTTGAATTATTGTAGCACTCTAGACTAATTCTACTCTCCCCAAGCAGATTTATTGGGAAAAAAAGTAAAAAAAAGTTTGGTTCATTTATTTATAGAAAGGCATGTTCATTAGACTAAAAATCTCCTAATCACTGTAAACCTTGCACCAACAAGGATTGTTGTTCAACAGGGCTTCACTAACAGCTTGGTCCACAAAGTAAAATCAGTGATTCGTGATCCAGTTTGTCAACTGAATTAATAAGATTAGCGAGGTAATAGGCTTATTGAATAAGATAACTAATAGTGTGATGGTTGGATGTGCCACGATTATGACCCTTCAATTGTGCAGCCTTTGCCATTTGATATACAGCCTATTTTTGTTAATGACCATACCTTCCTTATCTATTAATATCGTACTAAGACTCATTTGGACCCAAGGGAAGTTCAGCTCCAAAGTTTTCTTGCCTGTTGTTTTACAACAGCACTTCCCCCAAGCAAAAAAATATACAAATAAGGAGCACAATTATGAATTTCCATAACTATAATTTAAACAAAAATTACAAGATTTCTAAATGATGTTGGTAATGGGCATTTGAAATACAGTAGACGGCCAGTATAATTACTGAAAATTGCATCAGTCAGTCACAACAACTAATGTGATTTTTTACTTCATTCCAACAAATCCACAATATGTTTACACATCTACATTTCTGTCATCTGCAATTCATCAAGTGTACTAGATTTAACTAAAGTGCAAAGTATAACTCAAATTTTAGTGGCACTTCCATGCGGCATGATTTAGATTATTTTACTTTCAGCAAAACAATGCAACTGCATAATCACGGTACTTAACGCAACTATATTTTTTTATGAGTAACATGCATAAAGAAGCATTTCAGACTTGCTAAAACAAGAAATAATTTGGTATGCGTGCTTAGTTAGATTTATATACAGTGGCTCCCAAAAGTGTTCGTACACTTACGATTTTCAATGAAATAGGGGTCTATCCTTAATTCACCCTTCAGCGGGCGCACACGAGTACAAAGCGCAACATTTTCGTAATTTTGAATGGTTTGTTTTTATGATGTTTTACTATGTTTTCAAAATATTTCATGTAATTTTGTTAAGAATAGATTATATATCTTATTATTAAATACCCATTCTGAAATATTCATTTTTTTTAATGGATAGACCCCTATTTCATTGAAAATCGTAAGTGTACGAACACTTTTGGGAGCCACTGTATGCATTACTATATTCACTAACACACTGACTTCGTTACTTACGCCATGATAAAAATTCAAAATTGTTATGTTTCCTCTATCTACAGCAACTGAAAGTACTGAATTACACCTGAGCTGTTGTGAGTTTGAAGAATTACCCACAACACATCTTATCAAAACATTACTATTTACTATATTCCTCGGTTGCAAGTTAGCTCATTAATGTAGCTTGAATTGGACCACGGACACTATACTTAATACTTAATGCTGAGACATCGAATAAGCCAGCTTTAGACGGAATACGTGATTCGCTCCAGAACGGGAATGCGTCTTGCAGCTTAGTCCCTGCAAATGTTTACAAAACAAAATGTACTACCGCTTTATTTAAAATGTGCGTATGGGACTGCGAATTTATATTCCTACGATTAACATATTTTCTTTATATAATAGAAATAGTGTTGTGAAATGTTTTTAATAAAACGGAGGGCAGTATATTCTTTTATCACATACCAAATGTTTTTCTTTCTAGTTTCAAAAGAGATTTGAATAAATTTTTGATGCGTGTGACTAATTGAACGTGTTCTCGTCGCATTCTTCTAAATATCTGCTATTTCAGCCGTTTAATATTTAGAGGGTAATCATTAATGCTCGTACATTTTATATGTTATGCCTGGGGTTTTCTACGACTAAGGCTCTACCTTTATTATTTTTAATAGGAAGGAATTTGGAAAATAAAAATAGGGATAGAACTGAAAAATCATATTTATTTTATCAGATGGATGAGAAAAAAGAATCGCCAAGAGAGTATTTAAATTCACTATTTAAATGTATTATTCAAATGTATAAATGTGTTTCCGAGAGAAGATTTTTATAACGTCTGAAGGAATGAAGGAACCGTTTTTCCGTAAAAACAAAACAAAAACAGTGAAACCATATATTTTTGCACTTTAGTTCTATAGTTAATATTAGTTTGGACTTAGAAATAAAGTTGTTTCGGGATACAGTAAGAATTTTTGAATATTGCATGGTTATGTGACCGAAAAAATAGTTTTTTATTACAGAAAAAAATTTTTGTTGGATGGAATGGTTGTCTAGATGCTACCATAAAAAATACTTTTTATTGAAATGTATAGGAGAATTTTTTTGCTAAATTTATCTACATGCTTCAATCTGTTGTTAAATTATCTTTAAAATGTGTTTAAAAATAGTTTGTTAAAATATTTCCTAAGCCCAGCATTTGATATGCTTAAATAATAACTGTTTTACATTTAACTGCAGCAAAGTCCCAATGGCAAAACAGTGTTCCTGTTACTGTTACACTACATAATACTGTATGCAAGAATAATGCACGAAGAACATTATTAAAGTGCTTGATTTTTTTTAAGGTTATCATGTTTAAAGGTTTTGACAGAATGTAATAAATCTTATACATACTAACAAATGAAAAATAAGGCATTCTTTTTCTTCTATTAAGAATCAGTATTTAGCCATTATCTATTATTATATTAGCTTAACTAAAAGGCACCATTCTCTCTTCAAAGTTTTCGTTAGAATAGTTGAAGAATAAATCATTAATGATATATTTTAATTAAGCTTGAACAGCAATTATTTGAGTTTTTCATATGTTTATTTTATAGCATATCTAATGTTTTAACTGATGTGACTGAAGAAACAACCATGGATAAGTTCTTTGATCAGCAAACCAAAGAGTGGAGATCTAAGGTTATTAACTATGAAAATATTATTTGGCATGATTTTTCTATAGAGAATATGTATTAAGGAATATATTATTTTTTTAGTTTCAGTTATCCAATACTGAATTTTCCATTTAAATGAGTAGAGTAAACTTAACTTGCTTGACTCATAAATTTTTAAAAATCAGAATTAACCTAAATAAATTTATAAAAATCAGAACTATTATATGAGTCTTATAATAACTCTTCTGGCAATACTTTTATGAAAGGAAATTGAAATCATAAAACTGTTATATTTTTGAGATTTATAAAACTCCAAGTATTAAGTTTTTGTGATGATTTCAGTTAGGTGACAATTATAAAAGGATTAAACTTAATGTTTTTATCTATTTGATAACTAGTCAAGCTTTTGTTTTAACAGGATTCACAAACTCATGATAACAAAGTTTCAGAAATGTCATAAGCCCTAAGGCAGTGATTCTCAACCTTTTTTTCATCATGGTAAACTTTTAATAATTTAAAAGTTTGGCGGCACACTAATGATTAGATAAATTGGAAAGAATTTTAGTTGGATAATTGATTGATGTACCTATAATATATTTTGTAAAAATAGCTTTCGAAATAATTTTCATTGAATTATATAATGAAATTGCATTACAAAGTAAACAGAATGTTTAATTAACTACAAATTACATTTAGTGTGAAATTTGAGCTTGTTGTTTTTTGATAACTTCATTTATATTTGGGCATAAAAATGATTATGCTACTCTTATTTCATGATATTTCGTTATTATGTTGGTGAAAGCAGAAAATCTGAATTTGCACAAAGATGTGGAATTAAAAAAAAAAATTCTTTTAATTACGCTTGCCATCGTTTTCTCAGACATAAGGTGTCTTGCAGTCCAATACAACAGGGAGGTGGCTCCAGAAAAGGGGAGAACCCCAAAGTCATCACAAGAGGAAAATTATAATAACACACTTAAAATTTTTTTATTTAGATTCAAGTTGTATTAACCAATGATGAACAATTAATGTATTTTGCTGCAATAGTATATATATATATAAAATTCATGTAAGTAAATTGCTTGTTTATTTTTTCACAGATGATCAAAGTATATGGAGACCAACATCCATATACATTCTATGTGACTGCTGGTCATGACTTTGAAGATTTGATTTTAAAGGTTCATGACTTTGATGCTCCTGAAAGGGAATTAAAAAAGTCTGAACCTTTTGAAAATCTGATGAAAATGGCAGAGGTGGATAGACAAGCTGAACAAAAATTTCATGAGGTAAACTTAGTTTATATATTTACTGTCTGTATATCAGTGTTGGATAAATAAAAAAAAATATGATTTATTCCTTTTATGTATTTTTTTTATTATTGATATTTTTTTTTCAATGGTGCTAACATAATATAAATAAGAACAATAACTGCTTTGTTTATAAATCTTATTAATGAAATTTTATTTCTTCAGCTTGGAGAGGAGGTTAAAGCAATTACAAATAAATTTGTATAGATGTCTGTAAAGCTCTTATTGTTTACAAACCTATAAGTTTATGGATAACTGCTGTCTATGTTTTGTACCACATGCTGTATGTGTTATGTATTGTCCCATTTTCTCTCACAGCAATAGTCTTCATTATTGATATTGTAATTTTAAATTAAAAAAAAATTATATTTCAGTATAATATAGTTTTATTTCTATTTGTCGGTTAAATATGGTCAACAACCTTAATAGATATTTGAAGTTTCTTTACGTTAGTAGGATCCTACACCCCTGCCTCCTGTAAATGTGAAGGGCCAATTGTAGTTTGAAAATACTCTAAAGAAAGATATTAACATTTGACAGAAAGAGCAGATTGATAGTATTTGGGGCAATTATCAAAAGTCAATGTATTTAACTTGAAAGGCATAAAATTCTTGGTGAGGATAAATTTTAAGCATTAGACATGAATTATGAAACTTATTTCTGTCAACTTATTTTTGATATTTTAAAAGTACTATATAAAAGTGTAATTTTCAGTTTTGTTTATTTTTTCTTATAATAATCATTAACAGACCTAATTAATGGGTAAATATGAAGAACATGATATGGTTTCTCGCCAAGTCATTTTTTTGTGCAAAATATTTGGCTTGTTTTGTAAGTTTGCCAGAAAGAGCAGTGTTAATTTACACTATATTGTTCTTTGATTTGTAACGTAACATTGGCGCTATATTGCTACATGTTAGCGACCATATCATGTTCTTCATATTAAACAATTAATGTTTTGCCAAATATAAGTCAAAAAGTTATCTGATTTTTAATACATCTTATACAAGATACTATGTATTTTTGTGGCATTATGCAATTTTTAATTATATTTTAATCTAATAAATTTTTTAATCATGTTAACTTAATTAAAATAGCATTTTTGTTTAGTTTTCTCAACCCAGGCAAACACATTTTATTGATTCCATTTAACTTCACATTACTCTTTTTATAATTATTTTGATATATTGTCCATGTAAATAGGTGAAATATGTTGAATATGGTGTAAGGTTTTACAGTGAGTTATTTAAAAATTCCTTCAAGTATAAATATCCCTCTGTAATTTTTTATGTTAAGAATAACAAATTTTGCTTGCTGCAGCAATATAACAGATTATTTTTATACTGAGTATTGAGAATTTGAATTAAATGTGTTCTTGGATACAGTGACAAAATAAGAAAAAAAATTATACTATTATTAAATATGTAAGACTTATTTTTTAAGGAGTCTACTTTCATATTTTTTTACAAGTCACCATAATATTCTGATTTCTTATATCACAAGTACATATAACCTCCCATGTGATATTTCTACCATTAGGATTAAGGAATTTTGATTTTCGCAGAGGTTGAATACTAAAAGGAAAGACAATTAACTAAAATTTAAGCAAATGCTATTAATTTATACACCATATATTTTTTACCCTGAGCTATGGAGTAATAAAAGTTCAAACCATGCAAAACACAGTTTTAAAATGCTTAATTGATAGTAATGTATGTGTGAAGAGGTTTTTCTAATTTGTTTATCCTATCATTTACAGCTTTTATCTAAGATGGAAAAAGAAAATCCAACTCCTGAGCTAAAAGAAGTAAGGCAATTTTATTTTGATGCAGTAGCTATAATATATATTCTAATAGCACCTATTTATGTTCTAACTTATGTTGCATTAGCCTTAGGAAATGTGTAAAATGTGTAAATAATATAACAAATATTAAAACATATGGTTATGCATATTATACACTGTGCTTAAATTATTATTATTTTTCTCTACGTCATAGGGCTGTGGCGTTATTCGCCATAAGCCTTCTAGCAGCCCAGTAAAATTTACCCTTGGTGAAGTTGTCAGGAATAAAACTCATAAAACCAGTGAGTGCAGAACATTTCGTCGAATGTTAAAGGTTCATAGTTTCGTCTGAAAAGCACAAAGGACAGTTACTATTGCTTACTACACCGATACGGTGTAGGTGTCCATATAAAAAGTCATGACCTGTTGTTAGTCTAAAATTTAAAAAATAAAATTATTTGTTGGGCTAAAATTATTGAAAGAGCCAGATATTTGCTTGTTTCTGGATCTGACTTGAAGATGATACCTGGCCCGTGAGTCAAGCCAAACTTGGGTATAATTTCACTCCTGTTTAAATGAGTTAGGCTAGGCTAAGTTTTTGACATATTCATGAGGGATTGATGATCTGAACAATATGAACATAGCTTTCTTTAGGTATAGAAGTAAACATATGTTAGCAAAAATTTTCCATGGTGTCTGTGTCATCATCATAGGCATTTGTTAAGTTTCTAGAGTACTTGGCATTTCTTTTAAGGGTTCATTAAAACTGATAAAAGTTGTTAAAATGAGATGTTTCTGTATTTAATGACTGAGCGATTTTATTTCCAAGCACTCTTAGATATGTTAACAATAACATTCTAAGTTCATACACTCAAGAGCCAAAACATTATGACCACCTGTCAATAACGAGTTGGCCCACCTTTGACGCGCAACACAGCTTCAACCCGCCTTGGCATGGATGCCACAAGTCCTTGGTAGATGGCCGGAGACAGATTGTACCAGATGTTTAAGCAACGGTCACGCAAATCCGAGATATTGCGAATTGGTGGTCTTTGAACTCTGAGCTGCCGTCCCATGACATCCCAAATGTGTTCTATCGGATTGAGGTCCGGTGAGTTAGGCTGCCAGGACATTAACTGGAATTCAGCATTATGTTCCTGGAACCACTCCAGCGCAATTTTAGCCTTGTGACACGGGACGTTGTCCTGTTGGAACATTCCGTTTCCAGCTGGAAAAACAGAGGCCATGTAAGGGTGCAACTGGTCCGCAATGATGTTCAGATACCCTGTAGCATTCATGGTCTGCTCTACCACAACCACGGGTCCCAGAGACGCCCAAGAGAACGTCCCCCAAAGCATAATACCGCCACCACCGGCCTGTGTATGACCTACTGTACATTGAGGGAGCAACAGTTTGCCTGGAAGACGGCGTATCCTGACATAGCCATCGGCGTGATGAATGACAAACCGTGATTCATCTGACCAGGCAACTCTCTCCCACTGATCCATGGACCAGTCGCGATGTTCCCGGGCCCAGCGCAGGCGCAGTTGGCGATGACGCTTGGTCAGCAAAGGCACACGAGTAGGACGTTTGCTGCGTAGCCCCATATTCAACAGTGTCCACTGAACAGTGTGCTGCGATACTATTCTACTTGGCCCTGCATTGTATTGGGCTGTCAGCTGAGCCACTGTCTGGCTCCAGTTTTGCTTCACCATGCGAGACAGTCTCCGACGACCTTTTTCTTTGATAGCGTGTGGACGTCCAACACCAGGTCGTCTACTGCTGGTTTCACCGTCATTCATTCACTTTGCATAAGTACTAACAACTGTAGGTCGCGAACAACCCACGAGACGTACAGTTTCGGAAATACTTGTTCCGAGCCTTCGAGCCATTACAATCTGCCCTCTATCAAAGTCGCTTAGATCCGCAGCCTTTCCCATCACACACAGAAGTAAGTGAAAGAATGATTCTTCAGACTCTCCAGCAGCAGTTAAATACCACTTCCACCTGATCATGTGCCTTCCACGTCATCCAGGCGAATTCATTGCAAAATGTAGGGGTGGTCATAATGTTTTGGCTCTTGAGTGTATATCTATATATATATAAATGGATGTATGTGTGTGTGTATGTATGTTCCAGAATCACTATGGAACACCTGGAGCAATTTCAACCAAACTTGGTACATACATCACTTACAATCTAGAAAGAAACACTGGGAGGGTTAAGACACTCCTAGCACCCATGGGGGAAGGGAGGGGGGCAGAGGGCACATGTAAAAATAATCGGAAACGACTGATATTAGTGTCGAATCCATAGTTTTCGGGGAAGCTGAGATTAATAGTGACACTCCCAATGCTGTCTATGTGCTCAGCACCCCATCAGCATTAGGGGAAGCATGAGGGGGGAGGGGGAAGAAGGGGTGAATATAAAATGTCCAAAATACCGAGATTAGTGTTGAAACCATACTTTTCGGGGTCGCTGAGACCAATGGTGACATTTCTGATGCCATTTAAGTGCAAGTTCAGCCCCCCCATTAGCATAGGGGGGAGGGAAGATGGGGTGAATATAAAATGTCCATAATACCGAGAGTAGTGTTGAATCCATAGTTTTTGTGTCGCTGAGATGTATAGGGCCCTGCCGATGCCATTTAAGTGCAAGTACAACCTCTAATCTAGGGGTAAAAAAAAAGTCCTAACTGATGGAGATTAGTGTTGAATCCATAGCTTTTGGAGTTACTGAGAGGAATATAGGAAACTAAAAATGTTGTTTATAATCAAGTTTTGAGTTAAATTAATAATAGAGTGAATTTGTAATTTTACTTTATCATTTGTATACTGTACTTACTTTTAATTACCTATAAATGAAATTACTTAGATTTTACACTATAGGTAGAATCCATTCCTTTTCCTGTGTAATAAAAAAATTGGGATAGATAAATTCCCGGGCAAATAGCTAGTGTTAACAATAGTTAACAATAAATCTTTAACACATCTACAAGTTGTGTACTACTAACACATCTGTATGTTGTAGATGTATAAATAATTGCATTTTAGCATGAAGCAGTATATACATAGGGACAAAGTGGTTAAAGGGAAGAGAAAAAAGGGCCTTTAAGGACTCAGTGGTGTTTAAATAAGTGGGTTCTAATTGCAAGAAGGGGATAAAATATGTTCTAAACAAAGGAATGCAAAAGTCCTAAAAATGAAACATAGTGAGTGGGGCACAAATCCTTATCAGTATTAAGAAAGACAGATCATAAAATTAACATTTGAAATTTTACTTGAGAATTTTTTTATTCTGTGTGTATTGTATTATATATGGAGCACACTGTGTAAAATCAGTTTTGTTCACAAATGATATTTTTTAAAAGTTAGAATAAGAGAATGAATAGATGAACAGTAATTGCAAGCGAATTTTAAAAATGGAATCGGTTGTGTGTTTCACTGATATATATATTTTTTCATCTTCAGAACTTGCATGCAAAATATATCTATTAAGAAAAAAGTGTAATTAATTAATTAATTAAAATATAATTGTCTTTTTGAAGGCTTTGGAAGAAAGGAAAAAGGAATGTGGTCAAGTTTTTGAAATGTTCGATAAAATTGTTTCTGTCTGTGAAGATGTGAGTAAGTTAGGATTTTTTTTCTCTAAGGACAAAAATCATTATAGTGAATAAATGTATTGAATATGTTAATCTCTTTTAACACTCCAATAAATCACGCTATTCGTATAAAGTTTGCATCCCACAGGTTTATTTAGAATAGGCATAAAAATGGAATGGGCTTAAAATATTTATTAATCTGGTTAATTTTTTTTGTAAATTCACAAATCTGTTTGATACTTTATGATATTGCTAATAGAAAATTATTCCCATAGATCCCAAGTTTTTTCAGACAGGTTTAGGTAGAAAATTGAAATAGATATAAAAAAAAGTTGTTTATTTTAATGCCAATAGGACTGATATTAAAAGATGCAGAGATTTATTAATTTAATAATTATATTATAGTCATTACATAATTTTTATATATTTTCTATAATGCATAAATATTATGTTATAGATAATATTTATGTTTAATGTGCTTGTATATTGAATTGAATGATACTTCTCTTACAGACTTTTTGAATCATGTTTAGATTGGGAGGGCACATCTTTCTCATTCCTGAGTGTAATATACGTAAATAAAATTTACGCTATAAAATTTAATATGATGAATAAAATTTTCAGTGTCATTCTGTAATGTCTATCAAACATAAAATGCTAAATTCAAAATATATTGTTATCTAAGAAACCTTTAGGAAATTTTCCCTAAGAGAAATTTGGTATAACAAGTTGGCTTAGGAGAAATATTGTTTGTACTTGCTTAGTTGATCATTAATGCTACAACTCAAAATATTCTGACTAAAATTATTTATCTCATAAGTGAATCAAAAAGCAGTACTTGTAATCTTTTTATGTGCTAATTATCAGATGCAATAAAACTGAAGGACCTTTAACAGAGTATGACTTGGAAATTCTTAATTCTATTATGTATGCCCTTTTTTTTCCTTATTAAAAATTATTTTTCTGATTGTAAAAGTGCAAGAAAATATTGAAAAAAAAATTAAAATTAAATTGCAATTCCAATCCCAAAATGGTTTTAAAAAAAAATAAAAAAAATCCATGTATATGATGGCAGTGACATGTCATGTAGGGCACTTAATTTTCATTTTTCAGGATATTGATTTTGAAATTAAATTTTACACTTACTTCACAAGTATCGAAAATAAAATTAAAGAAATTCTAAAGCATTCATGGAATTTATTTTATTTTATTTTTATAATTACCAGAAAAGCTTGTTTTCTCAAATGTATTCTAGTTTTTTGTACAATCAGACATGGTTATAAAAGTTAAATGCCTATCATATTAGTTACTTGAAGTTCCAGTTAGAAGGTTTTCCATATTTTCTATTTTATTTTCTTTAGTATGGATCAAAACTTGCTGTTTTATGAAAATTTATCTTCACAAGAACATTAATTACAATTTATTTATTAGTGTGTAACTATTTTTAATCTTCTGTTACAGTATTATTTACTATTTAAATAATATTGATACTTTCTAAGACATCAATTGTTTCATTATTTGCTTGCCTATTATTATTCATAAACCTTCTCTAAATGTGCGTCATTTTCTTTGTTAATTGCATTAAAAAATTTATGAAGTTTCATATCTATATCTGTGTACTGGAGGTAAATAGCACTTAGTTACAATTTTTGAATTTTACAGGAGAACTGAATAAAATTCACTCAGTGCTCTTTACCTCGATTCAACATATAGGACATGGTACTGTTTTCTACTGGCAGGGTCTCTTCTATATAAATATTCAAGTTAAAGCTTTGCACCACTGAAATTAGTGCAAAAAATATAAAAGAATAAAGTTAAACAGTCTACTTTTTAAAAATGGACTTGGTACCTTTTCCCTCCGGCACACAGATATGTGTCTAAGTATTTTTTAAAAATTTATATCTCGGTGATGGCATGTTGCACATTTGTACCACATACATGGCAATCAGTGGTGCACCCAGGATTTAATCTTGGGGAGGGGGGGGGGGAGGTGAGTTGAACAGATAAAAATATTTATAATGCAAATTCAATATTCATAATGCAATTTCTATTTCTTTGGGAGGGGCCAGGGTCCCTTGGCCCCTCCACCACAGTGGTGCTACAGTGGTGCCTCCCTGGGTTCACCACTGTAGCAAATATTAACTCCTTTCTTTGAAATTTCTAATTAAAGTTTATTATAACATTTTTCTAGTATTTTGAGCTAGAATACTCTGACTGTTGTAAACGTGTTTCTAAGCAAATGACTTTTCAAGAACCAATTATAGATGAAGTTGGAAAATTTTTGCTTGAGGTAGAAGAATTTGGAAATGCTGAACTTAAATCTTTGCATGTAAGTTAGAGTTTGAAACATTTGTTTGCTCTTAGTCAATTTCTGTAATTCTTAAAGTAATGATTTTCTTTTGTTTTGGCAAGTATTGAAAACAAGATTATATGTTATTTAGAAAAGCATGAACAATTATAGTTATTTTAGAAAATGGTCATTTTGATTGGACAATAGCAGATTTGGTATCTATTAGGGATTATTTTGTTCATTTATACTTCTCTGCATTTTTTTTTACCAATAATTTTATATGATTTGTATGAAATCTAGTCTCTAGTTTAGTACCTTATCTTTGAAAATAAATCTTGTATCTGAAATTAGATTTTGTAAACTTAGCATTTTTTAATTTTCAATTAAGTTCTTATAATGACCTTGACTGAAGTTTATAAGAAGTTTCTTCCCTCAATGTTTGCTGCTGTCATCATGGGGGTAAAAAGACATTAAAGAATGCCCCTTAAAAAGATGTTTAACAACATTTAATCAGCACAAACTATATACAGACATATGTACAGTAAATGTGCAGATATTTTTTATAAAAAACAACATTCTTTAGTTGTTTGCTGAACATCATCCAAAACTACCATGTGAACATTTCTGCCTGTTCTGACAGCATAGTTAGCATTGACCTTGACATTGTTGGCACAGTGGCATTGTTGACTGAAATAGAAGTAATAGTCTTTTTTGTTTGTATGGTTACAGTTATGAGGTAATTAGGGACATTTGTTACAAGTTGCTTTTAATCCTTGATTTTATTGTAAATATAAATCATCTGCAAAAATTTTAGTCATATATTAATTTGTTTTAATTGTTGTGTTGTTAATAAACAAGCTCTATATTATCACTCTCTTTGAACATTCATATCTTAAATCATGTATGCATTTCATATTTTATAAAACTTCCAGAATTCAACAAATTGTGTCACTAATATCGTGCACCAAATTTATATTTCAACTGATTAAGAATTTTAATGAATTAGTTGAAAATAATAAGATATGATGAATTACTTGAAATTTGTAAATGTATAGATATTACATTGGATTTTTTTTTGTGTTAAAAATAAAGGTAACATAACTATTTTGCTCTGGTTTTAGTCAGTAAATTGCTGAATAGCTAGTTACTGGTCCTAGGAATCAGAAGGTGTGGGATGAAATCCCAAAGTAGATATATATGTTTAAACCATTTAGAATTAATTAATTGAGAATTAAATCTAGTTAGTTCAGCAGTCATGTTCCAAAAGATGATTGTAGTGGTTGGTTTAAAATAACCATCTTTGATTTTGATTCAGCATCATGTATGCATGTATAGCTCATGCTAATATTATGTTTGCAATTTTTCATAATTTTTCTGCTTTTTTTATTACACATTTCATGGTTAAAATATTAGGAAGTTTTACTAATGTATAATAAATGAACCTACAAATTTAGAGTTGCACATTCTTTAGTCAGTACCAATGTTATAATAAAATAACTTCTGTAGGGAATATGGCATAGTTGTGTATTGAGAAAAGTAAGATATAATTACCTTAAAACAGATAGAAAACTATACTACTTAATTGGAGCCAAAATATAAACGATGTTTAGTAGTAATATCACTGTTGTAGTTTTGACCATATGTACTTTCTAAAAATACATTGCATGTAGAAGCTTGATAATTGCTCGGTAATTTTCCTTTATACATATTTGAATGTAATTTTTTGATCTTGCATTGTCCTAATTTTTAAAATTCTTTTAGTTGAAAAAAATGTGCTATAAAGTACTTCTATTATTCTCTAAACATTTAGGATAGAATCTCCAAATGGATATATGATAAAGGATTGTCAATGCTAGACAACATTAATAAATCGTACTGTCTTTTAAATGATCAGGTAAATAAATGCTTTTATACACAATTCTGTTTCATCTCTTTATTGATTTGACAACCTTCTCATAAATTATTTAATGGAAAAATATTTAATGGAAAATATTTGTTACCTATTCTTTAGCCATTTGCCATGTCAGTGTGGTTTAAGTGCTCTGCTGCTCTCACATCTAAGGAAGTTCGTAGTGCTTTTCTCACTGATCAGAAAGAAATGAGTGACTTGTGGAAAAAGGCTTTTGATGATCTTCTGGTAAGCTGAATTCTTATTTTATCAGACACAGCAGCACAAATTACACATATTAATGATGATCTTCTGGTAAGCTGAATTCTTATTTTATTAGAAACAGCAGCACAAATTACACATATTAATGATGATCTTCTGGTAAGCTGAATTCTTATTTTATCAGAAACAGCAGCACAAATTATACATATTAAAAGACGCATTGGCCCAGTTGGTAAGAGCAGTTGTCTAGTGATCTGAAAGTCACTAGTTTGATGCTCGTTGCTGACAAATCCACTGCTGCGTACACTAATGGTGGCTGATGCATGTAAAATCTGTCGTGGCTGCAATGTCCTCCAAGTTCTCAAAATTACCTCTGGAGGTGCAGGGTCAAGTGTTCTGGTCTCATCACTTGACTCAGTTCAAAATTACGGGCCTAGTCCTTTGGCCAAGTCAGACTCCGACCATTGTGGTGCCAGTCAAAACAGGAGCTGCACCTTCATCGCCCATAGCCTTCAGGACTTGATCTGATGTTGCTGTCGGTCAAGTCGCATAAGCAACAATAACAACAACAACAACACATATTAATAAGATAAAATTCTTGAGCTGTATATTATTGTCATTAGGATGTGATTAATAAAGTCTGTTATAGAAGCATTTCACATGACATGAACAAAAATAAAAGAGCAAATATTTACATTAGTTTTCTAGGGCCCAAAATAGTCTGGAAGTAGCACATTAGGCTTAGAACTGGAGATGCTTAGTTCAAATCCCGACGAATGCTATTGAATACCTTCATGTGTAGGCTGGATATGGGAACGTTAAATCTGTAGACTGGAAAGAAGTTCTATGAGGTCAGAAAGGGTGGGAGAAGGTATGAGCCCCCAGATGTTGCCCTGGTGATGCTCGGTCAAAATTGAGGTGGCACCAGAGGGTGGTGTTGGTTCACCAATACAGTGCCCCTAAACCATGAAAAGCAACCAATTCTCGTGGATTATGTGCAAATGCCTTCATTGGCAAACATTACTTTTCTTTCTTTAGTTGCTGTATTATTTCTCAAGTAAATAACCAACAAAACAGAATTATTTGTCTAATACTTACTAAATTATTGTTGTCAAACATTTTTCTCAATAATAATAAAAAAAAAGTGTGAGAATATGGTAATCAAAATAAAATCATTTCTTATTAAAGCCACTATATTTAAATAGGACTTATATTTTCTAGATTTATTTTTCTCTATTTTGATCAAAAAAAGTTTTTAAAAAGCATTTTCTTTCCTTTTCTACAGTAATTTGAAAAGCACATCATGTATTTAGCAGAACATGTTTGAAGCAAATAAGTGACATTTTAATAGAGTGAGGACTACACTATTATAGATTTTTGCTCCATAGTGCCCGTTTTATTTAATATTTAGAATATTTTTATAAACTGTGATCATTTTAATTCACTGAACTCCTTTTTATTCACTAGTGAATAATCCATGCAGTATTTTTAAAAGGTTAAGTGATAAAACAAGAAAATATGTAAAGAAAATCAACATGGTTCTTATTTTTTATCAAACTCTGTTTAAAACATCATATATAGTCTATATGATGTCTTAGAATAGTCCATTTTTTATAGTATAAGGGGCTATTTTTGTATTATGTTTTCTGTCTGCATCTATGTATGTATAATAAGCATGTGTAATTGGAAGTTAAAGAGTATGCATAAAGGATTGAACAAGAGTATGTAGTAAAATTTTAAATATTTAAGCCAACTTGTGTATAGATTTAAAAAATTGACATATGCTTTCGTACGTTTAATACTTTGTTGAAAAGTGTCAAATGTTAATGCAACTTTAACAAAATTTTTATTTTAATAGGTTCTACTTTTTTAGCATATATACTATTATTGCTTAGATTTCAAGTTTTTTCGTATTTATTTTTAAGTTTCATTACTTCAAAATAGTTGATTTTATATGCCTCTCTGTTATTTGTAGATGCTTTCAGCAAAATTGGAAAAATGCAGATGTAATTATAGTTTAATCAAATTTAAACTTGAGAGAGAAATATTCTGGATGAATCGAGATTACAAGGAGAATATGCCTGAGCTTACCAAAATACAGAGGCAGCTATCTAGCTTAATCGATCAAAAGGCTGCTTTAAAATCAGACTTAAAGAATTTAGAAAAGGAGTTACAAACAGAACAGAGAGAGCTAACTGAAATTAAAAGCAAATTTAAAAAAAAGATATTAAATAAAAAAGCTATTAACAAGTACATGTTTTTATACATTTTATGTTTTATTTTGAAAATATTTTTAATTTTTGAGTTTTGAGTGCTCAATATTTAAGTGCATATTTTACCAAATTTTCATTTAATACTATTAGAAGATTGTATTCAATATTAATATGTTTGATTATTTGCCTTACTTTGTTAAAATTTTATAAGTGTAATCGAATATTTTTGAATATATACTTATAATAAATGTTCTTGAAAATCAGTAGAAATATCTTTATAAACAGTGTTAATTAAAATATATGAATTAATTTCTAAAGCTTTTGAGTATAGATAAAAAATTTGATCATTTAAAATCTTTACAAATAGTTTAACATATTGTCAATTAAATTGACATTTTGATAAGAACACATGACTATATTAAAGTTAAAAAGTTTAACATATGGAATTTTATACCCTGATCATGAAACATTTAGGGAAAAGAGAATAATTCAGTAAGGGAAAGTTTGTATCTTTATTCGGAAACTGAAGTTTTGCCTTAATTTGATAATATTGGAATGCTAAAAAAATAACTTATTTGTTTCTGCATTTATATACATTGGTTTTTCTTTGGAAAGAAGTATAAAAATTGACTTTTAAATAAATTTTTAAAAAATGTACTTTAAATAGCATTAACTTAAAATAGCTTTTAACTTTTAGATTGGAAAAAAATGGCAAACATGATGTTTTCATATTGTTATAAAAGTTTGGGTACATGAATTTTTGTATTTTGATTGATCAAAAAATTTATTCTTTTCTTTTCGAAATATTCAGAAATTCTATCTGTTTAAAAAGTATTACAGTATATAACATTGATATTAAGTTTTTGAGTGTTTTTTAACATTACTACTTTATCTCTGTCTAAAGATGAAATAAATTCATATTGTTTGAAATAAAATTAAAAAATTAAAAGATTTTACGAATCTGAATTTTTTATTAAAAATATTAGCTGGAAATATGTTTAATATACAATATTTTGTTCTAAAACAGTTTTGCTCACCAAACTGCAGTGAGAAAATTTCAGAATGTTCTCATAACTAAAAAAGAAGAAATCTATGATCTTCTGTTTGAGATTTTGAAGGGTGATCGATTTATTCATGAAGAAATTCTTTGTGTCAGTTGGAGTCCTGTTGATATGTAATTCAAGAATTTTCTTTTCTTTTATAAAATACTTTCATATTTTAAATTAGATTTATGATAGATTTGTTAAAACAGGCAAAAAAATTTATAAGTATGTCAAGAATACATGCCTTTACCACATATCGAACACCTGTCTTGGATCCAAGTTTCACTTATCATGAACACATTGTCATGAGATAGCTCCTGAATATGATGCAGACATAACTTCATTTTGTATGTAGCCAGTCCCTCAAGAGTATTTTTTTGTGATACTGGTGCTCTAAAATTTTTTATGATGATCTTTAATTTTCCAGATGAAAATATAACATACACCCAACTCTTTTTATACATGAATTTGAAGTCACAGGGTCCAACATGTTTTCAAAATCATTGTCTTGTAAGTACATATGTACTTACATATCAAAAATCTATTTCCACACTTAAAAAACTAGCACCACTGCTACTTAAGCAACAGATAATGGTAATACTGAGAACCATAATAGTGATAACGAAGAAGTCAAAATATATCAACTCATTGCTAGTTGCATAGATTTCTGAGAAACATATCTACTGTGTAAAAAAAGAGATATGTGTGATAACTTAACTTTGCTATGTTGTACTTCATGTGGTGCTATGACGCCCTTGGGGGTACTTGGTCAAAGTTGAGGGGGGACCAGGGAGCAATATGGACTCACCTGTATAGTGTTCCCAAATAAAAGGTAGTAGTTACTGAATTTAATAGTGCCAATGTCTCTGAACAAGTGCTTCCACAGTAGCAACAACAACTTCATATTTTGCACAGAGTGGTATGTAATTAATTTTTTTATAAAGCTGCATTGAAATCTTAGTTATGATTTCAATGCTGATTTTTTTAATGACATTATGTAAGTTTGATTATTTTTTAAACTAACATTTATCAGAAGAATACAGGCACATTTTTAAAAGTGTCCCTTTATTTCAAGAAATTTTTTTCTTTATTATTTAAAAATAATTGCTGGGGGAAAGTAATCTCATACAAATACACGTATATAAATAACATCTATGTATATGTATTTATATATTTTTAAAGATCGATTTTAATTAAAAAAATTTTGAATAAAATGTACAGATCATAGAGTTTTGAAGAATTTTTATAATTTTACTTTTGGATTTGTTTAGTTATGTTGGAATGACTAGGGTGTGTACATTATTACTGATCTGGAGTCCAACATTTTAACCTATGATTTGGTAATTTAATAACTTCATTATTTAAGGTAATGAAATCCTTCTAAATAAACTTTTTTTTATGAGATATATCCAGTTTCTCTGCATATTCTATTTTTATTTAATATATTTTCTTAAAAAAAAAGAAAAAGGTTTGCATATGTGTATAGCTATAAAAGCATAGCATCAGAAATTATTATTTTAAAATTTTCACTTCAACTTTGTTATATCAGTTGGCATTTTTATATGTTTGTGATATTGCATAAATAAATCATTTGTCTTTAAAACTCAGTTTTTTAAAAATGTTGACTTATTTTATAACTTCCAGACTATTATATAATATTCAATTGATATTTTAGGTCACATTTGAAGCCGGATGATGAAAAAGGTAATTTTTTTCAATTCTTTGTAAGAACTTAGTTAAAAGAATGGCTTAATTTTTTTCATGAGAATAGAAGAAAAAATTAAGTACATTGAAACATTTTAGAATGTTCCAGTTTTGGTTAATTTTTTAATTTGTAGTAATAAATATTTTGGATGTGCAACAAAAAATCTTACTGACCAAAGAGAGACAACCTTAAGTTCTTTCTTATTTTGACAGTTTATGCCTGAGATTTACTGTAAAATCTTGAGTATGATATGTTTTTCAAATTTTCGTCTGCAAAAATGAGGATGCGCATTATACTTGTGTGCAAAAAAAAGTTGAATATTTAAACATTGAATAAACGACAAACAATAGATGAGCTGTATTCTAGTGAAAGTGATTAAGATAATATGACAGTATTGTTTGTGTTGAATTAAAAATTTAAGATTTTTTTCTACTGAATTTGACGTTTTTGTTTATTTTTATTACACATTTTATTTATGTTAATAAATATTTGTGCAATTTTTAAATAAAATATTGAAAAGCTATGGGTATGTATTATAGTCAAATTTTTATTTTTTCCGAAAATTTCGTACAAAATCAAGCATGTGTATTATACATGTGTGCGTATTATAGTCAAGATTTTACAGTACATGTAAAATAAATATACAGCAAAACTTTTTAAAACTGAATCTGAATTCATTTCAAATATCTTTCCTATGCATGTTGACTCTTTATAAAATAGAAATGATTGTAAAACGTTATAATTTGTCTTAAGAAAGATGTATTGTATAAGATTTAAAAATTGATTTTCAAAAATATAATTTTGAACTCCTCAGATTTTTTTCATAATCTTCTATTTTAATGATAAGATAAAAGATAATTTCATACCTACATATTTACTTTTAAGATGATAGTAGTTTAGAAAGTAATTTTTAGAAATTCTTGAGATTATACAGGGTCATTGAAAAAGGTTGGACACATTTTGAAAGCTCATAATTCTAAAAGAAATTGAGCAAACGCAATAATATTCTTTTCAAACAACTTGGCAAGTGTCGAAGATTTCTAAATGTAACTGTTACACAACCATGACATGGAACATTGCGCAGAAGCGATGCAAGGTGGAAGAGGTTTTCGTTCTGCTTTCCGTCAGTGCAATGTCGACTGTTCAGGAGAAAGCTCAATGTGTGTTGTGGTTAGCGGAGTACAAATCTGGGGTTACGTCAAGAACATTGTTTACAGCATAAAGGTACGGGACTCAGCATATTCACGGGAGAGAATTGTCGATGCAATTGCCACAGTGACGCCAGACATGCTCCGTAACACCTGTTATGGAGGTCTGGTTAGAGATTGATTATCGACTTGATATGTGTAGACTAACCAGCGGTGCTCATATTGAAACTTATTGAGGTAAATTTCTATTCAATTCTGTACATCACACAATGAAAGAATTGTTTGTATTGTAATTATTTCATTAAATATGATTATATGAAATGTGTCCAACCTTTTCGATGACCCTGTATTATGTTTCTCTACTGAAGAAAGTGTAGTATCTCACACTGCTACTAAAAGTATTGTTATTTGACTAAAAAAGAGAGAGTTTTTTTAAACAATGTATTCTAAATAGGATGTCTTATTCCTTGTAGGGATGTAAGAAATCCATTTGTAATAACTTAGTGATGATGAGAGTGTCAAAAAATTAAATGTAATAAATATTCTTTTCAAAACATCTGTATGCCTTATATGAGCAGTGTTTTCTAAAATGACAGTCTACCTTGTTAAACTATCATGTCAAAGTGATTTCCTAAATTATTTTCATTTGCAACACAACTCTTAATTGCCTTGCAGTAATTTATTTATTATATTATTATAAAGGATAAGATTTGATCTCTTTTCCTTTTTGTCTACTTTTCACAGTAAATCAATCCTCTGTGTCAAAGATTAGGGATCCTTTAACTAAAGCTATCCAATGGAATACATTTTTTAGTAGGAAAGACGAGTAAGGTTTAAGCAGAAAATATTTCTTGATTTTTATGTGTAGTATGAAAATCTTACCTACATAGCTCAGATTTTTTTAAAAAGATTTAACTGATATTTATTGGCAATAGTTAAATAAACTAGATAGTCAAATTAGTTTTTATGTGCTTGAATTTTAACATCCATAAAAGTGGCACAAATTAAAGAAATTTTAGGTATTGTAAACATTACTGCTCACAATTTCATTGGTTTTTAAATTGAGTATTGGACTGCCAGTACTCAGTTAACTTTTGTTTTCTCAGTGAAAAAGAAGGTATTGGCCCCAGTAAGGATAAATTAAGTATTTCAAAATAGCTTGATCACATTGGCAAATAGAAATGAGGAAAAAAAAAATTACAATTCCATTTTTATGATTAG
Organism: Dolomedes plantarius; assembly: GCA_907164885.2. Taxonomy (NCBI): domain Eukaryota; kingdom Metazoa; phylum Arthropoda; class Arachnida; order Araneae; family Dolomedidae; genus Dolomedes; species Dolomedes plantarius. The sequence goes on from OU015502.1 coordinate 34,254,951, forward strand.
TTTTCATTTCTTATTTTTAAAACTCTCTTTTGCATATTGAGTCATGTTATCTTATTTAAGTTGTTATGATGCTTAAAGTACTTAAAAATTTGAAGGTCATTTTTTCTTTGCTGAACTACTATACAGCTGTCTTTTTCAAGTAATAACAACAACAAAATAGCTTACAAATGTATATTAGTTAAAAATCTGATAATTTCAATTGATTTATATTAAGCTATTTCCAATTCATTATAAAGTTTAGAAATTTTCAGTTAATATTTTTCGTTAGTGATTATTTCAGCTTGTCAATTTTTTTATTATCATTTAATCCATGTACTGCAAATTAATATAAGTCACTTAACAGACAATAATATGCCCTGATTCATCAATATCTTACTTTACATTCTGTAAATGGTTCTGTATTTGATAATTGACTTGTGGACAAAAATTCATTTGTGGCTTTCTTATCTATTATTTTTTTTTTTTGTTTTTTTTTGTGGAAGCAACCAACTGCTGCTGTCTAAGGAATATTTGTAAACTCATTTGTAATTTTTGTAATTTATTTATTATTGTGTTGTTAGGCCTGTCAATTGAATTTCCAAATCCGAAAATTTTTTCCTTTTGTTATTAATAGCATTTTTAAGGTTATTGATTTACCATTTTTTTTAGAACAGTGTGTGTCAGAAAATTTTTCATTGCTAAAGAAGCTTTTTTTATTTTAAAGTGTTTTGGATACAGATTGTCATTCCTATGAATCTGAAATTTTTACATAAAAAAATAGCTCATACAGTGGTACCTCGGAACTCGTAATTAATTGGTCCAGAAGGCATGACAAGTACCGAACAAGTTTTTCCTATAAGCAGTAATGTAAATCGAATTAATTTGTTCCTGAAAACCAGAAATTTCACCTTTTACTGCTCAATTAATAAATTGATGGGGTTGATTTTCAATACAGTATCTTCAAACTAGACAGACATAATTTAAAACAATAATTAGATAAAATAAAATTTATCTTCACTCAACCTGTACTGAAAGTAGTTGAATTCCTCATGCAGGGGTACTCAAACTGTGGCCTGAGACACTTGCACTCATTATCAGGCAGGTGCTTATGTAAACATAAATTTTGGAAATGAGCACCTTAAAAACTTAAAACTGTACAAAAATGTGCCACTTCCTGCTCACATTGTTGTCTGATCAACGTATCTTTGTGAATCATCCAATTCCATATTGAAATATGCGAAGGATGTATATAGAAATCGGCTTACTGATTCTTACCCTGATGATATATCAAGAGTAACATGTAGCAAGTATAAACCTGATTTGTTTAAAATAGTCAAAAATTCATCTCCACATCAAAAATCACACTCATATTTAAATAAATGTTTGAACACATTTAGGTTTTGAGTAATATTTTTTTACAATTTATTATGAATAGGAGTATGTAAATTTTGCATAAAAAATATGGAAATTTTGCCCCCCAAAAATTAAAAAAATTACAATACATAAAATTTTGCATTTATTCGCAATATATATATATATATATATATATACGAGGTACGATCCAAAAGTTCGGGGAATGTGGTAATCTATGACAACAAAAGCACGTATTTGAAGTGACAGCGTATGGAATTGATTCTACCAAACAACCCTTACGTGTTCAGGTTGGTTTCACCCATGTCAAGTGATTAAACCACGTGCGTTGCTGTTTTCTTCCGGAGATAGATACCTTTGTTCTGAGACGTAATAAAATTGGTTTTTAAAGAACAGCGCTGCAACATTAAATTTTGTCAGCGTTTAGATGAAACACCTAAGGTGACTTTAAAAATGCTACGAAAGGTGTACGGTGATGAAACAGGTGATGTAACGTGGTGTTATTTATTTGATATCCAATCAAAACGTGCTTCTTCAACATGGAAATCACCCTCCTCACCGAGATCGAAGAAATTCCGTCAGGATCGGAGCAAAGGGAAAGTCATGATAGAGGTATTTTTTGATTCTTAAGGAATTGTCATTCAAAATTTATTTCTGAAGGCAGAACAGTAAACAAAGAGCCTTATGTAGACAATTTACGTCGTTTCAGAGAGTTCATTCGTCGTAAACTGCCGCAGATCTGGCTAAGTGGGGACTGGTACATTCTGCATGACAGCGCACCTGCACATTGGTCCCAACTGGTCACACACTTTCTTGCCAAAACTCGCATGAATGTGCTTCCACACCCTGCCTATTCACTGGATTTAGCCCCGTGTGATTTTATTTGTTTCCATCAATGAAAAACCTTTTGAAGGGACACTGTTTTATGTCAGCAGATGAGGTGAGAGCAGCATCGCAGGAGGCCTTATGGGAGGTTTCAAAAAATGGCTTCCAGCAGTGCTTCCAGAAGGTTTTCGAGCGCTAGCAAAAGTGTATCGTCGCCCAAAGTGATTACTTTGAATGTGGTTGTGCATCGGCAACATAAACTTTTTCATCTTAGGACTTTTATGCCAATTCCCCGAACTTTTGGATCGTACTATATACATATATATATATATATAATATAAATTCAAAAATTTTGTATTTATTTAAAAAAATCATAAATTTTCTTGGCTAGGTAAATATCAAAATTCTTAGTTAAAAGCTAATATTGTAGTAGTCTCCACATTCTCTTCCTTAAGTCTTTAGCAATAAGTAATGAGCAAATTTCAAGAGTGAGATCTCTCAGTTAAAGACTGCGGATGATCTTAGATAAGCAATTATGCTAATAAATTATTACTATTATTACTTAATTTCACTTAAAAAGCCATTTATCACTGAGTTTTTGCCAAAAAGTAGTAAACAAATAATTTTCACATTTATTCGTATCTATTTCGTAAATACGAAAATTAAGTATCCCTAATTATGAAGTATAGTGTACTATGTTGTCGCCTGTGTAATGTAGCAAACATATGCATGTGGGCAGAGAGAAAAAAGGTTGAGTATGGCTGGCCAGGCCAGTCTGGCCTAATGGGATAGTGGCGAAGTAGAAGAGGAGAGATGTTATTACTTGGAAGGGGAGTCTCCTTCGAATAAAACATTAGGTGCTTGCACAGGGATTCTTTCTCTTTTCTGTCTCTAAACACCCTCCCCTGATCCCTGTCGTAGAATCAGATTTAGGGGGTTTCACTACAAACCTATCGAGAGAAACCTGCCACTGCCTATGTTTTGAAATGTTTCTGAAGTCACACTTTGCTTGATCATTAAACAAGTCAACATTTCGGTTTGCTAGAGCTTTGTCAGGGTGATACTTTAAAAAAAAATTTTGTAATTCAACCTATTTTGGTCTTTCTTTTTGTCCAGAGAGACAGGATGCAGGGGTGCCATCTTGTTTTATACATGTTTTAGCATGTGTGACGAGTACCGAGCAAACATTGAGTACCAAAGCAATTTTTTAGAGTTGAAATGTGATAAGTACTGAAGCAGATGAGTACTGAAGTATGACTGTATTTTATTAAGTTTTCTCATTCCATTCAAGATTAGATTATGCTTTAATTTTGATTTTTAAAAAAATTCTCATTTATTTTGGAGTAAACTGAGCATAGATAAAAGATTACCTGTTTAGTAAAATATGTCTAGTACAAGACTATCGGTTTGTTTTGTCCTTATCTACTTCTTTATTGTTTTCTCTGATCTACAGGTAGAAAATGTTATGGATTTTTTTTTTCCCCCAAAATATTCACGTCTTTTTAAAACAGATACAAATGTTTTCTATTTAGTTGTACCTGATTTTTTATTTTTTTTTAATCGTAGATGAGTTTACTTCTGAATTGAAGAAAGCTGATATACATGCAGATTTCCAAGAAAAAAATTTAAAGGGTGTATATGAAGATGACTTTTCCTGTGCTTTTCATGTGTTAATAACTAGTGAAAACTTTATGAGCCTTTTGAACACAATGTCTGAAGAATTAGTGAGTATATATACCATAATTATATTAGTAATATAAGACTTACTTTTGTCTCATATTTATTGAATAAGATCATAAATACATTTTTAATTATTACAATAGCATGTATCACCCAGGTAAAAGTACTTTATTTTTGACAGGAAATTTATGGGCTAAAGTGTAGGTTTTCTGTTTTTTATCCAAATTCTCACATATCATGACTTCCTGATTAATAAATAAAATTTTTAATGCTTTGTATATCAGACAAAGGAAATTCAGTGTTCTTTATAATGAAAGGACATTCTATTCTGAAGAGCAAAGAAGTTCTACAGTTTCTCTTATTCTACTGAATAATTTCTGTCTGTGCAATAATCTCATTATAATTCCTTAAAAAGTCGTTTATTTTTCTTCCCTATCTCTCTTCTTTATTTAACCAAAACAAAAAAAAAAATGCTTAAAGGTTTAGGAAAATTTTCATATTAAACATATTCTAGTGATCTGCTTCAGAGTGTGTCTGTTTTTTGTAGCTTCCCTACATTTATAATGGAGCATATGCACAATATTTGAGTTAATTTGTCATTAAAAAGAGAAAATCCTCTTCAGAAAGTACCTGAAATTACAATTCCCTATAAAGAATAATCAATGGAGATTCTTTCTCCATAAAAATTCAGCATAAAAATTTGTAATATATGCATAGATTTCATACATATTTATTTCATATCTCTGAAATTTTTCATACTTCAGTTTGTTAACACTAAATGATTGTAATTTTGTAATGTTTGCATTTTGTTGCTTATTCTGATAATTATTTTAAGATTTCCTTATACTATATTGAAAACTTTATTCTTTCTTTCTTTTTTTGTAAGATTAAAAAACTGTTTTATAACATTTTCTATATCACTGAAAGTCATTGCAAATTCTTTGGTTAGGAAAATTCTCTGTCATTATTGTTATGATTACTTGAACAATCTACTATTTGCAATTTTTTTCCCCATTGAGTTCTGGAGTAAAATCCTATTTAAAGATATTTCATTTTGTTTTGTTGTTGTTTCTAATGCCCCTTGGCAGGAAGTTCCAGACCAGGTCCATATAGGCTTCGGGCTGAAGTGTGTGGCTCCAGTTTAGATAGCACCACAAGGGTTGGAGTCCATCTTAGCTAGTTGTAACCTCAATTTTGACCTAGCACCCCCCAGGAGTGACATCTGAGGGGGGGAGAATCGTACCCTCTCCCACCCTCTCTTACCTCATAGAAGGACTTTCCGATCTTGATTTAACGTGCCCATATCCAGCTTAGACACGTAGGTATTTAATGGCATGCGTCAGGATTCAATACAAGTGATATACATCCAGGAATAAAAATTAAATGTAGGTGTATAGTGCAGAGTAAAAACGTAACACAATGTAGAGCTCATTAAGTAAACTTTTATTTAAGAAATAAATGTCAGCAAAAATATAAATACTATATACATGTTATTTAACAAACTGCTGACAAAAATACAGCATAAAAACATAAGTCCCGTCTGGACTTATTATGATGAATAACTGCCTAACATAGCCAAAAAAAACTCTCTCATAGACAAGAGCACCAACTGATGGACACCTATGGGCTGACTGCCTTGCATATTTTATCAGCTGCTAATATAACTTGTTTCACCATCCAATATTTGCATATTTCCTCAGCAATCAACGATGCTAAATTATTCTACTAGTCACTCTGTAATGCTGTCATTATGGAGGCGAGGCGGCAAAATCACTCATCTTGCGTTATCCCACTAGCGATCGTATTTATCCAGGAAGTGAATGAACACAACATTAATCTAACCACGTTGATTAGGTATACATTTTTTTTGATGGATGGGAAAAACCTTGACACATACGTCTATCAATGAGCACCCTCAGCACCAAAAGCCAGCGTACTACCACAAGGCCACCACAAGCCCTCATTTTCTTTACAGTGGTAGACTAAATTTTTCTGTTTTACTACTGTTTTGGAAAACAAAAACTAAAAGTTTAGATATATTGCATAAATATAAGGTTTACCCAAATGAAACCTAGTTCCAAATGAATGAGTCCTTTTGCCTTAGCGGCAGTGGTTAAATACTTAGAGCCTTGTGTTTGTGTCAGTAGATGACATTGCATTACAAAGCAATGCTGTTATTGTCAGAAAGTGTCAGTGTGGTGTTTGAATGTGTTTAAGCAAGATTACTACATCAGGTCATGATATGAATTTGTCCAAATAGGGTCAGGGAACAATTATTCATTTTTGACATTAGAAAGTGTCAATGAAGGTGAAGTTTATCGTTGCATGAACGATGTGTATAGGCATAAGTGTCTATCACAATGTATAGTATTCAGATGGTTTAGGGAATTTTGTAAAGGATGTGTGAGCATGGAACATGCCGAAATCTTCTCAAGCTCACTTGTCCATCACCATGGGATAGATTGTTGCTGTGAACAATTTGCTGCGCTACTTCAGCTGGGAGGTCCTGGACCATCCCTTCCCCTTCCTATAGCCTTAGCCTGTTGTCCTGTGACTATTATATCTTTGGCCCACTGAAAAAGGATCTCAGAGGCTGATGATATACTAATGATGCAGAGGTTTTGGACACTCTGCAGACTGCTTCTGCACTCTGCAAGACTGCTTCTGCAGACAGCAAAGGAAACGGTATCCAAAATCTTATAAGCACTGGGACACTTGCTTGAACGACAAGGCTACTCTGTGTAGCAGATATGTAGCTCCTGTATCACTGTTAGTTCTTGCATGTTCCAACCAAAAGACCATTACAGAAAAAAACAAAAGTCTGTCTTTCATTTGAGCCACCCTTATATAATAATAAAATAAACTATAATTAATATAATATTAAGTGGTTATTATAAATTGCTGTGAAACATTTCACAGTTTTTGTCTTAGTTTTATTTGTGTTAGGTACTGCTGTAAGAAAACATTGTGATGTGATGGAATAATTTTCTTTAGGGATACATTCTTGATTTTAAATGGGTTAATTATATCAAAGAAAAACTGAAATTGTCTCAAGAAGTAAAATGGATAGAATTGTTCAAGGTATTTTGAATGAATACTTCTTTAGTAGCTAAATATTTCCTGTTGTCATTTTAAATGAAAGTTTAAGAATTTAAATTTTATTCTTGTTTTACAGTAGTTATTATTTGTAAAAGTTTTTAGTAAATGTTATTACTATTTTTAAATTGTGTTAAGAGTTCTTAATTTGGAAATGTTATACCTATTATTTAAAACAGAAAACCGAGTTTTATTTATAGTACACAATGAAAATAGTGCTAGTTAAGATAAATACTACTATTTACAGTAAAGTCTGCAGAATTTGTTTACTCGATATTGGTATATCAAATATGAATAAGAAGCATTAATTATACTTAGTACTATCTGTATTGACAAAGATGCTATATAGTATTACATTAATTTAATATTTTCAAAATGGTCACATTATATTATGATTTTAAATATGAATAAAATTTAAAGTTAGCTACTTATATAGACTACTTATTTAAAATTTAGCTACTTATTTAAAATAAAGTTAGCTACTTATATAAATTTAAAATAAAAATTCAATGTGGTATTATTTATTTCAAAATTTCCCATTTGCTTTGATGTACGGTCCACTTTCGATGAGTTTTGCACCACATTAACTGAGCAGTGTGGTTGGACTTTGTGATAAAAGGCTTAAGGGCAGCAGCACGACGTTGAAAACCAAGCAGATGTGCTTCTTTACAGATGGTATTCACTGAAACAACACTCCCAGATGCTTGTCGTATTTGTCCTCGTACTATTTTAATTTTATTTATAATTTGAATTTATATAGCAAAAATATCCTAAAACAAATTTTCTAAAGATTTTATGGCTATTTTCTATGTTCAGTTAAGATGTACCCATAATTTATTTTTTCTGTTTTGTCCATCTATTTTTGTTTATTAATTTATTTTCAATATTTTACTTTATAGGTATTCAAAGTAAATTTTGAAGAACTGAAAGAACTGAAAGAACATATGATGTCATATTGCAAATTTGACTGTAATGGGGAAGTTATTTTCAACATTGAAGAAGTTTTAGATGGATTTTTAAACTTTGTTTGGCAGAAAAGGTGCTTAATATTTTCATTTTTCTAAGAATTCAAGCTAATGAATTGGATGTTAAATTAGTTTATATGACTATTGTAAACAATTACTCTTCTTGTAGGCAAATCTCATCCCATGAAGCAGCACAAGATGATAATGAGCCACAGGATTCTAAAGATTATTTTACATCTGTCTCAAATTTAATACCAAAGTCTCTGTTGTGGGATAATGTAGAAGATATTTTGTTTCAATATTGGTATGTAAACTACTATCTGTTCCACATCAGGTTGAAAACTTTTGTTGAGTGGAATATTACAGTGATTAGCTAATAAATGCATTATCCTAGTGAACAATTATTTTTCACTCTCCAGATTGCTGGTAATTTGTGTAAGATGCTTGCTATACTTCCTCGTATTGATCATTTTGAAACTTTCTCAAAAATTTGGGGGCTTGCTATTGACACATCAAAATAGAATATCTTTAAATGCTAACAAATGACAGCATAGATCCACTTTATTGCAACAGTTATAAGACATTTGTTATTTTACTGCTAAGTGGATTTTTTTTAATTGTATGCAAAGTATTTTGCAGAGAAAATTTATTTACTGGTATTTTTATTTTATTCATTCTTATAATCTCTAGCCATAATCTTTTTTATAATTTTCTATTAAAAATAATGAACATAACTTCCTTATTTTGTAAAGAATGAAAACTTTATATTTTAGATTGGTAGAAATGTTTAAAGAGATGAACTTATGTAAATACTTCATTAAAGTATATAAAATATTAAAATAGAAACGTGCACAAAAAGAATACTCAAACTTGTACACATTTGTATAGATGCATTTTTCTGACTCCACTCACACATTTGTATAGATGCAATTTTCTTTTCTTAATGATACATGCATTTTCTTATATTTTTAATTAGCATTTTTTTTCTCCCCCAGGGATTTACTAGAAAAACGATCCAGCTTACTCAAAACAAAGTTTAATTTGATTGCTGAAAATAATGAATTTGAAAGTTGCCTTCAGAATTATCATAAGTTTGGCACCTGGTGTGTATAATATAACATGTAGTATACTGTATAAACATTTGAAAATTTTGAACTGTGAATAAAATTTAGAATATACTCTGTTTAATGTATTTAAAATATTTAGTTTTATATACACATTGTATTTAATTTCTCAGTGATCAAAATGATTACTTGCACTAGAAATTCCAGGTTTATATACCAAAAAAAAAAGCTTTTTGTAATTGGAATTTCTTTGCACATGAATATACTAGCAAAGAAATCAGAGCTGAAACACATAGAATAATAAACAATATATATCATGTTAATTTTCATGTTGTGTTTTCATTATATTAAAGCTTCATTAATTCTACTCTGTGGACATATTTTTATAGCAATATACTATCAGAACATGTAAACAAACATTTAATATGGCTAATACAGTCGATTCCAATTAATCAGACCACAACGGGATACAACATGTAAACAAACATTTAATATGGCTAATACAATTGATTCCAGTTAATCAGACCACATAGGGATGTGACATGTAAACAAACATTTAATATGGCTAATACAATCGATTCCAGTTAATCAGACCACATCAGGACGCTATCATTTTGGTCCTAATAACCGGCTGGTCTGATTAAACGAACATGCCTTATGTTACAAGACTTGATTCAATCTGTATTTATCAATAAAGCCAGTATTTAAGGTGGTAGATCAGTAGACCTCACAGATCGTAAGATCCAGTTTTGATGAATGGTGGCATACTTCTCCTAATGACAAGTTCCCTAACGAATTTTTATAATACTGTTTTCGGAATATGAAAGTAGATATTGAAAATAAATATGTGGCCTTACCAAATTTAAAAGAAAATTCAAAATATTTTTAAAATTAAGTTTTCAAAATTCCAAAATGAGAGACCACTAAGTAAAAAGCTTTGTAACAAAATAACTAATAATAATTTTAAAATTTGGAAAACTATTCACAAATCATGAAACTTACCATTTTTTTAGTTAATACTTAATTAGTATTCTAAATATGAATTTTGTGTCTCCAATTCTAAAACGCTAGTTTTAGAATAGGAACGCCTCAAATTTCTTCCCTTAAGGTCAGTGAAGGAAGTTGGCTATCTTCCCTCTTGGTATCCAGTCGGGCAAGTCAAGTCTCCAGATGTATAGCTGAAAAAGAGGAGGTTATTTTCTGGTATTGTTGGGGGTAAGGAGACAGCATTCATCAGTGTACCCCTTGACTACCTTGTTTGGTAAAACTGACACCTTATTTAACAATGTCATATCATTTTTAAACATAAAAAAATAAAATGTATTTAAAAAAAATTAAAGCATTTTTTATAGATAAATGATTCAAAATGACATAAATTTATTTCAAACTATCCGCGACCTCTCTAATTTTTTTTTCAAGTCCTCCTAGTGGGTTGCGAACCGCTGCTCCAGACTACGGTGTTAATGACATATACCACGCGTAAAAAATTGCAAAATTTATATTATCTTGAACTAAAAAAAAAAAAATCGTTCTTTAACATAATTGAAATGCATCGTTCCGTACCATTTAAATTAATAAGATTTCACTTAATATTAACTTCAATAATACAAACGTTCTGTACGAGATCCGATCAACTTTCGTAACTTGAAATGTAAACAAGTTACACGCGACAGCTAAAAATAGATTTGTTGCCTCAGCACCTACACGAAGGGGACGGCTCTGCTTGTTCTAGTATTCTGTAGTAGTGAGCTCAAGATGCTCCTCTATGATTGGGTAGTGGAGAAATGACGTCACAGATTGCACGTGCGCGCGCATTATTCTAAGCGTGTCTCAAGTTTGCTCGCGTTTCCTTGGCAACTTGTTTGAAAGTTTTGCGCTTACGCTAAAGATGACTTAGGAAAAATTTAAAGGGAATTAGTTTAACTCGTTCTTTTTAAAAATTATTTCTCATTAAAAAAAATATGATCATATTAATATAATATAAGGAAGGAAAACGTTTTAAAGGTAATCTTCGGTATGTATACTAAATTAATACAAATTTGAAATCGCTCAGTTTCTTTTTACCTTTAATAATGTCTGCTCTAGAGGCCGTAAAAGGAAATAGTGTTGAACTTTCAAGTTTAGTTTCTTTACGAAGTTTTTTTACATTTTTAATTGTTGAAATAAATTCATTCATTTAAATATAGATAAAAATATTATCTCACGAGACTTTAATACTTTCCTTTCAAGTTTATTTTGTTTAAAAAAAAAACCACTATTTCACTCAATAACACGAATCGTTTATTGGTTACATTAACTTTGTTTTGTTTAACAGTGTTTTCAGGGATCACAATTTTGTGCAACCTGTCAACTAACTTATCTTTAGTGTGAAGCTGAAAACTGCACAATACCCTCTTATTTACAGAATTACTCAAAAATATTCAAAGAAAACCTATTGCTAAGAATATTAAAATTAAGGCAGTAGAAATTCTGAATTAAAATTAACGAATCTACTTGCTTCTATTTCATCACTGGACAAGCAAGAGGGAAAGGGAATCTCTTGACTCCCCTAAATTTATTTTGCTAAAACTTTTTTGCATTTTACCATAGAAGCTCATGATTAAGACCAATTTTAAGAACTCACTTACTTTGAACTAACTTTTGTTTTTTAGGTGTAACACATAGTTATCATTAGAAGCATTTGGCACCAATTTTTACTGACATAGCTCTCCTGAAAAATCCATGGTTCTGAAGAAGATTAATGCCTATCACTGTGTATCGTATCTCTTAATTTATTCCTAGACATTTAATTATTCTGGTACAGCTTTGTCAGACACACCTCCCTGCCAAGTTTGGCGATTTTGTGTTTGACGTAGTAACCATGCGATTTTGGCGAGATTCATTAAAAACATCAATTGGCTTTCATTGAACTTTGGTTAAACTATTGCAATTTGAATGATGGTATAAATATAGTCTATAATAATCCTAATGCGATTCACGAAAGCATTTTTAGTATTGTTAATAAAAGTTCTGAAGGATATTAAACGTCTCTAGATATATAATTATTGTCCACACTTATTCGACATTAGAGAAGCCATATTATAACCCACCAAAGTATCTATCTTGTCTGACTTAGAAACTTGCCAAAATATGCACCTTCACAGTATGCCTAGCAACCATAAAACTAGGTTTTGGCCTCATCACAGATTCTTTAGTATACCATAGCTGACATGTTCAGTGATGGCAAAAAAGTTCTAAGAGGAGAATTTATCTATAATTATAATGGTGACTAATAATTCCTTGTCAATCTATTCTTGCTTTAATCAGCTCTTCAATGAGGATTTGTATTTCATTCAGTTTTAACAAGAAACTTTTTTGTGTGTTTTACATCTGAGTTACCTTCTTGAAAAATGTTAAAAAGAATAAAAAAAGTTATGGAAATAAATTTAAATTCATTTTCCCGTATTTTATATTTACCTTATGCTATTAGAATCAAGTCTTATATCAGAACCTTAGTTCCATTTACACTTTTGTGCAGAATTACTTCACTTCATAAATGTTTTTCTCATATTTTTAGATTCTAGATTGCTGATTTTCTAATAGCATTGATCGAATTTCTAAAAAGGGCCCGATGTAGCCTAGTGGTAGCATTTTAGGCTTGGGACTGGGGATGCTCAGTTTAAATCTTGATGAACACCATTAAATATCTTCATGTCTAGGCCAGATATGGACACATCAAGTTTGTAGATCATAAAGTCCTTCTATGAGGTCAAAGAGGGTGGGAGAAGGTATGAGTCCCCTAGATGTTGCCCTTGGGGATGCTCGGTCAAAATTGAGGTGGCACTAGGGGGTTTCAGTTATATGGTGTCCCCATGGAAAGCAACTAATGATTCTCATGGTTGAAGAGCAAATGTCTTCATTGACAAGTTCCCCGCATTGACAACAACTATTTTTTAAAATGCAATGTTATATTCCCTTTTATGTTAGTTCAATATAGAGGTACTTAACATTTACTTTTTTTTTTAGTTAATGATGGTTGGGTAAATGGATGATCAGTGTTGTAAATGTTGTTTACTTCAAGAAAGTAAGAGAAGAGGAAGGAATCTGGTACCAATTGTTTTAGCTTGCACAAAAGATCTGAAATGACTAATAGGTAACTTTTTATTTATGTTTCAAAATTGTGTATTGTGAACTATTGTTATGAATTGTTTATTCAGTGAATCAAAAATAAACAGATACAACCATGATTTTGGGATAAAGTCAATAAAAAACTGTAAAAATCTCAGTTTACAGAGCATTAAATAGGGTAAATATGACAAATTATGCCAATGAAATATGTGAAAACTGTATATTAAACTCAGACTCGAAATGTAAAACTGTATCTAGAGAAATATGTTTGTTATATATTATCACAAGTACTTTTAAAATTCTCTTAAAATGGTAATTTAATTTATTTGTTGTGTATAGGTTGGTTGGTTGAGAGCTCTAGAGTCATCTTTTGCAATTTGAAGGCTAATTACTTTGTGTTTAAAAAAATCAATGAAATTTCCTTGTTATTCATTCACCCAAAATATATTTTAGTTTTGAGATAGTAAAGCATATTTCTCAAGAAATTTATATTTATACATATTTAGAATTAAAGAAGAGGTGGACAAAGGGATAAAAATAAAGGAATTTTTAATGTTGCATTTTTAGTGTTCATAGAAAATTATCTATAATTTTTTGAGTGACATATTGACACTGACTAAAAAAAAAAAAAAAAAACTCTTGAATATATAACTGCAATTATAGATGTTGGTTTCACCTATCCTTATAGTCTGTGCATCATAGTTCCTGAATTCCTTGAAAACTATGCAACTCTATATGCAGAATTATTCTGTACTTTTACTTCTGAAAGAATTTGTTTCCTTCACAATAGGAAGAATTGAATATCTAGCAAACTTTGTGCATATATTCTCTCTCTCTCTCTCTCTCTCTCTCTATCTCCATCTATCTACCTATCTATCTATCTATCTTTCTATATACAGTGAAACCTCCCTTAACGGACACTCCTGAATAGCGGACACCTCTAATTAACAGACATTTTAACGAGTCCCAGTCCTTTTATATAGGACAATCCATGTTATTCCCTCTGAATAGCGGACAGATATTTTTGAAAAACTTTCAAATATTTTGGCAAATATTTCAAAATTAGAAATTTTTAACGCATCAAATGGATAGACGGAATAATTCCGGACACATCACAACATATTTTTTAAGCAGATTTGAGGTGAAGAAAAATTTGTAAATTCAAATGAAGTAACAGATTGGATTGGAAAGCTTAAATCTTTATGCAAAGGATAGGATGACAGAGACATTTTCAATGCCGATGATTCTGGCCTCTTTTGCCGCGTCCTTCCGGACAAGACCTTATGTTTTAAGGGTGAAAAATGTAGTGGCGGGAAAATTTCAAAAGAGCGGCTCACTCTTTTGCTGCGTTGCAACATGCTGGGAGACTTCAAAAGTCCAATTGTTACTGGAAAAGCTAAGAAACCTAGATGTTTCAAGAACATTAATGTGCGAAAATTTAATGTTTCGTGGAAGTCAAATAAGAAAGCGTGGATAACCACTGAGATAATGAGCGATTAGTTGGTGGAGTTAGACAACAAAATAAAAAATAAAAAGAGAAAAATCAATCTGTTCATGGACAATGCTACTTCCCATCCTGATGATTTAAAGCTAAAAGTGTTAATTTAATTTTCTCGACTCCTAACACCACTTTGATGCTACAGTCACTTGATCAGGGAATTATCCTCAGCTTTAAAGTACGATACAGAAAGTTGCTTCTGAGACATGTGCTTTCACGGATTATCTCCTGCAAATCCAGCGAAGAGTTGGCAAAATTGGTATCTGTTTTGGATGCAATTTCCTGGACTACGTCAGCCCTTAAAAAGGTGGAACCCGGGTGCATTCTAAAAATGTTTTAAGAAGATGGGATTTTTGAGTACAAGCGAAGTGGCAACTGACAGTGCTACCGAAAAAAGAAAAAAAGAACTTGTGGATCTAATAGCCAATTTGGATTCAAATGTCAGCGTTGAAGAGGAAGTCAAGATCGACGATTTATCCATTGAGGAAAAAAACCTGCGTGTTTCCAATTTCATTCATCGGGCCACCACTGATGCACTGACCCTTTCTGAGGATGATGATGAGGAATCGCCAATGGAAGACTGCAAAATCAAAGATTATTTGGAAGCACTGAAATACAGCGAACAACTAAAACAGTCCTTTCTGAACAATGAAGATTCGGAGGGACTAGCAAAGCTAAATCCTATGAAGATTCATCTTGAAAAACAGGTTTGTTGTGTAAAAAAGAGAAATCACACTTTGTTAACAGATTTTTTAGCAGTAATTAAAATAATTTAGCTACTATACATTGTATTTTGGGATTTAATGCACGATAAAAGGATTAACACACAATTAAAAGGTAATGTAGTAAATAGTTATTCTTTTCTTGCCTAATTAATTTTTCTTTTTTAATTAAAATTGCAGCCGTAATTTTCATTTAAATGTCAAACAGAACAGCAAAAACTTTTTTATAAAAAGGTTGTCCTCCCCAATAGCGGACACCTCCTAATAACGGGCAAAACTTTTGGTCCCGTGACTGTCCGCTTTTCGGAGGTACCACTATAATATATATATATATATATATATATATATATATATAATTACTGTTCAGGAAACGTATATAGGAGGAAAACTAATACAACCTGAAACAAAATTCTCTTAATATTAGTTTTATTTATGTTATTATTTTTATAACAGATATTTCAGAAACATAAGGACTTTTGGATTTCCTTTGTAGTAGCTACTGAGGCTGAATGAATTAATATAAATAAATGTAATTCATGTTGACACATTTGGCTTAGTGTCCTATTATTCAATTTTTATATTATCTAATTGGATAAACAGACACACTTATTTTTGCCTGGAGTTAATTTATTCAAAATAGTAAAATAATTTTTTCTTATTTGTGTACTTACACTAATGGCAGCTGGTGCATGTAAAATCTGTCATGGCTGCAATGTCCTCAAGGTTCTCACATTTACCTCTGGAGGTGCTAGGTCAAGTGCACTGGTCTTGTCAACTTGACATGGTTCAAAATTATGGCATCGGACCCTCAGCCAAGTTGGACTCCAATCCTTGTGGTGCTGAGTTAAAATCGGAGCTGCATCTTCGAGCCCAATAGCCTATAATAGCCTTGATCTGATGCTGCTGTCGGTCAAGGGGCATAAGCCACAACAACAACATATGTGGTAGATTTACATTTTTTTTCCAGGCGGCTGTATATTTATTACTGAAACATTTACCTAACCATCATTGTATTTTTTTTAAGAATTAATATGCTTTTATACCACTTTTAATGAGTATTAAATTTTATTTATAGAACATATAATTCCTTATGGAAGTCTACGCAAAATGATTTGGTTAGTCTTCTTCAAGATGAAGCTCTTGATGAACCCTCCACTTTTGAGCAGGTAAGTTTTTTTCCATTATATAATAATAAGTGAAGGATAAATTAAGAGATAAGTAATGATAAATTAAAAATTTCTTCTAAAACTACTTTTTCTTGTATGAAACATGTTTAAACAATCAATGTAATAATAAATAAATTTTAAATTATCACGTCTTTCAGAATGTACTATTGCTGCACAACGTATTTCATGTTAAAAGTCACATTAAAATGTTTGTGTATAATTTTATGTTGGTCTGTTACTTATGAAAGATAAAATATTTTTTGCATTCTAGAAAAGGTTAAAATTTCCATTATTAAATTTCTGTATCCAAACAGTCTTGCAAGACTGTACTTACATTGCCACTATGCACCTCTACCTATTTGTGTGAGACTAGGTTTTTAAAATGGGTTGCTATAAAAACCAAAGACTTAATGCTTTAACCAAAGACTTTATGGGTTGCTATAAAATCAAGACTAAATGCTGAAGATTACACAAGAGTAGCACTTTCAAATATGTCACAAAATATTGAACAAATATTATCTGAGGTCCAGGCTCACACTTTCTCATTAATTTTTTCTCTATTTTAGTTTTGATAAATTAAATGAGGTTTATAAGTTTCAATATTTTAATAGAAAGCTCTTAATTTTGAAATCCTGCTCTTTTTTAATTTTAATTTTTGTTAATTTTTATTTAAATGAAATACAAATTTATATTGATTTTTAAATATGAATTTTAATCACACAAGATTTAGAAAAAATTAATGTAGATGACCAAGACATTTTATTGTTATTTTGCTGAGTGTTACGACGAAATTTATATTGGGGGGGTTATTTAAACTTTAATATTATAATTAACTAATTAATGTTAGGATAGGTCTTTACAATCTTTAAAATCAATTTACATTTAATTTACAAGTAATACTACGTTTCAGTTAAATTTAAGTACAATATATGCCATTAGCCATTAGTGGTTAGTACATTTTAAGTTAGATGGTAAAGTTGCGTTGTTTTTTTTTAATGCAATAACCCATAATAATTAATGTTATAATTAACACTGGTTCGATACTACTGTTGCTTCACTGTGGTGATTAATGAGCCAAAAAGAAAAGGAGAAATTTAATCTAATAAATTTACTTATCTAACTTTGGAGAACACCTAGAAAAAAAATTACTTCACCTAAAAAAAAAAGCTTCAAATCTGCTGAAATGAAAAATAAAAAAAACCCTTAAAGCTAAAAATAAGAAAATTAATTCAAAGGCAAAGACCGACATGACAAAGATATACTTTAACATAACAAATTTATTCATTCCGATTTCCTTCACAATATTACACAAATACCTTAACAAATATGGTTTAAACACTTGAGGATTCCATATCTCCTCCCAATAAACTTATAATAATCACAAAATTCTTGCTTGCCTACAGTACAATTTACTATCAGTTTAACAGTTATTATCATAGTGGCTGGTGAGAAAAAAAACCGTCTAAATGAAAAAGTGATGGGAAAAAAATCAAAAGAAAAACTAAAGAAAAATTCAGTAAACAAAAAAAAGGAAATTAAAATCATATTACCCAATTAAAATGCTGCAGCACAAAAAAAAAACTATTATTTTACGAAGTCATGAGGGGAGCCTTAACGCCATTTTCTAAAGCGTGCATGACGCCAAGACATGAACATCGTCAGACCTTTCCGTTCAGCCATCATCTCTCCATCATGGCACTGAGGTCAGCTCCCAGCCTCTTGGCTCGCCTCTCCCCTCTGTCTCTTCGCACCCTCCACCCCCAAGTTGACGCTCCGTTTTTTTCACTTTGTATTCTGCGGGAAGTAAGAAGGTCCAATCCGCTCCGTCAATCTCGGACGAGGAAAACGTTGAAATTCTGCAATGGCCAAAGAAATCCTTTTTTTCGACTCATCGTTGATATTCTTTCATCTTCTTATTTCACATAATAATTGTTGGTTACTTATTTCCTCCTTGAAAACTTACAGGGAATCCTATGAATCACTGTATTCAACTGCGAAGGGAGCGCTCTCAACATTCCAGGTGTCTCGAACGGGGAGGGAGTCTGTGACCAGTCGCCACCGGATGTCTCGGTTTACAATCAACTGACAAAGAGGGGGTTCTCAAAACGAAGGATTTAACTTCAAAAGAAAAAGACACACTATAATTTTGCATTCATTCATTAAATAAAAAAACCCCAAAAATTCACCAGCGAACCATACCAGCCACTCACAAGGTTTATAAATAAGGCTTATTAATTTATCAATATTTTTAACAATAAGGTGCAACATGTGATGATCTATTTCAACTTAATTCTTCTCAATGTCAAAACATTTAGAGAAATTTGCGCACACTTCTCCAAATGCGATGACATTAATCAAATCAATTAATATTTGATCACCACAAGTTTAACCCTCACATATATTTAGCAGAGGCTTAATAAATTGATTAAAACAAAGCACAACCGTTACAAAAATTTACTTACTTACTTACTTACTTTATTATCTCAATCCCCGATATTAATATTAACGTTAATTATTTCTAAAACTATTAATTATCCTCACAACAACACTTCTCCAAATGCGATGACATTAATCAAATCAATTAATATTTGATCACTACAAGTTTAACCCTCACATATATTTAGCAGAGGCTTAATAAATTGATTAAAACAAAGCACAACCGTTACAAAAATTTACTTACTTACTTACTTACTTTATTATCTCAATCCCCGATATTAATATTAACGTTAATTATTTCTAAAACTATTAATTATCATCACAACACTGAGTAGATATATACCCAAAATCTACAGTTCATCAATTTTTAAAAATAGTTTGTCAAAATTTGCTTATTTCTTTTTGTAAACATTTTCCTAATTTTTTAAAGAAAATTGGTAGTACCAAAAAATTTTCATGGCAATCAAGAGAAGTTTTATCTAAAGAAAGTGGGTCGTGGACAAAAAAAGTTTGTACTCTACTGGTATAATTAATAGGTAAAATTCAGTACATAGAGATTGCTAAGTTTTATAGATTTAGAAGGACTATTGAAATGTGTTATAAGTGGATTGATATTTTAATAAATTTGCATCATGAGACTGCAGTATGTGTTCTAATTTTTTATAGAAATGTTATTCTATTTGAAAATTTGAATAATATATTTATTAGTATTTTATAGTACAGTAAATTCTTGTTTATCCGGACTAACTAGGACCGTAGGCAATCTGGATAATCAAAATTCCAGGTAATATGGGTAATAAGCAAAACAAAATCCTTAACTAAGCAGACTTACTATTTATTAAGATAAAAAACTATGTTTTGTAATAAAATTACATATTGTTTACAAGACATTAAAAAATAGTAACTTTTCACATAATTTCTTAACAAAGCATTGGTAAGTTTAGTAAAGCTTTCTTAAATTCAACAAAAAGCATTTTATTACCATAATTTATTGTACAATCTATACAGGAACTGTACATTGAATCAAACTAAAAAGCATATATTTGGTGTACTTGTAGTTACGTTCTTGCTATCATAGTTAAAAATTATTATCTACTGTGAACATTAAATAAAATTAATGTCTACAAATCTGATCTGGATAAATGAGGACCGGATAAATGAGGTTTTTACTGTATATATTATATTTTATAGTATACATTTTTATACTTAATTTAATTTTTAAAATTTTGTTATATGAATAAAATTATGAATTTTTGGTGATGTAGAAATTCTCAAAATATTGCTTGCTTTTTCTCTTAAAGGATCGAATCACTGCTGTTCAGAAGACTTCAACTTTGTACTTAAAATATGTAGTAGTGACTAATAAGTTGATTGAGTGTTATGAAAATATTCTACAACCCCAAAAGAGACGTTTACTTCAGAAACTAGTGGATAACTGCATTGGACGTGTATTAGAGTTGAAGCATGAATTAGTTGCTCTTGAATTATCTGAATTCAACTTTTTAGATGATAAGCTGTTAAGTATGAAAATGGTACCAGTAAGTACTTTAAGTTATTTTCCTGTTTTATTTTTATCCCTTTTTTATTATTCCCCTATTTTTATTATCCCTTTTTCCCATATTACCCCAAATTTTTATTATCTTTTTTTTAAGTGATTTTCCTATTTTATTTTTCTGTTACAGAGAATTCTGTAACAGGAGCAATTATTATTTTTTTTACAATGTACCATATTTAGTTTATCTATTTCAATTGCATTTTTTCAGAGTGAAATTGATGTAAAGATTCCATCATATTTTTATGAAAAATCAGATGATGAGAAAAAGAAATTAAATTTGATCCAAGAAATTCTCCGTTTTTTTATGGAACAGAAATCTGATCAGGTGATATTATTTTACTGTTCTTCTGTAATTTATCCCTTTATAATGAATGCAGTAATTTGAAAACTCAGATGAATGCATTTAGATTATAATTTTTTTCAATTTAGGCAAGAAAATGAAATTTATTAACAGGACTTCTGCCAAGTATTTACACCAAGTGTGTTCATACATGTTGCATTCCTGCTGGGCTTTAAAAGAACTTATTTTTATTCATCAGTCATACATATTTCCCTTATATCATAAATGCACGCATGCACGCACACACACAAACAAACAAACACATATCCTAAAACCATCCTGTTTGAATGATATGAATATCTAAACATGAGAGATGATAATATTGTTAATGTTAAATTTTTTTTTTTTTTTTTTTTTTTTTTTTTTTTAAATCTAGGAATACATCTTTCATTTACTGGTATAGTTTTATCTTCCAGTTGAAAGCCAAAACTTTTTCTATGATATCAGTTCTATTTATTTTTTGGTAGTTATAATTTATTTAATAATTCAAATGAAAATTTTTTATTGAAAAAAGTTCAATTAGATTACTTGAATAAGAAAAACATATTAGCATGTATTACCTGCCATAATGAACTTCAATTGCCCTTCATTTAAGAAGCCAGTATAATAGTTATATCTGACCTTTTCCCTTTTTAATGTCCTAATAGTGTCTTCATGTTTTAATAGTGTTTTATTACATATTAGATATAGTCACAAATTGTGATTGTAATTTGTTTTAAATGTGAAAATTTTGTGCTAAAATATTCTTTTTTGCAAAATTTTTAGTATGCTGTGAAAATTTTGTTTTGATGATAAATTTAGTGAATTGTTTATTATCGCCAGAGCTGTATAGTTTTCAAAAAAGTTGGAAGAAGCCTCAACAAGGCTTTATTTTTTTTTTAATCATAAGATACATGTGAGACCCTTGATTTTTTATGAAATTGGTCTTATTAATAATGACTTTAAAAACTAGAAGTTTAGGGAGGAAGAAAAGAAACATGTATTCTTATAACAAATTTTATATAACTTTAGCAAGTTTAACTTAAAAATATCTGTGCATCAGAATTTTATTGGTTTTTAATATAATTCTTATTAATTAATAAGCTTTGATACATGAAAAAATATTTGAATATAAAGAAATAAATAGCTAATAATAAAGTCACTTAAAGTTATTGTTCTCTTTATATAAACATAAAAAGCTGCAATTTTCTATGTGTAAACGTACAGATTTTTATCCTGATTTCTCTAAAAAGTTATAGTAGAAGATATAAATTCCTTTTCAACGTATAATTAAAGAAATAATATTCTGCTTTAATGTAATTTTATTTAAGAACTGTTTATGTAGTATTCATCTATTTATTTTTGAATACAGCTTAATAATAATAGTAATAATAATCCACAATGTATTCTGATATTTATCATTGAATTCAGTTGTATTGTGTAGTTCCCTAATGATAATGAATGAAACAATCAAAAATCAAATCTTATAGTGATTCATTTCTTCTTAATTTACACCAAAATGTTTCCTGTTCTAAGTTAGTTCTTGCTAGTTTTAGGTAGTATATCAATAAAAAAATTCATAGAATAGTTGAATGTTATTTTTAATAATAAATCATTTATTTTTATTTGTACTATATTATTCATATATTTATTTTTGAATACAGCTTAATAATAATAGTAATAATAATCCACGAATGGCAATAAAAGAAGCAATTAAAATTATATATTCTCATGAGGTAGCCCGTCAAGGAAGATTACTTTTTAATGAAGCACAAAAATTGTATGAAATCAAGCAAGAAAATCGTCTGAAAGAGCTCAGGAAAAATTTTAAGAGACAAATTACTGACAATGTAGCTGCTTGTAGGATACAAAGAGTGAGTCAAATTTATCATATTATTAAGAGTATCTTTTTTATATTCTTAGTTATTATTATATCTATCTATCTTTGGATTGTTAAAATGCATAGAAAATTAAATTCACAACTGTAGGAAAATGTTGCCACTTTGAACAATTAAAAATATTGAAAGAAACAGAACTTTTACTTTGGATATAACTCTTAATTTTTTTTTAAATTTTTTATTATCATTATTTTTTTTTTTGGGGGGGGGGGGACTTTACTTGAACATTTCTTTTGATTATATTTCCTTTGGTATGCAAGAATTTATAGTTTGGTATATGCCTTTTTTTCTTTTTTAGTATGATACTTCATCTGTATATTTTGATTTCTGTAATTACCAATTTTATAATTTTGTTATTACTTGTATTTTACAATTTCACTGTACATAATGCATCTCAGTACTTAAGAATTCTATTAATATTCAGTATAAGATATTTTTATCTCTCATAACTGAAGTTTTTATATAATTACCGTTATAATAATAATTATTACCTTTTGCATACTAATATCATGCTAATTGTTTATGTTAAAATGTGAAAAATTTATCCCAATGATATTTTTTTAGAAATATATCAATAAATTAGACAGATATATATGTACACTTGGTGTGTATAATTTAATTTTGAATTTATAAATTATTTTTTAAAAATATAATATTTTTATAACATTATTAAAGATGTCAAACATGATTCATAAATTTAATTTTTTTTCAACTAAATTTTCCTGTACTAGATACTTTTATTTGCTGCTAAAAAATCTACTTGTGATTTTATTTTCTATAGTATGTTTTATGTAATAGCTTCATTTTGTTTTTAAAGAATATTTAAATTTTTCTTATTTCTAATAGGCATGGAGATGGTTCAGTTTTCATAAGAATTTTACAACTATTTTTAGAGCTGAAATGAATTTGTTGGGCATGGTATGTGTTTTCCATGCTGTATTTAGATATTAAATTATGATTAATGTTCTTATTTTTAAACCTTAGTGTGAAATTTATTTGTTTATAAGAACAAACTAGGTTTTATGAATCATGGTATTAAAAATATAATTCAAATTTTAATCTCTGGGGTTTATTTTATAAAAATAACTTTTTTTTATTATTTATGATACTTTTCAAGTCTGGCTGATTTACATTTGAATTATGGTCTATTTAACCTTTAGCTTACGGGGTCCATTTTTCTGATCCCCTCTTTAGAATGGGAATATTCATACCCACTTTGTAAGAACGACCATTAAGGGGGTTATATATAGGGTGAGCCAAAAGTTCGTAAAAGCTTTAAAAATTCATAAAAAAGGAAGAAATCATGATAAAGAAGTGCAGTTTGCAAGAAAGGGTCCACAAGGAAGTTAGATTTTTTTAGCAGCCAAAAAAAGTTAAAAAAGTCACAGGTGTTATGTTTTATGACTTTTACTTTTATTTTTAAGAATTAACTATTACCTAATTAATTGAAGTTGTTAGTACATTGCTTAATCTTAACACCCTCTTCATGATGGACTCTCACCAAAAAACACACATACACAAATAACAAGGATAACGGTTTAGAGGAAAAAGATATTATTTATTAAAAGCCTTCCGGCCAACTTATTATTACAAATTAGTACGACTTAGTTTCTCTAAATTTTTTTTTTTTTTTACATTACCCGAAAGAATAGTACTGCTATAACAAATCTTCTTCCTAGCAGTTTACAAAGTTAGAGCTTTAGTGCAATTTTAATTAATCCCTGTCGACATAATTACAATAATACACAAAACAAAACATTTCTACACTTTATAATTCCAATTTTCATTTCGTGAGGTGGCTGGTGGATGTGCGCCTAACTTAATGACCTAAGGTCTTAATTAATAATGAGCTCCAATTATGAAAAGATTAAAAAACTTAACCAACAAAAAAAAATCTTAACGTTACCTTCAGTCGACTGATGAGAATAAAAAAAAATCTGAAAATAAAAAGATAGCATAGGAGAGAGTGGAGAGTAAAAAAAAATAGGAAGGAAATAAGTTAGTCCGGACTTGAAGAGTATCTTCTACTGCATGACAGCGTCTCGCCCTCTCCAAGCTCTCGGGTTATGGAACGGAAGATTCATCTCGGCAAAGAACGGGATGCAAGTCGGAGGATGCTCACGGCAGGCGGGCTGGAGTAGCATGTGTTGCCTTGGAGTCAAATTGTGGCCGAGGACGAACCCCTTTCTGCCCTGTGTTTATCCGCCCCCGCAGGAGAAGACAAGTAAGGAGTTCCAACTGGCACCGCATTTTTAGACTTTGTACAAACGGCCCAGCACCACAGACTTTGCATATTTCGATCTGCCGCTTGCCATATTATTTTTTTCTTGGCATTAAAAAAAGCTTGGGCTTTGAAACCTACAAAGGAGTACCTTTTTTAGTTGACCCGTGACAGAGCGGCCGGACGTCGACTCTCCTTGTAACCTTCCGCGTCGCCTCTCCCCTCTGAGTCGGGCATCTGCTAAA
This sequence comes from Dolomedes plantarius, assembly GCA_907164885.2. Lineage (NCBI taxonomy): Eukaryota > Metazoa > Arthropoda > Arachnida > Araneae > Dolomedidae > Dolomedes > Dolomedes plantarius. Next base: position 34,280,098 of record OU015502.1, read on the forward strand.
GTCATCAACATTCCGTTCTCGCTGGGCATGGAGATTTCCAAAATGGTTGAAAGCTAAGGTATCGGATTTCCCGATAAGACATAGCAAGAGTTTAAGAGAGAGGAAAAAAAATAGGTTTTGGAAAATCTAACCTTACGGCCAGACAAAAGGGTAATTTAATCAACTACTTTTTAATTAACACCGCAATCCACCAGCGAAATTCCACTCAGCCACCATCAACCACCTTTTAATATTTTTACCTCTATTTGAACACAGTTTTACTTTTTTTTTTGCATAAATAACTTATTTAAATTACATAACATACATACAATAAGTTAAAACTACTTATTTACACATGCATATTAACTCAAATATTTGAACACAACTAAATATCTGTGCACATCAAACATACAGGGGAGCACATCTAATTATTTGTGCCTAACACAGGTAGATCGTGCTGACATGTAAGAGATTCAGCAGAATTATGCAAAAGACTGTGATACACGCAGATTTGGAGAATTGGCCATGAAGTGGAAGACCCTCGTTGGTGGAGGGTCGCATTGTTGCAGTGGAAACTGATATGGATAATATGGCGGTAGAATTGTCCACGGGGAGTGGCAGTGCACGCAAAGCTGGACCAGTGACTTTTTAAAATTTTTATTTTGCTGCTAAAAAAAATCCGACTTCCTTGTGAGACCTTTCTTGCAAAACTGTATTTCTTTATCATAATTTCTTCCTTTTTTAAGAATTTTTAAAGTTTTTATGAACTTTTGGCTCACCCGGTATATATATATATATATATATATATATATATATATATGTTCAGTTTTGAGCCCATATTCTTCGGATACATGCTATCCCACACTGTAAGGAAAAGTTTAATTAAGTAAGTAAGGTATTTAGGAGATTTGATTCAATTGTTAATCTTTAGTAGAGATTTTTAGCCATAGTATTTTAACTGTGACATAATAATCTGGCTATGAGCGTGTCGTAAATATTTATTTTAAGTATTTTAAAGTCCTCTTTGTGTTCAAGTTTATTCTCTCTCTCTCTCTCTGTCTCTTTTTTCTTCCTTATAACTGAAAAATTTTGAATAGACTGAAAAGCTGAGAAATAAAGAAGACTTTCTTAACATCTGTTATAGATTAACATTTGTCATGTATTAAAGAATATACACACCTTCTGTATACAAAACTTTTATTTGTAAGTATAGGATTTTCTGTTTCATTTACAAACACATATTTAATAATTTTTTAGGTTTAGTAGCAAAAATTATGACATGGTTTGGTAGAATACAGTATTCATGTGTGGAAAGCACATGGACTTTGATTTCTGTGCTAATCATGTTTTTTCTTAAAGTGAAGAAGATATATTAGTGAATTTTAGAACTGAGGGGATGTTGCTTTAATTTGAATAAATGCTCAACATTATTCCTATTCTAGAAATATAATGTTAACTATTACTTCTATGTTAACTAGTATGAGTGAACTACAGTAACTTGTGCCACTAGTTTTTATAGTTCACTATAACAACTAGTGGCATTTAAATTTTTTTCATGGGCTATGTTAAAAACATTTAAGTGTCACAAAACCAGATTTATATAAATTGCATTACTCAAATAATGACCCGTAAGTCAGTGTTGAGTAATACAGCATATCCTCATGGCAGATTGATAATCACTAATGAGAATCACCAGTGATTGATTTTTTCAGGTGTGAAACAGCCATAGCATTATTTTTATATATTTACATGAAATTTTAAATTCACTTTTTTAAAAAAAATTTCAGCAACCTTCTGTAACTGAAAAAAAAGAAAATTTTCATGCTTTGCAACTTTTGGAAAATTTGAAAAAAGATCGTCAAAATATGATCAGAAAAAATGAAAAGGATTTTCTTGATGCTACAAAGTTAATAAAAAAGGAAATAGAAACATTTATTGCCCCGAAAGTCATGGAGGATTTGCAAGATAAAATCAGGGCCTATTTTGAGCAGTATAGGTAATTTTAGTTTTCTTCTTTGTTCTATAATTGTATATATCTGATCAAGATGAATAAAGTATTTTCAAAATATCAGAAAAATAGCTTAATGGATACTTATTCAAATATAAGGCATTTGGCTATTTATGTTAGAAAACTTCATACAAGAAAAATAGCTTGATTGATACTTATTCAAATAGAAGACGTTTGATTATATATGTTAGGAGACTTCATATAAAGTTTTGAATCAAACTTTTTTTTAATTAATTATTTATTTCCAATAGCAAAGAATAAGACATGTTTTACAGACAGAACAAAACTCTGAACATATAACGTGAAAAGTCAATATCTCATCATTTGGCCTCTAGCCAGGGACAGCTCTAGTCCAGAGATTTGGGGAGGGGGGGGGCAACATTGGCTCTTAGGGTTATATATATATATAAGAAATAAACATCCTCTCATTTTAAATTTAAACTCATTTAGTATTAGGTCTACAATTATATAATTTTAGGCTATGAAAAAAAAATACGCCAGTATTTTTTTTGGGGTGGGGGCAATTGCCCCTACTGCCCCCCCCTCTGGAGCTGCCGTTGCCTCTAGTGTTCTAATACTTCTCCACCTCAGAAGCTCCACACTGCGTTGATCACCTTCCAATGTGGGTCCTGTCCATTTCTTCATTTAACCCGCAAAGTGGGCAATTTGGGCTGGAACACATTGATACAGATGGCTCGTCAAGCACTTGGTAACTAGTTGCCGCATGCCAATGTTGTAGACCTTTTAGCCATTTTAAAAATGTTTCCAGGGTGCACCATGAGGAGGTAGGTTTACTGTCACACCCCTTGAATCAAACTTTGACTAATAAATTTAGTATTCAAATTAGATAAGATTCGGTTTGAATTTCCATAAAGAAGCCCAGTAAGGGTAGTAAAAACAGCCTTCTTCTTTATTAGAGAAAAAAAATCATCTTAGCTACTGTCTAAACTGCAGTTTGCCATCATTGTTTGTTTCATAGGCATTTACCTTATTTCTTTTTCTCCTGGTGAGGCAGGTCATTTTTGATGCCTTGAAAACTGAAATTTATCCTCAGTGCATATTGAAATGGGAATTTTCAGGGTAAATTTTCTCGCATGCCTTTGTTTTGTAATTTTTACTGACTTATTTCTGTTTTTTTAAGTATTATAACATCTGATATTTATTCATATAAACAACTTAGGACTTGTCAGACTTTTAAATAGTTGTAACTCTATCTGAAGTTTTTTCTTTGATTTTAAGGTTATAACTGTTTATGATCTCTATTCCATATTCTCTATCTTTCACTATTTTTTTTCAATTAAGTGGGGGGTATTTATTTTTTATTAATAAATGCATACTAATACCAGACTTTTCCCTTAATGTCCAAACAAACAAGTTAATTTTTTTCACTATTTCAGAGAAAAACATGGTGAATATCCAGTATTTCCAACTGATGATGAAGGTGGCTCTGATGTCTTTTTAAAGAATGTTTCTCAAGAGGATAATGACATGGAAAAAGTAAAATTTATTTTAATTTTCTGTTTTCATATACTTTTGTTGTTTTGTCATTTGAAGTAGCTGTTACATAGATAAAATTAAAATCATTGTTACCTCCCCATCTATTTGTTGTTGAAGGAACTTTTGTAGTGTTTTCTTTATGTATTTTTCTTTATTTTCACTTCATAGAATTATAAATAGTTATATCTATAGCTAGTGCAAATTATAGACTATCTTAGCGAAATTTTCTGCTCATTGTGTGCCAACTACTTAAACCACTATTAACTGGTCATTACTCCAAGGTTTTTTTCATTCCATTCTTAACTACTGTTTGAGATGCGTAATATACTTACATACATGGCAAGCTTCATAAACCACTGTTATCTGGTCACTATTCCAAGGTTTTTTTTAAAAATTCCATTCTTAACTACTGTTTGGCTGTGAGATTAGAGATGCGTAATATACTAACATACATGGCCAGCTTCATAAACCACTGTTATCTGGTCACTAATCCAAGGTTTTTATAAATTCCATTCTTAACGACTGTTTGGCTGTGAGATATGGAGATGTGTAATATAGTACTTACATGCATGGCCTAAACCAGGGGTTCCCAACCTTTTTTCTACATCAACCCCTTTTACAAGAATGATTTTCTTCATTGACCCCCTCACATTTTTCTCTATGATATACAGCATACAACATAATTATAATACTAATAATCAGGCCCTGATTTTCCATGAGGCCTGGTAGGCCTGGGACTAGGGGTCCCCCAAAATTTTTATTTTAAAAGAAAAAAATTCCCAATTCCATTTTTTAAAAATTTTACCTTTTTTATAGCAATTTTTTTATATATCCTTTCAAATTTGATTGATTGGTTCATCATATGTATAGTTATATGTATAGTTCATCATATGTATGTTATAGTGTATATAAGGGATTAATAAGTTTTTCTGGTTGCATTGTATTGGTGTTTTAATGATAAAGTTAGTATGTTGTATTGCTTTTTGTTATTTGATAATGTTCTAGGCTTCTACTCTTCAAATAGCCAGTTCTTGGTAAAATGGTACTTTCACAATGATTCATGATTATTTTTTTTTTTTTTTTTGGTGTGTGTGTCAATTTTAGAAATTTTACACCCACATCAGTGTTAGGGGGCCCCCATCCCGAGTTGTGCCTATAGTAAAAAATTTTCTAAATCGGGCCCTGCTAATAATTGTACATAAATCACTAACGATAACAGTTTGACTAAGAATATGAACAAAAAATTAGAATAAGTGGTTCATTAGGTTTATGTTTTATTATTTTTGTACTATTTTCATTTTTAATTTGAGAAATATAAACAAGATTTCATAAACACAGATTGTAATTGTAGAAACATCGGCAAGAGAAAAAAACGAAACTGCTTCTCATGGTTGAATCAGGAGGACCCATGTGCTGTTTAAGTTCCAGTGGATTTCCCCAGTTCTGCATAGTGTTGGTACACAAATATAAGCTGACGGCAGCATTGGAGACAAATACTAAAGCGTCATGACATTCGACTTTAGATGCTCGGATCACTCCGCCCTATGCAAATCTGTATTTATACATATTAAAATGGATATTATTATTCAATAATTACATTCCTAAAAAATTAAATTTTTAAGCAGAATTCATCATCAACCCCCAATAGACCCCTAGAATACTATAGTCCCTTTTTAAATTTCCATCAACCCCCAAGGGGTCCACCTGGACCCCGTTGGGAATCTTTGGCCTAAACCCTATTGAGCTAGGTTATGTGTCTGTCTATGTCAATGATTTTAAGAAAATTTTAGCTGTGGAATAGAAGAATGCTAAGTAAAATCTGAATTTGAAAATTTATTTGTTATGTCACCATTTATTCAATGTCATTGAAGTTTAATTTTTAGCGGCAATCAATGTTGGTTATCAATACATTTCACCATGCTTACTCAAGGCAAGTTATGAATATGTCTATCCTGATTTTTAAAATATTTTTCAGTCATATCACTGTTGGAGGAAACTTTATTTATAACCATCCAAAATGTCAGTATCATGTTTTTCTGTGATCTGATGAAAATCATAGTTAAATGCAATCTTCACACCTTTCTGTCTTTTAGAAAGTCTCTCAGTTAATTGGTACGCAGTTGTTTCTTTCTCTCTTTTTTACTTTAGTTGTGTACTTTACTTTTATGGATTTCAATCACAGTTTTTTAAAGTCATTTTTTTGATGTATTAATTATATACATTATTTCCTTTACCAAAAGTTACAGTCAGAATTTGAGCTTGAATTTTGTTGGCATAACCTCGTTGGCCCAAAACATTGCTAGCCGGTCATGGCCTTAAACTATACCCTTTTAAAAGGTATAAAATACTTAAATGGCAGAGTTCATATACCCGCGTTGAAATGAAGAGAACATTAAGGTGAGATATAAAGTAATTAGTTTTAATTCAAACTAAAAGTAATTCATAATGGAGACAAAACTGCTACTGCCACCAGTACAACAAAATAAAAACAAGTCCGAGAAACAAACGATGACCAAACACACAGAATAACATGTACATGCTATATATAGCAATCAATCTGGTAAAAATTTGCATATGCTTGTGCAGACTGACCAATTAGAATACAGCTCATATTCAAAATATTAGAATAATTAAATTTTTTTACAAATTGAAAATATCGTTTGGTAATTTAATGTCTTTTAATGCAAATATGCAAACGATATTTTTATTAAGAACTTATTGTTGATTAAACTTATTTATTATCTTAAAATTAATATCATTTTTGAAAAGATTAATTGAAAAAAAAATTATTTTGAAAAGTCAAAATATTAGAATATTTATTCAAGTGGTTCAAAATATTAGAATATTTCACATTAATTCTCCTTTAATTATCACCAATTCATAACTGGTGGCATCATTAATTAAATTCAGACGATTTTATTTAAAATCAGTATTCTTTTGGCAGTTTGTTTACTTTTTCGTCTTAAAATGGGTTGTGTGAGTGATATTCCTGAATCTATTAAACTTCGTATGGTTGATTTGTATTGACACGGTAAAAATCAATGTTATATAGCGAATTATTTACATTGTTTGCAATCAAGCATTAGTAAAATACTAACACAATATAAAAAAATGGAAAATTTCAAAATAATTGCCGAAAACCAAAAACATCTGCTAGAGATGACAGGAAACTGAAGTGTATAGTTAAGAAAAACCGTTTTAAAAGTGTGCGATTCTCGCACCGAAAATGGAAAGAAGAAGGAGTTGAAGTTTCTAAATCGACAACATTAAGACATCTCCATAAATTTAAGTTTGAATCTCGTGTACCGAAAACAAAACCTCTTATGACTGCAAAACAAAAGCGTATAAGATTGAATTGGTGTAAATCAAGACGTTTATGGAGTGAAGAAGATTGGAAAAAATATTATTTAGTGATGAAAGTATGTTTTGTGTTTCATATGGTAATCAAGGTATTTGAGTTTGGAGAATGAAGCAAGAAGCATTTGATAAAGAATGCCTTAAATGTTCAGTAAAATTTGCTGCTAGTGTCATGGTTTGGGGTTGCATGAGCGCAGAAGGACTTGGAAAGTTATGCATCGTCTACAAAAAGGTTAACTCTCAGATATATCAAGAAATTTTGGAATATTACATGATTCCATCATCAGAAGATTTATTTGAAGATGATTTCATCTTTCAACAAGATTTAGCATCACCGCATACCTCGGTGTCAACTAAGAATTGGTTCCGCCAACGTAAAATTAAGGTACTTCCTTGGCCACCAAACTCACCAGACATTAATCCCATCAAAAACTTATGGGGTATAATGAAGAAAAAACTCCAAGAAAATCCTCTTTCAAGTAAAACTGAGTTAGTGGCACGTATAAAGTCTATTTGGGCTAATATTGATAGAAATGTTTGTAAACACCTTGTATATAGTATGCAAGATCGATTGTACGCTGTTATTAAAGCTAAAGGGGATGCTACAAAATATTAACTACCATTTACTTCATATTCATAAGGTAATATTTTTGCGTAAAATAAAATATTCTAATATTTTGAACCAATCTAAATTTTATTCTAATATTTTGATGTGTTTCAGAAACTGTTGTATACCTAATTTATTGTATTTTATATTTTGTAAATGTTAAAATCTTATCTAAACATTCCAGAATTTAATTTATAAGAAATTTAATTGCATTTACTTAGTATTGTAAATAAATAAACGGAAAATAATTTCTTTCTTATTACTTTTTCTCAATTATTCTAATATTTTGAATCTGAGCTGTACATCATGTGCTGATATAATTCAGCCAGTCCAGATTGGTATGTGGGATAGTCGGAAGCAAAAATGCATGAGAGTTGCATAAAAGTTATGATATTGTTGCCATACAGGAAAAACATATACCGTGTAACTAGATTAATTTAATCCAGTTTAAACTTTTGTTTTTTACTGCAATATATAATAAATTTTCCTTACTTGTTCAGCCATTTCAGTTAGATCTAGGTTGGTCATACAACAATGCTTGATTTAACTTCAAAGGTTTTCTGTCATATTTATACAAATTTCTTTCTTTGTTTGAAACATTTTTGATTGGTACCTATTATAAAGTTCCTTGTAATGCTTGTTTACCCTGTATTGGATTAATTGTGGATGCAGAAGTGCATTTATCTTTCATTAAATATTTAGAATAATATACATTTTGTTTACATTACCCTGTTTTATTGAAAAAATATGTTTTAAATGTATTTTTCCCATAAAACTTAAAGGATAATTGTAATGTTTTAATTTGTGCAGCCTAGAAGTGAAAGTGGAGCAAAGGAAAAGGTAACTTCAAACAAGAGAGGAGATAAAGTTCATAAAGAAGATGTGAGCTCGGTTATTTTTTCAGTCCTTTTTAAAAATTTACTTTGTGAGACATAAATCTAAATGCTTTATTATATCTCATCTTTAGGAGGAATTTCTTGGATATTCACTTAAAGTTTCAAAATATGTACCTGATTTACTCCAATTAACAAAGGAATATCAAAGTAAGTGTGGAAAAGGTTATGGTAATGTTTATCTTTAAGTTATTCACAACATATATTTATAGATTATTCAAAGATTTTTACTTCCATAAAGGATATGAAGGACTTTATATAACTTATCTACTAAACCTTGCTCAGGACTTGAAATAAATGGTCACTGATAAATACATTTTGGCTAATGATCTAGGGCAGGGATTCTCAACTTTTTTACTTTTGCAGCACCTTTGGGATTGAGATTAGAAACTTGGAGAACTCTTGTTAGAATTTTTGTTTTTTCAATTTTTTTTCGATATTAAATCAAAGGGGAATTTATAACAGGAGCATGCCAAATTTAAGTTTAAATAAATACTTACTCCATTGCAGATTTTATATATTTATTGAAAGATATAAGTAACACCAGTATAGAATACAGTCGAACCGTGTTATAATGAACTTCAAGGGACTAAAGGTTTTGTTCGCTTTATCCGGTGGTTTGCTATATCCGAACCATGAAGAAAAATGCTAGAGTTCACAAAATGTATAACTCATTAGTTGCAATGTGTATTCAATAATGATGTATAAAAAAATGATAAAATCTATTAAAAATGATCATTAATGAATTAAATTGACTAAAATTGATTACATTAAACTGATATAGTACTAATTAAATTACATACAATAGGAAAACTGAAGGACCAAAATTTTCGTTCGTTATATACGGGGTTCGCTATAATGGGGTTCGACAGAATATTAATACAGTTTCAAAAATAACAATTGGATTCAGAGTAATATACACTAGAGGACTACAAAAAAAATCATGAAGAATAGTTTTGTTTTATGAATGTAAGACTTATAGACTATGAGTACTTATTATGAGACATATTAATGTGGTGATTTGAGAACAATGTTTGGTATCAACTTAATACAGTGGAATCTCGATCTATCGTTTTTCAAGGGACCGATTGAAATGAACGATAAATGCGGGAAAACGATAGATACGGAAACATAATAAAGCAATAGGATCGTTGGGACTGGATAAAATGAACGACACATATGGAAAAACGATGGATCCGAAAACGATCGATCGAGATTCCATTGTATTTATTTTAAGAGGACCCTGCTAATCTTTTTTTCTTTAACTCCCAAAAAATCTCACAGCACCCCCAAAGTGGTGCTACATACCAGTTTGGAATCACTGACCTCGGTCGTAGATCTGTAAATAACATATAAGTTATATACCGTTCAAAAGATAATGCCAAGCCCAAAATATTATTAATCCCAAGAGGGTGTAATTTATTACTTGATGAAATTTATATACATATAGATACGATAGTCGCGCTAAAATAAAATTATTTATGTGGATTTTTGTTGCTACATTGCCAAAATATAAAAGATATCAATTTAAATATTATTTGTCATTTTCTCTCTTAGCAATAAAACTTTTGTAGTTACAGTTTAATATTAATATTTAAACTAGCTTTGAATTGATTTTGAAATTTATAGCCTTTTTCTGGGAGAAGTGTCTTACTTGTATAATTAAATAGAAAGCTCAAAGCATGAAGGAATTTTGAATGTAAAAACTAAATATGAATCACTGAACTGTATGAGCTAGTATTGTTCAAACTGTAGAGCAAAAATAGTGTGCATTTAACATGATGAGTGGCTGTTTGGGATTATGATTGTAGTATTTAAATTTAAGGTTATGATCCTAATTTGAAATTCTCAGTGAAATGTTACTTGTGAAACTAATGACAATGCAGAAATATATGCATAGAAATTAACTGTGGAGTATGCTTCATAAAACTGTATTTTTTATTGTTTTTAAAGATGACTTTTTAACAAATAAATAAAATTATGTGAAACTGTTGTAACTGTATAGAAAATCGTAGAATTAAATTTCATAGATTTAAATTGCTTGTATTTTACATTACATAGTTTAAAGTTTTTTTCAAGCACTTGATTCACAAAGAATTCTTTCTGTTTGGCAAAACTCTCTTTTTTACCTGATTAGATGCAAAGTCCTGATTGTATATAGGGCTGAAAAAGCTTAATTTAATTAACTACACTGTTTATTTTATCCTGTATCTTTAATGTTCATTTTAGTTTGTTTCTAAAACACTGTTGAAATATTTTGTAAGTGCTGCTTTTATTTATAACTTTTTTATTCCCCTGGAAATTTATTTTTTGGTATTAGGTTTAATTTTGGTTACCTTATGATAACAATTTATCAGAATGTGTATAATTTAAATTCTGGAATTTCTATGAAAAAAAAAAACCTTTTATGGTATGCAAAATGTTTTGTATGTTTAGTATGTATGTATTGTATTTTATTTTGTAATTTTGATGAAATTAATTTTTAATTAAATATTTTAAATTATTTTTCAACATGGCTTGATTTCTTTACTTTTGTTTGTTTTTATCAACTTTTGTATAATATTTGAAGTTGAAAAAAAAGCTAACTTCGTTTGAATATAGTGATATATTAGCTTTAATTGAATTTGAAGCAAAAAAGCATAATTGAACATGAGACTTACCTACACAAGAGTTATGCAGAGAAATAATAGAAGTCTATATTTCTTTTTGTATTCTCACTAGCTGAATACTTGTGCTTCACTACAGAGTACATTCAAATTAAATACAACGGTCAATTTATGCAAATAATGCAAAAAATATATATATATATTTATTAAATATCATAATGGATATTTTTATAGACAAAATAATGTAGAAGAAAATATTCAAACTAAATACAATGGTCAATGTGTGCAATTAATTTGTATGTTTAATATCCATAAAACAAACTACAGTAAAAATTGCTTATAAGAACACCGGTTATAAAAACATATCGCTTAAAAGAACGGAATTATTAGTTCCCGGCCAATTCTCATGTGTAATGATGGATACAAAATCCAGTTATAATAACATCGTTAATAAGAACATATCACTTTTAGTGACTTAAAATTAATTGGTTTCTGGGAAAATATATCGCTTATAAGAACATGTTAATTGTGAACGGAATTTCCAGTTTAGAAAACGGTGAAAAAAATGGAGCATTAGCCAACGAATTAATGGTTAGTCATGGCACGATTTCAAATATATTTAAGAATAGAGAAAAATTGAAAGAAGAATTTAAAAAAGATCGGACTAATATTAAGAAACTTCGAAAAGTCCACATGCTGACATAGAAGAAGCCGTTTTGCAATGGTTTAAGATTCAAAGGAGTGCCAACATTCCCCTAAGCAGACCGATTTTGCAAGCAAAAGCAAATGAATTTGCAAAGCTCTTTAAAAAATATGATTTTGTTTGTTCAATTTCGTGGATCCAGAGATTTCTTTGAGAGGCATTCCATTGTGTTCGGGAGAATCAGTGGAGAATTGAAGACCGTGACACCAGGAGTTTCTGATAACTGGCTTAAAACCGCTTGGACGACGTTATGAGAGGGCTATGAAGATCATGAAATCTTCAACACTGATGAAACTGGCCTGTTTTATAGGATGACCCCGGATAGGTCGTTGCGTTTCAAACATGAACCTTTGATTGAACATGAACCTTTTAACCATTTTTTGAACGTCATGTTTCAGGTGTAAACAGAAATTATGTGACAGTGAATTTGATATTTCCAGCAGTTTTAAGTTATCTATCGGATATAAAAACTATTGATTATAAGATCCAGTTTTTAAAGTCCCCTGGATGTTCTTATAAACGATTTGTACTGTAATTTGAATTAAATTCTTAAAAAACTTCCCTCTTAATGAGTCTAGTGGTTAAATTTTACCTTTTATCGTATTTTAATATTTTTTTTTGTCAATTTATTTTGTTGTTATGCACTTGGCGCAAAATTAATTTAAAGTATCACAAAAAGAAAAGAAACCATGTGATCAGCATTTAATAAATTAAATTCTAAAAATTAATCTTTAAAAATTCACCAAAAATCAGAAAATGAAAGTAAAGATTCGAAAAAGATTTCATTTTAAAACAATTTTTATGATTTTTCTTGGGATATAAACCTTGGGATTTTATAACCCTCAGATTATTATTTTAAATGTAAACTTTAAAGAATGTTACAAAAACAGCTTAGAAATTTTATTTTAAAAAAATCTAAGAATTTTCCAAAAATCTTTTTTAGTGCACCCCTACACTATAAGAAGAATCGCCATGCAAAATTTCAGTCCTTTAGGTCCAGCGGTTTGGTCTGTGCATTATATGTCAGTCAGTTACAGAGCTGTAACTGACTAGCTGAAAACCCGTACTTCGCTACGGAGTACATTCAAATTAAGTACAACGGTCAATGTATGCAATTAATGCCAAAAATATATTTAAATATATTTATAATAAATACAATGATCAATGTATGCATTTGATGTAAAAAAAAAACGAAAAAATATATTTATAAAAAAATCGGAAGGGATATTTTTATAGACAAAATAATGTAGAAGAAAATATTCAAATTAAATCTAATACAACATACTAAAGAATATAGTATAGTTAATATAGTACAGTTTGAGGAACATATCTTTTACTGTATTTTAATATTTTTTGGATAATTTCCAATCGTCTGCCGCATCAGCAAGAAAAAAATTTTTTTTTTGTCCATTTCGTTGCTATGAACATGACAATAAATTAATTTAAAGTACCAGAAAATAAATCATGTGATCAGCATTTAATAAATTAAATTCTAAAAATTAATATTTAAAAATTCACCAAAAATCAGAAAATGGAAGTAAAGATTCGAAAAAGATTTCATTTTAAAGGAATTTTTATGATCTATCTCGTGATATAAATTTTATAACCCACAAATTATTATTTTAAATGCAAACTTAAAGAAAGTTACAAAAACAGCTTAAAAATTTAATTTAAAAAAATCTAAGAAGAATTTTTCAAAAATCTTTCTTAGTGCACCCCTACACTATAAGAAGAATCGCCATGCAAAATTTCAGCCCTTTAGGTCTAGCGGTTTGGTCTGTGCGTTGTATGTCAGTCAGTCAGTCAGTTATGGAAATGTTTTATATATATAGACTAGCTGAAAACCCGTACTTCGCTATGGAGTACATTCAAATTAAATACAACGATCAATGTATGCAATTAATGCCAAATATATATATATATATATATATATATATATATATTTATAATAAATACGACGATCAATATATACAATTGATGTAGAAAAAAATATATATATTTTTTAAAAAATCGTAAGGGATATTTTTATAGACACAATAATGTCCAATCGTCTGCCGCATTAGCAAGAAAAAAAATATTTTTTTGTCTTTTTAGTTGTTATACACATGACGATAAATTTATTTAAAGTACCAGAAATAGTAATCACATGATCGGCATTTAATAAATTAAATTCTAAAAATAAATCTTTAAAAATTCACCAAAAATCAGAAAATCAAGGTAAAGATTCAAAAAAGATTTCATTTTAAAGGAATCTTTAGGATCTTTCTCGTGATATAAATTTTATAACCCTCAAATTATTATTTTAAATGCAAACTTAAATAAAGTCACTAAAACAGCTTAAAAATTTAATTTAAAAAAATCTAAGAAGAATTTTTCAAAAATCTTTCTTAGTGCACAACTACACCATAAGAAGAATCTCCATGCAAAATTTCAGCCCTTTAGGTACAGCGGTTTGGTCTGTGTGTTGTATGTCAGTAAGTCAGTCAGTGAGTGAGTCAGTTATGGAACTGTTTTATATATATAGATTACTACCTTATAAAAAGATCATATTACTAAGAATCTTATAACTGATCTAACTTGCATCATAGATGAATTCCAGTTCTTAATACTTAATGGTACATCTTTTAAAGTCTTTAATAATATAACATTTGCATTAATACTATAATATCTTTTTATGTACCAGGAGTATGGTCAGAAAGAGAAGTTGTAGACTTTTTTGACAAATATGATGAAGAAATGATCAGACAAGATGCAATGAAAGAAATGGAAGCTAATGTTCGGCTGCATACTGATAAAGTTATGCGAGAGGAGTTACATCGTCTTACAGAAGTGTGATTTTATTTATTACGAATGTTATTATATTTCTGTTATTATTTATATTGTTATGACTTATGCTTTAAATATCTATCATTTCTGTATTTTTTTTACTGTGTAAGTTGAATTGAAGATAGGACTTTTAATGTTGAAAGAGGACAAACATTTCTGTGTGTGTTGTGACTGATGCCCCTTGACCGACAGTACATTGTCAGTTCAAGTCCATAACGGCTATTGAGTAAAGTGGTGTAGTTCCAGTTATTAATAGCACCACAAGGGTCGGAGTCCAACTTGGCTAAAGGACCGGCCCCGTAATTTTGAACTGAGTAAAGTGACGAGAGCAGAACATTTGACCTCGCACCTCCAGAGGTAAATTTAAGAACTTGGAGGAAATTGTAGCCACAAAAGATTTTTCATGCACCAGCTGCCGTTAGTGTACATGGCAGTAGATTTGGCAGCAGGGCTCAATTATGAGCGCTGGAGGCCCCTGGGCAGATGCTATTTGGGCCCCCCCCCCCCCTTTATGAACATTTATAAAAATTAGAACTATCCATGGGCTATACATACAATTAGAAGTACTAGGTGCATACACCAAGGGGGTTTTGGGGTCCCCTATCATCAGGGGGTCCTGGGCACAGTCCCAATTTGCCCATGCGATAAAAAGGCCCTGTTTGGCAGCGATCAGCATCGAACCAGAGACTTTCAGATCACTGGCTCACTGCCTTTGCCAACCAGGCCATTGCACCCAACAAACTTTTCTTAAATCACTGATTGATGAAACTTTAATTGTATGAAGTCAAGATTGTTTTAGGATAGTTATAAACTTATTATTATCTATCAGTTAATATTTTAAGATTAATTTTAAAAAAAATTGTACTTTAAGTGTTTGTATTTAAAAATTACCTCGTTAAAAGTATTGATTAATGGGATTTATTCATCTCAATTAAATAATTTTAAAAAGAAAAATTTTCTCACTTTATACAATTCATCTTAACTTTTTATTAATTACTGATATCAATATTGTGAATGGTAGTAAAACTTTTTTTTAGGCTTTTGAGAAAGATCTAGGAAAGAAAGGGAGAAAAGGAGGAAAAAAAGGTGGAAAAAAAGATAAAGGAAAGGGAAAAGGAAAAGGAAAAAAAGAAAAAGACTTAACTCCAAATTGGTAAAATTTTAAAACCTCTTCAGTTTTCTGTGTTTAAAAATGTGTTTCCATTGTTAAAAGCTTTAATAACAACAAAATTACTCAGTTAAATCTCACTTTTTTAATTAAAAATTTAAATGGATGTTCATTGAAATTTTTGTTCCAGTCTTTTATTTTTATTTTATGGGTATTTTTTCACAGCTGTTATAGTGTTTTACATCTTCTTTAAAAAGTTTACATATTTTAGTATATTTTCCACCAAAAAGTAGTTATCTCACATGGCTGGGCTCCCATTCAAAAGAATGTTTTTAAAATTTTAATGTGGAGCCACTTGTCTTGAGATATTCGCACAATAGTCTATGGATATTGTTGACTACTTATCTGGAAGCACCATACAGCTGAGTCAACATTACCCCTTGGTGTCATCTCAATTTTCACCAAACATCCCCAGGGGTGTTAAAAGAATGTAAAAGAGACTGAAACTACTTTTGTCATATTTATGTTGTTTTACAGTACCTCTCACTGAAATAGACCTTTTTTACTAGTTTTATTTCGTAAGAATTAAATAATTAAATTCTGGAAAATGTAAATTTTTAATGAATTCATGGGAATACAAGTATGGTTTAGATCAGTGGTTCCCAACCCATAGTTATCTGCGGACCACTAAGCCAGAAATTGAACCATGTGCGGACCCCCCACCCCCACCCCTGACTCAAGGGGGGAACCTTCTGGGGGGGAGTATGGGGGGTATAGAATATCCCTCAGGCAAAAGGGATACAGGATTAACATACTTACATTCTAACGTATCATATTCTAATAATAAAATAATTATGTTCAGCTTTTAAGAAATTTTAATTGAACACGTGATAGTCATTGGATATATTTGACCCATCTAGTTCAGTGAACATTGCTTTCAAAATCCCCATTTATTTTGCAGCTTTTTTTATATGCATTGCCAGACCATTCCCGAGGCTCTTGCGGACCACAGGTGGGTCCATGGACCACTGGTTGGGAACCACTGGTTTAGATCACTTAATTTTAATAAAACTGGATATAGTTGGTTACTTTTTATGTCATTAATATTGTGATATATGTCTGTTTTCTGCTTGATAAAAAAGTATCAACAGGTGTATGGAATTATTATGGTAATATGAATTGTTTGTTTCTGATTTATAGTACACTAGCATTATTGCCCGGCGTTGCCCGGGTAGATATATAGATATAAAATTTTTCATGCATTCCATCAAAAAAATACTGGGCTGCATCCCCCGCTCTTCATGTTCTTCTGGCCAGACAGAATGCGCTTAGCGCGTTTCTACTGAAATGATATACCCAGTATTTTTTTGATGGAAAGCATGAAAAATTTTATATATCTACCCGGGCAATCATTCTTTAAAAATAACTTCATCAATTTTCTTATGCGTTAATATAACTAATGGACTATTAGTTCGGTATGAAAGTTATGTGTCGTTATGTTTCTCTGTTTAAAGAGCTTTTCCTGCCACTGCTTAAAAAACCCCAAAACTCTAAAAGATTTATCTTATATGATTTCATGGAATAAGTAATTCAAATACATATCGTATGTTAACTCTGTTTCGAACTTAGGGGAAAAAACCTGTAGAACTCTTAAACTTCTTCCCATCTTATGATCCTCACACAATTAAGATATTTAGATCAACAAAAGGCGTCCAAAAACTGGCCATGGGACAAACTTAATTTTTCTTTTTTTTTCTTCCTTTTTTTTCCAAATTTTATTAAGTTCTATTAGTTTGAACGCCATTGTCTAAAATTGTCTAAAGCAGCAGTTCTCAACCTTTTTAGACTCACAACTCCACTAAACATAAGAAAAATTAAATAAACGCTTCGCCACCCCCCCCCCCCCACGTCACCCCCAGACCAACTCTCAAACCACCCCAGATCACCCCTCAGAGCAAACCTCTTTTCCCCCGCGTATTGAATTTGACAGGTTGTGGTGAAGGGGCTGTATCCACATTTAAGAGGTGCACTTAGGGGCACAAAAATCATTAAAAAATTAATTAAAAAACTAATTTAGTCCCAAATAACGTTTTTCCTGATTTAAGTTTCTCAGGTCCTAAACATTAACTGTGTCGAATTGGTCCCGGTGGGTGAAACAGTCTATGATTCTATAGCGGACAAACAAACAGACAAGCTCTTTTATATATATAGATTATATATATCTATGTAAAATCTTTAGCATATTTTAAGATCCATGAATCCATGTTTCTAGTAAAATTGCTACAACTTTAACCATTATGATAAAATATTGTTCATCTGTAGCTATTTTTTTTATCCTGTGTTACTCTCTTGAATTTTTAATCTTAAACCTGCCCCTAAAGCATATATATAATTATTTGTAAAATTAATTTTAAAAAATGAATAATGTCTTTTGCAGGAGCTTTGAATCATTAATAGAAGAACTCGTTAAGAATGGTATTATAATTCAATATCCAAAATTCTTCTTATCAGATTTCATTGGAGATTATAATATTGTTGGATCCATCCAAGATCTTGATGGTGATTCAGAGAAAGATCCAGTGCCATGTTTAGGAGATGTGAGACGAATTGTAAATGAATTTTGCATTCTTCCAATGGGTAAATCAAAAAATTCTTTTATGTTTAGTAAATTTGTTTTGCTATTTAACCTTTTACATGCCAATGTTCCTTTTTTGGAACATCGTGTTTAATATTTTTTAAAAAATAAACTGTCTTATCTGTCAGTTCGAAAAAATTACTGTTTATTATAGAAGGTGTGATTGATTTTTTGACAAAATTTATTTTTCAAATATGAATATTTCAGCATAGAAAAATTTCTAAAAATCGGCTTTTTTTACAATTTTTACAGTACGTAAGAAAAAAAATTCTATAAAATTCCTAAAAATTCAAATCCACCCAAAAATTTTCCCATTGCATTTGCAAAGGACAAGTTTAATGAGTTAATAAAAGAAATTGAAGTAATAACAAGAAATAATTCCTCAAGCTTGCTTAAAAATGCAATGTTCTGAAAAAGGAACATTGGCATGTAACGATATACCAAAATCAGTGATATCACACGTATATTTTGCTTTATTAGATTTAAATACATTCAGTGCTCATATCTCGTAAACATGCCCTTTTTGAAAGGCATTAACGATGTGTCATTTATTTCTGAAGAAAGGAGGGGGGACTCCAACTGAATTTTTTTTATAAATTTATACCGTCTGATTACTTAGAAAAGTTATCAGAACTTAAAAAGCTGTATGCCCTACAAAAAGGAGACTTTTTGGACGTCGACGCAAATGACATTCGGCAGTTTCTTGGATTGCTGTTATTTAGTGGCTACCACTCAGTACCTGATGAAAATTCATATTGGAGCTCTCAGGAAGATTTGCATATCCCAACTGTTAGCACTACAATGCCCAGAAATAAATTTTGGATGTTAAAAAAGTATTTCCATATCGTTGATAATAGTAAATTGGAACCAGTTTATAAATTAGGGAAAATCTCTCCCTTTTATGAAGAGATTGGAAAAAACTTTCGTTAATTTGGATTTTTTCATGAAGATATGAGTAACGATGAATCCATGGTTCCATATTATGGGCATCATTCGGCTAAAATGTTCATACGGGGAAAACCAATTCGCTTTGGTTTCTAAGTTTGGATGCTCTGCTCAACAATTGGTTATCCTTATGTTATGTCTATCTATGGTGGAAAAGTTTGAAAAATGAAAATTTTCTGCTTGGATCAAAAGTTGTCTCAGAACTATTATCCTTTATTGACAATCCAGAGAAACACAAAATATTTTTCGATGACTTTTTTACATTGCACAGTCTGCTGACAGATTTATCTAAGAAAGGCTTTAAGGCAATCGGCACAGTACAAGATTCTAGAACAGGACAATGTTCTCTTAAAACAGCAAAAGAAATGTCAAATTTCAACGTGGAGAATTTGATTACCTATGCGATGGTGAAGTTTATATGTGCCGTTGGAACAATAGTTCTGTTGTAACTATTGCATCAAATTTTATCACTCACGAAACATTAGGAAAAACTAAAAGATATATCCAAGCTCAAAAATATAAAGTTGATGTTCCCCAACCTTACATTATAAAATTATATAATGAAGAAATTATATAATGAAGAAGTTATTGACCAAAGTTACGCTGAAAAAAATGGTACTGGAACTTATTTATCAATGCACTGAATATGGTTGTGGCTGCTGGGTGGATCTTACACACTGATTTACACAAAAACACCACATTTCAGATGACTCATCTGAATTTTAAAAGAGAAATTACTTTGAATTTGCCTCAAGCGAAACCCAAAATTCCCGTTACACCTGGTCTCAATGCCCATCAGTCGACGTCTGTAAGAAAATCAGATGCTCATTGTATAGTTACATCATCACAAGGGCGTTGTGTAGTGTGCCAAAAAAACATTGCAAACATGTGTTTTGAATGCAAAAAGCTCCATGTACACTGTTTCCCACAATATCATAGACACTAAGAAACAGCTAAAAAGGATTACAACAAATTAGTGTTTTAGAATGTTTTATATTTTTTGTGCTACTTGTTGAAATCCTACATGCCTTCTAAAGGATAAAATATTTTATTTTTTATTGGTAAGGTATTTTACATTTTTAAAATCGCATTTATTCATATTATGTATATTATTAGTCAAGTTTGTGTAAGTGTAAAATTGTTTTTATTGTTTCTTTATACTTTTTGCACTGTATTTCTTATAAAATATTACTTTAATTAAAAATTATGTAAAATTTTTTAATGAGTTTTACTTAAATTTTAGTAATTTCACATCAAATTGTTCAGTAAACCATTATAACAGCATAAAATTTTAAAAGATTCATCATACAACGCTTTGTTTTCATAAAGCGAAAAAAAAAGAGAAAAGATAGCGTTACGTGTCAATGTTCCAAAAATGGAACATCCGGGAAATCATAGTCAGAAATTTTTTTCTGCAATTTTTTTATTTTATAGTCTTTATGGGTGTATTTTAATGTGAATTTGATGAATTAGTTGTGTCTTTTATTCCTGGATCATAGTGCAGCATGTAAAAGGTTAAATAGTTATTTTCAATTTATTAACAAATTTTATGTCTTGAATATCAAAATCTATATTTCCATTAAATAGTTATTCCAATTCTATTTACAACAAGAATCTTTTTCTTATGGAAACTGTTTGTGAGAAACTACATTTTCACTTAATATTATAACTCTGGAATTACTTTTGTTCTAGTGATATTTTTAGCTTTTCTTTGAAGGATTATTAACCTAAGGTTCAAACTTGATCTTAGGTTGCAGTACTGGATCTGCTTAATTTTATTCAGAACTAGGTACTGGTCTTATGCTTAATTTTATTCAGAAAATTAGGTATATGAGCTTAACAGAAATTCAATTTGTACATAACAATCAATTATCCTTTTGCTATAACAAGTGATAGTTACAGAAACTGTATAATTTAAAAATAAAATTCTTTTTGTTTCATAAAAAGAAAGAAAAAGTTACTCGGACAAAAAAAATAAATAAAGTAAATGTGAAGTATAATGAAATAAATATCAGTCTATTTGCCTTATATTTCTACTATTCAGCTTGTTATAGTTAAATTATAGTAATATAATACTATTATGAATGATGTACAATTTAATTTTAAGTATATTCAAGGGGAAAATGAATTGTTTACCTCTTTGTGTAAACTAAACGTCCTGGAAATTTTGCTATTTAAAAATTATTTCATATTGTAATACTTTAATATATGATAAAATTTATTCATGAAAAAAAATGTGTTATTGCATTGAAAACAAATTTGAATAAGGTAATGAAAATGGAAGAAAATCCTGCTTTAATGATCTGTGAAGTTTTGTTTTAATGTTTGTAAATAAAAATATTGTAAAAAATTGTATATAAAAGAGAGCTTTGCCTTAGAAGTTTGAGAAAAAGCAAAATTTATCATAAATTTCATTTTGTCCAATTTGTCTAGTGTCTTGGATTTTTTTCTTCTTTTTAAAGTGAAGTTAATACCAACCCTGTTTTTCTGTTTAACATTGATGGTTAGTAATTGAATTTAAAATTCGTTTATTACTAGGAACAATAAAAAAATTCTTCAGTTTAAATTTTTTAATTTATATAAATAAAATTAAAAATTTCATCAGTCTGAAATTGTGAATTTATGTAGATTAAATTCATGCTGAAATATATTTTCTAGGTTCCCCTACAATACACTCCAAAGGAGCTTTTATCAAATCTATTTTGTTTGCCGGTCCACCAGGTTCTGGGAAAAAGTCCTTAATTTATGCTATTTGTAATGAAATAGGAGCTACCCTTATGGATTTATCTGCAGAGAATGTGAATGGGAAATATCCTGGGAAAGAAGGCTTAGATATGCTGATGCATTTATTGACTAAGGTTGGTAAACTGGCTCAACCGACTGTAGTTTACATTAAAGATGCAGAAAATTACTTTTGGAGGAAACAACCTGCTACAAGTGTCCTTGTAAGTAATGTTAATTGTGTTTAGGGAGTTAATTGTTTAAAATTTAAAACTTTATTTTCAATAAGCATAAATTTTCTTATATAATCTTCTATACAAATTTTAGTATTTTATTTACTATTCTAAGTTTAGAGAAAATTTCTATGGATTTATTTAACATCATTGTATAAATTCTGCAAGAATTGTATGCTCCTTAGAAGTTTTCAAGATTTCTTTATTTCAAATTCTCTTTTTAATGGCCCTCTAAAGTTTTTTAAAAGGACTTATTTTTCCATTCTTTTGCTTCCTTACTTTTTTCGATTTACTTTCTGGCCATTAAAAGACAGCTAGTTATAATGTACTAGGGTAATAATATGAAATATAACATCTAAATACAGTGAGTCTGGGCTAAAAGTATCCAAAAGTTATGACTTATTTTTATGGAACTACCCATTGGAATTTTAAAAAATTATTTAAATAGAAAGAATATCTCACCAAGTTTTAATATCAATCATAGATTTTGATGTGTGCACCTTTTGTAGCACAACTAACGTCTAAATGGTAATCCAGTTCTCTCCAAGTGCTTCATAGCCTATCAGGAGTTATTACACTGTTTTGCTTGGGGATTCATTAAATCCGTTGTGTATAAACAAAAAATTGGAACTGTGGATGAGTTGAAGAAACGTATCATTCAAGCAATTCATGTAATAACTCCTGATATGCTACGAAACACTTGGAGAGAACTCGATTACCATTTAGACATTTGTCGTGCTACAAAAGGTGCACACATCGAAATCTATGATACTATGATCAGAATCTATGATTGATATTAAAACTTGGGGAGATGTTCTTTCTATTTAAATAATTACTTAAAAATTCTAATGGGTAGTTCCGTAAAAATAAGCCATAACTTTTGGATACTTTTAGCCCGGACATCCTATATTAACTTTTGAGATTTTACCAATGCTATTTTTTGAGAAATAATGTTTATTTATCTAGAATTTTTTGTAACTGTTATGTATTTGTATAATTATCAAATCATTCTTTAAATGTAGGCTGAAGCTGTCAGATTGAAGAAGGAACTTCCAAAATTTATTAAAGGAATAGGAAATGATGACCGAATACTAGTCTGTGGCACTACAGTCACACCTTTTGACGTTGATCTGAAAGGACTGAGTTCTTGTTATGGTAAAGTTATCTGCCTCTTCAAACCAGATCATAACTGCCGAAGAGGTAACTTTATTTTCTGAATGGTCTATACCAACATTTATAATGTTTTAACTTTATTTTATATTTACATTCTGTTACTTTTAACATAGAATTACATTCCTCCATAATGGTCCTCCAGAAAGCAAAATTTCAGCTGTCCTGTGTCGTGAGTTATAATTTTAGCAGTGCACCAAACCCAGTCTGTATTGCTTGGCCAAGCAGTAAACAGTTAAACAGAAAAGTACAAAATGCATCAAAATTTTGACATATATATATATATATATATATATATATATATATATATATATATACATACATATATATAGATGCATATATATATACATACATATATATAGATACATATATATATAGATGCATATATATATAGATATAGATACATATATACATACAAAAGAGGTAAGCAACGATAAATAATCCTACATTAATAACCCATGGTAGTTTCGTTAGAAGAGACTACCTGAAATTTTTTTAATACAAATTTTTTCATTTATGAAGGAACTTATATTATTAAAATTAAGTTTTTACTTCATCTTGTATTTGAATGTTTTCTGATAATGTTTAGACCCAAAGATGGAGGGGGGGGGGAGTATTTAGACTTATGTTTTAAATGTTATACAGTCAAACCTCGATATCTCGAATTTGAAGGGAGAGACAAAAAAATTCGAAATATCGAAAATTCGAATTATCGAAAATCGCATGTTATCAATAGTAATAGTGAAAATAAAAGCTTTTTTACATACCTTTTTAAAAAGTAATCCATATTTTTATTTTAATAAACACTATTTACAAAATTCTTTAAAAAAAGATTCAATTGTTTGCTTCAGAAAAGAGTCTGAAATTTTATCTATTACTCTAAGTGGACAATGGCTTTAAATGTGTCCTCTTACCTATTTGGTTGACTTTCAAGATATCTTCTCAAAGCGTCTACTGCAAATAGTCTTTCTTTGTTTGTCACATTAGGTGGCAAATGGCGGATTTCGTCCTCCTGTTCTTCTGATAATACACAAGAAACTTTCGTCTGACGGATGTTGTCATTGTCCTCCCACTGACCACACACTATTACCGTATCATCTACGATGACAAAGTCATTAAATTCCATGTTATCGAGGTGCATGAGCATTGAGGCTCTAGCTTGAATGCAAGACAGCACAGGCCTGCATTCACACCTGTAATTTTTTTTCTTTGACTCCTTGTTGCAATGATAAGAAATTCTACAATCTTCTTGGAAGCCACGCACCTCTTGATTTTTGTCCATGACTTAATTTCCTATTTTGTTAAAACCACCCCAACCCCTCTAGAAAGTAACCTTAGAGAATAAAAGGAGAAAAAATAAAAGAAAGGATCGATGGTCACTGCATATGCATGACACCTAACTGAAACGAGGTAAGAAAACAATAAACAAGAATTTCAAATCCCGTCTTGGAGGACAAGAGAAGTTGTCATTTCACTGTGTTATCTTCCGTCTTTATATCCCTTCTTTTTAAAGTTTATGCAGGCTTTTACCACTGTAATGTTTGAATAGCTTTTCTATTTTTCAGAAATTTCTATTTTTTGGATATTATTTTTTTGTTTTTAGAAAATTTTTTTCCTCCATTCATGGAAAAAATTCAAGTTATCGAGGGAGGAGCCAAAAAAAATTCGCCAAATCAAGGTTTTTTTAACATTGAGTGCATAGGAAATTTGAAGGGAATTTTTATTTCTTCGAGATATCGAAAAATTCGCGAAATCGAGGTTCGAGTTAGCGAGGTTTGACTGTATTTGTATTATTCAAGAGTAGCATATTCATATTTTGGATTATCACTTGCTAAAAAATAATGGTTGGAAATAAAATACGAATAGTCAGAAAGAATGTTTTATCGGACCTTTTTAACAGAGGAATTTAATAAAATGTTATATATAGTTCATTTAAAACCATTAAACACTTTTTTGTTAAGGTATGAGGACAAAATTAGAGTAATACATGTTTTCTGATTTTCCATTTGTACCTTCTACATGAATTAGCTTGGATAACCTAGAGTCCTCTATTAGAATATTTAGTGTGAAACTATAACAAAATTCACTGCTCTATGCCATATTTTATATATTCGATATAAATTTGGTGGTCTTGAGCAGTGATGCACAAACTTTTTCGACCATAATCCATTTTCTTTAAATAAAAAATCACATGACCCAAATGAAAATTTATTGGTAATAGCAAATTTTTTAAAAATAATTAGGAAATTTTTTTGGTAATAGCAAAAAAATTATTCATTTGTTGGTAATAGTAATTTTAAAAAAAATAGGAAATTAAAAAAAAAATTATTCATTTATTAGTTAACTTTGCATTTCAGAAAAGGTATAAATTGTATCATAAGAATCAATAAATATAAATTAAATTAAACACTGGCAGTTTTTCTGGCTGTCTTAAAAAACGAAATAAGCAAATTTTGAGATATTATTTCAAAAATCCATGAATTGTAGATTTTTAGTATATATTTTTTACTTTCCATAATCTCTCTATTCTAAAAAAAAGTAACTCCCACAGCAGCAGCTGCTGCCGCCATTGTCAAAGGTTTGTCACGCTATCTCCTCCGAAACCGCTGGGGGTATGGGGTTGAGACCAATACCAATAGATGCAGAAAAATATGGGGAACAAAGTAAGACATGTCTCATCTTTATCAGACTATAAGTTTTTTTATTTTTATTTTATGTTTTGTGGGAAAATATTGACTTTTTCATCTTCAGATTATGATAACTTGCCAAAAAATGATCGTTCTTATTCCTATTTTTACATATTTGATGTTTATGTGTCTTTATCTTTAGGCGAGTGCTCTGAAGCGACTTAATGAGAAAACATTTCCAGAAAGATTAAATTGTTACAGAATTGAGCCGCTAGAACCTGGCGGCTCTCCCAACCAAAAATAGTTAAGATTTGGGGGCAGGAATGCCCCGAACTTTACTGATAGCTAAGAGTGCAGAGTCGTACTGACTAGCAGGGAAGGTTGGACTCTTAATCCTTAGATATAGTCAGAGCAACGCTAGCTAGCTTGTTGTGTGATATGCAAGATGTTAAAAAAACGTACGAAAGTCTAAGTAAAATAAAAAATACATTTATTTAGTTGAAAAGAAATAGTGCGACATTAAAGTGTCTCGTTTACAGACGCACTACACAGCTCGTAGTGTTATTCTAAAAAGTTGGCTTTGTGGTACTCTTACCGAGGTGTAGAGAAAAGTAAAAAGGGTTAACTCACGGTTGGTCGAGGCAAAGTTTTACCATTGTAAAAAAAAAAAAACGTAAAGTAGATAGTGCCTTCCTGGCACAAAAACCATCCCGTGGCTACCTGCGGGCATGGAAGGCCGAGACGACTAGAGCATCGGTGCACGGCTGGCAAGTTGGTCGCCGCCTCCAAAAACGGGTTCTCGGTAGAGCCTGGCTTTCAAAAGCGAGCTGTGCTGAGTCGTGCTAGATCATCTCATCGCTTCCCAGCAACTATCACTCACACACACTGTCTGCAATCAGCAATCAGCAACAGTCTGGATAGAAGTTCCTGGGAACTGGTTCCCTCTACTTCTAAAAATATCTTTTATTTTATTGGAGCTTGCCTTAATTACATTTGGCTGTGGAGTTGTTAGTGGGTAAAAATAATAAAATGTGGTGTGTTGAGTTCTTCGAATTTCTGCGACCACACCGTCTGTGATCGGGCTGGGTATTTATACCGGCGTCGACCGCCGTGCTCCCTCGTGGCAGGAGAATAGCAAAGTTAATTATGCTAATTTTACGTGATGTGAGTTGACGTCATTCTTAGCTGATGGTATGGCGTCATCGTTGGGTGAATGACGTCATTAGGCTGGCATGACGCAACTGGCGTCTGACGATGCTTACACATTGCTGTGGAGGTGGGAAATGATGTAAATACATCGCTCTTTCTACGTGGCTGGAAGGTTAGGGGAAGAAGAGGAAAGCTAATCGGGATTTTTCCCTAACAAAAAGTGTAATGTTTTTTTAATTATTCTCTCTTATTTAAAACCGATTTTGAAAAATAAAAACATGAAAACTGTAATTTCATGTAATTTTAAGACTCGCTTCACTAGTAATTTTAAGACTTTGTAACTAAACTATAACCATGACTAATCATACCCTTTGTAAATTTTTTAGTGTTCTTAACAACAAATAAGTTCATTTGTATATGGTCTGAAGACGAATACGAGATGTATTCAAAACATGTAGCCAAGTATTTATTAAAATAAATTAGGATATATACAAAATAATTTTAAATAAATCTCCTGAGTTTAATACACTTACCTTAACATCTTCTTAATATTTATTAATAATATAATTACTATTGATTAATAATATGCAATTAATTTAAAGATGTTTGAAACACAAAACACAGTTTTTAGTAGAACTCAGACACATTTATAATTTGCAAACACAGTTATAGACACAGCTATAATTCGCAGGAGAGTGCCAAATTTTTATGGGGTGGTCATAGATAACACATTCATGTATAGACGGCATCTTTTGAGATTAGGTAAATCCCAATAAAGTATTACAACACAAACAATCGATAAGAAATTCCAAGCTAAAATATTAAAAGTATGAATTATTAGTTATTATAGTCATTTCTTTTCTTTTTCGTAATACAGATTTTTAATAGATTTTTGTTTTAAATTGTAAAATCATTCACATACCGGTAGCTGCTTGTCCGCGTACTGGTACTGGTGTGCATACCCAAGGTTGGGAACCACTGTACTAGACCTTAAGGGGGGAGATTACCTTAAAACCTTCAAAAAACTTAAGCAGCTTGGGTTTATCATAGCACCAAAAGGGTTAGAGTCCGACTTGGCTAGGTGCCACCACAATTTTGACCAAGCATCCCAAGGGGTGACATTTGGGGGGATTTGCCTTCCCCACCCACTGACCTTTACTTTATAACAGTGGTTCCCAACCGGCGGTCCGTGGACCACAGGTGGTCCATGAGAACCTCGGGAGTGGTTCGGCACCACATATAAAAAAGTTGCCAAATAAGTGGGGATTTTGAAAGCAATGTTCAAAGATGGGCCGAATATATCCAGTGACTATCAGGTGTTGAATTAAACTTTCTTAAAAGTTTAACATAATTATTTTATTATTAGAATATGATACATAAGAATTTGAGTACGTTAATTCTGTATCCCTTTTGCTTGAAGGATATTCTATACCCCCTATACCCCACCTCAGTGGGTGGTGGGTGATCTGCACATGGTTCAAATTCTGGCTTAATGGTTCGCAGACTTCTATGGGTTGGGAACCACTGCTTTATAGTAAACAAAATATATTTTAAGATCATTGATTGTTAGGTTACATTAAAGTCACATCTCTAGAGTTTTATAGTACTCTTGTTCTTATTTATTTATCTATCCTTGTGTCAGTTCAAATTAAAGTAGTTATAAAATATCAATATGTATCTAAAGGAAATTTTAATTGCTTTGATCGGGCCAGAAAATTGTTGATCATAACAGGCTATCCATTAATTTTGGTACATTATTGTCATAATTTTGCATAATTTGTTTCTTGTTTTATTTAATGCAGCAATGTGGCGTGAAATGATTCTGAAGCATCAAGGTAATATCACTCAAGAATTAGGTTTAAGCACACTTTGCAGTGTTTCTGATGGATTTACTGCACCACATATTAAGGATTGTGTTTTAAAGGTATAAATTAATATTCATTCAATTTTTCTCAAGTATGAGTAAATACAATGGAAGAATAAGCTATGTTATAGCACATAACATAGAACGGATTGAATTCAGTTAGGGCCGTCCTCAGTTCTAGACTACCGGACAGTCCTTAAAATATTAAATAATATGGTTTTTGAAATTAGATAACAATAGAATCGATGTTTGAGTAGTATTCAAAAGTTATACAATGAGAAAAATAAATATAATATAAATAAAATGAGAAAAAAAATATAGCATTGAATTTTTGTTATCATATCACTGTTTAAAACTATATTAATACTAAAGACATAATTGGAATGTTCAATTTCACAGTTTGAAAAGGTGGAAAAAAACCAACTTTCTTAAAAGTTGGGGCACATCCCCCCCCCCCCCCTAGATTAACTATTCAGATTATTCTACAGAAGTAAAACTCCCCTTTTATAGCATTCAGTATGATTGGAAAACTGCCCTGTTTTTAAAAAGGAAATTGAAAAATAAAACTTTAGACCATTTATTTTTCATTTTAGCTTCTATTTTAAAATCTACATGTCAAGGACAATGAAATTTTAAAATGGTAGTGTATAGTAGTATGAAAAGCATTTTATACTGCAACATCATTTTTGTTTATCCAAACATGTGATTTTTAAACTTTGTAAGGCAGGATAAAGTTTAAAAATCACATGTTTGGATAAAAATATGATGTTTCAGTCCTTCTAAATAGAATCATAATCCATATGTATGTTAAAATTACTGGAGACTCAGAAATGGGATAATAGAACTATAAAAATCGTAGTTGTTTTCTTAGAATACAAATATAAATTTGGAATAAAATTCCTTTGGTCATTTGTACTGAAAAAACTATAAAATAAAAAATTCAGGAAGTTCATTGGATGAAATTGTTGAGTTATATTTAATTTGTGTTTAATCATGAATTAAAAGTGTACTTGAATATTGCATGAATATATAATTTTCATGAGTATAGCATTGCTCTCTCTCTCTAGACTAGTGGTGTACAAACTTTATTCTACCATGATCCACTAATAAAATTTTGAGATAAAAAAATATTAAAATTGAATAATAAAATTAAAATTTATTTAATTTTATCTAAATTAAAAAAATTTAGATAAATTTCTTTAGATAAAAAATTTTCTGGACCCACCAAGAAATTTTTTTTGGCAGTAGTAAATATTTTAAAAATTAGGAAAACATTAACAAACAAAAAATTGAAAAAAGAAATAAGCAAATTCTGACAAACTATTTTTAAAATCAACGAACTGTAAATTTTGGTTATATATTTACTTTGCATAATAATAATAAAAAATGTCTAGCTTACATTTTGCTCTTGTTTCTGACAGTTCACATATGACTAAAACTTCATATTTAAATATTAATATGTATTTGCATTTCATTAAGGTAAAAATTAACAAAAATTCAAAAAGAGCATGATTTGAAAATTATCAGCCCATTTATAGCAAATTTTAATTAAATAATTCAATATGATAGAAATTTACTTTGAACTATCCATGACCCCTCCAGTTTGTGCACCACTGTTCTAGACGATACAAAAATATATTGTGAAATAAGCCATTAGCTCAGAACTTTTCATGAAATATATCTCAAAATGATCTGGGGATATTTACCCCAAAATTTCATTTGAAACTTTTAGAAGGTCATCATATGTAATTTCACGCCTCATTTGTTCTTCAGTCACTCATAAAAGCTATTTATACCTAATTGAAGAGAATTTTTAAAAAGATCATACTTGATTTTCTCTTTTTATTTCTACTTTTTTCTGATTTTTCAGTTCTTCTGTTTTGCTATTATGTGTATTCTAAAAGTGTTTTTTTAATCCATGTTCATTAATTTAGGTCCTTACTGAACGGAGATTAGCTCACCAGGCCAAATTTCCACTTCATGCTATTGAATTCGTCCGCTTTTTGTCAAATCATGTACCTATATCTCAAGGAGAAAATGAAGAATATCGAGTGAGTATTTTTAAAATTCACATGTCCTTAAAATACTGAAATAATTGCAGGTTTACCGTTGGGGTACTACACATGGAAAGAGATTGTAATTTTGAGTTTACATTGTATGTGCCAATATGATTTCTAGTACATGTATAATTTGTATATGACCTTTAAATATGTCTGATAATAATATAACTAAATTTGACCATTTGTCTAACCAATATTTATGTGTTTGGTTACCCCTTCATTGCATTCGATGGGGCCCAACATAGCAACTAAGGCCTTCTGTGTCGTACCCCCACTGGTGGATTACAACTTATGATCATATTTATAGATCATGAAGAACTGGAGTTATTTTCAATATTGCTTCCAAATAAAAGGTAGATTTTGAAGATAATTTAATAAATATCTTAATCCATTTAAGTTATTTGTGTTCATGGACAAATGTTTTTGATAATGATTAGTGAATTTGCGACATAGCAAAGATTTGTGTCTATACCAACCCCCTATTTGCTTGTAATATGCTTATACCTTAAGAGGTCCTCTAAATGGATATAAACTTAGCTTTTGTTCTTGTGAGACCTATTTGGTATTCATGCTGCTGAATATTATTGTGTCCTTAATGTTACTAGTATGAGTAGACATGCATACACCGTATAAATATTCATGTATATATCCAATGCACCAGACAGAACCTGACACACAAAATAAGGTCTTCTGGGGCTGAAACCCTGCCGGTGAGTATGCTGCCACCACAATCTTGATCAAACACCCTCGTGGCAACATCTTGGAGGCCTTATTCCAACCCTACAAACCTCATAGGAGGACTTACCAGCCTACAAAATTTATGTTTTCATGTTTACAGATTTAACATGCCTATACTTTGCATAGACATGAAAGCATTCAGTCATTCTTGTCAGGACTTGAACCAAGCACCCTCTGTACCAAATTCCAATGCACTAACTGCTAGGATACTTTAGGCCCATTGCATATATATATAGTTGTTATTTATGCTCCCTGGCCAGGTTTCCAAACCAGGTTCATATAGGCATGCTAGCTGAGGGATGTGGCTCCAGTTTACAATGGCACTACAAGGGTCGGAATCCTATTTAGCCAGGTCAATGGTGCACCCAGGATTTTTTTCTCGGCGGGGGGGGAAATGAATGGATAAAAATATTTATAATGCATGGGGGGGGGAGCAAAATGAACGAATAAAAATATTTATAATGCAAAATCAATATTTTTACTTCTTTGGGGGGGGCAGAGCCCCCTGCCCTCCTAGGTGTGCCACTGAGCCAGGTGCTACCTCAATTTTGACCAAGCACCCACAGGGGCAACATCTAGGGGATTGTACCTTCTTGTACCCTCTCTGACCTCATAGAAGGATATTCCGGTCTAATGTACCCATATCCAGCCTAGACACGAAGGTATTAAATGGTGCTTGTTGGGATTCAAACCAAGTGCCATCTGTGCCAAAAGTTGACATGCTACCATTAGGCTACCTCAGGCCCATATACAGTGAAATTTCTCTAGTCAACCAACGCTCTAAATGACCCTATTTTGTTCAGAACCGATTAAAGACTTCATAGAGTGGAAGAAACCTCTTGATGACCACCCCTCCAAAAGGCCACTTTTTGTTAAACCTTTACTGGCAGCCATAGAGAAGTTTTACTGTATGTATATAAGATGTGTGCAGGTGTACTATATAGTAAAAAATTTATATATATCTATGTGTGTGTGCATACATATAAAATTTCTGTTTGCTTTTTTAAAATGATTAGTTATTGTCCTTATGATAAAATGTTATAACTGACTCTGATTTAGAAATCACTTAGATAATTCAAATGTTGCCATTTCACCTCTTAATCCCATCTTGCAACAAACAAGTCTAGTCTGATTCCTCTTCACTACAGAAAGTCTCATTTTATCTTTAGTCTGGCCATGTAATCTAACATTATATTTTGCTAGTTAGTTGAACTGTACTTTGTTTTAAATATATCTCTTGTACCAGAGAATTAAATTTAAATATATGTTTTAAAACAAGAAATGAGCCAAAAAATTCAAATCTTAGTGAAAGATCTATATTATATTAGTGGTTCTCAACCTTTTTAGGTCTACGCCTCCTCTTTGGATGATCTTCCACCCTACGTGCCCCTGAAGCATTTATGTATGTGTACATATATATATATATATATATATATATATATATATATATATATATATATATATATATATATATATATATATATATATAGTGTTCGAAAAATAATAGTGGGGTTTTAAATGGTTAAAGCCTTGGAACAAAGTATTGTAGAGAGATGAAGTATATGACAAATTAAAGAGAAAAACTCTTAGTTTCTTACCTGTTCAGCAGACTTTGATGTGTGCTCTCTTAGTTGCCTTGCAGATGTCAAGACAATATTCAGTCTCTTCCCAAACATGGCAGAGAACAAGCCACGGGATAGACGAAACAGCTTCGGTGATCCTTTCTTTTAAATAGTCCACATTTCGAACTTGTATGGAATACACTTGTGTTTTTACATAACCCCAAAAATAGAATTCCCTAGGGGTGTGGTCTGGAGACCTTGAGGCCAGGCAATCCACCCTTCTCATTTGACTGATCGCCGAGGAAATGTTTCGTTACGAAATTCCCACACGATTGTGGCGAAATGTGGAAGAGCTTTGTCTATCTGGAAAATGGAATTTTCCGACACTAGTCCTAGAGTCTATTGGAATTTAAATGTAAGCTTTCACACACATAAACTTAGAGTGTTTCTCTTTCATTTAACATATGACTCGTGCCTGCAACATGATTTGTTGCATAGTTATAACCATTTGAAACCCTACTGTTATTTTACGGACATACTGTATATACATATACAGTGGAATCTCGATCGATCGTTTTTCCGTATGTGTCATTCATTTTATCCAGTCCCAACAATCATATTTCTTTGTTATGTTTCCGTATCTATCGTTTTCCCGCATTTATCGTTCATTTCAATCGGTCCCTTGGAAAACGATAGATCGAGATTCCACTGTATAACATAACTAACCCTAGTAAAATACATTCTTCACACATTTTTTGCTAACTGTTAGCACACTCCCCCTATCCCCCACCCTGAGTATCACTTATGCCTTCCCCTCCCCTGTTGAGAACCACTTATCTATATGTTTGGTAATATTGCAAAGTAACCTGTAAATCATATCTTAACAGATATTTTTGTCAAAAATGCCCTTGCAGAAGAGACGTGTCAAGGTGTTGAAAGAAGAGACTGGCGAAGTGAATGAAACCGAACTGAAAGCAAAAGAGAGTGCAAAAGTGAAAACGTGATTCATGTTAATCAACCATATTTGCAGTGTTTATATTGGACAGTCTAATAAATTTCTAATCTCAAAATGCCATGTCTTTTTTCACAGTTAACTATGCAACTTACATCAGAAATGTTGATGTAGATTTTTTTCCCATGTTGATAGATGTGGGAATGAAGTTTAGATTAAAACTCAGCTATGATCTTGATGGCAAGATTTTAGACCGATTAAAAAATCAATCAAAAGACAACAGATGCTAAACAAGGGTCAATTCAAATATTCTATAACAATAAATGTGAGTAGTTGCAATATTTGTTTGCTGAATACCTTAAAAGGGAATGCTCTTTATTAGCACTAACTCATGGCATGACTGTCCGAATTGCTTTTCAGCACTGTGGACCAAGGCCTGAGGTGCCTATCTCCGCTTTCATGACCGTGGGCTTGGGATGCCATACAGCATATGTCTTGATCAGGTGGTCAATCTGATGCGGGACCCCAAGCATGCTTGGTCCTCATTTTATCGACCCACTCAAGGGATGAAAGGCTGAGTCAACCTTGCCCAGTCACAGGATCGAACCCTGGATCTGTGGTGTGGCAGCTTGACACTTTTAACCACTATGTCACCGGGCATTGAAAATAAGACCTAATCAGAAAATAAGTTCTAGCTTGATTTTTCAGGATACTTGTAATATAAGCCCTATCCTTTATTAGCACACATGGACTAATATCAAGAGTTTTCAAAAAATTTATATTTAGGATTCTAACAGTCAGCCCTCAGATTTTTGATCGATTAAATGAGAGGTTCCCAACGTTATTTGGCCTACCACCACCTTTTCGAAAGAAAAATTACTCAGTGCCCTCCTACAAATTTTCCTTCCTAAGCTATCAAACACAGATGCAGTGACAAATTTATGTCCTTTTATGTTTATTTAATTCTATCTATGTCCTTCAACATAGTAAAGAAAGATGTCATAAATAAGACACCTTGAAGCTTGAAATGAAAAAAATTATTTATTAAAACCAACCATAGTAACATTCGCATTATGCACACATAATGAAGATAATGAAGGATAATATTAAAATAAAAATTATGAAAAACTTTAAGACTAATCCTAATGAAAAGGATGAACTTGGTGTGCTGCTATCAGTTAATTAACGTTTGGCACTATTTTTGTCAGCAGCATTTTTAAACCATCGCGATTAGCTGTTTGTTGTCTGTTGTTAGGGAAAATCCCGATTAGCTTTCCTCTTCTTCCCCTAACCTTCCAGCCACGTAGCAAGAGCGATGTATTTACATCATTTCCCACCTCCACAGCAATGTGTAAGCATCGTCAGACGCCAGTTGCGTCATGCCAGCTTAACGACGTCATTCATCCAACGATGACGCCATACCATCAGTTAAGAGTGACGTCAACACACATCACGTAAAAATTAGCATAATTAACTTTGCTATTCTCCTGCCACGAGGGAGCGCGGCGGTCGACGCCGGTATAAATACCCAGCCCGTTCACTTAGACGGGGTATTCGACGTTGTAGTAGACGGTAGTATTAGACGGTGCGGGTGAGTGATAGTTGCTGGGAACCGATGAGGAGATGATCTAGCACGACTCAGCGCAGCTCGTTTTGAAAGCCAGGCTCTACAGAGGACCCGTATTAGGAGGCGGCGACCAACTTGCCAGCAGTGCACTGATGCTCTAGTCGTCTCGACCTTGCATGCCCGCAGGTAGCCACGGGATGGTTTTTGTGCCAGGAAGGCACTATCTACTTTAAGTGTTTTTTTTTACCACGATGGTAAAACCTTGCCTCGACCAACTGTGAGTACTATTTTATTTTCTTCTACACCTCGGCGAGAACACCCGAAAGCCAACGTTTTTGAATAACACTACGAGCTGTGTAGTGCGTCTGTAAACAAGACACTTTAATGTCGTTTTACTAAATAAATGTATTTTTTATTTTACCTAAACCTTCGTACGTCTTTTTAACATCTTGCATATCACACAACAAAGCTAGCTAGCGTTGCTCTGACTATATCTAAAGATTAAGAGTCCAACCTTCCCTGCTAGCC
Source organism: Dolomedes plantarius (assembly GCA_907164885.2). NCBI lineage: Eukaryota > Metazoa > Arthropoda > Arachnida > Araneae > Dolomedidae > Dolomedes > Dolomedes plantarius. The sequence continues at coordinate 34,316,433 of OU015502.1, forward strand.
AGTACGACTCTGCACTCTTAGCTATCAGGAAAGTTTGGGGCATTCCTGCCCCCAAATCCTAACTAATTTTTTTTTTTGGTTGGGAGAGCCGCCAGGTTCTAGCGGCTCAATTCCGTAACATTTTGGTTATGGGCAACAGGCCCTAAAGTTAATTCGTAAACAACTATTTTTCTTTAACTTGAGGGTGACTTTGATCTAAAATAGCAGAGCACAACGCGAAAGCTTTGGGATATGTGAGAAGCTAAGCGTTGAAGGTATAAACAAAAGGTAAAGGCCCTGAATTTATGAAATTCTATATTTGGGGGGGGCCTATTTGTATATATATATAATATTTAGTGTTTTAAATACTGTCTTGCATTTTTTGCTGTCTTGCAAAAGAAAGTTTCTAATTGAGCTTCATGATTCTTTAAACCATTCCTTCTGCTTAAATAAATAAATAAATAAATAAAATTATTGGTTTCTTATAAAATTCTATACCTGTTTTATGAATTTTTATTTCATTCACATTTAAAAGCCAGTCGATTTGTATCTAATTATCCTTGTTTACATTGAGCATGTCAGCGTTTCTCGTACCAAAATAATTTTAACCAATCACAGATTTCCAAACATTCAGCCACGACATTGTTAAGGTCTACGACTGGTTAAAATTATTCCGATGTGAGTAATTCTGTACGGACTTAATGTGAACGAGACCTAAGAGGAAAGTTCAAAACAGTAGAGTAGACACATATGTTCATTTCTTTCTTTCTCTTTCTGCATGTAGTTTATGGTTTAGGTTTATGAAGAAGAAATTAAAGGCTAAATAAGAACAACAACATATCAAGTAATATAAATAAAAGTAATATAAATGGATTATTGAAGACTTAAAAAACATACAAACAGTAATAAAATATTTATTTCAAGTTCTTTATCATATAAAACATTCCTAAAACTTTGATTACAGGTCAATAAAAATAAACTTGTTATAAGAGATTGCAAATTCAGATATATTCTGCATACATCTATTCATGATTGCTCTACATTTGGCCATTAAGTAGAATATACAAAATAAAAAGTAAAGACTTTTTCAGATTACTTGCAGCAAAACCAGTACACAGTGGAAATGCTTATATCATTGAACAAGAGTATAAAATTTGATCTTTTAAAGAATAAACATAGGTATAATGCACAAAATTTCACTAAAAGAAAATTTGAAAATTATATTAGGTTTGAAAAAATAGGCAGTTTAAAGGCTATTATTATAAAAGTAGCAAAGGTGGAAAACAGTATATTAAGAAAGACAGTGCAAAGAGAAATTCTAAAATATCTTGGCTATAATAAAAATAATACATCCACAACCAAGATATAGATATAGATTATACATATATAATGTTACAAAATAACAACTCATGTAAATAATAAAAGGTTATACAAATGTGTTATCCATATATACATGAAACAGCATTTATGCATGTTTTGATTATAGTTCCCTTAAAAGTATATAGTAAGCCTTTCCTTTCTATATACTTTTAAGGGGACAAAGAGTCAGATGAATTTATTTTGTAAATAATAATTTACAAAAACATAATTGAACAAAACGTAATCATATAACAGGTTACTTAAAATCAGTTAATGTGTTGACTTTAAAGAACAAATAAAAATTTTTTTTAATTAAATCTTTTCTTTCCATTTTGAAATTAAAATCTAAATCCTTAAAAAAAAAAATTTATTGAGAGAAACTTACACTACGAATTTAAGGATAAAATTTCTAATATAAAAAGAGTACATAAGGTTCAAAAAAAGAAAAAAAGGTTTTATAAAAAAAGAAATTTTGAATACATCCATGTAAATTTACCCTAAGTTACTAGGCATAGAAATTAAAGAAGTTTAAAAAAAATTTAAATTTGGTAAATTGTCAAATCCTTAGCACAGGGATTCCCAACCTCTTTACACTAGTAGCATCCTTGGGCATGAGATTAGAAATTGGGGCACCCTTGTTAAATTTTAGTTTTCTCAATTTTTAAAATATTAAATTCAACTAGGATATATTTGAGGAACATGTATAATTTATGTTCAAATAAATACTTACTCCATTTATGGAAATATGTACAAACACTAGAATAGGATATATTAATACAATTTCAAAAATAGCCATGGGATTCATTACAGCAGGATTTCTTAAACTTTTTCCATCTATGACCCCTTTTAGCCCGAGAAAATTTTGCACGACCCCGGGTATAGACATAAAAATAAATATACAAATATAGCATAGATACATAAAATAAGTATACAAATAAAACATTAACTGATAATAAATCAAAGAGATTTACCTGAGAATAAATCAAAGAAATTAAAGCGAAGAAAGATCGGTTTATCTCTCTGTTATGTATCCATGATGTGATTCCTGATTTTAATTGAATACTTAAAATAAAATGATTTTCATAATTATTTTTGCTAACCAGTATTGAAGATTTTGTAGAGACATGTCGGGTTGAAGGGACACCCTTTGCAAATAGTAGCCAAAGTTTTCTTGACCCCAAAATTCTGTTACGTGACCCAATATTGGGTCGTGACCCACAGTTTAAGAAGCACTGCAGTATAGTATTACACTAGGGGACTACGATGGAAATCGCTCAAAAGAATTTTTTTTTAAAATTAATGTGAGACTTGCTTTGGATGCTTAGAGTACACATGTTTGATATCAAGCCTAACAACTGTGGGTGTGAGGGTAACTAATCCATCCTCGGAAATGAGTGCATCGATTTGTGTCACAATCTGTTGTTGTTTCCAAATCCCTTGGTGTAGGAAAGCCTACACCAAGTCCAAAGGACCTAGGTCCTCGGTGAAGGGTAGTAAGCAGCTTAACTTTAAGGTGAAGTACCACTAGGGTTGAAGTCTGACTTGACCTCAAAAAATGTCAGTCCCGTAATTTTGGACCGAGTCAAGTGACGAGGTCACAACACGTGACCCTGCACCTCCAGAGGTAAATTTGAGAACTTGGAGGACATTGTAGCCATGCCCTATTTTACGTGCCCTGGCCACCATTAGTGAACATGGCGGTGGATTTGCAGCGATGAGCATTGAACCAGGGACGTTCAGATCACTGGCTTGACGCCTTTGCCAACCTGGCCACTGCGCCCGTGTCACAGTCTTGTAGGTGTAAGAGTAATTAATTGAACTTAATATTTATTTTAAGTAGGCACTATTAATATTATTTTGTTTATTAAAAAAAAAATCTTGCGGCACCCCTGGTCAATCCCATGACACCCTAAAGTGCCGCCAGCACACTGGTTGGGAATCGCTGCCTTAGCATTTTGGTAATAATAATTAAAAAATCAAAATATTTTTAAGATTACATTAACAAAAGAAAAAAGACTTAGTATTACCTCACTACTCCATATTTTTTTCTCATGAACAGAACAATTAAAAAATATCCTAGACATGGTAATTTCGAATAATTTGGCATTTTTGATAAAGATAAGAGGTACTAAATACCTCCTTTATCCAATAATACAACTAAAATCTAATAGTGACTTTTTCTTAATTAAAAAGTTATCTTTTGATAAAAAAAATGAAATAAAAATAGATTTAACATATCAGGCACTTCATATATTCATTCTTAAGAAATTATGTTGAAATATTTCAAGAACTTCTTCAAATTACTAAATTGAGAATATTACCTCAACCCCCCTCTAAAAAAACTGTTTAAAAATGGATTAATAGTAAAATAAGATAATAGGACAAAATTGTTGATTAGTACAAAAACTATTAGGTTCTTTTCAAGGCAAAAACATTCTTTTTATATTTGGAAATGGAAGACATAAAGCTTGAAGGCAAGGTTGGCTCTAGCAGGTGGAGTTTAGATATATTTTAAGGTTCTTTCCAATCATAAATAGATCAATTAAAAAAACTAACAGGTAAAAATCATGGAATAATTTTTTACCACAAAGCATGATTGAGAACAGGAAGTGTGCATAACAGAGGAAATCAGCAATAGGCAGTATGCCAGTACTCAAAAAATGAGTAGAAGGAACTTTACAGAGTGAGTAGTGCTGATTTTGTAATTAGCATTAAAAAAGCGAGTTAATAAAGTGATCGATTTTCTTTTTTAAAACTAATTACATTCAAATTGTTTGGTAGTATACATCAAGTTAATGTTTAGTACTGTTTTAGTCTGCTAGTCATAATTGTCTATCTAGTCTTAAAACCATGCAAAAGTATCCCGGTATATCAGAGTGAACTGCACTGTAAAAATGAAATGCTGCTTCAGGTCAAAAAAGCTACCTGTTTCAGGGTGTCATGTTTCTGGGTAGACAATTGACCTGATTTGGGTATCTCACTTTGTATCTAAAACATGCTCTTGCACCATTCTAGTTATACTTCCACTTCTGTAATATACCTAAAACAGCATTTCATTTTTAGAGTGTATCACTGACGTACTACATAACATGTGCTACATAACTGGTACACACATGTAAAACTTCTTTTGTTAGTACCTTAAGTTAGAGGTATGCAAACTGTGGGTTGCAACTCACCGAGGGATTGCAAAAAAACTGGTGGGGTCACGGATAGTTTGAAGTAAATTTATAACATTGAATTATTTAATTAAAAATTGTGCTTCAAATTTTCCATAACGTATTTATAGTATTTTTATTTATAGTTTCTTCTATGATGTGACACTGTTATATAAAAAGATAATATAATGTTATATAAGGTGTCAAGCAGCCTTTCAATGCTATACTTACTTTGCTTACATTCGCTTCTACCTATCTGTGCGAGAAACGCTTTTCAAAATCAGTGGCGTAGCGAGGGGTGGACAAGGGGTCTATCATGCCCCGGGCACCACTCGCACAGGGGCACCAAATGGTCCTTTTCACTAATTTTATATATTATATTACTATATGTTTTTCAGAAAGGGGGGGGGGGCACCAAAAAAGTATCATGCCCCAGGCGCTAGTTATGCTCGCTACGCCACTGTTCAAAATGAGTTGCTATAAAAACCATACAATGATCAAGACTTTATCAGGCACTTGAAAATATTTCAACAAATATTGAACAAATATTATTCAAGATCTGGGTTCAACCTTCTCATTATTTTTTTCTGTTTTAGTTTTATATAAATCAATGCAGTTTATAATTTTTAATGTTTTGATATTGAGCTTATAATTTTGAAATCCTACTTATTTACCTAAATGAAATACAAATGCATATTAATATTTGAAAATGAAGGTTTGGTTACATGAGATTTAGCAAAAGAAAATGTAGAAAATAAGCGACTTTCTTTTTATTGTTATTAGGCAAAGTAAATATATACCCATAATCTACTGTTCATTGATTTTTAAAATAGTTTGTAAAAATTTGCTTATTTCTTTTTTCTATTTTTTTTATTATTTTCTAAATTAAAAAAAATATTGCTACTACCAAAAATGTTCATTGGGGGTTGCATGATATTTTATTTGAAGAAAGTGGGTTACAGTCGAAAAAAGTTTGCACACCACTGCCTTAAGTCACAGAGACTTGTACAAGTGAAGCTATAATTAACCTTCCACGATGATGTTTCAAGAGCATGAGAATCAATAATCAGAAATATTTTCTCATACTGTGCTTAACTAAATGCAAACAGAATAGCAGTTGTAACTTCTTACACGCTGAAGCTAAGTGCCTTGAAGTGAATAATAGTGTAATTTTTTCTTTGGGTTTGGCATCTACCTTCATTTCAATTCTTCCTCTGTATTACTTTAAATTTATTGGTCAGTACAAATGAGCACATTAATCTGATCAATTTCACCCTCTGTTATTAAAAGTTAAACAGTCATGACTACTAGGTTAAGTACATGAAACTACTGAAATAAATTTAGAAACTAATTAACCTTTCAGTTTATTTTTAAATATAAATTTAAAACCATAGATATGAAACCAATTTATGGCTCAACTCAACTGTTCCAAAGGGTCACAAAAAGAACCCACAAACATAGGTTATTCATAATCCAATTATAAAATTATTTGAGAATATAGAAAAATAAGACTAATTACTTTCTTTGACTGACTTCTGTACAAGCACTATAGTTTTCCTGTAAGACTTAATTAATTGACCTTGATCTATATGGATCTAGTAATATATACATGATAACGAGAAGGCAAAGGTCACAGACTAGTCATTTAAACAATAAGAAAATCCACTGACTAGATAAAATTTTAAAACACATTGTACTGATTTTGAGATATGAACTGAAATACTAAATTATATATATATATATATATATATATATATATATATATATATATATATTACAATAAATCAATTTCAGGACTAATTTCAGCAAGAAAATCAGTTGTCCTTACATATAAGTTATAAAGATTTGTATTATAGAAATATGCTTTCCTGATTTTAATGAAACAGAATATAACAGATTACTCACAGATTACAAACATATTGCAACAGATATGTTAACATTAAATATGGAATATATAAACTAAAGTCCTTAAAATCCTATAAACCTAAAACTAAGCATAATTAAGCTAAGAAATTTAAGTACTTAAAAAGAAATGTATACTCGCATCTTAATTCATACAAGTTCTACAAATGTGTCAATACTACAAAGAAAGGAATATATATTTGAGAAATCAACTACTATAATCTCATTAAAGTCATTAGAGAATAAATTTAAGCATCAAAATACATAACAGTACTATGAAAAAATACTTGAAGTACTTTGATGAATATGTATTGTATTTACGTTATAACAAGAAAAGTAATGGAAGACCAAACATACCCACAAAAAAAGACACTAAAAATTATCAAACATTAAGAGAATGATAATATTCCCAGAACACTACCTATACTGATGCAGGCACATACACACAAATATGCAAAAAGATCAGATGGAATATGTTATGAAAGATTCACATAAGACCAGCCATGCCTCAAATTCAACGCCAAAACAAAGGCTAGATACTGCAGGTGACTTTCTTTTCAGCTTTTCAAGGCATAAGTGCAAACAACTTATAGTAGTAAAACACCATTTCGCAAATGGGCCTTAAGCTGAAGTTGTCTCTCTAACAGTTTGCATATTTAAAAAGTAAAAAGGGCCACAGGTAGCCTATCAGTAGCGCATCAGCTTTTGGTACTGGTGCTCAGATCAAATCCCGACAAGAACCTTTAAATAGCTTTGTGTCTAGGCATGGGCCTTAAGCTGAAGTTGTCTCTCTAACAGTTTGCATATTTAAAAAGTAAAAAGGGCCACAGGTAGCCTATCAGTAGCGCATCAGCTTTCGGTACTAGTGCTCGGATCAAATCCTGACAAGAACCTTTAAACAGCTTTCTGTCTAGGCCTGATATGGACATGTTAAATCTGTAGACTAGAAAGACCTTCTATGAGGTCAGTGTGTGGGGAAGGCACGATCCTCCCAGATGTCACCCTGAGGGTGCTCTGTAAAAATTGGGATGGTACCTAGCCAAGTCGGACTCAGACCTTCATGGTGCCATTATAAACTGGAGCCGTATGACTCAGTCCGAAGCATTTATGGACCTGCTTTGGAACTTCGGGACAGGGAGCATTAGGAACAACAACAACAACAACAACAAGAAGTAAAAAATATTTCAAAGCTATTTTCAATAAATATTTTAAACATATATTTTTTAACAAAAAGTTACCTTCATGAGTAAATTTTGAATTTTTAGTTTATCTTATCTTTTTAACCAATATCCCCCCCCCCCTCACTCACCGTGAATTGGGTGACGTAAGTGAACATACCAGGAGTTAAGTTATTTGAAAATACAAACATTCTTTTTAACAGCTCATGGAAATTCATTTATACATATGAAACTATTCACAAGGCTGGTTGGGAAAGCTATAGTCATGTTTTTATACCCAAGGGCTGAACAGACTGGAACCTACAAGCCAAATTCGAACGGTTATATACAGGCTCTGGCACTAAATACCAGTTCTGTCTACTGCTATCTATCGAAAATGTACACAATGATGTTAATATGCACAAGGGATTAACACATTCCCTGCCAATTGCACTTGTTTTGGTACATACCAAAAAATAATTTTCAGTCAAGTGAGATTTTTTTTCATTGCTAAAGCAGTTGGTGGTATCACTTTCACATGTTCTAAGAAGATTGCAGTATACACAGCATAGCATTGAGTTGTCAGTAGGGCAATTCAGCACTCTTTGGTTTGCAATTTTTTCTTTGCAATTGGTTCGGCACATATTAGCATCATCATTAAAAAAAAGCAAAGATAAGAAGATTAATTGAAATTATAAAAAAAATGTGCATATTCAGGGAGTTTTGACTTATAATGATTAAGTAAACAGGTAATCAGCAACAAAAGAGCTTATTTTGACTTTCACACATTCCACATTCATTTTACTTAACACTTACAAACTAACAGAACTCCTAATTTGACAAAAACTCATTTTAACAAAAACTGGTAAAGAAAGGGCATTATGATTTAGTAATTTTCTACTTGGCCTGAAAGAATTGAAATAAAGGATATTTGACTTGTATAAATAAAGAGGTGAGTATAGAATAATCTAAATACAGACCTAAAAATTCCATTCTAATTTATTTCAGTATAATACCAAAATAAATATTCATAATCTTAAAATAAAATTTGAGAATATATATTTTAAAATGGACAACTTTCTTCAGAAAGCCCAATTGGAATCCGTTTCACTTCAATATTGGAGCAATGAACTTAGATAATATAAAAGTAAAATTTCATACCATTTCCATAAAAATTGCAGGTAAAAAAGTATTACGATTGTGAAATCCTACTTAATATGAAAGTTTTGACAATATCTAAGCTCATATTTTATAGTAAAGAATTTATGTATAGTAAAAAAGGCCAGTTTAAAGTAATTTGATTTCTCCGGTACAATGTTTACAGCAGTTCACTGTTGGATCACTGGGGCAATCATGAGGAAGAATTTGGCAAGCTGTTTTCCCTGGACCATGAGGCGCCAACTGCTTTGAGAGATTGCAGCTCACTAGGAAAGGTAAATTATCAAAATCTTCCAAAACCTAAAAGAATAAAAACTATAGACAATACAGACCAATGCTATAGACAGAGTTATTTTGATCAAGCTATCAAATAGAAAGTAAAAATGAAATGTTGCTTCAGGTCAAGAAAGCTACCTGTTTCAGGGTAGCGAATTTATCTGTTTTGGGTATCTCACTTCTGTATCTTAAACATGCTTTCGTTCCCTTTCAGTTATACTTCCCTTTTTGTAATAAATCTGAAATAGCATTTCATTTTCATAGCCATAGTTCTAAATTAGATGAATAAAAAAATAAAATAAGATAAATGGTAACTCAAACTCCAAACTCTTCCATTAAAATGACAAAAGAAACAAGAAAATTTTTACATGTGCATGTTCAGTGCTAGTATAAATATGTTTTGATACCTATCATTCTGTAAATGTTTATCGCTACAAAATAACAAATGTGAAAAAGGTCAGATATTGCAACTGTAAAGACTAGTAGATCAACCAATGATATGAAATATACATTAATGTGAAAATATTCCATAAGCAAAATGTAACGCAAAATTTATGGAAAATTAAATCTGATATACAATGAAAAAACATTTCATTAATAATATTTAAAGCCAAAGCTCATTTGAATTTATTTAAAAGAGCAAGATTTTAACAGTAAATTTTGATTTTTTCATAAATGGGTGAAACTATAAAATAAAAACACTAGAATAAAATATAATTAAAACTCATTAAATCACATGTAAATTACTGCCCTCTCTGAATATTTCTGGCTTGTTACCAGGTTAAGCTTAGCTTGCCCTATTTTTCTCAGTACAGAAGTGGCAAAACTGCTTTATCTTCTGAAGATGGGCAAAGTGCAAGTAAGTATTCACCATCTGTAAAGGGTAAAATGTCTGTGCTTAAATTCATCAGTCAGCTGTTGTTGTTGTTGTCGTATCCAGGAATAGTGCAGAAGAAAAAAGTCTTAAATTGAACCAAAAGCCTGGATAACAGCAGCTGCCAGATTAGGTTCATTGGTGTTGTCATATCCAGGAATAGTGCAAAAGAAAAAAGTCTTAAATTGAACCAAAAGCCTGGATAACAGCAGCTGCCAGATCAGGTTCATTGTTGTTGTCATATCCAGGAATAGTGCAGAAGAAAAAAGTCTTAAATTGAACCAAAAGCCTGGATAACAGCAGCTGCCAGATCAGGTTCATTGTTGTTGTCATATCCAGGAATAGTGCAGAAGAAAAAAGTCTTAAATTGAACCAAAAGCTTGGATAACAGCAGCTGCCAGATCAGGAGCCTGTGGGTAACACTATCCCTAGAAGAGAGTGCCATTGCCTCAAAAGAGGTTGGACTTCTACTTGTTGGTCCGCGGAGGGTATTTTATTTCCCTCCTACCACCCAATGGAAATCCAGGAAGAGTGACATATAATGCAGTATTAAACTATAACAAAATTTCACCTCACAAAATGGGCAAATATACATTTTTTTATTGCAAAAATAGAAGAGCAATGAACTTACCTGTATTGCAGAATGTTCTGCTGGAGTAAACTGTGAAATAGTTTTATTGGCATAGAGAGAATTAGTTTTGGGGCAAGATCTTCCAAGTAATCTTTCTTGCACTGATATAGATAAAATCTTGATTTCTTTTGCCAGTTGAATTAAGCTTTTAGGATTACGATTCCATTTTGAGTCAAATTGAGTACTGGGATTGAATGCTGACTGAGTGCTTCGAAGTATGCTGAAAGAGAAACATAATTTCATTGATGTGCAGAAAATAAAATTCATTATAAAATACAAATGAATACAAGATGCAATTTTAATTTTATTGAAATAAAACTGTAAATAGGAACTTTAATTTCTCTACAAACTAAATGTTATTGACAAACTAACCCTGAAATTTCATTAATTGAATAAACTGCAATATATAATGCTAACTTTTAGCTGAGGGGCGGCTCCAGTCCAGAATTTTTTTTTTTTTTTTTTTTTTTTTGGGGGGGGGGGGACATTGGCTCTTAGGGTTATATATATATATATATATATATATATAAATATAAGAAATAAACATAGCCTCATTTTAAATTTAAACTCATTTAGTATTAGGTCTACGATTATATAATTTTAGACTGTGAAAAAAAAATATGCCAGGCTTTTTTTGGGGGGTGGGAGGGTGGGGGGCAATTTCCCCTACTGCCTCCCCTTGGAGCTGCCATTGTTTTAGCTCTGGGTATTTTGATAGATTTCCTAATAATGATATATGCACACAGTAGCACAAACTAGTTTCATTAATGAGACAAACTTGAGAAAACTTAACAAACCATGCAAAGTCATTGCTTTATAAAAGTTTAAATAGTTTTATATTAAATATATGAAATAAAAGCTTCTATTAACTCCTTCAAAACTGCAGCGATATGTTTATCTCTGAGTGAAAGAATTTCAGAATGTTATGAATGCAAGAAAATATAATCCTGAATACAAACAACAAAGTCAAAATAATTTTAACCTATCTCTGACCTTAACAATATCATGGCTAGCTGTTTGGGGGTCAGTGATTGGTTAAAATTATTTTGATACGAGTAATGCTGACACTAAACAATGCTTTGGATGCAATATGAACAAGATCATAATGTTTCAATAATTCTTCAGTTTATCCACAAAGAAATTTTGCTTTATATTTTCAGCAGATTTTCTTAGCACAAAATGAGCGAAAATGAAAGACTTTCCACCCATTTTTAAAGATATCTGATTATTATTCATCATACTCTATAGAATTACAGATTCCAGTTATAAAACTACTGGTTTATGCATATTTCAAAACATGGAATCTTAAACTATATATATAAAACAGTTCCGTAACTGACTGACTAACTGACATATAACACACAGACCAAACTGCTGGACCTAAAGGGCTGAAATTTTGCATGGCGATTCTTCTTATAGTGTAGTGGTGTAGTAAGAAAGATTTTTGAAAAATTCTTCTTAGATTTTTTAAATAAAATTTTTAAACTGTTTTTATAACTTTTTTAAGTTTGCATTTAAAATAATAATCTGAGGGTTATAAAATTTATATCATGAGAAAGATTATAAAAATTCCTTTAAAATGACATCTTTTTCGAATCTTTACCTCTATTTTCTGATATTTTATGAATTTTTAAAGATTAATTTTTAGAATTTAATTTATTAAATGCTGATCACATGGTTTCTTTTCTTTTTGCGATACTTTAAACTAATTTTGCGTCACGTGCAGAGCAACGAAATAGACGAAAATATATTTTTTTTCTTGCTAATGTGGCAAGCGATTTGACGTTATCCAAAAAAATATTAAAATACAGTAAAAGATATGTTTCTCAAACTGTACTACATTAACTGTACTATATTCTTTAGTATGTTCTATTAGATTTAATTTGAATACTTTCTTCTACATTATTTTGTCTATAAAAATATCCGTTATGATTTTTTTTATAAATATATATATACAGTGATTTCCGCTTATAAGAATCACGTTTGTTATTACTGTTTTTGATTCTTATAAGCGGTTGATTCTTATAGCCGAAATTTAGGTTTTTGGACAGGAACACACACACATATATATATATATATATATATATTAGATAATTTACCTTAAAATACTCTTTAATTTACATTAATTATCTTTTATTATAATTATTTTTTATAGTTTTAAAAATACAACTTAATTTTTAGACCTATAAGTAGATACACATGATTATAGTAACAGAAGAAAAAAAATACAATATTTGTTACAAGTTACAACATACCTGCTTAACAGTTTTAACATTTCAACTACAAGAAGGGAGCAAGAAAAAGTTTTCTACGGTAGCTTGACGTAATGAAGTTTTCAGGAGACTGTTTATACCTCTTTCAATACTTATAGTCTCAGGCGAAGATTCACCTTCTAGCTTACGTTTCTCGGTTTGATACCGTGCTGAATCTACTAATGTCACGTTTGCCTAAGTGATAGTGGACACTTCGCCGAAGATTTATATGTTTGAGGGTCCAGGAAGCCGCAACCAGGATGTGGGAAAAAAGAGTCCCTATATTTGTTTGTCAGTGGAGAAAAGTGAAATCGGACTCGAACGGGTAAAGATCCCCCCCTGGTCAAGCTAATAGGACAGTGCTGTGGTAAAGCGTTTAAGGGGAAACTATTATGTTATGTCTAACAAAGAAAGGGGTGAATTTTATGACTATATTCCATGCCATCTTATCAATCTTTCTTAAAAAAATAAAGAATTTCGTGCCTTTTGAGGGTTTAAGTAGCTTTTTTGAAAAAATGAAAGGAAAGCGAAGAGTGTAAACTGATTCTTAAAACCAGTGGATTGATTCTTTAAAGCAAAAATTTTAACATGGAAATAATCCATTTGTTTTTGTTTTCGAGATACTGAGTCTTATAAACGGTTGATTCTTATAACCAGTGACCACTATAAGCGGTGGTTACTGTATATATATATATATATATTTTTTTTTTACATGCAATTGATCATTGTATTTATTTTATATATATTTCGGCATTAATTACATACATTGACCGTTGTATTTAATTTGAATGTACTCCATAGCGAAGTACGAGTATTCAGCTAGCTTAATATAAAGTTCACTAGAAAAAATTGTTAATTATGACAGAAAATTACAGTTGGTGACATTGGACAAAACAAGTTTGACAAATAAACGACACTTACTTGCATGTAGAGGATAATTGATCAAATATCACTTTATGTTCTTTTAACATAGTGTCAACAGCATTAGCTGCTTGACCTAATTGCTGAGATAAGGTCACTTTCCATCGTGCAAGCTCATCAACCATCACACTAAAAGAAATCAAAGAATGTAGTATTGTATTATTTTCAAGAAACTAAATGCATTACAATTGGTTGTAGGTATACTTTTTTTAAAAAAAACACCTGGAGCAATGGTACAATAAAACAAAAATTAATTTACAAGAATGATCACCAAGCCCTAAAACTTTACATAAAACATTAAGTAAGTGAAAAGATAAATTAGAAGTTAATATCTAAGTTAACTTTATACATTTAAAATTGCTTGAATAAAAATTTAATGGGTAAGAAATAATAACTAATGAATGAAAATGCTGTTATCTTTTGCAAACCAAAATCAATTCACCTTAATTCTTCCAAAATAATTTCCTCTCATGCAACCTGTTTTCACGTCTTTAAAAATATTTTTCATTATAAATCAGAACATTTATTATCCCCCCCCCCATCCTTTGTATGCAGTAATATAATTTTGCATTAGAACAAACAGATAATAAACAATAGAACTCATAAATATATAACTACTTTTTTGGAAATACAGATATTATCATGAAACTGTAAATAAATAACTTCATTTCAGCTCCATCTGGGTTTCTCAGTTTTCTGTAGAGTTGCGAACACTTCTGAGTACCTCAAGGGTTTAGATGCAAATTAATATTTTATGGTATAACCAGGGTTCCCAAATGTCCCAGATTTTAAGGGACAATCCCTTATTTGTAAATTTTGTCCCGCGTGTCAGGGAACTTTGATATGGGACAGCAGAAGTCCCATTTTTTGCCAAAATGAGAAATTTACTGTATACAAGTTAGCACCTACAATTGATGACAAGTCGTTTGTACATGCCCGTATTCATCACTAATTGGCGGGAACCGAACATCCCAACGACAACAATCTCTAGTCAGTATCAGTCTAGTGCTAAATACAAATGCAGATTAGTGTGTGATCATGTTGTGATAGGTAGTGGCATTTGAACTAAGTGTTTGCTATAAAACTAATCCTTAAATATGAACAGCAGTAATGGTAAACATTCAAAATCCAATAGTGATGGGCCAAAAAAAGGGTTATGTGTTTTTAGGGATGGATCGATAAAGGACGAAGATTGGCTCAGGCCTAGTCCCAACAATGCCAATAAGGCACGCTGTAGCTATTGTAATAAGGATTTTTCAGTTGCCTATGGAGGTCAGAGTGACGTAACTCAACATGCTCAGAGTGCCGAGCACAAGAGAAACAAAATAACTGTTTCATCTAGCAGCAATTTGTCAAGGTTTTTCACCTCTAAAGTTTCCTCTGAAAGTGACAAAAATGCTCTAGTAGAGTTAGCTACTATATTTCACACTGTAAAACACAATTTGCCATACAATTCTATGGACCATGAGAACAAGCTCGTTAAAAAATTTTTGATTACTCAAAAGTTACCTCCAAGATTTCCTGCGGAAGAACAAAGGCCGAAGCTGTAACTACCAAAATTTTGTGTCCAATGCTTCAAGAAATCCTAACAGATGGTCTAAAGGTAAATACTGAATATTTTTCTGTTAATACTGACTCCTCTAACAAAGGGAACAGATAATTGTGTGTTCAGTGTTTTACAAAAGAAAATAGAGTTTGCAGCAAATTGTTAAACTTTGCTGAAGAAGGTTCAGAAACGTCTGATTCCATAGTCAACTGCATAATCAATTCTTTGAATGAGTCAAGCTTAGATTTACAATCAGTGTCAGCATTTTCTGCTGACAATATGAATGCTAATGTCGGTCAAAAGTGTTCAGCATACACTCTTCTTGAAGAGCAAAACAAAAATTTGCTGAAGACTGGTTGTTTAGCTCATGTAATTAACAACATATTTCACCATGCTGTTGATACTTTAGACACCAAGGTAGAAAGTGTAGTTTTAAAAATATATTCACACTTTTTTCGGTCAACTGTGAGACGTAACAAGTTGAAGGATTTTTTTTTTTTTTAACTTTTTTGACTTAGAGTTCAAAGAACTGCTAAAACACATCCCTACATGGTGGCTGAGCCTAGTTCCTGCCATTGATAGACTATTTAAGTCTTGGCCTGTTCTGATGTCCTACTTTTTAAGTAAGGGAGAAGATATACCTAAGTCTCTAAAATTGTTGCTTTTAAATGACGAAAGCCCAGCAGAGACATATGAAACTAATGACATTGCAATCGTCTTTCATTTTTTGTTAGTAATTTGTCTCTCGTTTTTTAAGTTGTCAGTAAAAAACTTCAAAATGACAGCACAACTGAAGATGAGAATTTTGACGCTATGGTTAAGATGGTAAAGCAGCTGGAAATCAGATTTGAAGACAAGTTTTACAGATCTTTTGTTCAAAAACAATAAAGCAGTAAGATGATAGCAAAAGAGAAGATCTTACTGAAGGATTCCAGAAGATTTTGGAAACAGCAGTAAAATACTTGAAAAAGTGGATTGACTTCACAGATGGAAATCCCCTTTATGTTTTAAGACCAATGGCTTTAAATCACAAGCTCCAGTTAACAAACTTGTAGGCTGTTGTGGAGTAGTTGAATCTTGAAAACAAGGTATCCGTAGACAATCTATACAATGATTTTTCTTCAATAAAAGACTGTCTTGATATTTTAGTTGCAGAAAAGGAAATGAGAGTAGGCAGTAAATGGCAAATGCTGTTTCAGAAAAGATCTGAGTTGTCAAATTTATTTAAGGTCATCTCTTTTTCTCTGAGCATTCCACACTATAATTCATTTGTTGAAAGAGTTTTTTTCACACATGAACTTGAAATGGACTGATGCAAGAAATAGGTGCTCTGCCCAGTTAATAAAAGCAGAACTGATTGTTGCAATCAACTCTGCATCTTTAAGCTGCAATGAGTTTTTAGACAACTTCAAGAAAAATCTAAACTTGAAAAAAATTTTTAGTGCAGTGAAGTCAAGTAGCAAGTACGATTTCCTGAAAAAATAAACTGTTCAACTTCAACATGTCATTAACAAAGCTAAATGACTAAGAAACTTATAATGACTGAGTGTTTATTCATTATTTTTTAAATGTGTTTCAGTCTTTCAGTTTGAAAAAAATATAAAATAAGTTCAACTACTCTTTTTATTTTGGTGCCTGACTCATTCCATAGTAGGGTCTACAGTAATCTGTCAAAGTTTTTCACCTCTAAAGTTCCCTTTAAAAGTGACGAAATTGCTCTAGTAGAGTTAGCTACTGTATTTCACAATATGTCATACAATTCAATGGACTGTGGGAACATGCTCATTCCTAAACTTTTTTATAACTCAAAAGTTTTCCAAAGATTTTCTGCGCACATTATATTATGTACATTGCACAATAATAAAATTAGAAATTTTACATACATGTCCCTAACACTTTGTAAAGACACTTACTTAGTTGTAGTAAACTAATAAAATAAAAATCAGTTTTGTACTATATGCCTAAACCAACTTTAAATTGTTTTTGATTTGTAAATTTTCTATGTAATAACATTATTGTTTACTTAACCTAAACTCTATTAAGTTGCAAAACTTGAATGAAAAATGCATTGAAAATAAATATTTGAAAAGTTAAAATTTGAAAATTTTTCGGAGGAGTACCCTTGGACTCCCCTTTCTCTGGGCGGCATTCCATACCCCCGGTAGTATACTTATCAAACCCTGCGCCATATTTTTAGTGTTTTTATTTGGCAACCATGTTAATAACCCTATCTAGCTAATTTAAAACTGCTTCAGTACTTGCATCATTCCTTAAAATCACAGAGAAACTGTCAAATGTTTTATAAGATTTATTGGTCTTCCTGATTTCTTTTCTAGTTAGAAAAAGTTTTTTTTCTTTTTAATGATCACTTGTAGGCATTTTGTAATGTTTAAACTGCAACAGCTCAGTATAAAAACCCTTAGAATACTTACATATGATAAAACTTCATCATTTCTATGAATAGCATAAAGTAATAATCACAAATTCAGTTTTAAAAAAACTAAAATACTTGTTTTACTGATAGGAAAGATCATAAGTTCCTGGTACAAAAGCTTATAAAGAAAAACAATGATGCTTCTTCAGGTCAAAATTGATTTTTCAGCTTGGGGTCATTAAGTCCAAAAAAGGTAAGTCTCATTCTACACCAGTTAATTGTTGTTGTTGTTGCTTATGCCCTTTGACCGACATGTAGCATCAGGTCAAGTCCCGAAGGCTATGGGCGATGAAGGTGCGGCTCCGGTTTTTAATAGCCCTGCAAAGGTCGGAGTCTGACTTAACAAAATGACCGGTCCCATAATTTTGAACCGAGTCAAGTGATGAGACTGGAACACTGGCCCGCTGGGGCTGGTTTCTGAATGTCCCTGGTTCGATGCTCGTCGCTGCAAATCTACCGTCGTGTTCACTGATGGTGGCCGGGGCACGTAAAATAGGGCGTGGCTACAATGTCCTCCATGTTCTCAAATTTACCTCTGGAGGTGCGGGGTCAAGTGTTCCAGTCTCGTCACTTGACTCGGTTCAAAATTATGGCACCGGTCATTTAGCCAAGTCGGACTCTAACCCTTGCGGTGCTATTAAAAACTGGAGCCGCACCTTCATTGCCCACAGCCTTCGGGACTTGACCTGATGCTACATGTCGGTCAAGGGGCATAAGCAACAACAACACTAGTTAATGAGAGCACCTAGCAAGAGCCATTCAATAATTTTCAAAACTGATGCTCTCCCTTAATTTCCAAGACTATCACATTAGTAGCTGTCACTAATGTGATGTTTTGACTCTTATTTTATAATAATTTACCAAATAAAACCCTTTTGATAAACTTTTGTTTTTCACCGGAAATTGAGCAAATAGTGTAAATAATTCATAAATTTTTTATTCTCTCACCCTGCAAATTTCAAAGGAAGTTTTTCTTTTTTTAAATTGGAAAAATTTATTAAACAAGTGTTACAACGAATTTTATTGTATATGGGTTATTTTAAACCTTAAATATTATAATTACTAATTAATGATTAATAATCAAGATTAATCCTTACACTTCATTTATATCAATTTACCTTTACTATCTGGGTTTCAATTTATATTTAATACTACGTTTCAATTAAATTTACTTCAACAATATATGCCATTTAGCCATTAGTGGTTAGTACATTATAAGACTAGCTGATAAAGTTGCGTTGTGTTTTTTTTAATGCAATAACCCATAATAATTAATATTATAATTAACACTGGTTCGATACTACTGTTGCTTCACTGTGGTGATTAATGAGCCAAAAAGAAAAATGATATTGAATCTAATAAATTTACTTATCTAACCTTGGAGAACACCTAGAAATAAAATTACTTCACCTAAAAGAAAAAGCTTAATTTTCTGATTTTTAGCTTTAGGTTTTTTATTTCAGCAGATTTTAAGCTTTTTCTTTTAGGTGAAGTAATTTTATTTCTAGGTGTTCTCCAAGGTTAGATAAGTAAATTTATTAGATTCAATATCATTTTTCTTTTTGGCTCATTAATCACCACAGTGAAGCAACAGTAGTATCGAACCAGTGTTAATTATATTAATTATTATGGGTTATTGCATTAAAAAAAACACAACGCAACCTTATCATCTAGTCTTATAATGTACTAACCACTAATGGCTAAATGGCATATATTGCTGAAGTAAATTTAACTGAAACGTAGTATTAAATGTAAATTGAAACCCAGATAGTAAAGGTAAATTGATATAAATGAAGTGTAAGGATTAATCTTGATTATTAATCATTAATTAGTAATTATAATATTTAAGGTTTAAAATAACCCATATACAATAAAATTTGTTGTAACAAATGGTGCCGTGACCAGGATTGTAAATATCAGCACAACACAAGCAAAGAAAATGTTTTCAAATTATGACATGCCCAAGCACAAAGGGCATAATTCCCATAGGATATTATCGTTTATTAACAATTTTTGAAATATGATTAGTAAATTAAATAATAATACTAATTCCTTCACTATAAATTGCATATTTATTAAAATAGTGATTTAAATTGATATAAAATTATTATAATTATTGATATGCAGTTTCATTTTCATATGCAGTGCTTTTCAGTTTTAAATCCATCACTAACCCATATGATAGAAGACCCATTGATTTCATAAGTATATTATATCGCTCACTCCTTTCAACAACGTCATAACTCAAAAATTGGCAATTTTCAGTTATGCTTGTTTTCAGAATGCCCTAAAATAGTAGTATATCCCTGCACGATCGTTATATCTCACTGCTCAATATTTAGCCACTAGAGAGCAGAATTAAAATTTATTTTCAATACATTTCAATGTACTTTTCAACTTTCAAATCACTCTCCTGAAAAATTACATTTTTTGAGATATGACATTGTTGAAAGGAGTGAGCGATATCTGCATGAATATTTGATTTACATATTAATTTTTAAAGGATATTTTTAAAAGTAATATTCATACCTGCTGGCTTCAAATTTACTTTTCCACACATCACTCTGAACAGAAAGCTTCTCAATTTCTTCACTCTTCAGCTTTATTTCTTCAGAAAACTGTAAGACATTCATACCAAGACGGGCTTTATCTTCAGTCATAAGTTGCACTTTTAGATGCATATCATCTCCTAGGGATGCTAGCAGCATTTTCTTTAAGTCTGCATTTACCTGTATAATTTAAAGCATAAAATAATTTTTTTTCAGAAAAACTTAATTCATAAACTAAACAGCTACAAACACTTGATACTCATTGGACTTTAAAGTGTTCTCATAATATGCATTGTTATAAACTTTTTACGAAAAAGATTAAATCTCTATCCTACACTGAATATCTTTCGGTACTATCTTAATTACTTGCATATCAGTCACTTAACAGAATTCACATGTATATCTGATGCATATTGACAGAAAAAAAAAACTTTCTGACTCTCATTACTATAAAATATTAATTACTTTGAAATGTATAGCTATCCTTTTAATTTATTATGAATTTGAAGATAATTGGTTACAGAAGGCATGATGAGCAATGAAACGACAAGAACCGAACAGACTTTTCCCATAAAAAGTAATGTAAACTGAAATAATTTGTTACTGAACCCTGAAATTTCACATTTTACTTCAAAATTTATAAATTGATGGGGTTGTTTTTATACAAAATCTCAAAACTAGAGAGACATAAATTAAAAACAAATTATGTAAATGAAAAGAAAATTTAACTTCACTTAACTTGTACTGAGAAGAATTCATGACCTAATGGGATGCTGGTGAGAGGTTTTTGCTTCGAAGGGTAGTCCCATTCCAATAAAACAACAGGCATTTAAACAAGGGTTCTTTGTATTTCCTATCTACCACTGAACCCTGCTGTAAACTTAGATTTAGGGGTTTTTACTACAAACCTATGAAGAGAAACTTTGTTTTGCTTACATTTCAAAATGTTTTGAAAGTCCACATATCGACTTGCTAGGGCTTTGTCACAGAGATACTTTTTAACAAAATTCTGTAATTCAACCCATTAGGAACACATTTCTTGTAGTTATACAATAGGGGCTTCCACCCTTCCCTCCTCCTCACTTGAAGAAAGTGCCCCAGCCACTATCTGTCGCTGCTCCCTTCCTAAGTTCCTGCAGCTCCTCAGTGCTCAGTTCATCTCTGTGTTCTTCTACTAACCCTTTGATGTCTTCATCCTTGACTTTTAGGTCCATGGACTTTCCCACAGACACCATGTCCTCCACTACTGGTACAGCCTAAGGCCTTTAACGTTCCTCAGAATTACTATCCCCCCCCCCCCCAATCTTTGTTCTACAGCGAGATCAGACACATAGCTACCATGCTCATACTTAGATTGTCTCATCATGAATCTCACTTATTTCTGATGAGTAGTATCACTAACCTTCTTCGAACACACGACTTAAATGAACAAACAAACAACAACACAAAAAAAAAAAAGAAAGTACATGGTGAAATATTTGGGGTTCTACTCATATATTTCCCATCTATCTGCATGAAACAAAGAGACATGTCAGTCTTTGTTTCATGCAGATAGATGAGATTCCCTCATACAAGTTTTAGCAACTGTAATAAGTACAAAGCAAATATTGAGTGCCAAAGCATTTTTTGTGTCAAAATGCATCTAGTACTTAAGCAGATGAGTACCAAGGTATGACTGTAATATATTTGTCTTTTCTTGTATCTGTATAAAATATTTTCTTATACATCCCGCATTTATGATCTATATATATAAAACAGTTCCGTAACTGACTCATTCATTCACTGACTGACTGACTGACATACAACGCACAGACCAAACCGCTGGACCTAAAGGGCTGAAATTTTGCATGGCGATTCTTCTAATAGTGTAGGGGTGCACTAAGAAAGATTTTTCAAAAATTCTTCTTAGATTTTTTAAAATTAAATTTTTAAGCTGTTTTTTAAACTTTTTTTACGTTTGCATTTAAAATAATACATTGAGGGTTATAAAATTTATATCACGAGAAAGATCATAAAAATTCCTTCAAAATGAAATTTTTTTTGAATTTTTACCTCCATTTCCTGATTTTTGGTGAATTTTTAAAGATTAATTTTTAGAATTTAATTTATTAAATGCTGATCACGTGATTTCTTTTTCTGGTACTTTCAATAAATTTATCGTCACGTGCGTAATAACTAAATAGACAAAAAAAATATTTTTTTCTCTTTCTAATGCAGCAGATGATTGGATATTATCCAAAAAAAATGCATATCCCTTACGATTTTTTTATAAATATATATATATAGATAGATATATATTTTACATCAATTGTATACATTGATCATCGCATTTATTATAAATATATATATTTATTTTTTGGCATAAATTGCATACGTTGACCGTTGTATTTAATTTGAATGTACTCCGTAGCGAAGCGCGGGTTTTCAGCTAGTAATGATATATGTATATGTGATAAATTAAGCAAAATATCATTACATTTATGTTAGAATGTTCACTGAATATGCCAGATATCATGCTAAAAGTTAATATACATTACAAATTAAATTTCATGTTACTTACTTCAACTTGTATTTGAAATTGTGATTCTAATTCTTTCTTTTCCTTTTCTAACTCAGCAACTTTTTCTTCCAATTTTCTTAATTTGTCAGTACATTCTTGGCCACATATAATTTCACGAGAACCATCAGCTTTAAAAGTATCACTATAATTTTTATCAAAGGAATTTAACTCTTTACATGAGTCAAATTGTATAATGCTTGAAGCAAGTGAACTTACTTTTTGAGAATCAATTATTAAATGTGTGGATAAATTTTCACATTTTTTGGAATCAGGAATAATTGGAGACACAGCAGCTTTATATGGTTCATATGGCACAAATTTAGGTTCTTTTCTTTTGCTAAGTAATGGAAGAAAGCTTTTTGAAAATGTTGGCTCTGAAGAATTAAATTTATTTGAAATTTGATCCTTAGTACATGTATTTTCAGTACAGTTTGTATATTCCATTCCATCTCCATCTGAGCGACCTTGTATGATAAGTCTTGTTTTATCTAAAAGAATTAAATTTTTTTTTTTTTAAATCCAAATAAATTTCATACAAATTAGAAAAAAAAAAGAGTGTAATATTTTCAAAGAACATTTGGTTTATATAGCTAAGTTCATTCGTAAAATAAAGTTTATATATTTTATCTCATATCGTATAAACTTAATTAAGTTTAGAAAAAAAATATTTGCTGATAGCTCAGTGACTGAGTTTTGATTTTAATATCGACTCAGGTGTTTTACAAAGGAAAATAAAATTATTTTTACTACTTAGTAAAAATAAAGTTTTTTTCTCTACTTAAGAGTAAATATACATATAATATGTATCTGAATTTTACAAACAAATATTTTTAAGAGCTTAAAAATTAATCCAAGCAAAAAGTCTCTTCTTATAAACAGAATTAGATAACATACATGTTAACATTATAAATAAAAAAAATTGAATTCAAAAGCTTAAAATAGAGACTACTTGAATAGTAATTATGTAATCTAAAACATTAGAAGTTACTTTTCATGGAAGAAGTAGATGTTTTGTAATCCAATGGCAACAATTCTTTATTGCTAAGTAGTTAGAAGATCATGTGCATTTATAAATATTGTAACAACTATTAAGTTGAATATTCTATCAATCACAAAACATTAATTGCATTGAATATATCTTTACTCCCTACTAGTAGACTAATGAATTTATGGACAATAGACCAGAAATATCATAAAACAGCCAGAAAAAAATATTTCATGAGCTATGACAAAAATTTTTTAGAAGTGTATCAAACAATCAACTGTATTTTACAATTAATAAAATTTCTTCTTCTAATTTACTGCAAAACTATATAAATACTTTTAAAGCTGTAACCTTATGTTCAGTAATAAGCATAAATGATTTCTGCCATTGTAGTCATTAGGTCCAGAATTTTATCCTCAATACTTATATATCCTATACTACATGTAAGTATTTGAGAACCAAGTAGTATGTATGTATACAGTAAAACCTCGTAAAAAAAAAGAAAAGAAATAGATATTAAGGGGGGAAATAACTTTAAAATCAATTCATAATGTTTTTGTTCGGAGATTTTCAAATAGAGCCACTAAAAAAAGTCCTACACTTAATGCATCATTCCTTCTTTTACCTCTAAAAAAATAAGTACTTGAAATATCATCATATATCAGCTATTGATTTCTCTCAACTGTAAAACTTTATAATACTTTATATTGATTTATCATAAAGAAATTGTGATAATTCTACATTTTCCCTAAAATGATCTGTTTTACATAATTTATTTTCTCCTTCTAAATAAACTTACAATACAGTTATTAACCCGGGAGTAGTCGCACGTCAGTCTATTTGCCGCCAAAATCAGTTATCTTTCTGTAACCCATCTCCCCTTAAAGGTACAATTAAGAAACTCTGCGTAGCTGACCTTGACTGTTAGCCCAGTTGTGTAGTAAAATTGCAAGTCATTCCTGTGTTTTCTTAGAATTTTATTGCATTCTAAATTTCTTATCGGTCTGAATGACCGCTGTGCGAGCACTGACATAGCTCATTTCCCCCCCCCCCCCCTTCTATTCGGTGAATTCCTTGGGAGGAAAGTTTCTTTGAATCGTGGATTCAAAGAAACTTACCGTGATCAGTAGACTTTAGTCTGTCTTTCTTTCTGCTCTTTTGCTAATAGACCATCTTACTATTTTTAGTATGTCTCGTAAAAAATTTTTAACGGTTCAGGAAGCATTAAAACTGTTTGATTTGAAAACTGCATATTTAAATTTCAGAGAAATTTTCATCCTATTTTTATTATTTTAATAAATATTATTACATAAACATTAACTGAAATATTAATAGAGTGCTTTCAAACATACAATTGAATATTTATTTTAATTAAATAAATTAATGATGTACACCAGGGGTGTCAAACTCAAAGGCAACCTTGGGCCAAACAAACAAGGTTTAGCTATAGGTGGGCTGCAAAAAAAATCAATATTAATAGAAACGTAGGTTTATTTACCTAATTACAGTATATTCAACATAAATATATGCATTTTGTTTAATAATGATAAAAAAAGAGTATCGTTAAAAAAACATTTAGCTAATTCTTCCTATCTTATTATAATTCTGCGTCGGTTATTTTATTATATATTATTGTGTGCCAATATATTGGCCGGCCGCAAAAATATTCGTCACAGCCGCGAGTTTGACACCCCTGATGTACACTGTATCTTTTACTGCGGTTCTGTCCTTCAAAATTATTTATTTCAGAAAGATTTCAAATTTATAATTGAAAATTTACACTAATTAGCAATTCACTGTATCTTTATAAATTCAGTCAAACTATTTATTAATTTTTATTATTTAAAATTATTTTGTAAAAAAATATATTAAAAATATTTATGTAAATGTCAACTGAATATATACTTAAATTAAATTATTAGTAATTGCTGTAATATGTATCTTTCCAAATTCAATCAATAATATTTTCTCTATATTCTCCATTTCCGATCATCTAATAAAACCAACAAATTTCAACTCTGTTTTCGGCCAACAGGTAATGGTGGCAAATCGACTGATCACGACTACTAGCATTGTAAAAATAGGTGCAACTACTCTCGGGTTAATACTATTCAGTAAAAATGGTTATGTTTTTCTAACTTCTATTTCACTCACTAGAGTACAGGTCTTCAACCCGTGGCCCACGGTTGGCCCGTCGATGATATTTTAGTGGTCTGCTGAAACATTTCGATCAGACAAAAACAAAAGTTTGATATAAATTTTAAAAAACCTTAGAGTGGCAAATCCTCTCAGACAAAAAAAAGATCGAGAATGCGTGAGGAAAAGTAGCTCACAGCACATAAGCATATCAAAATAATAAACTGGTCATTGTATCCAGAATCTTAAGACAAAATAAACAAAAAAAGCAGTATGCCAAGGTTCTTTCTTTCTAGAACCTCACGTATGCCTCATCTTCCTGTATTCATTTTGTTTCATGCAATATAAAGTACAAAATACATTGATTAAACTCTCATTTTTTGTAGAAAATAATAGATAAATACATTTTTTAATTAATAACAGTTATAAAAGTACAACATACTATTTAAAATACACCATATACAGAAAACTTCAGGAATGTGTTTTGAAGGAATTAATCCTTCATCATCATGCTATAAAAAGCAAATCAAGCAATCATATGAAAAGCTGAAGCTTGTTTGCTAATAATACATTTTTCTCTTTGCCTATACTACTTATTTCACAGATATGTGGCCCACAGAACTTTACGAATTTATTGATATGGCCCGCAAACATGAAAGGTTGAAGACCCCTACACTAGAGTTTATATATTGGACTAAGAGGATTCTAAAATCATTATCAAAATTTGTACAAGTCATCACACCCCAAATTATTAAATACATATTTTGGCATACCTATGAAAAAAAATGTGATTTAATTTTAAAAATTGTAATTATAATATTTGACCTTAGAAAGTTACTTTAAAAATTCTAGACACACTTAAATTATGACTCCTAGGGTTGAACCAGAAGGAAAACTCTACCACCACATATGTATAAAGTTTTAAATTAAATAATACCGTTGAAAATGAGGACAGGAAGTCAGTCATTTAATTCATAATCTAATTTAACGGAACGTCTTCGACAAACATTTTTCAATCATTGAATTCGAAATAAATAAAAATTTTCTATTCTCAGTTTTACAGGTTAATAGCTTATAGAATGTCAAAAGAGTTTGCAAGAATCGAAAAACCTTTGCACCTACTGAATATTACGATAACCAACATAACCAAAAAGAAACTTAAAAATAACTTGAAGGACAGCTATACATTTTCATGACAAAAAGTCGTATAACAACTAAAAAACTTACTAAAGTGTTCCATTTTGGATTCTTAAAATTACGAAGAAATTTTGACAATAAATCTGACGTGTCAGTGAAATTTATTTTCAAAAATAGAAATCATCAGTAGTATTAATAATAAAATTAACTATTCCTACTGTGATCTTTATTTTAAATCAAAATCAATTTCTATGAGATAAACGCATCGCAAACATAACGCTCTAATTCGGAGAGGAATTAACTGATAATGTAAAGATCTTGAGCAGAACAGATGTTATTATTATTATTGTTATTATTATTTGAAGAGAAAAAACTATCAAATATGATTCGAGGTCGGAACATTCGCTTTCATTATAGAACCAGGGAGTAAAAGCAAACATTTCTAATTTTCAATGTAGAGATTCTAAAGACTGGTGTAAAAAATTTTAAATCAGGACAGCATTCCAACAGCAAAAAATTAATTATTTAAAGAACATGGAGCTTGATTCTATAAAAAATTGCATTATTTTGGGGTTTAAATCAATATTATATTGGAATAATAATGCATTATTTCTATCTCAAAAATTTGTGAAGTATAGAACGCAAGATCTTCCGAAAATGTTTACCGTTGTATACATTTCTTGCTTCGGCTGTGAAGGAATAGCTTATGAAGAACGAGGTTTTTTAATAATTTCCAAATAAATATTTTCATGTCATTCAATATTTTTATGCTGCAGGTCAGAGGCTGGTGAGATCTTACAGTCTTATGATCGACTTTTTAGGGGTGCAGTTGGACCTCGGTACATTTTTATGGATGATAGCGCTCATCCACATAGGGCTCACCTGGCCGACGATTATCTTTAAGTTGAGGGTATTCGCCGGATGGATTGGCCAGCCAGATCTCCAAACCTAAACCGTATTGAACATGCCCGGGATGTTCTTGTAAAGGCGATTGCAGCTCTCCATCCTCCTCCGAAAACCATCCAGGGGCTGAAAACTGCGTTGCTGACAGGGTGGAACCGCCTGCCTCAGGGACTCATCAACTGCCTCGTCATTGCACTGTGAGAGCTGTATGACTGTGTGAGGGGACCTTACCCCATATTAAAGCATTTCATGTTCGATTTAGCAACATGGGTTTTGGACATTCCTGCGCTGGTGTGCCTACTGACGATCATGAGTGTGAACCATGATTGTAACCTGGTATAATTTTTCCTCTTACATAACTATATGTATCTCTATATGTATCAATACCAAATTTCATTGAAATCTGCCCATTAGTTTTCGACAAAATCCGAAAATTCTCTTAATTTTTAACACCAGTGTATAATAAACAAAAAATTTTGAATTTCTCATTTAAAACAAAATAAATTTAGTACAAAACAACAGTGTTTTCATTGAAGCAACATCGTGTTAAAAAATTAGTTCGATATCATTTTTGAAAACTTTGATTCGGTCATAAAGAATTTTCTGCTGGCAGTTTATTGGCATTATTGCTGTCAGTCGTTGTACAGTCCAAAGGAACAATATAACAAGTGACAGTATTAAACTCTTAAAAGTATAGGGGTAGCGTGCTTCTAACTTTTCTTTTTCTTTTTTTTTTGGGGGGGGGGGAGGGAGGGAGCACGAATTGAATTCAGCTAGGGCCCTTCTCAGTGCATTGACTACCGGACGGTCCTTAAAATTTGAATTATTATGATTTTTTGAAATTGAATAACAATAGAATTGACTTCAGTAGTATTCAAAAGTTATACAATGAGAAAAATAAATCTCTGTATTCTAAAAAAAAGTAACTCCCGCTGCCGCCGCTGTCAAAAGCTTGTCACGCTATCTCCTCCGAAACCGCTGGGAGTATGGGGTCGAGAGCGATACCAATGGATGCAGAAAAATGGGGGGACCAAAATTAGACATGTCTCATCTTCGTCGGACTTTTAGGGTTTTTTTATGTTTTGTGGGAAAATATTGACTTTTTCATCTTCAGATTACGATAACTCTCCAAAAAATGATCGTAGAATTTTGATCTTTTTACAGTCTAAGACTACAGACATTTCTCTTTCAAACTAGACCTCATTTGTTTAAAAATATTTTAAAACAGATTAATATTTTCATCAAAAAATGAAACAGTTTTTCAAGAAATATCGTCCCATATGTGGATGTAATATCGATGCTCGTCTAGTTTTTATCTTACAAAGAAAATATTTACATCATCTGGAAGCTGAAAGCTTTCTTATTCCTATAAACCTCATTTCAAGTCTCTATCTTGAAATTTCGATTTTAAATTGAATTTTAAAGCTGATAATTCAACAGTGATGAAAAGCCCTTCGCATAAGGGTGACAACAGTAAATGGATGGAAGCTGTTACATTGCCCGAGTATAAGTCTGTTTACTAAGAGTAGGCACTGAATGTTATGGAAATCTGATGAAAAGATGCATTTAGTTTGCCTTTACAATACAATTCAAGTATTAGATTGGTAAAAGACAAATTTAAGCACATAAACTGGGATATTGCTTACAGATCTCTTCTGCAATGCCGCGCTTTTGAGTCATTTCCTAAAGTAATGGTTACTAGGGAATTTTTTCTGCTCTTTAAGAGTCAACTTGGCTTCATAGTTTGTAACTCCTTACAGTTATATATATATATATATATATATATACACTATCTATCAATAAGTATTTGGACACCCATACAAATGACGATATATGCGGTCCTGATGATATATGTCGATATATGACGGTATATGTTGCAAATGACGATATATGTCGGTCCTGATATACGTCACGCTCTCCGCCGTTAAATATCTTGTAGGAAACATTGGCAGTAGTCGCATGGAAGATGTCACGCAGTGCAGAGTTATCTGATTTCGAGAAAGGGTATCACAGAAATGACCAATCCTTAAGGGACATATCTAGCGAGCTGAATTACCCAAAATCGACAGTGGCCTATGTGATTCAGAAGTGGAAGGTCAGCGGTGATTGTCGGAATGAGCCCCGAGTCGGCAGACCCACGAAACTGGGAGACAGAGACCGACGGGGGCTGTTCAGAGAAATCCGGAAGACCGTTGGCCCACATACTCTAGAAGTTTCAACAGGCATCCGATCATCCGTAAGGAAGCACATCTGCTTGGTTTTCATGGTCGTGCTGCCGCCTATAAGCCTTTGATCACAAAGTTCGACCGCGCTGCTCGGTTAATGTGATGCAAAGCTCGTCGAAAATGGACCGTAGATCAGTGAAAACGGGTTCCCTGGAGCGACGAATCAAGGTTCATCCTCTACCGTTCGGATGGCAGGGTCTGGTTCTAACGTCTGCCTGGAGAACGTCTCCTGCCAGAATGCATTGTGCCCACAGTAAAGTTCGACAGACGTAGAATTATGGTCTGGGGGTGTGTTTCTCATGGTATGGACTGGGACCGAGGGTCCCAGTCCATGGTAAGCTGAAAGCCGACGCCTACTGCACTATTTTGGATGACAGTGGACTGCTTACATTGTCGCAGTTTTACGGGTTAGACCTATGTTACTTCCAGGACGACAACGCCAACTGTCATGTTGAGAGGTCCATCATGGATTGATATGGTGACAATGAGGTTAACGAAATAGACTGGCCTGCCCAGAGCCCAGACCTGAACCCTATCGAGAACCTCTGGAACGAGTTGAATAGCTGAATTAAGGGGTGCAACAACCGTCCAAAATCAGTGAAGGAACTTGCATGTCTTCTCCAAGCGGAGTGGGAGAAAATACCACTAGCCGTTATACAAAGACTTGTGGAAAGCATGGCCCAGATGGTTGAGGCTGTAATTGCTTCTTGTGGAGGCTCTATCAACTATTGAATATGAATAAACTTTGTTTATCATTTCTATCACAGGTGTTCAAATACTTATTGGTAGATAGTGTACATGTGTGTCTATACAAGGGTTGTCCAAAATAATGGAAACACTAAACTTAAAAAAGTGAATTTCATTTCTGCTGATTACAAAGCTAATTGCACAAATAGCCATTTTTGTGAAATCATTTAGCTTATGAACTCAGCGCTGTGCTTCACTACATTTTAAGCAATGTGTTGCATAAACTAGCTAGACGTGGAGACAAAATGAACAACCGGACAGAGTTCCAAAAAGGGCAAATTTTAAGTGTGTGTCTATTTGGTGTTTCTGCAACCTCAGTTGCAAAGATATTGGGAGTATCGAGAGGTACTGTGTCTAACTTCATGACAGGGTACAACGTTCATGGTAAAACACTGTCTGCGAGACACAATTGTGGAAGGAAAAGGAAACTCACTGACAGAGACAGGACATTAAAGGCAATTTTTGCCTCAAATAGAAAGACCATTGGGACAAAAGATGATTGTTGTGCTTAATATGCATGTACAGAACCCAGTCTCGAATCATGCAGAGAAGGGAACTATATAAGCAAAATATTTACACTAGAGCTACTTTTCCAAAATTCCTTGTGTCACAGGTCACAGATGAATACAAAATGCAGAATACAGTGTTGCCAGGTACATAAGACATAGTATGCTGGTCAATGGAAACAAGTATTGTTTTCAAATGGATCATCCTTCACACTATTCTCCAACTCAGGACGTGTTTCATGTGGATAACAACGGCAGAAGCTAACAACCCAAATTCTCTCCTTTCAAAAGTAAAGCATAGTCGAGGTCATATTGGGGTTTCCAGCAGATCACATTATCACCTTAAGAGGAAGATTAAATAGTAGTGACTATTTAACCATTTTGGGTGAGAATGTCCATTCAGTGGTGCAGACATTGTTTCCTGCAGATGAAACATGATGGTAAAGTTGAACACCTTCCTGGCATGAACAATCACTAGATTAAAACACCCTGAAGCCACTGTGGTCTATTGGAAAACAGAATGAGATCCAATTATCCTTCACCAGCATCTCTGAAGGAACTGAAGCAGTTTATCCCTGAAGAATGTGTACCATATCCCTTACTATCATCCAGGACTTGTAAGCATCCATCGCAAGGAGGATTCTAGCAGTTTCAAATGCCAAATGTGTTCAAACACCATATTAGGAGCATAATACCTGCTTTCTGCAAGGTATTTTCATTATTTTGGACAACCCCTGTATGTGTGTATATATATATATATATATATATATATATATATATATATATATATATATATATATATATATATATATATATATATACAGTACAACCTCCCAAATCCGGAATGCTTTAATAAATGGCCAATTTTACTTTTCTATTTTTTAGATGTCGCTACCAAAAAGATCGGTAAAAAATTGCGCTTCCTTTCAAGGAAGTGACAGCAGCGATTTTGAGGGCTTTCAAGTATCTGGGAAAGAAGCTGGAATAGCAGAATTAGTAGAATGTACGAATAAAGGCAACATTAACTTGGATAAATTGGTCATACAGGAAGTTTTAGACATCGACGAAAATGTGCCGATCGTTTATTCTCTTACACCGCATTTACATAATCGCGATAGCGGCGAATCGAATCGCGGGGGGCGAATGGAATCTGCGATACCACAGTGCTACCGTTTACACAGTAACAAGAGGGAAATTACTATTCAAGAGCAAGAGACGCTCTAGGTCTAAAACTAAAATTGATTAATTAAATTTAATTAATGAATTAATATTTGAAAAAAAAACTGTATTAACATCAAGTGTCATCCACTACAAGTTTAAAAAAATGTATTTGAACTTGAGTGGCTGAATAAAAAGTACTTTTATTAACGATTGAAAATTTGAACAAGATATATATAGAGAGAGTGTGACCTAATAGTAGGAATTGAAAAATCTACAGCAAAGAAAGATCAAAAGATCAAAAACACTAAATACAAAGTTGGTGAGTAGGTGATGATAAATTATGATAAAACACTGTATCCTGGAGAGATCCTATTAGTAGACATTGAAAATTTCACTATAAATGTAATGGTTTCAACAGGAAACTACAGATATGCATGACCCTCAACAAAGGACATTCATGCTTACAGCTTGATAGGTATAAAATATGAACTGCCCCAGCCTACACCTTGTAATAGCAGAGAAAGCCAATATAAATTTCTTGATAAATAATTTTACATGTGCCTATTTATGGATAAAATTTTTACTATAATTAAATAAAACATTATTAAAATAATGTATTATTCTTGCCTACTAATAATTGCATCAAAACTAGTTTGTTATATGAAAATAGTCAACTTTAATAGTGATTTGTCATTCCTTCATACTCAGCATCATTCCCTCATTTCTTCAAAAATTTAGCATAAAAATGTAACCAAATTAAAATAAATTTTTATATTTTAAAAATTTGATTAATTTAAAATTAGATTTTTTAAAAATTATATGTTAAAATAAATTTATATTATTCGAATTTAAAACTTTAAATTTTTTAATTTATGCAACTTAATTTTTTTAATTAAAGCTTATTAAATACATTTATTTTCTAATTAACATTAAAATTTTAAAAATTAAAATTATTGTGGATATTTGAAGAAAGTAAATTTAAAATTCAATAATATACTTATTTCAATTTATTCATTTATTTATTTTGTTAAAATCTCTTTAAATCTTGTGTTATATATGTAATTCAGATTTTAAAACATACTAAATTGCGTAGAAGTAAAAAAAAAAACTTACAATAAAAAGATTCCTATATATGTCAACAGATGGCGAAACTGATGCTTTCGTCAAACCGGCAACTGAGTGCCCAAATCGTGGGTCTTTCAGAATATGCAGGCGGGAATGTGAGAACGGTCACTCGCGTCGATTCAGGAACGTGACTAATGTCTCGCGAATGTCTTGTGCCGCATTTACACATTCACGATCGAGCCACCCGCAAGACATTTGCAAGACATTAGTCACGTACCTGCATTGACGCGAGTGACCGTTCTCACATTCCCGCCTCTTGCTGTGAACAAGATTTTCCGTTATATTAACTACCTATACTCGAGTTCAAGCAATGGGGAAATTTCAAGCCCTGCTGATTCGTTGGTTTCTCCCCGTCATCTATGACATCACTTAGCGCAACTTCCAAAGACTTCACGTGGCGCCATCTTTTCCCTTGAAACTGAATTAATCGTGAAATAACTCGTGAACATATTAATATATTTTTATATAACATATTAATATATGAATCTTGTTTATATATATATATATATATATATATATATATATATAAGAAGGTTGTTCTGGTGTGTTTTAAGATAAAAGAAATAGCAAAATATATTTTTTTAGTTGTTTAAAATAAAATTAGGAAGCTTTTTTATGAATTCTAGCAAATCGTTTTATTTCCTTCACATATGGAACTGCCTATAATTTTTTTTCTATGTTTAATTTAATATGTTCTTGCTGTCATAAGAACTTTCAAACATAATAAATTACTAAAAAAATGTTTGTTACAAAAGTAAGTTATTTTCTTTAATTTCTGTTGTGTTTTATACTTTAAATGCATTTTTCTCAAAATCATGTTTTTGCAATTTTGCCTGACTTTGAAGAACTAAGGCTTTGAGAAATATGCACTTACAGTTATACTTTTTAGATTTTTTTAATCTTGATTCAATGTTTCAGAAATGTAGGGAGAGTTTTTTTGGATAAATACTTAATTTTTTTTTTAACAAATAGATAAACATGAAAAAGCAGATTTTTTTTCAAAAATTACCATATAATGAGTAAAATAATTTTTTTTTTACAAAAATGCAGAAACTTATTCAAAAAAAGCTCTCCCTAGATTTGTAGCATATAGTATGACATTATTATAAAAATTTAATTTATAAAAAAAAATTGAAAATTGACAAAGGAGTAGTCTTTTTAAAAAGTATGTAAATCGTGTAAAAAAAACATAAAAATCCTAATATAAAATAAACTTCCATATAGAAAATTGATCTTTTAAATGATTCTTGCTTATAACTATATGCTTAAATATTACAAAAAGAAATGGTTGCTTTAAAGTTAATAACAAAAATTTTAGCTTTTTTCTTACGGGTCTCCCTTAAACTAAGTGGCAAAAACGGAATGTAACAAAGTCTCATTGCTTCGCTTTTTAATTGTATTGTATTTTTTAGCTTGGAGTTTCTAGAATTCCATCTAGTGTTTGATAGTTCTCCAAATTCTTTTACCCATTCACTGCACTCTTCTAAATTTTTAACATTGCTGCGAAGAACAATTAAGCTTGATGAAATTGCTTCCACCTCATTACAAAATGAGGAAGGAAGTTTATCTTCCGAAAAAACGGACATTTGAGCAAAAAAACACAATTACTCACGATTAATTCACATATGCACTAAAATTTGGAATCTAAATAGTATATTGTAATGAATGAATCAGTTTCAGGGGAAAAGATGGCGCCTTGTGAAGTCTTTGGAAGTTGCGCTAAGTGATGTCATAGATGACGGGGAGAAACCAACGAATCAGCGGGCTTGAAATTTCCTCATTGCTTGAACTCGAGTATAGGTAGTTAATATGCTTCCCGTCGCCATTCTCACCTTTAACCCCCCCCTCCCCCCGGCACCATTCGCCACTTTGACTCGTGCCAGAAAACCGCTCCCGAAGTGAGCGCCACGATTGGCAAGGACAAACGGCGAGAATACCGTTTACACATTCGCCCTCTAAATTCGACTCGCCGCTATCGCGACTATGTAAACGCGGTGTTACAGGTGGTGCGATCGCGAATGTGTAAATTCAGCATGAGCGATTCTGAAATTATTGATAGTGTTGTAAATAACAAAGGTTATGACGACAGTAATCGTGAAATTGATTCAGAATGCCCCGAAAACAAAAGAATGTCAACGGAAGACCTGATAAAATCATTAGATTAAACAATATTAGGCTTAGAACACCGGAATTTTATCTCAGAACATGAAATTATGTCACTATATAGGATTCGAAAAAAAATTTCTAAGCTGAAATTAAAGCAACAAACATTATTGACTGAAATGTTTAAATTATAATGAAATTATATGTCCTGTATTTAGGTTTATTTAATAATTAAACCATTTTACTTTTTTTTTTAGTGTGTTTATTTTTTTCTCCTAAAATTTTGTAGTGTTATTTAAAAACCTCTCAAATCCGGAATTGCCGTGTCCTGAACGATTCTGGATTTGGGAGGTTGTACTGTATATATATATATATATATATATATATATATATATATATATATAGAGAGAGAGAGAGAGAGCTACCTTAAAATGATAAAATTCTGAACAAGGATAAGAAGCTTTGTCTCTTTATCAGTAATGCCGACAAGGCTGATGCAAAAAAAGGTGTGTTCCTGCATGGTCTTATCCTAGTGATATGCTGTCTAGGATGATACACTCACAAGAAAAATTTTTCAAAATCAAGTACACTGGACTGAAAGTCAAATTTAGAAAACAAATCTGATCACATAAGTAGGACGACTATTTTTTTTTTGACAATTTGGTATGAATAATAAAGAGGCAAAACTAACACATTAACACATGTATCGATTGTACCAGCCTTTGAAAGAAGTTTTAATATACAATATATTTTCATTAATTATGTATAACGGTTATACAAATATTGGTATTTCTTAATATTCATACGCACATATAACATAAATTGATGCATTTAAAATTATTTTTTTTCAATGAAAAAATTATTGTATGAATTTTAAACATTATTTTGTTTCACTAAGGCTAAATTAAATTCAAATTTGGGATGACATAAATTCTTCAAGACAGTTTGTAAGGCTATGTATAACATTTTAAAAACTTTAAAAAAAAATGGAGATATCTGCACAAGGCATGGGCATATTAAATATGTAGATTGAAAATCTCCTCCATGTGATATGTGGGAGGCAGGAGGGTACAATCCCAACAAATGTCTCCCCTGGGAGTACTCGGTCAAAATTGTGTTGGCAATAGTTACTATGATCACTCACACATACTCTGTACTCATTACACGAAACCAACAAATCTTGCAGTGATTGGGCAAAAGTCGAAAAATAAAAGTGCCTGCTGCACTGGAACAACAAAACAGAGATAAAATATCATGTGTATATATTCCTAAAGAAAAATAATTAAAATTATAGAAATTTAATATATATGATACATTCTACTTCTGATGATTTTTTTTTCTTATTTATAATCTTTTAATTGAAGAAACAACTTTAATTCTTAAAAATTTATTTATCACAATGCATGTACATTTGTTTTAAAATACACTAGTTATTGATTATGTACATCAAAACATTTATTCATTTTGAACAAAAATTAAAAGAAAACAAAATTTATCCATCAATCAATCAATCAATCAAAATGTCACAATGGCCACAGTCCCGTGAAAAAGGATACAAATCACAAATTATAAATACACACATACAACATCAGCTTCATGCATGGTCACAAAAAAAAATTTAAAAAATTGCCGGAACCACTGGAGGAATGATGCTTGTAAATTAATATGATTGTCAATTACAGTAACTTAAGCAATATCCTTGCAAAACAATCCCTAACCTTTAAAATAATGGCCAGAAGATGTACATATATCCCAATGCTAAGATCTCTTACTCTTTTCATGAAAATAGAAATTACTGATTCTCTGTTACCTGAAATTTTGAAATGCATATTAAGTAAATTAGGCTGCTTCATATATATATTGTGATTTTAACATGTTTTGAACCATTGGGCAAAGTTCAAACACATTTACCAGGCTTCATGATATTTTATTCAATGTAAATAAGCTCAGTTTTGGCATTCCATTGATAATGTTGGTAATACAAATCGTGGATTATTCACTTAGGTATTATACTCGTATAATTCCAGACTTCCAGAGGTGTAAGAAAGTAAGAGGTGAGTCCAAAGAGTGTAAATAAGTAAATAAAAAGGGGACTTGCAAAGAAACAAAAACTAAAATTCTAAATTCTTGCAGTTTTATTCAACTTTTATTATTTTAATGGTTTATCATTAGAGAACAGTACAGCATTATCAAATCTTTTCTAGAATAATATAAGCACACACACAAAAGAATAAAATTTCATACGACTTAAACAGATTGTCAGACAAGATTGAACATGCTTCATTTACCTCTTATAAAGTTCTGTTCTAATCATGCATATTTATTGAAGACCTCCAAATACCCAAAACTACCTTCATGCCAACAATAATAAAGACATGCATAGTTAAGTAAAAAGAGAGAGAGAGATCAATCTCATCATAAATTTGATTTAAGTGATCAGAAAAGTCTTTCAAAAAGAATTTAAATATAGCACCTGTATGAATTTCTTTCATTGTATATAGAAAACAATTGATATAAAATCAAACTTTTCTTTAGAAAGTTCAAGCCACTCATAACAAAATTTGTCAACAATTTGATTGGCAATTGAAAATTTCAGCTATCTTTAAAGCTGTTTCATCCAAAGCAACAGACTGTAAATTTGTAAGAATAGTCACAATTATTCCTTTGGGAGTGAAAGTGTTATCAAGGTCATTTATTTCACTATGGGACTGAGGCAAAATCAACAGTACACTGCTGGCTCCAATAGCTCCACCTGTATGATAAACAGAAAATTTTTTACTCTCACAATACTGACATTCATTCACTTCTGGAAATATAAACCAACCCATACCATATTTATTATTTCTCTTAAGGTCAATGGCAGGTGTCCAGAGAGCT
This sequence comes from Dolomedes plantarius, assembly GCA_907164885.2. NCBI lineage: Eukaryota > Metazoa > Arthropoda > Arachnida > Araneae > Dolomedidae > Dolomedes > Dolomedes plantarius. Next base: position 34,355,091 of record OU015502.1, read on the forward strand.
TCTAACGTTTTTGAACTTAAGTATCCAGGAAGAATTTGCTTATTGGGTACAAGTTTAGTTCCCTTATTGGATATATTATGCATGCTTTGATCAATGTTTTTCAAGTTTTGTTTATTTTGAGAGAGCACATTTTCAACATTTCGAGACAACAGACTTGGTTTAAATTGAAAACTGTACAGCATGGAGTTTCCAAATTGAAGCAAATCTCCAACTGTTGACAAAAATCCTCCTCCAGCCCATTTGTATGAGTTATCAACATAAGGAGCATTTATTAATCGGCCTTTTTTGTCCTTAATGTAATTTCTGAAATTTAAAAAAAAAAATCATATAAATGTATAAATATTACTTAAAATTCATGTTAATTATCAGAAATATTTATAGGAAAGACACTTCAGCATACACAAATCAAATGCAATAAAACAAGTTTTGTGCCAACATGAACACAATAAAAAAATGGCTGCGGTATGCAAACCGGACCAGGCCACCAAAAAGGACGATTATATGTTAATGTGATAACCTACCAAATTGTGTCAACGAAAGTCCCTCCTTATGACAAATGGGGGAGTGGTTTTTCCCACTTCTTATTAAATGATTCATGCATTATTTGTGCATTAAGAAAAAAAAGCTTTGAAATCGGTCTGATGAATGTTTGCTGCTAATTAAATTAAAGGGCATTGTATATATATCTATATATACATATATATATATTATATATATATATATTATATATATATATTATATGTATATATGCAGGGCCGGATTTAGATGAAAAGAGGCCCTAGGCTATTCCACTTATGAGGCCCTTTCACCTCTCATTTTTAAATTTGTAAATTACATGACAGATAATAAAATACATCATTACTGTGATATATATCAATATATTAAATGAAACATGTAGTTATCGGTCCAGTGTTTTAGTGTTCACTGTTTTTAGAATAGTGTAAATTTTAATTTTGCTAACAATTTGAATGTAGGCCCCTCTTGATCTTGAGGCTGTAGGCTGAAGCCTAGTTAGCTTATAGGAAAATCCGGCCCTGTATATATGCATGTACAGTGGAATCTCGATTGTTTTCCCGTATGTATTGTTTATTTCACCCAGTCCCGAATAAATTCCATAGAAAACAAGCAAAAACAGACCGCATGGATCGTTCCTCGATTCATCGTTTTCCTGCAATATTCGTTCAGAATATCACAGCTTTATATTAATTTATCGGATCGATCATTTTTTCATAATAACTGAACCTGAAATATAAATGTCTGGATTGAGCTAGAATGACGCTCTAATTAAACAATGAACAGAACATTTGAAATGCACACTCTCGTGTTTTTGTTCTCTCCTGTTTAGCCTGGTTTCGCGCTATCATACCACTCCCATTATTTGTTCATCGTTGGTGTTCCTTAATTCTTTAGCCACTGGAGTATCCTATTTTTGGCAACTCATTCCAAATTCTCCGACAATTCAACATTTCTGTTCTTTTCAGCAATGGCTCACAGTCAGCCTACCTGAGCAGTTCCTGCTGCCCTCTGGCTTTTCTTTTGGCCTTGCGATGGAGGCACCCTGGTGTTTGATCTAAAGTGTGAGAAATTTCTGATTGCTGCAGCCTACACTGGCCAATGAGGGTTTCACCCGGAAGGCAGAGCTTCCTGGTGGCCTTATGTTGGACCCCATCCAGTGCAGTGGAAGGGTTCTAGTTACAAACGATTCACGGCTGTCGCTTCTTTATACTGTCACACAATAACCGATACTGAAAAGAATGAAATTTGCAACACAGAAAAAATATTGTTTACTTGTAGAGAGAAAACCGCCAAAAAACAAATGAAGACTAAAGACTTTTATTTGAATCAAAATTCCTGTGTATCTACGTGAATTTCTTTTTTTTTATTATTATTATTATCTTGAATTTCAGTACAACTTTGTAATTTTATCTTCCATTACAGTACAGGTATGTATGCATTTATGTATGTAAGTAAATATATTTTAGGGATATCAAACTTTAAGGTATGTTAATACTTTTTTTGTATGTTCCTGCATCTATCGTTTAGTTCAGTCAGTCCCTTCGAAAACGATAGATCGAGATTCCACTGTGTATATATATATATATATATATATAATTATTTATTAAGTAGCAGGAAAAACTTTTTTCCAAACTAAAAAAATAATATGAAATTTATACTATTAGAAAATTAGGATTATCAATTTTTTTAATACAGTCAAACCTCGATATCTCAAACTTGAAGGGAGAGACAAAAAAATTCGAAATATCGAAAATTCGAATTATCGAAAATCGCATGTTATCAATAGTAATAGAGAAAATAAAGCTTTTTTTACGTGCCTTTTTAAAAAGTAATCCATATTTTTATTTTAATAAACACTATTTACAAAATTCTTTGAAAAAAAATTCAATTGTTGTTTGCTTCAGAGAAGAGTCTGAAATTTTATCTATTACACTTTCTAAGTGGACAATGGCTTTAAATGTGTCCTCTTACCTATTTGATTGACTTTCAACATATCTCCTCAAAGCGTCCACTGCAAATAGTCCTCCTTTGTTTGTCACATTCGGTGGCAAATGGCGGATTTCGTTCTCCTCTTCTAATGATAATACACAAGAAGCTTTCATCTGACCGATGATGTCATTGTCCTCCCACTGACCACACACTATTAGCATATCATCTACGACGACAAAGTCATTAAATTCCATGTAATCGAGGCACTAGCTTGAATGCAAGACAGCATAGCACAGGCATGCATTCACACTTGTAGTTTTTTCTTTCACTCCTTGTGGCAATAAGAAATTCTACAATCTTCTTGGAAGCCACCTACCTCTTGATTTTTGTTCATGCCTTCCTTTCCTGTTTTGTTAAAACCACCCCAACCCCTCTAGAAAGTTACCTTGGAGAATAAAAGTAGAAAAATAAAAGAAAGGATTGATGGTCACTGCATATGCATGGCAACTAACTGAAACGAGATAAGAAAACAATAAACAAGAATTTCAATTCCCATCTTGGAGGGTCAAGAGAAGCTGTCATTTCATTGTGTTATCTTCCGTCTTTATATCCCTTCTTTTTAAAGTTTATGCAGGGTTTTACCACTGTAATATTTGAATAGCTTTTCTATTTTTTGGATATTATTATTATTATTTTTTTTTCAGAAAAATTTTTCTTCTCCCTTTATGGAAAAAAATTCAAGTTATCGAGGGATGAGCCAAAAAAATTCGCCAAATCAAGGTTTTTTAACATTGAGTGCATAGGAAATTTGAAGGGAATTTTTATTTCTTCGAGATATCGAAAAATTCGCGAAATCGAGGTTCGAGTTAGCGAGGTTTGACTGTATATATCAATTTTTTTAATATATCAAGAAATACAAACTTTTATAAAAATCTAACTTATTAATTATATTCACCTTTAATTTAATTAACAGCAAACATCCATGCATAAATTATGCATGAATATAATTATTAGCTTTTTTTCCTTCTGAAAAATATTGTATAAAACAGAAAAATATATGTATAATCTTTGAAATGCACAAATAATGCATGAATATAATTATTTATTAAGAAGTGGGAAAGATCCGCTTCTTAATAAATAATTAAGAAGCAGGAAAGACCTCCCAAAAAAAATCCTGCCTCAAAATAAAAGAATCCACGAATGAACGCCCTTTTCAGTGGAGAATGATTTCAACACCAATTTTGGCATTAGAGAGTGAAATTTCGCCAGAATCTCACCAAAACAGTTCTGATTCGAGACCGCAACCAAAAAAATTCTGTCAGTTTTTTTTAAAATTTGAATTAACACAGAGAAGTAATTTTGTAAATGTGTTTTGAGGAATAAAATAATGATTAGCACTGAGTTGCTCATACTTAATTATGTAGAAAACATGTTTCTTTTTAAACACAGTACTATAATACACTCAAAAGGTCACATATTATGTTATTGTATCTTATACCTCCCCCCCCCCCCCCCTGAGTGGAACATGCCAAACCAAGTCCATAGATGGCTATGGGCAGAGAGGACTGTGTTACTTGTTTTCAAGTCAGACTCTGACCACAAGGGTCAGAGTCCGACTTAGCCAGGTGCCACCTCAATTTTAACTGAGCAGCCACGGGGCCACCATCTGGATGGCTTGCACCTTCTCCCTCCCTCTGACAACATGGAAGGACTTTCTAGTATGTAGATTTAAATTTAACGTGCCCATATCTGGCCTAGACACGAAGGCATTCGATGGGGCTGGTTGGGAATTGAACTGAGCACCCTCCATCCACATAGGCATAGTGTGCTTCTAACTTTTTTTTTTTTTGGGGGGGGGGGCACAAATTGAATCCAATTAGGGCCCTCCTCAATGCACTGACTGCCGGATGGTCCTTAAAATATGAAATATTATGATTTTTTTATACTAAATAACAATAGAATTGATGTTTGAGTAGTATTCAAAAGTTATACAATGAGAAAAATAAATATAATATAAATAAAATGAGAAAAAAAATAGCATCAAATTTTTGTTATGTATCATATCATTGCAATAAAAACTATGCTACGGCTAAAGACATAATCAGAATCTTCTGTTTCACAGTTTGAAAAAGTGGGAAAAAACCAACTTTCTTAAAAGTTTTCTAAAATTTCCCGATTTTAACTGAACTTCTATTAATGTTTTAATTCATTTCAAGTTAAGTTGGAAGGCATGTTCCCCCTTGTTCCCCCCCGCCTACCACGCTACGCCTATGTCCATCCAAACGTGTTGCCACTAAGCTGCCTTGGATTCTAGTGGTAACATAATATAACTGACTTATGATTAACTTAATGACACTGAAGAAATAAAAAAATTGGGTGTTCAAAGTTGATATTTATTCTAATTTTATAATCAACAGAAAGCTGATCTGTTATAAACTGCATGCTGAATATTAACGTTAGATGAAATCAGCAATTTATTCTAATCTTTATAATCTACTCATTATCCATTGAATAATTTATGACAATCAGATAAACTACTTTACCACTAAAATAATCGGAATAATATTCCCAGTGAATTCATGAATAATATTAAGACTGTAACATAAGGGCTTTTCTAAAGTTTTTAAGATTCTGCAAAGAAATATTATTGCAACCAAAAATACCATCTGCAAAAATTTAGTCATATGTTACACATGTGTAATTCATACTCTTGAACTGAACAAAAATATTGAAGAGAGACTAAAACACTTTATAACAAAATGAGCATATAAATTACCTTGATCTGTGATAAATTAATGTATCATTGACATCCAAGTAAGTAGAAGACATTCCTAACGACTTAAACAACTTTTTAATATGAATGGCAAATTGTTCTTTTGATGCAGCTTCCACAATAGCACTAATTAATGTCCAGCCATGAGTGCTATAATAAAATTTAGAACCTGTAAGACAAACCAATGTTGTTATTTAAGAATATTTCATTAAATTAAGTTTGTAAAATTTACAGAAAGCTTAAAAATTAAATTCCCCTATTTCAATCTTTTTTTTTTCAAGCAAGTTTTTAAATTATTTTGGAAAAAAAACTATTCGTTTTACAATCTATCTGCCATTCAATCTCTCATTCTTACTCCCCATATATCATGATAAAAGATACAGAAACATAATATGTAAGTAACACTTATATAGTGTGTTTCTGTAAACTGTACAGAAGCAATCAAGGGCATAAATGATGCCCTCTGCAAAACTTTTTAAGCCGTATGCCTGGATTCGGTGCTGACTACATTGCATTGGATGGGGACTGATACAGCAGCTAAGGCCCTCTGGATCCAACCCCCACCAGTGGGTGCAGATGGCCAATAGTGGCTCCAGTCCAGAGAATTGAGGGGGAGGGGGCAATGTTGGCTCTTAGGGTTATACACACACACATATATATATATATATATTTATATATATAAAAAAATAAAGATCCTGTCATTTTAAATTTAAACTCATTTAGTATTAGGTCTACGATTATATAATTTTAGGCTATGAAAAATAAATAAATAGATAAAAAATATGCCAGGCTTTTTTTTTGGGGGGGGGGGAGAAACTGCCCCTCCCTTGGAGCCACCATTGCAGATGGCAGCAGATAACCACCTCTCATGCACCAATCCTTCCAAGCACCTGGGTACGCACACCCGAGGTGTTACCAGAAGAGAGAGGGAGCCCTATAGATCGGCTGGCAAGAAGCTATTTAGGATGGCTGAGGTAGGAGATAATTTAGAATAAATCAATTTAGATGATACTGCCGAAAGTAGGATGCTCCAAAGGTAAGAGAAGAGACTCAGCAACACACAATTAGTGAGGGTGGCATGAAAATGCAAAGCTGGACAAAAAAAGAACAAAACAGAGTTTTGAGGGTAATTTTCATACAGTGGAGTCCCGATAATCCAAAATGATTTGGACAAGACACTTTTTGGATTAAGCAAAATTATTCTTAATATATACTTAAAATACATAATAACGTATGATTACATAAATATTACATATTACGTGTGATTACACAAATATTACATATTACGTGTGATTACACAGTTTATTTTATAAGGTCTGTTTAGACATAACTATATCTTGGGACTAAATGGGTGATAAGAGAGCAGAATGCTGCCTAGTACAGTATAGTAGTGTAAGTTGTACTAACAATACTTCACAGTGCTTGACAGTTGGAGAGGTGTAGCTGTGTGGAGGAGTGGGGGTCCAGTAGACATGCCCTTTCTCACACACAGCCACAGTGTCATTACTGTTAGTGTCAGTTTAGCATTTGCATAAACACGTGTTGTTTATTCTACTGTGTCCTACTGTGTCCTACTTATACTTTGTAAAAAAATTTAACAGATTTTTTTAAACCAATGTAGTTCAGTACATTGTCTAACATTGAATTTTCTTTTAATTTTTAGAAATATTACTTAGTATCATTGTGGTTTTATTGTAACCTTAGTTCTTTTGACTTTCGATTTTGAATTAAGTGAACTTTCGTATTACTGAAGTTCAGAATATCGAGACTCCACTGTACAACTATCTAGGAACGAACCAAGCTTAAACTGGTATCTGATCAATTTTGAGAGGCAATAGACATAACCCTAGGCCTGTATCTCACAACACAAAGATCAATGTCATGAGTCAAGGCCCACCCTGCTGAACCCTTGTGAAGTGACTTGCTCAAAAAGAATTCTTCACACCGCCGTCCTCCAAAAGAACATCAAGAGAAAAACTCAAGAAAAAGATTAAAAAATTAGGGGAAGTACTAATAAATAAATCGAAAATGAAAAATAAATGAAAATTGAGCAGTGGCCATAGTTTGTTCCATATCATAAAAAGTACCTACCAAATGAAAACTCTTTTTTTTCAATTTTAAAATAAAGACATTCCAAGAAAAGGAATGAATTACAAGAAACTTTAAATATTCTATTATGCTAATAACTGAATAAATAAAACACAACATTTAAAATCAAATTTCAGGTTATGAATGTTTTCATCCTCCACTAAAAAACAACTAACATTATTTACATTAAGAGCCCCAAACTTTTACCTGGATTTTCTACTAGAGGATCATCTTTAAACAGATCTACAGATGATTTCACATCTTTAAAATTTTCTTTAATGTAGTATTCTTCTAGTTCAAATTCAGTCCTCTTTCCTTTTTTATTTTTTTCATCTATAACCTAAAATTAAAATTAAATTAATTATAGCTCTAAATATAAAATCCAATGGAATAGTAAAGAAATTCTTAAGACTTAAAATGGATGATTTTTATTTAAATCCTCAGCATCAAACATACTAAAGAAATGCAGGATGTTAATAAAAATTAACATAGTTTTAAATTTCATTTGTAAAAAATTCTTTTGTTAAAAAAAAATACAATGAAACAAAATTAATTTAAGCAATAGAAAATTGTATTTAAAAAATCACAAATATATCTGTGATATTATTACCTCAAGTTTTTATCTGAAAACATAGGCAACATTTTTTTAAACATTTTACTTATCTATAAATATAAAACAGTTCCGTAACTGACTGACTGACTGACAACACACAGACCAAACCGCTGGACCTAAAGGGCTGAAATTTTGCATGGAAATCCTTCTTATAGTGTAGGGATGCAATAAGAAAGATTTTTGAAAAATTCTTCTTAGATTTTTTCAAATTAAATTTTTAAGCTGTTTTAGTAGCTTTTTAAAGTTTGCATTTAAAATAATAATCTGAGGGTTATAAAATTTATATCACGAGAAAGATCATAAAAATTCCTTTAAAATGAAATCGTTTTCGAATCTTTACTTCCATTTTCTAATTTTTGGTGAATTTTTAAAGATTAAATTTTAGAATTTAATTTATTAAATTCTGATCACGTGATTTCTTTTTCTGGTACTTTAAATTAATTTATCGTCACATGCATAACAACGAAATAGACAAAAAAAAAATAATTATTTTTTCCTTGCTAATGCGGCAGACGATTGGCCATTATCCAAAAAATATTAAAATACAGTAAAAGATATGTTCCTCAAACTGTACTATATTAACCCATTTAAGACTGGCGTTGCGAAAACGCAACATTAATTTCTGTATTTTTTAAAGGCATGTTCAAAATTTTGTACGTCTGAAGTAACATTTTTATTTTATTCTCTATACTTCAATTGATCATAATAATTTTTTTGCTTCCTCATTTCCCCACTTTTAGCACTTGCAAAAAATTGTTCTTTTCTGGTTTTTTGAAAGGGAAAAAAATGACTATTTTCAAATAATAACCTTAGATAGCAGCACATGATAAATTTCCGATTTGATGCTTGTTCCGAGTTTACTAGAGACTAAAGAACAAAATGGCTTCAACAGATAAATCATAATTTTTGTTTTTATGTTTCTCAATTCACATTTTTAAAAATGTTGCGAAAACGCAACATCAGTCCAAAGTGTATTACTTATTTCCAATGTGTTTTATTAGTGCTGCCTAGTTTTTCATGCAGTAAATTGGTATTGTTTGCATTTCGGATAAGTTTGTCTCTAGAAAAAAGCGATTTTTGACATTGGAAGAGACATTGGAGTATTTTCATGGCCTAGATCAGTGGTCGGCAAACCGTGGCTCGCGAGCCACATGTGGCTCTTTGGCCCCTTGAGTGTGTCTCTTCCACAAAATACCGCGTGCGGGAGCGCACGTACAGTGCGATTAAAACTTCGTGATGACTGGTTTTCTTATTTCTATTCTTACATATTTGATGTTTATGTGTCTTTATCTTTAGGCGAGTGCTCTGAAGCGACTTAATGAGAAAACATTTCCAGAAAGATTAAATTGTTACGGAATTGAGCCGCTAGAACCTGGCGGCTCTCCCAACCAAAAATAGTTAAGATTTGGGGGCAGGAATGCCCCGAACTTTACTGATAGCTAAGAGTGCAGAGTCGTACTGACTAGCAGGGAAGGTTGGACTCTTAATCCTTAGATATAATCAGAGCAACGCTAGCTAGCTTGTTGTGTGATATGCAAGATGTTAAAAAAACGTACGAAGGTCTAAGTAAAATAAAAAATACATTTATTTAGTTGAAAAGAAATAGTGCGACATTAAAGTGTCTCGTTTACAGACGCACTACACAGCTCGTAGTGTTATTCTAAAAAGTTGGCTTTGTGGTACTCTTACCGAGGTGTAGAGAAAAGTAAAAAGGGTTAACTCACGGTTGGTCGAGGCAAAGTTTTACCATCGTAAAAAAAAAAATACGTAAAGTAGATAGTGCCTTCCTGGCACAAAAACCATCCCGTGGCTACCTGCGGGCATGCAAGGCCGAGACGACTAGAGCATTGGTGCACGGCTGGCAAGTTGGTCGCCGCCTCCAAAAACAGGTTCTCGGTAGAGCCTGGCTTTCAAAAACGAGCTGCGCTGAGTCGTGCTAGATCATCTCATCGCTTCCCAGCAACTATCACTCACACACACCGTCTGTGATCGGGCTAGGTATTTATACCGGCGTCGACCGCCGCACCCCCTCGTGGCAGGAGAATAGCAAAGTTAATTATGCTAATTTTACGTGATGTGAGTTGACGTCATTCTTAGCTGATGGTATGGCGTCATCGTTGGGTGAATGACGTCATTAGGCTGGCATGACGCAACTGGCGTCTGACGATGCTTACACATTGCTGTGGAGGTGGGAAATGATGTAAATACATCGCTCTTTCTACGTGGCTGGAAGGTATGGGGAAGAAGAGGAAAGCTAATCGGGATTTTTCCCTAACATAAATGTCAACGCGTATCGTCAAGTCGTATCTTTGCATCGTGCTTTACAATGTATTGCTTCTGAGAGCGTCTCCCGGTAGAAAACACTAGACTAGTCAAAATGGTCTTCGAATATAACCAACCAGCAAGTCGAAGATTTTAAATTGGTTTTAGCTTTATCAATAGGAGTTGACGAGTCTTGTGACATAAATGATACAGCGCTAGTTTCACTTTTTGTACGATTTATTTCATCTACAGGTTCTAAAGGAGAACATTTAGAATTATTGTCACTCAAAGGTCAAACACGTGGAGAAGATACACTCAAGAGCCAAAACATTATGACCACCCCTACATTTTACAATGAATTCGCCTGGATGACGTGGAAGGCACGTGATCAGGTGGAAGTGGTATTTAACTGCTACTGGAGAGTCTGAAGAAACATTCATTCACTTACTTCTGTGTGTGATGAGAAAGGCTACGGATCTAAGCGACTTTGAAAGAGGGCAGATTGTAATGACTCGAAGGCTCGGAACAAGTATTTCCGAAACTGCACGACTCGTGGCTTGTTCGCGACCTACAGTTGTTAGTACTTATGCAAAGTGGATGAATGACGGTGAAACCAGCAGTAGACGACATGGTGTTGGACGTCCACACGCTATCAAAGAAAAAGGTCGTCGGAGACTGTCTCGCATGGTGAAGCAAAACTGGAGCCAGACAGTGGCTCAGCTGACAGCCCAATACAATGCAGGGCCAAGTAGAATAGTATCGCAGCACACTGTTCAGCGGACACTGTTGGATATGGGGCTATGCAGCAAACGTCCCACTCGTGTGCCTTTGCTGACCAAGCGTCATTGCCAACTGCGCCTACGCTGGGCCCGGGAACATCGCGACTGGTCCATGGATCAGTGGGAGAGAGTTGCCTGGTCAGATGAATCACGGTTTGTCATTCATCACGCCGATGGCCGTGTCAGGATACGCCGTCTTCCAGGCGAACTGTTGCTCCCTCAATGTACAGTAGGTCATACACAGGCCGGTGGTGGCGGTATTATGCTTTGGGGGACGTTCTCTTGGGTGTCTCTGGGACCCGTGGTTGTGGTAGAGCAGACCATGAATGCTACAGGGTATCTGAACATCATTGCGGACAGTTGCACCCTTACATGGCCTCTGTTTTTCCAGCTGGAAATGGAATGTTCTAACAGGACAACGCCCCGTGTCACAAGGCTAAAATTGTGTTAGAGTGGTTCCAGGAACATGATGCTGAATTCCAGTTAATGTCCTGGCCGCCTAACTCACGGGATCTCAATCCGATAGAACACATTTGGGATGTCATGGGACGGCAGCTCAGAGTTCAAAGACCACCAATTCGCAATATTTCGGATTTGCTTGACCGTTGCTTAAACATCTGGTACAATCTGTCTCCGGCCATCTACCAAGGACTTGTGGCATCCATGCCAAGGCAGGTTGAAGCTGTGTTGCGCGCCAAAGGTGGGCCAACTCGTTATTGACCGGTGGTCATAATGTTTTGGCTCTTGAGTGTATAGCAAATGCTGTAATTGAGTGCATTGAAAAACTTCATATTCTACTCGATAAAATTGCCTCAATTTCAACAGATTTGGTGAAAAGTATGACCGGCGTAAGAAACGGGTTTGTTGCTATTTTGAGAGAAAAATTACATTTTACTTACGATGAGTCCATTACCATTGCATCATTCATCTACATGTTCATTGTGCGCAGACATTTTCAGAAGAAATTTGCAAAGTTATGAATTTGGTGATTAAGATTATCAACTCCATTATAGCTGAAGCTCTTAATTATCGCCAATTTAAAGAATTTTTAGTTTAAATGGAGAGTGAGTACTCAGATCTTCACAGTGCATAACAAGGTTTCAAGAGGAAACGATTTGAAACGCTTCGCTTTCTTAAAACAGAACTTCTTCGCTTTCTTAAACAGAAATTAAAGCATTTCTCCTTGAGAAGGGTGTTCACTATCCAGGACTAATGAATGATTAGTGGATCCAGAAATTTTATTTCATGGGGGACGTTACGTTTCATCTAAATCAGCTCAATCGTAAACCATAGGGGAAATGATGCACAATTTTTTCGATGTTAGAAGTTATTTCATTCAGAAACAAATTATCTCTTTTTACTTAAGATTTTGATAGAGAAACTTATATTCACTTTCCAAGCCCGTTGAAACATCGCCCAGAAAATAATTCTGGTATTGACATTTGCTATTTCAAAACAACACTTTTAAATATTAGGGAAGCTTTTCTCGACAGGTTTCAGGAAGTCAGAAACAGCAAAGCGACGTTAGCTTCTGTTAAAAAATCTCTTAATGCTACTGTAACAGAATTAAATTTTTCTCCCTTTAATAATAAGTCGGTTGATGGCCGAATGCTAGGGCGCTGGCCCTCGGTACTAGAGTCTGTGGGTTCGAATCCCACTCTTGGCACGGACGTTTGTAGCCGTTCGGAATTGGTTTTAAGCTGTAGGTCCCGGTCTAATTAGCCCTCGAGTAGCAAAAAATGACGTAGCGCTCCAAAACCAAACCTAGCCCTTTAATATTGAGATTAGAAAGTTTGAAATGCAGTTACTGGATTTAAAAACAAAGAAATGTGGAGGTCGAAATTTGAATGTCTTTGTGCTGATATAAAATATTGGAGATAAACAAATGTGAACTTAGTTCACAACACAAGTGGTCTGCTTTGAAAGATCTGGAGAAGGAAGATATGATTTTTAACACCTAGAATAGTATTGCTGACTCATATAATCAGCTGGAAAAACTAGTGTTTTCTGTTCTTTCTTATTCGGGTCTACATATTTATCGTGAACCCTCTTTCTTTCACCGGTTCACTTAGGTTCTTTTACTATATGGCATGGGGACAAATGAGGTAGTGTAAAAACGAGTCTCTCTTAACGACACGAACATAAATTTATTTACAGTTGAACATTAATATAACAATTACAAACAACTCTGAGCATGAGGTGGGCAAGCCTGCAGCATCTTACCAGATCGCGGCTCTTACTACTACAATCTAATCTGCTTACAGCTTAATTAATTCACTGGAAACGAGACGAGCCTGCTTTATCTCGCCAGACCTCCTAAGACTCTCAGAGATGCTCTCTCTGTCCCTATTCTACTCACAAAATAATTGCTAACCAGAGGCGAGACGAACCTGCATGTATCTCGCCAGACCTCTGATTCCTTCAAGAGACGCGACCCTTTTGTACTCTTTCTTTCTGACTGCTCGACGATCCCCTCAACCCACGCATCCAATCCTCTGATTGGTAGGGGGGGGAAATCACGGGTCACAACATTTTAGCTTTAACCAGCGCTCTTAGTCAAACATTACACTACAATATTCATACGAACAATCATTTTCAAGAATGAACCTTATCAAGAGTAAATTGAGAAGTCATCTTATTGATGAGAACCTCGAATCGTGCCGAAAATAAAAAACAACATACAAACTTGACTTACCCAAACTTTTCAAAGAGATGCGAAGCCATTGTTCATATTAGTGTTTATTTTTCATTGTCATGATTTAATTTTATGGATACTTTACAATTTAATTTTATCAATAAATAATATCGATATTAAGTATGATATCAAGTTTTATTCAACGTACCTATAGTTTAACTAAGTACAGTTTATTAAGTTAATGTTAGGGAGTGCTGTGGAGTGATAGAAGATGTAGTGTCGAGGATTGAGAAAGGTATATTGACATGGTTTGGACATACAGAGAGGATGAACGAAAGGAGATAGACGAAATAATTATACAAGACGAGTGTGGATGGAAGAGTTGTAAGGGGTCAACTTCAGCGAACGTACCTTATTTAGATTGAGGACGTTTTTAGCAAAGGCCAGCTTTGGAGTATCCTAATTACATTAATAACAATGCACCTACCTATATAGTTTAAGTAGTTTAAGTTTAAAAAATTTGGCTCTCAAAAGAAATTTCAGTTGTTGTACTGTTGACATTTGGCTCTGTTGACAAATGAGTTTGCCGACCACTGGCCTAGATGATGATATTTCAGAATCGTCCTCAACAGAAGCTAATGAGGAACCATAATTCGTCATTATCCCTCCAGATCCGGATGATTTGATGGATGAAGAAGCTATTGATGACAATATTTTATGTGATAATGTTGAATCACCTAAAGACATTGCAGGTGAAATCGACATTTTTTTTTCTAATAAATGTAAAAGTAAGCAATATAGTAAGAAAAAGGAGCAAATTGTATGGGAAAAAGGGAGACTCTACACGGATGTAATGAATTCTAAAATAAGTTTATTAGAGTGTAAGAGATCTATATCTTTGAGAGAGCCATATCTTTGATAAAAAGGCTTGAAGAAATGCAGATGAATTCTGTTTTACCTGAAACTTCACATATTGGAAGACCATCTTCAATTCAAAATCTAATTCTCAAAGAAACTCGGAAAAACTGTATGGGCCATATTATTACTAAAAATAGTGAAAATAAACAAAAAAAAATGTAAACACTGCAAAAGTCAAGCAATTTCTGTATGTAATAAATGTAATGTACCTCTTCATGCTAAATGTTTCAAAGATTTAAAAATTTTTTTAATTTTTTTTATAATTTAAAATTTTTATATTTTTAAAATTTTTATATCGCTTTGGACTGATGTTGCGAAAACGCAACATTTTGTAACTCTCGTAAAAATAAATTTAATTTTATGGAAACAACTTATTTGTGTAATTAATGTTCTAAGAAGTGTTAAAACACTGTTTGGTGCATTTCCAATAAAGGAAACATGGAGCGGTCCTAAATGGGTTAACTGTACTATATTCTATAGTATGTTCTATTAGATTTAATTTGAATATTTTCTTCTACATTATTTTGTCTATAAAAATATCCCTTACGATTTTTTTATAAATATTTTTTTTAACATCAATTCCATACATTGACCGTTGCATTTATTATAAATATTTATTTATTTATTTATTTTTTGGCATTAATTACATTGACAGTTGTATTTAATTGGAATGTACTCCATAGTGAAGTGCGGATTTTCAGCTAGTAATGTAATATACACAATTTAATAATGCCTATATTACATATATTGTGCACATAATATAGGCTTAATGTTGTACTCATATAACATTATCTAATGATGTATGTGATATGAGTTACTATGCATGTAACTTATAACACATACATAATTATGTTATGTATGTAATAAAGGTACAGTGGAACTCGGTTAATACAAGATGCTTAGGATCACTAAAAATGCTCGTTTAACCATTACTCATATAAACCATGAAAATAATTTTAGATCAAATAAACAATTTTAAAAAAAATACTAAAAATATAAACAATCTTCTACATATTCAAGTTAAATCATCAGAATGACTTACTTTTATTTCACTGTAATGTATTTGCTTTTGTTTTTGATAATTTTAATTATCATTAATAATATTTAAAAAATGTTCATCAAGTTTAGTCTGTTTAGTATTGGCTTTCATTTTATAATCCCTTAAACTTTGCCTTATAATACTAAGTTCGTTTAAAATTTTTTCATCTTCAAATTTTTTTTCAAACCATACAGTCGGTTGAAGAAGAGCATCCTGCGCTTCATTGTAACTCACATTTGGTACTAAAGCTTCTTGACTGTCATCTTCACTTGCACTTTCACTTTGGCAGCAGTTAGAACTCATCACATCTTGAATAATGTCTTCATCTGTTAATATAACTGTCCACACTTCAGACTTAAGTTAACACTTCATTGTCGACATTAACATAATCATCTAAATTTTCACATTCTTCAAATGTGTTTACATTTATTTATTTATTATTTTTTTTAAAGCCATTGGCGTAATTGAAGGTCATCCTCTTCACTGTTGTCATCATCATCTTTTGATTAGAGCCCAGCTTTAAAAAAGCTATTTTTTATTGTGGAAGCAGAAACCTTATCCCAAGCATCACACATTACCTTATCGCACTTAATACATCAGTGTTCTGGAACAATTTCTTTTCCATGCTTTCTATAATCATCAGAGTTAAATAAATGTCTGAAATAACATTTAGAACTTTGAATAATACCTTGGTCCATAGGTTGCATCACAGATGTTGTATTAGGTCGCAAACATTGCAACACAATGTTTGAAAGATTTTTCACTTGTGGGTACACTGTATAGTTATCCACTAGCTACAAAATTTTCCTGTTTTTCATTCTGAGTTCACTATCCCCCTTTTGCAGTTCCATTGTAAAAATATCTGCTGTCATCCATGCTTTTTTGTTACCTATATAGGTCACAGGTAATAAAATCTCTCACTGTCTGTGGATCTACAGAGGAGATGTCACCAGAAATATTAGCGTAGACAAATGTTGTGTTATTTTTAAAACTGTCTATTCACCCGTTGTTGCACTGGAAGTCTTCATATCCTAGGTGTTTAACAAATTTTTCTGTCTGCAACTTTAATATAGGTCCATTGATGGATTTTTGCCATTTCTCTTTAAACCTACGCAACAGAGCTTCCTCAACGTCACTTTTATCACACTTTTTCAACTTCTTGCAATTGGTAACGTTCTCAGAAAAAGTAGACAAAATTATCTCTCTATTTTTTCATAATGTTGATGTTGTTGACGAAGAATATGACATTTTAGTATCTTCCTTAATTTCCTATACCTCATAACAACACTCAGAATGCAAAACTTATTTTAGATAAAAATACTGAAGACATAACAGATCATAATATTTAAGATATATTAAATCAAATACAGTACAACCTCCCAAATCCAGAATCGTTCAGGATACAGTAATTCCGGATTTGAGAGGTCTGTAAATAACATTACAAAATTTTAGGAAAAAAAATAAACACACTTAAAAAAAATGTAAAATGGTTTAATTATTAAATAAACCTAAATAAAGATATAATTACATTATAATTTAAACATTTCAGTCAATAATGTCTGTTGCTTTAGTTTCGGCTTATTAGAAATTATTTTTTCTCAAATCCTATATAGTGCCATAATTTCATGTTCTGAGATAAAATTCGAGTGTTCTAAGCCGAATACTGTTTTATCTAATGATTTTATCAGGTCTTCCATTGACATTCTTTCGTTTTCAGGGCATTCTGAATCACTTTCACGATCACTGTCATCATAACCTTTGTAATTTACCACAGTATCAATAATTTCAGAATCGCTCAAGGAACCGACACTCAAGGAGACGTCCGGATTTGGGAGATTGTACCGTTTATTTAAATTAAGTAAATTTGACCGTATAACACAAAATCCTCAAAGAGAGCATTAATATTTCATGAAACCTGATGAGAAATGACTCCCATAGTGCCTTTCTTTATATTATTTATAACTTTTAAAGCTAAACCATGTTTTGTTGCCTTTTTAACACTGATTACCAAAGTGATATAATCATTACCATCATGAACTAACAACAAACCTTATAAAATTATCCTTACATCTCAGTAAATGTTTTGTTTCACCTTAACATGAAACTAAAATGGTTATTATAAAGGTTAAGAATTGTTAGAAAACTTACACCATTCTCATTTTTCTTTTGAGAGGTAGAATTTGAATTTTTTTCATAATGGCGAATTCCACCTAAATGAGATACTAACTGTCTGCAAGTGATAGTCACCTAAGTAAAAGAAAAGAAAAAGTAATCAAAATCTTCAATTCAATAAGCTACAAATATCATCAAACAAAACATAGCTAGGTTAAACATGACATAATTGCAAGATATACAGTGGAATCTCGATCAATCGTTCTCCGAATCATCGTCTTCCCTTATGTGTCATTTATTTCACCCAGTTCTGTCGATCATATTGCTTTGTTATGTTCCCACATCTATCGTTTTCCCACAGCTATCGTTCAGTTCAGTTGGTCCCTTGAAAAATGATAGATTGAGATTCCACTGTACTTTGATTTATAAACTAAAGCAAATTGTCTGAATACCATCTGAGAGAATGTTTAAACTAAATTGCTCAGAAAGTTTAAATACAAACATCAGATATAAAGATTTTAAATTCTAGTGTTATTAATACTAAATTACCTAAAACTAAGTTCTGAATACAAATATCCTTGTGCTAAAATTAAGTAGTATCAAAACAAATTATTACACATCCATACTAAATACTTGTTTCTAGTAAAATTTTCAAAGAGGAAACTTCCTTCATAAAAAAGGATATCTTAATTTTTATTTATAAGTACTTCATGATTTCTCAAAATATAAATTCAGTTTTACATCAGTCAAGAAATAATGATCAAACATATCTATGAAAAACAAATGACTGTAGATAGTGAAGTTATGTAAAGATTTCTTTACTATTGATGAAAAAATTCTTTTGTAACTTTTGAAAACTTTTCCTGACAGTTAAATTTAATGCAAATGACATAATGACCTAAAAATGTAGAGTCTATATTTAATACTATTGTTCTAATAGATTTATGTGCTCATAGTAAATGTTTTAGAATTCATATCAGTGTACAAATCTGATGAGTAAAACCCCAATTTTAATCATGTCATCATGGTTGTATATAAGTCAAGGCATATGTTCACTGTTTAGCTAAAATATCTTTTTGTTCACCTCAAAATGAAGGGAGCAAACATTAAAAAAAAAAATCTCGGATTAAGTTACTATATGTAGGTTGTAAAAATAAGCTCCTCTATTACCCTCAGATTACAACTACCACAACCCATATAAAAGGGCACTTTTTTACCCATTGAAAGATTTATTTACTAAAATATACAAACATAAATCCCCTTCAGTATATTAAGGTTATTATCAGAGTTCATACTGAAACAGTGAATTTCTTTCCTCTTACTTTGCCATGTTTCCAAGATAAATTGAAATAAAATTCCAGGAAAAGGATTAAATAATCAAATTTTTAAAACTTACTATTATTAAATTATTGATTTATTTCATATCTATTAAAATAAATGACAAAAAAAAGGCATAACCTCATATTTTATATTTCTGTAGAATTATTTTTATAACACCTTAAAAAGTTAATTATACAAAAATGCATTCTATCAAATACAGGATGAACATACAAAGTTGATTCATGCTTCAAATTTAAAAGAATCCTTATAAGCAGAACATTAAATATTTTCATTACAGTTCATAACTGTTAATTTGATGCATGTTATATAGCATTTACATGCAAGTCAAATGCAGTTTAAATGATCATGCAATAAAGCATGTGTGCTGATGTTTCAATAAAATAATGATACAACAGAAACTTTAATTGTATATGCGTAGGAATAGGGTATGAACTGAGTTTTTGACTTTTTATTGCTAAGCACAATGTGTGCTGAATTTCTTTAAAATCAGAAACAAAATTTCAGAAATTTTTATCTCAATTTTCATCAGTAATCATGAATAACTGACAACCCAAGAAAATTCAGATCAAAATCAGAATAATAGAATTTTTTTTATTTTCAATATTATAACAAAGCTACAGGAATCTAGAAAGAAACTCCCTGTGGCTTTAAAATTTTGCAATCCTATATTATTGGACAGAAGGTCAATAAATCGCCTGATATATACAGTTAATATATTATTAGTAAAATATAATGTGGATTTAACCAAAAAAATTCTAAATTCAATTTTATTAAAATGAAAAATAAAAGATTTATTCTATTTAAAATTTATCAAAAATTTGTCTTTCTTACTTTTAAAAACATATGAAACCTGTTTTTGGAAGGGAACAATGTACATTACCCCTAACTAAAACCTGTTTAAACATTAAAATGAATGGCAACTGAAAATGAAAATTTTGGCTTATCAGACAGCTTTGATTCTGATTTGTACACTTTTTAGATGATTCAATCAATAGCATTCAAGAGCACTTTTTAAGAGATTTTTATTGAAAAATTTATAATGATTGTACCTAGCTTAAAAAATCATGTTCATGCTTGCCCTTAAATGTAAATATACCTTTTCAAAAAACAATGTTGACATCATTAAGTAATGAAAAAACATAAATAAAAATTTGAAAAGAAAAACAAATTAAAGTTTTAAAAAAAATATGATAGAATAGAAAAACTTGGATTGTGTGTAAACTTCAAAATCTTATTTGAAAATATAAAGTTATATAAAATAAAAATCTTACAGTTAATAGCACACATTTAATATCTAACAATACTAAAAATAAAATTACTGGTTTTCCATTAAAGTTTTTAGAGGGAAAATAAGGCACATATTCTTGAACTGGCTTATCAAGATCCAATTTTCCTTGTTCCCACAGTTTGGCAACAGCAGCCATAGTAATACTTTTACTGATGCTAGCAATTCTCATAACTGTAGTAGGAGAACATTGGACACGATTTTCTACATCAGAGTATCCAAGACCTGGTTGTAAAGAATTAAATACCTATAAATCAATATCTTTATATGAGTAGAGCAGGATCAAAACTAGCAATCTCCATCATTTTTCAAAATTGAGTTAAGGATACTTTCTTATAGTATTTCAATGAGTTAAAAAACAAAAAATTTTCAAAAATGCCTTACTAATAAAAAATAATTTGGTAATTTTTCTGCAGGTAACTTCAAATTTATATCTACAAAAATGCAGACGATATAATAGTTCTTTGCCCTTTACTGAAAAAAAAAGGTCTGATAGAGATTGCTAGTTTTGATCCTACATCACTCACATATTCTAAGAAATTCAAAATTTCACTCACTTTTTATCGCATGCATATAAATGCATCTATGAAATACAGACATAAAAATGTGTTTCATGCTTATGATTGTTTGAAATTGATTGAAATTAAAGATATATCTTGAAGAAGGTTTTCATAAAGATATATTAATGGGAAGACAGTAAATGATGGGTAACATACAATAAAAAAACAGTGGCAAGTAGTTTTGAACTAATTAATATAGTTCTTCAGACTGTGGAACACAAGCTGTGATAGGCTCTATTGATAATTCAAAAATGTTAGTAAGATTTAAAAAATCTTGCAGATCTTTAGCTAAGTGTTTAGCATAACTACATTTATAAAATAATAAATGATAAGGAAAAATTATTCTAAAATAATGAAGGCATATCTAAAGTTTTAGTTAAAATTTAGAAACAGTGTAAAAAAGAAGCATTTTAACCATTTAATGCAAAGGCAATCGGACAATAATAAACAGAATTTATTTCTGCATGCAAACAGAAGAAAATATAGTAATAAAAAATAATCCAATAAATCAATAAGGGGGTTTACTTTAAATCTTATGTTGTTTGCTAATATTATACAAAATCTTTCATTAAATCATAAAAAATTTAGATAATAATCTTAAAAAAAGCCAATGTGACAATCTTTAATTAAATTCTGATTTAACAAAAATGCAGTTTCACTATATGTCAAAGCATTATAATGCATGCATGTGTGCAGAAGTTAAAACTTTTTAACTTTGAGATATCTATTTCAACATTAAGAAATCTGGGTAAAATAATAGTTATCAAAATTTACGAGAAGTTCAAAGAAGTGAAGAAACATCACTATTTAAAGATATTGTCAAGGCTATGATTTGTTTTGAACAGCGTAAGCATTATGTGTATAAAAATCAGTCAGGAAAACTGTCCAAATGCTATCCTGTAATAAATTATTAATATTCCAAATTTTATTAATTATCATTTATGAATTATTAACAGTCTGGAAATTTTTAAGATGTAATCATAACTATTACATCCATTTATGTTAACAGATTATTTTAGACATAGAAGCTTTGTATAAGCAAACCAAATTTAATTCATTGAAAGAAGGCTTTATTTATAAAAGAACATATCTTAATATTTTCTCTCATAAGATTATTATACCCACATCATGGTGTTGATCATTACCTTATTAAAATAATTAAAAATAAAAGCTAATGATGTATAAAACAGTTAAAACTTGAAACATATGATAACTATTATATGTATTTCATTCAAATATTTCAGATAAATAAATTTAGTATAAACTGACCAAATTTGATTCATTGATATAAAGATTTTTTTAAGAGAATGTATTTTAATACTTTCCTTAAAATGAATTAATTATACACACATCACACTGTTTATAACACACCTCATTTGAGATTATCATAAATAATTTTTTTTTTAAATTTAATAAGATTTGTATTTAAAAATTAATAACAATATGAATTACTTAAAAAAGAGAGAAAAAGATAAAGTGAGTATGTTTAATGTGGGGAGCAAAGTTGATAAAAAATATCTCACAATAATGTGTATAATTTTGTTTTGTTACATAAGCACATGAAACAAAAGTTGAATTAAGACAATTATATTATCTCTTTTATTAGATGCCTTTAATCCTTACAGTGTTGATTGCAGTCTAATCCTTCCCTTTCTCTGTCATACACACATACTAACCATTTGCATCATGATGATATTTCAAAATTAAATTCTGTCTAAAATAATAAATGTTTAGGAAAGATAGAGAATGAGAAGTAAATCTTAGTCATATTTTCATCATATACACATAAAAGATTTCTACTTAAGCATTTGATATACCTTCAGCCCAAACTGTTTTGCCATTTATACTAACACCAACAACCATACCAGGTGCACCAACTTCATCCTGGTAAAAGAAAACAAAAACATCATATTGTCAAATCTAAAGATTTAAAATAAATTACACATCAATTTAATTTTTTTATTGAATTGAGTACAATTTATAGATATCCAAGAAGGAAATTAGAAATTGCCTTTCAGTAAAATTAAAAAGAAAACCCAAGCAGGCTAGCATGCATGTTCCCTGTCAGTCATATATCATATATTAGTTTACCAAAGCCATTAAAAGAGACTTTTTCTAAAACATACCAAAGCCATTAAAAAAGACACTAAAAGAGACTGTTTCAAAAACTTTGCTGCTAGTCTTGATTTCAGGAAAGATGGTATATGAACTCGTAGGTTTTTATCAACTTTGAAGAACGAATGTATATCCAGTAAAAATGAAATTCTTATTTCTAATGGCATGTGTTTTACTACTACTGGTGACAAAGCTTTGGCGCTGGCCAAACATTATGCCTCCATTTGTAGATTATCTAGAAGTAAATTGAAATCCCCAAACCTTCTTGGGGCTCCTGTTAGATGTATGAGCCAAGAGGATGACCTACTTTTTAATGAAAATTTTAGTCACAATGAACTACTGAAAGCTATAAAGGAAACAAGGGGAGGTATAAGTACAGGTCCTGATGATCTACCTACTGAACTTTTTCTCAATTTAGGTAAAAATGCAAGATCTACCCTGCTGGTCTTCTGTAATACCATCTGGAAAACTTATGTTCCTTCTGAGTGGAGAAACGCTATCATTGTTCCGATTTTGAAACCTCATAAACCTCCAGGCAATCCTTCAAGCTATAGACCTATATCTTTGACAAATGCTTCTTGTAAATTGATGGAAAGAATGATAGTGAATCGGTTAAACTATTATCTTGAATCTTATAATGAAATTTCTGATTTTCAAGCTGGTTTTCGAAAAAAAAGAAGCACTATTAAACAATTGGCTTTTCTTTCCCAATGTATAAAAGATGGCTTTCATTATAAAAAAGTCCACTCTGAATGAATATGTAGACTTTAAGTCTGCTTATGATTCTATTTGGATTAAGAAACTTACTCAAAAAGTGTCAAACTTGGGAATTTGTGGACATGCTCAAATGGATTAGTTCCTTACTTTGTCAGAGACACGCAAAGGTTAGATATAAATCAACCTTCTCTGAATGAGATATGGTCTACCACAAAGTGCTGTCATTAGTTGCTTCTTGTTCAACATTATGATAAACGACCTAATTGAAAATCTCAAGATGGTTTAAGGTATCCAGTGTCTTGCCTTTGCGGGCAATATCGCTATCTTTTCGACTGATCAAAACATTAATTTTGCAAATTTTAATATTAACCAAGCCATGATAGTCTTCAAAAAGTGGTGCGAGAAAAACCAACTGACTGTTAACATCGAAAAAACTTTTTACCAACTTTTCACTTTGTCAACTAAACAACATATGACATCCGTTAAATTTAAAAGCCAAGGTCTTTGTAAAGAAGATATATTCAGGTATCTCAGCATTACTTTTGACAATAAATTATTGTGGAGGACACATGTAGAAAAGGGTGTGAGTAGACTTAATCTCCTTAAAAGGCT
This sequence comes from Dolomedes plantarius, assembly GCA_907164885.2. Lineage (NCBI taxonomy): Eukaryota > Metazoa > Arthropoda > Arachnida > Araneae > Dolomedidae > Dolomedes > Dolomedes plantarius. Next base: position 34,379,385 of record OU015502.1, read on the forward strand.
GTTGTCTGGTATATCATGGGGTCCATCTTCGGATATTCTAGCTACCACATACAAATCTTACATAAGATCAATCCTGGACTACAAAATGGAGCTTCTGGCCACAGCATCTGATAGCTGTGGCCAGTAGCACATCCAGGATTTAATTTGGGTTGAACAGATAAAAATATTTCTAATGCAAATTCAATATTCATAATGCAATTCCTATTTCTTTGGGGGGGTGGGGGGCAGGGCCGCTCCCCCCTCGGTGTACCACAGACTGTGGCGACAAAGTGGACTGGGTTCAAAACAAAGCTCTCAGACATTACTTCCACTGCCTGCTCCACACCTATCACTCCTCTAGAAATTCAGACTGGTTTGGAACCTACAAAAGTTAGATGAGAGAAACAACTTTTAAAACAATTTGAGAAATGTAAAAGACTCCTTCTTCAGCACTGGCGGCAATTAATACCCGCCAGAAAGATACTCCCCTAATCCCCCCCTCCCAAAAAAAAGCACAGTGGGCCCAACACAGCAATAAAGCCCAACTGGGAATAACCCCGCCGGTGTAGACAGATCCTAGCAGGCAACCACTCCATGCACGGCCCAGACAAGAAAACCCACACCGCAGGCCCACAGAACATGCCCCACACAGCAAGAGGCACAACACGGCAAGCAGCAGAACAGACGAATATGAAAAAAGTAAAAAATATATAGAAATTTTGAAGAAAAGAAGCATTAAGAGACTCAATACACATCAATCATTCTTTTCTAAATCCGTGGACCTTCTGAATAAATATAATATAAAAATGATATTCATCAGCCTTTTTGCTTTAAAGGGAGTTTCTCTCCCACTATCAGTTTTCCACCTTCAAACATTTCAATTAATTCCCAAGAAAAAAAAGAATCATGTTCTTCCTGCTGTGCTTTGTGCTCATGACTTGGAAACCATTACAACTAGATATCCAAAAGATACCTGGCTCCATATATATATACCTATGGTTCTGCTCAGGAAGATTGCTCTGCACAAGCCGGATATTATTGTGAGAGACTTTCTGAGGGTTCTTGTGCTGTGGGTTTAAATGCTATGAACTTTGAGGCTGAATCTGAAGCCTTTAGACAAGTGACATGTTATGTATCTGACTTAACTACTTCTTACAGACACTCTATTTTTTTTTTGGTTGATTTACAGTTAGCGATCCTCTCCCTTTGCTCTTTCAACTATAGCAATTCAGCATGGTTCTCTTCCAATGGATTCCTAGCCATTGTGACATTTCCGAAAACAAGAAAGCAGATTTGCTGGCTAAGCACAGTTGTAGCCTTCCACGGCCTCTTATTGACTTACCATACAACCAGGTATTTTCCACCATTGTAAAATCAACGGGGAGTTACATACGTAAAGCTCGAGAGATTGATGCTAGAGGTAAAGTCTGAGAAAGCCTACTATGTAATCCGGTCCCAATGGATCTCGCCAGACGGATCTTTATGGCCAACTTTGAAATATAGAATTAGAATTTTAAACAGAAATGATTATCTCCAAGGACATCCCCGCAGAATTGGTATGAAAGACATCCCTGACGGCCCTCTGTGTTCCACTGGAGAGACTATGAACTTTAGCCACTTGATTGTTTGTGCTGCTTTGGCCAACTCAAATTTTTGTGTTCTATCTTGTGACAACTATATTTCAAAGGCTAGTTTATATTGGGCTGCTCAAAGGGAAATGGTCAATGCAACTCAGTCCTCAATGTATAAAAGGAAAAAAAAAATTGCCAGTTTTCATTACTCCTCACGACTCAGCGATAAGAAGTACACCACTTGAGTTCAATTACATCCAAGCAATAATACAATATGTACTAGTTCTTTGTAGAGATATGAAAATTCTTTTGTCTGTATATAAAATTTTATTCTAAAGCTGATACACTTACTCTTAATGCTAAAGATAGGAACCTGCTGGCTATAACACTAAAATAAAATAGATGCCATTGTAAAAAATTTCTAAACACAGTAACAGGCTAGTGAAAGAGGGCTAAAATCAAAAACATTTTCTTAATAGCATAGATTTGCATATATTAAGGTACAAGCAAAAGCTAAAGAAAAGGGAAGGGAACCTGACTTTTTGTACACGAAAATTTCTAATTATAACAGTTTATTCACAGTAATAGTTACCTGCCATCAAATATTTAGGTTTAACCATATACAATACATTCTACTCCCGAGATAGATATTGCATGGTAAATATCATTACAACAGGATCATAAAAAAAGAAAACCTACATAATCTGTACTTATGTTGGTAGATGTCCCATCAGTTGCTTTTAATTTAACATTGAATTTAGAATTTATCATCATGTTACCTCTTAAAGCACCAGTAAACGATTTATTTTACTGCAAGTATCATTGAGAACATATAATGAACAACCCAGATTCCCAAATGTTGGATCTCTCAGTTAAAAACAAAGTGTTGTCAATCTTTAACTCACAGGAAAAAATAGTTTAATGTCATTAACTAAAAGCATTTACATTGATTTTAACTAACTTTCCAGTTTTTCCCTTCTTAAATTAATCCAATGCATTGGTTAAATCCTTATATAAAATATAGAATGAAACTGCCATCAATTACAATTACTCCAAATAACACATTTTGATCAATTTATTTTAAAGTACACATCAAACCAAATGTAGTGAAATTTATACCTTAACGCGTTGTAGCAGATCCCTGCTTCTAAGAATAGCATCTTCGTAGGTATAGTCACACACGGTAGTAAAATTTAATTCTTTATTGTCATCAAAATCAATATTTTCACAAAAAGTATCTCTCTTATAAGCAACAAATATTGATAACCCAATGGCGGTGGCAGAAGCAACAACTGCATTGTAACACCGCGAATATTCTTTAATACTAATCGGTGGTGGACGTGAGCTGAAAAATCGAGATAAATAATGTTTTGACAGGATATTAGTTTTCCGAGTAAAATTTAAAATGTTGTGGCATGTTCTTTGAAAGATCATGGTATTTGTGCAGTTTTAATATGAAACTACAGGCGACAAATACTGCAATAAAGGTAAACTTTATTTGATATGTTTATAAGTATGTATGTAAATAAAAAGAAACAAAACCTAGCAAAGGTATAAATCAAACTACGTAAAATGACAGCACTGCCACCGCGGTCGTTAAACTATCAACTGTCAACATCAATTCAAGGCTGTTGCCAACAGTTAATCCTCAGTTATCTTAGGGAAAAGCCGATTCCAAGGAAGGCTTAGGGCATGTTCACATAGGAGTCCGTTGTGTTGCGTTAAGGAAAAGATGACGTTGAGACGAAAATAAACCAATCATAGGCGTTAAAAATTTCATTGTTAATCGTTTGGAGGCATATGATTGGTTTATTTTCGTCTCAACGTCATCTTTTCCTTAACGCAACGCAAGGACTCCTATGTGAACAGGCCCTTAAGCTCCAATTTCTGGGATGTGTTGGTTAATCCGTGCACCATATTAAAGAAAGTTGGCTTCTTTATCTAACTATCTTAAAAATCCACATTGATGCTCTGGAAGATTGGTTAATTAAACGGAAAATTAAAGTTAACCTCTCTAAATGCCAAGTCATCTATTTCCCAACAAGTTATAAAAACCCTCCTCGCCGTTTGAAGTACCTGGGTGTAAGGGCCTGTTCACATAGGAGTCCGTTGCGTTGTGTTAAGGAAAAGATGACATTGAGACGAAAATAAACCAATCATATGCCTCCAAACGAATAGCAATGAAATTTTTAACGCCTATGATTGGTTTATTTTCGTCTCAACGTCATCTTTTCCTTAACGCAACGCAACGGACTCCTATGTGAACAGGCCCTAACCCTCTATCAGCGGCTCACTTTTAAACCACTGTATTTAAAATGTCAAAAAACAAGATGATCGGTAAAGTCAAATCGCTTCCTCCTTTTCGGCCTCCACCTTAACAATAGGAATAAAGTGCTACTCTATTTGTAAGTAATTCTTCCAACGTCTCTCATGCTACACCTGTCTGAACCCAAGTTGCTAAATTTAACATCGATATCATTGAACGCTCCCGAAATAGAACTCTGGGGAATATTAGAAAGGCTTTCAGATACCTCTCTAATGCGGTCGTTAAGAGGAATTTCGATATCTAAACTTTCGGCAGGGTCACTCAACAGCTTTAGATCAACTTTTATAACAATATGGACAAGATTCCGAGCTAATTGCTGAATACCTTGATTATGATTACCGAAACTGCTTTCCGGAAGCGTCCCCGCGCTGCTCAACTTCAGCCAACGCTAGTCTGGCCTCCCCTCTCTCGCGCGTTTTCGTGTTTGTTTTTCACTCGTTAGTACAACTGTTTCTTTAAAGGCACTTTTTTTCATTTTTCCATAAGCCATATTTTCATGATCTTGATGTAAAACATAGAATGAAATGTGTAGAGATTTAAAGGAAATATACAGTCGGGGGATGGCCGAATGGCTAGGGTGCTGGCATTCGGAACCAAAATCTATGGGTAAGGGCCTGTTCACATAGGAGTCCGTTGCGTAGCGTTAAGGAAAAGATGACGTTGAGAAGAAAATAAACCAATCATAGGCGTTAAAAATTTCATTGCTAATCATTTGGAGGCCTATGATTGGTTTATTTTCGCCTCAACGTCATCTTTTCCTTACGCAACGCACAGTAGCGTACGCAGAAATTTTCAAAGGGGGGGGGGGGTTATAGTCCAGTCAAATTAGGTTTCCGTTTCGCATTAAATGAAGGGGTTGAGATTTTTTCAGGAATGTGTAGGGGTTGGTCCCCTGAACAACGCCTAATAAAGTCCCCTCGATTTCAGGCTCCCCCGGGGGGGGGGGGGTCCAAAGGTCACTTTTTTCAATTTTCGGCGTTTATCTCGAAAACGGTGCGTCACACAGAAAATTGTCAAATTTAAAAATTACAGCTTATAAAATTCCCTTCCAAATGGTATATCCATGTTTTTACACAAATGTTACCATTTTCGAGATATGAGCCGTTGAATATGAAAATTTTTCAAAAAAAATGTGGTAGCGTTTCAGGTATCTCGTCAAACTTCCTCTTTTAACTCTTTCCCCTTCCATTTCTCAGAAAACTCGTGATAGAGAAAGTTGTAAAACGATAGATTTCCTTCAAAAATGTATATAGTTATGCTAACTTATCTTCACCGGGTAAATAGTTAGAGCGTTTTGAAGTTTAGGGGTACTTTTCAACATTTTGCTAGTAAAATGCTCGTCACTCAAGTTTCGTTTCCAAGGTCTGTAACTCTCATAATCACTTTGTATGCTGTTTAATTAGATACGCATAGTATTCATAACCCATATAAATAATAAATTATGTATACATGTACGTATAATGTATATCTCATAATATACAGAAGAACACTTGTAGTACAAAGGAGGAAGTAAGAAAACAAACCAAAATGTATAGAAGTGTCATTTTAGCTCAGATCATTTTGAAAAATTTAGATATCACACCATATGAAAAAGAAGAAGTAGTTCAGTTACTTCAGACCTCAGTAGAAATTACTCCACAACACATTTCCACAAATACCTCTCTTGCCAGCATTCAGTGGAAATTGAGCAACGAATTGTCACGTCTCAAAGGTAGTACGCCAACAAAAGCTTTGTGGGTCCAGTACTTTGAAATGGTGGTGTTGATGAAAAAATTCATTGCAGCACAACGCAACTGGAAAGATCATATGACATGCGCCCAACTGATGATACCTTACTTCCATGCCAGCGGGCATTTTCATTATGCAAAGTGTACTCACCTATATGTACAACACATGCTAGGACTAACAACTCGCCACCTTCAACTTAAACAGGATTTTATAGATCGTGGATACTTCACTGTCAACAGAACTGGAACACCAATGGCTGGTGTGTGGTCTAACATGGCAATTCAGGTGACACTCATGTGTGACATGAAGAGTGAAGGAGAAGTAACACGTGGGCGATGCTTTAGTGATTCGGTGTTGGCGAAATGAGTTGGGGGAGCACGCACAGCTACGGCAATATGTAATTCATTTGAGATGTTTTGTGGCGTCCATACTGCAAGAGGAGAACAACATGTTGAGTTTCGAGCATCACGCATAACTAGAGACGATCTAGACAGAAGGAAGCTTGCTCAATGGTTGGCTGATCACCCGCCTTTTGCTGAACGTAATTGTTCGATGTCACTTTCAACGGGAGTAATTGGAACAAGTAACGTCAACTGCTACCAAGAATTGGAAATTGGAACCCACACAATGAGCACTTTTGTTGGAATGAATTTCTCAGAAGTGAAACAATCCAAGAAGGACTCAGTCGTTCCTTTAGCTGCGATGAGCAATATGATCAAAGTTAATGATGAGGTAGTGGTGGTAGAGCCTCTGATGATATTTCAAAGAACTCTGATCACCAAGAAGAAAGAAGGGGATGTAAAGGAGTTGCTAACGTACGAGTTAGCCCCATAGCCGATGTCTCTATTCGCCGAGGGGATAATGAGAAAAATCAAAAAGTTAGCACTGTATGATGCTTTCCCCAAATGTAATCAATTGATCAATGTGAAGAACAGTTTCACGGTAATCGATGGCGGCTCCTGCTCCATAGAGTAAAGTGGAACACCAACACCACCTTCGCCTCCATCTGCGATCAATATGTATCGTACATAATCAACCATTACGGCAGCAGTTAAGCTGTGTCTTTTTTATGGTTATGAAGACACGAAATCCACGGAAAGAGACGAACAACATCGGAAAGCATCAAGTAAAGCATCAGTGGATATTGACTTCAATAAGAACATGGTGGCTACTGTTCATCAGGAAAACTTCCTTTCCAGTGAAAGGAGCAAAACCAAGCTGTTTACTATGTTAGTTCAGGCCTTGGGTGCAAGAGGTATACAGTCTACTACAGCCTGTGGCGTCACGACAAGGCTAAACTCTCTGAGGCATTTTGAAAAAATTTCACAACTATTGGATCCATAACAAAGAAAGACAGAGTCCTAAATAAAATGCGAAGCCAATTTTTAAAACAGAAACTTAACGAGGAATTTTATTTACAAACAACAAAAAATTTAACATTTAAGGTTACAACATATTCAATTTAACTCTGTGCAGATCTACAATGCACGCTCCCGGACCTATACAGTCCCAACACAGGAGCTTAAAACAAACACGTCCACACAAGGCGGAATCTGTGCGGCCTCTCCCTAGATGTCTGGATTTTCAGCCGGGGGGGGGGGGGGCAGATTATTGGCTGACAGCTCTTCTTAATGCCGAAACTTTATCGCCCGCCGATGTCACTCGCAAGAAGTTATCGCTAAGAGAAGACAGCTTTATTACGGTGATATAAACCAGTTTCTGTTTTCCAAACAGTTACCCTCACCACTTGTTAGGGAAACCGCCATTCCAGGGATTAATCTTCAGGCCAAAACTCTTGCACGTGTTTAAAAAAGATGGGAACCGGCCAAAAACTGCCCCGATAACACGCAGCTGTGTTTCTCGCACTATGAGATTTTGGGAAAACTAACCCCATACTTCCAGTACGCTACAAGCCAAAGGAGATGCTGACTGCAGTATTGTCAGAGGTGAGTGGCAAAACACCTCTCATTCAACTGTGGTGATAGTAGATAGGTAAGACCTGCTCGTCTTACTTGTGTCACTCACCCCACGAGACACGAATGTGTTTTTCATGAAGGCCGGACGGAGCAACACAGAAGATAGGCTCTACTATTCCCAACATCTTCAGGTCTTATTATTCAGCTGACACCATTAAGTAAATTTAAAAATTTATATAATCCATTAATATTCAATAATACATTATACACTATCTGGCCAAAAGTATCCGGACACCCCCCTAAAGAAGTAGATCTAGCAGGTGACGTAATTTGATGCGTAACCGAAAGCTATAAAAGTATTGGTAGTGGTTTGTCAGGTCATATTTATGCGTTTGTGAGACGATGAGTAAGTCAAAGGAGCTTAGTGACTTTGATCGTGGCATTATAGTGGGATGACACTTTGGTGGGAAATCATTTCGGGAAAATTCGGACATTCTACAGAAGCTAAAATGATAGTGAAGACTTTGACTTGTTTGAAACTTTTTTCGAAGTATCAGATTGACGGCTTTTAATATATAGGAAAGCAGTTGATGAAATAAATTGTATATAATATATTTAATGTAAGTAACTGTTGTTTGAACCTACTTTTGATAACCATTTTTTGATTATATGAACAACTTTTATACATTTTGGTTTGTTTTCTTACTTCCTCCTTTGTACTGCAAGTGTTCTTCGGTATATTATGAGATATACATTATACGTACAGGTATACATAATTTATTATTTATATGGGTTATGAATACTATACGTATCTAATTAAACAGCACACAAAGTGATTAAGAGAGTTACAGACCATGGAAACGAAACTTGAGTGACGAGCATTTTACAAGCAAAATGTTGAAAAGTACCCCTAAAATTCAAAACGCTCTAACTATTTACCTGGTGAAGATAAATTAGCATAATTATATAAAATTTTGAAGGAAATTTTTCGCTCTACAACTTTGTATATCACGAGTTTTCTGAGAAATGGAAGGGGAAAGAGTTAGAAGAGGAAGTTTGACGAGATACCTGAACCGCTACCACTTTTTTTGAAAAATTTTCATATTCAACGGCTCATATCTCGAAAACGTTAACACTTGGGTACAAACATGGATATATCATTCGGAAGGGAATTTTATAAGCTTTATTTTTTAAATTTGACAATTTCCTGTGCTACGCACCGTTTTCGAGATAAACGCCAAAAACTAAAAAAAGGACCTTTGGACCCCCCCCCCCCCGCGGCGCCTGAAATCGAGGGGACTTTATTAGGCGTTGCTCAGGGTACCAACCCCTACACATTCCTGAAAAAATCTCAACCCCTTCATTTAATGCATGATTCTCCGCCATTTTGAGCAAATTTGACTGGAATATTACTATGAAAGAGTAGTTTTGAGCAATCAGTGCAAAGCGTAAACCTAATTAAATAATATATGTAATCAGAACCAATGGGGGGGGTTTATAACCCCCATCAACCCCCCCTTGCGTACGCCACTGGCAACGCAACAAACTCCTATGTGAACAGGCCCTTAGAGTCCCACTGGATGTTTGTAGCCGTTCGGAATCGGCATTAAGTAGTAGGTCCCGGTCTAAATTAGAGCCCTCGTGTAACAAAAAAAGGACCATAGCGCTCCAAATAAAACCATTATAGAAAATACAAGATTTAGGGCCTGTTCACATAGGAGTCCTTGCGTTGCGTTAAGGAAAAGATGACGTTGAGACGAAAACAAACCAATCATAGGCCTCCAAACGATTAGCAATGAAATTTTTAACGCCTATGATTGGTTTATTTTCGTCTCAACGTCATCTTTCCCTTAACGCAACGCACGGACTCCTATGTGAACAGGCCCTAAGAGACAATGCGAGAAAATACAGTGGGAACGAGGATGTAAGCTGATAATTTTGCTGGATATCATACACAACCAGCAGTATAACGACTTTAGATGCTTATAAGTGGTCTCTTAAAGTCACAAGAAAAGTGAATATTTCATTGTTCATTGCACTATTTGCATATACTTTCATGAGTAAAAGCAAAATATAGCATCAATCACAAAGTATTGAATTTACATAGGTAATCGGAGAATCTTCAGGTTTTGATAAAATTATACTCATGGACAAAAAAATTAGCGCAGCAAGAAATAATTGCGGGATCGTAACGAAACTTGCAATGAAGGTACATGTCGGGGAGATATGCAAATGATTAGAAATGCAGCATGATTGCGCATTACGTATAGCCGGTAGAGGCGTTGAACATCGTACTCTGTGGAGAATAAAAGAGGTAACCAAAGCTTGTTTGAGTGTGCTGAATCATTTACAAAGGAAGAGCTGAGATAGACATGCCATTACGCCGTGTTCGAAGACAATATAAGAAGTTGTCGCAGTTTGAGAGGGGGAGAATCGTCGGGATGATGGAAGCTGGGTGGTCAGCTAGGCGAGTAGCTCGTCAATTAGGCCGCTCTGATTGTGTTGTGAGGAGGTGTTGGGACCAGTGGATCCGAGAGATGTCATGTACACGAAGACAAGACTCAGGACGCCCTCGACAGACCAGTCGTCGAGAAGACCGCCACATCGTAAGAAATGCACGCGTACAGCCAACTGCTTCATCAGCCGCCATCCAGGCACAGGTAGCACCTTCACTAGGGGCCTCTGCGTCTTCTCGAACCATACGAAGGTGCCTGGCTGAAGGACAGTTGATATCGCGGCGCCCATTACGTGTGCTGCCCTTGACGTCCACCCATCGACGCCTCCGTTTGGAGTTTTGCCGCGCACGAGGAAACTGGACTGCAGCGGAATGGAACCAGGTCGTCTTTAGCGACGAATCCAGATTCAATCTCGGCAGTGATGACAATCGTGTTCGTGTGTGGAGAGCCCGTGGTGAACGCTTCAATCCTGCCTTTGCTGTACAGCGACACATCGCTCCCACAGCTGGTGTGATGGTATGGGGTGCCATTGCCTACAATACACGGTCACCCCTAGTATTGTTCCGTGGCACCATGACAGCCCAGCGGTATGTTCATGAAATCCTGCAACCACATGTGTTGCCACTCATGCAACGGCTCCCAGGAGCCATTTTTCAACAAGACAATGCTCGGCCTCATACGGCAAGGGTGTCACAAGACTGTCTCCGCACTGTTACTACCCTTCCTTGGCCTGTCCGATTCCGAGATTTGTCTCCAATCGAGCATATCTGGGATCATTTGGGACGACGAGTTGGGCATCCCACGAGTTTGAACGAACTAGAGGCAAGGTTACAGCAAATATGGAACGAAATGTCTCAAGACATCATACAGAACTTGTATGACTCAATGCCCGATCGTATCGCATCGTGCATTCGCGCTAGAGGGTCCAACGGAGTATTAACTCCTCCGTTCTTTTGCCTTTTTCTCTGAAATAAATTATCCTTTTTCTTTGATTTTCTTATCATTTACTTATATCAAAGTAGTCATTACGTATGTAAAATTTCGTTTCATTTTGACGACTCCTTCTTGGTGCGCTAATTTTTTTGTCCATGAGTGTACTTTTTACCATTTTCTTACTGAGATGGAAACATACTGATTTATACCAACTTTCGACACCCCTGGACTACAATTTGACATGTCCCTGATATAAATTCCGCTTTGATTTGATATTTAAAACATTGAAAAAACTAAAATTTCAACCAGGGTGCTCCGAATTTCTAATCTCATTCCCAAGGGTGCCGTAAACGTAACGTATAAAGATTGGGAATCTCTGTTCTAGAACGTATTCATTCGGACCAACTATTTTAGATACATTTATTTACAACGGCTTGTCGGAAAGTTAAGGAAATTATATTAAAATAATTTTCAAGGGAGAAATGCAACTAAGTTTGGACGCTTTACTTAGTTATGAAAATCAATTAATTGAAGTCAATGGAAGCAATTTTTCAAAAAATTGTATAAACCTAATGAACCATTTCGCTGTGTATAACAAAACTGACATATCGCAGGAACGGCATTGTTGCATTCTCTCTCTTTTATATTTACTTGTTTACCTAGAGGAATGCATCGTTGTATATACGCACACACACGCAATATTGAAACTGTCAAGTGGATTATTCGTTAATGAGTGCCGCGCCAACCCTCCATTTTCAGATATCACTCGAGGAAACGGTCGCCTGTAATAAGAGGTTCCATCTCGTGCTGACTTTATCGTTCGTGTAGCATTCCGATTATACAGTGTCCGTAAAATAATAGTGGGGTTTCAAATGGTTTTAGCTATGCAACAAATCATGTTGCAGACGTGAGTCATACGTTATATGAAAAAGAAACACTCTGTGCGGAGGTTTACATGCACACTTCAACAGACTCCGGGACTAGCGCCGGAAAATCCCATTTTTCAGTTAGACAGAGCTCCTCCACATTCGTGCCGGAATTTCTTATCGAAACAATTCCTCGGCGATGGGTTGGACGAGAAGGGTGGATTAAATGGCCCCCACAGTCTCCAGACCTAACCCCCGTGGATTTCTATTTTGGGGGTAATGGAAAAACACAAGTGTATTCCATTCAAGTTCGAACTCTGAACCATTTAAAAGAAAGGATCACTGAAGCTGTTTCGTCTATCCCGCTGGCTGTTCTCTGCCGTGTATGGGAAGAGACTGAATATCTGCAGAGCCACTAAGGGAGCACACATTGAAGTCTGCTGAACAGGTAAGAAACTTGGAGATTTTCTCTTCAATTTGACGTATACTTTACCTCTCTACAATGCTTTGTTCCGAAGATATAACCATTTAAAACCCTACCACTATTTTTGGGACACACTGTACTTCTTCATTGAGAGTCTATACTTCTGGTAAGCGACATTCTCTCGCTAAGCTGCTGTGCTACCCAGTGACGGCTCGTGTATAGGCACTGCGAAACTGCAGCACCCACTATTTCCACTCGATATTAGCGATAACATTCAGTAGGTATAAGGAGTCTTTTTTCTTTAATTCTTTATTCCTTAAGCTTAATGTCAGTAGGAATCCCCTCGTTCACGAAAAATGACAAAAATCTTTGTATGGAACTGTGCGCTTTACAGCTCCAGTAAATGCGTGCGCACATGTCCGAGGAACTAGAGCAGTGTTTCCCAACCTTTTTTGTGCCATGCCCCACCTAAGTCTTTCTAAAATTCGTATGCCCCCCTATGTAACATATACATAATTTTTAATATTAAAAAATTGAATTGTTCACTTAAGAAACTTAAATGATAGGTTTTAGGAAGAAATCACTAGGAAATTGTTAACAGAACACAGTAAGTAAATTTTCAAAACATATAATGAAAAACTGAAATTCAAATTCGAAATAATTTTAATAAAGATTTTTCTATATTAATTTATTATTTTAATTTAGTGAGATCCTTGCGCTTGATGCTTACTGCACAGAGATTTTATGTTAGGTTCCAATTTGTTTAGCTTCAGTCTCAAATCTCCCCGTTGTGTTATATCCAGCCGATTTCTTTTTTTTACCAGTAAATCATTTACAGCACTAAATCCACATTCAGCTAAATAGGAAGATGGAAACGGTAACAATAGTTTTCTTGCACATTTAGTTGAATTTGGGTATTTGATTTCTGTTTCCTCACAAAGCCATGCCATCGCTCCTTTTATATTAAATAAAGTTTTAACTGACTCATCATTTTGCATTTCTACGAGTTCTTCTTGATACTGCATATTTGATACATCAGACAAATCCACTAACATTGGCTGCATCATCCATGTTGGAAAATCAATTTGTTTTAAATCAGACGATAGAATTTTCAGATGATCGACAATAACAAGTATAGCGGTATCAGTTACTTCACATTTTTGGAGCCAATGAAACTGTTCAAAGTTTTTGTTGTTAATATATTTCTGACATAACTCAATAAGGGTAATGAAACCAAATATCTTCGCTTTTGCATCGACAAGAGTTTTATTTGTTCCTTGAAGTTGCTTATTTAATATATTTAGTTTTTCAAAGATATCGGCTAAATAACTCACAAATGCTTTACCATCGACTGTTAACAGATATTTCATTTCAGGTTTGTCACTTAAAAAAATCACTAAGTGTATCAAACAGTTCCATAAATCTTTTCAAGCAGCTCCCGTTAGAGAACCATCTTACTTCAGTGTGAAGTAAAAGTCTCACATGGTCTGCATTTTGTTCTTAACAAAATAGCTTGAAGAGACTCTCACATTTGGCATTAGCTTTAATAGCATTGATACACTTTATTACTGAATGTAGTACTCCATTTAGAACAGGCGACATGATTTTAGCTACCAAGTTTTCCCTATGAATAACACAATGCACAAGAATCGTTTCTGGATTCTCATCTTTTATCAATTTTAAGCAGCCATTTTTCTTGCCCATCATATTAGGAGCACCATCTGTAGCACAAGATATTATATTTTTCATTGGTATATTATTGACATCTAAGTAGTTTTTTAGCTTATTATATATATCTTTGGAGGTAGTGGTGCTTTCTAATATTTTACAGAACAACATCTCTTCAGCAAAATGCTCTTTATCAATATATCTTATGTAAGTTATCAATACTGCCTCACTGTCTCTTAAAGTTGATTCATCCATTTGCACTGAAAATTTTCTTGTTTTCAGCTTTTCAACAAGTTGTTTTTCAATATCTTCACTCATTTCGTCTATTCTTCTGCTAACAGTATTGTTACTGAGTGGCATAGTTTTACATCTTTGTCATCTTTTTCAAGAACCGTTTTAAGAAATGCTGATATTGACGATTTTATTAAATTCTCTCCTATGGTATGATTTTTTCCAGATTTAGCGATGAATAAAGAAATTTGATAACTAGCCTCAAGAATACGATTATGAGTTGAAGTATGAGCAGTAAATAGAGACTTTAATGTTGTTCTCTTTTCAAAATTTTTCTTTAAAGTTTGAAAGTAATTCAAATCTGAATTAATATGAGCACTATGTTTCGCCTTCAAATGCGCCTCAAGACGACCTCGTTTCATTGATTCGTTGGTCAAGATTGCTAGCATAAAAGACAAAAAAGAAACCGCTCATCGTGGACAGCGGGTATGAACCAGTGGCGTAGCTACATATTCAGCGCCCTGGAGCAAGCAAACGCGGTGCGCCCTCTTGGAAGAGTTCTGGAGAAATTTGTTTTCTATCTACTCTTATTTCGATTTAAAAAACCTAATAACAATTTATTTGAAATTCAAGACATTTCAACACTAAGAAATTCAATTCAATAAATATGAATATTATAATAAAACAAATTATAATTCTTTAAGTACGGAGTACCCATTAATATTTACTACATATTTTATAAAATCTATTGACAAAGTGTATTTGAGCATGTCTAGTTTACACATAAAAAAACCTTCAAAATTGTTGTTTTCTCTCTTTCTCGTTTGCAAGTCGGTCAATCATTTTCTCCAGATCAAGTTGACAAGCTATTGTTCTTTCAATTGATATCGTGGCCAAAGTGATATCGTGGCCAAAGTGATATCGTGGTTTTCAACTGAAAATGCAAAATTTTGAAGTTTGGCAGCCAATCAATGAACATGTGACGCTGCAACGCATCTTAACTGCGCAAATGTCAGGATATTAAAGAGGAGAAATTTCAATTCCAGGTCATAAATTCTTTGCGAATTTCATTCCATGTACTCAAGTAGACAGTAACTATGCCTCGCATAAAGGTGCGCGAAAAATATGCGCAGATGTCAGCATTTGAGAGAGAACGTGTAGTTGGGCTCAAAGAAGCCGGTAAATCAAATCGGCGAATCGCTCGACATTTGGATAGGAGCGATGCCACTATTAGACGATGTTGAAAGGAATGGGTGAACCATGGACGAACACAGCGTCAAGGAAGAAGTGGTAGTCCTAGAGAAACGACAGAACGTGAGGACCGAGAAATCGCCAGAGCGGTACTCACAGCCCCAGTTTCATCATTATCATCGGTCGTACGTGCAACTGGTACTTCAGTGACTGCAAGGACCATTCATAGGCGGCTTAGAGAAAGGGGGCTTAGCTCACGGTGCCCCTTGTGCCGACTAACATTGACCTCTGTACACCGACAAGCCCGTTTGCAGTGGTATCGGGCACATTCGACCTGGAATGTCCCTGACTGGAGTAGAATTGTCTTTAGTGATGAGTCCCGCTTCAAACTGAGCCCCGCTAATCAGCAAATACGTAGAGGAAGTCCCTGACAGCGGTGGGATACCAACCTGACTGTCTTCCGCCATATGAGCCGACAACCAAGAGTGATGGTCTGGGGTGCCATTGCATTTCATAGCAGGACCCCTTTGGTTGTCATCCGCGGCACCCTTACAGCACAGCGGTACGTCGATGATATTCTACGCCCCGTTGTGTTATCCTTCATATCACGCCATCCTGGGCTTACATTTCAGCAAGATAATGACCACCCGCACACGGCGAGAGTTTCTACTGCTTGTCTTCGTGCTTGCCCAACGCTACCTTGGCCAAAAATCTCTCCCCCATTGAGTACGGCCGGATCTCTCCCCCATTGAGTACGTTTGAAACATTCTAGGCAGGGCCCTCAAACCAGCTCGGGATTTTGACGATCTAACGGGCCAATTGGACAGAATTTGGCACGACATCCCGCAGGAGGACATCCGCCACCTATATAAATCAGTGCCAAGCCGAATAACTGCTTGCATAAGGGCCGGAGGTGGACCAACGCATTATTGACTTTTTCACTTTGTGAAGCTCTTTCTCTTGAATAAATCATCCAATTTTTCTCAAATTATAATTATATGTTTTTCTGTACATGTACATCACATCTACCGATTTTCGTCTCATTCGGATAACTCCTTCTTGGTGCGTCGTGTTTTTCATTTATTTTTTTTTATTTATTTATTTGTTGTTGTCTAATTGTGTATGTCAATATTTTAATTACATTAAAATAACGAGAATGTGGGGCATCAAGGGCCTGAACACGGGAACACAATCGTGTTGGACAAACTCTTTTTAATGTTTTTGCTAAGTCGGTTTCATTCGTTTCTCAACGCCTAACAGAACTGAAAAAACGTAAATTTTTTCTAGCTGTTCATAAAATTGTCTGATTTCCTGTACATTGGTGATGCTGTCAATTCACTGTTAACTACCCGTATTTAACCAAGAGCATTTAATAAAAAGTGTATTTTTATATAATTAACCGATAGTTTGGCTGTTAATTTTATTTCCCGTATCCTGTGACACGCGCTACCTGGGGTATTGAATACAACTCTAAAGTCACAGGTAAAATACGCTACACCCCTTAAAGATTTTTTAAAAATATTTCTTAGGGAGTATCTAGGGCCTAAGTGCAACACCATACACAATTTTAATTTCCTAGAAAACATGTACCAGAGGAAGGTTTTTGTTGTTGTTTTAGGGGGATTAAGCTCCTTTTAACCGCTTAAATTTTGTATTTAAAAAAAATATTTCTTTGTGCGTACCTAGGGTCTAAGAGAAACTATGAAATAAAAATTCAGCTTTCTAGGTCTCATGGTTCTAGCGATACAGAGTGTGTGTGTGTGTGTGTGTTTGTTTGTTTGTTTTAGGGGGGAGGATTAGGCTAGCCCCCTTAAAATTCTAATTTATAAAAATGATTTTTTAACGAGCACCTAGGGCATAATAGCAACCTCCATGCAAAATTTAAGCATCCTAAGACTTATGGTTCTAATGATTTGAGTTCCTTTTAACTCTCATTTTGAATATTTTTGTGTATTTCTGTTTTGTCATTAGCATGCAATTTTTAATTACATCAAAAATTATTTTTAGTGGAAATTTCATTCTTCCTCTGCCGATTTTTAAAAAATTACCTCATGCATGTTATAAAAATACATATTTGTATTTTTATAACATGCTGCTGCTAAAAATGTTTGCCGCCAACTGAAATGCTGCCAATTTTTAGCTATAATACGTAACTGTTAGGTAGTACCTATTACTATTTATGTTGTAACATCAATTAACATACTTCATAAACAAATCACTTACTTTTAAAATTATACGTCGGTGAATCCAACAACATGCTGTAGATAAGTAATTTAATTAAATAATAGTCATAAATTGTACAAGGTCACTTAAACAGAACAAAAAATCACAATCCACAGTCTCAATAAGTTTTAAAAATTGTATAACACATTCATTCAAGAATCATCTTGAAATTCTTACACTGCACAAAGTAAACAATGGGAATATGAAGCGCTAAATACTAAGCTTGCTTTAAAAAAAATCCCAGAATATTTGCCTCTATTCTGCGCCGATGTTAAGGCTGTTATGTACTAAGGAAAAAAAAGAGTCTTTGTTTGGACCCCTGCATGTTTTTGACTCTTGTAGTGGGACGAGTCCATAAGTTGACCCTAGAGAATTCTACCCCCGCTTGTTTAGAGTGACATTTGAAGGATTGTAATGACTCTCGCCATAGGGGGTGAAGATACTCCGGCCGTCCTCATAACACACTCAACTGGTAACGTTTGAGAATATCTAGTGTCCAACACCGGGCAAAAATTCAAAGCGCGTCCTGGCCTAGTTTTATTTACTTAAAAATATTTCATTTATTTTTTTTATAGAAAATATGACATCTAAATTATTTATACAAAAGCTTTCACAAATTTTTATTTCACTCTTTCAAATTTTGCGCCCCTCATGATTGGTGCGCCTGGAGCAGTTCGCTCCAACTGCCCCTGGTATGAACCCAAATTTTAAATATTCCTCCGAATATTGACGAATTTTTTTCTTGCTTGCACCACTCATTTTACTATGGGCTGAAAGAAATAAATATAAGATAAATTAAAAACTAAAACTAAAGTATGTGTTAAAATTAATTTAAATGTATATAACACATTTACCACACCGCCACCGCAAAATAACATATTTTTTTCCATTTGACAAATTTTTCTGGAAAATTATGCTTCTAAAATTAAAATAAATAAAAATAAAATAAAATACTTACAATTATATCTATACAATGTATATAATTTTGAAATCAACGAGACTTTTACAACAGTTTTTACGAACGCTTATTTCAAATTAACACTAACTGAATGCTGCGAAACACTACAGAAGTTGCGACGGGCCATTCAGGTGCGAACAACTGCGTTATTTAGCGAGATTTTAAAGCGTCTGGGCTTCCCCGCGGAGCCTGCCGTCTGCCACAGGGAGGTTAACTTGACGACGTCAAAAACCCAGTTGATATTTTGGTCTCGTCAAACGAATTTATATTTATTGGCCGCAATTATTTAAGAATTTGCTTTTTTCGTTCAATTTTGGCACCGAAATCTAGCACTGCATTTAAATGGCCAGGAGCAAAAGGGTTAAACTCGTGTCGAGTCCATTTTCAAATTGCCCCCCTTAACAATCAAACTGCCCCCTGTGGGGCGTGGGCCCCACGTTGGGAAACACCGAACTAGAGCTTTCTCGCGCAGTGCCGATGCTGTTGCCCGAGTGTGTGGTAGTGTTTATTTTTGACTCGGCGTGTGTAATGCTTCAAAACCGTGTACCATATTTTTGATTGTGATAAACTGTAGATGACTATCAGCTATTCTATTTAATTCAGTGATTCAACATAGGATTACGTTCTTCCATAACGTCCTCCGGAAAGCAAAATTTCAGATGTCCTGCGTCGCGAGTTATAATTTTGGCAGCACCAAACCCTGTCTGCATCGCTTGGGCAAGCAGTAAACAGTTAAACAGAAAGTACCAAAATGCGTCAAAATTTTGACATATGAGGCGTTGAAAGGCAAAGTGGTGTAAGTCACATTTTCAACTTTTTTCATTTGGGGTCAAATATGTAATCTCCATGTTCAATTTATGGTAGAATTGTAAATAGTTATTATTTGCAATATTGTAATAATTGTTATGAATTTTAATTTGTTCAATTTATGGTGGAATTTTTTGTAGTTTTGGCAGTTAAACTCTTTTGACTTACACCACTTGACTTACTGACTTACACCACTTTGCCTTTCACCGCCTCATATATGTATTGGGTAGGTCACGTGAGCAAAGTTTCGGGGGAAAACAAAAAATATTTTCCGTTTCCATTTCGTCCGTGATTTTTAGAAGATAAACGAGCCGATAGGAAGCAGAAAGAGACAGAAGCAGTGAGTCTCTTTCCGCTTCCTATCGGCTCGTAAATAAACGTTTCGCCATTTGTTAGTCCATCTAGGCTGACATTTCCTGATCCAGATTCCGACGTGGATCCACATAACTCCGATAGTGACACAGATTACTTGAAGCCTTCCACATCCACGTCCAGGATGACTCAATCTGAAGGGAAAAAGACGTTACGATCCAGCCGATACCTAGCAGTGAAAAAATATAGAATTGGCCAGGAAAAAAAATATAGAAGTTTTTCTCACTTGTTCTATATGCTTCTTGGGGTGCTGAATCCGAATTTCAACTTTGCTACTTCCCACGGATATGGCGTCACAACGAAAATCGAAAAAAACCTCAAAATTTTCGACCTTTTTTCAGTTTTTAGCCAAAAAGTCATAAAACTATGCACTTTTCGAGGTAGACCTTTATATACAAAAATAAAGTACATTAAATTCCCTACAAAGAGCAACCCTCAAATGTATTTTTTGGTTGAACGGTTTGGCTGCTAGAGCGCGCTGAAAAAGATCAAAATTCCCTACTTTGTGGAAAACCCAGTTTTCTCGTTAGTTTTTCGCTTGTAACTCAAAAAATATGCTTGTCATTACAAAAACGCTTGGATTTTGCTAAAACTACATTAAGTTCCATTTTGGGTGAAGGGCTCTTGACTTAGCGGGTTCGAGTAATATGACATAAAATTTCAACGCGCTCTAGCGGCTACACGGTTTGGCCAAAATAAGTGATTAAGGTGTGCAATTTGTAGAGAATTTAATGTAGTTTTAGCAGAATCCAAGCTTTTTGTAATTACAAGCATATTTTTTGACTTACAAGCGAAAAACTAACGAGAAAACTGGGTTTTCCACAAAGTAGGAAATTTTGGCCTTTCAGTGCACTCTAGTGGCCAAACCGTTCAACCAGAAAATACATTTGAGGGGTGCTTTTTGTAGGAAATTTGATGTAATTTATTTTTGTATGTAGAGGTCTACCTCGAAAAGTGCACAGTTTTATGACTTTTCGGCAAAAACTGAAAAAAGGTCGAAAATTTTGAGGTTTTTTCCGATTTTCGTTGTGAAGCCATATGCGTAGGAATTAGCAAAGTTGAAATTCGGATTCAGCAACCCCAAAAAATTATGGAACAAGTGAGAAAAACTTCTATATTTTTTTCCTGAAACAGGCACTCCCGGAGACGATTTGACTGGACTATATAGATTGTAACAGGATCGGAGTTTCAGATCGGGCTGGAGCCACAGGCGTAGCTCCCGTGGAGCAGTTGGGGCGAACTGTTCCAGGCGCACGAATCATAGGGTCGCAAAATTAGAAAGGGTGGAATAAAATTTTATGAAAAATGTTTTTATAAAAATTTTTCGATTTTTCAGATTTTCTGTAAAATTTACAACTAATAAATGAAATATTTTTTAGATAAATAAAACTATAAGCACCTAAATATATTAGTATGCACTTGGCTTATCCTAATTTTAATATCAGTAAATATTCCTTATAAATTTAACATTTTATATACCTCTAACTAGCTGAAAACCCGCGCTTCGCTACGGAGTACATTTAAATTAAATACAACGGTCAACTTATGCAATTTATGCCAAAAAATAAATATATATATTTATAATAAATGCGATGATCAATGTATACAATTGATGTAAAATATATATCTATCTATATATATATATATATATATTTATAAAAAAATCGTAAGGGATATGCATTTTTTTTGGATAATATCCAATCGTCTGCTGCATTAGAAAGAGAAAAAAATATTTTTTTTGTCTATTTAGTTGTTACGCACGTGACGATAAATTTATTGAAAGTACCAGAAAAAGAAATCACGTGATCGGCATTTAATAAATTAAATTCTAAAAATTAATCTTTAAAAATTCACCAAAAATCAGGAAATTGAGGTAAAAATTCGAAAAAAAATTCATTTTGAAGGAATTTTTATGATCTTTCTCGTGATATAAATTTTATAACCCTCAATGTATTATTTTAAATGCAAACGTAAAAAAAGTTTAAAAAACAGCTTAAAAATTTAATTTAAAAAAATCTAAGAAGAATTCTTGAAAAATCTTTCTTAGTGCACCCCTACACTATAAGAAGAATCGCCATGCAAAATTTCAGCCCTTTAGGTCCAGCGGTTTGGTCTGTGCGTTGTATGTCAGTCCGTCAGTAAATGAATGAGTCAGTTACGGAACTGTTTTATATATATAGATAAACCTATAAAAATGAACGATGATTGCTAAAAATGTTTAAAATCACTACTATGGGCACTTACTAAACGTATCATAAGCAGAGCCTGACTAAGGCAGGGGCATACGGGGCAGTTGCCCCGGGCCCCCACATCAGAGGAAGCCCCCCAAATCAAATAGAAAGTTTATTTTACGTTTCTTTCTTTAATGAACTTTTTTTAAACAAAATATCAGTACAGTGTAAAATTCGTCAGTTTTATGTTAGCTTCTTCATTAATCTATCGTATGAACACAGAACAATCTATATTTCGTAAATCCATGGCCTTCTAGGGCGGAATTTAGCTGAATTCCGCCCTAATGTCAGCAAGGATATGAATTTTTAGCAGCTAGATGACAAAGTTAACAATCAGAAAACTACATTTCGGAAACTCGTGAAAAGTTCACGTGCAGTGTATTCAACCAATACAAATTAAGCTTTGAAAACTATTACATAAAAAATTTCATCCCTTTTTGAGATAAATTTTAACGTTGGATTATGATCCTCCATAACGGTCCTCCGGAAAGCAAAATTTCAGATGCCCTGCGTCACGAGTTATAATTTTGGCAGCGCGCCAAACCCAGTCTGTATCGCTTGGGCAAGCAGTAAAAAGTTAATCAGAAAACTGCCAAAATGTGTCAAAATTTGGACATACATACATGCATACACACACACACATATATATATACAGTGGAATCTCGATCTATCGTTTTGCAAGGGACCGATTGAAATGAACGATAAATCCGGGAAACGATAGATGCGGAAACATAACAAAGCCATATGATCTTTGGGACGGGATAAAATGAACGACACATACGGAAAAACGATGGATCCGAAAACGATCGATCGAGATTCCACTGTATATATATATATATATATATATATATATATATATATATATATATATATATATGTATGACAGGCGTTGGCTTTTGCCTGCTATGATGTCGTTTGCAGTCTTCTTGTTTTACAGTCCATGGCATCGAGGGAAGGCATACACTCAAAAAGTACTCAGCATCGTCTAAATTAAGTAGAGTTTATTCATTTCAATGTCATAATACCACCTCTCCAGATCTACGCATTTCGTCATTCGCCATTTCTTTTTTAGAGCCGCGGCGAAACACATCTGATAGCATCGACTTCTATTCCACGCTCTAACTAAATTCGCGGGCATCTCCGCGCGCCAACTCTCCTTGGACATGCGCAGAGCCCGAAACAGACATCTTTCAAGGCTAAAATGTAAACGTTCCTCCTCGACCGCAGAACTCAGAGGCGCGCGAAGATTATATAATAAAAAGGGAATTTCCCTTTCCCAATTCGCGTCTTTGAATACGAACAATTAGAGGCGAATTACGCCACGAATATAATTTAATTCCCAAGCCCCCTTTAAATTTAGAATAATCATTCTTTTCCCACTAAATCCTTTACATATATATATATATATATATATATATATATATACAGTGGAATCTCGATCGATCATTCCCCGAACGATCGTTTTCCCGTATGCATCGTTTATTTCATCCAGTCCCGAATAAATTCCATAGAAAACAAGCAAAAACAGACCGCATGGATCGTTCCTCGATTCATCGTTTTCCCGCAATATTCGTTCAGAATATCGCAGCTTTGCATTGATTTATCGGATCGATCATTTTTTCATAATAACTGAACCTGAAATATAAATGTTTGGATTGAGCTAGAATGACGCTCTTATTAAACAATGAGCAGAACATTTGAGATGCACGGTCTCGTATTTTTGTTCTCTCCTGTTTAGCCTGGTTTCGCATAATCGTACCACTCCCATTACTTGTTCGTCGCTGGTATTCCTTAATTTTTTAGCCCCTGAAGTATCCCATTTTCGGAAACTCATTCTAAATTCTCCAACCATTCAACATTTCTGTTCTTATCAGCAATGGCTCACAGTCAGCCGACCTGAGCGGTTCCTGCTGTCCTTTGGCTTTTGTCTTGGCCTTGGGATGGAGGCGCCCTGGTGCTTGGTCTAGGGTGTGAAAAGTTTTTTATTGTTGCAGTTCTACACTGGCCGATGAGGGTTTCACCCGGAAGCAGAACTTCCTGGTGGTCTTATGTCGGACCCCAACCAGTGCAATGGAATGGTTCTAGTTACAAACCATTCACGGCTGACGCTTCTTTATACTCTCACACAATAACCGATACCAAAAGGTATACAATTTGCAACACAAAAAAAATATTGTTTACTTGTGGAGAGAAAACCACTAAAAAACAAACGAAGATTAAATACTTTTATTTGAATTACTAGGGGCTTCGCCCCTAGGCTCGCTCCTCTGTTATGGCTAATAGCGAGATACATAGGGGTGATTCTCGGGCAATGTAACAGCTTCCATCCATTTACTGTTGTCACCCTTAATGCGAAGGGAGTTTCATCACTGCTGAATTATCAGCTTTAAAATTCAATTAAAAATCGAAAATTTAAGATATAAACTTGAAATGAGGTTTATATGAAAAAGAAAGCTTTCAGCTTCCAGATGATGTAAATATTTTCTTTGTAAGATAAAATGTCGAGGAGCATCGATATTACATCCACATAGGGGTCGATATTTCTTGAAAAATTGTGTTTCATTTTTTGATGAAAATACTAGTCTGTTTTAAAATATTCTTAAACAAATGATGTCTAGTTTGTAAGAGAAATGTCTGTAGTCTTAGATTGTAAAAAGATAAAAATTCTACGATCATTTTTTGGCGAGTTATCTGAAGATGAAAAAGTCAATATTTTCCCACAAAACATAAAATTAAAAAAAAAACTTAAAGTCCGACGAAGATGAGACATGTCTTACTTTGTTCCCCACATTTTCCTGCATCTATTGGCATCGGTCTCGACCCCATACCCCCAGTGGTTTCCGAGGAGATAGCGTGACAAGCTTTTGACAGCGGCGGCGGGAGTTACTTTTTTTTCCATTCCCCGGAAACCATTCCCCGAGGCAGTTTCAGAGATAAATCAAAAATTTTCTAGTAGAGAACCTATATCTTGTTATGTTTGTGGGGGGCCGCATTTTGCTAGAAACTGTACAAAGAAATTGTCGAATGCAGAAAACAAGAGTGACCAAAAATACGGCATCAATCACGTTTCAACTTCTATCCCAACTCAAAATGACTATTTATTCAGTGAGCTTCAGTACGTCGATGTGTTTATAGACGGAAAGCCGTTAGTCGCCACGGTAGACAGTGGAGCAAGTTCGATAATCGTAAACAAGAATTTTGTTTCGGCGGCAAAGCCAATTCATTCTCAGATTGTTTTGACAAGTGTATTCGGTGAATGCCGACCGGCCAATGTTTACAAATTTAGCATTTCGCTACGCGAGGGTGGGAAAGCACGAGAAGTCTTGGCTGCGAGCTCTGAAATTGTTGCGGAAGTTATTTTGCCAGCGAGAATTTACGACATGTTATTGAAACCAGAGGAGGCGGTGGCGCCGACGAGCGGTGCAGAATTGAAAACGGGAAAACATTTAGAGAGCGCGAATATAAACAACGATTCATCAGCTTCGTTCTTAGTGAAAGTATCCGAATCGTATGATGATTGCCATTTTGACCTGTCAAACATTACTGACTGTAAATTGAGAAACGAAATTCATGCGCTTGTTCAAAATTATGAGCCAAACAAAACAGAAACTACTGCTTTCAAAATGAAAATAATTCTGATCGATGAAAGACCCATTTATCAAAGATCACGCAGGTTGTCGCTTCCTGAAAAGAGAGAAGTCGAAAAGCAAATAAACGAGTGGTTGGAACAAGGGATAATTAGGGAGAGTTGCTCTGATTTTGCTTCACCTGTTGTGGTGTGTAGAAAGAAGGATGATACGATGCGTTTGTGCATTGACTACAGAGCTCTGAATAAGCGAATAGTTAGAGACAGATATCCGCTACCTGTTATTGAGGAAGTGTTGGATAAGCTAGAAAGTGGAATGGTGTTCACGACTCTCGATTTGAAAAATGCTTTCTTCCATGTAGAAGTGGATGAAGCAAGTAGAAAATACACTGCGTTTGTAACAGAGTCAGGCCAGTATGAATTCCTAAGAGTACCGTTTGGTTTGTCCATTAGTAGCAATTACTTTCAAAGATACATCAATTACGTGTTCAGAGACCTATTGAGAGACGGGACTTTAGTTATTTATTTAGATGATATCATAATCCCAGCTATCAATGAAAGAAAAGCGTATAAAAAATTAAGTCATGTGTTAGAAACAGCTTCCAAGTATGGTCTTGAGCTGAACCTTAAGAAGTGCCGATTTTTGCAGAGGAAAATCAATTTTTTAGGCCACATCATTGAAAATGGTACCATTCGACCGTCGTTAGAGAAAACTGCAGCAGTCCGTTGTTTTGCTGAACCCAAAAATGCCAAAGAAGTGTAGAGTTTCCTGGGGTTAACAGGATATTTTAGAAAGTACATACCTTCATATGCCATTATAGCAAGACCACTTAGTGATTTATTACGAGCCTCAAAACCTTTCGAATTTGGCTTTGAACAGAAAATAGCCTTTCAAACACTTAAGGACGCGCTGTCTAATGAACCCCTGTTCAGGGCCCGACTTTGACACAATGGGGCCCTGGGCAAAGCAGACTTTGGGGGCCCCCTTCAAGGACAGATCCAGAGGGGGCATGTCCCCCCTCCTCAGGACCAGATTTCCTCATGAACATGTGGGACACTCACCCAGGCCTCCCTTAAATCGGGACCAGAAATTCAAAAAAAATTTCGACCGACAAGTCAAAAATTTGAAAAAATAATGAATATTAATAAGAAGTGTTAATTAATTAATTTACTTTTTAATGTTAATAAATAAATTCATGAAATTTTCTTTTGAAATTCAAAATAAATCACAGTCTGGAGTTATTACAACTCCCCCCCCCCCCCCCCCCAAAAAAAAATAAATAAATAAACCAGAAACGCTTATGGACGTAAGCATGCTTTCACTATAGTGGGTGCACTGTGCTCCACCCAGGATTTTTTTCTGTATCCGCCACTGCACCCCTTTACTATACTAACCAAAAATCAAATTCTCAAAACTATGTACAACTTTATACTAAATTAGGGGGCCCCATAATTTTGGGGGCCCTGGGCAAATGCCCCACTTGCCCATGCGGAAATCTGGGCCTGCCCCTGTTGCACCTTTACAGAGAAGGGCAGAAATTGGAATTACACACGGACGCAAGTAAATTTGGGTTAGGGGCAATACTTTTCCAGCAGAATGATGATGGGCGCTATTATCCAATTCAGTATATGAGCAAAAAAACCTCCATCCAGGAAGAAAAATTGTGTAGCTACGAACTTGAAGTGCTTGCGATTATCGAGGCTTTAAAAAGATTTCGGAATTATTTATTGGGAACCAAATTTAAAATTTTCACTGATTGTGCGGCATTTGCAAAAACCCTAGATAAAAAGGAACTTACACCAAAAGTTGCCAGATGGTCATTATTCATGCAAGAGTTCCAATATGAAGTAGTACATCGCCCTGGAAAACAAATGCAACACGTTGATGCTGTAGCGAACTGAGGTTCGTAGTGTCAACCAGAAGATGATTTAAACACACCAGGTATATATCACTCATTTCATAAACAAAACAAATGCAATTTATTAATCAAATTGATGATGATGAGATATGTACACTGCACAGATGTAAGATGAACTTCGTAACTTAGGTAATCACACTCGATTTAATCGGCGTGGGGCGGAGTAAGAACACAGAAGTCCGCTAGGCTAGCAGAACTGGCTCTGCTTCAATGATGAAGAAACGGCACTTCTCCTGACGGGAAAGGGCTCCCCAATAATATCAACGGCGGTGATCACTGCACGCACCCGGTAGCGATGAAAATATTAAATTAAGGAGAAAGGACTCCTCACTGGAAAATAAGGTAGCAAAGGCACCTTCCACGAAGACTGGTCTCCGACAAATTAGTGGAGTATGTTTACTCCTGCAGGAACTAGATCGTCGCTGCAAACAGTCACAAGGGACTCTGAACCGGTAAGGGCGGCAAACCCAGCTGCTCTTAGAACTGGATCCGCTACGTGTCAGGAACTAAAAGACGCAAGCCACGACTGAGGGGTCCATTCTCTTTTTATAGAAGAACCTCCACCGGATATTGCATCACTCTCCAGAAAGTCGAACGATCTAGAACAAGTGAGCAACGGAAATGGGTTTCCTGGGGCGATAATGAAATATTTTCCCCGGGTCTAAAGCGGCCGCCTTTTTAGTTTGTCCTCCAAGCCACTTCAAAGAGTCTCAAAGGGCCGCTTCGGTAAAATGCGAAAGGCACGAGTCCTTTTGTTTAGGCACGCGACGCCTCCAGGATGCTGCTTAACAATTGATAGTTCATGAATGAAAGCACCTGGGGCCTCCTGTCATTTATAACCAACATCAGCGGTGTCACCCGGTGGCGATGACTAAATCAAGAAAAATGACCATGTCCCCTAAGGTTCTGTGGAACAAGTCTATCGGATGAACAAAAGGAAAATTGCCGTCAGCATATTGCCACCTAAGTCGTCGGAAATCTTTTGATGGGTCTCAGGCCGAGATAGAAGAATTTCTTTTGTTAACGGAGAGGTTGAAATGCAATACTCTACAATGCATTGAGCAGATTCCCCGTTATGCTTGTGAATAGTGATGAGTTGACTTACAAAATTGTTAATGCTCAAGACAGTGACGAATGTATCAAAACCATCAAGAAACTGTTACAGGCAGGCAAAACCTCCGAATTTATCTTGAATAATAATGTCTTGTATAAGATTGCTGATGATGAAGAGTTACTGGTAGTACCTGAAATGATGCAAGTGGACGTTGTGAAGCATGCACATTCTTTTGGACATTTTGCTGCTGTAAAAACTGAAGACTTGGTGAAACGCAATTTTTATTTCCCAAACATGAGAAAGTGTGTTGAGAATGTGATAAGAAACTGTGTTGAATGCATAGTGGTAAATAAGAAGACTGGGAAAGGAGAAGGACTGTTACATCCTATTCCTAAGGAAAATTCGCCATTATCAACATATCATGTGGATTTCATTGGACCACTGCCAACAACCAATAAGAATTACAATCACATTTTCACGGTCGTAGATGCATTTACAAAATTCACATGGCTTTATCCAACTAAAAGTACCACAGCACAAGAAGCCATCGAAGGACTAAAGCTACAGCAGAAAACCTTCGGGAATCCTTCGACCATAATCGGTGATCGAGGAGGAGCTTTCAGATCCAACGAATTCGAAGAATACTGCACTAAAGAGAATATCCATCATGTACAAATAACTGCGGGAGTACCAAGAGCAAATGGTCAAGTGGAAAGAATACATAGAACCCTTATCCCGGTGTTAACAAAGATGTCCTTAAATGATCCCGCGAAGTGGTTTAAACATGTGGACTCATTGCAAAGAGTGTTAAACTGCAGTACGTCACGTAGTACTAAGTACTCACCGTTTGAATTACTCATAGGAACCAGAATGAAAAATCCTGAGGATGCCCTTATAAGAAATTTGCTTGTGGAAGAAAGTCAAGACCAATTTAATCAACATCGTGATAGCATTAGGAAAGACGCTAAGCAGAATATTTTAAAAATTCAAGAGGAGAATCGTAAGACTTACAATAGAAAACGCAAGGAAGCTTATCAGTACAAGCAAGGAGAGCCCGTCGGACGGGTTTGTAACCAGTTGCGCCGTGTGCGTGGCTCCATTCAATTACATAGGTTGCGACTCATTACGGACTGGTTAGTGATTTGAGTCGGTAATCAGTTTCTTTTGAGTTGCTTCGTGTGCAGACGGGCTTAGACTCAAAGGAAACTCAACTGGTTAGCGACTGAAATTGCTTATCGGTTGCAAACTCGTTAGTGATGCGGCTCCGCACACGGGCCGACTCAAAAGTGATTCAAATCAATAGTTTGCGACCTGTCATGGAAGGAAGAACATCATTATTCCGGGCATTATTTTTAGTTAAATTATTATCAGAAATTAATTTATTTTAAAAAATCGTCACAATAGATTGTCTTTGATCAATCGTTTAAAAATGGACTGTACATATGGGCGCACATATTCCATACAACAAAAAACGTTAGGCCGTCCGCACACGGAGCGACTCAAAGGAAACTCAACTGGTTAGCGACTGAAATTGCTTATCGGTTGCAAACTCGTTAGTGATGCGGCTCCGCACACGGGCCGACTCAAAAGTGATTCAAATCAATAGTTTGCGACCTGTCATGGAAGGAAGAACATAATTATTCCGGGCATTATTTATAGTTAAATTATTATCAGAAATTAATTTATTTTAAAAAATCGTCACAATAGATTGTCTTTGATCAATCGTTTAAAAATGGACTGTACATATGGGCGCACATATTCCATACAACAAAAAACGTTAGAATTTCATTTCATCGCTAGGCAGAAGTCACGTGACTCTCGTGTTCGTCATTTGGCAGCTTGCCAAAAGATCGGCTGTAACATAGATTGTGTAATAACACGTACAACGCAAGAGAAACTGGCGACTGAAGTTGCTAGCGACTCGACACGTTGAGTTGCCTACGACTGATTACAAAAGCGTTGCTGACGGGTTTGTAACCAGTTGCGCCGTGTGCGTGGCTCCATTCAATTACATAGGTTACGACTCATAACGGACTGATTTGTGATTGGAGTCAGTTAAAAGTTTCTTTTGAGTTGCTCCGTGTGCAGACGGCCTAAGGGTTCGATTTCCACTGTTGTCATGGATGGTCGAAGCCTCTAGGAACGTCTTTAAGCAGTAGGTCTCGATGTAATTAACCCTCGTATAGCAAAAATATGACCGTAACACTCCGATCAACCGACCAAATTTTGCGTTTATTGGTCCAACAAAACGCAGAGAGATAGACTTCCCCCATACAGGAACTCCCCATGGGATCTAGGGGATGACCTTGGTCCTAGGATCGTAAGCTCTCCCCCCTTCTACGGATTCCGAGAAAGAGGAATCCGGACATTAAAGCCACATTGAACGACGCAACAATCGCCCAGATTCCGTGGCTCATTCGTTCACTTTAAGTGCCTAGCTCGTAATACAGAGGCTGTTCACACATTTTTTAGACGATGTATATTGTATTCACAAAACTAAATTACATAAAATTCTTGTGTTTTAAATGTTCTATTTGACATCCCTTATTCTGAACTATCTTTCGACACCGCAATTTCCAGGATAATAATGCCTTTTGAAGTGTCAGAAGAGGTATTCTATCCCATTAATCCTGAACAGCTTTCCAGAGTCCTGTAAGGGTTTTGGGACGACGTTTGCATAATGCAGATTTTAAAAGTCCGAAAGCACAAAAATCCATAGGTGATACATCGGGAGATTTAGTAGGGATATCAGTGAAGGGTATGGCCTTGATACCAGTTTTTGTTCCATTTCTTTTAGGAAATTTACAGTGGATTTTGATGTGTGACTGCTAGCTTTGTCCTGATGGAGTCTCACGGATTGATGGCACTGTGGGTAAAGCGATGGTATTTCATTCAGAAAAATTGGCGATAAAATATGTTCCTGATAGTATTTGGAGTTAATCTTGACATTTTTTTTCCACTCTCTTTATTTTTAACTTGCCATTTTAAGAAAAACCAGCAACAATCATGAATCCCTTAGAAAAACTTTCTTTCGATTCTTTGAACCGTGTACTTAAATTTTTTTCTCCCCTTTTATGATAATAAATGGCTCTTTTTTTGTTGCAATCATTTAAATACACCCATGATTCATCTATTGTGACAATTGTTTTCCGTTTTTCTTTGGATAAGTGTTTCTCATATAGAATTCTGCAGCGTGTCCTGCGTTCAGCGATATGATTTGGAAGAAGACGATGCACATTGCGTTTTTTCGCTTTCTTAAGATTTAAATCAACGTTTATCCTTTTGTTCACAGTGGACACCGAGCATTTTAATGATTTTGCAACTGTCCTTTGACTAGGGGGATTTTCTTTTAACATTAAACAACGTACCTTTGCAATAGTCGAAGATGTCCGTTTTTTCCTTGGATACTTGTTCGGAATTTTTGTCCCACTTGAGGCTCCAATTTGACGTTTTTTTTCCTTTCTTGTTGACGATATTACCTATCGACGCTTTAGATATCACAAAACCATGACTCTCACATCGTTTTTGGATAACAGAGTATGCATATTTCTCTTCGGAAAGAGCATAAATGTAGCCTTCGAACCACTGCTTTGTTAAAAACGCCATTTTGAATAAAAACAAAACTTTCAAGCCGCAGACGATAATTTTGACTTTTAAAAACATAGTACAATTGCAATTATTTCTTTTGCAGCAAACGATTTTTTATTACCGCTTACCAAAATCGTCTAAAAAATGTGCGAACAGCCTCTGTAGAGGTTCATCTAGATAAATTTTTTTCCGTTTCGGCAGCTTGTTGCCTCCTTTTTCTTCTATGTCTCCTTATTCAACTTCGAGAAAGGATTTTTGGAGAAATATCGTTCCCAAGTGCACGTGCAACAGCTCCAGCCACGAATACAGCTTTCCGATCAGAAATATTAACATGATCTAGTGCACCTACAACTTCAGGAGACTTAAATATATTTTTTACGTGTTTCTTTTCAGCAGCTTCGGGAACTGTAGTTGTAGTATTGAGATCGGATTGGGATGTAGATGACAGCGGCAGGTACTCTTCTTCACTTTCAAATTCTATGGAATGGGAAGTTTCTGAGTCTGATAACTCTGACATGATTTTTTTCTATCCTAATTTGTAATTTTGCTTCTTTCTTCATATCGTTCTTGCGTTAACAATTTATTATCTTCCCGTTTTCTGTTTCTTATTTCTTTTTGTGTAGTTTTCATGTCAACTCCACTCATAGAACAACAAAAAATGTCTTCTTTCTGCTTTTGAAAGAATTCGCTGTCTTCCTTGTTGCTGTGTTCTATGTTCTTTGAAAATACAAATGTTGAGCGACCTCTTAATATTATTGGATTGGCCTGAAATTTTATTTACATACATTTTAAATACAGAGGAACAAAATAGACCTTGTGGAAGAAAGATTCTTACACTTTTATTTTTTAACATTATGTCATGGACCACCCTACAGGGACACCCTTGGGAATGAGATGAGAAACTTGGGACACCCTGGTTAGAATTTTAGTTTTTTAAAAATTAAATCAAATTGGAA
This sequence comes from Dolomedes plantarius, assembly GCA_907164885.2. Taxonomy (NCBI): domain Eukaryota; kingdom Metazoa; phylum Arthropoda; class Arachnida; order Araneae; family Dolomedidae; genus Dolomedes; species Dolomedes plantarius. The sequence continues at coordinate 34,412,368 of OU015502.1, forward strand.
TTTATATGGGGACTATGATAAATATTAAACTCCATCGTTGATTTTATTCATTTATGGAAAGGTATAAGTAACAAACAGCGCAATAGAATGTATCAATACGGTTTCAAAAATAGCCATGGGATCCAGTATACTATTACACTAGAAGACACTAATAGTGATTGATCAAAAGAGTTTTTTATTTACGGGATATTTTGTGATGGATGCTTGATATCAGGCCTAACAGTTGTCATTCATCCTCATGCATCGATTTATGTCATAATCTGTCGGGCGAGAATTCAAATTAATATTTACTTGTGGCCCTGTTGCTCGAAATCGAGCAAATTTTATTTCATTTTTGGAATAACAAAGGCTTTTTAAATTACGGAGTGAAATGCCTGTTGAACTTTAACATTTCAGTCTTTGCATCTAATTTATCAACTTATAATATATATATACATACACATACACACACAGTGGTGTCTCGGCTTACGAGTTTAATTCGTTCCATGACGGAGCTAGTAAATCGAATTACTCGTATCTCGAATCAATTTTCCCCATTGAAATGAATGGAAATGCCATTAATTCGTTCCGGGCTCCCCCAAAACACCACACTTTTTTGTTATATGTTTTTAAATAAGAAAAAAGTGCTTATAAATGACGAATATTGTATAAAAACGCAATACAATAGAATGTACTGCAATAAACTTGTTTTATTAAGTGCAATGTACAACATTTACCTTGGAGATCAGACTTGAAGATACTGATCGAAGAGGAGGAGAAAGACTGAACTGAATAATTGAATCTTATTCGCCGATTTTTGACCTGTTCGTCACGCTTTCCTCACTTTCGTCTGCAGGGGTTTTCGATAAAAACTTGTCCTATGAAGTCTTTTTCAGCCTCCCTTTCAGAATGTTTCTAAAATGAGTTACGCAAGTGTCATTAGATGTCACAGTCGCACGCCCAGTTGCAACTTTTTCTCGGTGTTTCTTTGAATGAAGTCTGAAACTTTCTCCCACATTCCCAGTATTTCTTTGATCTCACTTATAGAGATAACCTCCTCCGCGTCACTTATTTCCTGCAAAACCGTGCCCTGCTGTGTCTGTAGCTCCTTTAGTTCCTCCGTTGTCAGTTCCTCGGCGCGCTCCTCGATGAGCTCGTTGATGTCACCTGCATCGATATCCAGGCTCATGGACTTGCCGAGGGATACAATCTTCTCCACCACTGCCGCTTCGAGATCGAGTCCTTCAAAGTCCGTTTCAGACACCACCTCAGCCACAACATCTTCCACGCAGAGGTCAAAGTCCTCTTTGTAACACCCTGCCAGGCCATATAATTCTGAGGCATATCACAATGGTATAGTGGTCCTTCTAGAACTCAAGAAGGGTGAGGTTTGTGCTCTCCGACACCTCAAAGCAGCGGCGGAACAGGTGCTTCGTGAAGGGCTTCTTGAAATTAGAACTCAACTGCTGGTCCATGGGCTGCAGGATAGGGGTGGTGTTGGGTGGAAGGTAGAGAACCTTTATAAACTTGATTTCTTCGAGGTTAGGTGGGTGAGCAAGTGCATTGTCCAGAAAGAGAAGGGCTTGCAGGGGTAGGTTATTTTCCAGGAGATATTTCTTAACGCCAAGATCAAAGACCAATTCACTCACTCCCCAAAGAACTACCTGGTGACCCACGCCTTCGGGTTTGCCCTCCACATAACATGCATATTTTCTTTCAGAATCTTATGTGACTTAAAGACTGGGATTTTCCGAATGTTAAACGAGCAGCGGCTTAATCTTGCAGTCACCGCTTGCGTTGGCGTATGGTGCGAGGGTTAGCCTATCCTTCATAGGTTTGTAGCCTGGCATCCTATTCTCCTCTGCCGTTATATAAGTCTTCTTTGGCATCCTCCAAAAAAGTCGTGTCTCGTCACGGTTGAAGACTTGCTGGGGGATGTATCCTTCAGCTGCTATAATTCCAGCAAAAGTTTGGAGATAATCTTCAGCTGTCTTCATATCTGCGCTCGCTGCCTCACCCTGCCTGAAAAGAGTGAATGCCGCTCCTCTTTTTAAATTTCTCGAATCAACCCCGACTACTTTTTTCGAACACATGGTTGGAAAAATGAAGTTTTGCAAAATAATTGCAAGCACAAAGACGACCACAAAACTGATGCTTTTACAGAGGCTGTTCGCACATTTTTTAGACGATTTTGGTAAGCGGTAATAAAAAATCGTTTGCTGCAAAAGAAATAATTGCAATTGTACTATGTTTTTAAAAGTCAAAATTATCGTCTGCGGCTTGAAAGTTTTGTTTTTATTCAAAATGGCGTTTTTAACAAAGCAGTGGTTCGAAGGCTACATTTATGCTCTTTCCGAAGAGAAATATGCATACTCTGTTATCCAAAAACGATGTGAGAGTCATGGTTTTGTGATATCTAAAGCGTCGATAGGTAATATCGTCAACAAGAAAGGAAAAAAACGTCAAATTGGAGCCTCAAGTGGGACAAAAATTCCAAACAAGTATCCAAGGAAAAAACGGACATCTTCGACTATTGCAAAGGTACGTTGTTTAATGTTAAAAGAAAATCCCCCTAGTCAAAGGACAGTTGCAAAATCATTAAAATGCTCGGTGTCCACTGTGAACAAAAGGATAAACGTTGATTTAAATCTTAAGAAAGCGAAAAAACGCAATGTGCATCGTCTTCTTCCAAATCATATCGCTGAACGCAGGACACGCTGCAGAATTCTATATGAGAAACACTTATCCAAAGAAAAACGGAAAACAATTGTCACAATAGATGAATCATGGGTGTATTTAAATGATTGCAACAAAAAAAGAGCCATTTATTATCATAAAAGGGGAGAAAAAAATTTAAGTACATGGTTCAAAGAATCGAAAGAAAGTTTTTCTAAGGGATTCATGATTGTTGCTGGTTTTTCTTATTATGGCAAGTTAAAAATAAAGAGAGTGGAAAAAAAATGTCAAGATTAACTCCAAATACTATCAGGAACATATTTTATCGCCAATTTTTCTGAATGAAATACCATCGCTTTACCCACAGTGCCATCAATCCGTGAGACTCCATCAGGACAAAGCTAGCAGTCACACATCAAAATCCACTGTAAATTTCCTAAAAGAAATGGAACAAAAAACTGGTATCAAGGCCATACCCTTCACTGATATCCCTACTAAATCTCCCGATGTATCACCTATGGATTTTTGTGCTTTCGGACTTTTAAAATCTGCATTATGCAAACGTCGTCCCAAAACCCTTACAGGACTCTGGAAAGCTGTTCAGGATTAATGGGATAGAATACCTCTTCTGACACTTCAAAAGGCATTATTATCCTGGAAATTGCGGTGTCGAAAGATAGTTTAGAATAAGGGATGTCAAATAGAACATTTAAAACACAAGAATTTTATGTAATTTAGTTTTGTGAATACAATATACATCGTCTAAAAAATGTGTGAACAGCCTCTGTATTATTACACTGGGATGGTAAGATTTTAGCAGATATTGATGGATCAAAAACAAAAGTTGATCCAGTTGCCGTTATTGTTTCAGGAAATGGTCAAGAGAAGCTCCTCTGAATTCCAAATATCGAAAGAGGAACTGGAGAATTACAACCATGTATTAAGACAGTTCAGAAATGGAATATTATATCTCAAATTAAAGGACTGGTGTTCGATACCACAGCCGCTAATACTGGTTTACACAAAGGTGCATGCATCAGAATTCAAAAATATTTAGGGACAGATCTTATTTGTGTTGCTTGTCGTCACCATATAATGGAGATTGTACTATCCAGTGTGTTTTCTGTTATATTCGGCCCATCTGAAGGTCCAGAAACTGTAATATTTAAGCGTTTTATGAATTTATGGCCGGAAATAGAAAAATCTGCTTATAATCCAGCAAATAAGGAACTATTTGACAGTGTAAACTTTACTAAACTGAGAGAATATATGTTAACAGTTCTACCAAAAGCACTTAAATCTGCAGCTATAAGGGATGACTATAAAGAGTTCATACAATTATCATTAATTTTTCTTGGAGGAGACAATAATAATCAGTAGTTTTGCGCTCCTGGACCCACACATCACGCTCGATGGATGGCTAAATGTATTTATGCACTAAAAATATTCCTTTTTCCGAGAACAATTTAAGCTGTCATCTGGAGAATCTGGTAAAATTACAGAATTGTGCCTTTTTGTGAGCCTAATATATATTAAATATTGGAATGAAGCACCTCAATCTATTAAGGCCCCTTACAATGATATTCAGTTTTTAAATGACCTGAAGAAATATTCAAATCCTTCTGTAGAAAATATAGCATTATCGTCATTTTCCAGACACCTATGGTATTTATCTGAGCACTTAGTAGCATTAGCTTTTTTTTATAACAGAGTCAGCATTGACACAAAAATGAAAATGATACAAAATCTTGATTGTCCACCAAAACCTACCCGTGATTTTCGACTGGAACTAAAAAATGAAGAGCAAAATGCAAAGATCGAAGAAATTGTGACTGAAAAGACAAAACAGTTCTTTCATGCGATGGTTAAAGGAGGTAAAATTAAATCACAAGCTTTCATAGAAAAATCACCATCTCAGTGGGAAAGTGATCCTTGCTTTTGTGACTTTCGAGAAAGGTGCTTAAAAATGAAAGTTGTAAATGACAATGGTGAAAGAGCTATAAGCCTAATATAAAAACATAATGAAACCCTTACAAACGACGAAGAACAAAAACAATTCCTGCTTCGTCTAGTAGCAAACTACCAAAAGAGCTTTCCCACGATTTCCAAGAAATCTTTGTTAATGTGAACATTTAAAGTTTGAGCTTGAGCGACCTGTAAATATTATTATTTTGGAGGAAAAAAAATTGTGCACATTATTTACATGTAAAATAATAAAATAAACCTTGTGGAGCAATATATTTCGAAAGTAAATTTTTTTGGACCATCCTAGTGTCCCTGTCTCTCCAAAAATTCGCTGCAGTTGAGTTCTCAGAACACGCCTCATGCAAAGTTCCTGACACTGGAAAATAGTTGAAGCAACTGTTTTTTGACATGCCGTATGTAGATTTTATGACATTTACAGGCACGCATATACACTGAAACATCCCTATGGTGGCCAGTTATGGATCCGAAAAACAGGGGCCGTTTAGAGGGGTGGCCACGGAGAAGGGGGTAAAATAACACTGGTCCTACGGAGTGTATTGAATCGGTTCTGAACAAAATAGGGTCGTTTAGAGGGGGGGGGGGAGGGAGAAGTTTCACTGTATTTGCTTTTGCATTTGGATCCGGTGGTTATGATCAGAATTATTCAAAAGAAGGTTGTTAGAATAACTAATTATTTTGCTCATCTTATCTCCGGGTGTCTTTCACAATCATTCTACGGCTGTCATTAAATTCATTCAACTCGGGGTATTTTGGAAAATAGATCCTTTTTTTTCTAAAAGAAAAAAAATTATCATTCTTCTGTTCATTATTGATATTTGATAGATGATAAAAAAAAAGCGAGATATATTTTCAAATAAATGTACGATCCGTCATGGCAGTTTTTAAATTTTTTGTATTGCTTTTAATCTTGTTTGTGTCTAAGAAGCTTTTAATCTTGCGAGTGTCCAATAATTTTTCCCATTAGCAGAGTTCTGTATTAAAAATTTCACTTTACCTCACAGTTAACAAAATAGCTTCTGTGATGTTCATAGTTTTTTCTCTCAGAAATATTTAGTTTAATCCTAAAAGTTTGAGTAATATATTTGTAAATTCTTAGTTTGTCAAATGAAAGTTCATTAACACTAGAACGCCTGGGATTTTAAACTTATTGCAATGCCTAAATGGGATCATTTTGATCCCTACTTCAAATTACGATATTATTCAGCAATTACGGTTTTATTAAAAGTATTTATTTTTCAAACATTTACAAATGCAAATTAAACTAATCGAAATAAAAATTAAGTTAAATTAATATAAATACCAATATTAATATATTATGCACTTTATGCAAATAAATGCTTTTTGTCCCACACATTTGCTGCCTCTACATTTTTGGCAAATATCTCATGTTTTATTTCTTTGACAGTTACCAATGTAGCAATTTTGGTGACAAATAGTAACATTTTGATTTACATCTTGAACAATGTTGGTTTATTTACCTCCTAAATACTGGGACTGTAATTCATCGGATAAAGCAAATATAAATAATCTTCTACTAATTTTAATTCTCATAACTTTTTGGGAAATATTTCAAGCATTTATAGCAACTAAATAAAGAATGTTGAAGAATACATGGACAGATCTTTGTGAACAAGATTTTGTGTTATACATTTGAGCCCTGTTATCCAAAACTTCAATGTCAAACATTGTGTTATTGCACTACTCTGTTGTTTCACGAGGTTTTTTTTTGTATTATCAGAAACACTAACATTTTCATGAAGAGAACTCAGCAAAAGAACATTCTTGTTCTTTTTACCATGATACACAGTCAATGAAATATCTTGATTATTTTTGAAAAAATTGAATGATAAAGTGAAAATTTTGCATTTTATATTTCCTGTGGAATTTTCTTCCATGATCGATTTTTCGCACCACTAAGTGAAGTTTTGATTTTTTTTAGATCTGTTGCCAGAAAAAGTAAAGATAAAATTGTCAATAGTTATGTTTCTACCTTTTTTTTTGTATGGTTTCACAAGACAAAGTACTACACATTCTCCTAAGGAATGTTTAGCTGGGCTCAGTTCTGTTTGTGATCTTTATCAACCAACTTTTCCAGTGTCTTACCACTCAGCAAAAAAATATTGCCAAATGCATTGCTAACAAAATTAAATATTTCGACAATATAGTAGCTAGCAGAGAGATTTGGAGCCAACTACTGAAGAATCCTATTCCAATGGATCAGTCTCAAGATATTTTCACTGCCAATTTTCAAATCACCACTTCACATGACTTTTTATTTTGCCACCTCTACCGCATTGGTTTGGTAAACTCTCCTGACTGTCCTCCTTGTTCGTCTGGAGATATGAATTTTAATCATCTTATGACATGCACCTTCTTAAAGGACTATAGTTTTACTACTGACAGCTGGAAAAAGAGCTACTTTGTATTGGGCTGCTAGAGGAGAACTATGGTCTCTTGACACAGAAAAAAAAAATTCTGTTTTTAATAAGTATGGAAAAACCATTGAGCATAAACAGTATCTCTGAGAAGACTGGGTATTATAGACTACATGCTGAGAAACTTACCTCAATTAGAATATTTATTTTCCCCAAACTACTATAATAACTTCTGAAAACAATAGTAGAGGATATATATACTTATTAACAACTGATCATAGCATTCCCAAAAAATTATTATATTTATTTTCCCATAATATATAAAATGAGTCATTTTGATCCTTTTCCAGAATTCTAGGTGAATTAGGTTCTAGTCTTTAAAGACAGCAAAATAAAAACAAAAATATATCATTATTTTAAATAAAGGAATTTATTTAGGAAAAGTCATAGAAATCTAGGTTGCTAACATTTATAAAACAAAAATTATGTAAGGCCAAAATTTGAAAAGGATCATTTTGACCTAGTGTTAAAGCACATAATTAAATTTTTGCTTACATAAAATGAAGCCGATTATGAAAATTTGAAACAAAATGGGCTAAACTGCACAAGATTATATGTTAAATGTGGCAAATTTAAAATACATAAACATCATAAAATTTTGCCCCCCTACTTCAAGTTAGTATGTTTGTAAACAGAACACATAAAGATCAATTTTGCTTCCACTTATGACTTTAAATGCATGAATTAGGACTAAAATACATTTATACATACTTTATATACATTCATAGATAGTGTGCTGATTTAAACACCATTTAATCACACATAGAACCCAGAACTCTATCATATCTAAATTTATTAACTTTGTCAGGTGAATAAGTTTTTGAATTCAAAATCAAAGTAAAGAGAAAGAACCATAAATTTTCCTTTTTTTATAGCACTTTTCCTAAGGCTTTTATTTTAATACATGTCAGAGAGAAACAAAAGCCATTATAAATACTGACAGATTACATTTTTAATCTGTCAAACTTGCTGAATTGAACGAACTATAAAGTAACTATAAAATAAATTTACACACATTCACTAAGATGAAAAAGAAATTACAATGGATGACTGAAGGATATAATTTGTTGTATGGATGAATAATAGCTAAGATGAATATCTATACATGTATTCAGTTGTCCGGAGACAATACGACAGAAAAATAATTCATTATTGTTTTTCCGACAGCTACAGCTTTCTTAGCCTGAAAATGAAAACACAGATTTAGATAGGGAATAAAAAACCTTTTAAGTGTTTACAAATATATTTGATTTTAGCAATGAAAAAAATTACAAGTAGTGAATACGCTGTAGTAGAAAATATTTTCTTTAGGTTTTTAAAAATTATCTGTCAAATAAAATGAAAGTTAGTGAATTTTTAAAAAAAAATTATTTCTAATGGCAGGCAATAAACAAATACAACAAGAAAAATGTACAAGAAAACAAGCAAAAAGAAGAAAAAAAACGTAAAACGAAACAGAAACCTTCGGTCAGGCGCAACCGATCTAATAGGCACAGGTCTCACATTCTCTCCCCTCTCCTCCTTCTTGGATGGCAGAGCCACTAGAGCCATAGTGTAGCTGTAGCTTATATAATGATGTTTGCTTGCATATAAGTTAATTTACTCAAAATCTTTCCTAGCAGTTACGGTGGTCAAAGTGATCTGCCAGGCACATTGCACCTGACCTCGCAACACTTTGTAATTATTTAAAATATATATTCATTAAAGTAAATTTCCTAACTCATTTCGTAACTTAATACTGTAAGAGTATGTCAATATTTATGAGAATACATCTCGTAGGTCTGAAAATCTGAACTTTTTTCAAAATATGATTAAGCTTCAAAATAATGCTTTTATGAATAAAATGTCATTTTCAAGGAACTATACATTTTATTTGTTTAAAAAACACTTTAAAATATTTTTTCTGGATTATTTAATTGAAATAAAAGTGTTTTTATAGTTACAATAACTTTATTTATAGAAATTGCCTATTGGGCTCATTGTTCCCACTTACGTGATTTCCAAGATTGCGCCTGACCAAGGTTAATTGCTCAATGCTTTTGCCTCCCAATATGGGCTACAGAGATCTCAAGCTGACAGTGCCTCATGGGTCTGGAGGTGGGAAATGTTCATAACTTGTGGTTAACCACAAATAGTACAGAAAGGACTCTCTCGACTTTTCAAGTAGTTCAGAAGTTTAACCAAACAGTCGTGACCAGTTAAAAGCCAGATCATGGCGACTGAATTGTTCCTTGGAAAATCTGGAATGTATTGACAACCCATAACTTAATAGTATTTCTGTCAATTGATTCTTGATTAAATAGGTCTTTTAATTTCTTCCGGATAAATAACCTTAAAGAATTATAAGTGATAGGTCTGCATGGGTTCTGCATAACTGCAGCAATTCTCTTTGCTAATCCATCCACAAGTTTATTTCCTGGGATTATGCAGTGTGCCGGAATCCACTGTAAAACAACTTTGATGTTTTGTGATGATAGTATATGAATAAGGGACTGACACTCGAGAATTTCACTTGTTTTGTAGCATCTCATAGAAGTTCATGAATGCAATAAAATTCAATTACAAAAATCTAATCCTTATCAAAAGTAGTTAGTAATAGGGTGGCAACATAAATAAAATTATGCTAAATGCAAAAACTGAGATGAACAATTTTGCAACAGCAGTAATTATTAATTGATACATAAACATTTTTTATTCTCAACAAATACACTTTGGGACCCTAATTTAATGTTAAATATTGCATGTATATTCACAACTTGATGGTACTATTGTCAAACATGTACACAGAGGTTAAAATAAAATGATTACAATATCATTTAATTAGATTAACTAGCTATACTGAAAATTTTTAAGACATACAATCACTGAAGTTTAATGTATCACTGAAGTTACTCTAAATTTATACTTTAAGCTGTTTGATCAGCTTAACCCTTTATCTACTGACAGTACTTATAAGTACAACTTTCTTCAAAGTCCTATAAAATAGCTTCTATTCATATATTATTGATGGGACTGTAAAGGATAGATGCTTTATACTTTCTTACTAGGAGATGCTTAAAGGATAGATGCTTTATATTTCATTCTCACTAGATAGCAGTAGCAGTTTTAACTAGCCTATTTTTGGATGTAAAATTTATTTCAGCGTCTGTTGTAGCGTTTGAAACAGTCATTTTGCTAACCTCATTTTATCTGAAACTTACATCATATCTACTCAAAAACTGTTGAAGGTAAGTGAATTTTTTTTTCCATGTTTGATATGATCTTAGAACATTATTTAGCATAGTTGTTTAGCTATAAAATATTTATATTTCGTTTACGGAGCAAATTTCTTTCTGGTACTTTTAAGTACCATCGACTCTGTAAGCATCACAAACCACATGGACTTAGTTATGAAACAGAAAATTGGCTATTTTTCTTTTGCAGTGTAGAAATGCTTCAAATATGAACTTTTTACGCTTCTAATTGTTATGTAATAAACAATGCTTCCTGAGACGCCTTGGAAAATTGAAAGAAACATTTGACATTTGAAATAGATTATTCAAGTTCGGCAAGAAGATATAACTTGCAAGCAACTGTACTGGAAAAATATGGATGCAGAATATATAAGATATTTAAGAAATATATGAATTTTTCAAAACGAACTTACAATAAATTTTCAACTGTTACTATTATTATTTAACATTTGAACAGAAATAGTGAGTTTGGTGTTATATGAAAGATCTTAGTGCCCAGTATACTAATGTATATTTTTATTTTATGTCTTTTTATATTTTATTATTTTTCTGATATAGAACCCCAAATATACATTCCCTGGGTACATTATAAATTTACATTTCCTTAAATTTTCTCTCCACTTTCTATCTACAGATGACATTTTTGAATGTAACTGCTTTTCATCAGTTTTCAGTAATTATTAGTTTTTTAATACATTTAGTATGCCTGGAAAGAAACTCCTAGCAACTGAGGAAGCATTGAAGATGCTACAGACAGCAGAATACAGAAGGATGGCACAAAACTTGAAGTATCTGTACCTATTATAGTTAAGTCTATAATGCACACAGAGGGGTTGATAAGTTGGATATGCTACAATATTTCTGATAGAGACAGAAAATCAAAAAAGTGGTGGCATAGGCTCTTTTTGGCTATGCTGGAAATAACATGTGTAAATTCATACATAGCATATACCGATACATGTGAAGCAATCTGCCTATTAGAGCACAAACGTTATGTAACACAGTGATTGATTGTGAAAGCCAAGACAGAACCTAAATGAAGAGGGAAACAACAAAAAAGAGAGAGAGAGAGAGAGATAAATAGATAGATAGAGAGGGAGAGAGAGACTGACTTCAATTTCAAATGACATACAACTTCAAAGTACAAGATGCCACTGGCCAACATTTGTGTGAAATTAAGGTTTCTGCAAGCTATGTGCGCAAAGAAAAGACCAAGGAAAACCTCATTCAAAATGCAGCATAAGTAATTTTTTTTAATTTATTTGTAAATTAAATTTTTTCTCTCCAATATTAATAAAGTTAAAAGTTTTATTACATTTAAAATTGTTCTGCATTTCAGAATAAGTAATTGTATAATCCTTTGAACATTGATTAATTTTCAAAGTTTGAAGATTTTTGTAAGCTTATAATACTGGCAGTACTTTAAAGTACTAATTCAATTAACTAGTGGTAATTAATTAAATTTTAAGAAGGTGAGTATTTTTTTATGTTTATTCGCTAGTTAATATTGAATTAACATAAATAAAAATTTATATGAGTTTTCATTTAATTCATAATGTGGTACATAAAGGGTTAAAATATAAATTTAGATAATATAGTTGAAGAATTAATCAATGTATTAATCTAGATATAACATGGTATATCAGCTGAACATAAAACAAATATTACTTCAATAAATCTACAAAGACTTTAAGTAAAGCAAAATTCTAAGATAGAAATGAAAACTGAAAAGTTACAACAAAAATTCCAAATGATTACAAAAATGTGTATTATATTAGGGAGCATACTCGCATATTTTATTTTGGAAATATCCCCACTTTGGGATCTTCAAAAGGAAGTGGAGACTATTAGGGACTTTGCGTGGGAATAGCAGATGATTCACCCAAAAGTTCGAACAGCTTTAATATGGGGTTGCATTTTAAACAGCAAGTTTTAAATTAAAGCACGCTGTGACCATGGGCTGATTTGGCAATGGGTAAAGGTACCAACCGGTTTTTCACTGCCTAATGAGCAAAGAGAAAAAATCAATTGATTGGTGGACTTTGTTAGACATAGCGTACCCGATTTAAAGCGTGGCTTTACTTCTCATAACTTCCGACTTACATGCTAATTTTCGCCGACCAAGAGAGTGTTGCCTTTGGGTGGCACATGTAAGATCAATGACAATTCCAGTCACATGCTCAGGAGGAGTTGTCCAACGCATGCATGTGTATTTAAGAAGCAGCGTTGCCGAAGCAGAGTGTGTTTTTCCCTATTCTGGATGGCAGTCGACTGGTAAGCTGCTCCTGATGTCGTGGTGTACTAGAGATGTTATCACCGTACTTTTGTCATTCAACATTTGGTGAAACATGTTATGTTTCCTTTTATTTTTTTTGCCATATTTTACTTAAGATAAGCAGGGACTTTGTAATTAGTCAAGCCAGAATATGCCAGGGCATTTTGTTTGTTTCTAAATAACTTTTTATCATTCTATTTCATTATGATACTTTGTTTTATTGAATTAAAATAAAAGATTATTTTATTTTTAACTTCGATAGCTTTATTTTCTTAAACACTGCACTCAGTTTATATTTAGGAATTTGCCTTTAGTTGTTTAGCCGTTGTTAAACAACAGACTTGAGATGGTTATCATATGTGTATGATCTCCCTTCACTTCTTCCAATTTGAATGTTAAGTACTATGATTTAAGGTCCTTCATCACTCATTTTATCAATTGCAATATTATTTGAAACAACAACATCATTTGAAACAAAAAGAAGAAACTATTTTTATCTATGAATAATACTTGTACTTACAACTTTGGCCGGTCTTTTTGACTTGCTAGAACTGTCTGTAGATTTCCTTTTCAAATTTGGAGTAGAATGGCTTGTAGTTGCTTTTCTTTTCACCTGTCCAGCATTATTTGTCTTATTTACAGTTTCTGGACTGAGGTCAGTGCTTGAATTTTCTTTATTTCGAATAGATGAGGGAGATATTAAAATACTTGTTCCAGAATTCTTATTATCTGGAGACAAATTTTTATCTTCCGGACTAGATTGCATTTCAGAAATGTCATTTGGTGATTGGTTCATAATATTATTTTTATTTACAAGGTTAGAAGGTGTCAAAATTTGAGAAGACACACCAACATTAAGGCTTTTAGTATTTGACAGTTTGTAGGTTGGACTTAATGCCTCATTACCATTTTCGGTAATTTTACTTTGAGTGTCTTTCATGGGTGTCAGTATAACTGAAGAAGTGACAGGTGAAAAGAAGTTTGTTATAACTCTTGGAGGTTGTCTGCTTGGAGTCTGAGATAATTCCATGGGTGATTTTTTTACAGTTTTAGAGATAATAACCAAATTCTGGTCTGGGGTTGGCGTGGGCGGGCTGGCATTTTTTGAACCTAGTAATAGAAAGAAAACTTAATATCAAAGTGAATAATATGTTTTTATTTATAATTATATTTATTATAATATGTTTGCATAATATAATATGTTTATATTTATATACAAAATAAACATTTAAATTAAATGTATATATTTTCAGATCAGATACATGCAGCAAAGGGAAAAATAATATGTTTATATTTATAAGTATGTTTATTATAATTAAGTTTATTATAATATATTTGTATATAATATGTTTATATTTATATACAAAATAAACATTTAAATTAAATGTATCTATTTTCAGATCAGATACATGGAGCAAAGGGGAAAATAATGTTTATATTTATATTTCAACAATAAAAAATTTATTTTTAGATTTTTGAAGGCAAAAATAGTATTATCAGAAAATCTCTCTACTCATTTGAATACTCTTACAACTCATGTAAGCACATAATTGTAACCCTTGTAAACATTATTTTACACAGGCAATAAAGTATTTTCGCAGACCTTTTAAAACAATCAGTTATTTCATCTTTAAAAAAAAACTTAATGAATTACTCTTTTCATCTTGGCTCATGATGCTGACTGTAAAATTATATAATATAAAATTAGACAATATAATTCATTAGAGACATACTTTCTTGTGAAACAACAGTGGACTTCAAATATTGTGTTGTGTTGATAAATTAAATTAACTTTGAATGATTAATATAATAGTAATATAGTAGTAATATTAAATTTTAGTAATGATTATGCTTTGTTTTAAATCAATTTATTAAGCCTCTGCTAAATATACTTGGTGGTTAAACTTGGGGTGATCGAATTTTCATTTATTTGATTAATGTCATTGCATTTGGAGAAGTGTGCACAAGTTTCTCGAAATGCTTTTACACTATGAAGAATTAAATTGGAGAAAAAATCATCTCATATTTTACTTTATTGTTCAAATTTTTATACACCCATACCTCACTTTGCGGCCTAGATACGTTCTGGAAAAGTTGGTTGTAAAGCGAAAAGCCATATAACAAATCAATTATTTTGATACAAACCCATACAAATTTAATTAGATCAGTTCCAATTTTTTTATAAATAATATAGTTTTTAGTTAAAGCATTTTATTCTTTTTATTTCCTATAAAAATGCTTACATAAAATAAAAGTACAAAACAATGTAATAATAAACAGAAATAAAAAATAAACATATAAATAAAAAACAAAAGAAATCATATACACATATATATACATATAATAAAAAACATGAAATAAAATGTTTAAAAGTTGTTTTAATCTGATGACGAACATTACCATGAAGAATCACTAAGCTATTATATGTTGCCATCATCACTTTCCACTGTTTTGGCCGTATAATGAAATATTATAGGCCGTAAATCGAAAAAGGTACCATAATGAAAAAAGGTTGTTATAGCGAAATGCCGTATAAAGAGTGGCCGTATAGCGAGGTATAGGTGTAATTTAATAAATCTTATTTAGAAACTTTTGTAAGTGGCTGGTGTGAAGTAATTTTTGTTGGCTGGTGAATTTTACTTCAATCTGAAGAAATTAAGATTAAATAGTAAGGTTTTTTTTAGCATTCCTTGCATTTTTCTTTCCTTTAAAAAAATTAAAAAACTTGAATCAATGCTTACTAACAAGCTGTTATCGCTATCTGAATGGAACATTAGAACAAGTTGAAAAGAAAAAATAAAATTGGACTACAGATCCAGAAGGTAGAATTTGTGGCCTGCAACCTTCTTCCTTGAAGTTTTATGTACCAAATTGATGGTGTCTGATTGGACTATTTTCTATCATACGGTGCTCTGCTTTTCAGTTAAATTTTCTAGATTTTCAGCTTCCCTAGGTCTCTTATTTCAGCAGAATTGATTTCTTAAAGTTTTTCTTTTAGGAGAAGTTATTTTAATTTTAGATGTGCTTCAAAAATGGGAACTAATTTTCTTTAATTTAATTTTTCTTCAAAGCTCATAATCACCACAGTAATGAAACAGTAAATTGAACTCGTGTTAACAATATTTCTTATGGGTTATTGCAATTTTTTATAAAAGCACAACGCAACTCTTTTCCATCTCCTTAAATGTACTAACCACTAAATGCTAATGATAGGATTAAAATGAAAAATTAACTTTAATAGTAAAGGAAATTAATTATAAGTGAACTAAGAGTAAATGATGTAAATGATTTTTTATTTGCTAACTATCTTAATTTTAATTCTTTTATCTATATATATTTAAATTTCCCTCAGATACAAATTTCAATGCTACAATTGGTACACTAACGCAGAATGTACACGCTTGGATTAAATTAAAATAAACTATTTTTTTTAGCTATGTCAATAAAAAATAAATTATTTTATACCTTAGACATACAAAACTAGCTACACATAGCTAAAAACAATGCACAGTCATAATAATAATAAAAATTGTTTTTTTAAAAAAAAGCCAAACATCTAATGGTACAACTGAAAGAGCAAAACATATTTGGCCTCAATAAAGCTAATCATTTAATTAAACATGTAATTTGACATTTGTATACACTAATAATTTCTTTACAATATACCAACTGGTCTAACCAATTAAGCTAAACATTACAGCAAAAAGTTGAGGTAAAAGTATAAGAACTAAATCTTACCTCAGTTGCATGCAGGACAAATAAACATTTAAAATAAATGTATATATTTTCAGATCAGATACATGCAGCAAAGAAAGAGGAAATAAGGAGAGTTTACCTAAATACACATGATCATTTACTTTATGCATGCACATATACGTGTCATTTCAAATCTCTATGACCAAAATATTGATTTGAGTTGCTTTCTTCATGTTGGTTCTGAAGCTAACCATCATATTAAGAAGTGAGGCTTCATTATTAATATTGATAATTATAGTTTAAATGGTAAAATTAAATTTTTTACCCATAATAATGAAATTTAAAAGGTTGACATCCATTTAAGCAGCCTTTACTGCATAAAACACAATTATTCACCATTTCTTGCTCTCTTTTTTTCCAAACAAAATTTATAATTTATATATATATATGTATATATATCTATATATATAAAATAGCTTGTCTGTTTGTTTGTCCACAATAGAATCATAGACTGTTTCACCCACCGGGGCCAAATTTGGCACAGTTAATGTTTAGGACCCGAGAAACTTAAATCAGGAAAAACGAAATTTGGGGCTCAATTAGTCTTTTAAAAATTAATTAGGGGGAGGGGGGGACTGTTTATTTTATTTTTCGTAGTGGAGTCATGAGCGCCGCTGCTTTAGACAATGGCGTTCAAACTAATAGAACTTAATAAAATTTGGGGAAAAAAGGAAAAGAAAAATTAAGTTTGTTCCATGTCCAGTTTTTGGAAGCCTTCTGTTGATCTAAATATATTAATTGTTTGAGGATCATAAAATGGAAAGAACTTTAGGAGTTCTACAGGTTTTTTCCCCTAAGTTCGCGAAACAGAATTAACATATGATATGTACTTGAATTACTTAGTCCGTGAAATCATATAAGATAAATCTTTTAGAGTTTTGGGATTTTTTTAAGCAGTGAGAGGAAAAGCTCTTTAAACAGAGAAACATAACGACACATAACTTCCATACCGAACAATTAGTCCATTAGTTATATTAAGGCATAAGAAAATTAATGAAATTATTTTTAAAGATTGATTGCCCGGGTAGATATATAGATATAAAATTTTTCATGCTTTCCATCAAAAGAATACTGGGTATATCATTTCAGTAGAAACGCGCTAAGCGCATTCTGTCTGGCCAGATGAAAACGAAGAGTGGGGTGGGGGTTGCAGCCCAGTATATTTTTGATGGAATGCATGAAAATTTTATATCTATATATCTACCCGGGCAATAATGCTAGTATATATATATAAATTATAAATTATCAGGTTATAATTTAAGGACATGATGTAATGGGTATATTACACACACATATATATATATATATATATATAAATAATATACCCATTACATCATGTCCTTAAATTATAACCTGAAAGGGAAAACTAGCTCATATTTACACGGCTGGAGCTCGATTCAGCCTGAAAGGAATAAAAATTAAATTTGGAAGCAGTCGGGCCGAATCGTTTATTAGACCAACAAAAGTACATCCGTTCAATTAGAAGAACAGCTGGGAAGTAATATCACCTTTCAACATTAAACGCAAGGGCGAGGTAGACATGTGACCATTATTTGCAGGGTCAGCAGATTTTGGGGCTCACGATGCTAACCCACTCCTGAATTGAGAAACGTACACATGTAGAAATGCAAAGGAATGCAATTCATAGGAAGTTCTGTGGCTAAGGGTTTTAAAGTGATACATTAATATTACTGGGGATGGGATTTAGGAAAGGGAATTGAAATGCTAGAATGGAGGGCATAATATTTAAGATATTTCATATATTTATTTGTGAGCATAATTATAAGATTGATTTACATTGTTTAGATGAATATAAAAAGATTTCTCAGAATATTAGTATTCAGAATTTTAACTCTACCATCTTTATATTTAAAGAAACATATATACAAAACTTATATGAGTGGTGGTTTGAAATATCATAGCAAAGAAAAGTAAATCTGGAAAACTTACTCTCAGAATATGGTTCTACTACAGCATGCACATCTTCATTAATACTAACACTTTCAGTATTTGCAATCCTCCAAATTACAACTTTATTGTCATCTCCACATGTGGCTAACTATAACAAAAACACATATTTTGTTCAAGATGGGAATAATTAAAGAAGAAAAAATTCAGTTACTTATTTGAATTATTTAACTACTTTTGCACAAATTTACAATTTGTGAAACAACTTGCATAAACCCAAGCACAATAAGGCCAATTTTTTAAATTTACATCTAATTAAAATAGTTGAATCCATCAAACTAAAAGCAATATAATTATCAAATAAAAGAAAACAATACTTACATTATATGCAGATAAATATTAATTATAATAATCAAATTCATAATTTAATTTTATAATTATCATTACCAAATACTTTGCTTGATTAGTCTATATATATATGAAATAGTTCCGTAACTGACTGACATAACACACAGACCAAACCACTGGACCTAAAGGGCTGAAATTTGGCATGGCGATTCTTCTTATAGTGTAGGGGTGCACTAAGAGAGATTTTTGAAAAATTCTTCTTAGATTTTTTTAAATAAAATTTTTAATCTGTTTTTGTAACATTCTTTAAGTTTGCATTTAAAATAATAATCCGAGGGTTATATAATTTATATCACAAGAAAGATCATAAAAATTCCTTTAAAATGAAATCTTTTTTGAATCTTTACCTCCATTTTCTGATTTTTGGTGCATTTTTAAAGATTCATTTTTAGAATTTAATTTATTAAATGCTGATCACAAGGTTTATTTTCTTTTTGTGATACTTTAAACTAATTTGCATGCAAAACAACAAAACAGTCACATGCAAAACAACAAAATAGACACCCCCCCAAAAAAAACAAATTTTTTTTCTTGCTAATGCAGCTAATGATTGGACACTATCCAAAAAAATATTAAAATACAGTAAAATAAATGTTCCTCAAACTGTACTATATTCTTTAGTATGTTCTATTAGATTTAATTTGAATATTTTCTTCTACATTATTTTGTCTATAAAAATATCCGTTATGATTTTTTATAAATATATTTTTTCATTTTTTTTAACATCAATTGCATACATTGATTGTTGTACAGTTAGCTCTCTGTTTAATGACTTTCAAGGGATCGTGAAAAATCATCCTTAAGTAGAGATCGCCCTTAAACAGAATTTGTGAAAAAATAACATTTCTCTTCACACTTTACAGGCTTCGTACTGTCAATATATTTCTTAATATATTGGCGTGTTTAAAAATGTTATTTTTATTATCACTATTATTTTATTCACAAAAAAGTTATTTTAAATTACATTGAAAAAAGAGTACAAACAATAAAATAAATTAGGTTTTAAAAAAGTCAAAAAGTGTTAATTGCTTCATTTTTCACCTTGTTTTCGTTATTCTCTTTTCCAGATTTTTTTAAATTTTAAATGTGTCATCTTCCATATTCTATGCAATATAGCGTCAGAGAACATCTAGAGCAGAAGTTGCATCTGGGTAAGACGGTGGCAGTGTCTCGTTTTCCGTGTCTTCAGCTTCACCTTCTTCGTCTGACACTGTGTTTTCATTTACTATATCTTCATAAATTTGTTTTACATTTCTGTAATTTGTTGTTAAAATAGATTCATCACAATTGTAAAAATTTTGAAGTGAAACATCCTCATCTTCAACAAGACTTCTCCATTCTTCAGGGGTAATGTCATCTTCCTTGATTTCTACATCCGTACTTTGCAGTTCCACTACAAGTTCTTTGTGAATTCCAGCAACACGAAAGCAGTTTTTTATTGTGGATGAAGAAGCTTCTTTTCATGCTGATGTTATCATCTGTATTGCTTCCAAGATCGTAAATTTTCTAATTTTCATACTATCAGCCGAATTGTTTATCAATTTTCTCATTAAAGACTTTCTGTAGTATACTTTCCCACTGCAAATGATACCCGGTATAATGGCTGCAACTTGCTAGTGCAATTAACTGTTAAGAAAGAATAGTCAAATTTATAAGTCCAGGGATATTTGGAGTATGTGCAGTGTAACGGTCGATTAAAAGTAAAACTTTTCTCTTTTCTTGATGCATTTTTGCATCAAATTCTCTAATCCAGTCAATAAAAAATTGTGATGTCATCCACGCTTTATTGTTATTCCGGTACTCACAAGGTTTCCTGATGATATTCTTAAAACACCTTGGTTGCTTTGATTTGCCTATAACTAGTGGTGGAAATTTCTCAGATCCATCCGAATTAGTGCACAGTAAAACAGTCAATTGTTCCTTACTGTGTTTTCCACCAAAGCACTTTTCACCCATATGCGTTAAAGTTTTATGAGGCACCATATTGTAGAATAAATACGTCCGTCTCATCTGCATTGAATATGTTGTTCTCATCATATCCATCTAATATCTCCTTCAGCACTCTTTTCCCTTCATCCACTATTTTTTCATCTACGGAGCCACTTTCCCCAGATATGCTTATAAATGCAAGCCCGTATATTTCTTTGAACTTTGCTAGCCAACTCGCCGAAGCCTGAAAATTTTGCATTCCAAACTTTTCCGCCAGAACGATAGCATTTACTTTAAATATCACTTCGGAAATTAGAATTTTGGATGCTCTTGCTTCATAAAACCATTGCAGGACTGCCTTATCAAACTCTTCTGTTCGGCCACATTGAATTTTCTGCTCTTTGGATTTGGATCCCAAACCAAATTTTTGTGCTGCTTCAAGAATTTTCTCTGTGCTTGCTAAAGAGAAAATTCCTTTGAGAGTAGACTTGGGTAGCTGAAATTGTCTTGCGAATTGGACTTTTGTTATTCCGACACTTTCTTTCCAGTCTTCAATAATCTTCACCTTTTTGTGTAGAGTAAGATGTTTTCGCTTTGATGCCATTTTGCTCTGCTCACCTTGTATTTGTACTGGAATGAGATCCTAACCATGAATTCTCTAAACATGAACACCTGCTTCCAGGAAAGAGTGAGAGAGGGCTGCTATTGGACAGTTCGTAAGTCACATGACAACAGATGACAGGGACAATAGAGTGATTCAGCTCCCGCACTAAAAGCTCCACGAAAGAATATTCGATCTTCTGAAAAACAGTAATTCCCCCCCCCCCCATTTTTCCCACTGCAACATGTCTATGATTGCAAAATTGCAAACATCAAGGAAATTCCGGGTCTGTTATTGAAACCAAATTTGTTTTCCCCCATAGAAGGCTCCCCTCCTGCAGATAAAATGTTGAAGAAAAAATTTATCATGTAAAAAAAATTCGTCGCTAAACAGAAAAAACGTCTTTAAATAGAATTTTTTTACGTCTGAGGGGCCAGGACTGGAAAATATCGTCTTTAAATAGAGATTGTCGTTAAGTAGAGAGCCAACTGTATTACAAATATATATACATACATATATTTTTTGGCATTAATTGCATACATTGACCATTGTATTTAATTTGAATGTACGCCGTAGCGAAGTACAGGTTTTCAGCTAGTATGATTATAAAAATACAAATAATCTAAAGAAAAAAATGCAAGAAAAAATTCCTTTCATAATAAATAGGCAATATCTACCTCAAAAGTTTGGTTTCTAAAGTTTTCTTTACATACAAAACCTTTTATTTTAAGTAAATAAATTTGTGTTTTTAATCTAAATTTTCAAAATTCTGCTTAGTATAATTATCATCATTTACTAAATCATTTCCTAGCTTTTATATGATGTTTGATAACATGTATTGGCTACATTTCATGATTAGTTATACAAGAAATTACTAGTATACTTTTGTAAAGTCATATGAACTCCAGCTAACAGAAGTCACTTCAGCAGAATGGCCTGGTAACTGCAAAATGGGTAATCCTGGCTTTGAAACCTAGAAAATGATGGAATATGAATTTAAATTTTGCCTTAACACTAATATCAAGCTCCCAAGTAAGCAAACATTGTAAGAATATCATACCTTCCATATGTATGCTTTATCATCACTAGAGCCAGAAAGTAAGTACTGATCATCACTGCTTAAAGCAATTTTTACAAAATATGTTGCACAACGGAAGCCTTCATACCATGTAACAACTAAAAGTATTTAGAAAAGTAAATCTTTTAGATCTTAAATCAAAACTTACAGAAAAATAATTAAATATTGCCATATCATTACATAATAAAATATTAACATATAGACAAACAAATTACATCGTATTCAATTCTAATACAGTACAACCTCCCAAATCCAGAATGTTTTAATAAATGGCCAACTTTACTTTTCCATTTTACTGATAGATGTCGCTACCAAAATGATCAGTAAAAAAATGTGCTTCCTTTCAAAGAAGTGACAGCAGCGATTTTGTAGCCTTTCAAGTAAGTGTCTGGGAAAGAAGCTGAAATAGCAGAATGTGCAAATAAAGGCAACATTAACTTGGATAAATCGGACATACAGGAAGTTTTAGACAGACGAAAATGTGCCTATCGTTAGTTCTCTGAGCGATTCTGAAATTATTGATAGTGTGGTAAATAACAAAGATTATGATGACAGGATTGTAAAAACAATTCAGAATGTTAATGGAAAACCTGATAAAATCATTAGATAAATAATATTAGGCTTAGAACAGCGGAATTTTTTCTCGGAACATGAAATTATGGAACTATATAGGATTTGAGAAAAAATAATTTCTAATAAGCTGAAACTAAAGCAACAGACATTATTGACTGAAAATTTTAAATTATAATGTAATTATATGTTCTGTACTTAGGTTTATTAAATAATTAAACCCATTTTACATTTTTTTTAAGTATGTTAATTTTTTCTTCTAAAATTTTGTAGTATTATTTAAAAACCTCTCAAATCTGGAAAATTTTCCAATCCGGAATTGCCGTGTCCTGAACGATTCCGGATTTGGGAGGTTGTACTGTATAATAAATGGATAATTTTTTTTTCACTTGTTAATACAAAATAACAAAATTCACCTTTAAATCATGAATACATTTATAACATGAACACACAGTTTCTTAAAATCCACAATTAAAATAATTCATTATTTTTCAAAATAGTTATTTTTTATTGGGTATTTTAAGTAGTTATGTATTCCTCATTTTTACTCTTTAATTGATTAAAGAACAATATGAAACTGCTACAGGAAACAAAAGTACTTATAAGGTGCTCATGTTTATAAATAAGTACAAATAATTCTAAACATATTTCTTAAAATTATTAATAATTAACCATTAAAATTTTTAAGATGTTCATTTTTCAACATATTTACTATTAATTATAATAGTTTCTCCAATATACAAAAAAAGTATTTTCTATTAGGGCCTGTTCACGTGTATCAATCAGTGTCAGTGTTACTTGTATTGATATATTTTAAACCAATTACAGATTTTAACAATTTCGTGGATAATCGTTGTTTGGAGATTGGTAATTGGTTAAATATATTTCAATATGAGTAACACTGACACTGACAGATTCTATAAGAACAGGCCCTTACTCTTTTAAATAACTTTTTAACTAAATAACATGTAAGCAGTTTCATTGGTGAACATACAGTTATCTAAATAAATTATGTGACTATATGAACATTATAGTAATAAACACATAATTACATTAGTGGGTATACAAACCACTAAATAAATAACCAAAGACTGATATGAAACAGTAGTTAAAAATAAATAAATAAATAAAATCTTTAATTACTTTCACCAGGTAAAAATAACATTAAACTGTAGTAATTTTCTTGTTTTATATATATATGCAGAATACAATTGTTTTAAACAAATAAATCAAAATCAGAAGTTTTAAGATGCTAAATTACTCTGAAAGTAATAAATACATCAGAAGGAGCACATATTTACTTCCTATGTGCCCCTTGACTGTAGTGCTCCAAACCGAACCGAACCTTTACTCCCTATGAACTCAAAAACTAAAATCAAAAATTCTTAAAAAGGAAATAATAGTTAAGAAAAATAATTTTTTAAAATCTGTATTAAAATCCTTTTATTTCTTTTTTCTTTGCTATTTACAATTATTTGAAAAACCATACTGAATAAAAGTTTCAATAAGAGAAATAAAAATTATAAATTCCTTCTCAGTTCTATAAATTGCCTAAAGCCAGTGTACAGAATTAAGTGATTTCTGTACCATTTTATACAAAGTGCAAAAATAATATTCACACAGTCTGGGAGCTTCTAAATGATAATCAAATACTGAATAACTACTATATACTGAGTGTTCATGGCTTACTTTTTTTTAATGTAGTAATAAAATGTAAAAAGCACAGTTCTGTGCTTTTTAACTTATATATTTTAAAATTTTTTCTTCTAAGTAAACTTTTTTATCACAGGGTTACAATGACTCAAGTAGTTTGTTTTTCACTTTATATTAACTCTACATTAAAATTTAAAACTGGAAAACTGATAGTGATTACCATTGATAAGTCAAGTAGTTTGTTCATTTTATAATAACTCTACAAGAAAACATATAAATGAAAAACTAATAGTCATTACCATTCAATTAATGTAGGATCTTTACTTAACCTTCTAACTGTCTAAGTTATTTTGATGATTTTGGTACAGATAATGTCAATTTTTTTTAATTGCAAAAATCAAATGTTTAGTAGAAAATAACATACATAAACTGCCATCTACTGAATAAGGCAAAAATTCACCTCCCAAGATATGGTAGAGAATACTAGTGCTGCCATCTATTGAATAAAGCCCAAACCAACTTGTCCCAAGATAGATTTGGGTTTGACAATAAGATACAAGGAAAAAAATCTACCCCGAGACTATCTCAGGCATGACATTTTGGAACGCAAGTGCCGTGCCCAAGATAGTCTTGGGCACGATAGTTAAAAGGTTAATAAAGTTAGTCAAATGGAAAGAAACAGAAGGATACAGATAAATTCACTAAATAAATGTACAGTAATATGTAAACAAATAACTCACCCTCTTTAGAATATGAATGACAGTCAAATTTGAAAATTTTATTGGTAGTACTGCAGCCATACAGATTTTTATATGTTGAATCAAAAACTAAACTGGTACAACCTATTAAGAAGGATTACATGAAATAAATATTGATAATACTCATTAGTCAATATAAAATTAGATAATAAAAGACTTTTAAATTTTTTTACCATGTCCTGAAGTCTTATGTTCAGAATAATTCATTTGGTATTTAGATGACGGCAAGTATTTAGAATTTGAAATATACGTTTTTCGTAAATCCCAGATTTTTACAACCCTGAAAAAAAAAATTTTTTTAATATAATTCATTTTCAAGTGATATTTGCACAATGAAAGTTGTTTCATATTATTTATTAAAATTACAAACAGTCATTTATTTATTAAATTTTATAACATCAATATTGAAGTCAGCAACATGTTTAACAATCCACATTTTTTTAAAATTTAGATATTATTTAAAAAATTGAGAGTACCAAATTCATTTCTAACATATGTAAGCAGGCTGATAATGATAGAGACAAAATTTCTGCAAGCTTCTCAAAGAACCTTTTTTTAAATGTATTTAAGATAATTTGACTAATCTTTTTGAATTCACATCTTATTTAGTGGTTAACATAAGCCAAAATTTGCTTATCTATACTTGGGCTCAAGTGTGAATTGAAATACATCTGAATAACAAAATATATAAAAAGAATAACTTATAAAAGGAAAAGACACAATTTTTAAAATTTGTCAAACAAACAACTGATTGAACATTTGCAATGATCTGCTTTATGAAAAGAGTTGCTCTGAAATATGATGACTTTTCCTTATGATACAGGTCGGAATTATTAAAACTCAGAGCAGGGAAGCAGTGGTAGTGTTTAATAGGCACAATGTCAAAGAATTGTAACTTTATAAACAATAAAAACTGTTCTGACTCTATATAATCTTACATTCAACTATATAATAGCAAAATATTAAATATATACTATTTAATATTCAATATATTTAAGTACATTCAACTTTCAAAATGTGTGACATTCAAATGTGCCACAAAAATTTACAACACAAGTTTTCATTTTTACCTAAGTCTATATCGCATAATTTTTGATTTAAAAATAGCTACACACACAGAAACTCATGCCTCTAAAATTTCTGAAATCCTATTACAAAGGAAATTAAGGCCTGGCCAACATATAAAGATTAATTCATTTCATATTCAGATATAAAATGTTGGCAAGTGAAAACAAACAATTTAAGCTTGCCTAAAGAACATTTTAACAATTTATTTGTCAGAAAATAATGCTATATGTATAATCATTTCACTGCTTACCCATCAGCTACACCAGCTGAAGCAAGATTATTACAATCTTGAAATACTACAGATGAAACACTGCTGATAGGATCCTAGAAATATAAAAAAAGTGACAGAAATAAATTCAAGAACACATACACAAGCACATTATGTAAATATATGAAATTAGAATAGTAAAACAAAATCTCACTTTCTGTGCCATTTTCTTTCCGCTTGGTACAATATTTTTTCGACAGTGAGCTTGACATATACTTATGACTGGTTTTGATTGAATAGTACCACCTGAAAAACATGAAATCTAAATTGCCAACAGATCAAACCATGTATTTCTACCTCTGTAGGATGTTCAAAAGTGTATGAATGTATGATTTCGGAACTTTATTTTTTACCACCAACTTCCAGATGATAAAATATGGCTACTAAAATAATCAAAGATTTTTTTATTTCTTTATATATACAGGTAAAATAAATGTAATCAGAAGGTTCACACACCATTGCTAACATGAAATTCACAATTTCTCTTACAGGTTTCTTATGAACACTTCCAAAAGGTATCAAGAACTCAGTAATAATAATTTCAATGTGGAGTAATTATTTTTATGATAGTCATTAATAATATTTTTCTTTAATCTAAAACTTTTGAGTAAAATAAAGTGTTTGAAATGTCCTGAAACTTCTATGTATAAAAATTATACATGTTTTTGACAAAGTATGAAAGCAAATCAGTAAACCCATTAATGTAAAAAATCATATTCTCTATCAAATACTAACTGACAAAATACATTTACAATAAGAGCATCTTAATGAATCATTATAAGTTATTCACTTTATCAACATTATTTTGTAAATTACAGACATAAAAACCTGTTATAAAACATTTAGGGCACTGAAATTCTAATAATATTCATTTAAAGTGCCAAATATTGAATAGCATTACTATGCTGATATTTTCTACTCCCTTTTGGAATACATATGCACAAAGTAGAGATCAATTCCCCTTTCTTTCATGAAATTTCGTATTCCTCTCTCCTCAACAGCAAAAAAAATTATGTAATTTACATTGCTGTGATTCAAAACAAACGATATTTGCCTGGCTATGATTATTTGACAGCTCTGTGAAATGAAAGCCTTTACCCCACTCCCTCTCACTACTAAAATCTTTTGATTCCCACAGATTTAGAGATAATTAACATATCTAGGAGAAAGAAATCAAATTAAAGTTTGAACATTCTGCCTATATCTATATTTCTATTTATTACATATAAGTAAATGTATAGCAAATAAAAGTTCATTAGATGAAATTAATGGGTAAAATTTATTGGCCATAACAAAAATATTGATCAGTTGTAATGTTTTAAAATATACAGTATTCATATTAATAAACAATATTTTATGGCTACCTGGCTTAGAAAGTAAAAAATATGAATTTATATCAACCAAGTTTAACAGAAATTAGGTAAGAGGCTCACACATACAAAGAAAACATAAGAAATTATTTTCGTGTGTGAAATAACAGTTATTTGGCATGAAGTAATTTAGATTAGCTTAAGTTAAATATATTGAAATCAAAAAAACTTACAAGCATCCCAATAACATCATTGATTTTTTACAATAAATAAACAGAAAACATTTGAATTTGTACAAAAACAAGCACAATAACAAAGTTAAAAGTATACCAAATTACATCAAGTATAAGCCTAAATCATCAAGTGTTTTACTACTATTTGATCCAAGGTAACTAATAAAAAATGTAAAAAACAGCACAAATTAAATAAAAAAAGCTTTAATCAGAAAAGTACTATTTTGAATAATAAAATGTTTATTTACTGTTTGTTCGAGTATCCCATATATTGATATTTCCATCTCTTGATCCAGTAGCAAAAACAGCTGAAATAATTTTATAAATATTAAAATAACCTGCATAAAATATGAAACTTATAATATAAATACTATTTAAGAAAAGAATAAATTCCATTAACTACTAAATTACTGTAACTATAAAAGTGGCAAAAACAATTATGAGATATTAGAAACATTAAGGAAAAAAATCTTTCAAATATTTAAATAGTTTTGATTGATTATATTCAACCAACAAAACTAAGAATTTTATAATGAACAGTTAGTTATCAACTTTCAAAAAATCTCATACTTGCAAATCTTGAATTATAATTTTCATATGACTTTGCTTAATTCCTGAATCAGTTAAAAACATTTTCTAGAGATGGATAAACTGGGGTTTGAACATACCACTTTGTTCATGACAGACATCGACAGTCTTGATAGATGCAGTATGTTTCTTGAAAATTGATATAAATTTGCAGTGAGTTATATCCCACAAAGCAGCATTGTGATCACCAGATCCACTAACTAGTTGGCATTTGTCTGGCAACCAGCATATATCAAATATAGCATTGTGATGAGCTGTAAAAGCTGAAAGACAAAAGGTATGTACATTAAAAACACATAAATTCATGTGAATTGCCTTTTTTTTAAAGAAGAGGGATAGGAAGGTACCAGATTTTAAAGACTAGCCAAACAGCATTTATACATCTAGCTACAGAGAATATATACATGCATGTATGAGTATATACATATGTAAAACATGGGCACACACATATCTAGATATGCATACAAGGTTTTGGACTTTCTTAGTGCAAATATCAATGGTAAATCAAATTCAATAGTATTCAAGATATTTTAATCAAATTTATTTTTTAAAAAATTAAGTGAAAGATGTAAGATGGTACCTTAAAAGATTAGTACAAAAATTCAGTAGAATATACAAAAGAATATGATGATACCCTTACCCTTGGGTGGATAATTATCAGTCTCTCACTGTAACCTTTTCCACCAAGCACAGAATATTTATTTTTATCAAAACAAAAATGAATTTGAAAAAGTATACATTATAACAGACATTGTAAACCTTACTATAAAAGTTATTTTATCACTATCTGTTATACCTAAAATATCTGACATTTTCTATGAGAAAATAATTGTTAAAGAGCAATGCTTTTTACTTTCAGTATTCATAAAAGCCCATTTTTGTTTTCTATTCATTCACCCCATTTTTATTTCTATTCATTGGTATGAAAATTACATATTTCATTATCAAACTATGAATATCATACTATATTATACATATTGTTATACCTTTCATTTTTTATTGTTTATATTTAATATTAAATAGAATGCAATGTTGATGAAACATTTTTTTAGTGCCACCACATGAGATTTCCAGATTACCGAATATTTCATGGTAATGATTAAAACCTATATTGTCTTTTAATTTATAATAAGGTTCTATGACATTCATAAATAGTGACAATTCCTAAGACACAGTAGCAAAAATCATATGCTCAGTGATTACCTTTTCATCCTAACATGGATCTAAAGACATTTTTCACTAAATACATACTAGAACATACTAACTAAATTATAAACTTTATTTACTCTTCAATAAAGCCTCCTGAGTTCTTTCAGAAGTATTATACAGTGCAATATCCCCATCTTCATTCGCTACAGCAAGTAAATCACACTGGTTATCTAAAAGAAATAACAAAATAATACCATTTCAGAAAAATCAATAAGAACAGGTACCGAAAAATGTAAATAAAAATTTTCAGCAGACAACATATATAATGAAGTCTGATGCAGGACAAGTTAATTTTTAAATTAAGAATACCTACATAAAATTCATTCTATTTGTTTACAAAAGTATTTAGTTTATCAGTTATAATGTTGACATAAAGTAACTGTATTATATAAAGAAATATTTTTTGTGAAAAATAACTGGAATATTAGAATATTGTTATGATTCAAGACAAAATCTAATTGTATACTCTGAGACCTTTAAACATTTCAACCATGTATATTTTTTAAGAAATGAATGTTGTTTATACCTACCTCATTTTAATATGTGCATCATCATTTTTAACAAGTCAAAGATATGATTGTTGTGCACAATATCAACTACAAGTTGATCTGAATTACATGAAATAGGTGTATTAGAACTACATTTAAATGAAATTCAAAAATAGTTTTTCTCCATGAAAACAAACCACCAAAATGAAAAAAGGAATGTATATTAGTTAGTGGGAAACATTAATAAGATCTACTGTGTAAAAGTTGCTAAGGCCACTTCAAATATAGTGCTTAAATGAAACCAATGAAATATACGAAAATTCATTTTGTACACAAATATAGTCATATCCTACATTAAAAAAAGATTTTTAAAAAGCTTCATAAGTTTCTTCATGCTAGAAAATTTTCTTAATTACTGTGAACAGAATTATTACATTTAAATCATATTTTTTATACTAGTAAATCACTTTTATTTTTAAATAATTATAAATTAAATGTTGAATTATAATTAAATACTGAATATTGTAAATGAGTTTACCATTACCTTTTCTAAATCTGCATGCAAAAGGTGGAACATCACTTTCCTGAAAAACAGAGAAATGCACATAATTCTAGTAAATATATATGTATATATAAAATTATAGACTTTACCATAATGGCTTCACATTTATTTTTAAAATGATTGAGTTTTTAAAATCCTATGAACAAGCTTTCTTATCATTTGATGCTTCCTAAATGAGATGGTTGGGTTAGAGTATTATAGTAACCCTTTATAATACATGCCAAAGAAATGATACACTAAAATGGATGGGATAGAATACCCTTCTCTGATTCCCTCTTGAATTAAATTCATTAAAGAAATTTAATCAGTTTGAGATTAAGGTTCTTTAAGTAATCTTAAAATAGAGATGTCTTAAATAGAACAATTTTATATTAGCAATTTAGTATACAATTTAAAATTTTATTATAATAATGTAACAATTTCTTTATTATGATTTATTAAAATGTCATTCAGTCATCAGAACAAATAGACATAGACAGTACAAAATGAAAAGAATAATCTGACCATTTAAAAAAATTTTACAATATAGTTATCACAGAAAGTAATTACAAAATAAAATCCATCCTCTATTAATAATAAATTAATTTACCCAATTTTAAATCTTATTTGACTGTTAAACTATTTTTAACCAATCTTATATTACCAACTGTAAATGCTGATGAAAACTTCCTCACAACTGTGTAAGACTATTTTTTGACATCAACAAATTTACATGATCAAATGTTTCAATTAACTGACTTAAACTACAATGAAAACTAAATGTAGATTAAATATGTAACAGTTCAATTTACTTGTAGAATTACTCTACACACAATTGTATCATGCATAATTTACATTAAGGAAACAGAGAAAGTATTGGCCTGATAGAGGTGTTAAAAATAAAATGTTGTTTGACTGAGAGGTAAAGCATAACAAATAAACAAACAAACCTCTCCTCGCACAGTGAAAACATCATCTTTGCGGCTAACAAGTCTGGACAGCACATTATCAAAATTCAAACTAGAATAAGCTAAAGGAAAAAAATTAAATTTGTATTAACATACTAAAAATATTTTAAACACGTAAAATTTTTACTACATGTTGATGTTTTAGAATAAATGTATTTAGATAACAAATCGTTTATAACTCGGTGGAACAAAAAATGTATTATCATCGAACATATTTTGACATTCAAAACTCACCTAAAATGATACATAAAATTCACATGTAATGCATACAGAGTAAATATACGATTTATTTAGGACTTAATAAGATAAGAGTAAAATTTTTTGGCAATAATGTTTGTAAACGAGCGAATTAAATAGAAAATCCGAACTCAAATATACAAATACAATTTCAATATTATTTGGAACACTTATTAAACAAAAAAGGAAACTTACGTGCTCTGAAACCTCTGCTAATACCTAATTGTCGGTTGTTCAAAAACTTAAAAACTGTCATATTAAGGTTTCAATTTAGAATTTATTTTACCCTTATCTGAAATTTTCGGTGTTAAAAAATTAAAACATTGCCCGCGCGCGGAGTTCCGGTGATGCCAACCTGTGTACTGCAGTATTCAAAGTTTCAGTTTTGTTGTGTTAATTAGATCTTAGAAAGAGTATTAGAAGGAATAAATTAAATTATTTAATACTAACAATTTTACACTCATGACAAGTAAAATAATTAATCAGTTATTTGAACATTATATCTTCAACAATGAAATTGATTTTGTTTTTTTTATCCGGAACATGTAACTTTAACCAAAGATAACTACTAAGCTCTACTTGTTTACAAATAATTTTAACCACATGTGAAGAGCAAAGTTAAGGACGCATAAGCAAATTAAGTTTGTATTTTTGTGCTTTAATTATGTTAAAACGTTTGACATTGTAATATTTGTTAGTATAAAATATTATACGAATGCAATCCCTTATGATCACAGTTCTCTGCAGTTATTATAACACGTAAGCAGCTTTTAAGCATTTATGTATTTCTTTATTATATTTATATTTATTACATTTTATGTAACGTATTCCTTCAAAAAATGGAAATTGAATTCTCTGAATTAAATCGTATATCTTTGATCTTTCTGTACGGACAAAACCGAAGTTGTTGGGTTAATTTTGAAATTTTTGATGCGGTCTAGAATAATCCGCACAGGGTGAAGAGTTGAAAAATATGAAATAGAGATTTCAAGGACAAGGATTTCAATACAAAAGGATTGCTTATTAAGTTGAATGTGTTGACTTTGAGATGGTAAAGTACAGACTTGGTGGGTATGTGTTTTGGGGATATCATTTGCATAATTGAGTAAGACGTAAATTATGAGAGGACTTTAAAAATATGTGTTTGTGGGATTATGAATGTTAAAATAAACCCTAAAAGATTTTAAAATTTTTTTAAAGTTTAAAATAACAAACAGAAGTTATAAAATTATAGTATCTCTGTGTTATGAGCATTAGTTTTGGAGAATTAAGTGAAATGAGAATTGAGTGAATGAATTAAGATACCTTGAAACTCCAGTATCTCCAATTACCAGGTATCCCAGAATTGTCACTTTTTACATTATAATTTACTATCGGGTTTTTGTTAGCTGCTTATTACAGGGAAAATTACTGTAAAAATATTTCAGATCTTTTAAAGTATTACATTCATGAGACATAAAAGTTTGATATAGCAACTTTGACTATGCTAAATGCACTGGAAGTTTTCATCTCTATTTAAGTTTTGAATTTCTGTATTCTTTATAAAACCTTTTATAGGTAAGATGTTATCAGCTTAAATAGTTTAGAATTACTGCTGAATATATTTGTGTTATTTTTTTGCAAAAAATTATTAGATCATCTATATAAACTGTTGCTCATGCCTTTCATCCCTTGAGTGGGTCAATAAAATGAAGACCAAGCATGCTTGGAAACTAACTGGTTCCACGTCAGGTTGACCACCTGACTGAGACATATTCTGTATGGCATTCCAAGCCCACAGTCAAGAAAGTGGAGATGGGCATCACAGGCCTTGGTCCACAATGGACTGTTGCACCATTGGTTAGTTGGAATATAAACTGTTAGCTCTTATTTAGTACTGCCATCCAGAATTAAATATGGAACATACAGCCAAGTTAACTCAAATTTTACTCCCAGTTGTAACTAATGCATTTTTTTAAATTGAATATAACCTCTACACCTTGTGTATTTTGGTGTATCTCTTTTTAATTAATAATTCCACATAAGTTTACTTTATCAAATTTTAATTTTACAAAATGTTAGTGATATGTGGAAGAATCTAAAGCAAGTAAATTGTTGAAAAAAAAAAATTTTAAAAATCTCAATCACAGAATGCTTTTCCGGCCATTATTTTTGTACTGCCCAAAACAGCAGAAAAGATCACATGGTTTAAAATGATTGTACTAGATGTATTCTGACTATTCTCTCACTTCAATTTTTTTCATTAATATTACATGATTTTTTTCACTAACTTTAAAGCCTTCAAAAATTACAACCTCATTTACCCAAGGGTCTAAAGCTGAACTGTCCTTTCTTTGAATACTAATGTAATAAATATCATACCTTCATCATATTCCATATAGCATATTATTTTAAGTTAAAAATTTGGTTTTTCAGTAACATCTTAAATAAATTTATTTATTCTCTGAAAGTTAAATAAACTAACATTTTACAAATAATCCTGTCTTATTATTAACTGTGAAATAACAAGTAATATAAAATAGTTTATAAAAGAGAAAAATCAGCTTAATTAAATATGGACAAAACATATGAAACATTAACTAAGTTCGCACTTCTTTTTTTCAAAGCATTTCCATCCAAACAAATACATTTGCGTCTCCATAACTGCATGCTTGTTTATACATATGTTAAATATGGAAAATTTTGTTCTGGTTTAGCAATCAACTTTCCTGGTCTGAGATACTGAGCTTGCTTATGTCTTTATACTATCACCTTCATTTCAGTAATACAAAAAAAATTTCTAGTTTCCACACACACACATATAAAAAGAGATATTTCTAAGTTTATTCGATCTCTCCTTTAGTTGATCAGCTTGCTATGCAACAGTAACACAACCATGATTTAGATCCAGAAGGGATTAGGCAACTATGCTTCTCTGAGGGGAAGGTAGAGGGGTTACATATATAAAACTGTAAGCATAGCATTTTGACCTGCAAATCGTGCAAACTTTTAAACCTTTTTAGTTTTCAGGAGTAGTGCAAGAATCTAAATTATATTGAGAAATTGTATTATTTAATCATAAAAGTTCTTTAAGACTAAAAAATGTTAACTTTGTACGTTACTTGTGAGACAAAATAGTGCAAGAAAATAAAATTTCAGTGGGTTATTTTAAAAAAATTACAAGTAGGATTTTAGGCACTACCTGTTAGTATCCATATCTATTCAGTTTTTTTTCAAGCTTATTGCCATTAATTAATTATACTTATAACATAGAAAATTTGCTTCTTCATGCAAATTTTCCATCAATCATTCATAGGTTTATCATCAAAATGCTTCCAACTGATGCATTTTATCTTTATGGCTAGCAGTAGATAAAACTTAGCTTATAGTGGGAATATTTTTTAAAAATTGATGTACTTATTTTGAGCAATGCCTAAATTATGTGTAAGATTTCGATTAGCATTAATAAAAATGTTAGGTTTTCTATAAAAGTAAGCTTTTTTGTTATTTCAATAGTATAAATTCTACCAAAACTATAGGAACATGCAAAAATTATCAGTTTTTCTGTGTGATGTTATTCAAGAGAACAATGAATGTTTTAACCCTTTGATGAAGGTCTGAATTTTTAAAATTTTTTGCTCTGCTCAATAAATTAAGAAGTTTTTGTTTTGACATTCTTGTTACTCTTTTTTTTTGTATGTTTGTTTATGTTCCAAATTCTTTTATATTGCAACTTGAATACTGGATGCACTCATTCTCTTTGACACATTTTCAAGAGACAGCTGAAAAAGAACAAAATTAATGCAAAAGATGGTGATTCAGTGTTTTTTCATATACATATTTTTAAAGTTATATATTTAAAGTGACAGTTGTGAGCTTCAAATTTAAATTACTGATTTGCATTTGAATAGGACTTCCCCCCCCCCCCCCTTAGTCCCTTTCATGGGCATGTCAGTGCTGTATAATATTTTTTCACAAAGCTCTGGTATGTCTTTACTGCTTTAAATTTTTACGTAATTATCCTAATCAAATTTAAGTCATGTTATCATAATTGCTGAATTTTTAAAGTATATCAGCATTAGATTTACTGTAAATCCTCTCTTTGTCAAATTTGTTCAGACCAACAAAAATTTAATTGTTATCTGAAGTTTTATTTATGCAATAAACCAAAATTTTTCCAATAAATATGCTGTATAATACTATAAATTATGTTTAGTTTAAGGAACCTCAAAAGTTTGATTAGCAGTTTCAACTCAAATTATTTATAAATCAAACCGTATTTTACTATTTACAAACATTCTGTTTTACTACATTTGTTTATCTGAGTTTAGTAGTCAAAGCTCATATTTATTACAAAATAAACAAGCATCTTAACTCTCACAGAGCTAAAACTTAAAATATCTTTAACATTTTGCAAATTTGGGCGCTATTGCAAATTCAGACTCGTATTAATTTTACTTCATTAGATAAAATCTCTTAATGATCTCTAGAACTTGGTTGCTCATGTGACTATTTATTAATCCACGATTGTGTGTGTCCCATTTTCATAGACATGATTCACTATCACCTAAACAACCAGTAATAGAGTTAGGTGATAATAATTAATAATTTTGCTGATTGAAAGACATTCTGTCATTAAAGTCCATGTTTAATTCCTTTGTGTGTGTTTAGACTACTAAAAAATCTCCTCTTTGGGTGTAGGTCTTTCTAAAATATTATGATAGTTAGGGAAAAAGGGCTATTGATTCTCAGGCACTCACTCCTCCAGAGGATATATAAGCTTTGTACCCTGAAATTAAGCTAAAATTTGAAAGGGCTGAGATAATACATTATTTCTCACTATCACAAAAGGGATGCCAAAATTCTCTACTTTCTGTCCTTTAAAAAAAAATAAATAAAAATCCAATTATCTTTTCTGCCAGTCGAAATTTTACTGTCTCATGATTTGTATAGAAGTAGTAATCTAGATGAGTTTGATGTCTTATTTCCTGAGGCTTTTATAATTCTTTCCGGCAGATACTCTTTTTTTTCTGTTATTATTTTGTAAGTACTTACTTTCTAAAGTTATATCTTGTAAGTTATTTATTTATTAATTTTACAAAGTAGTCCATTTATAACATAACTTTGTGCAGTGGCAATGGATCATATTTAAAGTACATGCACAACAATATTTACCATATATAACTAACAGTATTTACCAACATATTGTAATAGTCAACTGAAACTCCTATTTAATTTTTAAATGCTTCAGAAAGTTAATTTTCCTTATAAAGTGTGGCAAGACACAAGGTAACTTCCCGGGGAAACAAAAAATTAATACCTCAGAAACTTGAGTTGAGTTTTAGTTGATTCTCAGAGATTTTTGATTGTAGTTATTATAATATTCTTGGATCAGTTACTTCTATTCTAGGTTTTACTAGGATATGAATGATAAAGAATTGTATCTGAAATGAAAATATTTATTTAGGAAAAGCTCTTTGATGTTGAAGTCTTTTCGTAGAGAACTTACATAGTGCTTTAAACTGTCTTAACTCTGCAAAAGTCAAATGCATTTTTATGGCCTCTAAAATAACTGAATTTTACAATATTTTCCTTATAAACTCCCAGTTTATATGGAACTCTGTTTATATGAACTCTGCAAAAATAAATAATTTTTTAACTGAGTATTATGTTGTTATGTCATACTTTTCAAATTTTGCCGTATTTGTTTGATGCACTATTATACTCAAATGCTCAAAGTAATTGTGGTTGGCTAAGTGTCAAAAGTTTTATTGTCAGGAGCTAGGTGCCAGCCCAACCTCTGAATTGTGAAAATTGTAATGGGACTTGGCACTTCGTTACATTGTCAATACAAAATAAATAAAAAGCAGTTGAAATTCTGCTGTGTTCACTTATTGAAGCCAAAGAAAAATAACGTGATTAACACAAATTTCCATTTTATTACAGTTTTTCTATCAGAATTAAACCAAGAATAAGTGTTATAGATGAGTTACGAACAGAGGTTTAACAAATAACTGAAGAAAAAATGAGTTCACAAAGTTGTTTACCTTTTTTTTCCCCTTCCACTATAAACTAGTAAGAGTTTATCGAGTTACCATGATGGGAAATTTGATTGGCTTCCATACGATGAAAAAGTAATCTAGGATTTAGAAGACAAAAGTTGAGAGTGCTAGAGCAATCATCTACCAGCCAAAACCTTGGCCAACTCGTAGAGGTTTTCTGTTCCTGGAATGCTAAATTCTCTATAATCAAACTGCTCTGTAAACCCTGTTCAAGACAGGTTTTGGCCATAGAGTTCCTTTT
Organism: Dolomedes plantarius; assembly: GCA_907164885.2. Lineage (NCBI taxonomy): Eukaryota > Metazoa > Arthropoda > Arachnida > Araneae > Dolomedidae > Dolomedes > Dolomedes plantarius. The sequence goes on from OU015502.1 coordinate 34,450,805, forward strand.
CATGTCACCTCATAAAATAAAGTTAAATAAAAGATCATACTAAAACAAAAATATTTAAAATTTATTATATTTTTAGTTTTAGATTATGTTGCAATATATGAAGAATATTTTTATCTGGCTTTTTTTGCATGTTGTTATACCGTAAGACTGATTTCCTTTACGATTTCTCAGTTAATAAATTTATATGATCAATCTGGATGTTGTTTAATAAAGACTCTCTTTCAGGAATAAATAAAAGATGGATGGTTCTCCCGACAGTTCAGATCTGCCGCCAGCTAAAAGACTCCGCTTCGATGATGACGCTTTGCACTCAGACAGTTCGAACTCGAAGGCAGAAATTAGCATCCCCATTTCTGGTGAGGACAGTACGAAAAACTTTCCATCTGCCCAAACTGAAGATGATGATTATGACGAGGATTCTCCCATCGAGGACCAAGATCCCAGTGCTTCCTGTTCCATAATGCTTCCAGCCCCTCCAAATGTCAATTCCGATGACAGGCAATCATCTCCTGTCCACTTAGATAATGACAGTGATGATACCAACTTCCCATCCGATTCGCAACCAGTGAAGACCAAAGAACAAATGGAGGAGGAAGAACGGGAGAGAATGCAAGTCCTTGTATCTAACTTTTCAGAAGATCAGTTAAATCGGTACGAAATGTATCGACGGTCTGCCTTTCCCAAAGCTGCTATCAAGCGGCTGATGCAGTCCATCACTGGTAATTCCGTTTCTCAGAATGTTGTCATTGCTGTTTCTGGTATTGCTAAGGTTTTTGTTGGCGAAGTAGTTGAAGAAGCCCTGGATGTGGCCGAAAATAGTGGTGACAGCGGACCTTTACAACCCAAACACCTCAGAGAAGCTGTCAGGCGATTAAGAATACGAAATGCGATACCATGTAGCCGTCCTAAGCCAAATATGTTTATACGCTAATGCTTTGTATTTAATCACCCTCCATTTAATTTAATTTTAATTTTCTTAATTAATTTTCTTAATCTTAATTAATAATGAGATTTTCAATCTGTGTTTTATCAAACTGTGATACAATCTGTGGTTTAACTTAGAATCTAAATCTCCTCCTTTTTGATTAATAAGATTATTTAAAAACTTATTGCATTAATCTGCATTTTTCTTTTTATAAGCACAGGATGACTCGACAGTGGCCTAGAGATTGATTTACAGCTTTCCTTTTAATTGACACCAAAAATGTTATGTAGAGATTTTCCGCATGTTTTCTCAGATAATACAGATAAGTATAGACAAGCTGTTCAACAACCTGTCTCCATTTATACTTTTCTGTATTATTTAAACAACCGTTCCTAAGCATTTTATCTGGAATCCAATCTCTATAATATGTAGTTAGAACTTGCAATAGTATTATTTCATTGTTTTGAACCAAATTTTGAAACCTTTTAACGTCACACTTTATTCTCATTTTCAATAGAATTTAAATATAGACTGAAATTTTAAAAAGTGACAAAAGTAATATTTATTTTATTTGCTTCAGAAATTACTAGTCGAATAATAAAAAAAATTTCATTTAATTGGAACTCCTTAAACCAAACTTTCCCCGGGTATTAGTGGTTCTGTATTTCTGTAACCGTTTTTTCCCCTGTCGATTCATCTTGACCAACAATAACATACTTCCAATGTAAGAGAGAAAATAAATGTGGCCATCTCACCCATTAATATATATATATATATATATATATATATATATATATATATATATATATATATACACACACACACACACACACACACACACACACACAGGGAAACTTCTCTAGCCGGTCACACCTCTAAATGGCAATATTAATACAAATAAAACAGACCCTATTAAAGACCCTATAGAGCCTCCTTTCGACAGCCACCCCTCAAAACGGCCACTTTTTTTTTTCAGAACCATGACTGGCCGCCATAGAGAAGATTCATTGTGTGTGTATGTGTGTGTATATATATATATTATATACGGGATTAAATTACAAATCACTAATAACTGCTTTTGCACACACGTTGAGTGAAAGAAGGCTCGACTTGAACTATTACTTTTATTATTTTATCCGAGGATAATGAAAGATTTTATATCTTTTGAAATATCTTTATGTATGTCTTAAAACATGTTTTCTTTTGTTTTTTGTTTGTTTTGTATCGAGAATGTTCACTAATGCCAAGGCAAAATGGTTCAGTATTTTGCCAATGCCATGGCAAAATGGTGCAGTATTTTGCCAATGCCAAGGCGAGAGGGTGCAGTATTTTGCCTTGGCAGTTGATCTTTATCTATGTCAATCATTTTGCTGATAATTGTTCTAAAAAATTAGTCTAAATGAATTAATTGATCTCAGGTTCAGAGACCAGTGCCCTATATTAGTTAGTGTTTGAAAGAATCCGTACTATGCCACTTTTTTTTTTTCAATGGCGAACTAATTCCTTTTATAAATTAATTCATTTAATATGAAATTTTATATATTGTAATTTGATAGTACATAATCAATTTATTTAATAAGAAAATTTAAAAATCTTGAGAAATTTGTTCATAATCCTAAAACTCATTTAAAGTATGTTTTTACAACTTTTGAATGTACTCTTATGTTACTTAATATATTTAAATTCCTTGAAATAGAGATTTTTGTTAACTGTTTTATTCACTGTTGTAACTTTCATGTTATATATTACTTCCTTTTTGTATTATTTTTTAATTTGTAATGAATGCCTAATGGAAATGAATATTTATAAATTATTTTTTTAAGTATAAATGTAGATGTAGGCATTGCTGCATGCAACTATGGCCCAGTCTACTTAAAAGGGCAAAGTTCTGATGGGGATTTTTATAAATTATAATTTAGGAATAGCTTGTCTACTGCTACAGCCAGTGCCTCATTACCAAATGAATAATATTTGTGCAAAAATTTTGTATTAATAACATACGAATATATAAAATCTCCTATGATTTAATGACACTGTTAGAGTGTACCAGATTAATTCATTTTTATGACTTGTAGAAAGCTTCTTTTTTTAGGTAGAAATTAATTTAGATTTATGTCAAATTATGAAATAATTTATGTATGAAAACTGTTTCATTGTATGCTTATGTTCAGAAAAATCATAAGCTAATGCAAAAATGCACATTTGAAAAAGTAAAACTCAAGTAGTGTTAAACAAACACGCCCATAAAGATTTGCTAATTTTATTTTCTACTCATTTGAAAGTTATTGGCGTGTGTTTATGCACAATACCTAAACATTCAATCCTATGATTCATGCTGTATAAAATGTTGCATAGCATTTTCTCATAAAGTGTTTGTTCTATTCAAGTATAAGCTAGCCATAATTAGAAAGCTAGTAACAGGCTTTAAAAGTATTTGAATAACTTATAAAGTCTGCTCATTATGAATATCTGTTAAAAAGTTATTGTCAATTTTCGCAGCATTCTAAATTAACAATTTTGTCTTTTCTTGTATTTTTTTGTTTACGTCGAAATAAAAAGGCGACGAAAAAATTGTATCAACATATAGTGTCTGTTTTATTTGTATTAAAGCTATGCTATTAAAACCAGTGGTTCTTAAACTTTCGTTGATCAGAGACCACTTATCAGGAGAAGAAAAAAAAACTCGTCTTGGACCATTTCCCAATCAACCCTTGTAGAGGCAAAAAGGTGTTTTATTTTCTGAATAAACAAACTATGTGTGGTAAACAACTTTAATAAACAGTTACAAATAAACTTAACAACAATAACAAATTGAACGCAAAAGTAAAGTCAATAGCGAACGTAAAATCCCATGAAATCTTAAAAATGAACCAGATTTTTGAGCCTGCATTTCTTTTACAAACTGCAAAATTGCTACCATGTTGTGAATTTGTTGCGACTCTGCTTCACAGAAAATAAATATTGGAGATTTTAAAGCAGAAGATGGATTTTTCCGTACTCAAAAGGTCAGGAAACGTAAAAAATATATTAATTTTAAAATATATTACCGTAAAATCTCGACTATAATACGCACCCATAACTTTTCACTATTTTTTTTTTTAATTACACAAATATTTATTAACATAAATAAAATTTGTAATAACAAGAAACGAAAACGTCAAATTCGGTAGAAAAGAACTTTAATTGTTTATTCAAAACAAACAATACTGTCAAATTATCAGTTTCAATCACTTTCACTAGATCACTTTCACTCATCTATTGTTGTTGCGTCCATGTCACAATTGTTGCCGTCGTAACATACATCGCCATCATCATCCTCACTTGATGATATGTACTATGAGTTCCGTTTGTTTAAGGCCAGCCGCACACCAAAAAAGCACGCGACACGATAGCGCATGTCTGACATAAACTGCGTTGAACAATATATAAAAAAAAATTTTAAAGTCAATTCCTACTTAAGTCAACAAAGAAAAATTTGAGTGTGAACTAATAGTAGGAATTGAAAAAAAGGATTGCCTGCCAGAACCTTGCCTACTGTGCGAGATTAGGGGGGGGGGGAAAAAGAGAGAAAAAGTTTGTCAGGTTGGGGATTCGATCTCGCAACCTACAGGACGGGAGAAGCCCGCGATACCGCAGTGCTACCGTTTACACAGTAACAAGAAGGAAATTACTATTCCAGAGCAAGAGACGCTCTAGGTCTAAAACTAAAATTGATTAATTAAATTTAATTAATGAATTAATATTTAAAAAACTGTATTAACATCAAGTGTCATCCACAACAAGTTTTAAAAAATGTATTTGAACTTGAGTTGATGAATAAAAAGTACTTTTATTAACGATTGAAAATTTGAACAAGATATATATAGAGTGTGAACTAATACACTGAATTAGGGATAGCAAAGCCTATGCAAATTGTGTAGCGCTGCGCATCATGTATGCGCAAGTGAGGGCGCTGTGGTAACTGCATATATAGCGCGTACTGTGGTTGTTCTGAATTAGTTGTTGGAATTGCCAGTATGGGTAAACTGCCAGATTTAGACGCCTTCGATCGCGGACAAATCGTAGGTGCGCGACGCATGGGTCATTCAATTTCCGAAATCGTCAGACTGCTAGGATTATCAAGGTCGACAGTGTCAAGAGTATACCAAGAATACATGGATGGTGGAAAAAAAATTAGCGATCGGGCAAACTGCAAAGGACAATTAGCCTTGACAGTGCGTGGTGAGAGACGGCTCGGGCGTATTGTACGTAGCCAGCGTAGCCAAACATTAGCTCAAATTACCACCCAGTTTAATGACGGTGCCAGTCGTCCAGTCAGTAAACGGACTGTGCAACGCTCGCTTCACCGTATGGGTTTCGGGAGCCGTCGACCTACGAGAGTACCATTGCTCTATACTCGCCATCGGGCTGCACGTCTTGCCTGGGCAAGAGAGCACAGAGACTGGAGTGTAGAGGACTGGAAACGAGTAGCATGGAGTGATGAGTCTCGATTCCGACTACTTAACGCCGACGGGAGGCTGAGAATATGACGTCAGGCTCATAAAGCCATGGATCCTGCATGCCTGGCTGGAACTGTACAAGGGCATGGTGACTCAATCATGGTCTGGGGTGTTTTTTCGTGGCACAGTTTGGGATCTTTGGTGCGTGTACCAACCTCCCTCAATGCAATTCGGTACGTAGAGTTGCTGGGTGATCACCTCCATCCGTTTATGCTGTTCTGTTATCCGCACTGTAATGGAGTTTTCCAGCAAGACAACTGTACCTCTCACAAGTCCCGGTTGGCTACTGGCTGGTTGGATGAGCATTCCTCTGACTTCTCTGTCATGAATTGGCCACCTAGAAGCCCAGACTTAAATTCTATTGAGCATCTTTGGGATGTTTTGGAACAAGGCGTGAAAGGCCATCACACAGCACCAAAGAACCTTACTGAATTATGGACAGCTTTAGCCAATATTTGGCAAGCCATTCTCGTGGAACGTTTCCAGAAACTTGTTGAATCTATGTCTCGTCGTGTGACAGCCGTTATCAAGGCCAGAGGAGGCCCAACTCGTTACTAGGTAGGTATCCCTAATTCAGTGGCACTTCAGTGTAGTAGGAATTGAAAAACCAGTTATTTCTGCGCCGAGTAATCACACCAATGAAACGTGCGACACTATAGCGCCATCTGGTCACTGTCTAATCAAGGTCGCAGAGATAGCACGTGCAGTATATTTGTTGCATCATGGCGGATCTAATTCCTGAAAGCTTTGATTTTAATGTGCGCTTTCTTTCAGTGATTGAAAAATACCCAGCGGTATACAATTATTTTTTACCAGAATATTCTAATAGGCATAGCGTAGAGAAAGCCTGGCATGAGATTTCTCGACAGCTGAATTTCTCGGGTAAGTAACAATTTTAAGATTTTTAATTGAGAACAATTAGTTTTTGTAAAGTGTATTTAAGCTGAGTCTGTATAAATTGATATAAAATGATTTTCATCTTGTTGTAAACTGTAAATATGTTATAAGCTTCCTTATTTTATGAAGGTAAATACCCACAGCATTTCAAAAATCAGTAGGTACTGAATACATTAATAAACTAAGTGAATGAATTCTACATTCTCTGTTATATGATTTAGATATTAATGAATTCACTGAGTATAGTACAATTGTTTCTTGATAAAAATATTTCTTTTTTAAAAATAATAAATTTTAACAACTATAATTATCGTTGTTAATTTTAACAGATAATGATGCACCAGTTAATTGAAATATATTTTACAATTTTTATGGTATGGTTGAAAAATAATTGAAAATTTTGAAAACTTTTATTTACTCTGTAAATTTGATCACATTTAAGGTTCATCATTTCATGCATTTACAGGAGAGGAGATAAACCAAAGGCTTTCTTTTATCTAAGTATTATTTTGATAAAGTAATTAAACATGAAGGAGATCAAACTTTTATGGTACTGTTCTTGATATTTAGTTAATAAAGTGTGTAATATGAATAGAATTTAAATTAAAGCTATGGTTTATAAAATTTAGAATAATTTAAAATTTAATAATGGATAAAAGTGTATCAGGTATGAAAATCTCTGTTTCAATCATAATTTAGGAATGTATATTTTAATATTTAGAAGCAACTTTTTATTTTTTATTAATTCAACTTTATATTTGTTTAGTTGAACAGTGCAAGACTCGGTGGAAGCATATAAGGAATAGCTTCCTCCGGCATCTCAGAAATAAGCCCCGCAGTGGATCTGGGGCTGCAATGATAAGAAAACCGTACTATTTGCAGCCATATTTAGGGTTTTTGGTTCCATTTACAAAGTCAAGGAAGTAAGTTGCTTACATGTATTTCATTGTAAATTTTTTTGTTTGTTTATTTGTTAAATTAAAAATAGTGATAATGATAATTTAGTATTTCATATTCACTTAGACTTTTCCCTTCTGTTTCATAAATACTAAAGTATAACCAAGGTGCTATATATGTATTAACTTTTACTCGTATTTTTTTTTCTAAATTTTCATCAACGAAGACATGATTAATGATTTTAAGTGGTGCTTATTTAACCAGTACATTAATTTTTGCATTCATGTTTTGAAAGCTAACTACCTCCACGTATACATAAACACTTACTCTATCTATACTTATATATAAAGAGAGAGAGCGATTTTGTACGTGGAGGGTAATCTCCAGAACCACTGTACCTATTTGAAAAATTCTTTCACTGTTTGAAAGGTACATTATTCCAGATGGACATAGGCTATATATTATGTATATCTAATCAGTAGAAATAAAGTTAGGGGCTTAATCCTAACAATCTCCATTGTTTCCGCTACTGTCTTCTATCGCTTTTTGTTCCGAAGATTTCAACAATCCTTATTGTGGTGCTATCGCGGTGGGCTTCTGTTCTGACGCTAACAGTTCGAACCTAGCCGTTCTCAGGCACGCCTTTTTCTTTTAAAAAATTTATTTTAATTATTACCTAACATAAAATTAATTTAAGGTATTATTTAGGTTATTATTAAGGTAAAAAAAGATTTACAATTTATTGGCTATCAACTGGAAATTTATTGGTATAATATTTTGTTCAACCCGGACAAAGTCGGCACGGGCCGCTAGTATCAGATAAAGATGAGAATCAAAAAGTTTAGTTAACTTATAAATTTATTTATCAAGTTTATCATAATACAGTTCTGAACGAATTCTAGACTTGATGCTTTGTAGAATCATTAATTAATATGAAAGCTATATTTATTTTTTTGCAAATTTTATTTTAGAAAAATCATCAACCTCGATGATCATGTGACCTGTACTGATGACACGTCAGAAGAATACAAGTGCATTTATTGAGGATGATGAACAGATTTCCATTATATGTAATCTGGATAGTGAACAAAATATCAGCCAGGCTGGTTAGAACATGTTAGATTCAAGTTTGCCTTCGATATGTGAATCTACCTTGGGAGAAAGAGTCATTAATGTTGAATTTCAACACGAAAAAAGGCCTGAAGAGAGTGAACCTCCCACTAAAATAAGAAAAAAAGAAAATTTTGAGGATGTTGCAAAGAGATAATTGCAAGCGAAGATTGATAAAGAACAAGTCAAAAAAGAAAATGATACTGAAAATAATTATATGTTATTTTTTAGATCTTTGCTGCCAAATCTTAATAAGTTTAATGAAAAACAAAATTTAGCATTAAAAAAAAAGTCTTGGCACTGGAAATTGTAACAGGTGAAAATGTTGAAAACAAATAAAAAATTTTTGAGTATACTCTTCTTTTTATTTTTTGCCTGAGTAAAAAAAAAAAATTTAAAAAAAAATTCATTGAACTTGTTATTTGTTATGCATTCAACTATTCCATATTATGGAGCTCATATATATTTAAAAAAAGGTAAGTAGAGAAATTCCATGAAGAAGTGGACATCAGATGAAAAATTTTAAAATGTTCTTTTCTGCAAGTGTTATACATTTGCTTTTCCGGTGTGAGGCCTGCCTAAAAGGAATACCTGGTTAGTAAACGAGTGGACGAATCACGGAGTGCAGATGCGCACACACCCGTGTTGCAACAATGTCCTATAACTGTTGTGCGTATTATACTCGAGATTTTACGGTAATTGTTTATAATATTAAATTATTAATACGAGGGTAGGCTGAAAAGTAATGCACACATGCTTGTAGAGCGTGAACAAAAAGAAATAGCGAGATCGAGCAAAAAGAATATTAAAACACAATTCTTAAGCTTCAAAATCATATATTTATTTTTCAACACAGTCACCGTTAAGGCTAACACGTTTCTCCCAACGTGCAACAAGTTTTCTCGAATCCACGACTTGACAGCTGCCTTCACCACATCGTCCGAGGTGTAATGCAAGAAATAGCAAGATCGGGCAAAAAGAACATTAAAGTACAATTCTTAAGCTTCAAAATCATATACAGTTGGCTCTCTGTTTAACGACTTCCAAGGGACCGCGAGAAATCGTCCTTAAATAGAGATCGCCCTTAAACAGAATTTGTGAAAATATGACATTTCCCATAACGTCGGAGGGGCCGGGACTGGGAAATATCGTCTTTAAATAGAGATCGTCGTTAAGTAGAGCGTCGTTAAACAGAGAGTCAACTGTACTTACTTTTCAACACAGTCACCGTTAAGGCTAACACATTTCTCCCAACGTGTAACAAGTTTTCTCATTCCGTCACTGAAAAATTCTTCCGACTTTTCTCGAATCCACGACTTGATAGCGGCCTTCACCACATCGTCCGAGGTATAATGATTACCCTTTAGGTCTCTTTTGAGTAGAGGAAAAAAATAAAAATTGCAGGGCGCAAGATCGGGGGGAATAAGGAGGGTGTGGAATCGGTTCAAACTTCAGGTTTTGCAGAGCCTCTCCAGTCCGACGCTGTTCTCGCCTGCGAGACGGCGTGATACCCACCGAGCACAGATTTTACGGTATCTCAATTGTTCTATAATGAAGCAGACTTGGATACTCCAATATGGTTTACGATACGCTTTAGAGTGATTCGCCGGTCATTTTGAATAAAATCGTCGACGAGTTTGCGATGTTCATCGTCTGTGGCAGTGATCGGACGTCCGCTGCGTGTTTCATCAACAATTATGGCTTTTCCAGGCTCGCAACCACGAAATTCTATCACCCATCGATTTACAGTACCCCTATCAACAGCATCGTCACCATAAACACCCTTTAGACGACGATGAATCTCAGTAGGAGTCACTTTTTCAGCTGTTAAAAATTCGATAACAGCGCTCTGTATAACTCGTCGTTGACATAGCACTAGAACACGTCTCCAAAGGATTACCGCTTTTCAAAATACACTGGATGAACACAACGACTTAAAACCTGCAATGAGTATTGAGGGGGGATGTAACTTCCATATGCCCCTTGGCGCGGTTTTGAAGGTCATTTCGTTCGCGCTCTACAAGCATGTGTGCATTACTTTTCAGCCTACCCTCGTATAATGTTTAATTGTATTAATTATAAAATATAGTAATTTTAGAATTGAAAGAAAAATTCCGAACCCAAAAAAATTTTGTTCTTAATTTTATAAAATTGCTGAATTTGCCGTCGTTTTGAAACGATGAAATCATTCTCTTTTTTTTTTTTCTTTCTGCTATCACTGCTGACGTCGAGAACCACTTCTTGGGTTCTTCCTGACCACCGGTTAGGACTGTATTACGAGGACAAATAAATTTCATGTCGGGAGAAAATCCAGGGTCGTTTTAGTCTTAGGAGCTAACAGTAAGGGCCTGTTCACATAGAATTCGTAAGCGTTAGCATTACTCGTATTGGAAAAAATTTAACCTATTACAAACCTCCAAAGGATTAGCAACGAAATTGTTAAGGCCTGTGATTGGTTTAAAATATGTCAATACGTGTAATGCTGGCTCTGGCGGATTCTATGTGAACAGACCCAAATACTCCTATCGTGAAATTTTATTCATTTTGTTTACTGTAATTAGCTTTTTTAACTAATTCGAAAAAATCCCCTCTCCCTATTTTTAGCTTCCCCATGGAACTTTACAATTATCTCATTAGGAAATTTTTTTTATTTTTTTTTAATAACCATTTCTTTCTTGAGAGCATTTAATTTTTCAGAACATCTTTGTATTCTGCTAAGGTCCTATTCACTTCATCTTTAAATTTTAATACCTTGATAAATTAATTTTTCACATATTATTGCATCTTAATTTTTTTTTAAATTTTATTATTTTATTTTATTTTATTTTATTTTTTAATCTCTCAATTTAATTTACTACTTGTTAAATTTTTAGTTATTTTTCCCTTTAAAATAAATTTTAATTTTTTTTCCTATTTTAAATTTTTTCTTAACTTTAAACTTTAATTACTGAGTACATGTACTACCTTGAAATAGCTACCTTGCAAGACCCAGGAACTCCACTTCAAAACATTCATCACATTAAAACTTCAATTGCATCAATGGTCGTTTTAGTCATAACAAGTGGTGCTGCCCTCTACCGTAAAAGTATGCAATGAATTTATAAATTGTATCAAGTTGAAACAATAATTTTATAAATCATAAACTTTATGTAATAGATCATTACTTTTTGCACAGTTAGAGAATTTTAAAGTTAAGAAAATAAGTAATTGAGAGTAAGTTAACCTTTTAAATCGTCTTGAAACTTTTCGTTTGATTTATATATATATTTTTTTAGTTCTAATGATTTTTAGGTTCCGGAAGAGGGACCGTGATGTCTTCACCGTGATGTCACCACTAATAAATATAGTATATCCAATTGAGGGTACTTCAATGCACCGTTTTCTTCTCAAGAACACAAAATATTTTTCTTCTGGAGTTTCGTCACCCAAAAGTATTGAAAAGTTTATTTACTTCTACAGCCATTAAGATTGTGAAAAGAAAATAGCTGTTTAAAAATGGTTTTCGTCCAGCTTCATGTTAACCCATGGAGAAAAAGCTTCGAATGATTGTCAACTTTAGGGGACAAGGAACCTTCAGCCTTAATTTTTTCAAATTTTCAATTTTAAACTCTATATACAGAATGATAATAATTAATATTCTTTTTTACTATAATAAAGGCCCTTAGAATTCAACATAAGGATTTTTTGGCAGAATATTACCTGTTTTTCAAATTTTTTTCAAAAATGCTAACATTTTTCAAAATGCTCCATGCGCATTCCATATGATTTTAAAACCGAACATTTTCTAATAAATTTACCAGATATATAAATAAATATATTTGTGCATTAAATGTTTTTTTTTTTTGTTTGTTGTTGTTTGTTATGTATGTAATGTCTTAAATAATTTATTTATTTATTTATTCTATTATGTTTTTAACATTATTTCATGGTCTATAAATTTGAAAAATATTTGTAGTTTCAAAGCATGATGCACAGTTTTATGACAAATACTTCTATTACAATCGGGAGAAATTTTGAAGAAATCAGAAGAAAAGGAATGCTCATGGAGCATTTTTCAAAATGCTCCATTTTTGAAGGACTTTTTGAAAAACAAGTCTTATTATTCCACAAAATACTTATTTGTGACTTAATTATAAGGGATTTCAACGTACTAAAAATAATATTAAAATATCAATTATACTTAAGTGGTATATAGAGTATAATATTGAGAACTGAAAGTAAAACGAGATTGAAAGTCCCGTGTCCCCTTAAATTGAAAGGGTGTTTTTTTTTTCTTCTTTTAAATAGCACTCCGTAATAGAGAAAGAATTTTTTTTTACCTTGCTATCATTTTTCCTTTTAGAAATTTCTTCCACGAAAGAAAATGAAATGCGTTTAAAAACACAGTACCTCCATTTTTTCCCCCCAATCATTAAAATTTAAAAATACTATTTTCGTTTTTTTTTCAAAGAATGAAAAAAATACCCTAGTCAAAAATGTCATTCTCTATTACGGAGTACAATTAAAAAATAAATAAATCTTTAAATCCAAGGCGACAGTCATCGGAAACGTTTTCGCCGTGGGTTAACGTAATTTTTGGAACACCAACAGGCGCGCGTGGCACAAAGTGCAACGTGTCTTTCAACCTTGATTATTCCTTTCGTAATGAACTTTTTCTTTTGAAATTGAAAATAATGATTCTGGGTTTTATGACAAGAAATAAAATGTTGATAATAATGAGCTATATTTATAATTAAAGGCCAAATAATGCAGATAGAATCGCCTTATTTCAAAACTGTCCGGTTTATTGGATCTAAGGACAACTTGCGAATAGATTCCTATTATGTCCAAAAACCTAAAAAAACAATGAGACTGTCCATCTTCGTGATATGCGGGATACCGTGTAATAGCTGCACATTGAATCGAGTACATCAACTCCTGCTTTTGTCGTTTTGTAATCCGGTATAATCGCTGGTTTACCACGGTTAAATCACGACTAACAAATGAATGGAAAGGAATACAGGGGTCAGAAAATGAGATTTGCACTAGAAAGGGTGTAGCTATAAATAGAAACTGCTTAGAACATTCAACCCTTACATGTAAAAACAAGCCATTCAAAATTGAGAAAATGTTGCACTTTATACACGGGCGCTCCCGCTGAAGGGTTAAAGGAAAAGGTATTAGGGGAAAAAACTGTAGAATATATGTTTATTCATTTACTCTATATAATCAAAAGTAATTAGGTACAAATTTTCCTCGAAGGAAAAAAAGTCTTTATTTTTTAGCTTTAATTATTAATAGGATGGATGACCTAATGCTTTTATTTCGGCGGCATCTTAACTAGACTTACTTTCCACCCAATGTCATCCGTAGCTTTCGAACTAGTTTGACCTATTCGTCAGAGCAGCTGCCAACGAACGATGAACAAGTCATGATAGGCGAGGTCTAGCCGCCTCTCGATTTCATCCGAGAGCCAAAGGGATTTAGATCAGGACTCGGAGGAGGCTAATTAACCATTTCAACCTAGTTTTTCACAGACCACGCTGTTTGGGACCAGGAAGCTTTCCGTATATATCTCGCTAGTAAAAGATAAGCAAGCGTATTGTAGATATGTAACAATTAAAATTATTACAGCTGCTTTTAAAGTACCGAGATTCATCGGGCTCAACTGTCGTACGAAATACGGGTATTTTAAAATTTTGTCGCGAGTTAGCAATAAGAGTATGCTGTATTACAGAACGGGCCGCCCACGAAGTATAGTGGTTAGCGTCGCGAGAGAAACTCAATGGGCGTGGGTTCGAATCCCGAGTAAGGCTTGGTCGTTATCGTGTTGTCCTCTTACAGGGAGCAATGCTGGCTCACCTAAATGGTGGTCCCATAATAAAGTAGCCAGCAAGACTTCGCGGTGAATAACAAAAAGACGAATGTCTTCGCATTAGGAATATATATATATATATATATATATATATATATATATATATATATATATATATATGTATGACATAACATGTCTTGTAGAAGCAGCTGGAAAAGAGTTCGTTATTGCAGGCGAATTATTTTCAATAATTTTATTGTCGTTCATATGCAGTTCCCCATAGGGAGGGAGCTAGACCGAGTGACATATGAAATGTAACAAACAATATCAGAAAAAAGGCCCCGCTTTCAGCCGCGATCACATTTTTATATCGGGAAAATACAGAAGAGGTGATGCAAAGGTTATTCCCTATGACGTTATGTTACGTAATGGACTAGGGTGTCTCCAATGATTCTTATCGGCTCAGTCTCCCTAGACAGGGCTTGTCTTAAGTCTGTAAGGATATTTCTCTGTCTATAGGGGAACGAAGGGATTAAGAAATGCAATCTTTATGAGCTATTACATCATCTTTAGAAATCGAATAAATTATGTTTTACAGGAACATGGAGAAGTCAGACTATTAATATAAAAATTATTTTTATATTCCATATATATATATATATATATATATATATATATATATATATATATATATATATATATATATATATATATATATATATATATATATATATATATATATATAAAAGGCAATGTTCGTATGTTTGTCCTCTATAGACTAAAAAACTACTGAACCGATTTACACGTGGTTTTTTGCAAAATGGTCCGTGTTGTCCCGAGAAGGTTTAAAGCTATTGAAATCCTTGATCTGACCAGTAGAAAGAAAGTTAAAAATATTTTTCGTTCGATGTCTGTTGGATATTATCTAGGAACCTTGTACTTTCAAACAAAACATACGGATGGCAGCACCTAATAACCCTTGATAGCCACCCCTCTTATGTAGATGTTCAACATTCCTGTGAGGGAGGTGAGGGGTAAGGTCATGACTCCCGAGTCTTGAAGGACGGAGAGTGTTTTCTGACACCCCACGTAAGAAGACATGCTGTCTATAAGCTCTGTAAGTTACCAGGAGAAACAGCAACTTAAAAATCAATATAACACTGTTATAGATCAAGATGAAGCAGTAAATCAGTGGTGCACCCAGGGGGTGGGCAAAAAGAACCTCCCCCCCCCCCCAATGAAATAAAAATTGCATTATGAATATTGAATTTGCATTATAAATATTTTTATCCTTTCAACTCGCCCCCCAAGATTAAATCCTGGGTACGCCACGGCAGTAAATTATCCAACTGAATTCTTAAATTCACTTGATTTATCTGAAGGTTTGTGTTCCTATCATTCTTCTTAGAAACATTGCCACACCCCGTCTTTGCAATGGTACCAGATTGGCAGTCAAGAGATTATTAAACAATGTAATTAAAGCAACAATTTTAAGTGGTAAATTCAAAGGAGAGGATGTGCTAATACCACGTATATCAATGATACCAACAGATATGGAATTCCAATTCAAATGATTGCAATTTCCAATTAAACTGGCTTTTGGAATAACGATAAACAAATCACAAGGTGGACATTGCAAGTATGCGGATTGAATTTAGAGAATCCATGTTTTCCTGGTGGACACCGTTGCATGCTCCCGTGTAGGAAAACCAAGGGATTCGTTTGTATATATGCCAAATGGAATCACCAAAAACATTGGATATCCAAGAGCATTGCAATGAACTTAAAATTGACTAAAACAGTAATTACAATTTATGTAATCCAGAACATACAAATTTTAATGTGTATGTAAATATCTACTTTCAACTAAATACAATAATTGATATCAAACTTTCAATTAGGTTCATTTAATCTACATATTTATACTCAAATCTAGCAATAGCGAAGCATTGCCGGGTCAGCTAGTATATATATATATATATATATATATATATATATATATACACTCAAGAGCCAAAACATTATGACCACCCCTACATTTTGCAATGAATTCGCCTGGATGACGTGGAAGGCACGTGATCAGGTGGAAGTGGTATTTAACTGCTGCTGGAGAGTCTGAAGGATCATTCTTTCAATTACTTCTGTGTGTGATGGGAAAGGCTGCGGATCTAAGCGACTTTGATAGAGGGCAGATTGTAATGGCTCGAAGGCTCGGAACAAGTATTTCCTAAACTGCACGACTCGTGGGTTGTTCGAGATCTACAGTTGTTAGTACTTATGCAAAGTGCATGAATGACGGTGAAACCAGCAGTAGACGACATGGTGTTGGACGTCCACACGCTATCAAAGAAAAAGGTCGTCGAAGACTGTCTCGCATGGTGAAGCAAAACCGGAGCCAGACAGTGGCTCGGCTGACAGTCCAATACAATGCAGGGCCAAGTAGAATAGTATCGCAGCACACTGTTCAGCGGACACTGTTGGATATGGGGCTACGCAGCAAACGTCCCACTCGTGTGCCTTTGCTGACCAAGCGTCATCGCCAACTGCGCCTGCGCTGGGTCCGGGAACATCGCGACTGGTCCATGGATCAGTGGGAGAGAGTTGCCTGGTCAGATGAATCACGGTTTGTCATTCATCACGCCGATGGCCGTGTCAGGATACGCCGTCTTCCAGGCGAACTGTTGCTCCCTCAATGTACAGTAGGTTATACACAGGCCGGTGGTGGCGGTATTATGCTTTGGGGGACGTTCTCTTGGGCGTCTCTGGGACCCGTGGTTGTGGTAGAGCAGACAGGGTATCTGAACATCATTGCGGATCAGTTGCACCCTTACATGGCCTCTGTTTTTCCAGCTGGAAATGGAATGTTCCAACAGGACAACGCCCCGTGTCACAAGGCTAAAATTGTGTTGGAGTGGTTCCAGGAACATGATGCTGAATTCCAGTTAATGTCCTGGCCGCCTAACTCACCGGATCTCAATCCGATAGAACACATTTGGGATGTCATGGGACGGCGGCTCAGAGTTCAAAGACCACCAATTCGCAATATCTCGGATTTGCGTGACCGTTGCTTAAACATCTGATACAATCTGTCTCCGGCCATCTACCAAAGATTTGTGGCATCCATGCCAAGGCAGGTTGAAGCTGTGTTGCGCGCCAAAGGTGGGCCAACTCGTTATTGACAGGTGGTTATAATGTTTTGGCTCTTGAGTGTATATGGTCTATCGTTTTTGAAAGGACCTATTGCACTGAACGATACATGCGGGAAAACTATAGATACGGGAACATAACAAAGAAATATTATCGTCGGGACTGGATGAAGTAAACGACACATGGGTGAAAAGTCTCGGGACTAGCAATGAAGAAAACGATTTTTTTTTGTACGTCAAAAATCGATTTTATTCTTCAACACAGTTTTCTTTAAGCGCGATACACTTATTCCAAGGGTCCTGTAACATTTTAATAGTCTTCACATAGTACGATTAGTCAAGGACTTCAAAATGGGCATCAGTTTCGCATTTGACATCCTCATTTGATGAAAATCTCTTGCCAAGGAACCATCTCTTCAAGTTCGGAAACAAATAATTGTCTCTGGGGGCCAGATCTGGATAATAACTGGAGATGGTGGAGCAATTCGTATTTTAATTCGTTCAATTTTACCATTGCTTTCGTTGATGTGTGATCTAGTGCATTGGTCTGGTGAAACAGAACTTTTTTTTTCGTCACGTGCGGCCTTTTTTTTCTTGATTTCGTCCTTGAAGCGGTCCAATAATACTACATAATAAATACTCTCCTGTGATTGTTTTTCCTTCCTCAAGATAGTCGATGAATATTATGTCACGTGCGTCCCAAAAAATACTGGCTAAGGCCTTTCCAGCCGATCAGGCAAAATTAAGCGATTTGTACTGTTTCTTATCTTTTCCGCCTATTTGTAAATCATTGTCATGCTCTGAGCTGTCTGCTTCAGTGCCATTCAGAACATATAACCAATTAATGACGGGTCTTATGAACTGAAATGTGCATTTTCAGAAAGATAAAGGTCGTATTATTTTATTACAGCTGTAGTAAAAATGAATGTAGCCCTCTGTACCTTCATTATTTATTTTTCATTATCTATATATAAAAGAGCTTGTCTGTTAGTTTGTCCGCTGTAGAATCATAGACTTTTTCACCCACCGGGACCAAATTCGGCACAGTTAATGTTTAGGACCCGAGAAACTTAAATCAGGAAAAACAAAATTCGGGGCTCAATTAGTTTTTCTTTAAATTAATTTTTTGATGATTTTTGTGCTCCTAAGCGCACCTCTTAAATGTGGATACAGCCCCTTCACCACAACCAGTCAAATTCGATACGCGGGGGAAAAGAGGTTTGCTCTGAGGGGTGATCTGGGGTGGTTTGAGAGTTGGTCTGGGGGTGACGGGGGGGGAGGGCGAGGTGTTTATTTTATTTTTCTTACGTTTAGCGGAGTCGTGAGTCTAAAAAGGTTGAGAACCGGTGCTTTAGACAATTTTAGACAATGGCGTTCAAACTAATAGAACTTAATAAAATTTGGAAAAAAAAAAGGAAGAAAAAAAACGAAAAATTAAGTTTGTCCCATGGCTAGTTTTTGGAAGCCTTCTGTTGATCTAAATATATTAATTGCTTGAGGATCATAAAATGGGAAGAAGTTTAAGAGTTCTACAGGTTTTTTCCCCTAAGTTCGCGAAACAGAGTTAACATACGATATGTATTTGAATTACTTATTCCGTGAAATCATATAAGATAAATCTTTTAGAGTTTTGGGGTTTTTTAAGCAGTGGGAGGAGAAGCCCTTTAAACAGAGAAACATAACGATACATAACTTTCACACCGAACTATTAGTCCATTAGTTATATTAAGGCATAAGAAAATTAATGAAATTATTTTTAAAGATTGATTGCCCGGGTAGATATATAGATATAAAATTTTTCATGTTTTCCATCAAAAAAATACTGGGTATATCATTTCAGTAGAAGCGCTCTAACCGCATTCTGTCTGGCCAGATGAACATGAAGAGCGGGGGGTGCAGCCCATTATTTTTTTGATGGAATGCATGAAAAATTTTATATCTATATATCTACCCGGGAAACTCCGGGCAATAATGCTAGTTATAAATATAACACTAAACGTTCTCGATTTTAATAAAATAATTTTATTGTAAATCTCTACACTTATCTATATATGTAAAACAGTTCCGTGACTGATTGACAGACTGACAGATAACGCACAGACCAAACCGATGGACCTAAAGGGCTGAAATTTTGCATGGCGATTCTTTTTACTGTGTAGGGGTGCACTAAGAAAGATTTTTGAAAAATTCTTCTTAGATTGTTTAAAATTAAATTTTTAAGCTGTTTTTGTAACATTCTTTAAAGTTTGCATTTAAAATAATAATCCGAGAGTTATAAAATTTATTTCACGAGAAAGATCAGGAAAATTCCTTTAAAATGAAATCTTTTTCGAATCTTTACCTCAATTTTCTGATTATTGGTGAATTTTTAAAGATTAATTTTTAGAATTTAATTTATTAAATGCTAATTACATGGTTTCTTTTCTTTTTGTGTAATTTTGCGTCACGTGCATAACAACGAAATAGACAAACAAAAAAAATTTCTTGCTAATGTGGCAGACGATTGGACATTATCCAAAAAAGTATTAAAATACAGTAAAAGAAATGTTCCTCAAACTGTACTATATTAACTGTACTATATTCTTTAGTATGTTCTGTTAGATTTAATTTGAATATTTTCTTCTACATTATTTTGTCTATAAAAATATCCATTACGAGTTTTTTTATAAATATATTTTTTTTTTAAAATTAACATCAGTTGCATACATTGACCACTGTATTTAATTTGAATGTACTCCGTAGCGAAGTACGGGTGTTCAGCTAGTAAATTTATATACGGCCTAAATTTTGAACATTCCCGGTATCAACTCAAATACCATGTACTTTTATTTTATGGTTCTTAGAAGCCCTTCGATTTCTAAAAAAAAAAAGAGAAAAAAAAAGTAAAGTTTATAAAAGAGTTTTAAGAAGAAATAAAAATAGAGATATCTCGATATCTCGTGCATTTATTTATGTTGGAAGTGGAAGGATTTCTCAATTTTATTTCAAGTACAAATTACTTTTTTTTCTTCTTTAATCTTACAAACTATAATCTGCTTCACTTTCAGGGTTATTATGCGATTTTTATTGGGGTTTTTTTTTAATGCTTTATCCTTCCATTACTTGAGAAGGAAAAAACACTAAACAAATTTTTTTCCCTTATTATGTGTGAAAAACTGAATGAAAATACCTCAATGAATTGAAAACTATGGGTAAAAGATCGTTTCCTCTAGAAAAAAAAAGTTGCTTGATACTTCCTACAAGCAAATCTGACTTACTTTCAGGTTATTTTTATTATTCTCTTTAATAATACTCTATTCTTTGAATCTGTCATGTTGGAAAAAAACCAAACAAAATCGTAATTTGCATACGTAAATTAAAGTAATGAAATCCCTAGAATATAATTTAAGTTAGACATTGGATTATTTCTTTCGGATGGAAGTTACTTAATACTTTATTTCCAGAAACAATTAGCGGAAATAAGATTATTTAGAGTTCAGTTAAAAACTAGTAAAGCGAAAATAAGATTAGTTAGAACTATCTAGTAAAAGCCATTATATGTGTTTCCTCAAAAAGCCTGAGAAACAGAATTATAAATAGTTTCCAAATTCATTATTCCCGGGAAACAAAAACCTACAACAATAATGGCGATTTTCGAAATTTCAAACATGATGAGTTGTAAATGTTGCATATTTCGTATTTCATATAACATTCCACAACATTCCATACATATAAATTTTTTAGCTGTAAAAAATATCTGTTATTCTTTTTGTAGAGCTTTCCGATAAAAGCGTTTTGTTTCCGAAAATTCTCCTATATTTCTGAAAATAGGAACATTTTACATGCAAGAAAATTTCGATATGTAATTTTTTTTTTTTTAATTTCGCGAGAGGTTCTGACTTTCACGTAAATATCGTTCAAAGTCGAGGTCTAATCAGTGTTGCCAATCTCTACGAAGCGCCTCCCCCTAGCGCCATCTAGAAATCCCCCTGTTTCCCCCCCCTAACACCAATTTGAGATCACCCTAGACCTTCCTAAAAGAAATTCTGGTTCCAAATAGGCATCCTGTTTGAGAGATAAATTGAAATAAATAGAAAATACACACTTACATAATGAAATGGAGGTTTATTTACATTTCACATATGTATGGAACTTATAATCTAATAAAAAAACGCGTCTCGATTGTACAAAATATTAAAAAATGTTCCCCCTCACAAAATGCCCTTAAAAAAATGGGGGCCCTAAAAGCACCCCTTTTCGTCTAACTTACCCCCAAATTTAGGGGGAAAACCCCCAAGTTGGCAACACTGGGTCTAATAGAAAATTATATTAAATAGAAAACTTCGTCAAATGTACATTAGTTATGCACAGGGCCCGATTTAGAAAATTTTTTACTATAGGCACAACTCGGGATGGGGGGCCCCCTAACACTGATGTGGGCATAAAATTTCCAAAATTAACAAACAAACAAAAAAAATAATCATGAATCATTGTGAAAGTACCATTTTACCAAGAATTGGCTATTTGAAGCGTAGATGCCTAGAACATTATCAAATAACAAAAAGCAATACAACATACTAACTTCAACTTTAAAACACCAATAAAATGCAACCAAAAAAATGTATTAATCCCTTATATACACTGTAACATATATATGATGAACTATACATATAACTATACATAGGATGAACCAATCAATCAAATTTGAAAGGATATATAAAAAAATTGCTATTAAAAAAAAGTGTAAAAAAAATTTGAATTGGGAATTTTTTACTTTTTTCCTTTTAAAATAAAAATTTTGGGGGGCCCTCAACATTTGAGGGGCCCCTAGGCCCGGGCCTACTGGGCCTAAGGGAAAATCAGGGCCTGGTTATGCAGACACGCTTGAATAATTATCCTTTTTTTACTGAAGAATCCTTCCTTTCACTATATTTTGCTGCATCATTCCAACAAAACCATCACGTCGATTAAAGTGGATGATTACAAAACTGTAATAAAATAAGAGAGACGAGACTATAAACTACACCGGACCTCTCTGAAAGCTCAAAAAAGTCAACAAAATGTGGGTTTCCCCAGCAGTCGCAACTGGTTATGTCTACAGAACCTGGTTATGTCTTCAAACCGGTTCCATAAAGTTTGCCAATAAAATAATTGAGCCATTCTTGCTGCAAACTCTTTTTGCGGGAGAAGCAACCCTGAGAGTCTTTTTCCAAGAATTCTAAACAACATTTAAGTTGCGAAAGCCGATGTAATCGTTTTCGTAGAACTCTCCTCTGGTTTGAAATCGCTTGTGACACCCTCAATGAAGGGTGATTCGCCAGATAATTGTTTGCCTCCAAGACGCAATTATACAGCCGTAATTAGAACAGTCATGTATGCTTTTCCACTAGTCTGTTTCGGTGGCTATACGAAACCACTGTGGGTGTTTATTCGTTTCAATATCTTTCTCCATATGTAAAGACTAGCTGAATACCTGTGCTTCGCTACGGAGTACATTCAAATTAAATGCAACGGTCAATGTATATGCAATTAATGCTAAATATATATATATATATATATATATATATATATAAAATTTATAAAAAAATCGTAACGGATATTTTTATAGACAAAATAATGTAGAAGAAAATATTCAAATTAAATACAACGGTTAATGTATGCAATTGATTTGTATTATTAATGTCCATAAAACATAATAATTTTAATTAAATTCTTAAAAAACTTCCATCTGAATAAGTCTAGGGGTAAAATTTTATCTTTTACTGTATTTCAATATTTTTTTGTCAATTTATTTCGTTGTTATGCACGTGACGCAAAAATTAATTTGAAGTATCCACAAAAGAAAAGAAACCACGTGATCAGTATTTCATAAACTAAATTCTAAAAATTAATCTTTAAAAATTCACCAAAAATCGGAAAATGAAGTCAAAGATTCGAAAAAGATTTCATTTTAAAAGAATTTTTATGATCTTCCTTGTGATATAAATTTTATAACCCTCAAATTATTATTTTAAATGCAAACTTTAAAGAATGTTACAAAAACAGCTTAAAAATTTAATTTAAAAAAATCTAAGAATTTTTCAAAAATCTTTCTTAGTGCGCCCCTACATTATAAGAAGAATCGCCATGCCCTCTATGTCCAGCGGTTTGGTCTGTGCGTTATCTGTCAGTCAGTCAGTTACGGAACTGTTTTATATATGGAGATTGTGATTTCTGAAGATGCGTCAAATAAATTTGTAGATAATACTTTTGTAATGACAACGTTAAAAAAACGCTAAAAAGTCCTGGTCGTACAATCAATATATATATATATATATATATATATCCAAAAACAAGAAAAAAGAATCAAATAAGAACAGTCTGCTCCCAAAACAGAAATAAGTGAACAAGATAGCACAGCGATGTTAGCATAATATTCTGTTCTCTGTACAACCAATCCTCACACTGTAAAAATTAAATGCTGCTTCAGGAAAAGAAAACTACCTGTTTCTGGTACACAAGCTTTCGTATCCTTCTAGTTATACTTCCATTTTGGTAATATACCTAAAACAGCATTTAAGTTTTACAGTGCAGTATCCCTATTGGATTCGCTCGGCTCTGTTAACACATGGAGGACATTTTTCCAACGATTGTCGATTTGGATTTGAAGTTTCTTGTTTTTCCAAGTTATACTCCGTAATAGAGGAAAAAAAAAATTATCTCGGTTACCTTTTTCATTCTCTAAAAGAAACGCCAATAATAATTTAAATTATTCGGTGTGTGTGTGTGGGGGGGGGGGGGGGAGGGATGCGTTATACTGTGTTTTAAACACCCATCATTTATTTTGGTGGACGACATTTCTAATATGAATAAAATAACAGATTAAACAGTTTCTTTCTCTAATACGGAGTACTATTTTTTTTTTTTTAAATCTCTAAATCAAAGTCAAAAATCATTGAAAAAAATGTCTCCATATGTTCACATTCACCTGAGCGAATCCAATATGGCTATATCCAGCAGCCTTGACCCATGTTTACCAACATTTGCAGTGTTCTATATGTTGTGGTCTTCGCTATAAAAAAAAAATAATCTGCGTCATAATAACTCAACATCGAGGTTGGTTTACCACACATTAGACATATGTTTAAATGATTTTCTTCATAATCATAAGTAAAGCATGAGTCCATGGTTTGCTTCATGGGTCATGTATTATTAGAACAAATACCTCGAGTGTTTGATGCTTTGTTGCCAACTTGGAGGTAAGTTAGACAAAAAGGGGTGCTTTTAGGGGCCCCATTTTTTAGGGGCATTTTGTGGGGGGGGGGGACATTTTTTAATATTTTGTACAATCGAGACGCGTTTTTTTATTATATTATAAGTTCCATACATATGTCAAATGTAAATAAACCTCCATTTTATTATGCAAGTGTGTATTTTCTATTTATTTCAATTTATCTCTCAAACAGGATGTCTATTTGGAACAAGAATTTCTTTTAGGAAGGTCTAGGGTGATCTCAAGTTGGTGTTAGGGGGAAACAGGGGGATTTCGACATGGCGCTAGGGGGAGGCGCTTCGTAGAGGTTGGCAACACTGATTAAACCTCGACTTTGAACGATATTTACATGAAAGTCAGAACCTCTCGCGAAATTAAAAAAAAAAAAAATTACATATCGAAATTTTCTTGCATGTAAAATGTTCCTATTTTCAGAAATATAGGAGAATTTTCGGAAACAAAACGCTTTTATCGGAAAGCTCTACAAAAAAGAATAACAGATATTTTTTACAGCTAAAAAATATATATGTATGGAATGTTGTGGAATGTTATATGAAATACGAAACACGCAACATTTACAATTCATCATGTTTGAAATTTCGAAAATCGCCATTATTGTTGTAGGTTTTTGTTTCCCGTGAATAATGAATTTGGGAACACTGTTGGCAACACTGGTTTGAGGGAAAGTAAATTGAAATTTAATGTATCGTTGACTTTTGTCTTTATAATGATAAATTCAAACACAAAACAACTTTTCAGGAAAAATTTAACAGGCTTTTGTAATTTGTTAGGGGCTTTTGTTATTTTCGAGATTGCAAATCTTTTGAAGTCATTTAAATTAGCATTTTATGTTCAGAAGATTAACCCGGACGTATTTTTTAAAATTAAAATGTCTCAAATCGTTACTTAAATTTAAATTCATTTTAAAAAAATAGTTTAAATTGAATTAAATTAAATTGAAAATTAATAAAATTTAAATTTAAATAATTATTAAATTTAATTATCTTTTTTATTCACAAATTTATAATTTTTTTAATATTAAAAAACAAAATACCTGCTGTTTATTTTAATATTGCTTTCCATACGATGCATCAGTTGAATTCGCAGGTCTTCAAACTGAAAGTTCAGGTGAGGTGAATTTTCCGCTCGATTATTTTTCTAATCACACGCTAGTAAAAGCACACATTTTACTTCTGTTTGAAAATATTCGGAAATGCATTTGAAAATGCTTTTTTAACTGCAATGCCCAAAACTCTCATTATTTTAAATAATTTCTTTCTTTCTTTTTTCTTTTTAAACAACCATTTTTAATGTCGTGTCAGAAACCTTTCCGTATCCGGTTTACATAAAAAAAAAAGTTATTCCAGAATGTCTTCCTTTCTTTAGTATTTGAATGTAAGATGATGGGAGAGGCAAAATAAAATTGATTAAAAAGAAATTTTTTACACACTTTAGTTCAGATATGAGTCAAAAGATGGCGTTAGTCTCCTAGCTCAGATTTAGTTTTGATATAGTTTAGCCATAGGACAAAGGATATACACTGAATGCAGCACTTAGCAAATTTAGATACTAACTCTAAAATGTCTAAGGAAATACTGCCTTCGAGCAAGAAAAAATAATTGTCCAAAAAAAAAAGGGGGGAAGTGGAAAAGCCAGTACGTAATGATAAAATCGAATTTCATTTCCGCTACTGCACTGCAATTTTGCTAAATTCCCCAAGAGTCGCGGATATTTCGACAATTTTTATTTTTAACTTAAGTCTTTCAAGTGTTCCGACCGATTGATCAATACAGAAAAAAAAAAACTGCGGGATAGTTTCTAGATAATGTGCTTCGATGGTCACAGAAATTGATACCCAATTATGTGCCGGCAAGGCCAGACGACTTTTCAAATACAATCTTCTCAAAAAATCTCGAAAATTTTTTTCCCCCGAGGTGAAACCTCGGCCTTCGAAAAGAACAAAAGGCAGCGTTTTTCATAACAGCTTAGAATTTTTGGGAAGAAATCACAATTTCAAAATATCTGCTGTTACAAAACGAGCGTAATTTATCCGGCTATTAAAGAAGGGGAATCGGTTTATCGTTCGCAATTAAAATGTTTAAAACATGAATTGTGAAAAGAAAGTTGGCCTCAAATGGATAGAGAAAAAATAGTGAAAGAGCAAAAAACACATCCAAAATGGATGCCATTAAAAAATAGGCTGATTATGACGTATGATAAAATATTAATGGCAAAACTTTAGGAGCATTTTTTATGGTAATTCTAAGGACAAGAGTATAAAATCTCGTCGAATTACTTTATCAAAGGCGCATATCTAACGATACTCAAAGAATATGATGTCTAATGGCATTTCTTTCAGAAGGAGAACCATTTTGGGCATGTTTTAAGAGTATGAATTATTTAGGTAGTGTTTGTGGCAACGTAATGAACTTACGAGTGCACATTGTAGTAGGAGTAAGAAACTTGTGATAGTTTTTGTGGCAGTAGTGAGAAATTTATTGTGACAGAAGGATGAAGCTAACGGCATTTAATTCCCTAGGACAGTGGTCGGCAAACCGTGGCTCGCGAGCCACATGTGGCTCTTTGGCCCCTTGAGTGTGGCTCTTCCACAAAATACCACGTGCGGGCGCGCACGTACAGTGCGATTCAAACTTCGTGATGACTGGTTTTCTTATTTATGTTTTTACATACTTGGTGTTTATGTGTCTTTATCTTTAGGCGAGTGCTCTGAGGCGACATAATGAGAAAACATTTCCAGAAAGATTAAATGTCAACGCGTATCGTCAAGTCGTATCTTTGCATCGTGTTTTACAATGTATTACTTCCGAGAGCGTGTCCCGGTAGAAAACACTATACTAGTCAAAATGGTCTTCGAATATAACCAACCAGCAAGTCGAAGATCTTAAATTGGTTTTAGCTTTATCAATAGCAGTTGACGAGTCTTGTGACATAAATGATACAGCGCTAGTTTCACTTTTTGTACGATTTATTTCATCTACAGGTTCTAAAGAAGAACATTTAGAATTATTGTTACTCAAAGGCCAAACACGTGGAGAGGATATAGCAAATGCTGTAATTCAGTGCATTGAAAAATTCGTATTCTACTCGATAAAATTGTCTCAATTTCAACAGATGGGGCGAAAAGTATGACCGGCGAAAGAAACGGGTTTGTTGCTATTTTGAGAGAAAAATCACGAGGTACTTACAATGAGTCTATTACCATTGCATCATTCATCTAGATGCGCTTTGTGCGCAGACATTTTCAGAAGAAATTTGCAAAGTTATGAAATTGGTGATTAAGATTATCAACTCCATTATAGCTGAAGCTCTTAATAATCGCCAATTTAAAGACTTTTTAGTTGAAATGGAGAGTGAGTACGCAGATCTTCTGCTGCATAACAAGGTACGTTGGTTTTCAAGAGGAAACGTTTTGAAACGTTTCGCTTTCTTAAAAAAACAGAAATTAAAGCATTTATCCTTGAGAAGGGTGTTCACTATCCAGAACTAATGAACGATCAGTGGATCCAGAAATTTTATTTATGGGAGACGTTACGTCTCATCTAAATCAGCTTAATCGTAAACCAGAGGGGAAAAGATGCACATTTTTTTTCAATGTTAGAAGTTATTTCATTCAAAAGCAAATTATCTCTTTTTACTCAAGATTTTGATAGAGAATCATAGATTCACTTTCCAAGCCTGTTGAAAAATTGCCAAGAAAATAATTCTGATATTGACATTTTCTATTTCAAAACAACACTTTTAAATATTAGGGAAGCTTTTCTCGACAGGTTTCAGGAAGTCAGAAACAGCAAAGCGACGTTAGCTTCTGTTAAAAAACCTTTTAATGCAACTGTAACAGAATTAAATTTTCCTCCCTTTAATATTGAGCCGGGCGATGGCCGAATGGCTAGGGCGTTGACCTTCGGTACCAGAGTCTGTGGGTTCGAGTCCCACAATCGGCATGGATGTTTGTAGCCATTCGGAATCGGCTTTAAGCAGTAGGTACCGGTCTAATTATCTCTCGTGTAGCAAAAAATGACGTAGCGCTCCAAGACCAAATCAAACCCTTTAATATTGACATTAGAAACTTTGAAATGCAGTTACTGAATTTAAAAAACAAAGAAATCTGGAGTTCGAAATTTGAACGTGTTTTTGCTGATATAGAAATATTGGAGAGAAACAAATGTGAACGTAGTTCACAGCACAAGTGGTCTGGTTTGAAACATCTGTAGAAGGAAGATATGATTTTTGACACCTAGAATAGTATTGCTGACTCATATAATCAGCTGGAAAAACTAGTGTTTGCTGTTCTTTCTTATTCGGGTCTACATATTCATACGAACAATCATTTTCAAGAATGAACCTTATCAAGAGTAAATTGAGAAGTCATTTTATCGATGAGAATCTCGAATCGTGCCTAAAATATAAAACAACATACAAACTTGACTTACCGAAACTTTCCAAGGAAATGCGAAGCCATTGTTCATATTAGTGTTTGTCTGTCATTGTCATGATTTAATTTTATGGATACTTTACAATTTAATTTTATCAATAAATAATATCGATATTAAGTATGATATCAAGTTTTATTCAACGTACCTATAGTTTAACTTAAACTTAAAAAAACGTTAAGTACAGTTTATTAAATTAATGTTAGTGAGCGCTATGGAGTGATAGAAGATGTAGTGTCGAGGATTGAGAAAGGTATGTTGAGATAGTTTGGACATACAGAGAGGATGAACGAAAGGAGATAGACGATATAAATATACAAGACGAGTGTGGATGGAAGAGTTGGAAGGGTCGACTTCAGCGAACGTACTGTAAGGACTTTGCCTAAAACTAAGACTGACAGCCTTTAATATTTACAAAATGCTTTATTGGCATTCTTGAATAAAAATCGGCTCTATACAATAATTACAAAGTAAACATGATTTAAGGATAATGCGCGGGATCAGGATATCCCGAGAGGGATACTGCAGGCTCTCCGTCTCTGGCACACGTCCGACGATGGAGGTTGTTCACACCTGTAAAAAAAAGGGTCATCTGCCCCCATTTACGTCGAGGTGGCGACTATATACCCTCACAAACGCCTGTGGGTGGTTGAAGCGGCTCTCTTTGATTTCCTTTCTGTAAACTGTCTTCAAACTATTCCGCGTCTTCCGCTAAAGGCTAATCGATTTTCCTCCGGACAGGCTTTGTCTGCAAGGAGGGGGGGATTTCTTACAGAAGACGGCTTCCTAATTGTCCGATGGCGACGCGGCGTCTGCCACAACTCGGTGACAAAACGACTGTCACCGATGAATACGGTAGGTGGATAATGGCCGTCTTGCCGCCAGGCCTTCTCAGGAATTCCGGGTGTGAAAAGAGGCACCAAGTCATTACAGACTAAATTCCTCCCCTCCCCAGATGTTTTTCTGCAGAGAGTTTCACCTGCAAAAAACAGAACAAAAACATGGTCCTTCTCAGGACAATTTCAATTATAAAAACTTTTCCCGAAGGCAAATGCACACCCAATTGACATTACGAGTAGACCGTTAATTTTGATCAAACTCTGGCTTTACCTTCATGAAAGAAAATTTTTAACTGTACTTCAAAGTATTATTTTTAAAAGCACAACAAAAGGAATTTATACTTAAAATTTACGCACTTTAAAATCTCTAATAAGAGAACATGCCGTAGCAAAGAAATTATAAAAATTACACAATAATATCACAAGCCCTGGCAAAAATTTAAATAAAACAGTATACTAATACATGTCAATCAAAAAAATTAAATTCATAGAACACTAGTACATACACCTGACACTACATAAAAAACATTATAACTAGTAAATCACTCAACTGGGATCCCATAATTTACCTTAATTGTGATCACATGACACAAATAAATTCTCAAATTGATATTAAACACAGTTATAATGAAACAACTTTACACAAATAAAATTAAACACAAATCCAAAATGGATACCTAAACTTCATACAGAACATATCATCACGGTTACTAATACACATGAAAATTTTAAATTTCTTACTTATCTTTTAATACATTTAACACTTATCGTCATAAAACAATTTAATACTCGGCTTTCCGTAAATTCTGGATCAGGGAACTTAATTCGTTCACGATTACCTGTGATCCAATCTTTTCCATTTAAGTGGACAGTCATCAGTGACCTAAATTTAAATATTCATTTTATCCTACTATAGGATTCACAATCGATTTAGGGTCTAATTTGTTCAGTACTGACTGACATAAAATTATAACAAAATAGCTCATTGGCTCATTCCTTATCAAAAAAAAAACTCACAAACTTCACATTCCTGTTAATCACTTTGTTTCTTTGACAACACTTATCGATTTCACAATAAATCAATCAATTGCGGTATTCAAACACCGTACGGAGTGCATTTTGACTCCAATTACTACCTTCTTAGGTATACACAAAAACATACACATCTGCATTTAAAAGTTAGCCCATACCTTTCTGAGGCATTCTACTGGCTTATGCAACAAACAAAACCGAACATAAAATGTTACAATTGAACATTAATTAAAACCTATCTGAGGCATTCTAACACGGCATACATAAAACCGTCATATGGCGTTTGCCACTACAAAACCGTTATATTATGATAACGTCAAAGGAATTTCACCTGAATTTTCCTTTAAAGCAAAACTCAACTTCTATGGTCGAGTCGTTCAAATTTACAAACAATTACATGTTACAATTCATAAAAAAAAAACATTACTCAAACGAATACACATTAATTTCTGGTCACATTTTTACACTGAAACTACAATTAATCAACATACTTATAATATACATTTTAAACTTTTACGACTAAACTTCGGCTTAGCCTGGTGTTCGGCGGGAATTAACAGTGTTAAGACGTTTCTTATTATTCTTAACATTAGGACATTTCCCCTTTTGACATTTGTCACAAGCCGACACGTAATCATTTATATCTAAGTGACAATATGGCCAGTAAAAATACTGAGTTAATGATTCTTTCATCTTAGCAACGCCTAAATGAACATTAGTATGTTCGTGGCAGAGTCTTTTTAATTTCTCTCGATACTTTCGAGGCACAATAAGCAGGTTTCTAGTGGTTCCATCGTTATTTTTTTTCTGGTAAAATAACATCTCGTTTACCACCACGTACTTATTTTCTTCGGGCGTCTTCTTTTTCGCCCTATCAAAAATTACTTTTAATTCTTCGTCCTCACTTTGTGCAACTCTAAATTCTTCGGGTGAAGTCTTTAATAAGTCGGGAGTAATTATTTGTCTCTCCTGGAGAGGCAAGATAGTCGCGCTCTCTTCCGAAGTGATTTCTTCTACCGCTTCTGATCCGGGAATCACTTGCTCTATTCTCGTTTTTTCATCTCCCGTGTCTCGTCTTTCTCTATCAAATTTTAGTTTTTCGGCCCGAGTTTGCACAGTACTTTTCACCGGAACTTCAACATTCCTGTTGATCTTCTCAAGCAAGGCTGCCGTTTTATTTCCTAACAAATAGTGTTTCTGCTCGAATTCCGTATTGCTGACAGCTGCTCTAGTTCTGGTGTGGCCCCATTCACATTTTAAATCGACCTCTGCTATAGGTAAGCAAACGGATGAATCTAACACAGGTGCACTGACATAAACGTGCTCTCCTGTGTACATATGGGGTTGTACCAAATTTTTAGAAATCAGATCAATGCTCGCTCCTGTGTCTCTCAGAATAGACGTAGATTTTCCATTAACGACTCCCTGACTGATATATGGAGTCATCACGCCACTCGAGTCTCCTCCACTAGTTTCTGTTGCCGCGATAATTTCCGTCTCTTTAAGTTTAGGACACTGTGGTCGCAGATGGTCATAAGAACCACACTCGTAGCAACGGAGCTGTTTTCTTTTCTCAAAAATTCTTTCCTTGTTTTGTCCACTAGAAGCTTCTTTTTCCACATCTTTTTTTTCTTTCTTCTCTTCCTTAAATTTATGATTATTTTTAAATGGCTTATTAATTTTATCTGTGGACTTCTGATCCTTTGGGAATTCTCTTGTTCGGAAACTGTCTTGCAAGCTTTCATACTTATCTATTTTTTCCGCTAATTCTAACGGAGTATTAATCTGCATCCACTGCTCCAAAAAATGATCTTTTATATCGGCAGGTACCCGTCTCTTCATCTGTTCCGTTATGTGTAGGTCTCTCAGTTTCTTAAATGTAGTGATTTCTAAATCTGCTATCCATTCATCATAATAGCCACTAAGCTCATGGGCATAATTCCTCCATGACTTGTCTGCGAGTTTAGGATGGCGATAAAACAGTTGTTTTAATTTTTCTGTATTCATCCTAAATCTCTGGAGAATCATCTCTTTTACGTAGTCATAATCTTTTGCCTGTTCTGGCGATTCTCTGGCCATCATGTTGGAAATTTCTGGGGTTAGTACCCCTAACAAATATGGCACCCAATCTTGTTTAGGGACTCCCGCCATCTCTGCTCTTCTCTCAAAATTAATTAGATACAGGCCCATTTCGTCCCGTTTCTCGTCAAATTTCTGCATGGTTTTAAGGAGCTGAATGTTCTGAGTTGCGTCTGCATCTCTGTCCCTCCCATTTCGGGCTCTATTGTCTCCATTAATTCCTAATTCCAGTCTCCTTATTTCGAGAGTAAGTTGGTCTTGACGAATTTTGTCTTCTCTTTCTGTCTCTCTCTCTTCTCGTTTCGCTTCTTCTTGGCGAAGTCTCTCTTCACGTTCCTTTCTATCTTCAATAATACGCTCTAGTGCGAGTCTAGCGTCTTCTTCGACGTAATTTTCGTTTTCTGTAATGATCTTCTTAATTTCGAAAATCTTAAGCGTATCGTCAGCTAGTCCTCCTAACTCTTCTAAAAGTTCTAAAAGGTCCCCTTTCTTACCCTTATTTAAAAAGGACATTTTTCTAAATTTAGGGTTTCTAATTTTAGGATAACCAATAAAATTTTTCCTCAGCAACTAGCTATACCTTCCGACGGTATGTGTCCTAACCGGAACTAACAAGTTCAAAACTGATCAATTTTATACCGAACTATAATTTTAGCCCTTATGAACACCAAACTAGCACCGCACAATATAAACATTCACAATTTACTCAATACCTATCAAATCAAAATACCGAACTCTTACACAGAATACACATAAACAGAATTCTCAAATTAATCAATGCTCTATATAGATTTCCAACACAGTAATACACAAATACTAAATTATCACTGTTAATATCAAAGCATAAGAAACTTAAATATATCTGTTACTATTAAAAGAAAAAAATACTAAATAAACACTGTTATTATCAAAAGCGAAAAAAATTCACTTTCTTTAAAAATAGAGAAAAACATACAGTATTTGCAATTAACAAAACACAGAAATTGGCTAAACTTATTGCAATTCCTAACAAACAAAATATTGGTTCTTTACTTGAACACTAACTGGTTACTCATTCATATACCATAAAAACACACAGAAATTGGTTTTACTTATCACAATTCCTAAAACAATAGTTCCTACTTAGAACTTCAAATGGTTAACTCATACACCATTAAAACACAGAAATTGATTTAAATCATCCAAATTTCTAATATAAAATATCAGTTCTTAATACGAACTCTAAATGGCTATTTATACATATACCATCTAAAAAACACAGAAATTGATTTAATTCATCAAAATTTCTAAAATAAAATATCAGTTCTTAATACGAACTCTAAATGGCTAACTTGTACATATACCATTTAAAAAAACACAGAAATTGATTTAATTCATCAAAATTTCTAAAATATTAGTTCTTAATGCGAACTCTAAATGGCTACTTATAAATATACCATTTAAAAAAACAATAAAATAATTTTTACTTATTGCATTTATACAAAACCATTATTTAGTTTTTAAATCAAAGCCAGAATCTGATAAAAAGAATCGGCCTACCTGTAATCCTTTCGTTCATCACTGATATCCTACCCCACTTCTGACACCATTTAATAACAGTCTGTAAGGACTTTGCCTAAAACTAAGACTGACAGCCTTTAATATTTACAAAATGCTTTATTGGCATTCTTGAATATAAATCGGCTCTATACAATAATTACAAAGTAAACATGATTTAAGGATAATGCGCGGGATCAGGATATCCCGAGAGGGATACTGCAGGCTCTCCGTCTCTGGCACACGTCCGACGATGGAGGTTGTTCACACCTGTAAAAAAAAGGGTCATCTGCCCCCATTTACGTCGAGGTGGCGACTATATACCCTCACAAACGCCTGTGGGTGGTTGAAGCGGCTCTCTTTGATTTCCTTTCTGTAAACTGTCTTCAAACTATTCCGCGTCTTCCGCTAAAGGCTAATCGATTTTCCTCCGGACAGGCTTTGTGTGCAAGGAGGGGGGGATTTCTTACAGAAGACGGCTTCCTAATTGTCCGATGGCGACGCGGCGTCTGCCACAACTCGGTGACAAAACGACTGTCACCGATGAATACGGTAGGTGGATAATGGCCGTCTTGCCGCCAGGCCTTCTCAGGAATTCCGGGTGTGAAAAGAGGCACCAAGTCATTACAGTACCTTATTCAGATTGAGGACGTTTTTAGCAAAGGCCAGCTTTGTAATTAAATTAATAACAATGCACCTACCTATATAGTTTAAGTTAAAAAAATTTGGCTCTCAAAAGATATTTCAGTCGTTGTACTTTTGACATTTGGCTCTGTTG
The DNA here is from genome assembly GCA_907164885.2 of Dolomedes plantarius. NCBI lineage: Eukaryota > Metazoa > Arthropoda > Arachnida > Araneae > Dolomedidae > Dolomedes > Dolomedes plantarius. Next base: position 34,486,019 of record OU015502.1, read on the forward strand.
ACAAATGAGTTTGCCGACCACTGCCCTAGGAGTAACAACTCACCGCATTTTATTGAGGCATGAGTAATTAATTGCATTTGTAGAGATCTAAAATTTAGCAGCCTTAACAAAAAATAATGAAAAAATTCTCTTCCGGCAGTGGAACGACATGTTGGCCACTTCTCGCAGTTTATATGAGAAATCTCTAAACTTATCAGTTGCGGCAGGAGGGAGAAAGAAACTTACGGTATTTATCGTGTCAGGAATAAGAACCTAGCGCCTTTATAGTGATAGGACTAATAATACTTAAAGAGCTCTAAAATTTATAGCCTTAATAAAAAAATGAAAAATATTTCTGCGGGCAGTGGAATGACATTTTGAGATTTCTTGTGGCAACAGTAAGAAAATTATAGTATTTATAGAGGTAGAAGAAAGAAACTTATTCCATTCATTGCAGTAAGGACATCAAAATCATTTTGTATCTGTATCCCGGGAGCAGAAAAGTAATTTTTAAAATTAGGTAGCATTCTGTAAAAATTCGTTCTACTTAATTCTATTTTAACGAAATATATGATAAATCTGATAATCCAGTCACGTAAAACAACTCTTACAGTTATAAACTCTGCTTGTACAAAACCTCAGCACAATGAACACGCTAGTTTGGCCGAGAGAAATCCATTCTAACTAGATTTTATTGTTCTTTCCTATGAATGAGTAGGCGGAATCATTTCAGATGTGACAATATTTAACTTCCTGAAAACCTTTTTTTTTTAAAATCAAACCAATACACCTCGCTAATACATAAATGCTGGTTATGTACACATTTCCTCACATTGAATAATTAAAGGTCAGTATAAAAACTAGTTTTTCCTTTTATACAGGTAACACAGTAAAAGGTGACATTTTTTGTTTTTTGTTTTTCCCTCACGAAAGCATAAAAAGTAAGCTTACGAGACCTTGAAAGAATGTTGCGAACTGTGTGATATCTCACGCTATCTGCCGCAGCAAAGTAAGAAACTCACTTAATTTAGTGAGACAAAAATAAAGAAAACTTGATATTTTAAGAGATAAACATTTACAGCCTGACTGAATGAAATATCTTATGATAATTCTAGCAGATAACATTTCAAAAGCTATGCAGTATTAATGAGGATGATGACATCTTATGGCATTCCTTGCAATTAAAGTTCAAAAAGTAATGGACCGTTTTTTTAGGAACATAACACGCACCTTTTCACCTAAAAAAAAAAAAAAAAAAATCTACTTAAAATTCCAGTGCGACATATGGTCCGAAGGTAACATCTATATATATTATATCCAAAAGGTTTTTTTCTTTTTTTTTTTTTAAATCCCTTTTTCTACCTTTATACTTAACCAAGATCGATAAATGCGGCACCATTTGAAAGACTAAGATCTCCGCTTCGTGTGAATTGTTAATTTAGAATTACCCATCTTATTGTTTCTTTAAAAATCGACGTATAAACATTATAAACAATTTTTCTTCCCATAGATGGCGCGTGCTAGCATTTTTTATTTTACCATTATCAATCGCACTGAACTTTTAAATTTAAAAATCGTTTGCTTTTATTATCATTCTGTGATTCTATTAATGAGTTTCTTTATTGGCAACATCCGCGTAGGTGTACATTATTTTTTTTGCAATGGAAAAACGGTATACATTATTTCTAGAAGGTGATTTTTTGTGACGACCCCTTTCTCTCCCTTCATACTTAACCAAAATCGATAAATGAGGTACCATTTTAAAGATTAAGTTCTCCTTTTCTGACGAATTATTAATTCAGAATGACACATAGTATTGTTTGTTTAAAAATCGAAGTGAAAAATTGACTTTTGGCCCTAAAGTTCTTTCCCCGGATGCGTCGAAAAGGTCAAATAGTGTGCACAAAGAGGTTTTGTAATGTAAACATCACATTTTCCACGAATTTGTGTCATATTAATTTTTAGTATTGTGTACAAAGATGTTTTAACGTGTACATATCTCGTGTTCCCCTGTTTAGTCTTATGCTTCACCTCCAATATTGTGGCCAAAGGCGTTTTGTTTATTGGTTTTGTATTATCCTTACGCACCATTGTTATTTGACAGACAAACAACTGCTACAAATGAAACGGTTCTTCTTTCATCCTACTACAAACCACCAACCTCGCTATAAAATTTATTGTATTTTATTCGCTTGCGGAAGGGTCGCACGAGACAACTAGTTAAAAGGAATATTTTATTATATATATCATATACATTTACTATATATATTATATATATTTATTATATATATAATTTTATCTTTATTAAGTAAGAAATTGAAAATATCTTTCTATACCTAACAAAATACAAAATATTCTTTTCTAAAAATCCGTCCATAAATTTGAGGAGCATCTTATCGTCCGAAAAATACGGTGCTTAATAAAGACAAATGGATCTCTAAAAGCTGAAGCGTTAATAAAGACGACAGAACTCCTAAGAGAGTTTCATCCGGTATATATGAGCGGTATCTTTGGCATTTCTTTCGACAGAAATATGAAATCTTGCGGTATTTTCTACTGCAGCTGTAAGAGATTCATTACTCATTGGGAAATCTGGTTCTTTGTTGATGGAATTATGTGTAAAAGAAATCCTAAGACATTTAAAATATCGCAAACATTTGGCGTATGCTGCCCATACTAAGGAATCTAAAACATTGCAGTAATTTTGTAGGCAAGAATTTGTCGTATTTTCTAGGGCAACAGTACGGAATGTCACGGTATTCGTTGCTGCAGAATTTCGATGTTAGAAATCTATAATAATAAATTTTAAAGGAAATTTATAATTTTCCCCCCTCCGCAACGAATGCTTATTTGCCAAGTACAGGAGAAACAGTGGAGTATTTGGTTCTAACAGCAAGTTTCTTTTTAGACTGAGTTACTAGGTCAGAAGCCAATATACTAGGGGGGGGGGGGGACAGAGGCTACCGTCCCCTATTCGGATCTTTCACTTATTATCGTAACTGTATAAATCAAAAGTCGAACCTGAGGGCCTTTTTCAGGCCACATCACTGGCAGGGCCCGATTATGAACGCTGGGGGCCCCTGGGCAGATGCTATTTGGGGGCCCCCCTTACGAACATTTATAAAAAAAAAATAAGAACTATCCATGGGCTATACATAGCATTAGAAGTACTAGGTTCATACACCAACGGGATTTTGGGGCCCCCTAGCATCAGGGGGCCCTGGGCAAAGTCCCGATTTGCCCATGCGATAAAAAGGCCCTGGTCACTGGTCAAAACACATTTTTACCAAAAGCTCCTAATAGGTACCACTACCCAATTTATTTCAACGGTGAGAGAACCTCGTCACTTTCGAGACCACAAATGACGTCATTTGACCTCGTTGATTTTTAGCCCTCATAGTGTGGTTCCATGTTGGAAATTTTTTCCTGATTTTTTTTTTTTTTTTTTTTTTTTTAATAATCACAGACTAGAAAATACCAAGCACTTTAGAATCACTCCCCCCACCCCTTTCCCTCATTTGGAAATATATCTTAAAATGCAATGTGCATGTTACGCAAAAACCTTTTATTTAAATTTAGTATTTTCAAGATTTTTATTTATTTATTTAAGGATTAGACATTAATAATTTAGAGCCTTGTCAAAAGGAACGTCAGTTGGCCTCGCCGCTAAATTGACCGCTAAAAAAAAAAATCAAAATTTTAAAAGTATGCTGCCAAATGCAGAGAGCGAAATCGAAAAATTATGTATTAGCTAATCTGCAATTAGAGGAGCACCGAGATGGAAATTCCTAAGTAGGGGAGCCAGGTGATGGCTGAATGGCTAGGGCGCTGGCATTCGGTCCAGATCCTGTGGGTTCGAGTCGCACTGTTGGCATGGATGTTTGAAGCCGTTCGGCTCTAAATTAGTCCTCGTGTATAGCAAAAAGTTGACCGTACGGCTCCAAACCAAACCAAACCCAACTAGGGGATTCAAGATCTGCGATATGAACTAATGCACATGTGTCCAGCATCAACACTATAGTGCGTGGAGTATCGTAAACAAAATAACCATTTATAAAGATTGAGGAAGACCCCCGCTGTTGTCCCAGTTCCGAAAAGCATCACTCCAAATCGAGGAGCGAAAACGAAAAAAAAAAAAAAAAAAAAAATCCCGCTGAGTGTGGTGTCTGGATACACCCATTTGCTTGGAAGTCGCCTATTTATCATCCTCCATCCCTGCCCGAAATCTCAGCTCGAAAATTGATGGACGCAGAGAGCGAGACGCTTCCAGGGTGATTTTTGGGCATTCCTCTGACCCCATTAACCTCCCATTTCGGAAACCTGTTCCTGATCGGGTCAGCAGACAGGTTGCGTTTCTCCTCTAGCGGAGCTCACGAAAGGTGATGAATTACGGTTACAGACAGTTGAGGATTTGTTGTAGGCCGTCAGCCAGGTGGAGGAATCTGGTGATATATCTGTACATAAATTACACATAACGCGATAAATGAAGACACTGTAAACTGCTACCCACGGCGAAAGAAATTGCAGTCAAAGGTATTTCAAAGAAGAGGATGGCATTTTATTGGTATTTTGAGCGAATATATTAGAGAGTATGTCAGGTCAAGTTCTCTAGTCCGCTGCTCTCGGCTTTTGTAGTTGAGAAGCCAAGTCAATGAGGAAGTTATTTCCTAGTTGCAAATTCGCTTTCAAAATGTATTCAGTTACTTCTTATTACTTTTTTTTTCATAGGGTAATTGACAACCTATCACACACAAGTCCGATATTTTTTTGTATATATATATTCAGTTTTTGTTTCTCTTGAAATTTAATTTCAAATAAGAGTCGAAATTTCGAATTGAAGAAACAAGTGGTACTTTAATCTCTAAGTCAGTGATCTCCAAACTTTTTTGACCGCGTACCCTTATGACGGAAATAATCATAAATTGTGCCCCTAATTATATATATATATATATATATATATATTGTATGTGTGTGTGTCAAAAATGATTTTTCTTTCAGGAAATAAACGGAAAAAATGCAGAAAATCAAGTTTTTTATTTATTTATTTATTTTAAATGAAACAATATATATGCATGCAATTGATAAATTACAAGAGAAATTTTAAATCATAATTTAATGGGAACAATGTGATTGAATTTGTTGACTAATTTCGGAAAAATCTGGCTTGATTCTACCTGTTAATGCAATTCGAAGATCTGGTTCTAATTCTTATTTATTTCTGTATATGGTTTATGAAATGTGGCGTACCCCCTAGAATTTTCTGCGTACCCCACTTTGGAGACCACTGCTCTAAGTAATCGAATTCAAATAAAAATGCAATTTGAAAGACAAAGCTGTGTAACTGAATCTTTGAGCTTAACAGAGTTACTTTTAGAAAATCTTACATAAATTAGGTTAAGACGACTTTATGCACATAAACAGATACATTTTGTAAAAAATCGAAGCTTTTATTCGAAAGCCACGCCTCAGCCATGTAACGTAGTCCGGGGAAAAGACACAGACCACATGAAACGCAGAGGTTGGGGAATCAGTGATTTATGTATTTCGAAGTAGTTTTTAAGCGAAATGACCGCTTTTGCGATGTCTCAGTCACCTGCCGGAGTAATAGGCAAACTGGAAGCAAGTTATCTGACCCAATTAAACCTGTCATAAAGTCCCCATACGCCTATAATCATTTCATCGGATACGGTACTCTTAAATAACCTAACACTGGTGTTAGGTTTATTATTTCCCTTCAATGCAGACAGGCAAAATAAAATTCCTCTAGAGATAAGAATATAAAATAATTCAATCATGAAATCGAGTCGTCTCTGATTTCATTAGCAGCTGTGTTTCAGAAATTTCCACCTCATTTGCAAGTGATGTAATTAATAACACAAATGCTCCTTCTTTCACCGTTTTACAGAGTAAGCTGCAAGGGATGTGCCTCGATTCCGCTACCTACCCAGAGGCCCCGAAAAATATTTCCCGGGCGCGGTGGCAATAATTCCCGGTATTTTAGCTTCGGTCGCGGAAACAGGTTTCGTTAGCTACGTTACTGATATCACGTCTGCATTTTTCAGCCATTCTCAAATACCCGCTTAGAAAGAAGTGGCATTTTTTTGCGGTCAGCATACGATACGAAATACCGAGACATTTTCCAGGTGGATTTCATCTCCTCTTGCTTTGCCAACCAAACCTGTTTAGAGCTAGACTCGCAGACTCTCATAATAGCTTTGAGAGATTTATTCAGGGTTCAAAAAACCGAGAAAAATATTATTTTTTTAAAACTTATTCAGCTGGGTCGGAATATGAACTAAAAATGCCACTTACAGGAAACTTGTGCAAAACTCGAAACAGGAACACACGGCTTCCAATAGGGTTGCGGGGTAGCAGCCCTATTGTAAATACGCTCAGTTCATTGCTAAACTATGGTGAAAAATTTTTACAATGATTTTCGACTTGAATTAAAATCTTTCCAATAATTGTCGACTTGAATTAAAATCTTTCCAATAATTGTTGACTTGAATCAAAATTTTTCCAATAACTGTCGGCTTATTTATTTATTTATTATTTTTTTAACGTAGGATTACGTTCCTCCTTAAGGGTTCATCGGAAAGCAAAATTTCAGATATCCTCCGTCGTGATTCAGATTAAAAGACAACTACAGCTGGAAAAGAGCACAACACAAAAAACAAAAAAAGCGAAAATAAATATATTGTTTATTGACAAATGAAAAATTATAAAATATATAAATAAATCTTTATAAATAAATATATTATTTATTTATAATCTAAAATAAATATACACTGAAGTGCCACTGAATTAGGGATACCTACCTAGTAACGAGTTGGGCCTCCTCTGGCCTTGATAACGGCTGCCACACGACGAGGCATAGATTCAACAAGTTTCTGGAAACGTTCCACGGGAATGGCTTGCCAAATATTGGCTAAAGCTGTCCATAATTCAGTAAGGTTCTTTGGTGCTGTGTGATGGCCTTTCACGCCTTGTTCCAAAACATCCCAAAGATGCTCAATAGGATTTAAGTCTGGGCTTCTAGGTGGCCAATTCATGACAGAGAAGTCAGAGGAATGCTCATCCAACCAGCCAGTAGCCAACCGGGACTTGTGAGAGGTAGAGTTGTCTTGCTGGAAAACTCCATTACCATGCGGATAACAGAACAGCATAAACGGATGGATGTGATCACCCAGCAACTCTACGTACCGAATTGCATTGAGGGAGGTTGGTACACGCACCAAAGATCCCAAACTGTGCCATGAAAAAACACCCCAGACCATGATTGAGCCACCATGCCCTTGTACAGTTCCAGCCAGTGGCGCACCCAGGATTTTTTCTTGGGGGGGGCCCGAGATGAATGGATAAAAATATTTATAATGCATGGGGGGGGCCGAGATGAATGAATACAAATATTTATAATGCAAAATCAATATTTCTACTTCTTTGGGTGCGCCACTGGTTCCAGCCAGGCATGCAGGATCCGTGGCTTCACGAGCCTGACGCCATATTCTCAGCCTCCCGTCGGTGTTAAGTAGTCGGAATCGAGACTCATCACTCCATGCTACTCGTTTCCAGTCCTCTACACTCCAGTCTCTGTGCTCTCTTGCCCAGGCAAGACGTGCAGCCCGATGGCGAGTATAGAGCAATGGTACTCTCGTAGGTCGACGGCTCCCGAAACCCATACGGTGAAGCGAGCGTTGCACAGTCCGTTTCCTGACTGTACGACTGGCACCGTCATTAAACTGGGTGGTAATTTGAGCTAATGTTTGGCTTCTCTGGCTACGTACAATACGCCTGAGCCGTCTCTCACCACGCACTGTCAAGGCTAATTGTCCTTTGCAGTTTGCCCGATCGCTAGTTTTTTCCACCATCCATGTATTCTTGGTATACTCTTGACACTGTTGACCTTGAAAATCCTAGCTGTCTGACGATTTCGGAAATTGAATGGCCCATGCGTCGCGCACCTACGATTTGTCCGCGATCGAAGGCTTCTAAATCAGGCAGTTTACCCATACTGGCAATTCCAACAACTAATTCAGAACAACCACAGTACGCGCTATATATGCAGTTACCACAGCGCCCTCACTTGCGCATACAGGATGCGCAGCGCTACACAATTTGCATAGGCTTTGCTATCCCTAATTCAGTGGCACTTCAGTGTATTATTTATTTACAATACAAAAATAAATAATTAAAATAAAAGGGTGGCTCTTTTATTTTTTATATAAAAAGCCTCTGTTTTTTTTTTAGCTTTACTCCGGGAAGTTGTTTTGGTATTTCATTTTCGAAGCTCTGAGAAAGTGTTTAAATATGTGCTGCAGTATATAAACCAGACTTTTAGCTTTCATATACGTCTTCGCAATTCCTTACAAGTATGAACTAAAAGTAGTACCGTTTTATTCACGGAATGACCTGACCGATAATTAACATCAGTTAATCTTAAATCCGATCTTTGATTCAAAGAACTTAAAATTTTTTGGCATGTGGTCGGATTGTTCTTTACGAAATTTGCATCAACTACTCTCAAAACCGATAATCAATTCAAAGAGACAATTCTTTACTGTTGCATTTGTGGATTTTCGTTTGTGGCAGTTTACATCAGCTACTCTTAAATCAGACCTCTGATTCAAACTGAGTTGCCCGTGGGGATTGTTTAGGAGCTGAGCAGTCTAATTGAGATTGTGAAGTGCCTTAGATCGGAGGTCCGCGAATTGCAGTTCGTGACTTTCAGGGTAACGTACTCAAATTTTCAGGAGTTGTATAAGATGAATTCTCAGATGAAAACTGACTCATGATGACAAAATAATTAAATACATTCAAACCTGTTTTTGGTGCTGTATATGTAAGCAAAAATGTCCGTGAAAATATATAATATGAATAAAAAGTAATAAACAGTAAGAAATTAACTAAATGGGAATTTTAATTTATTTTAAGCGATTTTTTTCTTTGTGCGTTATTTATATGGTCCCTATCTACCTCACAGTTTTGAGTGTATAGGAGAAAATTTTCTCCTTTTTCGAGCAGAAAATACTAGCCAAACTCCCTTTTTTCCCCCCTCCGCTAGGTATTTCATTATTTTATTACAACTAGTTTTTATAATTACTCTTTCATTTTATTACTAAGCCTCTATTTATTGCATCATTTCATCAGGACGAGTTCTCTTATCGTATGGCTATATCTGACACCGTGATCTAGCCTTAACGATTGATTCCCTTTTCTTCTTTTCTTACGAAAACCACAGCAATTTGAGTCATTTGATATTAACATTTTCCAACTCTCCTTTTTGTCTTTATTGACGAATGGTGTTTCACCTCTCTTGTCAGTTTTAAACGATTTGAAAATAAGGTTGTCAGTTCACGAGGATTTTGTTTCGAATTTTCATTTTATTCAATTTTGACGAAACTGATAGAGTTTCAGGTCTACCTATTTTTCTTTTGTTTGTTGTTGTTGTATGTTTTTGCTTAACCTTTTCTCAAGTTTTTTTCAGGATACATAAGATTCTGACAAAACTCAAATTGCTAAGAGAGGCACTGATACCTTCAGTTAAAAGATACCTTTGCGCTGGAGAGATATTATTTTTGCTTTAAGCACAACCCGTTTAGTATGCTTTATGCATTTTGTCTCCTTCTTGCGCCCTCAATTTTGTACCACAATTCGAGATACGATCTGTTCACACTGAATTCGGAGCGTTACGTAGCGTCAGCGTTAAATATTTTAACCAATCACAGAGCTCAATTCATTGACCACGTGATACGCCAACCCAATCGCAGGTCATGTAAAAAATCTCGCAGCTAACGTAGTAACGCAACGCAACGCTCCGTATGCAATGTGAACAAGCATAGAGACGGTGGTTCTTTCCGATTTGGGATGGATGATTGCACGTTGTCAGTCATCAGTAAAAACTGAAAGAAATTCCACATTAGGGATTTCATTCCCTCCAGCGCACGCATCGACTACGGGCCTGTTCACATAGGATCCGTCAGCGTCAGCGTTACTCGTATTGAAATATATTTAACCAATTACAAACCTCCAAACGATTGGCCACGAAATTGTTAAGGTCTGTGATTGGTTTAAAATATGTCAATACGAGAAACGCCCTCGCTGACGGACTCTATGTGAATGTTCACATAGAGTCCGGTAGCGGAAGCGTAAAAGGAAAGTTGGCGCTGAGACGGAAATAAACAAATCATAGGCGTTAAAAATTTCGTTGCTAATCGTTTGGAGGTTTGTCATTGGTTAAATATATTTCAATACTTTAACGCTTTCGCTACCGGACTCCTATGTGAACAGGCTGAAGAACCCACCTAGATCCATCGCCACCTTACGCTGGATATGTATATTTTTGCTTTGAGCCTATTAAAGGTTAGTAGAGCTAGCAAAAATACCATTCGTGGTTTATGACAAAACAAAAATTTTAGAAAAGAAATTACAATTTGGAATTAAAAAGTTGTGAAAGAGCAATTTTTATTCTATAATAATAATAATAATAATAATAATAATAATAATAATAATAATAATAATAATAATAATAATAATAATAATAATAAATAAATAAATAAATAAATAAAAATAAATTAAAAAAAAAATTTCACATTCCAGGTGTCGACGCTGTAAATTGTTCGAGTTTGACTTCGGCAAATATTTTACTGATGATTCAGACTTCGATATCTCTTTGGAAGTCCTCTTTTCTGCGGTGGAAGATTCGAGTTAACCACTCTCATTTTCTACGGAAGAAAAGAGGGCAACTATTAAAACAGTATTAGGGGTGAAACCCTCAAAAATCTTGGTTGTGGGAAACATTATCGAGAGATTTTTGTTTGCAGAGACTGGAGATTTTCATCGTATAAATCGTCAAACTTTAAAAATTTAATGCTGTATTACCGAAATATGACGCTGGACGCCTGCTTGAATGTTGAGCTGAATAACCGGATCTCATTGAGCTACCCCAAGCCATGAAGTCACGCCTATCTCAATAAAAAAAAGAATCTCTCACCTTGGGTATAATCACGAATATTTTTGTTAGAAACATTTGAGTCCGGTTTCTTCGTTATTTGAAAACGAAAGAAAGTGTAAATTTTTTAAGAAAACGCATGACTTGCAATAAATGTTGTTATTATTTTTTTTAACTGATCATAACGATTATAAAAGAGAAATAGCGCACAGGCAATTAAAGTAAAATGCTTTAAATGCCCTTATCACATCCGAAATATTTGCATCACATATATATCTCTTGCATATAACGGATTGGAAAACCACCTCAGTGATTTGCTAGATAGTTATAGATTTCTTAACGCTGCTGTATATACTGTAAAAATAATTACAAGATAAAAAGAACTTTTTATATACCATGTTTTTATATTTTCTGTTGAATCATATAAACTTGACAATTCTATGTATTAATAAATACTTTTTTAAAAATTTTTTATGAATTATCCCATCAACTTGAAAGAAAATGAAGTTGATTGGAAGTTTACTTGCGTTTAACTTTTCGTTCCCGTCCCGGCCGATAGATGGCTGCTCCAGTCTACAAAACAAAATTAACTGAAAATGAATTCAAATTTGTTTAAAGATGGCTAAAAGTATCAAAAGAATGCATTGACGTGAAAGAATGCATTCAATCGTGTCCTGAGCTATTCTAAAAGTTTCAGATGTCTAGCTAGTCGGGAAGTTAGTTAAAAATCGATTGCAAGATTTGTACTGGACAAACACACACACAAACAAGAAAGCGAGTTAATAAAAGCATGGTAATGAAATGCTGTTTTAGGTCTGTTACAAAAATGGAACTATAGTACAAAAGCACGTTTAAGATACAAAAGTGGGGTACCCAAAACATGTCAATTCGCTACCCAGAAACATGACACCCTGAAACAGGTGGCTTTCTTGGCACAAAGCAGCTTTTAATTTTTACCATGGTTTTATTAACTTGCTTTCTTGTTTGTTTGTGTGTTTGTTTGTGTGTGTGTTTGTAGAGTACAAATCTTGCAATCGATTTTTAACTAACTTCTCGACTAGCTAGACATTTGAAACTTTTAGAATAGCTCAGAACACGATGACAATGCATTTTTTAATACTTTTAAGCCATCTTTAAGCAGAATTAAATTAATTTTCAGTTATTTTCAGTTAATTTTTTTTGTAGACGGGTGCAGCCATCTATTGGCCGGAACGGGAACGAAAAGTTTGATGCAAGTTAGCTTCCAATTAACTTCATTTTCTTTCAAGTTGATGGGATAATTCATCAAAAAAATTTTAAAAAGTATTTATTAATACATAGAATTGTTAGGATTGTATGATTCAACAGAAAATTTAAAAACATGGTATATAAAAAGTTCTTTTTATCTTGTAATTATTACAGTGTAGTAACCCTATAGGATTCGCTCAGCTTAATGTTAACCTAAGCAGAAAATGTTCCCAATGCTTGTCGACTCGGATTGAAAGATCTTTCAATTTTTTTTAATTGTACTTCGTAATAGAAAATAAATTTTTTACTCCGCTATCTTTTTGATTTTAGAAATTTCGTCGCCAAAGGAAATGTATATTTAGAAAACAGTAAACTAGATATATTTTTTGCGCCTGAATAATTCAAATAAATTTAAAAGTGTCATTTGCGTTAAAGAATGAAAAAGATACCCGAGTTAAAAATTTCTTTCTCTATTACGAAGTACAATTAAAAAGAAAGAAAAGAAAAATATTTGAATCCCAGTCAACAATCATTGGAAAACATTTTCGCCACACACTGTAAAAATGAAATGCTGCTTAGGATCAAGAAAGCTGCCTGTTTCAGGCTGCAATGTTGTTGCTTTTAATGCCTCCTGTCCGGAATTTATTCCAGATCAGGTCCATGTAGTCTAGGGGTGTGGCTCATCTTTATAATGGCACCACGAGGGTCCGAGTCCAATTCAGCTAGGTACCACCTCAATTTGGACCTGGGGTCATCTGGGGGGATCGTACCCTCTCCCATCCTCTCTGATCTAGTAGAGGGACTTTCCGGTCTACGCATTGAACATATCTCTATCCGGCCTATTAGACAAAGAGATATTGAACAGTGCTTGTCGGGAATTGATCCGAGCACCCTCAGCATCGAAAGCCGGCACGTTACCACTGGGATACCTCAAGCCCTTCAAGGTGTCATAGTTCTGGGTAGCAAATTGACCTGTTTTGGGTACCCCTGTCGGAACCTCGTGGTTAAGTAGCTCGTTTATGGTTTTCATGGACACATAAACTACTCTTTCCTTACATATATACATATAACTTGTTTATCGATATATATTTACAGCATCTATGATACAATATTTCCATTATCAATTAATCATTATCAATCATCAATCGAAAACCAGAGAGTCATAACTCAGTTCAATCTAAAGTCCAGCATAGAGACGGGAAGCACGTCCCATAGTTCTCACCTCCTTTCTTCCCTATATATACCCCCTTTTTCAGAAAACTCCAGATCATTCTCGAAGCTTCTGGTTCCGCGTGGGAAAGCTCCCGAGGCTTCCGCTCAGTTAGTGTGTCAGAGCATCTGGTCCCCCGGTGGTGGCTGTAATTACCTTAAATTGAACACTCGGCTAACGTACTGTTTAACGACACCGTTAATCTTTTCTTAAATTGGTCGCATATGGGGGGGGGGGACTTTTTCTACTTAAAATTGGGCCCAGAACATCATGCGTGCGTGCCTCTGACAACCCCACTTTTGTATCTTGAACATGCTTTCGTACCCTTATAGCTAGACTTCCATTTCTGTAATAGACCTTAGACAGGATTTCATTTTTACAGTGTAGATTAACATAGAGCTGAGCGAATCCAATTCGGATACTACCCGGCAGCCTTAAACTAAAATGTTTAAAAACTTGAGACTTTTAGTTAAGACCAAGGGAAATAATTAAAATAAATATATATATATATATATATATATATGTGTGTGTGTGTGTGTGTATTAAAAAAGGTGGAGAAACACTATCTTAAGTGACATCTTCACCAACAATTGATCGTAATCCTATCTTTTATTCAAAGAACGAAAGATTTTGCTGCACGTGTGGATTGTCATTTGCGAATTTCGCATCAACTGCTCCCATGACTGATATTTGGATGAAAGAGACAATTCTGTTCTGTCGCAATTGTTGATTGTCTCTTCTGACATATACATCAACGGCCATTAAATCTGATCTTTTGAATTAAAGATGACAATTCTGGAGCTTTCGTGGACCTGTGCAAAACGAGAGGGATCATTCGTAATTACATCATAGCTTCCAATTCGAGAAATGTTATGCGTCGAAGTCTCAATCGCTGTATATTATTTCCTTTCAGAACGCTTTTATAAAGTCGTCAATAACTTGCCGTATATACCATATGAGACTTTTAAGAGGAAAATTTCACCCCTGCCCCCTATTAAATACGGTCATCTTGGAGCGGAATTTTTCATGATTTTCTCATAGAAAATATATTTAAAATTCTTTTCGTGGCATCCCTATGATTTTGCAGAGCCGTGGTTCTCAACCTTTTGTTGATCTCAATGCACCAGATGGGGGCCCAGTGGGGATTCATCCTAAAAGGACTTAGCAGCTATGACGGGCCCCATCTGCTGCAGTGAGATCAACAAAAGGTTGAGAATCACGGCTCTGCAAAATCATAGGGATGCCCCCATCTGGTGCAAGAGATCTGCAAAAGGTTGAGAACCACTGCTCTACAAAATCATAAGTATGCACATCTGGTGCCGTGAGATCAATGAAAGGTTGGGAACCACGGCTCTACAAAATCATAGGTATGCCTCATAGCATCCCTATGATTTTGTAGAGCAGTGGTTCTCAACCTTTTGTTGATCTCATAGCACCAGATAGGGCCCAGTGGGGATTCATCCTGTAGGGCCTTAGCAGCTTTGACGGGCCTCATCTGGTGCAGTGAGATCAACAAAAGGTTGAGAACCACTGCTCTACAAAAGAATAGGGATGCCAACCTTTTTGTTGATCAGGCACCACTTGTTTAAAAAAAGAAAAGAAAAAATCTTCCCCGGAGACCCTTTCCCAACCAACCCTTTTAGAGGCAAAAATGGGTTTCATGTTCTGAATAAACATACTATTTGAGATAATTAACTTAATAACAATACGAACAAACTTAATAACAATAATAAATTAGACGTAAAAGTACACTTAAGACGTAAAAGTACACTTAAAAGCAAGCATAAAAGCCTATGAAACCTTGAAAAATTAATGAGATTTTTGAGCTTGCCATTTTCTTAACTAGAAGTAAAATCCTTGGCCTAATATTACTCAAAGCTATGCGGCCAAAAAATTGGAAACAGAAAAAGAAGTTTTTTTGTTCCCAATTTTATAAAATTTTGGAATCTGCAGTCATTTTAAAACAACGAAACCTTATTTATTATATTTTTATTTAAAAAAGAGGGCCTTATTTCGGTAAGAGAAATTAAAATATAATATAGTGGTTTATATTTATCATATATTTTTTTATAAAACATTGCTGAATGCATGAAAATTTATATAAGCAAACATACACTATCTGGCCAAAAGTATCCGGACAACCCCCTAAAGAAGTGGATCTGGCAGGTGACGTAATTTTATGCGTAACCGAAAGCTATAAAAGTGTTAGTAGTGGTTTGTCAGGTCATATTTATGGGTTTGTGAGACAATGAGTAAGTCAAAGGAGCGTAGTGACTTTGATCGTGGCATTTTATTGCGATGCCACCTTTTTGGGAAATCAGTTCTTGAAATTTCGGACATTCTACAGAAGCCAAAATCCACTGTGAGTGATGTAATTGTGATGTAGAAACGTCGAGGCAGTGAAACTGCAGAAAAACGAAGTGGTAGGCCGAAAAAAAATTAGTGAACGCAGCTGTAGAACTCTGAAAAGGGTAGTGAAGCAAAGTCCTCGTTGATTGAAATCACTCAGGAGTTCCAAAGTTCATCAGGAGTTAGTGCTAGCAGCAGGACTTTTCGTCGATAGTTAAAAAACCTGGGATTCCATGGTCGTTCAGCCGCTCACAAGCCGAACATCACTCCCCAGAATGCGAAGCGTCGATTGCAATGGTGCAAAGCTCACCGTGATTGGACTGTGGACATGTGGGAAAATGTTCTTTGGAGTGATGAATCTCGCTTTACAATCTAGCAATCCGATGGACGCGTCTGGGTTTGGCGGATGTCCGGCGAGCGCTTCTTACGTGACTGCATTGTGCCGACTGTTAAGTTTGGTGGTGGCAGCATCATGGTGTGGGGATGTTTTTCATGGTTTGGCCCGGGTTCCTTAGTTCCTGTGGTTGGAAACATGAACTCTGAGATGTATGTGGACATTCTGGACAATGCTGCTCTCCCAAATCTATGGCTATATTTCGGGGAAGGCCCATTTCTCTTCCAGCAGGGTAACTGCTCCATTCACACATCGAGACTTGCGCAGGCATGGTTTGATGAAATGGATGTTCAAAAACTGGATTGGCCTTCGCAGAGCCCCGATCTAAATCTCTCTGAACACCTTTGGGACGAATTAGAACGCAGATTACGTAGCCAGCCAAATCGACCATCCTCACTGCCAGCACTTACTTGATGGACGCCTGGAATAGTGATGCGACATCGACAACAAAACATCGATGTTTCGAAACATCGATATTCAATATTAAAACATCGATGCTAATAATGCTGGGTTGTTTTCGGCTCTCTTCGCCGTTTATTGACTTTAGGAAATTTATTTTAAACGAATTTATCATGATTACTATTAAGTCTTCTTATCCGCAATAGATTTACCCAGGTTTACCCAGCACGCAAAGTTACTACTCAGTAGGAAAAAGACACAACTAATAATTTAAATGACGAGAGAGAATTAAGGTTAAATAATTTGAAATTTATTTACATATAAGCTTTCACTAAAATTTACACAAACATATTTGATATACTTTATAGATATACATTAAACAATTTTACCAACAATGAATAATAAAACACTTTGAGTCCCTATCCTCTTAAAAGGAAAATTAAATTAAAAAAATTGTCACTCAAGGCATGTTATAAGCGGACTTACCCCATTTCAGCTGGGCTGATGTGCAGTGGTTTCCCATCTCTAAGGAAAGACCTGTACTAAGTGAAATCGTACTCTAAAAAAAAAACTGAGTACCAGAATATGTCTTCTCTCTGTCGCATAACTTTTTATAACCTTCTCTTTTCTATACCACATTTCTATTTTCCAATAAAATCATTTTTCCCTCCTTCTGAGTCTAATATCAGACCGCCCTTTTTCAAACCTTGATCGCCAAATGGTCTAGAATTATTTCCATTATTAAATGTATCATTCTCATTGGATTTTCTTTATTCGATTAAAGTAGCGGACCCCACGCAAAGGGCGGCAAAGGCGACAAAGCATGTTCCCCTTTTTCTACCCTAAAAGATTTTGCTACAATACTCCTTTGAAAACTTCCGCCCTTCCTAACGCTTACTAACTTTCGACTTCACAATGACCCTTTCTTCCCAAACACTCCTTCACTTTAACCGCACAATTCCTGATCCTTTAATACATATTTTTTTCTGACTCCGTCTTTCCATAGCTATATATTTTATTACCCTTTTCTTCATTGTAAAATTGTTATTCTCTCTTTCGTTTCTATACTTATTCTTATTAAACTGCCCTTGTACGATTTTTGGCTATACATGAATTCACCTTCCTAAAATATTACTTGCTAAAATTCTTAACATTCATACAAACTCTTAGGTGTGCTTTTATACCTTCTTACACAAACCTTGTATTTTGCCTATACGAACCCCACCTGCATTTTATCTGAAGGCAAGGTGTACCCCACCTGCATTTTATTTGAAAGCAAGTTTTAGGAGTAAACAGCCTCAAAATTCCAAACGAATATCACTTTAGTTTGGTAGACTGAAAGGTCTAGCAATGCACACAAAATCCCAGAAAAAGAAAAAAAAGAAATAAAAAAAAAGAAAAAAAATTCTAAGTTCCTATTTTTCGATCGAGTGACTGAATGGATGGGGACCCAAATATTAATAATAAACATAAAAAAAATAAATATAACACACAAAATACCAAGTTATAGAGATATAGATAAAATAGAAAAACATTTTCCCAGTTGCGAGGGAAAAGAAGTTTAAATATAAATGAGCACTAAGATGAGAGAATATGCAGGAAGAGTATAGTACACAAGATTCGAAACATAAGTGAATACTTAAAAGCAATAATCATTTGTGTACAACGAATAATCATAATAGTAATAAAAAAAAATATTGAATTTATAAAATAAATTAAAGAAAACATAAGAATAATGTACACATTGCGCAATGATAAGACATTTTAAAGCAAAGAAAAAAAATTAGCTAAAATAATGATATAAGGATTAAAAAAAAATACATAATGCACAATAAAGCAAAGGAGGAAAAAAAATTAGATAAGATACTGATCTAAAGTAATAAAATATCTAAATAAAGCACCCTGAAAAGGAAGTACATTTATCGAGATCGACAACAACAAGTGATAATTGTTGAAAAGACTGTAATAAGGATACACAATATAAATAAAGATGATCCGACAATTTTCAAAAACAACAACGAAGTATTTAATGCTGGTATTGGGAACCAGTCGAACATTGAACTACTCGTCGAAGAGCTAGAAGAACTAGTGTAATTTAAGTTCAATTGTTGAAGTTCAATTGACGGCTCTTGAAAACATACATTCACCTGCTGACATTGAATTAATGTTTCGGATCGCAGGCACAGTTTGTCTTTCAAACACTGTTGAGAGCTTAACAATTTGATTGTATAGTACATTGGCTCAATCTGTAGACGGATGGCACGGGTGTACACCGAGAGTCCCTGGAAATGTACAGTCACCACACCCGGCTCACAGGTACTATGCGCCTTAAATTTTATACGGGCAAACAGAGCGCAATTGTAACACCCAGTAGCTTCAACCTCAGAGGTGTCAAATTTAGGACAGACTGTAGACTGCTGTACAGCAATTTTGAAGTTGGTGAATACCAGCTGTACTCTAACAGCTGATGTGGCGAGCATAGTGGAGGTTAATTTATTGTCCTGGATCTGGAGTAGATGCATGTCTTTTTGCAATGGGAGTGCAAACTCCTGTGTTTTTCGTAAATTTTCCAAGGCGTCTGTCGCCAAGGAACAGCGTAGCATATCCTAAAAAAAATCGCAGGATGATATATTTTCATCGAAAATGAAGTTTTTAGTGAAGGAGGTGTTCGCTTGGACGGCTCCAATCTCGCTTGCTTTCGGGTGATTTCGAATACTTGTTGGGGCTAAGTAAGCCTCGGAAGGACGGCC
Organism: Dolomedes plantarius; assembly: GCA_907164885.2. Lineage (NCBI taxonomy): Eukaryota > Metazoa > Arthropoda > Arachnida > Araneae > Dolomedidae > Dolomedes > Dolomedes plantarius. Next base: position 34,505,275 of record OU015502.1, read on the forward strand.
GACACGTTGTATCAATGAGTCACTGAAGTGTAGTTGGGGCTGGTCATACGCTCCCAAAATGGAAATCTTGATACCTGTTTTGGTGTACGCTACATCAGAAAGAGAGATGTGCGACACCGTATTATTCTCGATATGCGTGACTGCAATGTTGTATTGGCAATCATGACCAGTAATTTTGCTGACCTGATAAGAGTGCAATAGATCAGGCTCGAACCACGTGCGGTAAAAGTTGCACGCGGCACGCGTCAAAATTGTGCATCCGACACCTAAACCACCTGCGACACACGAGGAAACACCGGGAAATTCCCTGCTCTCTGGTGTCTCCGCTTCAAAGTTGAGTCCCTGTTTACCCACGGACTTCTTAACACAATGTACTCCTTGGCCGCAATATTTATTAAAAATACAAGATGTCTGTGATATATGCTTAGTTGTGACGGGAAATGTGAAATATTGACGCTCCGTGTGAAAAAAACACTTTACAGCGTCCAATTTAAGCTTCAGTGTGAATAGGTGCTGGTCGGCAGAGTTAGTGAACCATAAGCAAACTTCCGATGATACAGCTGGTAAGGAGAATTCGGCGGTTGTATACACATTGCAAACTTTCGTGCTGTCCGAAAGCATATTACAAGTTCGTAAATCGGATTTTACAATGGCGTGTGAACTGCAATCCGCATCCACTAATCCTATGAGAAACACTAAAGTCAGCAAAACAATTTGTTGCGTTAACATGTTGGGTCGTTGTGCGGCTTGGAATTCCAAAAAATGATAAGTTCCAACACTTATCCGTTGAATTGTAGTGCCCAGGAATGCACCACAAAGTAAGCTACAACGAGCTATAATTCGAAAAAATTTGTAAATATGGTATGCCAGGAATATTAGGCCTTGTAATAAAATTAACGTACTCTTGATTAAGACCTTTAAACTCCATAACACAAAAACTAGTAATAAGATCATAGTAGAATAGAATATATATTGTAGTGTACGTGGTAAACACTGGATGCGTGTGAAGACTTGAGGGCACCAAAAACATTGTCGTAATTGACAAATAGTTTTGCCCGACACATGAATTATTCCTGTGACCGTTCGGCCACCCGGATGTAAATAAATAATCGAAATGGATGTTTTGTATGCTAACATCTCGAAAGGTAATGTTATAAACAAGTCTTTGGGAACAGTAATTATATGTTCAAAATCAGCATTTCGTAAAATGACTTTACCCTGTGCCGGGAGTCGAAGAATTGGATCTTCAAACGCAATAGTGATATTATGCGAACTGAATTTTGCCTGTTCTGCCTCCAAGAGATGTCGGTGAAGGCTGGAATGGCTTTGAAGTGTACGTGCCTTCATATCATAGAAACACATGTCCAACGTGATTCTAGGTGGGTTGATAAGAGTCAATTCTGGAGAAATGTATAACAGTTCCGAAGCTTGATGTGTAAAGGTGCATACGCATTTAGCTGTATTCACGCACTGGTGCAAAGTGCAAAATTCAGGTGATCCCCCACAGGAATGGTTTGTCATACACTCACAATGCTTCCCGTTTTTATCTTTGCACTGGTATGATGAACTGGAAGTCAAAGAAGAGTTTGTGTCTCGTAAAATGAACTGGCGAGGTTCTAACAGATCAAAATCTGTGGAAAGGATGTAAGTGCGGGGTCCTTTTATACAGTTCTCGCATGTCCGAAGAGAACACGCATTTGGGGGTAAAATGATTTTCTCCCGCAGATGGCGGGGCAATTTTTCGCACTTGTAGGCCTCGCCTGTAAAGGTACAATACTGACCATGCGAGCTGCTAGCTGCATGAATCAAACATAGAAGAATTGCTGAAAATGAAGGAAAAGCCCATCTTACAACTTACGTTGAGTGACAATATATTATAAAAATAAATTTTCCTAATTAGAAATATAATAATTAGAAATATATATGTATAAATTTATAATAACCTGAACAAATGCTAAATGAGAGAATTAATGTTTGTAAGCCTTTAAATTTAGCCATGAGTCTCTTATAATTGAAATTGTAAATTTCCGCGTATATTTATTAAGAATTAGAGAAAAAAAAAATTGCTAAATTAAATAAATGAATATCTATTATGGCATACCTATAAAACATCGCCCCAAAACCATCGATATTTTTAAACATCGATGTTTATGAACTTTCATTTTTTAAAACTGGTTTAGTAACCTCTAAGATTAATGTTACTTCGGTTAGTCATGGGGGGGGGGGGGTAATTTTACTCTCAGGTTGGGCTGACACAAATGACAAAAACTTGGTTGCTAGAGTCAGCGCATATCGCAGAATTTCCATTACACATTTTATTACTTTTACCAGAAAATTGAGGAAGAAATTATTGCAATTTATTGACAAATCTTTTATTTTCAAATTAAATAATACAAAAGAAAATTACATATATTTACACCAATTTGAAGTACTGATGCAAAACCAACGTAAGGGGGAAAACTGAACAAGCTTATTTTTTCTTTACTGTAAATAACAATTATTGGGGCATATAATTATTATTCATTGGTTGTTAACTGTCTCTAATCGTTCCCCCCTTTTGTATTCGTCCTTTTCAGAATTCAGACTTACAATTACTGAGTGGGAAAATTATGCTACGTGGTTAATTTTTTTTATTATGGTACATTTTCATTTAAAAAAAACATCGAGACAACGTAAAACATCGAGCACAAAACATCGATGTTAAAAAAAAAATCGGCTTCAATAAATCGATGTTTAAAACATTGATGTTTTTATCAAAACATCGACATCGATGTCGCATCCCTGTCAATTCCTATGGACACTTATCAAAAACTGGTGGAAAGTCTCCCCAGACGTGTGCAGGCTGTCATCGATGTAAAAGGAGGACCAACATCGTATTAATATATGCCTCAAGACTCTCAGAGTCCGCACCACTGGGCGTCAGGATACTTTTGGCCAGAAAGTGTATTTTATGTAAATTGATAGTTTTGGCTTTAAAGCAAAAATCGCTCTTAAAAAACGTTTTCTTTCTCTTAACGAATATTTTATAAAAAAAAATGCTTTTATAAATCCTGAAGACTAATTAAAATATGTACTTTTCTGAGCGCAAGAGGCAGAAAATTAAGCAATCTGAGAAAGTAGTTTAGTAGATATATAAAAAAAATCAAACACTTTTAACATTTAAAATTTACTAAAACAAATTTGAAACTATTAGAGAATTTTTAAGTCGCAAAGATTTTTACTGAATGTTACTAATATAAATAGGAATTTAAGGATAGAAAATTACAAACTGCATTTAATAAAAATATTTAAAATTTCGTGTTCTCAAAGTATTAATTTCCCCAAGGCCCTTACGTAAACATCTATAAGCCCCAATAAGCCCCAATAAGCCCCGGGATGACCCATTAGGTCAGAAACTCAAAACAAAGAACGACAAAAACACGACAAACAAGATAAATACTAAAATAAAGTACAGAAGACAGCAAAGAAAGTCTAGGATATGTCGACTCCATTCGGGCTGGTAAGAATACGAATTCGATGCAATGATTGGCATGACAATCGTGCCCAAACAAAAGTCGGAGAGCCACTGCAACCTAGCGAGGGGCGAAAAGTGTTACTACTAGTTTAGACCAGTGGTGGGCAAACTTCTTTTGACTGCGACATAGTTTATTTTGCAGTAACAAAAACATAGAAATATTCTACTGGAATAAAAAGAACACGTATAACAAAAAATTTATTAACATAACAACAGTTATGCATCGAAAAGAAATTATATGCAACTTATTTATGAGTATTCCGTTTGAAAACTAAAAAAATAAATAAATTAAATTAAATTAAAATAATAATTACAAGATAAAAAGAACTTTTTATATACCATGTTTTTAAATTTTCCATTGAATCATATAAACTTGACAATTCTATGTATTAATAAATACTTTTTAAAAATTTTTTTGATGAATTATCCCATCAACTTGAAAGAAAATGATGTTAATTGGAAGTTAACTTGCATTGAACTTTTCGTTCCCGTTCGGCCGATAGATGGCTGCATCAGTCTACAAAACAAAATGAACTGAAAAAGAATTCAATGCTGCTTAAATGTGGCTAAAAGTATTAAAAGAATGCATTGTCATCGTGTTCTGAGCTATTCTAAAAGTTTCAAATGTCTAGCTAGTCGGGAAGTTAGTTAAAAATCGATGGCAAGATTTGTACCGGACAAACACACACACGCACAAACAAACAAACAAGAAAGCGAGTTAATAAAAACATGGTAAAAATAAATCGTGTTAAACCGAAACCGCGTCAATCGAGGGATGGGTGTACTTTTCAAAAACAAAGTCGCTAATAAACCGGAGATCTCATTTCTCGGAACGCTACAGGTTCCGAAAAGCGTCATAAAGGCCGCACCTCGAGGTAGGCGTCTGCGTTTAAGAGCCTCTCATTTGAATCATAATTCATTCCAATGATGCATCACGGCGATGCTCACCTCAGGAATGAGCGATTACACCGCTTTATTAGATTGTAACGGAGCGAGAAAGTGCTCTTCAGCTTTCCCTAACGAGATCTATTCACGCAGGCATCCTGCGGAATTAGGATGTGTGCCTTATAATAATACATCAAGGCGGGGTAGTTTTTTTTTTTTTATTTTACCACTTTGAAAAATTAATTTTATTGGTGTCCCCTTTGAGGCGATCTCGTGAGATTATTGAATAAATTCTGATGAGTTAGGAGCGGCTTCATGCCTCGGGTGGTCGGCTCCGGTGCATGAATAAACAACTGAACGCGTATGTTTTCTTAAATCCGGAAATATTGTATAGTTTAAAATCCGAAAGCTCGATTGAATCGCAATCAGAAGAGGTGTGGAATGATATAATCTCGTGGTGTCAGGCCGAGAGTGATATGTTATTGCGTGGGGTGTTACATATAATTAAACGCGGCGTAACACATAATTGTTTGTATATATTAAATCTGCTTATATATCGAGAAATTTAGTAGACATTTCGAGTTCGCTCTCTCCCTTTCTCATCCTAACACATACACACATATTTATTGAAATGTTTAACGTGCATAATAAACATACACGCACATACTGCATATACATGTGTGTGTGTATATACAGACATACATACAGTTAAACTTCTCTAGCCGGCTACCCGTCTAAACGGCTTTTTTGGAGTTCAGAGCCGATTCAATACACTCCATAGAGCCAATGTTATTTTGCCCCCTTTCGACGGCCACCAATCAAAACAGCCACTTTTTTTTTTTTAACCATGACTGGCCGCCATAGAAAAGTTTCAATATATATATTGTAAGAATCCGTTACGACCCTTTCCGAATAAATCACCCAGACAGCCGGACCTCCCACAGCAGGTGACCTGCGAACAGTTCTATAGATCGGCGTCAAGGTGTCTGGAAGCAGAGAATAGTGTTGCTCCTAGCCGCCGCCCCTGGGAGGACGTAAACTAATGAATATTTCGACGTGAACTAATGATTTTCAGATCAGCTGATTTATAAGAGCCGACCACATGGCTTCGTCGTCAAGCGAATCACAGCCAACGAACATGACATCACAAATTGGGCCAACCAACCTAAAAATTTGCAGTCACGTGACCGGAAGAGCGAGTGCCAACGCCGGGAGAAGAAATCCAGTTTTTTGAACAGACTTGGTCGAGACTCTCATCTAGAGAGCACCTTTCGTCTCAGAGGTCCTGGAGTGACCGACTTCATCCTGAACTTTATTTTTCAGAGCAGCCCGCTCTAAGCTTCTCGTCAACTATTACTTCACCCTGAAGTATAGCTATCTCAGAGCATCTTGCTCTACAGGCTCCTGTTAGCACGTTACTTCATCAAGAAGTTATTTTTATATTTCAGAGCAGCCCGCTCTATAAGCTGCTCGTTAGCTATAACTTTCCTTACGAAGTTACTCTATTTTCAGAGCTGTATGCTCTAGAGGTTGTGTACCGACCTTCTAGTTCAGTTGTGACTATACTTGCCGACATCTTCTCATCGAAATTATTTGGCTATTACGAAAGCCAGTTCCCTCTATGTCTAGAGGCAGATCAACAAATTTGTAAATAGTTGTAAAAAGTTTCCGACTTAAATTTAATAAAATTGTATTTTAATGTAGTAGACTGACTCTGAACATTTTTAGCTACCCGGAGTCTTAAGTTATCACAGTCTACTAATTAAATGGTGGCAGCGTGTCTGGGATTTTGCCATTAATAAAAAATAGGCAATCCACCCCTTCGAATTAGGAAATTAGAGTAGGAAGCCGATCTAGGACTTTTTGTGCGGACGTCCCGTCCCAAGTGTGTGCATCACAGATACCAGTATATAGCAGTGAGCAGCGAACCAACAGTGGATTTGTGCAGCGATCAAGTATTGGGGCTGCATACTAAATAAGGAAATCCCCCCAGAACCAGCCTGGAAAGACTTCGCCTAGCTTCAATGAGAGCCTACAATCCAGTCTTCAAATTAGACAAGGTAAGCCTGTTCTCATTAGAGGCAAAAGTAATTGATTGATTAATTAAAAGTAAATTAATTGATTAGAATCTGTGTAAATGTTAGCATGTGTAAATTAATGTTTCATGGGAAATAACTATTGAATTGGAATAAGTAAATTATCTGTGAGAAATTAATTAATTTAGTCAAAAGTAAATTAATGAAGTATTAGAATTATTTATGCAAGAGAAAAGTAAAAATGAATTGTATGCAATGTGTTTAAAATTTTAAAAGAAAAGTGAATGAACAAATATTTGGTAAATGAATACTAGAACTGTGGATAATCTGATTTAAGTACTTATTCTAAATTGAAATTAAGTAACTGTGTTTTGCCAACTAATTTAGTCAGTTATTGAAGTTGTGTAGAGTGCTTAAGATTATATTGAAGTAGCATTTGATTTATTATGTGTAAAATTTGGTCTGAAAAATTTTAAACATCTTTGAATTGTATATGCCATGTTAGGATTTCAAACGAATCTGTCTAAACTGTAAATCTTTCGGAGTCCCCCCCCCCCCCCCTTTTTCTTGGAAGAACGTAGTAGAATCCACCGAATTGAGAGGGCTCTATTGTAAAGCGCGAGGAAAGTGAACAACCAGTTCTTTTGTTGTGTTTGAGGTCAAGATTCCGAGGTTTCCGGTAAGGTTAAGTTGTGGATAAGAGGTTAAGAGGGATTGATATCAGCTAGTTAAAGAGGCAAAATGTCGTTTTTAACAAAATACAAGAAAATTGACTTGCAGAATTTGGCTTTTGAGCTGCAAGTAGAGATACAAGAATCGGATAGAATAATCGATCTGGCAAAAAAGATTTTAGAAAGTAAAGGTTTCGTTCGTGACGAAAGGCTGCAGTTCGTGAATTTCTTCGTAGAATTTCGTCGTGAATTCCTTCCGGATCTAACTCCGTGCGATTTCTGGTTATGGGGCTATTTAAAAAGTCTGGTGTATCGTGCAGTTGTTGCGACGTTGAATGACTCAAAGAACTCCATTACGCTTCATGTGCGAAGCCTCACAACTGATCAGTTACGATGCAGCTTTCCCTACATCGTCCTGGACACGATTAACAACTGCTCCTCTTGTGCAATTTCGTCCTAATCTGTTCTTGTTTCAGCAAACTGAACTGTTTTTGTTTCTCCCTTATCTTTACTTAATGTGGTTCGTTGACAAGGTGATCAGAAACTAGTCAATAAATGTTAATATTGTTTCTGTATTCCGTTTTGGTCGTTTATTGTGTTAAATTTCATGTTTTTCCCGAAAAAGCGCCCTCTGGTGGACATTTTGGAACAAATTTTTTTTCGAAATTCCGTGAGCGCATCTCGTGTATAGCCCATTTACAAATTTCGTTCCATTCCGTTCACCCGTTTGCGTTGTAGAATGCCTTTTATAGGGGAAGTTTAATTATAACCACCAGGTATATGTAATGATAACGGTGGCGATGCACAACAGGCCTATGAATTCGTGATATTTCGGGAGGTAGTCGTGACGAAGCATTAGGCAATAGAAGCGGTTGAGTACAGGCAGACAGTTTTAGAAGAATCCAGAGTGACAATGAATCATCCACATAGCTGGTTGCAAAGTTCGTTTTATTGTTGTAATATTCCGATGCCTCAGGTACACTCCTTTATATTCACAGTTTTATAAGAGCTATAGGACTATTATGCGTAAAAATATCGTCCTGGGGCTGTCGGAACAGCATAGGCATCGGTTATTTTTGTCCGGAGCATTACGGATATACAGTAACAACCTCGCAGCGCTTTCTCAGATCATGACACCTGACCTCAACACGTCATATGAGGTGATGTCGTTCGAATGTCGTGGAACATTCGACGTTATATAAGCTGCTGTCCGCGCCTGGATTTAGGGGGAAATATAATAGATTACTTCGGTTATTTCTAGGTCAAATTTAGGTTGAGGGACGATTTTTTATTGCGATAAGATGAATTAATTTTGAATAGACGTTTTATTTAATGATAATGAAAGGTTATTGTTTCATATATACAGTGGAATATCGATCTATCATCTTTCAAGGGACCGATTGAAATGAACGATAAATGCGGGAAAACGATAGATGCGGAAACATGACAAAGCAATATGATCGTTGGGACTGGATAAAATAAACGACACATACGGAAAAACGATGGATCCGAAAACGATCGATCGAGATTCCACTGTATATACATATATATATATATATATGTCTCTCTCTCTCTCTCTATATATATATATATATATATATATATATATATATATATATATATGACAGGCTTTGCCTGCTATAAAATATCGTTTGCAGTCTTCTTGTTTTACAGTCCATGGCATCGAGGGAAGGCATACACTCAAAAAGTACTCAGCATCGTCTAAATTAAGTAGAGTTTATTCAGTTCAATTTCATACAGACCACCTCTCCAAATCTGCGCGTTTCAGTGCTCACCATTTTCAAATTGTGGATCCGTCTAACGCACGTCCATCAGCAACGAAAAACTCCTGCGCTCTGACAATCTCACGGTCAATTCCGCGCGCAAACTCTCCCTGCACATGCGCAGAGCCCAATCTAGTCATCCTCTCCAAGGAGAATTGTATAAGAGTTTCTCTTCGAACGCTTAACCACAGACGCGCCAACATTATATAATGAAAAGGGAAAATTCCCTTTCCCACTTCGCGCGTCTTGAAATATGAAAAACTAGAGGCGAATTACGCCACAAAAATAATTTAATTCCCAAGCCCCTTTTAAATTTACATTAATTACTCTTTTCCCAACTAAGTTCTGATATATATATATATATATATATTAGTACAGGCAAAGACGAAGCCAGAATTGGAATCTGGGGAGGATTTCGAACTTGATACGTCCCGAAATGCCACCCGCATTATATAATGGTTAGCATCGTAATCTTCTACAACGATAAATTCATTCTGTTGTTGTGGTCCGTAATGCCCCCTGACCGAAAATTCCAGACCATGTCCACACAGGCTTCAGGCTCTGTAGTGCGGCAACGGTTTACAGTAGCACCACAAGGGTCGGTGCCAGACTTGGCTAGGTGCTTATTCAATTTTGATCGAGCACCCCCATAGTTGCGACATCTGTGGGGGGAATCGTACCTTCCCCACCCACTGAACTCATAGAAGGACTTTCCGGTCTACGGATTTAACGTGCCCATATCCGACCTAGACACGAAGGTACTTAACGGTGCTTGTCGGGATTCGATCCGAACAACCTCAGTACCGAAAGCCGACGCGCCACTGAGAGGATACCTCTGGCCCAAAAAATCATTCTTTTATGTGTAATCTATACAGGTGTTCCTCCATTCTTTTATTTTTTATTCAAGTCACAGAATTTTTTAAGTAAAGGTCACGCTCATAATGTCCCGTTTCTCTCAAAAGCGGAGAATAATGGTCCATCCATCATGTGGTATGTATTTCAATTTTTAATGCATTCATGGGGCGTTAATTCCTTGTTACCCCATCTCTCCGCCTGGAAAACAATGGATACTTACAGTTGCTTTCTGACTGGCATGCATTTATTTCGAGCCTTAGCATGAATGGTTCGTCAACGATTAAACAAGCGAAAACCATTTCAGTGATAATGGAAAATTTCCCAAAAGGTCGAAGGAATATAGTCTCCTTATTCTTTCTAAGTCCACAAACAGCTGCGAGATAAATAGAAGTTTATCGTCTCTTCGAAATAATGGTAATCTTCCATGCAAAACAATGTGATGCCGCGTAATGCCTTCGTAATAAGGCAACGCGATACGTGAATCTATAGCAGGCGCAGCGAAACGGTATAATATAACCGGAAAATGTGCGTGATGGGAAATTTAAAACATCGTTAAATTAGCCGGTTACCGGAATTTTCGCAGATGTGATTAGACACTTTCTTACAGAGGATGTTCCCATGGGAATATGGAACCCTTCCCTTTAATGTTTGGAACTGAAGTACCGTAAATATCGCTAGATCGACCGGCATAATGTGGAAGACTATAAATATAGAGCTCCTTTGGAAGAAAGCCCAGTGACCCACCTTAGTGTAGTCGAGGGTCAAAGTCAGGGATCGAGGACTTTAAACGTCACGTGTTGGGGCAGCCATAAAATGTATTCGGCCGCACAAAAAACTGTTGAGTTTTACGTGATTTTTACCATGTTTTTATTAAATCGCTTTCTTGTTTGTGTGTGTGTTTGTCCAGTGCAAATCTTGCAATCTATTTTTAACTTACTTCCCGACTAGCTAGACTTTTGAAACTTTTAGAATAGCTCAGAACACGATGACAATGCATTATTTTAATACTTTTAGCCATCTTTAAGCAGATTTGAATCCATTTTCAGTTAATTTTGTTTTGTAGACTGGTGCAGCCGTCTATCGGCCGGGACGGGAACGAAAAGTTAAACGCAAGTTAACTTCCAATTAACTTCATTTTCTTTAAAGTTGATGGGATAATTCATCAAAAAAATTTTAAAAAAGTATTTATTAATACATAGAATTGTCAAGTTTATAGGATTCAACAAAAGAATTTAAAAACACGGTATATAAAAAGTTCTTTTATCTTGAAATTATTTTCCCCTTGTCTTCCATATTCAAGAAATACACGAATTTTTCATAGGAGAGAGAAAAAAAAGCTCCTTCAATGCTAAATGACCAGTTTTCAGAACGTCAGCTGATTCCAGAAATATTTGGCAACATGTATACAAAAGATTATCCTTCCACAATATGTAGTTTGAAATGTAGAATTGATTATTTCTAGCGAATCAAATGATCACAGTGTGATAGTGTGTTTACAGTTACTGCAAAATACGAATATCTAACCGATCAAGATTTTATTTATTTTCTAAATAGTGCTAAAATTTTCTCCATAAAAGGCATTCAAACACTGGAAATCGAGTACTGAAGAATTATATATATTATTTCTAAAAAGGTGTTTTTTTGTTTTATCCCCTTTTCTCTCTTCGGAATGTTTTATATATATAGATTATAAAGCACGTCATATAGCTTATAATAATTCCTTTTAATTTTCCTTTCATGTTAACAATTTCTACTTATCCTAAATATCACCAGTAACATGGAAAATGTCTCCTAGAAGATCGCGGTTACAATTCTAATACGTGCCCTCTCAAAATAATGTTCCTGCTTTATTTCTTTACAACGAGGCAGGTAATTTTTATCCCGACGTTGACCCATCCACACCGCGAATCAGTTGACTACTTTGTTATGGGAGCACCCTATAGTGGAATCAACAATGTTCCCTAGCATGGTATGAGGGGACAGGAAAAGAACGTCCATGCTTCGGACGAAATCGTTCCTGCGTTATTAAAATGAGCAAAATGGATGAAAAACGTGAGCAGAGCATATCGGTACCCATGGAGCAGTGCTTTTTTTCTTATGCGGTCTAGACGCCAGACGAGAGAAAATAACAGGATTTCGCCGAGAAACAGAAAAGAAGTACCCGAATAAAAGGTGAATAGTACGGCAAGGGGAAAAATCAAATCGCTAATAGGGGGTTTCTTTGCACAATGACCAAAGGAATGATTCTTTTTTATATATTTTTTTTATTACTTACATCTACATCTGAAGATGTCTCTGTGCTTTATCAAGGCCACAGCGTGTGCAAGAACCGGAAAGAGCCGGAACGTGTTAAATGGCTATATATAAATATTTGGGGGAAAGAAAGAGGTCGAATTTGTTCTAATTGCTAAATTTCATTGTATTATAAATTAAATTTGATCATAAAAAATGAATCTGCACTGAAAGTTACCGTTAGAAGCCGAGTAACACCACAAAACGATTTGTATTCAATTTTAGAGCTTTAAACAAATGACCTCAATTTCAGACTGTTTTATCCGAGAAAGATCCGTTCAATTCTAAATAAGTACTCTGACTAGGGCCTGTTCACATAGAATCCGTAAGCGTCAGCGTTACTTGGATTGAAATATATTTAACCAATTACAAACCTCCAGACAATGAGAACGAAATCGTTAACGCCTGTGATTGGTTTAAAATATGTCAATACCAGTAAGGGCCTGTTCACATAGAATCCGTCAGCGTTAAAGATTCCGTTGACGCTGATTGGTTAAATAGCTCAGTGATTGGTATATGATTGGTTAAAAATTTTTACGCTAAAGCTGACGGATTCTATGTAAAAATTATAAAAATAAGACTGTTGTGTAAGAGACTGGGCCGTTACAGAGGTTCTAAACGTCCCGTGCACAAAATTCCCCTTAAAGAAGTCAAATTCGCACTTCCATGACTTACAAACGTGCCATGGGTTCATTTAGAAAGAAATGCCAAATGTTTAGAACACAACACAAATCGCGTGTTTCTGCGGTCATCACATTTCCAATTACCACATTTGTACGCTGTACTGTCAGTGCTTAGCCAGGTGCACGACCGCAGTTAAAGCCTATTTATCTTCGAGTGGAATCGTTCACGATTGGCCATCTTTGAAAGGAAATATCTAAAATTCCTCGCAAGGTATCGCTATGATATTTTGACGGCATTTCTTTCTCCTATTTCAGTTAAATTATCTACTATGGCAATTTGAGTCAATAACGACAATCGGCTGTCTGGCCATGGACTTTATTACGCAGAACATCTTGACATAGCATTAACTTATACAGCGGGCGATCACATATTTTAAGAACACACACAGTCATCTCATAGTTACAGGAACACACACTCGATTACATTGTTAATACCAACTACTTTGACACTTACACCTACACTCATCGTCTCGTCCGTGACTGTCCTTTCTCCCTGCATTCCGATGAGTCTATTATCAGTACTCGGGGTAAGCAGGGTTAGGGTCAGAGGGGAAGAAAATGATATTTGTTGCAATACAAGTTTTTTTTTTCCATTTACTGCAAGATAAAAATATTTTTTTCTAAATCAAAACTATCTTGAAAAAAAAAAAAAGATTTTTTTTCCCTTTAAGGAAATTAAAAATAACATTTTTAAAAAATTAAATCCTAAAGAGAAAATACCTAGAAACCTTTCCTACACACAAAAGTTAAAAAATTATGCGAAAAGATCTACTGGTTCGGCATAATTATTAAAAATTACACCCTTTTTGTATTTTTTATTTTTAAACACAAAATTTCATATTGTTCAGGTATTCTTTATCTTTAAAATGCTCTTAATATAAAGACACATTTGATGAAAAAAAAACAAAAACACTGCAGAAAGTGCGTAACGCCCTTAAGGTTGGGGCAATAAGTTTTCGGACAACAAGTGTAACCCTTCGTCAGGCATTTAGATGTGATTGTTTTTCCCTGAGAAATCCTATAAACAACTTTTCTAATTTGAAGTATGTTTTATGCCGGAAATGGGCGTGTTCATATGTAGCAATTTACGCGTTTGTGATTTATCCGGCGAGTTAATAGTAGATAACGGCAGAATAACAAAATTACAATAATAACAAAATTTTGTTTACAGTTGTTCCGCGAATGTAACCACTCCGTTCCTAGTAACACGAAAATGAATTCTAAGGCATGAAGTTCGTGTTCTTGAATTGTAGTTTCTTTTTGTGCTGTTCAAACTTTTTTTTTAAAATTTGCTATTGTATCAAAATTCTTTACAACTTTGCCCCCAGACTACATTGTTCAATATCTGTCACTTGATCGGTGTCATGAACCGTGGAAAAAAAAATGGTAATAAACAGGAAAACGGATTTATTAAATGAATTTCTTTGTGTCTGTTCCAAACAAAAGCATTGCTAGACTATAAAAATGATTGTTGTCTCATGAGAAACCGAATTAATCTTCTGGATAAACCGCAGATCTTTTCCTTCTTCTCTACTTCAACTCTCCCTCGAAAAAAAAAAAAAAAAAAAAAAAAATTCTACCCCCCCCCCAAAAAAAAAAAAATCACGCAAAAACCGCATGAAGACAATACACGCTGTTATTCATTCAATCCGTGTAATAAGAAATCATTTTTATTTCGCGATCAATGCGGCATTGTTCCACTAAGCTGTGCCAAACGGCAGCATTGACCTTTCCTGCCATTGGACGACTTGAACTTCAGCAAATAAATTGTAACATAAACGACTTCCTCGAACTTCCGAACTAAGTGCTCTCTCTCTCTCTCTCGACTTGGAAACGCCATTCCAGCAACGAGAAATGTTTTCATTCGCGCGTGATTTAGCCCGCGGAATTATGTAATTGTACATCTTCTTTATTTACTTAACAAGTGTGAGGGCGTTGTGTTTTGCAACCCGATAGCGGCGGCAGCGCATTCTCCGACAGACCCCGGTTGCTATGCGGCCACAAGGACTTCTTTGTGAGGCCAGCACTGTAAATCTCGGCGAGCGCAGTAAAAACTTCACGCTGATCTCTGCGAGGCCCGAGATGTAGTAAAAATGTAAATGCCGTAAAAGACAGCCAGCGCGAGATAAGAGGTATCCCTCTATCAGCTCATTAAGCGAGTCTGGAACATTATTAATCTCTTTCGGGAGCCCTCAGATAAGAGAATATAAGATTGTTTTTTTCTCCTCAAATCCTCTACTTTTAGATGTTGAGATTTTACTTCAGCTGTATTTGCGTGTGCGAGTCGCATACTAAGTGGCAGAACTTTGTTTTGCTACCTACCTTGTCCCTCCAGGCTAACGACAGAATATTACCCGCTCCTATCTTTTCCATCCACGTAAAACGAGCCCGTTCCATCATTTGCCGTCTGGGAAACGGGTTTCCCTAAATCATTCAATCGGCATATATACTTTTTTTCCTCCGAGAAAAAGAAAAATATATAAGGACTAATCCCGCGCCTTTCTCTTTGTGCACAATATTCCAAATGGATATCGTATCCGCTAGGACGATGTTTACCAACAAGTGGGCCAACCTTGAGTCGAGAGAAGGTTCCGAAATCCGAAATTTTAAAATTTTAAAAGAAAATGTAAAGAAAAAAAATGTAATGTAATACACATTAAAAGTAAAATAAATAAATAATATATATATTAAACTGTCATTACTGTAATTACTGGTGCTAAACCAAAAGTAATCAAGAAAATCTCGGGGTAAAGTTTAGAACATATTTAATTACTCTAGAAATCACAGTTACAAGGGACGGATTACATTGCACATTACATAACAATTGAAAAACATTTAGAGAATAAAACAGTAAGTTGACTTAACATAGTCCAAAATTGGACATCAGACCGATAGGTCTTTACGCTACGAAATCCTGGCTTTCTCTGGCTAAAAGAAAAACAGTACAACGGAAGTTGCACGCAAAGTCTATCCGTATGGTGGCGACATCTACATTTTAGACTTGGAAGTATTATAACGTGTGTTACACACACACACACACATATATATATATACATATACATATATATATATATATATATATATATATATATATATATATATATATATATATACACTATGGCATCATTATCGGCTGACAGCTCTTCTTCACGCTGAAACTTTATTACATTCCAGAAGTCGCATAGAGATATCGCTAAGGGAGACAACTTTACGACGATGATGGGCGGTCTTCTGTTTCCCAAACAGTTACCCCACAGCTTGCTAGAGAAAACCCCTATGCCTGGGATTAACTTTCAGGCCAAAAACTGTGGCGGCATTTGTTGGTATCGTTTTTTTAATCCCCCACGTGTTCAAAAATTTCGGCAGGAACTTGAATTGGAATCCTCGAAAAATATGCAGCTGGTCCGTGGGGTGTGAGAACGCACCGTAAAGGCGTGACGTCACAATACATATATATATATATAGTGAAACTTCTCTAGTGAACAAAAAATGCATAAGGAAGGAACACAATCGTTGTGGAGATGTTTCATAAACTAGAAGATGTAGCCATAGTACACAGCAGTCAGTGTTGCAACTTCAAATTTGCGATCTCTAGATGGCGCTGCAACGCACTCTCTCCCTATGTGAGTACTTTAGCTTTGGTAGAACAGAGTAAACGATAAGCGAGACTGGGATGAGCTACGGAGCTCCACTTTTCGAATCCCACAATATAAGATTATAAGATCTATTGCCCGTTTGTGATGTCCGTAGCATTGAAAATAAATGTAATTTAGTGTAAACTGAGCTTCTTCTTCTACAACCCTGGATCGGACAGTAGAATTACCACAGTCAGCAACCGATATCTGCGACGCGTCGCGTGAAGTTAAAATCCTCACATTGAAAAGTTCGGCAGAATATTTCTTCTTCTCACGCGCAGGGTCACTTCGAGGAAAATTTTGAAAAATACGGATGTAGAAAATCGACAGGGGAAATTCTCTCATCCGGGTTGCGGTGCCGTAGAGAGGATTTAGGAATGTAAATTCTTCAACAGTCATTAAACTGTTTATGCATTTTTTTATTATTATTTATTTCTAATGGCAGTTTATAGGCGACTGAGCCAAAAAACATAGAAAAAAAGAGAACAGACACGTGACACAACAACAAAAGTCGGCTACAGTATTAGGGACTGTTCACATAGGAGTCCGTTGCGTAGCGTTAAGGAAAAAATGACGTTGAGACGAAAATAAACCAATCATAGGCGTTAAAATTTTCATTGCTAATCGTCTGGAGGCCTATGATTGGTTTATTTTCGTCTCAACGTCATCTTTTCCTTAACGCAACGCAGCGGACTCCTATGTGAACAGGCCCTAAGTCTATAAACTCAGTATGTCCCTTGCTTCCCAATAACGCCCACAAAGGGAAACCTTCCTAAGAGAAGGACAGCGAAGCAGGTGAGTCTCATCCTCTCTCGAAGGTCGCAGGAGTTGGTTGGATACTACAGTTGGATGCCCGTTTAGTATACATATAATTGCGTCTACGGCATTTCGTACAAAACATTAAAAGTTAGCTCTTTTTTTCCGTTGGTTTTGGTGTACCATAAACCCTCCCCCAAATCAAATTACGGGCTGCACCACTACGATGTTCGAAACGACATCTAGAATTTTTTAATTCTGGATTCGTATGCTATTTATTTTCCTTCTTTCCCTTCCAGGCCAGATTTTAAGGCAGTTTATTTATATTTCATGGCCATTTAAAATACTTTTTTTTTTAGAGCCCTCGCCAAGACGATGTTATTCGAAGGTTACGGCAATCTTGAATCTCGGGAGTTGGAATTTTTCAACCAGGGGTTTGGTTTTCTACTGAAGAAATTTAACTACTATATTCTACTAGAAACTAAACAAAGGAGTGAGAAATCTTCAAAACGAAAGTGGTGCAAAGTTTAAATCATCTTTACATATTTTTTAATGAATTTAATATATTTACATATTTACAAGAAGATAATAATAGGCTGGAAAGCCTCTACATTAACTAAATTCGAAAGAATAGACATATTATGGGATCTTAATCCCTTTCAAAGAAATCTACATTCTAACAACTGATTCAACACTCTATATTAAGACAAGAACAAGCGAATTCTAAACATTTGAGAATAAAATCAAACCGATGGGCTTACAGCGCCATCTCTTGACATATTATTTCTCTACACACTCCCCACCTGAACTCTGATAGGAGTTCATCTACTCCAATACAATCATAAACAAAAAATTCCCATTTCTAAAAAGCAAAATTTCTAATCAATCAGATTTTTCAAAAATACAGTGCAAAAAAGAGAGAATAAACAATAGGTTAATACTTGAATTAAATCACATCAATATCAACAATACTTTTCAATATCTAGAGTATATAATAGGCATAAAGTTCTATCTAAAATAAAATAGGAAAGCGTTTAACAAATTAAAAAGTAATAGGAATTATTATTAAAATAAATGCAAATATAAAGAAAATTATTATTAAACAATTCAAATAGTGAAGTTTGAAACTTCAAACTTAAAAGAATAATAAACTAAAGAACATTTCAAATTATTCAATTCAATATTTAAGTAAAATAAAAAAGGATATATAAACGTTAGAGTTCAATATAGTTCAAGAGGATATAAGTGTTGTGCAGTTCGTTTCAAAGTCCCATTTCCAGTTTTTAATTCATAAGATCGAACTTTACCGTCACGTCCAGGAACGGCTTTAATGATTTTACCTAGTTTCCATAACAGTTTGTTTTTGCTATCTCCTTGAATCAGCACAACATCTCCTAATTTTAGTTCGGGTTGAAAGTCAGGATTTTTTAAAGAATGGGCGGTTCTAAGGTCTAACAAATATTGCTGTTTCCATTTACTCCACAACTGTTTTAACAGCAATTCTTGATAGCGTTTTCTTTTTAAGAGAGTCTTTCTTGTTGTTTCGATACCGATGATTTCAGCGAAAGTCAAAGGGTACGTAGGATCAGTTCGTCCAAAGTTCAGGAAACACATTGGAGTCAAGGGTTGTGGCTCATCATTTTCATTATAAACGTAGCTCAAAGGTCGTGAATTAAGAACAGTTTCTACCTCGACGAGTAGAGTAGACATTTCTTCGAAGGTCAACAACGCTTTTCCTATAACTTTTCTCAAACAGTTTTTGACGGATCTTACGAGTCTTTCATAAAACCCTCCCCACCATGCGGCTCGCTCGATGATAAACTTCCACTGAGTTCTCTCTTTGGCAATGAAATTTTTAAACACATCATCTTCTAAAATTCTAGAAAAGTTCTCAACTTCTTTTTTAGCCTTCTTGAAGGTTTTTGCGTTATCAGAATAAATGATTTTACAGTTTCCCCTTCTACTCAAAAATCTGCGAAATGCAAGTAGAAATGATTCTGTCGACATGTTTGAAACTAGTTCCAGGTGTATAGCTCGGGTTACAGCACATGTGAATAATGTGATGTATGATTTTTGAGTATCCTTTGAATTCTTTACGTAAACCGGTCCAGCAAAATCAACTCCACAAACAGCAAATGGGGGTGATTCAAGGATTCTGTCTTTAGGTAAGGGCGCTGTCATCTGGTCTGCAGGTTTGGCTGAATATTTTTGGCAAATTAAACAACTTTTTATAGTCTTTTTGACTAACTGACGTCCTTTCGGGACCCAGAAGCGAGATCTAACTTTAGCCAAAGTTGCAGCAGTCCCTCCATGCATTGTCTTCTCGTGTTGTTTACGTACAATTAAATAGGTCAATCTAGAATTTTTAGGCAGAATTATTGGATGCTTATTACCTAGTGTAAAGTCAGAAAATTCTAATCTTCCTCCTAATCTCATGATTCCCTTTTCATCAATATATGGGACAAAGTTGTACAGAGGGGAGTTCTTGTCAATCGGTTTACCTTCTATTAAGGATTTATATTCTTCGGCAAAAAACGTTTTTTGTTCAGACCGAATCCAGAAATTTTCGGCTTCTAATAGTTCTTCTGTTTTTAGAGTTCCCTCAACACTACTACATTTTCTCAATTTTGAAACGAAGCGTTTTATCCAAGCGGTGACCCTCAACAGTTTCTCTAAATTACTATATTTTGATAAGTCAAAGAGGTCATCAATATTTACGGTAGTACATTCAAGCTGATGTACATCAGTAGATTTTTTCCGATATTCAAGTTTGGTTTCGTCAATTGTGTCTGTAAGGTCTAATTTTGGCCAAAGATCAGGAGAGAGCTGAAGCCACCGTGGACCTTGGGTCCAAATGGGTTCATTCGTTAATTTAGATATTTTCGTTCCCCGAGATACGAGATCTGCAGGATTGTCCACCCCTGGACAGTAATGCCAATTTTGAGGCGGGGTCAATTTTTGAATTTCCTCGACACGATTCTTTACGAAGGGTTTGAAAGTTGCCGGTTGTTTTCTGATCCAAAAATAAACAATTGTCGAGTCTGTCCAAAAAAAGCAAGGTATATTTAACTTTATCGATTTCAAAATATTGTTACTTAACTTTGCTGACAATAGTGCTCCCATCAACTCCAATCTAGGCAAAGTGAGAGCTTTTAGTGGAGCTACCCTATTTTTAGAAGCAACGAAGGCAGTTTTAATTTCATTATTGTTTGTTGTGAAACGTAAGTAGGCAACTGTACCATAGGCTTTCGTGCTTGCGTCTGAGAAACAATGTAATTCGATATTTTGGACATCAAAGTTCGAGAATTTGAAAAAGTAATGACGAGGGATAGAAAATTCGGCCATTTGAGGAATCTCCTCACACCAGTTTCTCCATTGGGAGGTTAAATCTTCTGGCAGTGGTTCATCCCAATCTATACGCGATGACCAGATCCTTTGTATCAAACACTTTATTCTAACAGTGAAGGGTCCTAAAATTCCTAGAGGGTCGAAAATCCGACCCAACACCTGTAGGATAAATCTTTTTGTTTCTATAGGTTTAGACAAAAATGACAATAGACTTCGAACATCAAAATACAACAGATCGTTAGAATTATCCCACGCCATACCTAGGACTTTAAATGGGAGATTTTCTTTATCAAAAGTTTCGGGATCTTCATCTGAAACGATACCTTCCTTTATCCACAGTTCATGTAATTCTTTCGAGTTAGTACGAAACTTATGCAAATGCATACTAGCTTCTTTGAAAATTTTGATCGATTCTAGAGTCGTAGTCAAAGTTTCTCTGACTGTCAGCTGACTTCCGATTGCGTCATCTACGTAAATATTGTCATCTAAAAGGTCCACAGTTGTAGGATAGACTTCTCTATATTTTTTCAGGTGGTATCTAATAGTCGCTGCCAACAGAAACGGAGAACAGTTCATCCCAAATAACACTCGAGTAAATCTATATATATTAGGGGGGATGGTTTCATCAGAGGGAATTTCGGAGAATAGAAATCTAGTTACATCTCGGTCTCTTTCATCTATGAGAATTTGTAGAAAGGCCTGTCTGATGTCTGCAGTGAATGCAATAGGATTATATCTAAACCTTAATAGGATGTCGAATATCTCAGGGTACAAATTGGGTCCTACATGAAGACAGTCATTTAAAGAATTCGAGCCTGGGGGATGCGATGACGCATCAAAAACAATACGTAATTTGCTCGTGGTTCGATTCTCGCGTATAACTTCCCTATGTGGCAAGTAAAATGTAACGTTTTCTTCACCTTGAACATCTGTTACTCGTTCTATGATATTTTGATTTAAGTAATCTTGTATTACATTTTGATATTCAAAAAATAGATCTGGATTTCTTTTAAACCGTTTTCTAAGTCGATCGAACCTTTGTTCTGCGATTTCCCAGTTATCATTCAAATCTGAAGTGTCATGTTTCCAAGGTAATCTAACTTTGTAGCGAGAATTTTCGTATGTTATATTGGATTCGAAATGTTTAAGTGCTTCATTTTCGGTTGAATCTAAATTTTCTTTTTCACTAATAAGTCCTGAATTTTCTAGACTCCAAAATTTTGTTATTTGTTTAGAAATTAGATCTTCCCCTACAATAACATTGAATGATAGAGAGACTTCATTCTGACTCTCCCTTCCTTGTAAACACCAACCGAAAATAGTCTCTACTGCGACAAGATTTTTATTCAAACGCTTAATGTGTCCCATGACAATATCATAATAATAGTCTGCTCCGATTAAAATGCCAATTGATTCTTCACTATCGAGGGAATCTGCGAGTATCAAATTCTTTAGTTGTCGAATTTGTCTAATTTCTTCTAATCTAGGAGTCGGAACGTTTGAGCCTGAAATTTGATCCGTTACTAATAATTCAACTTCTATTCTAGAGTCAGAAGAACTTTTATGTTCCAAACTCAATTTAACCACGTCATAATTTCTTTGAATAGGTGTGGTGTTCCCAAAGGTGTAAACAGTTAATTTTTCTTTCCTAGTTACTTCGAGATTTAATTTGTTAGCTAATTCGCGTGTGACGAAACTTTTCATGCTACCCGTATCAAGAAGGAGCCTGGCAAACATTTTTTCTTTTCCTGCTTTAATTTTTATCGTGCAGGTCTGCAGAAGTATCACATTGTTAACATGCGAAACGGCGGAAACAATTTTTTCACTTCGTGGTTCAACTTGTGTTTCAATTTTTGAAATTGAAGAAACCTCACATTTATCAGCTTCCGAATTTTTGACTGCCGTGTTTGATTTAAAACATATACCTTCATAGTGTTTGCCCCCACAGATCCTACAAGCCTTTGTTTGTCGATAAGGGCAAAATGCAATTTTATGTTTCAAAGACGTGCACAAAAAACATCTATTGCTCTGCTTTAAAATGTCTCTTTTTTCATTTACTGTAAACACTCCGCAGTTTTCCGATAAGTGTTCCTGAGAACAAAAAATACACTTCCGGTTTGGTAATGTTGTCGCAATAAATTCATGTGTGGTAACCGACGGTTTTTGTTTTGAATATTTGTTAAAGTCTTTTCTTTTAACATTAGAATTCCACGTATACTTTGAGTCAAATTTGTTATATGTGTTCTTGGATTCCCAAAGTTGTTTTGATTTGTGAGAAAGCGACAAACAGGAGATTTTTTCCCGGGATTCTATCTCAGTCCGTAAAAATTTGAGAAAATTGTCTAAATTAAAAGTTCGACTATCTATATTAGTACGATGGAACTCCAAAGCAATATCGTTGGGAATGGTTTTCAACAAAACCGGAATTAACATGTTAGAATAGGATTCTTGTTTTACATCGAGAGAGGAAAGACTTCTAATTTGAACATTTATTGTGTCATACAATTTTCTTAATTTTGTTACATCATTCGAGTTTTGTACAGGGTTTAAATTCAAGAGATTTGACATATGCATATTGATTATCAACTGGCTTTGACCAAATCTATTGGTAAGAATCTCTACAGCCGAATCATAATTGGATTCTGAAATCGAAAATCCATCAATAGAACTTGCTGCATTTCCACCTAAATACGATTTTAAATAGTTGAACTTCTCTACTTTTGAAAGCGTTGTATTTTCATGAATTGTAATTTTAAATGAATTCCAAAAGTTGCTCCATTCATTACAATCGCCATAAAACTTTTGTATCGACATTTTGGGTAATTTAACATTACTTTCAGATTCTGAATGCGAGTCGCTAGAAATATTTTTAGAAATATTTAAGTTCAATTTTTGAGATTCGACGTTCTTGAAATAACGTTTGATTTTTGATTTCGTTATTATTATTGTATCACTATATTCCATGGAAGTTACAATATCTAATTCTAATTTACCATCCTCATTTTTAATCAAACTTTGGATTTTTTCATCTAAATCCCGAATTTCTATCTCTTTCGAAC
The DNA here is from genome assembly GCA_907164885.2 of Dolomedes plantarius. Lineage (NCBI taxonomy): Eukaryota > Metazoa > Arthropoda > Arachnida > Araneae > Dolomedidae > Dolomedes > Dolomedes plantarius. Next base: position 34,528,793 of record OU015502.1, read on the forward strand.
TTAAAAGTTCAAAACAATCATCCAATCCCGATTTATCCTGGTCTTCAATCAATTTATCAACATTTTTAACGATATTCGTGATGGAAGAACGTAAAGTAGCTCTTCTTTTGTTTAACGCCTTGACATCCATAATAAATAAAGTATCAAAAACTTTACCTTTGGCAGTTTTCGCATAAAATGCTATCCAATTGTTTGAAAATATCACGAACACACAACGATTACTAAATATTTTTACTCTATACTAAACTATTAGGTTCGCGAGACCGATGCACCATGAAGAAATTTAACTACTATATTCTACTAGAAACTAAACAAAGGAGTGAGAAATCTTCAAAACGAAAGTGGTGCAAAGTTTAAATCATCTTTACATATTTTTTAATGAATTTAATATATTTACATATTTACAAGAAGATAATAATAGGCTGGAAAGCCTCTACATTAACTAAATTCGAAAGAATAGACATATTATGGGATCTTAATCCCTTTCAAAGAAATCTACATTCTAACAACTGATTCAACACTCTATATTAAGACAAGAACAAGCGAATTCTAAACATTTGAGAATAAAATCAAACCGATGGGCTTACAGCGCCATCTCTTGACATATTATTTCTCTACACTACTCTTTGTTACGTCTGTCGGGGAAGGGGGGAGGAAATTTTTGCACGTATTCCAAACCTTGCAGGTGTTTCCCAAACCTAACTAAGCATCACGTTCTTGTTTATCAAATGTCCATCTTCCTCGTTTTACCCTCTCTTTTCACTCTGTGATAATCTCGCATCTTGTTGAAGGTGGCCTTGACATTAGCGCCCTGTTTCGCCACAAGGTGATTGGCAGATTCCTACAGCATCTCGGAGACTGTGAACCGCTGTCATCCTTTGTTCCAAGGAAACCATATTTATCCGGTTCCAACGGGGACATTGTGTTGTACGTCGGATTATCACATGTAAAACCAATGTCAGTTATATTCACATATTTGGAAATTCTCTTCAAGATAAATTATGTTACTAGTTTAAAGTCGTACGATCAAGCCAAGCATATATATTTTAGCGCCTTCTTAAGTTAGTAAAAATTGTATCAATAAAGTAAGTCTGTGATTGCTGAGTGTACATAACAGATAACAGACGTGATCGAAGGTTGAACGTCGTCTACCCATTCCCATCTCATTACTATAATAGCAAAATAATACTCTTTGATTTTTATACTAATCAGGTAATGTCTGCAGTAATTTTTTTCCATTATTATACCATTTCAGGTGTTTTTGTTTTTTAATATTTAAGAATATTAACCATTTTAAATGAACTTGAATTTGTAGTATTGTTTATTTTTAAAAGATTGAAACAAACAGCGTGTAGAATTTTAATCTAGATTCCAATTGTGTTATTTATGTTTCATTTTAGTATATCTTATCCATAAATATTTCTTTTTTAATAATTCTAACGACGTTTCGAAACCTAATTGAAGACCCTCGACCACGATGTTCCTATTTCGCCATTTTGCTATGAGCGTTATTACCCCGATCTTCGCCTATGTGTAGGTGAGGTGAGATGAGTTGTACAAGGGTAAAATCAGAGTATATATACCATTGCTATATAGCTTCAGTAAGTGCATTAGCAGTACGCAAAGGGAGACTAAATTCACCTTGTGCGATTCATGGAGGAACATCGGTGGTCGAAGGCATCTTTTTAATTTCCTGAAAGAACCTTATTACCTTTTGTATTTTGAGAGGTTTTCCAGACGGACTACCACTTTCGTTGCTAAAGCTAGAATTGGCCATCTTGTCACGGAGTCCTACTTGCACAACCTCAACCTGGCAGCTACTGATATTTGTCCAGTATGTTCTAAAGATCGTGATACTCTGGAACATATTTGCAAACCTGATCGTCGTGATCCGTTAAATAAATGTTATTACTTATTATTATTCATAATGGAGTTATTCATAAATGGAGAAATGACTCTTATTTACACCTTGTTTAATATAAAATCAATATCTAGACTAATAAAATTCGAAATCGGTACCAAAAAACAAAGAAAAAAAGAGAACAGACAAGTGACACAACAACAAAAGTCGGCTACAGTATTAGTCTAACTCGGTATGTCCCTTGCTTCCCAATAACGACCGCAAAGGGAAACCTTCCGAAGAGAACATGCCAAGGCATCTTTTTAATTTCCTGAAAGAACCTTATTACCTTTTGTATTTTGAGAGGTTTTCCAGACGGACTACCACTTTCGTTGCGACCATGCTTTACTGCATGCGGGAAACCACATAAATAGAGTGAGGAAAGAGTTATATAAAAGAAGTATTTAAGCGTTGGGGTTCTGGCAGTACAACTATTATACACCCACGATGAAGAAAAGCCGCATGATTCTATTGAATTTTACCTTCTCTGCTGTGAAAGAAATGGGCTTAAAAGTGGAAAGTTCAAGAAGACGCTGGATTTTCCCCAGTTACAAATGTACATAAGTTTGTTCCGAAGAACGCTGATAACATTCATGAGAGAGGGGTTCATAATCAAAGTTCAAACCAGACTTCCCGTCTAGTCTCTATTCCTTCCTCTCTCCAGTACCTCAATATCTCATAATAGTCCAGTCTAAAAAAAGGCCCCGTCTAATCGTCTTTTCTTCATTTATACCCTTTTCCCCGTTCTCGAATGTTCCACTGTCTCTCATGTGTCTGGTGCAATACCTCACAGCTTTTTGTCACCTGGTCACCTCCAGGCCTGCGTTCCTTTTTGTCAGCCCGACACCCCGGGCCTTGCATTGTCTCTTTGTGGTCTTTTCCTAACGAATGACCCTTTTTCCACTTAGGGAAGTGGCCGCCGCACCATTATCTGTTTAACGGCCTGCAAGATTCCTTTAACAAAAAGTCACATCTGTACTGAATTTTCCAAAGTTAGGATTGAGTCTGTTTTCAGAGTATGTGAGAGTCTCACAATATTCTGCTTTTCTGTACCGGAAAGAACTGTTTTATTAATTTATCCACTGGTCTCAGTCACTTTAAAGCTATCTTTACTATTTTTTTTTCAGATATTTTTTATATGTTTGTTGCTTTAAATGCTTGCAGAAGACATCTTGAAATCGGCGCTGTAACGCAGCAAATTATATTGTTTATAGCTTCAGTAAAGAATTAAAAGTTTCGTTATTTCCAATACTTATGAAGTTCCGATATTTATGAAGTTCAAACCTCTCCAACTAAGCCAAAATCCAGGCGGCACTACTAGGAAGGATGCATGCATTGTACCGATAGTAAATAAATGAAATTAAAAATGAATGACGTCAAACTGCAAAAGATAAATTTTTGAAACGTGACGTAATATTTGCTAAATAGTACTATCCTTTGACTCTTACATGAAAAAATTACTAAATATAAAAACATATATATAAAATTTACTGCATGCGGGAAACCACATAAAATAGAGTGAGGAAAGAGTTATATAAAAGAAGTATTTAAGCGTTGGGGTTATGGCAGTACAACTATTATACACCCATGATCAAGAAAAACCACATGATTCTATTGAATTTTACCTTCTCTGTTGTGAAAGAAATGGGCTTAAAAAGTGGAAAGTTCAAGAAGACGCTGGATTTTCCCCGGTTCACGCTTCACGCTCCTGCGCCTGTGGAAACAATGAGAAAAATAAATAAAAATAAAATGATAGACGCCATTTTTTTATTATTTGCTAAGCCTAAGAGTGCGGGAAGATGCGCATGCTCCTCGGGTGGAAATAAAACAAAACAGAAAGAAGTAAAGATATACTTCAGATCCATCTCTTGATGAGGAATAAAAGATGTATTCTTTTCCACCGGACTCGCTACGTGTCACGCACACACAAAAGTTCGTCAAGTATCAGATAAATGACCTGCAGTCGTGTTTGGAAAAAGATGTTTAAAGTGATACTTTGAATGAATTTTTCCCACTCCACTTTCACTTTGTCGTTCTGAAGGTCACACATCGGTAATTTATCATTAAATGGTCTGTCACGCTGCGTAATAGTTCTCTCGATCGGGATTTCGAAAAGTTATTTATGTATGCTTTGTTACAACTTCGTGATGCGTTTTCTGAAGCAGAACAGAGTTTCGACGATTACGAAATCTCAACCCAGTTTATATTTGACTCGCCCAAAATAAAAATAAAACACTGGACATTTTTAACGTATAGGATTACGTTCCTCCATAACGGTCCGCGGAAAAGCAAAACGCTAAAACAAACCATCGTCGCAAGTTATAAATGAAGAGTGGCAGAGTAGACATATGTAACTTATTTTTCTTACCATTGACATATTCTGCATGGGGTTATCACTAATCCTTCTCTTCGTATGTAGGAATTTTATTGTAAAAAAAAAAAAGAGGTATGCAACGATCAGTAATCCAACGTTAATAACCCGCGGTAGTTTCGTTAGAAGAGACTTCCTGAATTTATTATTATTTTTTATAAAAAATAATTCTGTCTCACCTTAAATTGTGGGTATATTTGGCTGGTGACGAATATTTTATTTATTAATAAATAATAAATTCAATAACTACAACAAAAATTGCACACTGAATTACTCGTAGAATGACTTATGCGGACAACTCGTAGCAAGCAAAACAAAAACGGAGACTTGACGTTTAGTTACAGATAAAGTGCCGGGCCGATTAATTGTGGCGTCCGAGGTAAGTTTTGAAAACGGAGCCTTTGCAAATTTTGGAGACACTCTTAAGAAATGAATGTATCTCTATTAGAAACAGTCTACTTCATAGAATAACGGGCATTTTGGGAAAAAAATATGTATTTATTTTTTAAAAACATAAAAATTTTTAAAAATGACAGAATATTAAAAAAGTAGAAAAAGTAAATAAGTTTGAAAATAATTTGTAATGTCATAAAAATAATTTCCTAAATCATTCTTCGAGCTTTTATTGCAGCAAATTGTCTTTCCTCTAGAAATGATTGCTAGATCATTCAATCACGTTTATAAAAAATAATAAAAAGTCTATATATTGGCTTATATTTGTATATTATGAATTTCTTCATTTATCAGATTAAACTATTCATATTTTTTCGTTATTCGTTAACATTTTCGTATTTTTACTCTGTCTCATTTTGGCGCCTCTTTCAATTCCGCGCCTGAGGCGTTGACTTCGCCGCCTCACCTATGGGATCTGCAGATAAAAGTACAGTAACCACCGCTTATAGTGATCAGTGGTTATAAGAATCAACCTTTTATAAGAATCAACATCGCAAAAACAAAAACAAATGCATTATTTCCATGTTAAAATTTTCGCTTTAAAGAATCAATCCACAGGTTTTAAGATTCAGCTTACACTCTTCGATTTCCTTTCATTTTTCCAAAAAAGCCACTTAAACCCTCAAAAGGCACGAAGTTCTTCAATTTTTTTAAATGAAAGAGTGATAAGATGGGATGGAATACAGTCGTAAAATGCATCCCTTTCTTTGTTAGACATAACATAATAGTTTCCCCTTAAACGCTTTAGCACAAAACTGTCCTATTAGCTTGACCCGGGGGCATCTTTACCCGTCCGGGTCCGATGTCACTTTTCTCCACTTACAAACAAAGACATGGACCCTTTTTTTCCCAATCTCCCACATACTGGTTGTGGATTCCTGGACCCTGAAACACATAAAACTTCGGCGAAGTGTCCACTATCACTTAGGAAAACCTGACATTAGTAGATTCAGCACGTTATCAAAGCGTGAAACGTAAGCTAGAGGGTGAATTTTCGTCTGAGACTTCGTATTGAAAGAGGTATAAACAGCCTCTTGGGATCTTCATTACGTCAAATTACCATAGAAAACTTTTTCTTGCTCCCTTCCTGTAGTTGAAATGCTAAAAATGTTATGCAGGTATGTTGTAACAAATATTGGATTTTTTTTTATCTTTCTATAATTGTGTGTATCTACTTATAATTCTAGAAATTAAGTTGTATTTTTAAAATTATAAAAATTAATTTTAATAAAAGATAATTAACGTAAATTAAAGAGTATTTTATGGTAAATTATCTAATATATGTATATATAGGTGTGTGTGTGCCTGTCCAAAACCCTAAATTTCGGCTATAAGAATCAACCGCTTATAAGAATCAAAAACAGTTCTAACAAACGTGATTCTTATAAGCACTGTACTTCAGTTCCTGACTTTAGCTACACCAGCTAACTTCAGTAGCTTCCATTACATTTAGTGAAACGTAAACGTTGAGATTTTTTTAAAACCGATTGCCAGGCCATGGTCCAAACCCATGACGAGGGTCAAGTCCTTAACGGCGAGCTTGATATCCTAGCAACAGAACTACCCTTCGATATAAGGAAGTCTAATTTATTTGAACTCCCTTCCTCTCAAAGTGGCCGGCTAGCAACAGAAACTGTAAAAACACATCGTATTACCGTTAAATACATTTTTATTAAATGAATTGAATGCAATTCTAGTTTAAAATTATGAATGAAATTCATATATAATGCCAGCACCGTTTTTAAAAGCGGGTTATGAGAATCTTATTCATGTAATATAGATGCGAAAATTTCAGCATCTCAAAATGCTGGGATTGGTAAACAAAGCATAACGTAGACATTATGGGCGCTTTGAAAGCGGCAAAAATAAAAGAACTCCTTTAGAAGAATGACATGCAAAGGCAACAAACGAAGCTACTTGAGGGATACGACTTGAAAACGAAAAGAGTTGCTTCGAAAATTGAAATTTACAATATAAAATAGAGTACACTCGAAAATGGTAATTACACATTACTATCACGACCAGTGGCGCACCCAGGATTTTTTTCTTGGGGGGGGGGGGGGGGGGCGAGGTGAACGGATAAAAATATTTATAATGCAAAATCAATATTCATAATGCAATTTCTATTTCTTTGGGGGGGAAGGGCCCCTTGGGCCCCCCCCCTCTGGGTGCGCCACTGATCACGACAGTTTTTAATTTGTATAAACGACGAGGACAGCAGTCTCAGTCTACAGATAAACAAACATTCAAAAGGAAACACACATCTTTACTTAAACAGAAAGATTAAGGCTTATAAGATTCATCACTATTTTTTCGAGCTGACACACAGAACTAATTTAACTGCCATCTTGGTTACATGTTTTAATATTTGCATCAGTGCATCAAATTTTTTCGACCTGTCTTGACAGAGGCCATTATTCTAACTCACATGTGGAGCACTCTATGACGCATAAGGCAGCGCCATCTATTGAGTTCTGGGGAAATTAAGTCTGTTACATTTGTATTTTACTCTTTTTTTTTCGCAGCTTTAATAATTTCATTTACAGATTACCCGTGGATTTTTATAAAAAAAAATATTAAGAAATAAAAAAGGTACGTTTTCTTATGAATCTCCAAATATTTTCCCTACGCCTGCGCTTCGACTGACCTCGCAAATCATCATTCCCCATGTTAACCTATGGGGTCGTATTTTCCTCTTAGTATTTTACTAATTACAGGTTAGCAAAATTTAGTTTCAGTTTGTTTGCTTTTATCTTAACGTTAAAAAAAATCTGAATGAAGAACACTCTTTATTAAAGTTTAACGTTTTTAGTAAATAAGCTTTTATTACGTTATTAAACTACTGATGTCTATCACTGGGAAGTTAAAATCATTTTATTTTAAAGTTAAGTGCTGTTGCGAAAAGCGTGTGCTCTGCATTTAAAAATTCATTGTTACATGATGAAGAAAAATTAAGGATTTAAAAATTTGCTTTTGCTAAATAAGAAGAAAAATTCTGAGAGCAAAATTGGGGGGGGGGGGGGGGAGAGGTTGAAGGGCTGAGACGGCTTTAATCCTATGCTATGAGTTATAGTATGTCAGTGGCGTAGCGAGCATAACTGGCGCCCGGGCCACGATACCTTTGTGGCGCCCCCCCCTGAAAAACATATAGTAATATAATATATAGACCCTATATTGGTGTCCTCGATAAACATATAATAACATAATATATAGACCTTATATTGGCACTCCCCCCCGAAAAGCATATAGTAACATAATATATAGACCTTATGTTGGTGCCCTCCCCTAAAAACATATAGTAATATAATATATATACCTTATATTGGCGACCTCCCCGAAAACCATATAGTAATATAATATATAGACCTTATATTGGGGCCCTCCCCTGAAAAACATATAGTAATATAATATATAGACCTTATATTGGCATCCACCTCGAAAACATATAGTAATATAATATATGGATCTTACATTGGCGCCCCTCTGCGAGTGGCGCCCGGGTTATGATAGACCCCCTTGCCCCCCCCCCCCCTTTGCTACGCCACTGTAGTATGTCTGTGATGTAGCATTGCTAATGTTAAAAATATACTTTTATTTATTTTATCGCTACATCGTCTTGAAAATCTCATTGTAAAAATAAAAAAATTCGGCCACAAATTCATCGGCATGCCGATAATTCTAGAAGTATTGCCAAGTTTGGGTGTGTTCTCGGAGCTTCTTGATAAAATTAGGACGCCGCTTGTCAGTAAAGAACATGAACCAACCGCTTAATAGATTGTAAACTCTGCAGTCGACTGTGGAGAGTACCTAGTAGCGAGTGATCGTGACGCGGTTTTTTAGCATCGTGAACAGGCATTTATTTCAACGGTGATCTGTATCACTGACAAGCTGTCGAGACTGAAGTTTGCGATGTGTGCGTGATTGGGAATAAATTAAGTTTTGAAGAAGAACGTTCTGATAGATAACCCGCGTCTCATTTGCGGGATGCGATCAATATTATACACGGTGTTCGGCACGACTTGTCGAAGATAAAATTTTTGCTCCATTTGGAGATTAATTGTTCATTTTCGGTTTGCGGAAGATGCTGACGAAAATGAATCTCTTACTGTCAAATTTTGCTTTGGAAGATTTTTTACTTTGTAAAAAATATGTGTTGCATATATATAAATGTCCGATGAGTCACTTATTTTATGCGAGGCGTCATTCTTGGTGCCTCGTTATTGGATTAAAAAATACCTTACCCCAGGATAACAATGGGAAAATAAATTTAAGAAAACACTTTATTTATTAGATTTGCGTACAGTAACCACCGCTTATAGTGATCAGTGGTTACAAGAATCAACCGTTTATAAGAATCAATATCGCGAAAACAAAAACAAATGTATTATTTCCATGTTAAAATTTTCGCTTTAAAGAATCAATCCACCGGTTATAAGAATCAGTTTACACTCTTCGCTTTCCTTTCATTTTTCAAAAAAAGCCACTTAAACCCTCAAAAAGCACGAAGTTCTTTCTTCTTTTTTTTAAAAGAAAGATTGATAAGATGGGAAACTTTTTCTTGCTCCCTTGCTGTAGATGAAATGTTAAAACTGGTACGTTGTAACAAATAGGTACGTTGTAACAAATACGTTGTAACAAATATTGGATTTTTTTCTTCTCTTACTATAATCATGAGCATCTACTTATAGGTCTAGAAATTAAGTTGCATTTTTAAAATTATAAAAAATAATTTTAATAAAAGATAACTAACGTAAATTAAAGAGTATTTTATGGCAAATTATCTCATATATATGTGTGTATAGGTGTGTGTGTTCCTATCCAAAAACCTAAATTTCGGTTATAAGAATCAACCGCTTATAAGAATCAAAATCAGTAATAACAAACGTGATTCTTATAAGCGGAAATCACTGTATTTTGAATTTTGAACTGTCTCGCAGGGATCTAAACCTTCCCTTTAACCTTAGAAGGTGAAAAAATGAAGCAGAATAAACAAAACTGTGGAAGAATAAGAAATTAACAAAATCTCAAGCTGATATCGATGCTCTCAAAAATACTTAGCAGCCACGAGTCATTATTGTCCAAGATAAATGTACAGTCGAACCCCGTTATAGCGAACCCGGTAATAACGAACTCACGGATATAGCGAATGAAAATTTTGGTCCCGCCCTTTTCCTATTGTATTTAATGCTAATTTATTCTTTTATAGAGAACCTCCGAAATATAAAGAATTGGCTATAATGAACCTTTTTTTCAGTCGACTACTGCATTAAAAAAAGTTTTATGTTAAGAATGTTGAAGATCAACGAATGTTGAAGAAACAAAGAATGTTGAAGAAAGAGATGATGATTTACCTATCGCGAGGTGGATAGAAAAGCTCAAAATTTCATCACTCTCAGCTTGTGACATGCAGTTGTTCGAAACATGTGATGATGAAGTCCTTACATGTGAAAATCCGACCGATGAAGCTATTGTAGAAGAAATTAAAATGAATCATTCTGAAATCGAAGATTCTGCATCTGATACTGATGAAGAGGAACACATAAATGACGAAATCTCCACCATCTCAGATGCTACATCAGCGATGCGTGCAATTATTTAGTTTTTGTCTACACAAACAGTGGAAGAAACGGTGTTGGAGTCATTTCTTGTATTGGACAAAGAAATTCATAAAATGTTTTTGAAATCGGCATCACGTCAGCAGAAGATTACCGATTATTTCTGTATCAAAACAGTGAGCAACAATTAAAGATAAAATCAATTTATTTCCATTTGTCTTCATTTTTAGTAAATTTAATTAGTATTGTGTCAATTTAATGTAATCGATTTTAGTCAATTTAATTCATTATGATTATTTTTAATAGATTTTATCATTTTTTAATACATTATTATTGAATACACATAGCAATTAATGAGTTATACATTTTGTGAACTCTAACATTTTTCTTAACGGTTCGGATATAGCGAACAAAACCCTGGCCCCTTGAAGTTCGTTATAACGGGGTTCGACTGTATTGTAACGTATTCCTGCGATTTGTGTCAAAAGCAAACACTTAGGTAGCGTCACAGGTTACGTGTAAGGTAGACAGCTTACTAAAATAGAGACTTTTAAGATAATGAGAATTGCAGTTTTATTTAATATTCACGGTTAGGCCGCGATCTCGAATGATATATATACAAAGCAGTCCGTAGAAGTTGGAGTAGAAATCGGGAACTGTCTCTCAAGGATGGAGCACACTGTCGCTAAAACGAGGCGACGAACTGCTGGTCAGGTCACAGAAAAAAGGGCCCGCACTCGTCCACTGGAAGCTAGCAGCTTCTCCGAAATAACACAATTGGGGAGATCAAGTTCCGATCGGTTTCCCCGACCTTTCTAGGTGAAAAAGGGTCTTCTCACGTAGAGGGCAGAGCCTCACAAAAAACAAGTCACTTAAAAGTGCGTGGAGCTAGGAGATCAGGTATCACTCCTAAACTGTCTAAGAAAAAACTCTCCGCACAAAAAACTGGCCTTCAAGCCCTCGTCGGCTTATTTAAAAGCTTGATCCCTGGCGGAATTCTTTTTCCAGCCTCCTCTCTCCAGCTCGCTCCGGATAGGCTGAGCACCCAGCCGTGCGCAAAAAGCGATGCCGATTATTTCATCTTCATCGCCCGCTCCCTCATTAGCGTTCTCGTTTCAGGGCGTAAACTGTCATTGTCGGCCAATGTCAAAATATGGCGCCAGACTGTCTCCTCTTTTCATCCCAGGAATGCGTCCCGAAGAGGTGTCCATTGTAGTCCTCTTCCGCTCGGGGGGGGTCTGCCATTCTTTAGCATCGGTTCACGGCTAGCGACGATTTTAATGGTCTTCCTACTCGCCTCGAGGAGGGGGAATTGCCACAGTATGAATGGTGAACCTAAAATTATGAATATAAAAAGGCCTCCTTAAGATGACAAAGTCATGTATTGATGTTTAATCTATCATCTTTAATATTGAGGACATTTCCATTAATCCTTCAGCTTCACCAAATTTCTTAGAGCCATGTCTTTGATAAGGGTACGTCAGCGCCAGTAAAGACATTATGGTCATGAACCTCAAATATAATGTTACTTCAAGGAAACGTCTATCTTTTATTTGCGGGTTTAATCCTTTTTGTTATTATTGCTGTTATATCAGGGGTTTCCAACTGGCGGCCCGCGGTGCCTTTTTTGAGGCCCGAGAAGACTTCTAGGAAAATAATTTACAGCATCAATTTAGATATTCTTAGTTAACGAAAAATGTTTTTGTAAAAATCTTTATTGTTTTCAAATGCTGTTCATTTACAAAAGAATTGATTTTCCTCGAATTCCATGAAATGTAGGATGTCCACTCATGTTCTATTTCATACCCCCCCCCCCCCACACTTCTTATTTAAATACCCACTTCTTACTTGACTTTTTTTGTGTGTGTCTGTGTAATTTAACGAAAGTTGGCCAGTTATAATCAAGGTCGTTGTTGCAGGTTCATTATCGAATTTTTAAAAATTTCATAGTATATACTATACACAAATCCTCCAAATCCCCCTCCCTCAAGAAAAAAAGTCCTGGGTATGGTCCTGATTAAATTGCGGCCCGCCACTAGACAGGTGTTTTCGATTGCGGCCCTTGGACACTTCTAAGTTGGAGACCCCTGTGTTATATGAAGATTAAAAGAAAAACCCTTCATTATTTTGATTTACGTATTTTGCATTTTGAGCCGTCTTAGTTCTTTTTATACCCCAAAGTCACAAGCCCCCTTTCTTTTGTGTCAAGTCTCAGCATTGAGACTTGTGACCCACAAATTACTTGGCGAAACTTACCAGGAACTCTCATAGTTAATACTCTTTTATCGAAACTCTCTTCTCGTGCAATCGATACTCCAATAATCTTCAGTTTTCAGAGGTGATGGTGCAGTGACTTCGACCAGACTAAGGCTGCTGTGTACTAATTCTATTGGATTCGCTCACCTCAGTGTTAACCAATGGAGAAAATGCGTCTACAATTTACAGCTACATAAATGCCAATCATCCAATAAAAATGGTATTTTCAGATAGCCCGAACTTTTCTGCACCTTGCAACAGGATTCGTTTTATCAATTGCGTCCACCAAAGGAATTGCGGAGCGTTTAAAAAACACTATACCAGATTTTTTTTCGAATCATTTAAATTTTAAAACATTATTTGCATTTTTTTTTTTTTTTTGCCCAAAGGTGTCAAATATCTTTTACTATTACGGAATACAATTTTTTTTAAAAAAGTCTTTCAATCCAAGTCGGCAATCCTTGGACACACTTTCTCCATAGGTTAACATTGGGGTGAGCGAAACCAATAGGGTTAGTACACAGCAGCCTTAAACTTGCTGTTTGGCCGTCTGCACACGGGGCAACTCAAAAGAAACTGATAACTGACTCGAATCACAAACCAGTCCGTGATGAGTCGTAACCTATGTAATTGAATGGAGCCACGCACACGGCGCAACTGGTTACAAACCCGTCGACCGGGTTTACGACTCATCACGGACTGGTTTGTGATTCGAGTCAGTTATCAGTTTCTTTTGAGTTGCTCCGTGTGCAGACGGCCTAAGATGAAAACAGCCGTATTTGGAACTTATCGTCTCATATGAAATCAATTTTCTACATCGAATTATTGATAGTTTTCGAATCGACAGTTTTTCGAACATCGATAGTTTGTAAAAAAATCACTGTCATTAATATTTTTTTACAAACAAGGCCCACTTGGGTTCTTTCAGAAAAATTAAATTAATTTTACTCAGGTTTTATTTTTTTCTCCACCAATTAAAAAATTGTAATCCCAGACGACAAAATCGAGAAATTTGAAAGGCGGGAATGTAGTATACTGTATTTTAAACGCACATCATTCCTTTGGTGGACGAACATTCTAAAATGAATAAGATACCTGAGTGAAAAGAATTCTTTCTCTATAACAGAGTCTAGTAAAATATATATATATATATATATATATATATATATATATATATATATATATATATATATATATATAAATCCAAGACGACAATCAACAGAAAAATTTTCTCCATGCGTTAACATTGGGCTGAGCGAATCCAGAATAACTACTACCCTGCCTTAAATGAAAAAGAACAAATAAATGAATATTTATTTATTTATTTATTTACACATTATAAATAGAAGAAAAATAAATTATTTAATGTACGATTGCAGTAGATCCGAATCTTACTCATTTTGTCTCAACGAATCTCAAAACACACAAATACGGGACTTCTCTTTAAAAAATTGCTCCCTCCCTCCCTCCCCCTTTGAACAAGTAAATAATCACAATCCGATATGTAACGCGAATGAACACCTGATACGAATTTCTGTTTTCGCTTTCGCTTAATTTACTATAGATTACCATCATTATCTCGGTCTAATCCGTGTTCAAGACCCACGCCCAGAAAACGCTCTCTGCAGTTTAGTAAAAACATTTCAAGTCTTTTTTTCAAACCACTCATCCAGTAACCAGTAGTAAAGAATGTTGTTTGTTTTGAAAGCCCCCAATTGCTCTCTATCTGTTTGAGCTTGGGGGGGGGGGAAAGGGGGGTGACCACTGCATAAAACAAAACAGGCGAGGGGGGAAAGTACGAAGGGCAAAAGTTTTTCCAAGAACTCGCCCGCGGGGAGAGGGGGGGGGGGGACGACCCCCGAGTTCAGGAATAGATGAAGGTCAAATGAAGGATCTGCTGGCTGCGATTTCAGCAACTGGGTGCCTTTTGGGGAATGAAGCATCCACGTGTGACTCTGAAGTGGGCTTGTTTGTTCCGATGTATTGTCTTGGCTTTTAGACTAGAACCTGAAGAAAAGCTTTTTTTTTCTCCTTCGATGTTAGGCCGAGCAGTTCTGAGAGTCACGCGAACTGATCGTTATCTGAAGGTTAAATGTATAAATAACAGAGATAAGTTTTTACACTTGAACTGCATTTAATTATTATCTGTTATTAATATCTTAAATTTATCTGATTGGGAGATTGCATTTTCACTGTTTAGTGAGTTTGAATTGTGGGAACTCACGCTAGTGATAGCTTTCGGAGGAATGTGTACCATCCACAGAGAACTTTTTTCCTAGTTAAGTGTCTCGCATAAGTCACATGCTAGGAAAATCATACCGATGTGTTGTTTAATATGAGAATCCGAGGGTTTTCCGCCGTGACCTACTTACAAACGTCAAATTCACATGAAAGGAAGAAGATGCTGGGATATGCAAATGATTAACATTTAAGCGCAATTGAACGAGGGAGGGAGAAGCAGCATCTCAAACTCTGTATAAAAGAAAAATTGCGCTGTTCCGATTTCCGACGACGCGAACAAGAGTGTTCGTGTCTTCGGTAATCTGAACAGCCAGCGTTACATTTCTCAGATTTTACGGCGGTGGCTGTGCCCTGTCTTCGAGACCTCGGAGACGTCATCATTCAACAAGGTAACGCAAGACTGCATGTTGCCCGTCGTGTCCTGACCTACCTCGACACAGAGGGTGTTCGACTGTTGCCCTGGCCAGCACGTTCTCCATATCTCTCACCCACTGAAAACATCTGGTCATGGGTTGCTGAGAGACTGGGCCGCCACCGCTCTCTAGCCACTACGACTGATGAAGTGTGGCATGGACTTGAAGCAACATGCAATGACTTCCCCCTATCTGTCATCCAAACCCAGTACGACTCGATGCCTAACAGGGTTAGAGCCGTTTCAGCTGCCAGAGGCGGGAGCTGTGTGTGCTGGGTGGAAACATGGGTTTTGTGCCGTTTAATTTTTAGATTAAAGAAATCTTAATAGTTTTACGATTAAAGATTTTAATTATTAAAATTAACAGCATCTAGATGCTTAAAGTTACCCAGGTTCGTTTTAACCCAGCGTAAGTCTGTAGAAAGGGGACACAACAAAATGCTTTAAATGATGAGAACCAATATTTACAAATTAACAAAGAATATTTATTACCACAAATAAACAATTAAGTTATACAGTATAAAATTATTACTATTCGCATAACTACATGAATAAATAATAATGTGCTAAAATGATTAATATTTTTTTAAGTAGCATCCTCAAAGATTTCGATGCAACTGAACTGGGAAAGAGATATCTTAAAATTTAGGTCAACACTGTTTTTCATGTCGTTTAGATTTACAGTGCCTACTTTTTTTTTTATGTGTATGACTTTGTAACCTTTGGCAGCTAAGACATACGATTTAAAGGTCGAATACCAGAAAAGAATTTTCTAAAGTAAAATGCACAGTAATAAGGAAAGTAAAAAAAAAAAAAAAAAAAAAAAAAAAAAAAAAAAAAAAACCGAAGAAAATAAAAAGTTAGGAGAACATGGCTGATGAAATATCGCTTTAAACTAGCATGTGTTCGGAAAAAGAGATCGTTTATTGTGGAACCACCTGCGGAGTTTTTACCAGCTGTATGTGTAATAAATAAGGATAACGCTTGCGAAATTTTCATCTTGCCTGGATTCCCCACCAAGAGAGCTTTGCTCGTCCATCTTACTATAGGCCTTTTAGGGTAGTCATTACAAAATAGCAGTTAGGCTAGCAACCGTGACCTACATGCAATGTCGCAACCCCGAAACGGGTTAACCAAGAAGGTCAATCCCCACACCTCCGCACAGAAACAGAAAATAGTTTTAAAAAAGTATATTACGTTTGATTTTAACCCTAACAAAAAAAACGGGACCCTCACTCTTGAAAGTAAAGGACTATATTTAAATTTGGTCTCCTCCCTGTTGGGGTTTGTCATGGATATAATGCAAATATTATACCTAAAACCCTTATAAAAAATTTACAAACTCTAATGAGATCCTAAATTCCTGCGAAATTCGGGACACTTCATCTGCACCATCAACCCCTGTCAAAATGAGATTACGGGCTGATTTTAGTACCATCAGAATTGTAGTTCAAGTGATGTACATTCCCAAGGAAAACTTTCGAGATGTATAACGAATGACTACCCATAGCAACAATACAAAGTATAAATGAAATGCAAGGTGCTGCTGCTTTTCGGTACATCAACTGTCAGAGTTTTTTATTCATCGCAAGGAAATATTTCCAATTGATTTAAAGATTGACCTCTACAACTATCACTACAACTACAATATAAAGTATGAATGACGTCAGTGGCGTATCGAGCATAATTGGAGCCCGGGGCACGATACCTTTTTGGCGCCGCCCCCCCCCCCTCCGAAAAACATATCGTAATATAATATATAAAATTAGTTAAAAGGACCATTTGGCACCCCTCTGCGAGCATGATAGACCCCCTTGCCCCGCCTCGCTACGCCACTGAATGACGTGCGTACACTGTTTCTCTCCATAATAACTGAAAATGAGATAGATGCAAGTGCCAGTACTCTTAGTGTAAAGTCGTTACCAGAAAAAAGTTGCAAAAGAATTTATGCCTGAGTCCCAAAGCTATCACTACAAAACAAAGCATAAATAAAGTGCATGGGTTATTTTTCACGATAACAACTGTAAGTGATGTGCATGTGCCATTTTTCACCATAACGACCTAAGGAAGCGTATATTCACTGCCGGAAGAAATTTCCAAAAGATCTAACGTTTGAACTTGAGAAATATAACAACAATCCAAAGTAAACAGGAAGTAAATGTACCGTTTCTCTCTATTACGACTGTATGTGAAGTCAGGCCCGGACCCAGGGCCCCTAGGCACTTGACATTTGGGCCCCCCACCATCTCGAAGCTATTTTGGAAATTTAGCAAATTAAATGCACTAGTACAGAACATATAATTTTTAGTCGACTTTAATGACTTTAATAAACATCAGAATAATACAGTCTATGTTACTATAGTTACGTTATTCTATAAAATTTACAGAATCATACGACGAACTTTCTTCTGTGCAAAAGAACGAATGACGTCATCATAGTCAATTGACTGCATTATTTCTGACTCTATGAACATTACAGAGAGTGAATTGAGCCTGTTCTCTCCTGTGTTAGATCTTAAGTAATTGTTTACTCTCTTTAGCGCTGAAAACGACCGTTCTGCTGAGCAGTTGTAGTAAAAATATTTATTATAATATTATTTTCGATAAAGTTTTTGATAAGGTAAGCCAGGCTTTGAGCTAATGTAAAGCCACCGAGTCCCCTAGGCTGGCTGGGCCCCTAGGCCGGGGCCTTGAAGGCCTAGGCAGAAATCCGGCACTGAGTGAAGTGTATATCTACTACTGTGTATATCTAGTACTGTGCCAGAATTAACTACTTGCACAAAGATCTAACGAATAACGTCTGCGCCTGGTTTGGGTACCGTTAAATGGTCTGCAGGCCAGCGAGTCCTTGCATTATGTCGTAAGCGGTAGGGTAAGGTGCTAGCCAACCAGATGTCACCCCTGAAGGTGTTCGGTCAAAATTGAGGTGGCACCAAGAAGCAATGTTGTCTCATTTGTTGATCAACCTAAATGCAGAACACAGCGATTCACAGCAATAAGTTTTTATTTCAGCAGGAGAAAAGTGTGTGAAATAAGAAGTTTATAAAAAATATATATTCAGATAGCAATTTTTAAGACATTCTTGTATAAATTATTAGAAAAATGGATCATTGAACTACGAGTTAGAAAAAATGGAAAAGAGCCACAAAGAGACAGTGCCTTAGCGAGCATAACTGGCGCCCGGGGCACGATACCTTTTTGACGCCCTCCCCCGAACGAAAAACATAGTAATATAATATATAGAATTAGTTAAAAGGACCATTTGACGCTATGATAACATGAAGGAATCATATATTTTACATAGTATGTATGTGTGTGGTCTTGTGTGTGAACTTTTTCAGAAGAGCTTTTGGCAGGGAGAAATTAAGGACAGGAAGTCCGATTCTCACTAATCTGGACCACATGGCTGGTGAAGAAGCAAGCGGACGGCTGAGCATCATTTAGGTTCCAGGTTTCCATTTAGGGAAGCCCTGTTGTTGTCCCATTGGTTGTTCCAAACAGGCTGTCCAGTTTAGAAGGGTAGAAAGACGCTCCCTCCAGCTAGCCAGATGACGAGGCCGCAATCGCCGAGCGAGGGAACGTCAGATAGAAAATTCGAGAAAAGGAATTTTCCAGATCCTTCCGGAAAGACGAAAGAGAATAAAACTCAGGACTCGGACGGTGGCAGAGAGAGGGGAAATCCTGAGCTTTTTAAGTGTGCCAACTGTGGAGGCAACCACACCGCCAACTACTCAAAATGCTCCAGACACCCGAAAAACATCTCTCAAACCAAGAAAGACTCCAATCCTAATAAATCCATCAGTAAAACTAACAGTAACTCTAATAGTCATCCCGACACGTTCATTCCTGCCCCTATTCCTAGCACTTCTGCTTGGAATAAAAATAATTTCCACACTCACAACAGTAATTCGGCGGTTTCTGGCGAAACCAACTCAATCACTATTAAAAACACTCAAAATAACACTCCTAGTGCTCCGGAAATAGTCTATGCTAGGACCGCGCCTAGGAAAAAAATCGACATCGAAAAACCCATCTCAAAACATAACGTTCAACATAATCCCCACTACGAAAACCACACTACTAATAACACGGGTCTCTCCGACTTTTCGGAAATCATCAAACTTGTAAGGGAATTTTCCCAAACCTACTCCATTCCTGATATCTTACAGCTTCTCAGAAACATTGCCGCGGCTCTTAGTAAGCCCGATGATGACGTTTCCAAAATGCTAAATGTATTTAAAATAATATGCGACTACTTCTGCCCCGAACCGGGTTCGAACCCAGCTCGGGGAACTTCTGGCTAGTCCCCTCTGACTATTTGCTTGCTTTATATGGTTAGCTTAATTTTTTCGCTTTTATTAAGTGTTAACTACTTTTTACTTTTACCTGTAATTTTTAGCTGCTTCCCTTTAATTTTTTTAACCTATTATAATTTTTAACTTAATTCAATTTATTTTTCTGTCACTTGAGCACTGAAAACAACTCGATTCTCGAGTATCACTGATACTGTTTATGAACTTCTTGTTCGAAGTGTCACTGGAGTTACTCTGTAACTCCCCATCTTGAAGAATGTCATCTTGATAACTTTCTATCTTGAAACTGGAGTTAAATCTAGCAAGACAAGGCACTCCAGTTGTACCCAAAATACACTCGGCAGAGAGAGACACCTTGCTACTTTCACTCGTGCTTATCATAGCACGGAGCGTTCGCTCCGGCACGGAATCGCTCTCGTTACGGGTTCGATCCCAGCCGGTGTCCTTTTTTCTAAATCTCAAGCTACATTTAGCTGTCCCAATGCGTATGCCATAGTTATTTCTTTTCGAAGTGTATTGTCCTGTGGGGCTTTTTTTTTTTTTTTTAACTGCAGTTCTCGACTTCGAGAAATCACTTTAAAACTTGAAAAAAACTAAAAAAAATTGAAAAACTTATTAAAAAAAAATAAAATATTTTTGTCCTGTACGATGTTTATTCTGGCTTTCTTGGGGCCTCTTACTCCTTATTTAATATTATTTATTATTAATTTCTTTACTATTAATTAATTTTCTTTTTTCTTTTTATTTTTTTTATCGCGTATTCTTCTTCTTAATATTATTTTAATTTAAAATCTTAACTAATGAGCACTCCCACCGTGATTACAATTATCTTACTTACAGGAGATAAAGCCGTCAGGCCAAGGTACTCCGCTTCCAAAATCAAATTCTGCTTAGTTGGCAGAGAGAGAGTTAGGGAGAGAGAGACCAGAGCCAGAGGATGCCGGATGATCTTCCGGTGAGACGTTGCGAGCTGCGAGAATTTTGCTCCGGTGTTTTGGCTATGTATTTTTTAGCCACGAGACTAGCCCTCTCTACTCGTACTTGTAGTGTGCATATCTCCTAACCTTCTGTTGCAAATTTATAGATACTATCATATATATAGTCTAGTAGTCCAATAAAGGACTTTAATTTAGTATAGAGTCTCTGGTCTTTTATTTTCCATGATGAGTATCTCATTTATTTTGGTTGCTGTGGGCCACGACTTCACAACACCCCTCTGCGAGTGGCACCCGGGGCATAATAGATCCCTTGCCCCCCCCCCCCTCGCCACGCCACTGCAAAGAGAGTGATAAAGGACAGCAGTTTGTCCCCCCCCCCTGGTATATACATTGCCACGAAAAGCTTTCAAGAAATCTAACAATTGCCAACATCTATATAACCCCGATGAAAAAGTACATGGAAAGAGGTTATTCACTGCCGAAAGAAACTTTTAAATATCTAACGACTGACAACAATTATAACAGCAATGTGTGTCAAGTACATTAATCTATATTTCCCTCCAACAACTGCATGTGAAGTAATGCTCGCGAAGTCAAATTTTCTTAACACCTGATGATTTTCTCCCTTTGTCCCGTGCGTTTTGTAAAAGGAAACAAGCCCGTTATTGGAATGAGCTTCATTAAGAAAGTAATTACTTATTGTGTTTCTTCCTCGACGTAACCCTTTCTTTCTGTTCTGATAGATGCCGCTCGAGGTGAAACGCGACGTTTCTATGGGTGTGCGAGGAAGACTGCATAATCGTTTCTGGCGGACTGGATCCCGATCGTTGACAGCTCCTTTTGAAATAACAAGATGGATCTTGGCTCTTTCTTTCTTTTTTTTTTATCCTCTGACTGATATCGTTTTCCGTTGCGTGAATTTCGACTGTAGATCAATGTTTTTACGGATAGTTTGATTGTCGTACTCCAGTTTTGGAAATAAAGAGCATGGAATGAAATGTTAGTTTTCTGAATACATTCCATCTCTGAAGGATAATTCTTAATTTAACAGTCTTATTTAAGTTTAAGCTGGACACAGGTCCTTATGAATTTATTATTGTACTGGCAAACGAATCTTTCTGTCTGGCCATAAGGTTTTATGCGGCCTTAAAAATAAAAGAATATCAAAACAGAAATGGGAAGCTTATTCTTAAGAAGTGTAGTGGAGAGGGAGCAAGCGTGCCTTCAAATAGTCATTCATATTATCTTAGGGAGTATCATTTCTGAGTTCACTAAACATTTCTTTTGATGACAACATTTTTTGGTTGATTAGGTATCTTCAAAAGCATCAGAATGTTTTCATCTCTTTAACCCTGGCTTAGGGCCATATTACCGAGTTATCGCTATTTTTCCTAAAAAAAATTGGTTTTTCCTCGTAAAATATAAAAACCTCTTTCAAATTATAGGGGGCAGAATAAAACTTAAAATTAGCCCGCCTTGTTTCTTCTAAACAAATATTAAATATACAGTAACCACCGCTTATAGTGATCAGTGGTTATAAGAATCAACCGTTTATAAGAATCAATATCGCGAAAACAAAAACAAATGAATTATTTCCATGTTAAAATTTTCGCTTTAAAGAATCAATCCACCGGTTTTAAGAATCAGTTTACACTCTTCGCTTTCCTTTCATTTTTCCAAAAAAGCCACTTAAACCCTCAAAAGGCACGAAGTTCTTTCTTTTTTTTAAAGAAAGGTTGTTAAGATTGGATGGAATATAGTCGTAAAATTCACCCCTTTCTTTATTAGACATAACATAATAGTTTCCCCTTAAACGCTTTACCACAACATTGACCTATTAGCTTGACCATGGGGCAACTTTACCCGTCCGAGTAAATCTTCGTCTGAGACTATAAGTATTGAAAGAGGTATAAACAGCCTTCTGAAAACTTCATTACGTCAAACTACCGTAGAAAACTTTTTCTTGCTCCCTTCCTGTAGTTGAAATGTTAAAACTGTTAAGCAGGTATGTTGTAACTTGTAACAAATATTGTATTTTTTTCTTCTCTTACTATAATCATGTGTATCTACTTATAGGTCTAAAAATTAAGTTTTATTTTTAAAACTATAAAAAATAATTTTAATAAAAGATAGTTAATGAAAATTAAAGAGTATTTTATGGTAAATTTTCTAATATATGTATATATAGGTGTGTGTGTTCCTGTCCAAAAACCTAAATTTCGGTTATAAGAATCAACCGCTTATAAGAATCAAAAACAGTAATAACAAACGTGATTCTTATAAGCGGAAATCACTGTATTATGAAATGTAATTATAATTACTTGCATTATAAATATATGATATACTCATACAGTACATTATGTCATACTTATTCTTCATGAAATTTTTAATCTATCTATATAAATGAAAGAAAAACTTTGTCGGTCGGGGAACAATTCAGGGGTAGACCATTTCCGGTACGGCATCCGTTATGAAATTCAGCCATGTTTAAAAACGTCGAAATCGATGTTTTTTTTTTTTTTTTTCCTCCTCTTCTCCTTTTTTTTTTTTCTCTCTGTCTCTTTTTTTTTTCTTCCCCATGAGCGTACATAAATGTTATATATTTGGAAAGAGCTTTAGAAACTGCTAATACTTTCTGCGTACGCTTATTCTGTTACTTGAATAGTTTTAGAGATATTTCAATTCTAAATGCATAATCCGCCGAACAAAACGTAACCGCCATGTTTTACGATGTAAATACAGCGTGATTCTTTCACAGCGTGATTCTCACTGAAAAATGAATCACTGAAAAGAAATGTTTCATCGTGTGTCTAATTTTTAAATATTTTTCTATTTTTCATACTTTTAATTCAAACTTTTTAATCATAAATAGATCATTTGAAGATGTACTGATTTTGGGGGGATTTTTTGACAATTAAAAGTGAAAAAAATTTAAATTCAAGTGAACTGTGATTCGAGTGTCAAATGATTCGCTAGTTGGGCGAAGCCCGGCTAGTACTTACTAATTACAAAATACTTACTTTTATTATATTATATAAAATATTCATTTATCATTTAATAATTATAATACATTATAACGTACTATAAATGGAGTATACAAGTATGAACTACAAGTAGTACTAAGAATAGTACGTTATATACATTGGTACGTGTTATAAGTAGTATTGTTATATAATATTAGTAGTACAAGTTGTACTTTATATACTGTAAATATTAATATAACTATATAATCTGAGGCTCGATTTAAACGTAACTTGCTTTCAATTTCTTTTCGTTTCTAGGGTATTGCATTTTATTTTTTTTTCTAAATAGGTTGTTGTACGCCATTTTTAATGTATTCTATTGCAGAAAACAATCTCAGATCAGATATTACACCGAAAGACGTTATGTAACACTATTCATAAATAAAGTTAATTTGATTTCCATGATTTTCTTTTCATAGTTTATCTGAAATTACTATAGCGTCACTGGTTTTCTGTTGTAAATTCCTTGTCTTTCGCCCTTTTATATACTCAGCCATTTTGTTTCTTTTTAAGTCTAGACTGTATAATTATTCTAATGATTACTTTCCTTGACCTTCTGGCTAATATTAACGAATTAAAAAAAAAATAGTCTTTCTGAAATCTCATTAAGTCTCTGATGATCGTAAAAGCCCCTCAGAAAGTCGTAAAGACTGCCGTATCATTTAATTAGAGCCTAAATGATTGATAAATCACGTTCTTGTCACAGTTAAATATCGGGAACAGTTTCTGCAATCGGCGAAAGAAAAAATAAATTCCTCTCATTAGGTTATATCATGGGCTCAGCAGTTAGTGTTTCCGAGTTGTATCCTTTGTTTCAAACAACGATTCAAACACTATGATACAGTTCGACCCGGTCACAGTTAAAAGTATTTCATTTCGAGTTATATCTTGATTGCGGTATTGACGGGAAATCCATGTGAAAAAAAAAATGATTACTTTTAAAATGCAAAATTAGATGACAGGGGTTGACTCACGAGAAATAATACAATAGCCTTAAAATCTTGAAAACTATGGGAAAACTTTGTAAGTGCACGTATAGAATTTTAGGTTTACAGAAAAAGTATATGTTCTATTATCGATTTGAATAAATAAAATAAACGAGAATAATCCTTTAGATCTCCAAATGATCCATGTAAAAATAAAAGAAATTCAACTTAATTTCAATATTGCACGGTTATGAAGGTTTATATCGAAGTAATTTATTTATCAATCCATTCATGTATTTCAAAATTCCAGAATCAGAGCTAAGTATTCCTCATTATTTTGGGAGATAACAATTGTGTGTTCATTGAAGAAGGTTTTTCTTGACAACGTTGAGGTTTGATTTGCCTTCTTCCAAAATACCATAGTATTATTCCAGTGATGTAGCGAGCAAAACTGGCGCCCCCACCCACTCCGAAAAACATATAGTAATATTATATATAGAATTAGTGAAAAGGACCGTTTGGCGCCCCTCTGCGAGTGGCGCCCGGGGCATGATAGACCCCCTTGCCCCCCCCCCCCTTCGCTACGCCACTGTATTATCCTTTCTTTTTTTTCTTGACTTTCAGTCACGTTACCGAGTTTGCGGCGTTTTTCTGAATATAAATTTGCCACCAAGAAAAAGTTCCTCTTCCAGCCAACAGATGGCAGCAATGAAATTTGATATTGAATCACCATCTTTTGTCTGTCTAATTTTTTGATGACTCATAGAGTGACCTTGCAGATCTTCACCCCCAAATTAGGTTACGGAGAATTTTCCCCTCCTTATCACAGATTAGCAAAAGCATATTTTCGAATTCCATTTTTTTCACTTGAAAGCAGAACGCGTGTTCTAAATAAATAAAAAAAATTTTAATTTGCTATTACAAATAAATAAATTACTTTGTTACGACAGACATCAATAATCTAAACACCTGTAAAAATAAATTTCTGAAAAATTAGAATTAAAAAAAAAAATATGTTCTTCATTCCAGCGTCTACCTTCGTGTGCAGGGAACAGAATTCAAAAACAGGCATTTGCCAGTGGCGTAGCGAGGGGGGGGGGGGAGGGGTCTATCATACCCCGGGCGCCTTTCGCAGAGGGGCGCCAAATAGTCCGTAAGACAAACAAGATTTTCCGGAAAATTTCAATTGGGGGTGCCATAAAGGTATCGTGCCCTGGGTGTCAGTTATGCTTGCTCCACCACTGGTATTTGCTAATCTGGGATTGGAAAATACTCAAGCGGAAAATTTCCCGTAGCTTAACAATGAAAGTGATGCCATCTGATGCACTGCCATCAGGCGGAACACTATAAAATGAAATATAAAATCAAAACACTTGAAACTCTGTAGTCCTTGGTCGCTGTCAATTGAACTTCTGTTTCGTGTCTTTTAATTTTACGTGCACTACATTCTTTTACAAATGCGGCTACTGCGAGTCGTTTTCAACTGAATTATCAAACAACGGCAAGTTATTACCCTTATCTCGCAAAGTGTAAAATACAAAGTGTTAATCTCGTATCTCAGTGGGCACGTGCTGAAAATTAAGATAATTTTGTTTTCGACTTTGAAGCTTTTTCTTATAAGGTCTACGCGTGAAAAATCATACAATTTTTTTTTTGTAGTTCTTGTGAAAAGAAGTGCTACATGTACTATGTAAGATGAAGAATTTTATGACCCTGAAAAAGCTGCACCAACATTTATCTTTAGTGGCCTGTTCGTATTGCATCTGTCATCGTCAGCGTACCATATCTAAAAAATTTTTCAACAGCATCTTCCACCAGCATCTCAAGACCACATCTCTGGGAAGAATTTCACGCTGCACCATAAACTACTCTTTTAAATGAGTCTATTGTGCTAAAGCTGGGTAAAAATCCTCATGCGATCGTCTTACTTGAAGTACGACCTTTTGTTGTTGTTTTTTCCAGCTATAGTATAAGAAAAAGGTTCGATAAGTTGTCCCAACTGGTACCGATAAATCAGAAGGGAGCTTAGAGCAACATCGTAATTGATGATGGCGGTAGCTGCCACAGGATGCGACAGGAAATTTCGTGGACATTGCAATGCATGGGCCGAGTCCTCAATTATATTATAGACGTTTCTAATTGTGCCGCTTGTTTATCTTAAACCAGTGGTTCTTAAGGCTGCTGTGTACTAACCCTATTGGATTCGCTCACCTCAATACTGACTTATGGAGAAAATGTGTCTACTATTGACAGCTACACAAATACTGAAAATCCAATAAAAATGGTATTTTCATTCAGAGAGCCTGAACTTTTCTGCACCTTGCAACAGGATTCATTTTAGAAATTTCGTCCACCAAAGGAATTTAGAAGCGTTTAAAACAAGCTATACCGGATTTTTCCCCCAGGATAATTTAAATTTTAAAATGTTATTTGCATTTAAAAAAAACAAATTTCAGGTAGTCTCTTCTAACGAAGCTACCGCGGGTTATTAACGTAGGATTACTTATCTTTTGCTTGCCTCTTTTTTTTTCTTTTCTTTTTTTCAATTCCTACTATTAGTTCACACTCTCTCTATATATATCTTGTTCAAATTTTCAATCGTTAATAAAAGTACTTTTTATTCATCCACTCAAGTTCAAATACATTTTTTTAAACTTGTAGTGGATGACACTTGATGTTAATACAGTTTTTTCAAATATTAATTCATTAATTAAATTTAATTAATCAATTTTAGTTTTAGACCTAGAGCGTCTCTTGCTCTTGAATAGTAATTTCCCTCTTGTTACTGTGTAAACGGTAGCACTGCGGTAGCGCGGGCTTCTACCGTCCTGTAGGTTGCGAGATCGAATCCCCAACCTGACAAACTTTTTCTCTCCCCCCCCCCCTCCTAATCTCGCACAGTAGGCAAGGTTCTGGCAGGCAATCCTTTTTTTCAATTCCTACTATTAGTTCACACTCAAATTTTTCTTTGTTGACCTAAGTAGGAATTGACTTTAAATTTTTTTTTTATATATTACTTGTTTTTGACGTATTTTGGTACTTTTTTGTTTGTAACTGTATACTGCTACTGGGTTTGGGGCGCTGCCAAAATTATAACTCGAGACGCAGGACAATTTTTTTTTCTCTCCGTAGGACCGTTCTTGAGGAACGTAATCCTACGTTAAAACGAAAAATGTCCAAAGGTTTAAAATTTCTTTCTCTATTACGGAGTGTAATTTTTTAAAAAAAATCTTTAAATCCAAGTCGGCAATCCTTGGATTTAAAGATTTTTTTGGACACATTTTCTTCACGGTCATGTCAACATTCTTCAGAGGTTAACATTGAGGTAAGCGAATCCAACAAGGTAAGTACCTACACAGCAGCCTTAAGGCCTGTTCACACTGAATCCGGAGAGTTACGTAGTGTCAGTATTAAAACTGTTAACCGATCACAAAGCTCAATTCATTGACCACGAGATATGTCAAACCAATCACAGGTCATGTCAACAATCTCGGAGCCAACAAAGTAACTCAACACAACGCAACGTTCCGATTGCAATGTGAACAAGCATTTAATCTTTTGTTGATCAGGGGCAACTCTTTTAAAAAATAAATAAATAAATAAATCGTCAGGGACCAATTATTTTTGGAGACAAAAATTGGTTTTATTTTCTGAAAAAACTACAATTTTAATAAAAAGTCACTGTATGACAGTAACAAATTTAGCATAAACGTAAAACTAATGGCAAACATAAAAGTCTGTGAAAACTATGCGATTTTTGAGCTTGCTTTTCTAGATGTAAAATTCGCTGCGAAATGGCTGTGGTGCTATGACTCTGCATCACAGAAAATAATTAGCGATTTTTAAACAGATCAGAGATTTTCTGTCGTACTCGAAACGTTATGAAACACACAAAAAAAAAACGGGAATTTTTAAATTTGAACCCAAAAAAATTTTTTTCCCAATTTTATAAAATAGTTAAATTCGGGGTCGTTTTGAAACGATGAAAACAATTTTTTTTCTTTAATCACGCGAAATCGCTGAATTCGCGGACCACGGCTTGGGTTCTCCCGGACCATCGGGTACGAACCAGTGTCTTAAACGATTGTAGTATCTCACCAAATATATTTTAAGTCGAAGTAATTGACGAGTGGCAACTTTAATAAAATATAACGATCTACTTTTTATGTAAGTTACGTTGGCAACAAAAAGAGCAATCTTGGCAGAGACGGAACGAAAGTGAGCGGCGAATAAAAATAATTGATGTTCTACCCTTCTGATTGTGGATTATTATTATTTAACACGCTCCCGAAACACGATCATGAGGCGTGAAAATGATTTCGGTAGAAATCGCTTAACATAATTTATATGCAAAAAAAAATTTAAACTGCTACGTTTCCTGTACTTAGAAATGGAAATGGCCCGAGGTAGCCTATTAGCAGCGCGTCGGCTTTCGATACTGGGATGCTCGGATCGCATCCCGACAAACACCATTAAATACCTCCGTGTCTAGGCCGGATAGGGGCCGTAGACACGGAGGCCGTAGACACATCCGGTTAAATCCGTAGACCGGAGAGGCCTTCTATGAGGTCAATGAGTGGGGAAGGTACGATCCCCCATATGTCGTCCCTGGAGGTGCTCGGTCAAAATTGTGGTAGCACCTTGCCAAGTCGACTCCAATCCTTGTGGTGCGATTATAAACCGGAGTCGCATTATTGAGCCATAAGGCTACGGCCACACGAGCGATTTTTCCCTCACAACCGCAACTGGAAAACAAGCACCAGAGTATAGATAAGCTTCTGTAACATAGGGGTGGCCAAACGCAGCTGTTTTTCTCGCTAGCGAGGGAGTTTTCTGTCGCGGTCTCAAGGTCGCCCGCTGGAGGATAGAACGAGACCTATTTTTCCATCGGTTTGTGTAGATTTTCAAGCTGAGGGAAAAGACCCAGCGGGAAAAAAATGTCACATGCACGTGTGGCCGGCTGGTGTAGATTTTCAAGCTCGGGGAAAAGCCGTAGCGGGGAAAATTGCTTGTGTGGCCGTAGCCGAAGCCTGTATGGACCTGGCTGGAATGCATTCCGGAAAGGGGGCATGAGAAACAACAGAAATGGAGGTTGAAAGAAAACAAGTAATGTAAAAACAAAATTTTTTAAAGTCAATTCCTACTGAGGTCAACAAAGAAAAATTTGAGTGTGAAATAATAGTAGGAATTGAAAAAAAGGATTACCTGCCAGAATCTTGCCTACTGTGCGAGATTAGGAGGGGGGAAAAAGAGAGAAAAAGCTTGTCAGGTTGGGGATTCGATCCCGCAACCTACAGGACGGGAGGAGCCCGCGCTACCGCAGTGCTACCGTTTACAGAGTAACAACAGGGAAATTGCTATTCAAGAGCAAGAGACGCTCTAGGTCTAAAAAAAGGGGAGATATTCGAATATCTTACGTGTTTCTTTCATTTCCCTCAATCTCAAAAGAAAATTTTCATTCGAAAATGATAGAAATGTTTTTTTTTTAAAAAAGGTGATGAAATGATCTCTTCCCGCAGTTCTGCAGTCTTTGGAAGGGAAAAAAAAAATCTGATTTCCATTGGCCTGACGTCGGAAAGTAAAATTATGATTCAAAAGCAATTGTGTGCCATATCTCTAAATTAGTTACACCAAGACACCCCCGTGAGTCACACCACATAAAAACTGAAGATTGTTCGGACCGGGTTCATGCGACAAAAGAACAACAGGGAACTGCGGCGGCATGACGCATTCTTAGCAGAAAAGATAGTTTGCTCACAGTCAACAGTAAGAAATCGCCAAAATTTCCTGTTTTTAGTGTACTGTACGTAGGTTTAACAAATATAGCAATAGATTAAACTACTTATCGCTTACTATTCGTGAGTCACTGTTTTTCTTCAGCTGTATTTACGCTCACCTCAAATGTAATAATGAATGACCTTGTTTTCATCAAGGCAGTGTTTACCCAGGATACGAGATTTTGTATGGGTGTGGAGGTCTGGGAAGAGGCCTTTGTCTCTTCTTATATATTAGGAGGGATAACCTGAATTGGAGAGCAGGTAACGGAGTTCTGGCGACGAACAGGTGTCAGGGGTTTTCCACACTTTAATCGACAGCGTGCCTAAAATTGCATCCAGCTATTGCTGTTGATTCACAGACAGGTTGGGCTATTTTTATAAATAAACTAGTCCGCCCGTGACCTGCTGCATAACCTACTTGTAGCTTATGAAGGATTCAAAACAATTTTAATACTGAACTGAAGATAGTGGTTCATTTAGAGATAATTTAACTGAAGAATTCCACACCATTGGTGCCTAGGGAATAGAAGTAAAATTTTTAGATGTGACTTAACTACATTCATCAAAGAATGTTTTCAATGGCATTTTTTATTTCTGGTTGATCTGACCTCTTTAAAAAAATAACCGAACATCTAATTTTCCCCCCTACCCTATCTCCGATCCTTATCACCGAGTTAGACAAGAATTTCGAAATATACACTGAATTTCCTGAATATATTATAATGCATGACGAAATAGAAAACACGGATAATTTTAAACTGTAAATGCTGCGTGCAAAAATTAACTACTCAGAGGTTTTACATGATGCATATGTGCAGCGAATAGAAAAACCTCAATAATTTCACTATATATATATATATATATATATATATATATATATATATATATATATATATATATATATATATATATACAACAGAGAGAGAGAGAGAGAGAGAGAGACTGACGGACGAGTGAAGAGTGATATCTATCTATCTATCTTTCATCTATCTATCACCTATCTATCAATCTATCTATCTATCACCTATCTATCAATACATCATCTATCTATCATCGATCTATCTATCACCTATCTATCAATACATCATCTATCTATCATCGATCTATCAATCTGTCTATCAATCTATCATCTATATGTCTGACTGTCTGTGTGTGTGTGTGTAAGTAACGAGGAAACACTTTCTTCATCAGTCCCAAAGGCACAGAGACAAACTTGATGCACGAATACGGATCCAGCCACTTTTCACGTTCCTATATCTTTCAGACCACTCGTCGATACTTTTACTTTTATTGAAATCGAGCTATGGCCGGGGTAGCAATCGAAAAATTTATTTTTCACAGATAATGTAAGCACTGAACTACTCGTGCCATGTTATTAATCAATCTCACAGACTGAAAAATATCCAATTTCTGTTCACTTAAACAGGTTCGGGAATGAATACCAGTCGTTTTCCTTAAATCCCCCTTTAATTCTAAAATAGTCTTTATGAGGAGAATCTTAGTTGACATAAAGGCTGTGGTATATCAGTTGTCACTCTTCTATTCCCATGATCGGCTATGGAGAGTCATTTCATGGTTCTATTTGAAAATTTGCTAAACTTGTAATTTGAGGGTTTTTTTTTTTTGCTCAAATAATGAAAGGCTGAATATCTAGATGAAATGACTGAATATCTTGAATGAAAGGTTGAATGTCTAGATAAATTGAGGCATTTATTATAAATTTGTATATTTTTATATTGGGTTTTCATATTATTGATGTGTATAACATTTCGCATGTGTTTTTTCTATATTATTTATACTGTATTTAGTACTTTAATGGATTTTGAAAAACTAACATTTTTTCTTTTCAGAGATTTCCATCATGTACATTTCTCTTGGCAAAAAGACAGTTTGACATTTTTACTTTTCAGCTTTTAGTGGTACAATGAGGGAAGGCTGAACCTACCTAAATTCTGAGGAGTTTATTAGGGAGAGAAAATG
Source organism: Dolomedes plantarius (assembly GCA_907164885.2). NCBI lineage: Eukaryota > Metazoa > Arthropoda > Arachnida > Araneae > Dolomedidae > Dolomedes > Dolomedes plantarius. The sequence goes on from OU015502.1 coordinate 34,560,938, forward strand.
AGTTTAAGATGGAGAGGATGTTTATAGGAGTTTAATATGGAGAGGAGTTGAATGGTTTGCAGCCCTCAATCAAACACTTCATTTTTTTTTTTTAAAGAGGCAATGCTGGAGTCATTTCTTGGTTCTATTGGAAAATTCAGGCTAAACCTGTCATTTCAGCTTTTTTTGCTCCAATGATGAAATGCTAAATCTAGCTGAATTCTGAGGAGCTAATTATAAATTTATATATTTTTACATTGGGTTTTCATTTTATTTATATGTATAACATTTCGCAAGGTTTTTTTCCGTATGTTATTTATACTGTGTTTAGTTTTTAAATTGATTTTGGCAAACAGACATTCTTACAATTCCGGGCAACGCCGGGTACATCAGCTTGTGACCCTATATATATATATATACTGTCGAACCTCCATATATCGAACTTCCACATATCGAAATTTTCTATATATCGAACTCTTAGCAAATCTCCATGTTCATTGCATAGAAAAATTGATTCTATATATCGAAAAAATCTCTATATATCGAAATTTTTTTCAAGACAAATTGGGAGATTTTATTCCACTTTAGATTAAAATCTCCCAATTTTTGGCATTTGAAACAATACGTCGTGCACTCCAATTCGCCGAAAATATCCCTGATTAAGTTTTTAGTGGACTGAATAAATACGAACATTTCTTTGAACTTTCCGCAAAACTGGCTGTTCAGCAAGATATTCGTAGTTTTTTTTTTAAAGAATGTAACTGTGATCATTGTAACCACTGTCTGGATTATTGTTTTGTTTTCAAAGGTATGTAGTACTCAATAAATCTTTCATATTAATTAATTTTTTAGTTATTAACTTTCATTTAATGTGATTTGCATATAAATTAGAAATGGAGTTTCGTATACGAAAATTAGCTTTAATTTTTTTTTTTAAGGAGAATTGTGATAAAACTAAGCTCAATTCTATATATCGAAATTTTTTCCGGCAATTTGCTACTTCAATATATGGAGGTTCGACTGTATATATATATATATATATATATATATATATATATATATATATATATATATATAGAGAGAGAGAGAGAGAGAGTCTGTCTAAAAAAATTTGAATTTGAAATCAACCCGTTTTTTGCTTGAACGAGTACACCGTCATATATAATAAGAAAATCTCAAAAAATGTGCTTTTAATAATGTGTGATTAGTAAAATACAGAGAAAAATTACCCGAAGCCCAGTGTTTGAATTTAAGATCAGGGATATGTCGTCTTAATACTCAAACATAAATTCAATGGTTACACTGAGCGGTTTCATATTATAGTGGAAAACTCGCGGTTTCTATGATTTCCCTGTTATCTTAAATATCCGGTTTACCCCCATAGTGGCAACTATAGTGATGCTGGTATCATTAATCTGTTCATGATAGTTCAGTCTTCGGGGTTTCTCAATAGGCCAATAGATTCTGATAAAGGTCTTTAGCACAGTAGAAAAGAAAAACCGTTCCAGAAGATTCACACTGTTACTCACAAATAAATCGCTTCCCTGCAAAGTTTATCTTATTTATTACTGATGCAAGGCTGTGGAAACTCAGCAAGTTGATCAGGGCTCACAGCTTTTTTTCAAATTAACAGCTATAATCGATTTAGCTTTAAATATATTGTATTTTGAGATACCAATTTAGTACGTTTCAACGCAGTTAAATATAGATTCAAGACAAAGGTTCTTTTAAACTTTATCCTTTCACATAGTCTAGCGATATAAGCGGTCAGTTTTAGCATTTTTAAGTATTGATATAACCACACGCCAAACGAAATTTGCCTTAGCGGTTTTCTTTTAAATATAATGTAACGATCTTCGAGGACTGTTCAGCATTTTCCGGCACTGTCACAACTACATTTCATATAAATGTTCTATGGCAGTGGTGCGCAAACTTTTTCCAACTGCCACCCACTGTTTTAGATAAAAAAATCACGCTGCCCCCCCCCCCCCAAGGAAAATTTTTTGGTAGTAGCAATTTTTAACGTAGGATTACGTTCCTCCATAACGATCCTCCAGAAAGCAAAATTTCAGACGCTAAAACCGTCCGTCCGTACCTCGCGAGTTTTAATTTTGGCAGCGCGCCAAACCCAGTCTGTATCGCTTGGACAAGCAGTAAACAGTTAAACAGAAAAGTACCAAAATGCGTCAAAATTTTGACATACATATATGTATATATATACACACGTACGTACATATATATATATAGATACATATATACATAACACATACAAAAGAGGTAAGCAACGATAAGTAATCCTACGTTAATAACCCGTGGTAGTTTCGTTTGAAGAGGCTACAGGAAAATATTAACAACAAAAAAAAAAAAGGAAAGAAAGAAAAAAAAAGAAATAAGTAAATTTTTACAAACTATTTAAAAAATCAATGAACTGTAGATTGTGGGTATACTCTCACGGCAGTGGGCCATATCCCCGTTTCGCTGTACAAAATAGCGGGTGAAGTGTACTAGTGATGCGACATCGACAACAAAACATCGATGTTTCGAAACATCGATATTCAATATTAAAACATCGATGCTAGTAAAACATCGCTCCAAAACTATCGATGTTTTCAAACATCGATGTTTTTGAACATCGATGTTTTTGAACATCCAATTTTTTAAAACTGGATTAGTAGTTCATTAATGCTACTTCAGTTAGTCGTGTGGGGGGGGGGGGGAGTGATTTCATTTTACTCTCTGACTGGGCTGACACAAATGACAAAAATGTGGTTGCTAGAGTCAGCGCATATCACAGAATTTTCACGATACATTTTATTACTTTTACCAGAAAATGGAGGAAAAAATTATTGCTATAAAAACAATTGATAGTACCAAAGCCAAAAAGAAAAATCCGTGATGTTTTCTAACGGAAATTGGTTGAATGTGAAAAGTTATTGTAACTATCAAATCATATTTATTTACAAGTTGGAGAATAATTTACTTCCAAGAGGTTTAAATAATTTAGTAAAAATAATTAATTCTGAAGTTCATAACTATAACACAAGACACAAGGTTTCATATCGATAGAGTATAAGGCAAAATCATTTAAAAGAATTTTTGACTTTGATTTAATAGAGTTTAATATGAAAAAATTAATAAGAAAATTTATTAACAAATCTTTTATTTTCAAATTAAATAATACTAAAGAAAATTACATATATTTACACCAATTTGAAGTACTGATGCAAAACCAGGGTATGGGGGAAAAGTGAGCAAGTTTATTTTTTCTTTACTGTAAATAACAATTATTGGGGCATATAATTATTATATGCCCCAATATTTATTATCTACAGTTTGTAAAAGAAGAAGTTTGTTAACTTTTTCCCCCTTAAGTCGGCTTCTTTTTTCACTAACTATCCCACCAGCTAGGGAAAAAACTCTTTCTGATGGGACGGATGTCGCCATTACTGACAAATACTTAATTGCAACTTTAACCAATGTAGAATTCTTATAGTTATAATTATCAGAGTAAAATGTGAGGGGGTTGTCGTTTAGTTTAAAAACTGGTGCTTTGAAGTAAACTGCAAGTTCGGGGACCAAACTATCTGTGTCAAGCTCCTCCAACAGCTTCGACCTCTTTCTTACACTCCAGTTATCTTCTACCATCTTGTGGTGATCCTCCAAAAAATCCTGTTCTGCACAGAATAATAAATACATGTAAATAATGTTGCTAAGTTTTAAATTTGGCCCAATCTTAAAAAAATTGATTTACCTCGAGAAGAAGCTGGTGTTGGAGACAATCGTCCGCCCTCAGAATCTGATGATTCACTCTCTTCCTTGATCTCATTGTTAAGCTTTCTGATCCAGGTATCCAGTGCAGCCTTGTCTTGGAAGTGAAGATTTTTAAATCGGGGATCCAATAAAGATGTCATTGCAAAAAATTGACTGTTCTCAATGCCACCAAATCTCTTATTGTATTGAGCTAGAACACTTTCCTTCAGCTTTTTTCCTAGCTCTGAACTGCATGACACCACATTTATTTTATTACGCATCATTTTTAGTATCGGTATAACAGAGCTTGCTGTCACGAACTTTTCTCCAGATGCTTGTGTTGTTGCGAATTCTATACTTTGGAATAATGTACAAAATTCTTGTAAAAACTCCATGTCCGTGGCTGAGGGCATTGGCGGAGCCGATTTATTGAAGTTAACAATACTCGCAACAACCTCCCTCAACTTAAGGAATCTTTCTAACATGTAAAAAGGGGAATTCCACCTTGTCGATACGCTCTGAATCAGTATAAGTTCTTATTTTTTTCTAAGTTCATCACTTCCTACCACGCTTTGCTTGAACCATTTCACAATGGTTTTCACTCTATCTATAATTGAAACAGCGTCTGGTACTGATTCATATGATTTTTGTGCCATTAACTTTAGAAGGTGGGCAAAACAGCAGCTGTGCTTTTTTTTCCCAAATGCTTTTTCCATCGCACTTACAATGTTACTTCCCCCATCTGTAACGACTGCTGTAACTTTCTCTGGTGTGAATCCCCATTCTGAACACGTATCTGTGAGATAACCAGCCAGATTTTGTGATGTGTGATTTTCACGTAGCTCATGAACTCCGAGAATTACAGACTCGAATGCCCAATTTTCGATAAAATGAGCTGTTACTCCAAGAAAACTTCTCGTCCGGTAAGTTTCCGTCCAAATATCTGTTGTGAGACACACATTTGAGACATTGCTCAGTCGCTCTTTTAACATAAATGACACTGATTCGTACTTCTGATCTATCATTGAATCTATTGTTCTTCGTGATGGAACAGTATATAAAGGCACAGTTATTTTTAACAAGTGTTTAAAACCCTCGTCTTCAATGATTGAAATCGGCTGAGAATCTCTACAAATCATGTAAAGAATAGCTTGAGAAACTTTGTTGTGCATATCTCCACCATCTTTAAAAGAAATCACATTTGTGAAATTGTCTTTCAAAGTATTTTGATAGAACCTAGGAATAGTGGAATGCGAACTTACGGTTTCTTCTCTGTGTTCCGTTTCAGTCACCGAAGTGCTTGGAATGGCTGGAGCCACGGCATCTGGATTGTGGGGTTTACTTTTCACCTTCGGCTTCATCGATGACTCAAAATACTCGTTGTAAATATCACCATGTTTCGCCTTCAAATGTCCACATAAATTCGTGGTATTGCCAGAAGTTTTGAGGGACTTAAGGCAAATATTGCATTTTGCCAATTTGTCAGACGTTTTGGAAAAATATTTCCAAACGGTACTTTTAGGAGGCATCTTACTAATAATATTAACGTTGACTTATATAAAACCAGAACAAAACAAAAACTTAACCTCCTCAGTACGGGCGTGGGATATCTCACAGTCGGGCGTATCACCCATGCAGCATCGTTGGAGAATGAATGAGCTTACTGGACGGGTGATGTATGTATATATGCACAGCAGATCAGAAAATTTTATTATTTACTTTTGGGAGCACTAGATGGTATCCTCTATCCAAGAAACTTGAAATACACATAGTTGTGACCTTGTTTTTGAAATAATGATGGCTATGACTAACAGGCTCGCCATAGTTTTACGTAAACAAATGGAGAGAGCTATTTATTGCGACTGGCTGTCAGCGGATAAGGCACTTTTAAACTTTGCACATGTTCTTTATTTACGAGTAATTTTGTTTTTCATTAGGTGTGGGATTGTAGCGTTGGACATATATATGGGTTCGCCATTTAGTTTTCAGACGCAATCAGACCCTGATGCTGTGAAACTTCTGATTTACTATAAATAAATTTAGTTAAGTAAATACTGTAAAAAAGTAATTAATGTATAAAACAAATATTTGTTAAAAGAAAAATTATAAATGAATGTGTATGTAACCCATGTATACTAGCTTAAATATATAGATTTATTCGAAAATGTTACTATTTTGGAATTATTTGTAAAATTAGACTTAACGCTAAAAGACAGTCGTCCTGGAGGGAACGCTAACGGGAAACACCTCCGTCCTCAGCGGAAAGCACGTGATCACAACAAACTTCGACAAAGGGTTAGATGGCCCCTCTCGTGTTTATACTATTTATAAAATAAAACCCCATGCAAGGTTCTGGAGTGTCGAGAACATTCCAAGAGCTCTAATTGGTTCATTGGTTGTTGATTGCCCTTTGTCTCGTTGCTAGGGGATCATTCCTCTTTTTGTATTTGTCCTTTTTAGAATTTAGACTTACATTTACTGAATGTGAAAATTACGCTAGGTGGTTAATTTTCTTTATTATGGTGTTTTTCATTAAAATAAAACAAAAACAAAAAACATCGAACAACGTAAAACATCGAGCACAAAACATCGATGTTAAAAAAAAATCGATTTCAATACATCGATGTTTAAAACATCGATATTTTTATCAAAACATCGATGTTTTTAAAACATCGACATCGATGTCGCATCCCTAAAGTGTACACCTTGTTTAAGTTTACTAGGTGGCCCGTGCGACTCTTTCGCATGCGATTAAAATAAGTAGGTAGTAGTTGGATGAAAGAAGAAACGGTTCATTTATAGCAATAGTTTATCTGTCAAATAACAACGGTGCGTAAGGATAATACAAAACTAATTACAAAAACGCCTTTGGCCGCAATATTGGAGGTGAAGAATAAGAGAAAACAGGGGAACATGCGATATGTACACGTCAAAACACCTTTGCAGACAATATTAAAAGTTAAATATGACACAAATTCGTGGAAATATTTAGATTACAAAATCTCTTTGTGCACACTATTTGACCTTGTCGTTTCGACGCATCCAGGGAAAAAACTTTAGGGCCAAAAGTCAATTTTTCACTTCGATTTTTAAACAAACAATACAACGTGTCATCCTGAATTAACAATTCGTCAGAAGCGGAGAACTTAATCTTTAAAATGGTACCTCATTTATCGATTTTAGTTAAGTATGAAGGGAGAGAAAGGGATCCTCACAAAAAATCTCCTTCTAGAAATAATGGTATATTGTTTTTCCATACAAAAAGAATAATGTACACCTATGCGGATGTTGCCAATAAAGAAACTCGTTAATGAAATCAAAGAATGATAATAAAAGCAAACGATTTTTAAATTTAAAAGTTCAGTGCGATTGATAATGGTAAAATAAAAAAAGCTAGCGCGCACCATTTAGGGGAAAGAAAAATTGTTTATAAAGAGTATACCTCGATTTTTAAACAAACAGTATGATGTGTAGTTCAAAATCAACAATTAGCACGAAGCGGAGATCTTAATCTTTAAAATGGTAAATCATTTATCGATTTTGGTTAAGTATGGAGATAAAGGGGATAAAACAAAAACCTTTAGAAATAATATACACTGCTCCAAAAAAATTAGGGGAGCAAGCAAAGAAGTTAAGAAAACCGTGCGAGACAGCCACTGTAAGGACTTTGCCTAAAACTAAGACTGACAGCCTTTAATATTTACAAAATGCTTTATTTGCATCCCGATTAAATATAGGCTTTATACAATAATTACAAAAAAAAATAAGCACTATCTGAGGCTATTTCGCGGGGTTCAGGACATCATGAGAGGGATACAGCAGGCTCTCCGTCTCTGGCACACGTCCGACGATGGAGGTTGTTCACACCTGTAAAAAAAAAGGTCATCTGCCCCCATTTACATCAAGGTGGCGAATATATACCCTCACAAACGCCTGTGGGTGGTTGAAGCGGCTCTCTTGATTTCCTTTCTGTAAACCGTCTTCAAACTATTCCGCGTCTTCCGCTAAAGGCTAAACGTTTTTCCTCCGGACAGGCTTTGTCTGCATGGAGGGAGGATTCTTTACAGAAGACGGCTTCCTAATTGTCCGATGGCGACGCGGCGTCTGCCACAACTCGGTGACAAAACGACTGTCACCGATGAATACGGTAGGGGAATAATGGCCGTCTTGCCGCCAGGCCTTCTCAGAAATCCCGGGTGTGAAAAGAGACACCAAGTCATTACAGACTAAATTCCTCCCCTCCCCAGATGTTTTTCTGCAGAGAGTTTCACCTGCAAAAAACAGAACAAAAACATGGTCCTTCTCAGGACAATTTCAATTATAAAACTTTTCCCGAAGGCAAATGCACACCCAATTGACATTACGAGTAGACCGTTAATTTTGATCAAACTCTGGCTTTACCTTCATGAAAGAAAAATTTTTAACTGTACTTCAAAGTATTATTTTTAAAAGCACAACAAAAGGAATTTATACCTAAAATTTACGCACTTTAAAATCTCTAATAAGAGAACATGCCGCAGCAAAGAAATTATAAAATTACACAATAATATAACATGTCCTGGCAAAAATTTAAATAAAACAGTATACTAATACATGTCAATCAAAAAAAATTAAATTCATAGAACACTAGTACATACACATGACACTACATAAAAAACATTATAACTAGTAAATCACTCAACTGGGATCCCATAATTTACCTTAATTGTGATCACATGACACAAATAAATACTCAAATTGATATTAAACACAGTTACCATGAAACAACTTTACACAAATAAAATTAAACACAAATCCAAAATGGATACCTAACTTCATACAGAACATATCATCACGGTTACTAATACACATGAAAATTTTAAATTTCTTACTTATCTTTTAATACATTTAACACTTATAGCCATAAAAACAATTTAATACTCGGCATTCCGCAGATCCTGGATCAGGGAACTTAATTCGTTCACAATTACCTGTGATCCAATCTTTTCCATTTAAGTGGACAGCCATCAGTGACCTAAATTTAAATATTCATTTTATCCTACTATAGGATTCACAATCGATTTAGGGTCTAATTTTTCAGTACTGACTGACATAAAATTATAACAAAATAGCTCATTGGCTCATTCCTTATCAAAAAACTCACAAACTTCACATTCCTGTAATCACTTGGATTCTTTGACAACACTTACATTTATCTGTTGTCGTAACAACTCTTCAGACAAAACTTATCGATTTCACAATAAATCATTCAATTGCGGTATTCAAACACCGTACGGAGTGCATTTTGACTCCAATTACTACCTTCTTAGGTATACACAAAAACATACACATCTGCATTTAAAAGTTAGCCCATACCTTTCTGAGGCATTCTACTGGCTTATGCAACAAACAAAACAGAACATAAAATGTTACAATTGAACATTAATTAAAACCTATCTGATGCATTCCAACACGGCATACATAAAACCGTCATATGGCGTTTGCCACTACAAAAACCGTTATATTATGATAACGTCAAAGGAATTTCACCTGAATTTTCCTTTAAAGCAAAACTCAACTTCTATGGTCGAGTCGCTCAAATTTACAAACAATTACATGTTACACTTCATAAAAAAACATTACTCAAACGAATACACATTAATTTCTGATCGCATTTTTACACTGAAACTACAATTAATCAACATACTTATAATATACATTTAAACTTTTAGGACTAAACTTCGGCTTAGCCTGGTGTTCGGCGGGAATTAACAGTGTTAAGACGTTTCTTATTATTCTTAACATTAGGGCATTTCCCATTTTGACATTTGTCACAAGCCGACACGTAATCATTTATATCTAAGTGACAATATGGCCAGTAAAAATACTGAGTTAATGAGTCTTTCATCTTAGCAACGCCTAAATGAACATTAGTTTGTTCGTGGCAGAGTCTTTTTAATTTCTCTCGATACTTTCGAGGCACAATAAGCAGTTTTCTAGTGGTTCCATCGTTATTTTTTTTCTGGTAAAATAACATCTCGTTTACCACCACGTACTTATTTTCTTCGGGCGTCTTCTTTTTCGCCCTATCAAAAATTACTTTTAATTCTTCGTCCTCACTTTGTGCAACTCTAAATTCTTCGGGCGAAGTCTTTAATAAGTCGGGAGTAATTATTCGTTTCTCCTGGAGAGACAAGATAGTCGCGCTCTCTTCAGCAGGGATTTCTTCTACCGCTTCTGCTCCGGGGATCACTTGCTCTATTTTCGTTTTTTCATCTCCCGTGTCTAGTCTTTCTCTATCAAATTTTAGTTTTTCGGCCCGAGTTTGAACAGTATTTTTCACCGGAACTTCTACATTCCTGTTGATCTTCTCAAGCAAGGCTGCCGTTTTATTTCCTAACAAATAGTGTTTCTGCTCGAATTCCGTATTGCTGACAGCTGCTCTAGTTCTGGTGTGGCCCCATTCACATTTTAAATCGACCTCTGCTATAGGTAAGCAAACGGATGAATCTAACACAGGTGCACTGACATAAACGTGCTCTCCTGTGTACATATGGGGTTGTACCAAATTTTTAGAAATCAGATCAATGCTCGCTCCTGTGTCTCTCAGAATAGACGTAGATTTTCCATTAACGACTCCCTGACTGATATATGGAGTCATCACGCCACTCGAGTCTCCTCCACTAGTTTCTGTTGCCGCGATAATTTCCGTCTCTTTAAGTTTAGGGCACTGTGGTCTCAGGTGGTCATACGAACCACACTCGTAGCAACGGAGCTGTTTTCTTTTCTCAAAATTTCTTTCCTTGTTTTGTCCACTAGAAGCTTCTTTTTCCACATCTTTTTTTTCTTTCTTCTCTTCCTTAAATTTATGATTATTTTTAAATGGCTTATTAATTTTATCTGTGGACTTCTGATCCTTTGGGAATTCTCTTGTTCGGAAACTGTCTTGCAAGCTTTCATACTTATCTATTTTTTCCGCTAATTCTAACGGAGTATTAATCTGCATCCACTGCTCCAAAAAATGATCTTTTATATCGGCAGGTACCCGTCTCTTCATCTGTTCCGTTATGTGTAGGTCTCTCAGTTTCTTAAATGTAGTGATTTCTAAATCTGCTATCCATTCATCATAATAGCCACTAAGCTCATGGGCATAATTCCTCCATGACTTGTCTGCGAGTTTAGGATGGCGATAAAACAGTTGTTTTAATTTTTCTGTATTCATCCTAAATCTCTGGAGAATCATCTCTTTTACGTAGTCATAATCTTTTGCCTGTTCTGGCGATTCTCTGGCCATCATGTTAGAAATTTCTGGGGTTAGTACCCCTAACAAATATGGCACCCAATCTTGTTTAGGGACTCCCGCCATCTCTGCTCTTCTCTCAAAATTAATTAGATACAGGCCCATTTCGTCCCGTTTCTCGTCAAATTTCTGCATGGTTTTAAGGAGCTGAATGTTCTGAGTTGCGTCTGCATCTCTGTCCCTCCCATTTCGGGCTCTATTGTCTCCATTAATTCCTAATTCCAGTCTCCTCATTTCGAGAGTAAGTTGGTCTTGACGAATTTTGTCTTCTCTTTCTCTCTCTCTCTCTCTTCACGTTCCTTTCTATCTTCAATAATACGCTCTAGTGCGAGTCTAGCGTCTTCTTCGACGTAATTTTCGTTTTCTGTAATGATCTTCTTAATTTCGAAAATCTTAAGCGTATCGTCAGCTAGTCCTCCTAACTCTTCTAAAAGTTCTAAAAGGTCCCCTTTCTTACCCTTATTTAAAAAGGACATTTTTCCAAATTTAGGGTTTCTAATTTAGGGTTATTATTAATTATTTATGATAAACAATAAAATTATCCCTCAGCTACTAGCTATACCTTCCGACGGTATGTGTCCTAACCGGAACTAACAAGTTCAAAACTGATCAATTTTAGACCGAACTATAATTTTAGCCCTTATGAACACCAAACTAGCACCGCACAATATAAACATTCACAATTTACTCAATACCTATCAAATCAAAATACCGAACTCTTATACAGAATACACATAAACAGAATTCTCAAATTAATCAACGCTCTATATAGATTTCCAACACAGTAATACACAAATACTAAATTATCACCGTTAATATCAAAGCATAAGAAACTTAAATATATCTGTTACTATTAAAAGAAAAAAATACTAAATAAACACTGTTATTATCAAAAGCGAAAAAAATTCACTTTCTTTAAAAATAGAGAAAAACATACAGTATTTGCAATTAACAAAACACAGAAATTGGCTAAACTTATTGCAATTCCTAACAAACAAAATATTGGTTCTTTACTTGAACACTAGCTGGTTACTCATTCATATACCATAAAAACACACAGAAATTGGTTTTACTTATCACAATTCCTAAAAACAATAGTTCCTACTTAGAACTTCAAATGGTTAACTCATACACCATTAAAACACAGAAATTGATTTAAACCATCCAAATTTCTAATATAAAATATCAGTTCTTAATACGAACTCTAAATGGCTATTTATACATATACCATCTAAAAAACACAGAAATTGATTTAATTCATCAAAATTTCTAAAATATCAGTTCTTAATACGAACACTAAATGGTTAACTTGTACATATACCATCTAAAAAACTCACAGAAATTGATTTAATTCATCAAAATTTCTAAAATAAAATATCAGTTCTTAATACGAACTCTAAATGGCTAACTTGTACATATACCATTTAAAAAAACACAATAAAATAATTTTTACTTATTGCATTTATACAAAACCATTATTTAGTTTTTAAATCAAAGCCAGAATCTGATAAAAAGAATCGGCCTACCTGTAATCCTTTCGTTCATCACTGATATCCTATGACTCTTCTGACACCAGTTAATAACAGTCTGTAAGGACTTTGCCTAAAACTAAGACTGACAGCCTTTAATATTTACAAAATGCTTTATTTGCATCCCGATTAAATATAGGCTTTATACAATAATTACAAAAAAAAATAAGCACTATCTGAGGCTATTTCGCGGGGTTCAGGACATCATGAGAGGGATACAGCAGGCTCTCCGTCTCTGGCACACGTCCGACGATGGAGGTTGTTCACACCTGTAAAAAAAAAGGTCATCTGCCCCCATTTACATCAAGGTGGCGAATATATACCCTCACAAACGCCTGTGGGTGGTTGAAGCGGCTCTCTTGATTTCCTTTCTGTAAACCGTCTTCAAACTATTCCGCGTCTTCCGCTAAAGGCTAAACGTTTTTCCTCCGGACAGGCTTTGTCTGCATGGAGGGAGGATTCTTTACAGAAGACGGCTTCCTAATTGTCCGATGGCGACGCGGCGTCTGCCACAACTCGGTGACAAAACGACTGTCACCGATGAATACGGTAGGGGAATAATGGCCGTCTTGCCGCCAGGCCTTCTCAGAAATCCCGGGTGTGAAAAGAGACACCAAGTCATTACACCACGTATTGGCATAAAATGGATAGTATACGCATATCAATGCGCAATACAGAAAAAAAGACGTAAAAAAAAATTGTATTTAAGCTTTAATTCTTTGAAAACATGGAAAAAACATGAAAAGATGATTTAGGGCAACAATTTGGTTACATGTAAACGATAAAAAAAAGTATTGTTTAGAAATGATACAAGATTTTTAATATGGCGTGTGGTCTCCTCGAACAGCTAAGACTGCTGCACACCTGTTTTCCATGTATGCGATGATGTTATCGATAAGACTTTGGGGAATACTGTTTCACTCCTCAAGAAGTGCAATCTCCAAGTCTCGGAGAGTAAAAGGAGGCCTTGGTCTCGCAGCAATGTGTCGTCCGAGCATGTCCCAAACATGCTCGATTGGATTCAGGTCAAGAGAGCACGCTGGCCATTCCATACGCTGTATTGTTTCAGCTTCAAGCATGTTCTCCACAAGACGAGCTGTATGCGGTCTGGCGTTATCATGCTGGAAAACAAAGGAATCTCCAATGGCTGCAGCGTAAGGTATGACATGAGGTCTCAGTATCTCGTCTGCATACCTTTGGGCCGTCAAAGTACCATTCCGAATGATATGCAGATCCGTGCGTCCACTTATGCTGATTCCACCCCATACCATAAAACCAGCTCGTCTGTATTGTGACCTTTCACGAACTAATGTGGGGTTATTTCGAGTGTCCCTTTCCCTCCATACCAAAACACGTCGGGTGTCACACTCCAGACTGAATCGGGACTCGTCTGTAAACAGCACTTGGCTCCAATCATGTTACTCCCAATCTCGATGTTCAGCAGCCCATCTTCTTCGGACCGCACGGTGGCGTGAGGTGAACGGAATGCAGACCATTGGCCTACGTGCATAGAGACCTCCCTGATGAAGCCTATTACGTACTGTTTGGCTGGACACCCTTCGTCCTGTTGCCAAGAGCAACTGTCTTTGCAGCTTAGTAGCATTGTCTGTTCTGTTTCGACGAGCTGTTAACAGTATATACCGGTCATCAGTTGCTGTAGTGGCGCGTGGCCGACCTCGCCCTGGTCGACGTCTAACATTCCCTGTTTCTTGGAATTGATTCCACAGCCTTGCAACGACACTTCGGGCGACTCCAACAGCGTCCGCGACAATACGTTGTGTTTGCCCGGATTCAAGTCTGCCTATAATACGCCATGCCATGGATTCCGGTAAATCACGTTGTTGAGACATTTTCAAGTCACCTTTTCTCAAAAAGAATAACTGAGCAATCGAATTTCACAGTTAAGGCAGTGAAACAAACGTTTCTGCAACATCCGGATTTCCGTCCTTATGTTCTTTTTCTGGTTTTTGACGTCATGAACTTTGATTTGCATATGAAGTTTTCTTCTTCTATATTTCCTGCTAGGCTTTAAATTATGGATGATTTATTTTATGTTACTTATCGGTGTAAGTATTTGCGTAATTTCGTTAAAACCATGTGCTCCCCTAATTGTTTTGAGCAGTGTATATAGATAGATCATAAGAAGACCTCAAAGTGACTAAAAAGGAAATATTTTTATTTTATTATCTTATTAATGGAGCGTTTAACAAAAATGCAGAAAATAGTTTAGAAAGTGAACCATTTCACCGAAGCAATATGATGTAGAATGAATCATAGGCATTTCTTAGAAGCAATATTTCCTTAAAACATAATGAGTGAAATAACATCTCCCCGTAGTCAAGTACATTATAAAATTCACTCGAAATACTGTTTCCCGCAGTGCAAGTACTCTAAAAACTGAATGCGATGAGATAATAGCGCGGCCCGCCGAAATTAACGGACTAAGTAGAACGCGATTTCGGCTTTGCCTCGGGCTGGAGGGTTAACCAAAAATACAATATCATCTTAATGGCTACATCACCGCTTCCATTGATTTATTCTGCCCACAAGATCAATGTTCTAAGAACAAAACTTTGATCTACCGCTCGTACATTTCATTCATCGTTGCAACTAGCACTTGCTGACGAAAGAGTAATTAAAAGTTTTAAGAAGTGCAACATTAAGTTTTAATTGCATCTAATACTGCAACCTTGAAGTAACCGATTCATTCGACGTTTTTCAGCTCCCGTGGGCGGGTCGTAGCATTTCACCACCGCCCTCAGTCCTAGCAGATAAAATAATTTGATCACGAAACCGTAAAGATGTTTCCAGCTGTTTGTTAGGTCAAGATATGGCGTTAACAGATGTCGCAAGCTGTCCGTATTTTTAAAGTTATGACGTAAAATCAACGCAAGTACGTCTGACCTAAATTGCCCCTTCAGTTCATTTTTCTACTCTGCATCCTGGAATGCAAACTATGTCCTAAGAGAAATGGTACTCTCTACGTTGATGGCACAACTTTCCTGTATGAGTTTATGGTCCATCTCTGATCAGTAAAACGTATTTCCCATACAGGCATAAGTACAAAACTTTTTTTAATATTCCATAGTAGCGAGGTTAAAAGCTGCGACTAAGTTTGGAGGAATCTCCTCCTTTATCGCCAAGGGGAAAGTTTTTTTATGGTGAATATCGCAGAAAATTATTTAATTCTTTAAAACATTTGTATTAAAGAATTCAAAAACCACTTGTATAATCTACTGAAGAGGATAGAGGATAGATTGTTTTACAGGTACCGAATGGCTACCAAATAGCTAGGACGTTCGTTTCCAGATTCATGGTCTGCGGGTTCTAACATTGCGGCAGGCACGTGTTTGTCGTTGGTCTAATGCGGCATGCACTTTAGTCTTTCGAATTTCATCCAATCACCTCGATATTTATTGGGAGTTTTTTCTTAATGTGTGTACTGTGTAGGTGAAGCAACAGAGCTTCTAGTGCTACTACAGTTTTAACCCATTGATCGAAAGGGCGACATTTGTTGGGACCGTACCCCCCCCCCCCCCCCCCCCCACACATACACACACATACACACACAACATGGAGGGACTTTCCGGCCTACAGATTTTATGTGCCCAAGCCCTGCGTAAACATAAGGGTATTCGGCGATGTTCGCAAGGATATGATCCGAGGACCCTCAGTACCGAATTCCAACACGCTTACCACTAGGTGCCTAGGGGCGTTCCGTGTTTCTAGTATTCCGCAATCGGTTTCAAACAGTAGGTTCCAGTGTCGGTTTAGCTCAAGTGTCGCATAAGACAACCGTTGTTGGAACCTCGCGGTTAAGTTGTTCGTTTATGGTTTCCATGGACACATAAACTACCCTTTCCTTACACATATATATATATATATATATATATATATATATATATATATATATATCTTGTTTATTCATATATATATATATATATATACATATATCTTGTTTATTCATATATATATATATATATATACAGTGTGTAACAAAATTATAAGACCACTGTAGATTTTGTGATTTTTATTATAAATAGTATATTTTTTTTTTAATGAAATTAGGTTGATGTTAATAAAGGAAATATAAAATATATGTATATTATTTTTAAGAGATATTTAAATATACTAATTATTTTATCAACAATTTCAAATTTTTCCAATCAAATATCTGTAACAAAATTATAAGACCACTAGTTAAAACAATTTTTTTTAATAAAACTAATATGATGTTGATCCACCATTTTTCTGACTAACTTCAAATACTCGATTTTTTATTGAATTAATTAGGTTTTCGAGCAAATATTTGGGAATTTTGTCCCATTCATCCATCATAGCTAGTTCCAATTCATACACAGAATTATACTGACGGTTATTTGCATACACTTGACCAGCCAAATGGCCCCACAAGTTTTCGGTGGGATTCAGGTCTGGACTAAGGCTTGGCCAGTTTAAGACTTCGATTTTTCTTTTTGAAACCAGATTTTAGTTGATTTAGACACTTGGCATGGCGCATTGTCTTGGTGAAATTTCCACTTTGATCCTCCTAAAAATGGGCCAAAAGGTATAAGGTGTTGGTAAAGCAGTTGTTGATAACAAATGGAGTCCATTTTACCTAGAACTCGATGCAGATCACATTTCCCATCATATGCAAAAGCTCCCCACGCCATCACAGAGCCACCACCCATCTGTCTACTGAAGAAAACCCGAGGTTCCGTTCTATTCGTAAATCATGCCAGTAGGAAATATTACCGTCCGGTCCATCCAAATTAATTTTTTTCGTCAGAAAAAATTATATTTTTCCAAGCAGCATCCCAGGTCACGACTTCCTTTGCCCACTTCAGCCTTCCTTCTTTATGATGCTTTAACAGTCTTGGTTTTCTTTTTAATTTCCGAAGAGCAACATTTGAATTTGATCTTAAAGTGCGCCAGACTGTCATATGTGAAATACTTTTACTTGTCTGCTGTGTTATTTTACGAGTAGACAAGTTCTGTTTCGTTGCAAGCTTGAAAATTCGTCTATTATCGCGAGCTGATAATTTACTCTTTCTGCCAGATCTTTTATATTTCCCATAAAAATCTATTTTACTTAAAACGTTATGAATAGCAGTTTTAGAACGTTTAAGTATCTTACTTATTTCACGTTCCGATTTTCCAGAGCCCTTCTAAAACCAAATTTTTCGAACTTCTAATTCAGATAATTCTCTTCCACGCGGCATTGAGAATTTCCTCATAAAAACGAAAAAATTAAATTCTATTTTCTTTTACAATATTATCGTTTGGACTTTTTTGTGATGTAAAGTTACAGTTTATCTGCTATTTTGAAAGAAAAAATAAAATAGTTTTAAAAACGCAAATAATTTTAAATAAAAAAATAAGTGGTCTTATATTTATGTTACACCGAGATTTCAAAAAATCTTTTGCTGTGTGAAATTAACTCAATTTTTTTTCCTTTAAGCGATTTATTTGAGAAAATATAACTTTTTTCATTTGCTTCAAATTTTAAAATTATTCATTTTATGCAGTGTAATATTAAAATGAGTGATATTTTGGGTGGTCTTATAATTTTGTTACACACTGTATATACATATATCTTGTTTATTCATATATATATATATATATTTACAGCATCTATGATACAACATTTCCATTATCAATTGATCATTAACAATCCTCAATCAGAAAAATCATTAATGAAAACCAGAGAGAGAGTCAGAGTCATAACTCAGCTCAATCTAAAGTCCAGCATAGAGAAGGGAAGCACGTCCCATAGTTATCTCTCCTTCTCCTTCTTTCTCCTCGTTATATACCCCCTCTTTCAGAAAACTCCAGATTATTCTAGTAGCAACCGCCTCGGCGTGGGAAAGCTCCCGCGGCCTCCGGTCAGCAAGTATGTCGGAGCATCTGGTCCCCCGGTGATCGCTGTAATTATTTTCCTTTGCACTGTCCAATAACGACCTGTTTAACGACTTCTTTAACGAGCACTATCAATCTTTTCTTAAATTGGCTGCATTTGTAAAGACTTTTTCCCAATTAGGAATGGACACAGCACCACCATGTGTGTAGGCCTCTGACAACCGTAGCAAAAATATGTCTCCAGCGTACAGGTGGCCTTGTACCTAGGTTTCGCCCTTGTTATGGGCTCCTCAGCAAGTCATAACCGACGGCTACGTTGGAGGGAGACTAATTTCTACTAGCGTTCCCAGCCAACCACACAAATTTTACAGGCATTCGCGGGTTTTTAGCACCATTCTTGGTAAATATTAAGAAGCTTATTACATATTTATAGCATTGAATCAATACTACTTCATCGATGGATGAAGCAATATGCGTACACTTTGATTTGACCATTGTATTCCGATTTTCTATAAAGGGTAGCACAGACCTTTTTCTCATATTCAATCAGCAACCATGGTCCCCAGTTTGCTCCAAAGGGAAAGAGGTCTTCAGCATGAATAAGTGCTGATAATGCTAAAGAAATAAATAAATCCTATACAAAAACTACTTATTTTTACCAGAAGATATTTATTCACCTGGTCGTAATGGAGAGCCATGAATCTCTGCCATCATACCGCGTTAAAGTGCATAACTCATTCTAAAAGATGCAGATGGTAAATGCTTTGATCTTATGTCGGAGTACATTCCCTCAAAAACGTAAACGAACGGCGAATCCTCACCAAAATTACAATTTATGCCAAGAAAGATTTTTAAAAATTTCATTCACAAATAATTTTTTTAAATCAATTAAATAGAAAATGATTGTTCTAAATCTCAAAATCACTAATCAAAATCTATTCGTCAAAAGTTTTCGGACAATTTTGTTCTTGTACACCTCTTTAAAACTTTAATTATAAGAGTTATTAATAGAGACAGTAATTGTAATTATTTAAGACATTTAATTACAATATTTGAAATAACCATAAGTTGAATACAGCCAAATTCTACAGTCGAATATTTAAATTTTTTTTTCGTCCCATTTGGAGAATTTTTTTCAGTACTATAGTATATGAATACCTATTTTTAAACTGTAACATGAATTCAAACCATATTTACATTCCAAATCAAACTTATGGATTAGACTTACTGAATGAAACTTACAGATTATTATCTATTTTAGCAAAACTTAATATCAAATATCTCGAAATCTATTCGCTCCAAAACATAAAATAATTTTTCTATATACGTCTACTTCATAATTCTCATTTGTGAGTATGATATAGAAAAGCTAAATCAGCTGCATCATAACAACATTCGAAATCAAGCTTATAGATTTTATCGATTTTGAAAGTCAGTATCTCAAAATCGATTTTTTTTCAAATATTCGAATCGATATACTACATCACTGTATGAGTATGTTAACATGAATTAAACTGATTTGTATCATATTAACATACCAAATCAAACTCCTGGATTTCATCGATTTTTCACACCGTATAAAATCGAATAACCCAAAATCTATTTCTTTCCATGTTGACAAACAATTTTTTTAATACACCACATATGATTGTCACTTGTGTATGATTTGGAAAAACAAAAATCCCCAATGATTATAATCGGAAATCGGTTATCAATTTCAGTGGATCTGTCTGTCAAAATAACTTCTCTGCGGATATCTCAATTTAGACAGAAAAACGACCCAGCCTATCGCAGAGTGAGAAAACTTTTCCTTCTGCTTTGATGAAGGCGATATCGGGATACGGCCAATCAGAGGAAATTCGAAAGTCCATCATACATCCCAGATTACAAAACTCCCTCTTCCCAGTGCCCCGTAGCTCCTATCACGTCACTCGGCGTGCAGATTGAAAAGGCACTGATACAGAGTCTAAACAGAACCCAAATACATGACCCCTGATCATACAGGCACTTCTGCATAATACTTCAAGCAATCTGAGAAAACCTTATCGATTTCTGTGTTGATGTTTCTATGCATACAAACTTTGAGTTACGTCACATACTGATATATTGCGTTGCGCCTAGAAGTGGGCGGATTTTGAACGAAAGCATATCGCACCCCGGGTAAGAAAATGCAGCATTTGAGAAAAATAAACTTAAAGATTACTCTTTAGCTTGAACTAGCATTACAATAAAACTGATACAACTGCCCCCAGGTGGACAAATTGCGAGACAGAAATGTGTTGCTTTTCGTGCACGATGGGCCACTTCATACATATTTTCCAATGACATAACCTCAAAATTGCCATTTTTTGACCTGTGTCACTTTTCTTGCCGGGGTGCGATATGTTATTCATGAAATTGCTGAATTTCCCAGAGCTGCTGCCTTTAACCTAATTTTTATGACAACCGGAGATAAAGACTACTTTCTCTGGCTGTCAGAAAAGATAGGAGCCAGTTACATGTTTAATAATTTGTGGCTGTTACGGATTATAATTCAATCAAAATTTAATGGAGTTACTTGATTTTATTAAGGCCAAAACTCGTTTTCTTTTTCATGGCTAGGGCCTCCTTCACTTTCATGCCTCGGTGTCAGCGTTGTCCATTACCGTCACTGGAAAACGGGAGAACTGTCCATTCACGTTACTTGAGGGCAACACAGCGTCGAACGCATTCTGACACTCACGACAATAGCTTCTCGTAAGCGGTGCACCAGCAGACGGTTAATGGATTGGCATATGATTGACTTGTCTTATCGCGTGGTCTCTGCGCTGACCGTTAACCTCCCAGATGACAGTGAGATTGGTTAAAAATTTACCAGCGCCAGTTACACTGATGGTTCATAAATATTGTAATGACTCCCGTACAGTAACTTTTATCTCTGCACGTGGAATTCCAGGAGACCACTTTGCACCGCGGACTGGGCACTTAATTAATTTAAATTACCTTTGCTTAAACAGCCCCAGACAGCCGCGCTTAGCGACATAAAAGACCGGAAGCACTTACGGCAGTTCGCCCGAACGGTAAGCCAGTCTACAAAGAGGAGCCTCAGGCCGGAAGCGCCTATTCAATCGTGTACCTAGACAAGAAAGAAGCTTTTCTGGACCCTTCGAGAACGTTCGGTGGAGGTATTTATAAGCCGCCGAACATAGGTAAGAAAGAGAGTTGAAGCCGAGACAAAAGGAGATGCTGCCGAGTTGCTAGCCTTGCCTAGAGAAACTGTAATGAGAGCAGAGACGACACATGACTGTCCTCCCTCGTCAATAGCAGTGAAGAACCCGCAAAATTAACATTTTTTTTTGTAAATAATCTGTATTTATTCAAAATATGCAATTAAAGCATGAAAATACAAAAAGGCCGACAGTTATTTTATTAAGGCGAAGTCAATACAATATAAACGCGCTTAGGGGTAAAAACCTGTAGGGCCCTAGCAGCTATGACGGGCCCCACCTGGTGCAATGAAATATAAACACGCTTAAATATAATTAAGGCCGTCGGATTGAGACCTATAAGTTAGATAACCACTATTATATCCATCTAGGCCCAAGAATAGTAATTTGATTCTTAGTCCTATACTCACAGAACCAGTCCTTAAATAGGATATTGTGTTGAGATCTCCTTTTTTTGATATGCCGAATTCAAAATTTTCTTCGTCTGTCCTTCCCCTAAGCCCCCCCCCCCCCCGCGCCGTTCGTTCTTCTTTATGAAAACAGTAAGACTATTGCGGAGATGTATGCAAAGGGGCGTCAACGTCTATACCCCCTCTCCGAAAGTATTCAATAAATTAGCACAATTGTACACGCATCTGCGAGCGCCCCACCCTCCCCTTCCTGTGACAGATTCTTCTGTGTTCTACACTGGCCTATTGCTATAACTTTCCTGACACATCAGACAAGTTTACCTGAATTCCGAGATGTACAAATGCATTATAACGTTGTCAAATCAAACAATATACCATTAGAAATCCCTATGACCCCCGCCCTCAGCTTGGAAGCGACCGGGGTATATGCAGCCTCCCCTCCCGCCGCGACCATCTATTTTGTTCGGGGGAATGCCAGTTGCAGCCACAGTTTCATGCATCACGAACCGGTGTCCATTGTTTAAAATTTCATATTCAGCAATTCGATTTTTCCCCCCTAGTCTCGCAAATGTGACTCAAAACAAGGAGTAATTTTAAAGCCACTTCATCGTTTTTTCCTTTTGCTTCCCGCTACAATTAAAAAACGCCTCATGCTGTATCATCTCGCAGTGGCAAATTGCCAAATCCTTTGATTGAAAAGGGCTCGAAACAAGATATGTTTATTTTGCACATTAAGTCTTATTATATTGCGTGCACGCAAACTTTACTCCTGCGGCTGGAGCTTCGGTTGAAATCGTTTAGTCGTGTTTCAGAACCGTGTTCGCGGGCTTCGGGAATGATAAATTTATTTAAAATGTTATTTCGTCGCTTCTTTGTTTTGTTAGCAGGCTGTCGTAATTCAAGACCGCTAGAACTACTTGGAATATCTTGAAAAGTTTTGAAGATTCGATAATTGCCCCGATTCGTTTCTTACTTTAAATATGGTACTTCTAAGAAGCAAACTGCACCAGTAAATCATCCAGTTCGAAATACATTGCCAGAGAATAGAAGAGAATATTCCACGTGAGGAGGTAGAACGACAAGTGCAAGAAAATTAGTAACCATCTGGAGTAAACGTGCAGCTGAATATACTCGACGGAAGATAAACACTTAGGAAAACATGTTTGAAAATAATTATCAAGAGCTAAGCTATACGGAAGATCCTACAAGTAAACAACTAAAATGAAGCCAATGATTGCATAACGCCAACAATCTGAAACTGGGTTCTAGTGAAGTTGTACGCAAGTTGCATTGCACACACACTCACCCCGTATTTTTGTTAATAATATCCTTGTTCAAAGAGTACCAATACAAACGGTACTTTGGGGGAATGGAAAAGGGGTTGGAGGAGAAAAAGATTCGTATCCTTATACCAATCTAAAACTGCAGCAATCTAAACGAGTGCGCAATAAACCTGTGCGATATTAGATATTATTCATAAATTATAAATTATAAACTGTTAACGTAGGACTACGTTCCTCAATAACGGTCCTCCGGAAAGAAAAAATTCAAGAATCCGTCGCAAGTTATAATTTTGGCAGAGCGCCAAACCCAATACCAGTAAACAGTTAAACAGAAAAGTACCAAAATGCTTTTTTCTTTCTTTTTTTTAAAGGGAAAAGAAGTAAGCAACGATAAGTAATCCTATGTCAATAACCCACGGTAGTTTCTTTAGAAGAGACTGCCTGAATTTAAAAAAAAAAAAAAAAAATGTGGTTTTGAGGGTAGGTTATATACTTTGCAGCTAAAGATAGCTCGTGGATTAATAAAAATAGTATTCATAAACATACTGAGGACTTATGGCTGATGTGTAGTAACCCTATCGGATTCGCTCATCTCAATGTTAACCTATGGAGAAAATGTGTCCAAGGATGGACTACTTGGATTCAAAGATTTTTTTTTTTTAAATTATACTCCGTAATAGAGAAATAAATGTCACACCTTGGGGCATATTTCTTGTTTTTTTTTTAAATGCAAATAATACTTTAAAATTTAAATGATTCAGGGATAAAATCTAGTATAGTGTGTTTGAAACGCTCATCCATTACTTTGGAATTTATAAAATGAATCCTGTTTTAAGGTGCAGAAAATTTCAGGCTATCTGAAAATACCATTTTCATTGGATGATCGGCATTTAGTACGTAGCTGTTAATAGTAGACAAATTTTCTCCATAGGTTAACATTGAGGTGAACGCAACAAAAGGCAAAAAACAAACTTTTCTGTTGCGTAAAAGGATTCACACTGATAGATTTGATTAAAAAAAAAAATACATGCTAAAAACGCCTTATATAGATACATCTAAGAAATACACTGAAGACTTTATAGTAATAAAACAATGAAATACATTACTCCAAAATTACAATCAATATGATTCTGGCATAGAATAAATAATATTGGGTTGGCAAGAAAGTTATTTCGGTTTGCACAAATAGATGGCGTTATGTTTGTTTTGATATTCTTCTGTCAATGTTATAATTTTTTTCTTTTGAGATTTGGTAGTTGGCAATTTTAGGTTACTATAGGCACAAATTCCGTGTAATTTTGTTTAGAACTGTTAGGTCGTCTCCACACGGAGCAACCCAAAAGAAACTGATAACTGACTCAAATCGCAAACCAGCCCGTGATGAGTCGCAACCTATGTAATTGAATGGAGCCACGCACACGGCGTAACTGGTTACAAACCCGTCGGACGGGTTTGTAACCAGCTTTTACGTGCCCTATTTTACGTGCACCAGTCACCATTAGTGTACACGGCAGTGGACTTGTCAGCGACGGGCATCGAACCAGAGACTTTCAGATCACCAGCCCGCTGCTCTTGTCAACTGGGCCACTGCGCCCCTGCTGCTTCCAAGCAACCAGATCAACTCAGATGTTTACTGCCAACAAATTATGAAATTGGAGGAAGCAATCAAAGAGAAAAGGCCAGAATTTGCAAATCGCAAAGGAATCGTGTTCCACCACGACAATGCGAGGCCTCATACATCTTTAGCAACACGTACGAAATTATTGGAGCTTGGTTGGGAAATGATGTCGCATCTGCCATATAGCTCCGACCATATAGCGCGGAATCATGAAGTTACCAGAAAGATGGCAAAAGGTCACGGAACAGGGGCGTAACTAATTCCAGCCTTTCTTGCCAACCCAATACATTATATAAACACACTAGCTGAAAACCCGCACTTTGCTACGGAGTACATTCAAATTAAATACAACGGTCAATGTATGCAATTAATGACAATATACACTGAAGTGCCACTGAATTAGGGATAGCAAAGCCTATGCAAATTGTGTAGCGCTGCGCATCATGTATGCGCAAATGAGGGCGCTGTGGTAACTGCATATATAGCGCGTACTGTGGTTGTTCTGAATTAGTTGTTGGAATTGCCAGTAAACTGCCTGATTTAGACGCCTTCGATCGCGGACAAATCGTAGTTGCGCGACGCATGGGCCATTCAATTTCCGAAATCCTCAGACAGCTAGGATTTTCAAGGTCGACAGTGTCAAGAGTATACCAAGAATACATGGATGGTGGAAAAAAAACTAGCGATCGGGCAAACTGCAAAGGACAATTAGCCTTGACAGTGCGTGGTGAGAGACGGCTCAGGCGTATTGTACGTAGCCAGAGAAGCCAAACATTAGCTCAAATTACCACCCAGTTTAATGACGGTGCCAGTCGTACAGTCAGTAAACGGACTGTGCAACGCTCGCTTCACCGTATGGGTTTCGGGAGCCGTCGACCTACGAGAGTACCATTGCTCTATACTCGCCATCGGGCTGCACGTCTTGCCTGCGCAAGAGAGCACAGAGACTGGAGTGTAGAGGATTGGAAACGAGTAGCATGGAGTCTCGATTCCGATTACTTAACGCCGACGGGAGGCTGAGAATATGGCGTCAGGCTCATGAAGCCATGGATCCTGCATGCCTGGCTGGAACTGTACAAGGGCATGGTGGCTCAATCATGGTCTGGGGTGTTTTTTCGTGGCACAGTTTGGGATCTTTGGTGCGTGTACCAACCTCCCTCAATGCAATTCGGTACGTAGAGTTGCTGGGTGATCACCTCCATCCGTTTATGCTGTTCTGTTATCCGCACGGTAATGGAGTTTTCCAGCAAGACAACTGTACCTCTCACAAGTCCCGGTTGGCTACTGGCTGGTTGGATGAGCATTCCTCTGACTTCTCTGTCATGAATTGGCCACCTAGAAGCCCAGACTTAAATCCTATTGAGCATCTTTGGGATGTTTTGGAACAAGGCGTGAAAGGCCATCACACAGCACCAAAGAACCTTACTGAATTATGGACAGCTTTAGCCAATATTTGGCAAGCCATTCCCGTGGAACGTTTCCAGAAACTTGTTAAATCTATGCCTCGTCGTGTGGCAGCCGTTATCAAGGCCAGAGGAGGCCCAACTCGTTACTAGGTAGGTATCCCTAATTCAGTGGCACTTCAGTGTATATATACAGTGGCGCCCAAAAGTGTTCGTACACTTACGATTTTCGATGAAATAGGGGTCTATCCATTAATTAAAATGAATATTTCAGAATGGGTATTTAATAATAAGATCTATAATCTATTCTTAACAAAACTACATTATCAGCTCAAAATTTGGGTATTGGAAACAACTTTTTTTTTTTTTTTTTTAATCAAGATAACGATCCTAAGCACACGGCTCTGGGGTCTCTAGAATTGACAACAAATTTTGAAAACACCACCTCAATCGCCAGATTTGAACCCAATAGAACATATTTGGAGAGAACTGGAGGTTCGAGTACGAAAACACGACATTCACACGAAAAGCGAACTAAACACAATTATGATGGATGAACATTGATGCAGAAATTACAAAAGAACTAGTGCAATCTATTCCCAGACGTTTAAAAGCTGTTGTGGATACTAAAGGATATCCTACTAAATATTTATTAAGGAAAAATTAGAATATTTTCTAATATATAGAGATTTTTTACAAGTGTACTATGACTTTTGTGAGATAAAGTTTTTGTTACTTTTTGATTATTGGTTTCTTAAAAATAAAGTTTTACTATGTTTTTAAAATATTTCATGTAGATTTGTTAAGAATAGATTATAGATCTTATTATTAAATACCCATTCTGAAATATTCATTTTAATTAATGGATAGACCCCTATTTCATTGAAAATCGTAAGTGTACGAAGACTTTTGATTAAATGCATTTTAGAACCGTTACTTAGTGACGGATTTTGAGTTTTTTCCTGTGCCAGCCGATCAGTTTTAAAAGAAGCCTAAAATAAACAATTGCAAAACATTGGTACATCCTTTCCTTACGTAGTAATGTACGCGCTAACCTGGATCGTTAATTACCATTGAGAAATTAAAGTTAAAATGTATCACAGACTTGCCCCGCAGAGTGGGGCTACTTTGTGACATCTGTGTTTTCGCCTTGAAATCCAAGAGGAGAAATTACTTGACTCAAAATTAGACTGTAAAGCGCTTATCAAAAGCTTGATACACAATCATATATACCTATTACAAATACAGTAGTACCTCGGAGTTCGTCGCTCTCAGTGTTCGTCGGCTGCGGAGTTCGTCGGTTAGTTCGTCGCAGATTTGTTACCGGAGTTCGTCGGTCTCGTCGGAGTTCGTCGCTTTTCCCCCCATTCGCCCACTAGCTGAGAGCGCATTGAAACAAAGGACCCAGTCCAACACATCTCTCAGCGGAAACATACGTCACGCATTTTGAGGTCACGTGAGAGCCGGCTTTTCGCTGAGAGAAGGTGTTGTCCAGTCTCGCGTCGACCTTTGAGTAGTACACATAGATTGAAAGCAGCAGTTTGTGAAACAAAAGTTCGCATTAATACCCATTATAAATTGCGTTTAGTGCGTATATATATACTGAAGTGTAGTGTATATACAGTGTACTGTATTTATAGTACTGTATACAGTGATTTTTTTATGTAAATTGTTCAAAATAGTATTCGAAAATGGGTCCGAAAACAGTTGCTGTTGCTGACTCAAAGCAAAAACGAACAATGAACGTTGTATCAATCGAAACTAAGAGGGAAATAATCTCAAAAATTGAGCAAGGCATGAAAGTGGCAGATGTAGCTAGACAGTATAATTTACCAAGAACAACGGCAAGTACATACTGGAATCATAGGCACAAAATAATAGAAGCTACTGTTTTACCAACGATGTCACATGCGGTGAGTGCTAAGCAGCGACCACATGCTCTAAATGAAATGGAGAAACTTCTCTTGCTGTGGATAAATGAAAAGCAGCGTGCTGGTGACAGTGTAGATCAAAACATTATTTGTGAAAAGGCGAAAGATATTTACACAAACATAACGAAAGACGATGAAGTTAAGATGGACTTTCTAGCATCTTCATGGCGTACACATGGAGACATGGCGTACACAACGTCGTTTGACAGGGCGAAGCAGCAAGCGCCGATAAAAAAAGCAGCCGGTGAGTATGCTTTTTTTCCCCGAATTGCAAGAATTCGGGGAATATATTGAAGCTGAGGGTTTTGTTTCATGACAGATATTTAACTGTGATGAAACAGGTTTATTTTGGAAGAAAATGCCCAAAAGAACCTACATCACGGCAGAAGAAGCAACTCTTCCGGGTCATAAACCCATGAAAGACAGACTCACGCTTCTCCTGTGTGCAAACGCGAGTGGTGATTTCAAGGTTAAGCCTTTATTAGTCTACCACTCTGAAAAAATAGGGTATTTAAACGTGTCAATGTGTGCAAAGACCGTTTACCAGTGATGTGGCGTCCTAACGCTAAGGCATGGGTAACTCGGGTATTGTTTCTCGAGTGGGTCAGGAAAGTGTTTGCGCCCATGGTTAAAAAATATCTCAAGGAAAAGGGGTTGCCATTGCGATGTGTTCTCGTCCTCGATAATGCACCGGAACATCCACCAGATTTAGGTGAAGAATTGGAAGCAGAATTCGGATGGATTACTGTGAAATATCTGCCACCTAACACCACATCCCTTATCCAGCCCATGGATCAATTTGTGATGGCCAATTTCAAGAAACTCTATACGAAACACATGTTTCGAAAGTGTTTCGATATCACCGCTTTGACATTAAACCGCTAATTCGACCGCTTTGACATTAAAAGATTTCTGGAAAAGCTGCTATAATGTCTATCAGGCTGTTCAACTGATAGATAAGGCTTGGACCGAGGTCACGAGAAGAACTCTAAACTCTTCGTGGAGGAAGCTACTGCCATCAGCTGTTTCCGAACGAGACTTTGAGGGGTTAGAGACGGAACAAATACGGGAGGAAGCGAGTATGATGAAAGAGATTTTAGACCTCTCCGTCTCGAAGTAAATGCTGACGATGTCGAGGAGTTGGTGGACTCGAATCGTGAAGATCTCAGCACGGAAGACTTGCAACAGTTGCAGGACGAAAACCAACGTGTTGAAAGGGGCGGAATAATTACTGCTGGTAGTGAGGGGGAGGAAGAGTAAGAGCAGAAAGCAGTAACGACAGGTGAACTAAAACAAACACTTCATATGTGGAAAACACATGAAACACATTTGGTTACAATAGACAAATTCCACCCGAACAAAACCATGGCCTGTTCTGTCATCAATGCGATGAAAGATTTCATCATGCCGTTCTTCAATAATTTACTAAGAAATCGGAAGAGGCAGGTAACGCTCGATCGCTATTTTAAGCAAACCCCGGTAGAAAAAACAGCTAGCGATGAGCCTCAACCAGGTCCTAGTGGGATAAAAAGGATGCGCAGAGAAAAGACTCCTCGAAGTGAATTGCCTTCCGTCATTTTCTAATTTAGCATTTATTTCTTTACATTTCTTGTAATAACAATGTAATTCAACTTAATTTGTTATTATTTAGCAATAATAGTTTAAAAACAAGGCGAAAATAATAAAGATAATGGTCGACCACGAGGTCGCGGAACGGATTAATTCGTTTTCCATTAATTCTTATGGGATCATTTGATTCGGAGTTCGTCGGTTTCGGGGTTCGTCGGTTTCCAAGGAACGGATTACCGACGAACTCCGAGGCACCACTGTATTGGATACCTTTATCTACAGTGGCTCCAAAAAGTGTTAGTACACTTACGATTTTCAATGAAATTGGGGTCTAGCCATCAATTAAAATGAATATTTCAGAATGAGTATTTAATAATAAGATCTATAATCTATTCTTAACAAAACTACATGAAATATTTTAAAAACAGAGTAATACTTTATTTTTAAGAAACCAATAATCAAAAAGAAACAAAAACTTTATATCACAAAAGTCAGCGTACACTTGTAAAAAATCTCTACATATTGGTATATATTCTAATTTTTCGTTAAATTAATATTTAGTAGGATATCCTTTAGCATCCACAACAGCTTTTAAACGTCTGGGAATAGATTGTACTAGTTCTTTTGTAATTTCTGCATCAATGTTCATCCATTCTTCCATCATAATTGTTTTTAGTTCGCTTTTCGTGTGAATGTCGTGTTTTTGTACTCGAACCTCCAGTTCTCTCCAAATATGTTCTATTGGGTTTAAATCTGGCGATTGAGGTGGTGTTTTCAAAACTTGTGGACAATTATAGAGTCCCCAGAGCCGTGTGCTTAGGATCGTTATCTTGATAAAAAAAAACAAAGCTGTTTCCAATACCCAAATTTTGGGCTGATAATTTTAAATTGTCTCTTAAAATATTTATTTAAACAGCATGATTCATTATGCCATCAATAAATACCAAATTACCTAGTCCTGATGCTGACATGCACCCCCACACAAGGACACCTCCACCGCCATGCTTAACTGTTCCTACTAAGTTCTTGGGATTAAATTCCTCATTTTTTCTTCTCCATACATTTATACGCCCATCGGAACCAAAAATGTTAAACTTGCTTTTATCGGCAAGTAAGACATTATTCCAATACCTTTGGGGCTCATTTATCATTGATAGTGCGAAGGAAAGCCTAAGCTTTCTCTTTTTCTCACTCACAAAATATTTTCTACGGGCAGAACGCCTATTTAATCCAGCTGCTCTGAGAACTCGTCGAACAGTTTCAGGTGAAATTGAAGTAGAAAACGTTTCATTAAATTCTGCAGAAACTTTTACAGCACTCAAACGTGGATTTTTCACAAATTTTCTAATTATAAATCTCTGATCACGTTTTGTTAACTTTGCCGGACGACGTTTTTTTACCTTGTTTTCGATCCGATTTTCTTCTTTAAAGCGTTTTATCACATACTGCACAGTACAATGGGATAAATTAAGTAATTTGGCAATATTCCGAACTGATTTACCAATACTATGATGAAAAATAATCAATTTTCGAATGCTGTTTGTTGTTTCTTTACGACTACGAGCCATTTTTAAATAAATAGAATATTCCGGAGTAGGCAAACAAAAATTAAAGCCAAACGATATTTTAAATGCCACCATAATTCAAAAATAAAAATAAAGTGCCAGACGATAATTTTAGTTATGAATTTATCCGAAAATATTTCAGTGTACGATGACTTTTGTGAGATAAAGTTTTTGTTACTTTTTGATTACTGGTTTCTTAAAAATAACGTTTTACTATGTTTTAAAAATATCTCATATAGTTTTGTTAAGAATAGATTTTAGATCTTATTATTAAATACCCATTCTGAAATATTCATTTTAATTAATGGATAGACCCCTATTTCATTGAAAATCATAAGTGTACGAATACTTTTGGGAGACACTCTATATATCTTTGACATCAAAGAGATGTCGGGTGTCCAGGGCAGCCATCAGTTCTTTGAGAAGAAGAGGAAAATCGTCTTTCGGCACATTCTACTCCTTCGGGTAGTTTTTTTCCAGATACCCAATACTTCTTTCTCTACAGCAGGGGTTCTTAAACTTATGTAGTCCAAGGACACCCTCTTGAACAACATTTCTTTTTGCGGACCCCATCCCAACTCTGGGCATTTTAAGTCGTTTCTGAGACTTAATTTCTGGCTCAATAATCTCATAGGCACTACGTTATAATAAATATTGGTAAAAATGTATCGCTGGTTATTTAAATAAATGGCCTTGCGCATCTATAGAGACGAACATTTTTATTAGGACATAGAATAAAAAACATAAAATGAATAAAAACAGTAGTAAAAAGAATTTTAAAAGTTACAAATCATAATACATGAAACTCATACAAACATTTCTTGGTCAAATATTGGTCAAAAGAGATCTATCTTATTATAATATGCTTTCTGTAAATGATTTTTACTTAATGAGATGGGTGCAGTGGTTCTCTTGAAACCAGAACCGCAATGTCAGGCTCTATGTTGGAAAGTTTTATTCTGAGGTCCGCTTCTACATTGAGTTTGTTTCTATACTTTGATTTCATATATATAACAGTACCGAAAAAGCCTGTATACATAAATATGTTGTGCAGAACGGAATCAAATGTTCTAGGACTTCATTTGCAAGTGCAAGGTAATCAGATCTGAGAAAAAACCAAAAGTTTGTGAGTTCATTTTTGTTGAATTGTAGTTTCAAAGACGTATTGCATGATAATTCCACGAGAATATCTTGTTCAAGTGTAGATTGTTAATGTCAAAATTGTTTCGCGGACCAACCGGTAATGGCTACGCGGACCCCCAGGGGTCCGCGGAACACAGTTTAAGAATCTATCCTCTACAGAGGTATTTTAGAGGATGGAAAAATGCAACATCGAGCGGCTGAATGAGGTGGGTCGACTTTGTGGGTTATTTTGTGACAGTGTCAATGTGTCACAAAGTCACAATTTCGATATATAGGTTATGTTCTCATATCTCTCGGAAATATCACTACACAAATGTTATATTACTCCACAATCTAACCAACATATTGACAATAAAAAATAATTACCTGTGGTAGTTGGTTGTATAAGGTGTCAGCCTTTAGCACACAAAGATTCCGAAGTTTGAATCAATGGCTTGACAACAGGTTTGAACAATACACTGGTCAACGAAGATAAATGGCGTGTAGAAGCTTCGAACACTGGACACTAGGTGTCTCTGTATGTCGGACAAGCTGTTGGCGCTGTTCTTTTCCTTCCCGGTATCACGGGCGCGGCGCAAGATCCGAAATACGAAAAAAAAATTACTAAGTGTCACAAAGGTACCCCTGCAGTCACAAAGTACGGTAACTATAATGACAATCTAAAATGAAGAAACTATCACATCCCAACATCATTATGATTAAGAAAATAGGCCATAAAAATATGACAGTACTGATTATACTATCACGCAACAGCACAGTTTTAAACAGTACTATAACTATTCCGTGAAAAAGTACCAAATGTCGGGTTTCATGCGTATCAAAATTAGTCTGCTTTCTGTATGTTGACATTTTAGTTACGGTAAATCGAGATTAATATTTAAAATACTAAGCTTTTTGGGTACTATTTATTTTATATTATTTCTAAAATTGTAGGGTAAAAATTCAAAATGAAGACATGTTGGGTTCTGAAAATTGAAAATTTAGTGCTTATATACCTCGAAGAATAATAAAAATATCTGTTAATAAATTAGACGAGTTGGCTCGTCTGATACTTCTTGTAGAGAGCATTAAATTATTTAAGCAGAAATGAAATATAATATAGATGCAATATAATGTACAGGGTGTCCATAATTAAACTTCCCTACTTTAAAGTTGTCTACAGTCGAAACTATTGTTCAGAAAGTTATGAAATTTTGTGTAGGACATATTGAAGGGATGGGGATTTTTTTTTGAGCGTATTAAAAAAATTAGTTCAAAATTTCACCACCAGAGGGCGTTTTTGATGAATTGCACATTTAGCCAACATTTACTATAGTTAAAAAAAATTATTACAACGAAACATGTTCAACGTGACGGCCATCATTTTCAACTACCATTTGAAATCGTAAGATAGCATGTTCTACAGTTGACCGCAGTGTGTCCGGGGAAATGCTGTCTTTCAGATCAGGTATAGTTCTTAGTTTATCAAGACTGACAACATGTTTCACATTTTCGTAGAGCAACTAGTGCTGAATTATCGTTTTGGTAAAACAATTTTACTAACAAAGCTCGATCTGGTAATCGAAACGATGCCATTCTGATTAGCAATAGCAAGCACGCTGAAAATAAAATCTCCATGAAAGTTCCTAGGTTTTATAACAGCTTCTGCTCTACGTCGACAAAAATTAATTTGCATGTTTGTTTCTTCTTCGTTCTTCCAAATCTTTTGTCCGAAAATTAGTTATCGAACAAGTTTCCAATTGACTTTGCAATCACTTTAAAGATTGTAAAATTTAATCACCCTAACACAATAATCACTGAGTATGAGTTATTGTGTTAGGGTGACCTATAGATAAAAAGATGGTGAAATCTTAAGTAAAGAACCAGTCGTAAGTGTGTAATTCATCAAAAAATCGCCCTCTGGTGGTGACACTTTGAACTAATTTTTTTATTCGCTCAAACAAATTCCCATCCCTTCAATATGTCCTACACAAAATTTCATAACTTTCTGAACAATAGTTTCGACTGTAGACAAATTTAAAGTATGGAAGTTTAATTATGGACACCCTGTACATCAGGGGTGTCAAACTCAAAGGCTAACTTGGGCCAAACAAACAAGATTTAACTATAGGTGGGCCGCAAAAAAAAATCAATATTAATAGAAACGTAGGTGTATTTTAAATAATACATTACAATAAACATATACTATAAAAGAACAGGAAAATTTAATGTTTACGTCCTGACACTTGACATCTCTTCTCCAATATATTGGAGGGATATCTATATCTATAAAGGAAGAAGTCCTGACTTATATATACATACACGTATCAACGCCCAGCAAAAACTATTGGAGATACAGATATCAAATTTTAGGAGCTTATTACTTTTGTGCTGAAGGCGTCATTTAAGAAGCGATTTTTCAAAATTCGACCCCCAAGGGGGGGAGGGGGGCAAAACGTGTTTTTTACATATTCCTTCATATCTCAAAGAAGGATATTGATATCCATAACATTCTTGCTTTAAAATGTAAGTAACATGAATACCTAAAAACCAATTTCAGGATTTTTCAAAATTAGGCCCCCAAGGGGGGGAGGGGGAAAAAACGTGTTTTTACGTGTTTTATCACATTTTCCTTCATATCTCGAAGAAGAAAACAGATATCCATAAGATTCTTGCTTTAAAATGTAAGGAACATAAATACCTAAAAACCAATTTCAGGATTTTTCAAAATTCGTCTCCCAAGGGGGAGAGGGGGGCTAAACGTGTTCTTACGTGTTTTATCTATATATATAAAGAAATCAACACCCAGCAAAAACTATTGGAGATACAGATATCAAATTTTAAGAGCTTATTACTTTTGGGCTGAAGGCGTCATTTAAGAAGCGATTTTTCAAAAATCGCCCCCCAAGGGGGGGAGGGGGGCAAAACGTGTTTTTTACATATTCTTTCGTATCTCAAAGAAGGAAATTGATGTCCATAAGATTCTTACTTTAAAATGTAAGGAACACGAATACCTTAAATCCAATTTCAGGATTTTTTAAAATTTGGCCCCAGGGGACGGGGAGGGGGGGCTTAACGTGTTTTTCACGTATTCCTTCATATCTCAAAGAAAGAAACATATATCCATAAGATTCTTGCTTTAAAATGTAAGGAACACGAATACATTAAAACCAATTTCAGGATTTTCAAAATTCGGTCCCCCCATGGGGGGGGAGGGGGCAAAACGTATTTTTTACATATTACCTCATATCTCAAAGAAAGAAACAGATATCCATAAGATTCTTGCTTTAAAATCTAAGGAATATGAATACCTAAAAACCAATTTAAGGATTTTTCAAAATTTGGCCCCCACGGGGTTAGGGGGGCTAAACGTGTTTTTACGTGTTTTTTACATATTCCGTCATATCTCAAAGAAAGAAACAGATATCCATAAGATTCTTGATTTAAAATGTAAGAAACACGATTAAATGTAACAAACACGATCAATGTCACGATTTTTCGACATTCGCTTTAGATTTTGAAAAAATTGCTAGAAACAATCGAATAATTTATATTTCCTATATATCACCATTTTGAACACCAAATTGGTGGTAGGAGAAAAGAGAGAGATCAATCTTAATTAAATGAAGTGTGGAAAAGTGTGTGTGTGTGTGAATTGTATATATTTCGGTTGTTAGTACGTATACATCTAGAGCTCAGGTTAACTCCATCCATTTTTATTATCCTGGGCAACGTGAGGTAAATCTTTGTTTATGAAACCGGCGATTTTCACAAGGGTTTACGGGGAAGCCCTCAAAC
Source organism: Dolomedes plantarius (assembly GCA_907164885.2). Taxonomy (NCBI): domain Eukaryota; kingdom Metazoa; phylum Arthropoda; class Arachnida; order Araneae; family Dolomedidae; genus Dolomedes; species Dolomedes plantarius. Next base: position 34,597,239 of record OU015502.1, read on the forward strand.
TCCTCGAAGGGCCGGGATCCAGTGGGTTATCAAAATTGAAAGAAACATTTTAATGCTGACATTAGCATGGGGAGGGGGGGGGTTATTATAATATGCTGATGGGATGATGACCAGTGGAGAGGGGTATAGATTGCCATAAAATACAAATATACATATCATACAAGTAAGCTTTATTAAGGGTTCACCCGTGCAACGCCGGGTATATAAAGCTAGTTATATATATTCCAATATATTGGCCGGGCCGCAAGTTTGACACCCCTGCTGTACATGCAGTGAAGTGGTACAGGCGGATGTTAAAGCAACCTTGCATTTGTTAAGAAGTAGTTAAAATTTCTTACACTAGAAAATTCGTTTACATGTTCACCTAAAAAAATAAATGTTCATCCCTTTGCATTTCATATACAAAAATTCATTAAAATAAGAAGTAATTGTACATCGTATAGTATCAATAAAAAACAAAAATCCTCCAAAACCTCATCTACATAGAAATCTAAAAAATACAGAAAAATTTACCGTTTAACTTACAATTAGAGGAAATAACCCGAGAAAGAAAAAGTAGTTTATTATTTTGAATAGAGTAATACAGCTCACCTGTCCACCGTAATCACTATTTATGCTGAAAAGCCTTCATTTCTCTTCCATCTGTCTCCGTTTTAAACATGCTCAAAAGATAGTTATCAGTATTTTCTAATAAGTTTTTGAAAAATGGCAAACAAGAAATGGTTGAGTAATAAAGAACTGCTTTACAGCAAGAGCTTATTTATGAAATAGTACAGGCCGTTGCCATGCACGTTTGAAAACTGTAATTTAAATTTGAAAAACACGCAGACGATTTTGCCTGTTAGCATACGATAGTTTACGGTAGCATAGGCATTTGACGTCTTTAAAGAAACTGCATCCGCTTTTCGAATTCGTTTATTGGTCGGTTTAAAGTGATAGTCATTTTAAGCGACTTAAATGAAGGCAGAAAAAAAATGTAAATTACAGAACGGAGGGAAAAAAAGAATTAACAGAAAAGGAAGAAGAATCAAAATTACTATACGTACGATTTAAGGTTTCGCAGACGAAGTCCTTAGATCTGGCTAAACCGCCTTATTATTATTATCATTATAATTTTTTTGTTTACTTCTGTACTTTTGACTTGATGTCAAATTAATTGGTTTCATCATTTTTAGAGAGAATTTTACTTTTTCATACGCATTAAAATTATATATTTCGTTGTTTTGATTTTTAAACTTTTTATGCCTTTGAGAAATTGCGTTTTTAAAATATTCCCGTTTATTGAGATCAGCAGTTAATTTCAATATGCATCTACTATTTTAACTGCCATGGCTGTCGAAATGCTTGTTTTTCAATTTATAAAATCTAAATAAGTTCGTAAAACCATTTTAAAATAGGGGTATGTATGCAATAGAAATAACACATTTGGCATTCAAAAGGATTAAAAGGTTCATGCAGCGAAAATTCTAATTCACGGAGATTTGTTGTCAGCAACTGTAAAGGAGTTGCTAAGTTGTTTGGATTTCGTTAATACTGTTGAGTACTAACCCTATTGGATTCTCTCAACTCAGTGTTAACCTATGGAGAAAATTTGTCCAATGATTGCCGACTCGCATTGATTTTTTTTTTAAATGTAGGATTACGTTCCTCCATAACGATCCTTCGGAAAGGAAAATTTCAGACGCTAAAACTGTCCGTCCGCCCGTCCTCGCGAGTTTTAAATTTGGAAGCGCGCCAAACCCAGTCTATCGCTTGGACAAGTTATTTACAAAATAAAACAAATTAAATTCGTGGGTTTACACGGCATCGACGAGGAAGGTCAGACTTGAGTTGTCGCTGCGCTCATTCAAGTCTTTCTAGACCCAGCAGCAATCAGGCAGCATGTTGTCTCGACTTCAGCTCTACTTAATTCTCACTGCACATCTAACTAACTCTGACTAATTAACTCCACCGGCGTTCGGCGACTTTATATACCTCCAATGACCGTTCTCGAAAGGTCTGGGAAACGACTTCTTTGTCCAGTTACATTCCCAGCCCAACTAGGTGCCTCCGGTCCCCAGATCCCCTTTGTAGCTGGCTTACTGTTCCGCGAGCTGTCGTTAGCGCTTCCGGTCTTTTAAGTCGCTAGGCGACCGTCTGTCTGCAGCATCAGCAATGGTAATCTAAATCAATTGTGTGCAGAAGCAGCACGTTGGGTGGTCTTCCTGGAATTTCCACGTGCGTAAACAATCTTTAATGTACGGGAGTCGTTCCGCTATCCACTAGTTTACTGTAAGCCTAAAAATTTCTGTGGGGAGTTTAGAACGATGAAACCTCGGTGAATTACTTTAGGGTGCAGTTAGATCGACCAGGGGTGCCGCGAGATTTTTTCTTTTCTTTTTGGATAAACAAACAAAAAAAATAGTGGGGCCAGTTAAAATAAATATTAAGTTGAATTAATAACTCTCACGCCCGACTGATCGTGACAAAAATCGATGCACTCGTTCTTCACGGTGAATTAGCTATCCTCACGCCCACATCTGTTAAGCTCGATATCAAACACTTGTGCTTTAATCATCCACCGCTAGTCTCACGTTAATAAAGCTAAACTCTTGAGCGATTTCCTTTGTAGTCCTGTAGCGTCGTACTATACCGAATCCCATGGCTATTTTTGAAACTGTATTAATGTATCCTATTCCAGTATTTGTCACTTACATCTTTTGATAAATGAATAAATAATTAAAAGATGAGTGAGGATCAAAATGGGGTTTCGACTGCTGTGAACGTCGCGTTGATGTGCTCAAATCAGTTCAGTCATATAAAACACGCAAAATTTGTCCTTTTAAACTTTAATATCCACAGGTGCCACATCAAAGAATTTAATCCAGGTGGGGTATTTTTCAACCCAAGCAGAACATGAGTAGGTATCTTTCAACCTGGCATAACAGAACATGGATAGGTATCTTTCAACCTAACATTAAATGGTGGTTCACACTTTCAATTTCTAAGAGCACACTAACTACGCATGAAAAGTAACAAAACAGTTTTTGATACAGCGCCGTCTACCGGCGAGCCAATCAGGAGGTTGGGGTTATTCAACAATAAAGTCAGCAATGGTGTTAGGATTTATTGGAACTGAAGTTTTACATGGCCCTGAAATATGTTCCACTTCAATTTAATATTTAACCCTTCAGCGGGCGCGCCCGTGTACAAAGTGCAACATTTTGGTAATTTTGAACGGTTTGTTTTTACATGTAAGGTTTGAATGTTCTAAGCAATTTCTATTGATAGCTACATCCTTTCTAATGCAGGTCCGATTTTCTGACCCTTGTGTTCCTCTCCATTCACTGGTAGTCGTGATTTAACCGTAGTAAACCAACGATTATACTGGATTACAATACGACAAAAGCAGGAGTTTACGTACTCGATCCAATGTGCAGCTATTACACGGTATCCCGCATATCACGAAGATGGACAATCTCATTATTTTTTAGGTTTTTGGACATAAAAGGAATCCATTCTCAAGTTGTCCTTAGATCTAATAAACCGGACAGTTTTGAAATAAGGCGACTGTATCCGCATTCTTGGCCTTTAATTATAAATATATCTCAATATTATCAACATTTTATATCTTGTCATAAAACGCAGAATTATTATTTTCAATTTGAAAAAAAAAAGTTTATTACAAAAGGAATAATCAAAGTTGAAAGAGACGTTGCACTTTGTGCCACGCGCGCCTGCTGGTGTTCCAAAAATTAGCGCGCCCGCTGAAGGGTTAAATAAAATTGAAAAAAAAAATTCTAACGAGGGTGCCCCAAGTTTCTAATCTCATTCTCAAAGAGCGCTGCAAACATAAAGAGGTTGATAATCCCTGTTTTAGAGAGAGAAAAAAATATACTCGTGGTTATAGCGCGTCGCGGTTTTTAAAACTGGATGGCTCAGATGGGAGTCTGTACCGCAAGACAGAGCGAATTTATTAATTCCGCCTCGAAATGCCACAGCTTGATCCAGAGAAATTTGCTGCGATTTCTGTGGTTTCTCGCAGTGGTTAATGGTTTGAGTTCCGAGAATTTCTTCGCATTACATCCACAACAATGGTCTTTTTCCGCGATTGCGTCAGACAAGATCCGGTTGTTTGAAAGGAGTAGACCTGAGGTGGGGTGCACCGAATAGTTTTCGCCCTCAAATGGCTCTCAGCGCGGCAGACAGATAAAATGACGAGCATTTCACGAAGAGCCTGCGATATTCGCATTCAAGGAAGAAGCATTTTCGGGTTCATTTGAATGTAAAAGTTACCTCTCTCATCGAGTGTTTGTAGTTGTGGATTTAATTTCAATGTAATCATTCTAGGGAATTGTCCAGGAACAAATTAGACCCTTAAAACGTCCACGAGACCTAGACGTGAAGTGTTTGAAACATTAAATGATGCTCGTAAGGGGATGGGGGCTGAGAGGTTAGTTCGACACAATGATTCTGATGAACTGTTCAGGAACGAATTAGACTACTAAAACGTCTGCAAGACTGAAATATTTAAGTGAAGGTTTCGGAATGTTAAATAGTGTCTGAGGAGTGGAGTAGGGGTTGTATGCGGGGTTATTCCATACAATGATTCTGATGAACTGTCCAGGGACGAATTAAACTACTAAATCGTCTGCGAAATTGAAGTATTTATAGAGAATATGGAACTTTAAGGGTGCCAGTATAGAGTTTTCTAACTTGAATTATAGTGGCCCTCAAATATATATACACTGAAGTGCCACTGAATTAGGGATACCTACCTAGTAACGAGTTGGGCCTCCTCTGGCCTTGATACCGGCTACCACACGACGAGGCATAGATTCAACAAGTTTCTGGAAACGTTCCACGGGAATGGCTTGCCAAATATTGGCTAAAGCTGTCCATAATTCAGTAAGGTTCTTTGGTGCTGTGTGATGGCCTTTCACGCCTTGTTCCAAAACATCCCAAAGATGCTCAATAGGATTTAAGTCTGGGCTTCTAGGTGGCCAATTCATGACAGAGAAGTCAGAGGAATGCTCATCCAACCAGCCAGTAGCCAACCGGGACTTGTGAGAGGTACAGTTGTCTTGCTGGAAAACTCCATTACCGTGCGGATAACAGAACAGCATAAACGGATGGAGGTGATCACCCAGCAAATCTACGTACCGAATTGCATTGAGGGAGGTTGGTACACGCACCAAAGATCCAAATTGTGCCACGAAAAAACACCCCAGACCATGATTGAGCCACCATGCCCTTGTACAGTTCCAGCCAGGCATGCAGGATCCATGGCTTCATGAGCCTGACGCCATATTCTCAGCCTCCCGTCGGCGTTAAGTAGTCGGAATCGAGGCTCATCACTCCATGCTACTCGTTTCCAGTCCTCTACACTCCAGTCTCTGTGCTCTCTTTCCCAGGCAAGACGTGCAGCCCGATGGCGAGTATAGAGCAATGGTACTCTCGTAGGTCGACGGCTCCCGAAACCCATACGGTGAAGCGAGCGTTGCACAGTCCGTTTACTGACTGTACGACTGGCACCGTCATTAAACTGGGTGGTAATTTGAGCTAATGTTTGGCTTCTCTGGCTACGTACAATACGCCCGAGCCGTCTCTCACCACGCACTGTCAAGGCTAATTGTCCTTTGTAGTTTGCCCGATCGCTAGTTTTTTTTTCACCATTCATGTATTCTTGGTATACTCTTGACACTGTTGACCTTGAAAATCCTAGCTGTCTGACGATTTCGGAAATTGAATGGCCCATGCGTCGCGCACCTACGATTTGTCCGCGATCGAAGGCGTCTAAATCAGGCAGTTTACCCATACTGGCAATTCCAACAACTAATTCAGAACAACCACAGTACGAGCTATATATGCAGTTACCACAGCGCCCTCACTTGCGCATACATGATGCGCAGCGCTACACAATTTGCATAGGCTTTGCTATCCCTAATTCAGTGGCACTTCAGTGTAGTTGAATACTCTAATGCAGCGGTTTCCAACCGGTGGGTCGCGGAAGGGTTACAGGTGGGTCGCGACTCGATCCTAAAACTATTAAAATGGTCTTTGTGTACTTTTATAATTGTAGTTTTTATCTTTACCTAGGAACACTTGTTAGTGAGTATGAAACCACTTGTTGCATATATTGCAAACATATATCTATTGTTAAATTAATAACTGTTTTGCTACAAAGTGCTTGTATTTTGTCAACCATTTTCAAATCAGAACACAAATTGTTTATCAATAATCAATCTGTATCTTCAAAAAAGCATATATATATATATATATATATATATATATATATAGACTCAAGAGCCAAAACATTATGACCACCTGTCAATAACGAGTTGGCCCACCTTTGGCGCGCAACACAGCTTCAACCCGCCTTGGCATGGATGCCACAAGTCCTTGGTAGATGGCCGGAGACAGATTGTACCAGATGTTTAAGCAACGGTCACGCAAATCCGAGATATTGCGAATTGGTGGTCTTTGAACTCTGAGCTGCCGTCCCATGACATCCCAAATGTGTTCTATCGGATTGAGATCCGGTGAGTTAGGCGGCCAGGACATTAACTGGAATTCAGCATCATGTTCATGGAAACACTCCAACACAATTTTAGCCTTGTGACACAGGGGCGTTGTCCTGTTGGAACATTCCATTTCCAGCTGGAAAAACAGAGGCCATGTAAGGGTGCAACTGGTCCGCAATGATGTTCAGATACCCTGTAGCATTCATGGTCTGCTCTACCACAACCACGGGTCCCAGAGACGCCCAAGAGAACGTCCCCCAAAGCATAATACCGCCACCACCGACCTGTGTATGACCTACTGTACATTGAAGGAGCAACAGTTCGCTTGGAAGACGGCGTATCCTGGCACGGCCATCGGCGTGATGAATGACAAACCGTGATTCATCTGACCAGGCAACTCTCTCCCACTGATCCATGGACCAGTCGCGATGTTCCCGGGCCCAGCGCAGGCGCAGTTGGCGATGACGCTTGGTCAGCAAAGGCACACGAGTGGGACGTTTGCTGCGTAGCCCCATATCCTACAGTATCCGCTGAACAGTGTGCTGCGATACTATTCTACTTGGCCCAGCATTGTATTGGGCTGTCAGCTGAGCCACTGTCTGGCTCCGGTTTTGCTTCACCATGCGAGACAGTCTCCGACGACCTTTTTCTTTCATAGCGTGTGGACGTCCAACACCATGTCGTCTACTGCTGGTTTCACCGTCATTCATGCACTTTGCATAAGTACTAACAACTGTAGGTCGCGAACAACCCACGAGTCGTGCAGTTTCGGAAATACTTGTTCCGAGCCTTCGAGCCATTGCAATCTGCCCTCTATCAAAGTCGCTTAGATCCGCAGCCTTTCCCATCACACACAGAAGTAAGTGAAAGAATGATTCTTCAGACTCTCCAGCAGCAGTTAAATACCACTTCCACCTGACCACGTGCCTTCCACGTCATCCAGGCGAATCTATTGCAAAATGTAGGGGTGATCATAATGTTTTGGCTCTTCATTGTTTATATATATATATATATATATATATATATATATATTAATTATGTATAAATATATATATAAATAAATATATATATATATATATATATATATATAAATATATATATACATAAATATATATATGTATAAATAAATAAATATATATATATATATATATATATATATATGTATAAATAAATATATATATATATATATATACAGTCGAACCTCCATATATCGAACTTCCGTATATCGAAATTTTCTATACATCGAACTCTTAGCAAATCTCCATTTTCATTACATAGAAAAACTGTTTCTATATATCGAAAAAATCTCTATATATCGAAATTTTTTTCACGACATATTGGAAGATTTTATTCCATTTTAGAATAAAATCTCCCAATTTTTGGCGTTTGAAACAATGCGTCGTGGACTTCAATTCGCGGAAAATGTCCCTGATGGTGTCCCTGAAGGTTTTAGTGGACTGAATAAATGTGAGCATTTCTTTGATGAACTTTCCGCAAAACTGGCTGTTCAGCAAGATATTCGTAGTTTTTTTTAAAAGAATGTAACCGTGATCACTGTAACCACAGTCTGGATTATTGTTTTCTTTAAAGGTATAAAGTACTCAATAAGTCTTTCATATTAATTCATTTTTTAGTTATTAACTTTCATTTAATGTGATTCGCATATAAATTAGAAATGGAGTTTCGCATACGAAAATTAGCTTTAATTTTAATGTTTTAGGAGGATTATGATAAAACTAAGATCAATTCTATATATCGAAATTTCTATATATCGAATTTTTTCCCGGCATTTTGCTACTTCGATATATGGAGGTTCGACTGTATATATATTTATATATACTATATACAGTAACCACCGCTTATAGTGATCACTGGTTATAAGAATCAACCGTTTATAAGAATCAATATCGCGAAAACAAAAACAAATGAATTATTTCCATGTTAAAATTTTCGCTTTAAAGAATCAATCCACCGGTTTTAAGAATCAGTTTATACTCTTCGCTTTCCTTTCATTTTTCCAAAAAAACTACTTAAACCCTCAAAAGGCACGAAGTTCTTTCTTTTTTTCAAAAGAAAGATTGATAAGATGGGATGGAATATAGTCGTAAAATTCACCCCTTTCTTTACTAGACATAACATAATAGTTTCCCCTTAAACGCTTTTGTCCTATTAGCTTGACCCGGGGGCAACTTTACCTGTCCGAGTAAATCTTCGTCTGAGACTATAAGTATTGAAAGAGGTATAAACAGCCTTCTGAAAACTTCATTACGTCAAACTACCGTAGAAAACTTTTTCTTGCTCCCTTCCTGTAGTTGAAATGTTAAAACTGTTAAGCAGGTATGTTGTAACTTGTAACAAATATTGTATTTTTTTCTACTCTTACTATAATCATGTGTATCTACTTATAGGTCTAAATATTAAGTTGTATTTTTAAAACTATAAAAAATAATTTTAATAAAAGATAGTTAATGTAAATTAAAGAGTATTTTATTTTAAATTATCTAATATATGTATATATAGGTGTGTGTGTTCCTGTCCAAAAACCTAAATTTCGGTTATAAGAATCAACCGCTTATAAGAATCAAAAACAGTAATAACAAACGTGATTCTTATAAGCGGAAATCACTGTATATATATATATATATATATATATATATATATATTTGCAATATTTGATGGTAAATTATATATACATAAGGAGGGGATAGGATACAAATAAGGTTTTTACTCTACCATGGACCGATGGACCGTGGAGGTATTCCGATAAGGAAAGGTGGGTCGCCAGCTGAAAAAGGTTGGGAACCACTGCTCTAATGAATTATAAGCAACACACAATTCTATAGTAAATAACACTGTTTATTCAGACATTTGCACATATAACTTTCTTTTTCAACCTAAATGATGCTTACTACCGGTACGAGATATATAACATATATGCAAGGGAAATACAATTCAATATATATTCTAGTATAACTACTCATGCAATGAAAATACAACTTGAGATACTCACAAATACTTCGAAAGTCAGCCAGCAATGCTGCCACGTAAACTTTGGGCCTAACAAGAACTCGCGTATGTTTGAAGCAACCTAGCTATGCCTCGAGTGGCCGCTCGCAAAACTCAACTATTATCAAACCAGACTCTAAGCCTAGCTCCAGCTCGATACTTCGTTTCGTCAGCTCTAGTACTCCTTTCACTTCCTCTCACTTCGTTTCTTTAATCTAGCTGCTTGGTATTTATACCAACCGCGTATGCCGCAATTAGCATATCTTAAGCGGCTTCTCTAGATTTATTCACTTAAAAGTTCGATTATTGTGAATCGAATCTTATGTAAACCTTACATATTTAAGTGAAGGCTTTGGAATATTATATATTCGGAATATTATATGGTGTGTGAGAAAGGGTGGGGTGAGGGGTTAGATCAGGGGTCATCAACCTTTTAATATCTACCGCCCACTTTCGTATCTTTCTTGATGGTAAAATTTCCTTACCTCCCACCGGTGCCGCAATAACATAGTTTGTAAAAAAATATGTCCTTAAATTTATCTTTTTATTTATACTTTATGTATGTTTATGCATAGATAATTTAAATTTAATGAGTTTCTACATTTCCGAGAAAGAGATACAGCTCGAAGGCTGAACGATGAAAGGTTATAAGCGTTATGCTTACTCCACACCAACGGCGACGGAGACAAAAATCATGTATCTTCGTTGTTGCGCATGCGTATTACAAACACATTTTCACTTCTTCGGTTTGTCTCCGTCTCTGGTCTCTTCGGTTTCAAGTTGGTAAAAGTTCAACTTTTGTCTCTGCCGCCATGCTCGGCAGCCAATTAGAATAGAAAGAGAAGATTATGCACACGCGCAAATAAACTGTCTCTTCTCCCCGTCTCCTAGCGGTGTGAAGGCTTTTATGACAGCCACAGAGACAGGTGGCAAAATGTGTCTGTCTTTCGTTGCTGTCGCCGTTGGTGTGGAGAAAGCATCAGACCTCGTCATGCGCACTAAACTCGTGCCTTTGTCTGGGGAGCTCATTATTGGCTCCCCAGTTCACGAGTATACTTCGAGAAGTGTCCGGTGAATTCTTATCTATATTCAAAGTTTAGAGCTGGAATTCAAAAGTAAGTAACAAAAAAATGTTTTTAAAGAGTCTAACTCGCGAAGTTCTTAACAATGTATTAGATATATGGAGAAAAGAACAAAATTTGTAGCAACAAACAAAAACTATCACCGCCCACCATAAAAGCTTGAATCGCCCACTAGTGGGCGGTAGGGACCGGGTTGACGATCACTGGGTTAGAGGAACACAATGTTTCTGATGAACTGTGCAGGAACAAATTAGACTACTAAACCATCTGAGAAACAGAAGCCTTTAAACGAAGGTTTCAAAATATTAAATGGTGTGTGTAGATGAGGGGAGAGTTTCAGTTAAGTGAAATCTTGATTTAACGAAAGCCAAACATGAAATAATTAAAGTCACTCTAAACAGCCTCGTAAATTTGATAGAGGTCTTTAAAGTGTCATTCAATTTTGAAAGCCATTTCCACTCTTTCAAAGTTCTTTATTTAGCGTAAATTTTGATAGCAGAATTTGGTGAAAATGTTATAATAGAAGAGAAAAGCAACACCAGTTCTCTTATATTAAAATAATTACAAGATAAAAAGAACTTTTCTTATACCATGTTTTTAAATTTTCTGTTGAATCATATAAACTTGACAATTCTATGTATTAATAAATACGTTTCAAAAATTTTTTGATGAATTATCCCGTCAACTTGAAAGAAAATGAAGTTAATTGGAAGTTAACTTGCGTTTAACTTTTCGTTCCCATCCCGGCCGATAGATGGCTGCACCAGTCTACAAAACAAAATTAACTGAAAATGAATTCAATCCTTCTTAAAGATGGCAAAAAGTATTAAAATAATGCATTGTCATCGTGTTCTGAGCTATTCTAAAAGTTTAAAATGTCTAGCTAGTCGGGAAGTGAGTTAAAAATCGATTGCAAGATTTGTACTGGACAAACACACACACACACACAAACAAGAAAGTGTGTTAATAAAAACATGGTATTTAAATGCTGCTAATTAAACATTTAATTTATTAGTTATTTATGCAAAAAATATTTGTATTATATTTTTTTAAGTTGACAAATGAGATTTCAAGTTTAACACATAAAAAAAAAGGCCTTAACAACTAATTTTCGCTCGAGTAAGACGAAAAACAAATAAGTTTTTCAATAGCATCGAAATTAATCAACAAAATGACAAATTATGCACTATATCATCCCCTAAACACGATCAAGGCGGCACCTCGCTTGGCTTAGCAGATAATGGACGCCAGTGTTAATCACCCTAACTACTGGACACGTTTATTAATTTCATTCCCCTTAACTAATTTTCCCTGAAATGACCGATGTTCCTTTTTTTTACGACACATATTAGCTCTTGTACTGATCTTATCAGAATTAAAATCTGAAAAATTACCATAATTACGCCGTAGTAGTAATTCATATGCATTGACTGTCAGAGGGCAGAACTTCCTTCGAGGCGAAGGAACGGGCTCGCCATCAAGAAAATCGTTCTAATCAGGGTCGGTCCCATAGGTGGCCGCCTCAGGCGCCGAATTGAAAGAGGTGCCAAAATGAGACAGGATAAAAATACGAAAGTTTTAACGAATAACGAAAAAATATGAATTATTTAATCTGACGTATGACATAGCTGAATACCCGTGCTTCTCTATGGAGTACATTCAAATTAAATACAACGGTCAATGTACGCAGTTAATGTCAAAATCAAAAACAAAAAAAAAATATTTATAATAAATATAACAGTCATTGTATGCAATTTATGCCAAAATAAAATATATATATTTATAAAAAAAATCGTAACGGATATTTTTATGGACAAAATAATGTAGACGAAAATACTGAAATTAAATCTAATAGAACATACTAAAAAATATAGTACAGTTAATATAGTACAGTTTGAAGAACATTTCTTTTACTGTATTTTAATATTTTTTTTCGATAATGTCCAATCGTCTGCCCCATTAGAAAGAAAAAAAATTGTCAATTTATTCTGTTGTTATGCACATAACGCAAAATTAATTTAATGTATCACAAAAAGAAAAGAAACCACGTGATCAGCATTTAATAAATTAAATTCTAAAAATCAATCGTTAAAAATTCCTTTAAAATGAAATCTTTTTCGAATCTTTACCTCCCTTTTCTGATATTTGGTGAGTTTTTAAAGATTAATTTTTAGAATTTAATTTATTAAATGCTGATCACGTGATTTCATTTTCTGGTACTTTAAATTAATTTATCGTCACGTGCATAACAATGAAATAGACAAAAAATATTTTTTTTTCTTCCTAATGCGGCAGACGATTGGACATTAACCAAAAAAAATATTAAAATGCAGTAAAAGATATGTTCTTCAAACTGTACTATATTATCTGTACTATATTCTTTAGCATGTTCTATTAGATTTAATTTGAATATTTTCTTCTACATTATTTTGTTTTTAAAAATATCCGTTACTATTTTTTTATAAATATATTTTTTCGTGTTTTTTACATCAATTGCATACATTGATCGTTGTATTTATTATGTATATTTATAAATATTTTTGGCATTAATTGCATACATTGACCGTTGTATTTAATTTGTATGTACTCCGTAGCGAAGTACGAGTTTTCAGCCAGTATTTGTATAAATTATAAAAAACACAAAACAAGTTGATCCGAACTCGTAATCAATAAACCATGGGGGAAAACAAATGAAAAACCCCACTAACATATTTGATGAATGCAAATGATGTCATACAACAGAATTTTGAGTAATGACGGCATTTACAAACGATTTTACTGGGATAACACGGTTGATTACTCGATCACTAGGATATTACAAATCGTATTTGGCAACTGCCAAAATCAAAACATTAGCGTGAGCGCAATACCAAACTACTGGAAAACTAAAGGTAAGAAGGTTTCTTTTCGATAAAAATCCCAACAAAATTTTTATGTCTTTTAAACGAATAAAACATTTTAGTAAATACATATTTTTTCCAAAATGATCGTTATTCTAAAAGAAGACTATTTCTAATAGTGCTACATTTCCCCATACATTTGAAAAGGCGCCGTTTATAAAAGTTGCCTCAGGAGCTCTGATGGATCGGCCTTGGTTATAATTAAGTCTTTCCCATCGATATACTACGTTTCGTCCAGCCGATGTATAGTGAGTGAATCACACGAATCGCTGCACTCCGACAAGAAAGAGCCGCTCTATAAATAAACCCGCGAGGCCTGTTTAAGAAACTAATTTTATGCTAATGGCCCGGTTTGTATGCAGCTAGCGGAAGTCTCATAGCCTATGTTTGTAAGCATATTTTATGCCACCTATATCATTTTTATTGGTCGTTATCCGTACGTATGGGTACCCATAAAGTGCGTCTAAATTTTGCGGTGTGCGAAACAAATAACCTTAGAATTAATGCGACCGCGTAAGTATGCGCGATATGATTAGCGCAAATTATGAGACCATATCTATGAGCGCCCAGAGTGTAATGTCTACAAATGTAACAATGAAATTCTGAGTTTCCTCGTGTAGAATATCGTTTACTGGAAAGCTTCTGGCGGTTGCCGCGACAACCGCGAAGTTACAATTTTCCGAGTGGCAGCAGAGAAAGTAAAGCTGCCGCTAAGTTGCATTCTGCCGAATGGCAACAGAGAAAAATAAACTATCGTGAGAAAATAAAAAATGAAAGAAAAAAAGGGAATGATATGTAAGAAGATTATGTTGTTTCTTTTCTTTGTGTTTGTTTTAATAAAACGTTTTAATGAATAATGTAACTCTCGAAAGCCTTGTATTGGTATAATTTAGAACTGTCACGTAGCAACTGATAACTAAGGGCGTGTTCACGTAGAATCTGTCAGCGTCAACGTCACTCGTATTGAAATATACTCAACCAATTACAAACCTCCAAACGACAAGCCACGAAATTGTTAAGGTCTGTGGTTGGTTTAAAATATGTCAGTACGAGCAGCGCTGACGCTGACGGATTCTATATTCACATAGGAGTCCGATATCGGACGCGATAAAGTATTGAAATGTATTTAACCAATGACAAACCTCCAAACGATTAGCAAAGAAATTTTTAACGCCTATGATTGGTTTATTTCCGTCTCGGAGCCATCTTTTCTTTTACGCTTCCGCTACCGGACTTCTATGTGAAAAGGCCCTTAGTCTTGTTGCTAGATCTTGTTTGTAATAAATATAAGGAAAGAGAGAGAGAGAGAGAGAAAGACGCAAAATCAACTATATTTCATAAGAATATAATACTTGTGAAGGGAGTGAAAACAGGCTAAACAGGAAAATTCATTACAATCAGGTTGGTTAAGGCTACTGGATTTGTTCAGTTCAGTGTAAACCTACGTAGAAATTTTTTTTATGGATTGTCGACTTGGATTTAAAGTGTTCTTTTTTTATTCATTTATTTATTTATTTCTTTATTTTTATTTAATTTAATTTAATTTAATTTTTTAAAAGTTTTATTTATTTATTTATTTATTTTTAAACTTGGGTATCTTTACTTTAAGTTAATTTTCAACGCAACAAAATAATGAATTCACCGATTCTTAAATTATCAGGAACTCGAATATCTTAAAATGTTTAAATGAGCGATGTGGAAAGGACCCTTCATTTTAGAACAGTATCGAGATTAGTTCGAATCCTTCATAACCTTTGAGTAGAGAGTCAGTTACTTATAATATTGCGCCTAAAACGTTGTGGTTGGCGTCACGAGCTTCTACGGAGTGGGCTCGCGTTCGAATCCCGGCTAAGACATGCAGAGCCTGACTAAGGCAGGGGCATACGGGGCAGTTGCCCCGGGCCCCCACATCAGAGGGGGGCCCCAAAATCGAATAGAAAGTTTAGTAATAAGTATTAAGTTCTTCATTACTGAAGTAGTGAAGCAGAGGGGGCCCCCAAAGAAGTTTTTGCCCCGGGCCCCAATTAGGCTAAGTCGGGCCCTGAAGACATGCACGTTCTCGTGCTGTTAGTTCGCGTGCAAGGTGCCTCCATAGGAAAAAAAGCCAATCAATTTGAATGGAAAATGGGCGAATGTTGAAAAAGCAAGTGCTAGTGCGTTGGAAGAATTTTTCTTTTTAATATTATTTAGAGACGAACAGAATAAGGCGTTGTTCACATTGCTTACGGAGTGGAGCGTAACATGAATGTAATAATTTTAACCAATCACAGAGCTGAACGCAATGACCACGTGATACGTCAAACCAATCACAGGTCATGTTGACAATCTTGGCGCCAACAGAAGAAAGCTATGCTACACTCCGAAAGCAACGTGAACGAGGCCGTAAGTTCTTAAAAGAATTGTACCCCTACAATATCTAAGAAAACTATAAACCTCCTGTTCGAATAAATATCTCCTGGCAACATTTGCGATGTTAAAGTTTAAATAAATAAATTCGCAAATTTTTTCCTGACAGAGCTTCGGATATCCATCTCTTCTTTCCACAGCTGTAACTGGAGGTCTAGACTACATTGTCCGACAACTCGGGAACAATGCACACTAAATCAGGTGGCAGACGTTACCGCGTCAAGGTCAGTTCGAAATCGGATGCAATGAGATTCTTGACAACATGGACGTGATTAAAATGTATATTTCAATAGACATCACTGGCAGATTGTCAGTGAGTGCTGCTATCAGAATATGTGAACAAGGTGGATGTATTAAAATATTTGGAAATTGAAACGATGTTAGCAGACGTATGAAATGAAATGTTTCAAGAGTCATTCATTGGTTTCAAATAGGAAAAAAATTGTCAAATTTTTTTTTTTTTTTTTTGGGGGGGGGGGAGGGGAGGGGAGGGATTTCGGAAAATGGAGAAATTGGTGACTTCTTGTCCGCTAAATAAAGAAATCTAGCACTATTTCTTACACGTCGAATTGAATCGATTCAGATATATTGCTATATTAAGAAATATTATTCCCGTGAAAATTATATATACAGTGAAACTTCTCTAGCCGGCCATCCCGCTAAACGGCCACTTTTTCTCGGAACCATTAGTAGAGAAATCCACCCCTGTTGGCTGTGGAAAAGGGGTTTCTTCCTTAAGTTAGGCTCTATGGAGTCTTAATCGGTTCTGAGCAAAATATGATAATATGGTTGTTTAGAGGGGTGGTCGGCAAGAGAAGTTTCTCTGTTTATATGTATATACAGTGGCTCCCAAAAGTGTTCGTACACTTACGAATTTCAATGAAATAGGGTCTATCCATTAACTAAAATGAATATTTCAGAATGGGTATTTAATAATAAGATTTATAATCTATTCTTAACAAAACTACATGAAATATTTTGAAAACATTGTAAAACTTTATTTTTAAGAAAGGCCCTGGCCAACCCTGGTCTATTGTATCTTTCGTAATCGGTGAGTCAGTCGAGTGTTTGCAAGCACATACAAAGGTGCAGTATTATATTTCCTGAATGTGTGCTCGTCGACTTTTTTGCATCACCATTTTTATTGGCTGTTTTCACCTTCAACGTAAGACTCTTATTAAAACTGTTAGTATTGGATAGGTAGCTATAAATGTGGAGTGTAAACATGTCTGTTTATTTTTAAGCTAACGTCAATCCTAACCTGTAAAATTCGCTGGCGTGTTCAACAACATGGTCGTGCCCAGTATGAGACCCCAAAGCATGCCTAATATGAGATAGTGTATCATATTAGGCATTTTAGTTTTCACTCTCACAGCTTTGTTTCCTCTGAAGCTGCAGATGCAATGACGCCCAGGCGAAATCCACAACCATGTAACAGTAGTGACAATGTGGAAGGTATTGATCAAACAAGTTCAAACCAGTTCTTAGTGACTCCTGCAGAAATAAAACTCTTGCCTACATTACCTGAGAAAAAAAACATCGAAACCAAGTAGGGCCCGTAAAGTCGACATTATCACATCATCGCCCTATAAAAATAAATTGATTGATAGCACTAATAAAAGAACTGCAGCATATTTGAAAAAACTTTGCTTCCTACAAGAAAAAAAAGGAATAGACCTAAAAGATAAGAAATCAAAGGATAAACAAGGAAAAGGAGGTCAATATAAAAAGAAAAGGATAAGAAAACAATAACGGCAAAAGGAAAGGGGGGGGGGGTCCCTACAGGAATTGGAAAATTAAGGATGGATGAAAATACAACACTAGTTAAAAAACAGACAACGAATAAGCCTAATTATAGCTATGATGATCTCAGCTCAATTGAAGATGATGAAAAACTTTCTCTCCACGACAGCAGTGATGATAAGCATTGATGAAAACGACGCTGAATGCCATTTTTGTGGTTGTTTACTTTCAGAAGACAAACGGGGAGAGCAGGGGTGTCAATGTAGAAGGTGTTTCAGGTGGGCCCATGAAGATTGTGGAGCTGACGAAGTTTTTATTTGTAAACAATGTGAAAAGTTTGAATCTTAAAACAAAAAGTAAACAAAACCTGTAGTGTAAACCAACTAATTTGTTTAAAATGTCACTTTTCTTTTTCACCTATTAGTGTATATAGGTAACTGTTATCTAATTATTGTGTACAGTTTTGTTTAAACGAACTTTTCAGTAATTCTAATTCATATTTAGAGTTGTAGAATGGGGGTCTCATATTAGGACCACTTTTTCCAGACCCAAAAAATGGAACACTTGTGTTTATAATTTCATACAAGAAAATTGTAAGGTTATTTTCATTTTTTTGTAATTGTTATATGTAGTAAATTATGTGCATTAAAAGGATATCAAGTTGGTACTATAATCCCTCACTTACTTTCCTAGTTATATATGAAAATAAAAAGAGGTCTCATATTTGGCATACTTACTATACACACACACACACACACATACAGTGAAACTTCTCTAAGGCGGCCAGTCATGGTTCCGAAAAAAAAAAGTGGCCGTTTGGAGGGGTGGCAGACTAGAGAAGTATATATATATATATATATATATATATATATATATATATATATATATATATATATATATATATATATATATATATATATATATATATATATATATATATATATATATATATATATATATATATATATATATATATATATATATATATTCCAGTACACGTAATATACTGGAAACCATGCGAGTCTCCATCAAGAATTCTTCAGAAGTAATCAAAACACATCGTCTGCCACAACAGGGAACCACAGAACTGTATGTTTTAAAAAATTAACATTTCTTCATTTATAATAATAATGTTCAAGGGTGAATTTCTTCATTTAAAACTAGTTACGACCAACAAACAGGAAAATAAAATAGCTCGTTCTCATGCGATAACGTGGCTCTCAAAGGCTGATCCGTCGTCGCGGAAGTATGTAACCGAACTTGATGCGGCAAGGCAAACGGCCCTCGCTTGTTGGGGCGGGGATATAGCACCATACCGAACCAAACCAAACCCGACTCCTTCGATATTGGACTATTTACGACCACTGCAATCGGCCCTGTTTCGGCGAATTATGGCATGATTGAAAGCTTCCGCCCTTTAATCATGCATTACTTTCCGAAGGAGGGTTTGAGAAACATCACTATTCTAATTAAACCGACCTTGGCATCGCCCGGAAAAGTACGCCCCTTCGGAAAAAAAGGCTCGTAAATTTTATAGCGGCCTCAGAATAAGGAAGTCCTTGTGACATTCTCTTTTAAATGATGTGTTAATGCCTCTTTTCTTAAAGGACTGGTTAGCCGATGTAAAGGTCGGAACGAGTTTACTCGATTTTTTTATTCCCAAGTTCCTTTTTTTTTTTCTCGTGCGATACATAAAACCTTCGGAGGTAGTCTGGCTATACCAGTCTTTTAACCATCACATTTACATCTTAAAATGGCAACGACAGCCTAGCCTAGCTAAGTTTCTAGCGGCGAGGATTTCCTTTTCACTTGTTTTCTCTTGCATTATTTATATTTCCTAGAGCACACTTTACAGCCATGGGGTCACTATTTCTGTAACATATGCCCAGAACCATTTTCTGCTGTTTCATTTGTTTGAAGAATTGCAAATGCCGATAGCTGAATAAGTAAAACATATCTTCGCTCTAACACTCACCAGCATTGTCAGAACCACTTATATATTGTATATATATATATATATATATATATATATATACATATATATATATATATATATATTGTTAAGAATTTTACGAGTCTATGGTAATCTAGCCAAGTATGAGAGTTATCGCCAAATTGGCGATGGATTTGGGAACTTATTTTGGTCGCACAAACCCGTCGACCGGGTTTGTAACCAGTTGCGCCGTGTGCGTGGCTCCATTCAATTACATAGGTTACGACTCAACACGGACTGGTTTGTGATTCGAGTCAGTTATCAGTTTCTTTTGAGTTGCCCCGTGTGCAGACGGCCTTACTTTCCAAGAATCGCTGTCATTAGCTAGAAGCTAGAGGGCCATTGCATCTATTTCAAGAATCCCACACTAGAGTTGCAAAGTTTTTGACTTGTTCCTGTTTCGGACATACACCTATGCCAGCGATTCCCAACCTTTTTACGTTTGCATCACTCTTGGGAACGAGGTTAGGAACTTGGGGCGCTCTTGTTAGAATTTATTTGAAAATTAAATGAAAGTAAAATATGCATCAAGAACATGTTAAATTTAAGTACAAATAAACACTCACTCCATTGCTGATTTTATTCATGTATGGAAAGATATCAGTAACAAACAGCAGAACAGAACATATTAATACAGTTTCAAAAATAGCCATGCGATTCAGTATAGTATTACAGCAGAGGACTACTTGCAGGGTCAATATCAGGCTTAGTTTGCAATGAAATTTAAAATTAAAATTCCCAGGAATGAACAGGCCCAGCATGTAAAAGTTAATAGAAAAGAGAAAACTCTTATGCATAAATGATGATGACCATATTAAAAATAACATTTCTTTATTTACAATTCTTTACCTGTTAAGTTCATTACATTATTTCATTAAGGTTTCAGCTGAATAAATAAATAATCACATGTTACATCCTACGTAAACAAAATATAATAAACACTTGCACAAATAATAGAATGCTTAATATTCTTTAAGCAATGAATTATTGGGTCCTCATCCGATCTAAAAAAAATATTTATGTTACACTATCACTAAGTAGAACTTCCCCAAATCAGCTTTCCTGCTATCGACACCTTACGAACTCTAATCAATCTTTCTACTCCTGAAAATGTCTCCCCAATATCTAATAATCTTATATATATAAAAGAGCTCGTCTGTTTGTTTGTCCGCTATAGAATCATAGACTGTTTCACCCACCGGGACCAAATTCGGCACAGTTAATGTTTAGGACCCGAGAAACTTAACGCAGCAAAAACGAAATTTGGGGCTCAATTAGTTTTTTAAAAATTAATTTTTTAATGATTTTTGTGCCCCTAAGCGCACCTCTTAAATGTGGATACAGCCCCTTCACGACAATCAGTCAAATTCGATACGCGGGGGAAACGAGGGTTGTTCCGAGGGGTGATCTGGGGTTGGTTTGAGAGTTGGTCTGGGGGGTAGGGCGAAGTGTTTATTTTATTTTTCTTACATTTAGTGGAGTCGTCAGCCCAGTATTTTTTTTATGGAATGCATGAAAAATTTTATATCTATATATCTACCCGGGCAACGCCGGGCAATAATGCTAGTAATCTATATTTTCACATATATCTCTCCCTCCTTTTGCATCCCGTTTTTATCACCCCTCTAATTTCTTATGCAGGTCACTAACTTCCAATGAAAGATTTACCTTTCCTCCTACACCATCCCACATCTCCAAACTGTGGTTCTAGTGGCTCTAAAATCATCCTTTTATCAAATTTACATTCCCTATTGGGCATACACTATTCTCTCCTTTCTGCATTCCTTCCTTTCTTTCAATTTTTTCTTATATTTTATTTTCTTGAAATTCACTCACGACTACACACCTGGTCAAGCCGAAACATTTCTTCGTAACATCTGGTCCTCTCTAAGCCCCTTATGACCCGACAATATTACTTATTGCGCAAATTTCGCCAATACAATAATCTTTTATATATTTTCCCATTTGTGTCCAAAGGAGTAATTCTTACTTGACCATCGGCTACCATTCATCGGAAACCCGGGTTCTTTCTAGCATATTCCTTCTATACTATAAATATTTTTTTATTGCTATCGCTCGTGTTTCCCCTTTCTTACCAACCTCTTCCTATAAAATTTTAAAGCTACAAACAAACCTTCAAAATATTCCTAACCTTTTGCAACCCTCTAAAATTCTATGAAACCCTTTTCTTGTGCCCTAAGCATTCTTAAAAATAACCTCGGTCCTGCATTATAACTGCACCACCTGCTCTTCTATTTTTCGTAAACAACGTCTTCAACCCAAAATTCTAAAATTCATGCTTTTGTAGAATAAGCTTGCTAGACTGCAAGAGCTAGCGTACGGTGGAAATCGCTGAAAAGAGCTTTGTTTCATTAATAGGAGACTTGCGACTGATGCTTAGAGCACACATGTTTGATAGCAGGCCCAGCAGTTGTGGGTGGTAGAGTAACTAATTCATCCTGTAGCGTAATGAAGGTATGGGGTTACATTTCCCAAGACCTCACAGGGTGCACGACACACAACTGCATGCTTTTCGGATGCCGTTTTCCAGTTCCCATCGTTTTTGAACACGCGTGTGGGTTCCGAGCGGATTAAAAAACGATACCAGCAAATGCAGCCTGAAAGTTAAGCCCAGGCATATCGGTTCTCAAGCAAGCTGTGGGAAAATCTGGTTGAAAAAAAGAAGCGTCTCCCATCTGATCGTAAAACTGCCTTTTTTAGCGATAGCTTCATGCGAGTTTGACACTGGAGCACAATAAAGATGGCGGAGGTATTCGTCGATAAGAACTGTCACCAACTAATCCGCCGGCCCCCACTCTGGGTATTTCAAGACACGCCCACAAAGAAAGGACTACGAGATATAGTCAGAGACTTGAAGACTTTCGAGAGATCCCTCATGTGACGGCCGCCGAGGCGGACGTGGTTCTTTAGCTCCTGTTTGAGACTATCCGGGTCTCGAAGCGTGCTGCTGTTAAATCTGCACTTAAGTTAAAGTTAAATTGAATATGTCGTGCTTGTATAATGTTAATTTTCTTTGTTATTAAATTTTTGTTAAGTTTCTGTTTTAAGATTTGGCCTTATCATTTACAATTAGGACTCTCGTCTTTCTTGGTCACGAATTTAGTAAATTTAAAAAAGCCTCAGAGAATAGCCTATCTACTTATGGTGTCACAATCCTCAGAAACGAGTGCATCGGTCTGTGTCACAATCTGTAGATGAGAGCAATTAATTCAGCTGAATATGTATTTTAAGAGGGCCTTTCTAATTTTTTTTTGTTCCCGAAAAAATTCTCGCGGCACGCCTATACGATCTCACGACACCCTAAAGTGCACAGCGATTGGGAATCACTAGGAGTACGTAAATTTCGCCGCCCCTCCCCCCCCCCCCAAAAAAAAAAAATTACTATATATAAAATTTCGCATTTATTCGCAAAAAAATACGTATATAAATTCAAAAATTTCTCATTGGTTAAAACAAATCACAATTTTACTTGGTTAGTGTCGTGAATCCTCTTTCTTTCACCGGTTCACTTAGGTTCTTTTCTATGGCATAGGGCCAAAAGAGTTAGTGCAATAACGAGTCTCTCTTAACGACACGAACATAAATTTATTTACACTTGAACATTAATATAACAATTTCAAACAACTTTGAGCACGAGGTGGGCAAGCCTACAACATCTTACCAGACCTCGGCTGTACTACACTCTAATCTAATTACAGATTAATTAATTCGCTGGAGGCGAGACGATCCTGCTGTATCTAGCCAGGCCTCCTAACACTCTCAGAGACGCTGTCCAGACTCTGTCTCAAACATTACACTACAGTTAGGTTAGTATCAAAATTCTTAGTTAAAAGCTAACATTGTAGTAGTCTCTACATTCTCTTCCTTAGGTCTTTAGCAATAAGCAAATTTCGAGAGTGAAATCTCTCAGTTAAAGACAGTGGATGGTCTTAGATAAGCAATTACAGTCGGACCTCTATATATCGAACTTCCATATATCGAAAGTCTCTATATATCGAACAGTTGGTGAATCCCCGTTTTCATTAGGTAGAGAAACTATCTCTATATAACGAAAGAAATTTCTATCTATCGAATTTTTTTCCAAAAGATTCTTAACGTGGCACGTGATTTTTCTGTCCCGTAAAGATTTTTCCCTTAGAGATTTTTTGGACGTTGATAAAGACGTTGTTTTCGATTACCCCACAGATGACGACATCATATACTCACTTCAGGAAGAACAAACTGACATCCAAGAAGATGAAGAGACTCTAACTGAAGCAGAAATTGATAATCCTTTGAAAAAGAAATGCGCGCAGCATTTGATGTAATCCGTCGTGGTCTTCAGTTCGCGGAAAATGTCCCGGAGGTAGTATTTAGTGGACTTAATAAGTGCGAACACTTTTATGATGAATTTTCTTCTAAATTTATTGTGCACCAAGACATTCGAAAGTTTTTTACAAAAGTGTAAATCAATGGCGTTTGTATTTAAAGGTATGTAAATTTGGTTTGATAATTAAATCTAGTATAATTAATTCATTGATATTTTTTAATCGATAATAATTTTCATTTATGAATGTAGGTAATTTGTAGTAATGTGATTCATATTTAAATTTGATGATATGAAAGTGATTTCGTATATTAGAAGAAAATGCACATTTTTCTTGCAATACAATGTATCACCAATATTTTAAGCATAACCGTTTCTATATATCGAAATTTCTATATATCGAATTTTTTTCGGGAACCGTCGACTTCGATATATGGAGGTCCAACTGTATGTTAATAAATTATTACTATTATTACCTAATGTCGCTTAAAAAGCCGTTTATCACCGAGTTTTTGCCGAAAAGTAGTAAAAAAATAATTTCCGCATTTATTCGCTCATATCGGCAATTTCGCATTTATTCGCATCTATTTCGTAAATACGAAAATTACGTATCCCTCGGAATACTTTTCCCTTTTCCGTAATGAAATTTACAGAAGAATAGTGCCGTTTTCTTGATTTTCTTGATCCTTTGTGCCACGTTGATTTCGTTGTCAGTCTCAGACGAATCTAGTTAAGCGTCTGACTGGGCTATTTATGGAATATCTGGTTTCTAAATAAAAAATTAAATCTTATTCTTCTCGTATATTGCAATCATACTACACAATTTCTGATTGTACTTCTTCAAGAAAGGTAGAAATGTTTTTTTAAGAAGGTCACCTAAAATAAATGACCAGGATACCTCAATAGAAATCCTGATATTTATATTACAACATCTAAAACCAAATTTATGCATCAAAATAAATTTTAAAAGTCGAAATTAGTTATTACACAAGAAAATACCTCTTCTGAGATGCATTGTCAAGCGAAATATCCTGCCGTCGGAAATTATTTACAATGGCTGGGCAGATTACATCTTTTCAGCTTGTAAAAATAATACAGTACACTATAAAATTCTCATCGAAATCATACAGGAAGATAGATTCAATTGAAAATAAAAACAATGGATAATTTTACCCTGCTGCAACAAAATGGAATGACAATAGGGAACATTTTACTACAGAACTTTGCTGGACTTGGCGAAGTATGAATTTCTTCTCATTAAAATTGAGTAAAAAAAAATAGATTAACAAATATACAAATAGCACGTGTGATGGGGTGTTTCCATCATTGTTAATGGCTTTTTCTTTTCCTTCTATTCTTCGCTCCTCGGCAGGTGCCCACTTCCGCATTTCCCTTCGAGACGCACTGTTTACGGACTTTTTATGACGGTGTTAATGACTGCGATTTCAAAATGTCGCCGTGCCAAGCGTTTAAATTGATTTTGCGGTGCACTCCCGAGACCTTAATGAGATTTTTGATTCCCTCTCCGCCTACTATGGAAAAAAGTTTTGCAATCATTACAAAATTCCTTGTAGTGGATATTTTAATTTTAATTAATTATTATTATTTTAAAGGCGGCGATTTTGAATGTTTCGGGAAATTGGACAGACAAATATGACCTTTGCCATCAATGGCGAATCATCGCACAGGCGCCAGAAGCCTACGATGGCCTTCGGAAGTTAGCATCTACAGTTGAGTCGCCGAATGCCAAAACCAGTTATATCCAAAATAAATCAAAAATTGAGATTTTAGTTGCTATGGATATTTCCATTCATCTGCCTCATGTTCAAGTTGAGAAGCAGTTCAAAAATAAGCTCAATCCCATTGAAAATAAATGAAGAATAATAATGATAGATGCAAGGCCAGTTATATCCCAAATGCCCACAGTTACAAAATCAATTCTAGCTTTTGACTGTTCCAAAATAAGTTACATCCAACAAACAATAATGGCTGCCTTCTAAATGCAGTAGCAAAACCAGTTTAATCCCTCACTAACCTATTAGATGTACTTTACTTTCAGTAGTGGAGTGTTTAATATAGTAATATTAATTTTAGCTTAATGTAAATACTACAGAAATTTAATAACGTTGCGTTGACTTTCATGATGATCAACATATTATGTTTTGTAGTTACAAAAGAGAAGTCAGTTTCTCCACATGTTTATTAGTTTGTTCTATATTTTATAACATACTGCATGCTTTTCTCATTATTCCTTTTAGTTTTCGTTAATTTGCTCAAATAATACTGTACTGTAAACAATGACTTAGATAATGACTTGGAAATGATTATTGAAACTCCAGTTAGAAGGTTAAAAAAATGGCAGGCAGTTCATTTCCAAAAACAGTTATATCCAACCCTACGGGTTCAAAACAAGTTATGTGAATTTTATTTATTTAAATATAATTGTCTATGCTTCCTCTACATTACACAGATTATTACCAGGCAACAACATGAATATAATACGTTTTTTGACATCAAAACCATACAATGATTTATTATTGCAACATAACTAACATTTTTTTGTTCAATAACTCAAAATCGTTTGAGATGGATACAGCTGGTTTTGGTATTGCGCTACTCAATTAGAGATCCATTCTGCGTACCTAAGGCAAAAGATACCATCTAGTATAAGATATTTTGTATCTCAGTCTCATTTATATAATATAGATGGCACACCAGTATTTGCTTGTGTGCTGATTGATGTATGTCACCTGGTTATTGTCCTTGTTTTGTGTTGTTCCGGCTTATATGTATAATTTCTCTAACTGTGCTGATTCGTCTACACATAAATTTAGTGTCTTAAATCTCTATGAATGTTATTTGGTGAAGAAGTTATTTCTGATGTCCGACACCTCAGGATACATATAAGAAAAGAAAATAATTCAGTAGGCCATATATATACAGGTTTTTTTGTTTTTTTTAACTGACACTACTCAGAGCCATCTGTAGCGCGATCTATCAGCCGGAATTCTACCAAAATTGATAGAGGGACTAAGGACGACATGGGAATGAGTTTCCGTGGAAAAAAAAAAAAAAAAAAAAGTTCCTAAAGTCGCCGATAGGGGGAGATAAGGCGCTGTTGTTGTAGGAGCACCCGAGAATTTGCATAACAGGCAAGTAAAACATCAAAATGCAAATTCACGACTACGTATTCGACAGCAGCGCCTGTACTTTGGGCTATAAAGTGCGGAATCTGTTGCGCCATCGCTTTACAGAAGAAAGGGGTCATCAGTCGCTTTTTTACAATTTGCATGGCTACCTCGCTCCCCGGACCTAACACATGTGACTTCTTTCATGTGACTTCTTTAGCCCTAAGTGCTTGTTTTCTGTTTGTTTTTTGTCTACATTCGTCCTATAATTATCTTGCTCTGTTGGATTATTTATTTTTAGTTATATTCTTTCTATGGGGTTATTTAAAGTCTGAGGTGTACCTTCGTGGAGTCTCGAACTAAGCGGCCCTAAAGGACAACATTTTCTGGACTTTGATGAACATTCCTTGTGACGTGTTACGCTTGGCCGTTGAGAACATAGTGTTCAGGATGCAATGTATTGTCCACCAGGACTGTGGTTACATTGAAGGAGGGAGAAGTTAATTTTCTGCATAAAGTGGTGTATTGCAGTGAAATTTCTTTGTTATTCGTCTGCTTACAACTTTTTCGGTATTCATCTTTCATCTTTATACCGCGAAATACTGGCGCTGCTGTCTACTACATAGTCTTGAATGTGTATTTTGATCTTTTGCTTGCGTTTTATGCAAATTCTCGGGTGCGCCGACAACAACAGCGACATATCTTCCCCTATCGGCGACTTTTGGAGCTTTTTTTTTTTTTTTTTACAGAAATTCTTTTCCATGTCGTTCTTAGTCCCTCTATCAATTTTGGTGGAATTCCGACTGATAGATAGCGCTACAGATGGCTCTGAGTAGTGTCAGTTTAAAAAAAAATCACCCTGTATATATATTCTTCACCATCTTCGTTTAGACCCGGCCTGCACAACATACGGCCTGCAAAGCCTTTGGTAAAGACTCATAACATTATAAATCTAAAAAATACAGAATATTATTTTTAGATTTAAAGAAATATTTAAACAATGAATATTAATATTTATTTAATTTTCAAAATAATCAGTAATTTATTTTTTGTTAGATAAAATATCCCACCTATCCAAATTTTTTTTGCGGCCTGCAGCAGTGTTTCATAAAGCAATATGGCCCTTGTAACGCCTTCCGTACAATAGCGAATATTTCGTACGTGGAAATTCCGGGAAGACCAACCAACGCGCGGTTTGTGCTCATAACTGATTTTAACGGTTACAGACATACAGTCGCCTTGCGACATAAAGGCCGGAAGTGCTACCGACAGCTCGCGGAACACCAAAGCAACTACAAAAGGGGAGTTGCCGACCGGAGGCACCTAGTCGTCTGGGAATCTAACTGAATAAAGAAAGGTAGCGTTTTACAGACCTTTCGAGAACGTTCCTGGGATGTGCATAAAGTCGCCGAACGCGGATTCAGAGTTTCTGAGATTCAGAGACGAAGATAGTCAGAGTGACGCCGGAGCCGGAGAAAAGAAGATACTGCCGGACCTAGAAGGACTTGAATGATCACAGCGACAATTCATGTCTGACCTTCTTCGTCGATGCCGTGAACTCATGAATATATATATATATATATATATATATATATTTAAAAAGGCCTGTATTTATTCGAGAAGTGCAGTTAAAGCATAAAATACAAAAAGGCTGGCAGTCTTTTAGTTAAGGCAAAGTCCTCACATCCTCATCGCATTTCGAGTCCTGCACGCCTGGTCTAGCCAATTTGCCTGTTGTCGACAGACAAACAGCGTAGTGCAAGTTTTTACTACCTTATAACTAACCAATAAAACTTCCTTTTCTACCGTGAGGAACTATCTTCAGTAATAAACAGAATTGATTAATAAAATTTAGAACAAAAGGGTCTCAAAACTGGATTGCTCATGGGCCTCTCAATGCTTCATCCGCCACTGTTGGCCATGGACCGTAACGGTACTCTCGCACTATTATGTGAAGTACGATCCTTTTTTCTTTTTATCCTTCGCATGTTGGGATTGACGGTAATGAAAGGGCCGACTTTTTACCCAAAACTGCTTCTGAGGCCGGGCGCAAGTTGAGACGCAGCTTGGTGAGGTGGGGTGAGGTGACTCACCGTGAGGTTCTGTGAAACAAAGAAGTGAATACTGCACCGGATGTTCGAACGCAGGGTCCGGTGACGTAGCTGTAGAGCGCCCGTGAGCTGCGAAGGTTTGTGCCCGTGCCGCAGTTTGTCACTAGCGACTACGACCTGCGAGTGAAAAGTTGTGCTGAAAGCGAAGTCCACGATGGAGGAACAATTAATTGAGGCAGTTCGAGGGAGAACAGTATTATACGATACGTCACATGCTGACTATTTAAAAGTCAAATTAAAATTGTTGCTCTGGGAAGAAATAGCCCAAGAAATTGGAATGAAATCTGGTAAGTTTTTATAATTTTTTAATTAATTAAGATAAATTTATTTGAAGGGTACATGGGAAAACGGTTGCTTTTTTCAATCAAAAGTGTTTCTTGAATTAGTTTACTTACAATTTATTCAATTTGTTTTCGTGTAAATTCATTCTTTTGGACTATTGCCGATTTCCGCTGCACCTTTCATTTGTTTTAGATAACATTTTATGGACAGCAGATTTTCGGCGAAAACAAAACTGCTTTGTAGGTATATTTGTATATTTTCTATACAGATGTGTGCCATAATTAGTATAATAAATGACAAAAATTAATTAGTTGGGAAGATGTAGATTTGCAATTAAAAATAAAATGAACACGTAATCTTGAACTTTAAGTTCAACTTCTACAAAATTTTAAAATCATGTACAGTAAAATAATAACATTGCTCCATGTTCCTTACGGACGATTCGAAATGAGGCATTTTGTCGGAATGATTT
Source organism: Dolomedes plantarius (assembly GCA_907164885.2). NCBI lineage: Eukaryota > Metazoa > Arthropoda > Arachnida > Araneae > Dolomedidae > Dolomedes > Dolomedes plantarius. Next base: position 34,627,192 of record OU015502.1, read on the forward strand.
TATTTACGAGGAACTACCAATTAGTTACGTTCCCTTTTAACATGTTTTTCCGTTCGGAGGTAGGTATTAAAATTTTTCCGAAATAAACTTAGTATCTAACCAGAATTTGAAAAGTAACTTTAATTTAAATGTAAATGATTGAGAAAAGAAAAGGTGTTACAACATTAAAAAATAAGCTTAAAAAAGTATTATATTTATTAAAAATTATAAATGTATTATGCTTTAAAGATTAATTTTTTATATTCTAATTACAATACATTCTCAGTACTTTCCATTCAACACGCAATCTCTCTGCCAAGGAACTGAACCTCCGGGTGAATTAAAGTCTTCCGTGAACTTTTGACGAATCCAAAACGCTTGAGATCCACTTCGTGCATTGGTTTGATGCAGTGGACGTAATTGGTACTGTGGCAAATCCTGTTCGGTGATATCACCTCCAGTTTGCAATACTGCAGAATTTCTCAAATAGTTGTGCAGTACGCAAGATGCTTTTACAATTTTTACTACAGTGCTTACTTTACATTCAAAAGGTGAACGAAAAACACGAAAACGCGAAGCAAGAATACCAAAAGAACACTCCACAGCTTGCCTAGCCCGCGAAAGCCTCTGTAATTAAACACTTTGTTTTCATAGTTATCATTGACACCTCGCTTTGGGTACGGCCGCATCAAATTTTCAGATAAAGGAAACGCTTCATCTCCTACAAAAACGTATGGAATCGAATCATCAATTGTAGGAATCAGAGAAGGAGGTGGGAGGTTCAAAGTTTTCTTCATTTGTTTTGCCAAAACGCTATTAGCAAAAGTGTGTCCGTCGCTGAATCTACCCATTGAGCCAACATCAATAGTGATAAATTGGTAATCTGAATCAACCAGGGCCATCAGTACAAGTGAAAAAGTATGTTTATAATTAAAAAATGAGGATCCGCTTTCCCCTGTCTTTTTTATTGTTATGTGTTTCCCGTCAAGCGCCCCGACGCTTGTGGAATGTGGAAATTGCCATTTTTCTTCAAAGCCATGAGCAATTGACGTCCACTGTTCTGTTATCGGTTCTGGAATATAAATCGGTTGCATACGTTCCCAGATAACTTCTGCTACTTCTTTTACAATGTTCGATACTGTTCGGTCACTCATTCTATAGCTGTATTCAATACTTTTGAAGCTGTTTCGTGAGGCTAGGTACCTGCAACATACACAAATACAACACACGTGTAACGTATACATATGTACACAATATCCATATGTATACATATGTACACAATTCTTTTAAACCAAAATTTGACAACACAGCATTATTTTATGGAGATTTTTTTTTTTTTTTTTGGGGGGGGGGGGGGGTCGTCATCCTCTCATTTTAAATATTTAATATCTACATAAGACATTAACAGACATTTCTTATTTAGAAATTGATTATTTTACGGAATTTACTCTAAACGGTAATGAAATTTTGTTGCAGGTTCTGAGGCGAAAACACTGTGGGAGAAATTAAGGCATTCTTTAAGGGATGCACTCAGGAGGCAAAGAAAATGTGTGAGAAGTGGTGCTGCTGGAACTACGTATAAGCTGTGGAGATTTCAAAAAGAAATGGAATTCCTTCAGGCTTTCATGGCTAATAGGAAAACAGAGACAAATTTGGTTCACGAGAGCGATGAGGAATCAAACACGCAGAACCATGAACTTGAATTTGAAGAAGACTGTGTGGTGGAACCTGGAAGCGAGGAACGTGAAGATGAAGATACTTCGAAAACACGAACACCAGAGACTCCTCTAGACCTTCCTGGTTCTTCAAGGGAAAAGACGCCAACACCACGAAAGAAAATTAAAAAAACAGACAATAGTGCTAAAATGCGGTCAATATTGCTCCAGTCCATTGAAAACCGGGGAAAAAGAGCGGCCGAGAGAGCAGGGTTATTAGAAAGTGTCCAACCTCAAAGCGATCCTTTATACCTTTTTTTTATGTCGATGTACGAATCGACAAAAAGAATGCCGCCGTCGTCGCAACTCATGGTGAAAAATAAAATATATAAATGTGTCACAGATATGGAAGCTACTTTACTCGATATCCCACAAACTAGCCCATTTAATCCATTCCAGTTTATCCCATACCGTAATCAACACCAGTATGATCGTTACTGTGACTCCCAACGCTCTACATCTACGCCACTTTCTTCTTATTCGGATAGTCAACCTCATGAAAAACGGAGCAACCACTCCGAATGACCTACAAGGCAAAGAAGAAAGGGATACCTTAAATAATTTTATTAGTAATTTTTCTTAAAACTAATTTTCTCAACTATCCTACTTCTAATTTGATTTACTTTTTTTTAAAGTTTCGCTTTTGTTTTTAAAAGTTTGGTATCATATTTTGTTATTCTTTTTATTTTTCAAGCATTTCTTATACGTATTCACAACAATTTTACCTGGTATTTTAATGGCATTAATTTATATAAATAATTAAACATTGATTAATTATTTCGATCAACCTTTCATTCTTGTACCAGAAAACACTTTTGTATTTTATCTTTAGGAACTGAATAAATTTCTTACCTTAAAAATACGGCTAGTTTTTCTTCAGTTCCAATAGATCTTGACGCATTGCACCCTTCAGCATTGATTGACTCCTTGATGAATCCATGCAATTCAGAAAACTGTTCACGGGTTACACGGTAATAGTTTCTATATTTTTCATTAGAAAATTCGTTCTTGAGAATGAATTCTCCGTGCGTCTTTCTTTTCTTTAGATAATTGCTTTTTGGAAGCATTTCACGAAGTAATGTTAAAATTACTTGGTCTTCGAGTTCATCGGAATCAGATTCCGAACTTAGTAATGATTGTATATACATTGCCATCGCGCACATTTCGTTAAACACCCTCACTGGCACGCAGTTGAGATAGAACTGCCTCCCAACTTTCGCTCTCCCTGCATGCAGTTGATTAAATCCTGCTTCCCTGCATCACCTCACCTCACCTCACCAATCTGCATCTCAACTTGCGCCCGGCCTGAGGAGTGCGTGAGCCCTTGAGGGCTCTTACTTTAGCGAGATTTACTCCCTTAAGAGACAGAGCTAAACCGTCTTGGGAGAACTCCTCCCTACCACCCATGGTACTTGAAGAAGTCCGGGGGGTCTTTCCAGCTCAAGCCTTGAAAATATCAAACAGCCTTCTCGCGCTTCATGATTGCCATATTAGAGCACTCACTTTTCGGCAGGGTCAGAAGATCTTCCCGGAGTGTCACTGGTGCTCTGCCGACATGGCCTCCCTCGCCCATCTAGTGGCTTGTTTTGGGTTTACAAAGGACGAGGTCCTTCGGGACCCTGATACTTGCTTTTAGACTTTTTAGAAATTTTTGGTTTCATGGTGATTGTCTAGCAACAACAGCAACAGCAACAACTTTTACGAAGTACTGATTTTCAGCAAGCAACGCAAAGACGGTAAAGTATAAAAATGTTGGTAGCAAAACACATAAATTGTGTTATTCAATTCTAAATGCTCTACAGTATGTATAATATACAGTGTAGTTACTACTATATAGTGTTACGTATAGTATGTCCGACAAAATAAAAATGTGCTTAAAAAAAAATTCTTTTTTTAGCCCGACAAAACCGTAAATTTCAGAAAGTCGTTTGCAGCTTCTTCTATCCCCCCCCCCCCACCACCAGAGAAAAATAAAATAAGAGGTCGAATTTTTTTCCCTCAACAGTTTGGCGCAATGTCTTTGGATAAATTGATCTGTAGGTGCCATTTAGCGACCACATTGAACGTAGCTATGCCAGAGGTAGCTAAACTGCGGCTCTCTGTCACTTTTTTTTTGTGGCTCTCCGATAGAATTTTGCAAAGTTGTGCCATATTCAAAATACCCAAAGTAAAAATGAGCGGCATGCCGGATAACCTCACCATCTTTTGGTACAACTCATAGCTGTGTATCCTTGTATTCTGCATTTAGGTCGATAAAAAAAGTAAACAACGCTCACTGTGTTCAAATCGATATTGAACAGCAACCATTCAATGTATGCCGTATTTGAATAATCTGTTTTTGTTTTTTTGTTTTTTTTAACTACAAGAAAACAAGTTACGAATTTATAAATATTAATTATTCTAACGATGGAAGAACTTATATTAAATAAAAACACCAGAAAAAACAACGCTTAAAATTTCTTTCATGTAAATCTTTCCCGGTTTTGGCTCATCTGAGTATGTTGACATTCCGAGGTGGCTCTTAGCACTGTTTATCTCGGCCACCCCTGGCGTATGCGGTATGTCAGGTACCGTCAGCCTAGCACTCATCTGCATAACCTGCATTTAGCTAATGATGTAAATTCCATCCCGTCCACTGATTTATCAACCAGCCGATGACTTTGCAGTCGACTCGACCCAGGCTATATTTATCCAAGGCTGAGGACGCTGATAAAATAATATGTAGAGCGCTTTATCTCTCGTGGCCAGGGGTGAATTTGGGCCTACGGCGGGAAGAGCCGCTTGATTGAGAAAAATTGTGTCCATTCTTTTTCTAAATGGCCTGTTATGAAGACGGCCTTTGCTTGAAAAAAAGAATAATAAAATAATAAAAAAAAATCATTCGCATTTCAACACCCTTTGACCTTCGCCGACGAAAACAAGCGTCTAATTTTTTTTTCATTCTCTTTAGCGCCCAAAAATCACCAATGCGGAGATGTCAGCCGAATGAAAAGAGGAAAGAAGCTTTTTAAACACGCGCTTTAAAAATGAAGTTGATGCATTTGCTCTCGTCTGATGAAAGGCAGTTAAATAAAATAGCCTCGACATGTCAACCATTTCCATTAGAAATCAGGTAAAAAAAAAAAAAAAGTCCGAATGTCGTCTGCGTTTGATGTTCCCTAAAGCATTCTCAAATGGTCGATGGCGAAAGGCCGCGAGAAGAAAAAATATTTGTTGATGCAGCAAGCAGAGGTATATAACAGCAAATTTTGTATTATTAATTTACGAACTCCATCCCGTCTGCAATTCGCATGTACATTTACAATTTAAAGAAGAAAAAAAAACCTTACGCTATGGCGCTTTACTTGTACAGAACAGATACAGTGAAACTTCTCTATAAGGCAACCATTCATGGTTCCGAAAAAAAGTGGCCGTTTTGAGGGGTAGCCGGTCAGAGAAGTTTCACTGTATATACACTACCCTACAATACTGGACCGGAAGCCAGCGGATTTGCATAAAATCTGACTGCATATCGGATTTTATGCAAATCCAGTGCTCGCACGTGACCTGTTAAGGCTACATACGATAAGCGAAGTGGTAACGTCGTTAGTTCTGTGTGAAATTGCGACAATGTCGAAACGAAAGGAACTTAGTGACTTCGGAAGAGGTGTTATAGTTGGTTGTCACATTTAGTGGCAAGTCTATTCGCGCAGTTGCGGCAGAATTATCCCAGCCAGGGTCAACTGTTGGTGACGTCGTGAAGAAGTGGAGGACTACGGGAGTTGGGACACGAACAGCACACGTTGGTCGTCCCCGTACACTGATAGAACGGGATCGATGTGTCCCGAAGCGTCAGGTTCGTAAGAACCGCAAGAAACCGCTCCAAATCATCAACAGTGAGTTTCAACAGGCAGCGGGGGTTACGGTGCACCCCATTACTTTGAGGGAAGAACTGCCTGCACGCCATCAATATCCACGGATGTGTTGCCGCTTGCAAACCACCACCCCATCCAATAAAGCCGGCAGACTCGTTTGGTGTTTGCAACGTCGCAATTGGACTGTGGACCACTGGAAAACTGTTTTATACAGCGACGAGTCACGCCACGATCTCTTCCAGTCGTATGTGTGTGATTGGGTTAGGCCAGGCGTGGGTATTAAGTCGATCGCGATCGACCGGTGGACCACCAAGACATTTTGGGGTGACCGTCTTTACTAAGACCTAAGACGCGCATACTAATAGAAACATATTTATGGAACACCGACGCCAGCTAGACATTGTTCTTCGGCTCTACCTACCTGTGTGAATCTCCATTTTCAACGATGAATATAATTAAAACAACATATCGTTCCCGTCTCACAGACGACCACTTAGAATCCAGTGCAATATTAGCAGTTAGTAATTATATACAAAGATTGGCGGACAGTATGCAGACTAAGTATTCTAACAACTATAACCAGAAGAACGAACTTTAGAGGAAAATGATTTAATTTTTAATGTATTTTGAATTGTTTGATAATAAATGCATCATTTGATATTGTTATATTTGGAGCTATTATTGTTATGTTTGTATCTTGCGTTTTGCTTTAAACGCGGTGTTACCGCTTCTCTAGCGCTTGGCGCCATTATTGTTCCCCCTGCTGTATTCTTCCCCTTGGCGCTAATTTTGCTTTGTACGGCAACCCTATGGATGCCGAAGTTCATTCACCTCGAAGCGTTCGAAGCTTGTTGTTGTTCGGAGCTATGTCTCGTCGGTTCGTTGTATGCACGTTTAAAACTCTCGTTGTTTGTTAAAATAAAAACATTTCGAACCAATTTACAGTCCATCAATTAATTATGTTCACGAACCAGCAAAGTTTAAGTGGTAAATCGTACCATTGATTTGGTCCGCTCTCTCGGAGATCGAATCTTTTAATTTGAGCTATATTTAGCCATTTCGTTTTGTTCTCGGATTTTAATTATGGCGGATGAAGATATTACATCGTTGAATAGGAAACGTGGTGGAATCAAAGCGCAAATAACTAGACTGCAATCATCGATAAAGGATCAAGAAACTAATAAAGATGTCGAAATAGAAGAAATCAAAGTGAAATTGGATAAAGTTCGTAGGTTAAACGATCAGATCGAGTGTTTGCGTCTGGAATACTACAAAGTCGTTAAAGATGAAGATTTGAATGAAATCGAAGATAGTTTTGCTGAAATAGAGTCTGATATTCTGAAACTTGAGGTAAGCCTCAAACGTATTTATAATAATTGTATGCATAATAATGTTGAAAATAGTAATGCTAGTACTCAAATTAAAAGTAATAATGTCCAAATTAAACTACCAGAAATTCCATTACCGAAGTTTTCGGGTAATATTGAGGAATGGAACTTGTTTAAAACCCAATTTGACTCGTTAATTTCGTCGAACAATCAACTATCTGAGTCGCAAAAGCTATACTATTTGCAGTCATGCTTAGTGGGAAGTGCGGCTCGGATAATGTCAACTGACGACTCATTTTGTTCTTTATTAAAGGCTTTGGAAAATAGATTTAATAATCAGAGACTTATTGTAAATACCCACATTTCAGAATTACTTTCAATTGAAAGGTTACACAACGAATGTGCTAAGGATTTAAGATCACTAATTGATCAGCTATATAACATTTAAGAGCTTTAAAATTATTAGATTTGATTGGATAAATTAAGTGAAGCCATGTTGATAAATATTGTGTTGCAAAAGTTGGATAAAGAAACGCGTAAACAATTTGAAATGACTTTAACGTCAAATGAGTTAACTAATTGGAGCACGTTTACAACCTTTATTGAAAAAAGATGTCAAATTTTGGAAAATCTACAAAATAATATCACTCAACCACCAAAATCGAAACTGAATTTTCAGAATTCCAAAACACGCACTTTCGTAACGAAAATGAATAATTCTTCATCCAAGTGCCCAGTATGCCATTTATCAATCATCCTATTATAAATGTAAGAATTTTCTTGACTTGAATGCTATGGAACGTTATAATATGGTTAAAAATCTCTCACTTGTATTTTATGTTTAAATTCGGGGCATAAATTGACTTCTTGCCGCCAATCTAAGTATTTGTGTAAGATTTGTAATGGTCGTCATAATTATCTCTTACACCGATATGGAAATCCTCTAACGAAGAATTGAATATTGCGCAAGCTGAAACAATAACTCCAGAGCTGAAAAATGACTCGCCACCTGCAGATACTTCTTCCTCTGCTTGTTTGTTATAAAAAATAAAAGTGTTCTCCTTTCAACAGCGGTAGTACTTGTGCAAAATATTTATGGCCAGTTTATGAGAGCAAGAGTAATCCTTGACAGTGCTTCTCAGTCTAATTTCATAACTAAGCAATTTGTTGATAATGCTAATTTAAGGAAACAAAAAATAAATATTTCGGTTTCGGGATTAGGAGGAACACCTACTCCAATTGAATTTGAAGTTTTTGCTAACATAGCAAATGGTAATGGATCGTTCTTTTGTTGCAAAACTTTTTAGTCGTCGATAAAATTACGGATATGGTACCGGCAACAAATTTGAATTTAGAAAATATAGAAATTCCACAAGTTATGTTGGCAGATCCTGAATTCACCAAGCCATCCCAAATAGATATGCTTTTGGGAGCGGAGACTTTCTTTGAAATTGTTAAGGGTGAACAAATACGTTCATCTGTAAATTCATTACTATTTCAGAATACTGTGTTTGGTTATGTCGCTAGTGGCTATGTAATACAAATATCAAGGGCCATATACTAATTTATGTAGTTTAATTTGTCAAAGTGAAAATATAGAAAAGATAGTCGAAAAATTCTGGTCTGTGGAAAATATTAGTGAAGATCAGACTATCCTTAGTAAAGAAGAAGAGTTTTGTGAGTCACATTTTAAAGAAACTCACAAAAGAAATAAAGATGGTCGCTTCGTAGTTAAAATGCCCATGAAAGAAGGATCTTTGGGTGAATCTAAGGCCTTAGCCAACGTTAGACTTAATCAATTAGTCAAGCGGTTGCATAAAAATTCGATGATGCAAAATTTATATAAAGAATTTATAACTGAGTATGAAAACTTAGGCCATATGGAAAAGGTAGATAACGATCAGAATTGTGAAGGGTCGCATTATCTGCCGCATCATGGTGTTTACAAACCTGAAAATTCGACCACAAAATTAAGGGTTGTATTTAACGCCAGTGCTCCTAGTACTTCGGGACAAAGTCTAAATGACTTGCTTCTTGCCGGTGCAGTGCAAGAAAACATTTGTGATATAATGGTGAGATTTCGGACATATAAGTACGCCTTTACTGCTGATATTAAAAAGATGTATCGCCAATATGATTGAGGAATCTCAAAGAGATTTACTAAAGATATTATGGAAAGAAAACATAAATGAGTAGCAACTACATATCGGCTTAACACTGTCACCTACTGCACAAAATCGGCCCCATTTCTCGCTATTCGTTGTTTAAAGCAGCTAGCTTTGGATGAAGCAGACAAATTTCCGCTCGCCGCTGAAGTTACCCTTAATGATGTTTACATGGATGATTTTGTCTCGGGTGCTTCTACTTTAGAAACTGCACGAGAATTGCAGTGCCAGTTGACGCAAATGCTTCACACTTGTGGAATGCAACTCCACAAATGGAAGTCTAATTCCAATGACCTGTTGAATAGTGTTTCGGAGAAGTGTCCTGAACATAAATTTACTTCGGGTTTAGATCCAACTGTCAAGGCACTCGGAATAATTTGGAACCCTCAAGAAGACATATTTTGTTTTAAAGTAGTGATAAATGAGAAATCTTCTTACACTAAACGTGACGTCTTGTCAACAATTGCAAGATTGTATGATCCTCTTGGATTGATAGGCCCAATCATTTCTAAAGCTAAGATTTTTCTGCAAAGGCTATGGATTAGAAAGCTTTCTTGGGATGAACCTTTGCCAGAAAACATTTTGTTAGAATGGAAACAATTTGTTTTGTGCCTAAGATCTGTTGAAGAAATAAAAATTAACAGATATGTGTTGACTGACAGTGCTGATAAGATCATACTTCGAGGGTTTTCTGATGCTTCCGAATCTGCGTATGGATCAGTTGTTTATCTAATTTGTATTACTAAGGACAATACTGTGTCTTCTCATCTCATAGCCAGTAAATCTCGTGTTGCACCATTAAAAACTATGTCTGTGCCTCGTCTTGAGTTATCAGGATGCCTACTCTTATCGCAACTGATAGTCAAGGTTCGCAATTCCTTAAAGTTGAAATTTGATGAAGTTTGTCTTTATACAGATTCGACAATTGCTCTGGCCTGGATCAAGACACCGGCGTATAAACTTAAGACTTTCGTTGGAAACAGAGTTTCTAAAATTCAAAGCTTAACGGAATCGCATCAGTGGAAACACATTTCTTCATCTAGCAATCCTGCTGATATTATTTCTCGAGGATCTTCGCCCCATGAACTTTCAAGTTTGTCGCTGTGGTGGCAAGGTCCTGGACTTGTAGAGGAATCCATTGGTACCCCCATCTCAGTTGATGTGCCTCTTCAAGAATCGCAGCTTTACCAAGATGAACTTAAAAAACTTTCTGACATTAACTTACTTAGCACTAAAGAAAATACATTTTCGAGTGATTTCCTTAATTTGTCGAATAACTACGTTAAATTAATCTGTATTTTTAGTTTTATTTGCAGGTTTGTATTTAATGTTAAAAACAAAATGAAAATAATCGGCCCAATTACAAACGAGGAATTAGAAAGGGCTAAAAAGAAATTAATTAAAATTATTCAGGTAAGTGAATTTGATAAGGAAATCAAAACACTAAAGAACGGTGAATCGGTGAAGAAAGGCCAGGTAAGCCACTTAAATGCTTTTTTAGATGAAGAAGATTTGTTAAGAGTAGGTGGTCGTTTGGCTCATGCCAATATAAGTTATGATAATAAACATCAAATAATACTACCTAGAAAACACAAACTGACTACTCTCATATTCCAGCATTATCATTTAAAGAACTTTCATGCAGGACCTCAATCGTTATTACATTTTGTTCGCCAAGAATTTTGGCCCATTGGAGGTAAAAATATCGCAAGAAAGGTAGTGCACAACTGTGTAACTTGCTTTAGACACAAACCTACTACTTTAGATCAATTAATGGGAAATTTGCCTCCAGAGAGAGTCAACCCCAATCCTGTCTTTTCTAACACAGGTGTAGATTTTTGTGGTCCCTTTTACATTCGATATAAGTATCAAAGAAAGGGTAATTTACACAAGGTGTATGTAGCTATTTTTGTTTGTTTAGTTACTAAGGCCATACATCTTGAGATAGTGTTCGATCTAACTTCACAAGCATTTATTGCTTGCTTGAAGAGATTTTTCGCTCGTAGAGGAAAATGTTCAACCTTATTTAGTGATAATGCTAAGACCTTTATAGGAGCTAGTCTAGAATTGAAAAAACTCGCGTCACTTGCTAATTTTCCTGATGAATGTTTATCTAGATTTTTGGCTACGGAGAATATCTCCTGGAAATTCCTTCCCCCTCGAGCCCCGAATTTCGGTGGACTCTGGGAGTCAGGTGTCAAGTCCTTCAAGCATCATCTAAAAAGAACTGTTGCTGATGCCAAATTATTTTATGAGGAATTTTTGACGGTTGTCACCCAAGTTGAAGGCATCTTAAATTCAAGGCCAATTTCTCCATTATCATCTCATGCCTCGGACTTAGAATCCTTAACTCCTGGTCATTTTTTAATAGGTCGGCCCATAAATTCGATCCCAGAGCCTTCTTTAATAAATGAATCAGACAATAAATTATCCCGTTGGCAACGATTAACAAAAATGGTTGAGCAAATTTGGAAACGTTGGTCCATTGATTATTTAAACCATTTGCAAGAACGGAAAAAATGGCAATTTGCTAAAAACAACATTAACGAAAATGCAATGGTTCTACTAAAGGAAGACAACCTTCCACCCTTTAAATGGTGTCTTGGCAGGATAAGTCAAGTCATTCCAGGCAAGGATGGCAAAATTCGCGTAGCAATTGTAAAAACTAAAATGGTTACTTTAAAAGACCAATTTCTAAAATTTGCCTCCTACCCATTGAAAATTGATCTCTTTGAAGTTATTATCAACAAAATAGATCTGTACGTATTTAATTGTATATATTTTCTGTATATATATTTACTTTAACTTTATTTTCTGTACAATTTTATATGTATATTTTTCTGTATATATATTTACTTTAACTTTATTTTTCTGTACAATTTTATATATTTTTCTGTATATTTACTTTCACTTTATTTTCTGTACAATTGTATATACTTAATATTTACGAAAAACAAAAAAAAACGGAATGTCAATTTGTTGCATTGTGCTGAACTTCGAAAAATGATTGTAACTTGTCTTGTAATTTGTGTTGCATGTCATAGACAAGCAACGCGGGGCGGTATGTTACCGCTTCTCTAGCGCTTGGCGCCATTATTGTTCCCCCTGCTGTATTCTTCCCCTTGGCGCTAATTTTGCTTTGTACGGCAACCCTATGGATGCCGAAGTTCATTCACCTCGAAGCGTTCGAAGCTTGTTGTTGTTCGGAGCTATGTCTCGTCGGTGCGTTGTATGCACGTTTAAAACTCTCGTTGTTTGTTAAAATAAAAACATTTCGAACCAATTTACAGTCCATCAATTAATTATGTTCACGAACCAGCAAAGTTTAAGTGGTAAATCGTACCACGCGGTTTTAAAAAAGTAAGTTTTTTTTATTGTAGTTATGTAGGTAAGTACATATTCCGTATTTATTTTTAAGTTATAATAAATATTGTAGACTCTTTTTTAGCTCACCACACTTACGCCACTGGGGGGGGGGGGGACCGCAACACCTTGAAAAAAATAGAAGTAGCTCGTACCCTGGAAAAGTCTGCTCACCCCTGGGTTAGGTGAATGTCTGTTACCCGAGTGCATCGTTCCAACTCTCAAGTTCGGTGGTGGTGGTGTACTTGTTTGGGGATGTTTTTCGTGGTATTGCCTGGGACCTTTGCATGTTGTTCCTGGTAAATTGAACGCCGACGCCTACATGAACATATTGGAAAATCAGGTTCTTCCTACGCTTTGGCAATTTTATGGAATGGACGAATGTTACTTCCAGGACGACAACGCTCCGTGTCATGTTTCAGCCTCTTTCAAGCAGTGGTATCCAGATATGGATGTAAAACGTCTTCCCTGGCATGCTCAGAGTCCCGACCTAAACCCCACAGAACACGAGGGTGAGGGACGTTTGTGGGACGAGTTAGAGCGAGTTGGTTGTTTTATCGTTATGTAACAATTATTATGCCTCTTGCAATTTCCGTACCTTTAATTTTGGTCTTACAGTGGTTAATGAAAAAGATTAGGTGTGAAACTTTTAAAAAATATTTCTTCGTTCGGATAAAATTTCCCCTCTCGTCTCGAAAACAGAACAACTGATTACAGCCAACCTTTAAAATGTGATTTATTTACCATACCTAATGCTATGTGGTCAGTTTTATTTATTTATACGACAGCATTCTGTTCCCTTTATGGACAGAAAATTTTCGTTTTGAGTTTACCTCGATAGTTTAATTTTTGGAAAGAGGTTCCAAAAAAAAAGTCAAATTTTGGCAAAATCAGGTTAGTGATTTTTTTTTTTCGGTCGGTATCTTCTGATCTGAAATGTGTTCTTCAGTCTATATCAAAGAGAGGTAATAAGTCTTGGTTCATCTGTAAGACTGATAGGAGGCCATTAATTTCCAGGACTGATATAATAACCCCAGAAAATATTACATGAAATACACACCGATTTAATATGTTTCGAAGTAACTCCCACCTGTCGTAATGCACTTCTGTGCTTGGCTGTATAAGTTTCGGAAACAACTTTTAAAGTCCTCTTTCGGAATGCTCTTTACTATGGACGTCACCGTTTTCTTGATGGCTTCGACATCCTCAAATCTTGTGCCCTTCAGCGAACTGGTCCAGCATGAGGTCTTTGAGATGCAGCATCCTCCATACTCTGCAAACTTAGCACCGGCAGACTTTTTCTTGTTTCCAAAACTGAAAGATTCGCTGAAGGGAACAAGATTTGAGGATGTCGAAGCCATCAAGAAAACTTTGACGTCCACATTAAAGAGCATTCTGAAAGAGGACTTTAAAAGTTGTTTCAGAAACTTATACAGCCGAGCACAGAAGTTCATCACGGCAGGTGGGAGTTACTTCGATACATATTAAATGGGTATGTATTTCATGTAATATTTTCTGGAGTTATTAGATCAGTCCTGGAAATTAATGGCCGCATCTTGTATATAACATGTCGATGTTTAAAATGTGTATATTTAAAATGTTATGCTTAAAAAATTTGTATGCTTAAAAAATTTGTTTTTCATTCTTAGGTTTTTGGTTGAACTGCCTAAAATAGCATCAAGGAATCACTGTAAGCTCTCCGTAATACAATTAATAAAATTAAACAGTTTCGAGACTCATGTAGAATCCATAATTTAAGATTTCATGAAAGTCTAATTATCTCAAAAGTCATTTTTTTCTGACTTGCTTCACTTTGCCGTTCACCCACCCAGAAAGAGGAAAATAAGAATAAGAAAAAAAGGAATAATTTCTAGAAGAAAGGAAAGAAGCTTTGGAAGAAATTTCGTAAAGAAAAGAAAAGAGAAAAAGAAAATGGTATCACGTAGACTCCCTCTCCACGTCATATTGTGTAAGCAAAGAACACTGCTTCTCTGATTCATTCACATATGAATAGCAGCTCTCCTATAAATTCAAAGCACCTGCCCTCTACAAATAAGTAAACAGAATTTAAATGCATTTGGTCACGTGCACAGAATACCTCCCTTACATATCCAAGGGGATACAATTTTCCTTTTATCCTGCTATTTCTTATTTAAATTCTTCATGTACATGTATATCTAATGTACCTGTCTGACAAACCAATTTTAATGTGGATATTTAAATCATGGCAGCATTACGCTCTGATACATTTATTATGCATGTGCGTATTATTTAGGAAGAAATTTAACAGATGGATGCATAAAACATTTCAGCAAAAGTGATAAAGGAATTCGACATTTTTATTATAACGTTGTTCTTAGAGGATTCAATTAGCTTGGAATATCCATCAGTGTAAGGTTTTATCACACGGCTCTCAGATCTCCCTGAAAGAAATGAATGGCCACTGTGTAAGAAAGAGGCATTTTAATGTTGATATTCTTCATCTTGGAGCCGTAGGCAGATTTTTAGATCAAAACGTTACACGTCATAACACACGAAAACGAAAAGGGATGGGAAAGTACTTTTTCGAAACAGTCTAAAAAAGGAAGAAAAAAAAAATCGTGATTTATCCACTGGAGGCTAAATTATTTTAATTAACCTCCAACTTTCAAATCAGAAAAGATGAAATGCGAAATTTAATTTTCATTGGTTTCTACTGTTTTTTTTCTTTTTTTTACATGACATAATGAAACTGATCTCACCATTACTGGAAGTTTTGTTGAAACATACCCAGCCCATATTTTTTCATATATTTATGCAAATGTTTCCTAATTTACCATACGAAGGATTCGGAGCATGTGGAATATGTATATATTTATATGTATATAAAAATAAGAGAAAATCTGCAACTTTTTAGTTTTTTTTTAAGAGTAGTTGCGCCATCTTTGTCAAGTGTAAATTTTTTTGCGTTCCTCGCGTTCCTTTTGTGGTTTGAGGCTGATGGCCACAGCCCCCTAGGGTGTATATATATATATATATATATATATATATATATATATATATATATATATATATATATAATATATAATTTTACTAACCCCTTTTTAAACTTTTTGTTATATGTGTAGTGACCCTCAGGCGAGCTCTGATCTAAAAATGTCTCGTGAGATAGCTTGCAGTTTTAAGAGTACAGATCGTTTATCATATAAAGCAATACCGAACTTAGATATTTGCTGACCTAATGACAATGCTGACCACAGGAAGGGACTACTTTGAGAATTAGGGGTCTGAAGTAATGTATAATTATGTTTTTACATTAACTCTCTTTAGAAGAACATGAAGATCCCTTGTGTAAGGAAGGTCTCCGTTATTTTCCCAGCGTGGAAAGAATAAATCTGTTTGTTGAAGACTGAACACTTCGGCCCTACGATTACATATTTACATATAATGGATATTTTCAAGTTTAAATTTTAAACCTAACTAACTAACACACGCACACGCACACACACATATATGTAATTAGCATTTTTTCGTTACGTGTTTATATGACCTTTAATTTTCTAGCTAATCTCCTGTTATTTCATTTTTTATGCCCAAAAATAAAAAGATAGAAAAGAGAGTAATCTGTGATGACCGCCGGAGATGGACCGCCGTAAGCGGCTAGTGGAGTGTCCCCCCCCCCCCCCCCCCCCCCGAAATATATATGTATATTTATATATATGTGTATGTTAAGAATCTCTTACTAGGTTCATCTCGACTAATTTCATTAATGATATCAAAATATAAAACTCCACAGAACAGAGTCACACAGAACAGAACACTTAAATTGTACCATTTTCCCCTTTCGTATATTTATCTGACGTATTAAACATTCAACGCACCTGCTCTTTTTCCAGTACGTCTAAAGAAAAACTATCAAAGAATAAGAAAGGGATAGTGAGATGCTCAGAATATCCAATCGCATTCAGTCAGGATTTAAAAGTGCCTTGTCTCATCGTACGGTGCTCTCTCTCTCGGAATAGCAGACGATTTTTTTTTTCACTAAATCTTTGATCTGTTAGCTAGCACAATGTATGCAGCTGCCTGGTAGAAGAATGTGTATTTACTTCACTTCGTAGATATTACTTCAGATTACATGCATGGCAACGAAAAACTGAAGCAGTATACATATGAGAACACCTGACACTTTCATTTAAAACGAAAAAAAAAAAGGTAAAGAAATAGCGGCAGTGGATACGATTTTGTATCATTTATATGATATCAAAGGTAAAGTAATTTCAGACGATTTATTCATCAGTGATCCTTGAAAAATTAACCCTAAAAGCTGCAATGAATTCTGATGTAAATAGGCATGTGTGCTAGGTTTTTTTTATTATCGGGCATCTCACTTTTCAAGGATTTTTGGAGGGTATTATATTTATGTCTCCATTCGGATAGAAGTGATAGGCAGCTTATATTTTGTTTTCAGTCATCAAAAAAAATATTTTTTTTCTTTTTTAATCAAAACAGGGGAAGGTAAAAAGTCAGGCCAAGTTTATGTTCCGATGTACGTGTGTCGCGACAAATAGTAAAAGTAAGAAATATCATAGTAATGTCTATGATTTATGGGAAATCAAATGTAGTGTTATATCAGACGATTTATTCAAAGGTGATACATGAAAAGCATCCTTAAAAATTACGAAGCTGCTATTAATTGGGACGTAAACAGGCTCGGCTGTTATGTATCTACTTCATAAGACGTTTCATTATGATTTTAGAGGGTATTATAATTTAAGTCTTAATTAAAAACTATAAGCATCTGAGATATTGTTTTCACATTAAGCCATTAAAATAAGTTATCTTAAAATAGATAATAGGTCGATCGAGTCTGGTAGATATGTTTCGATGTGAATATGTGTTATGAATATTAGAAGAGGGTAGAAACAGTAAAAGTCATTAAGATTAGTGATTGCAATACCGGCCATTTTGAGTGATGGCCGTGGAAAAGGGGTTACAATAACATTAGCTCTGTGGAGTGTATTTGATCGGTTCTGGACAAAAGAAGGCAGTTAATAGGGGTGGCGAGCTACAGAAGTTTCCCTATGTGTGTTTGTTTGTATGTACAGTGCGTAACAAAATTATAAGACCACTGTGGATTTTGTGATTTTTACTATAGATAGTATAATTTTTTTAAAATTAAATTAGGTTGATGTTAATTAATGAAATATAAAATATATGTATATTATTTTTAAGAGACATTTAAATATACTAATTATTTTATCAACAATTTCAAATTTTTCCAATCAAATATCTGTAACAAAATTATAGACCACTAGTTAAAACAAATTTTTTTAATAAAACTAATATGATGTTGATCCACCATTTTTCTGAATAACTTCAAATACTTGATTTTTCATGGAATTAATTAGATTTTCGAGCAAATATTTGGGAATTTTGTCCCATTCATCCATGATAGCTAGTTTCAATTCATACACAGAATCATACTGACGGTTATTTGCACACACTTGACGAGCCAAATGGCCCCACACGTTTTCGGTGGGATTCAGGTCTGGACTAAGGCTTGGCCAGTTTAAGACCTCAATTTTTTCTTTTTGAAACCAGTTTTTAGTTGATTTGGACACATGGCATGGCGCATTTCTTGCTGAAATGTCCAGTTTGAACCTCCTAAAAATTGACAAAAAGGTATAAGGTGTTGGTAAAGCAGTTGTTGATAACAAATAGAGTCCATTTTTCCAAGAACTCGCTGCAGATCACATTTCCCATCATATGCAAAAGCTCCCCACGCCATCACAGAGCCACCACCCATCTGTCTACTGAAGAAAACCCGAGGTTCCGTTCTATTCGTAAATCATGCCAGTAGGAACTATTACCGTCCGGGCCATCTAAATTAAACTTTTTTTCGTCGGAAAAAATAATATTTTTCCAAGCAGCATCCCAGGTCATGACAACCTTTGCCCACTTCAGATTTTCCTTCTTTATGATGCTTTAACAGTCTTGGTTTTCTTTTTAACTTCCGAAGAGCAACATTTGAATTTGATCTTAAAGTGCGCCAGACTGTCATATGTGAAATAGTTTTACTTGTCTGCTGTGTTATTTTACGAGTAGACAAGTTCTGTTTCGTTGGAAGCTTGAAAATTCGTCTATTATCGCGAGCTGATAATTTACTCTTTCTGCCAGATCTTTTATATTTTCCATAAAAATCTCTTTTACTTAAAACGATATGAATTATAGTTTTAGAACATTTAAGTATCTTACTTATTTCACGTTCCGATTTTCCAGAGCCCTTATAAAACCAAATTTTTCGAACTTCTAGTTCAGATAATTCTCTTCCACGCGGCATTGTGAATTTCCTCATAAAAACAAACAAATTAAATTGTATTTTCTTTTACAATATTATTGTTTGGACTTTTTTGTGATGTTAAGTTACAGTTTAGCTACGATTTTGAAAGAAAAATAAAATAGTTTTAAAAACGCAAACGATTTTAAATAAAAAAATAAGTGGTCCTATATTTATGTTACACCGAGATTTCAAAAAACTTTTTCTTGCACCCTTCCTGTAGTTGAAATGTTAAACTGTTAAGCAGGTATGTTGTACCAAATATTGGATTTTTTTTCTTCTTTTACTATAATCATGTGTATCTACTTATAGGTCTAGAAATTAAGTTGTATTTTTAAAATTATAAAAAATAATTTTAATAAAAAATAATTAACATAAATTAAAGAGTATTTTATGATAAATTTTCTAATATATGTATATATAGGTGCGGGTGTGCCTATCCAAAAACCTAAATTTCGGCTATAACAATCAACCGCTTATAAGAATCAAAAACAGTAATAACAAACGTGATTCTTATAAGCGGAAATCACTGTATATATATATATTTCTATATTCCTCTGAGAGCGTGCCCCCTCATATATATATATATATACACACAGTGGAATCTCGATCTATAGTTTTCGAAGGGACTGACTGAACTAAACGATGGATGCGGGAACATACAAAAAAGTATTAACATTCCTTAGAGTTTGATATCCCTAATCCTAAAATATATTTACTCACATACATAAATGCATACATACCTGTAGTGTAATGGAAGATAAAATTACAAAGTTCTACTGAAATCCAAGATAATAATAATAAAAAAAGGAATACACGTAGGTACACAGGAATTTTAATTAAAATAAAAGTATTTAATCTTCGTTTGTTTTTTTTTGCGGTTTTCTCTCCACAAGTAAACAATATTTTTTCTGTGTTGCAAATTGCATTCCTTTCGGTATCGGTTATTGTGTGAGAGTATAAAGAAGCGTCAGCCGTGAATGGTTTGTAACTAGAACCATTCCATTGCACTGGATGGGGTCCGACATAAGACCACCACGAAGTACTGCTTCCGGGTGAAACCCTCATCGGCCAGTGCAGAACTGCAGCAATCAAAAACTTTTCACACCCTAGACCAAACACCAGGGCGCCTCCATCCCAAGGCCAAGACAAAGGCGAGAGGACAGCAGGAACCGCTCAAGTCAGCTGATTGTGAGCCATTGCTGATAAGAACAGAAATGTTGAATAGTCCGAGAATTTGGAAGGAGTTTCCAAAAATAGGATACTTCAGGGGCTAAAAAATTAAGGAACACCACCGACGAACAAATAATGGTAGTGGTACGAGTATGCCAAACCAGGCTAAACAGGACAGAAGAAAAATATGAGAGCGTGCATCTCAAATGTTCTGCTCATTGTTTAATTAGAGCGGCATTCTAGCTCAATCCAAACCTTTTTATTTCAGGTTCAGTTATTATGAAAAAATGATCGATCCGATAAATTAATGTAAAGCTGCGATATTCTGAACGAATATTGTGGGAAAACGATGGACCGAGGAACGATCCATGCGGTCTGTTTTTGCTTTTTTTCTATGGAATTTATTCGGGACTGGATGAAATAAACGATGCATACGGGAAAACGATCGTTCGGGGAATGATCGATCGAGATTCCACTGTATATATATATATATATATATATATATATATATATATATATATATATATATATATACATACACACACACAAAACCTCTATCGATCTTTCCCCGAATCATCGTTTTCCCGTATGTGTTGTTTATTACATCCAGTCCCTATTATATTATTTCTTTGTTATGTTTCCGCATTGATCGGTCAGTGCAATCGGTCTCTTTAAAAACGATAAATCGAGGTTCCACTGTATATCTATCCATCTATCTATCCATCTATCTATCTATTTATCTCTCTCTCTCTCTCTCTCTCTCTCTCTATATATATATATATATATATATATATATATATATATATATATATATATATATATATATATATATATATATATATATAGGGGAAGAAAATCAAGAGAGAAATATATAGACTAAATGTTCTGCCAATAAATAACACAAAACATGTGTTGTTTATCAATGCTGAGAAGTTTCTTGTTTATTATGTCTCACCATAAGTGAACTGAAATTATTTGTGAAGAACTGCATTCATTATAAATCACTAACTCCGTTTTCGGCTCATTGGCAGCCAGCTCCCCCCTCGGAGGAATGCGGGTACCGTAGCAAGGTCACCCCCGAACCCAAACTCGGGTCAAGATGTCTGCCTCCCGATGAGACGAACACATTCCGGGCACGATATGATGAATAGGCGAAACATTCCATCGTATGTCACCCACAAGACCATGACCTTCGACGGCAAGACGAATAGCCCGCGTCGCAGTTTGAAAAATGAAACCACCTCTGGAATACACTACTACAGCTATGTTTTTGTCGGTGTTGGGTGTGAGAATTCCGCGGAAAAACCGCTCAGCCCCTCGTAAATAACGGCAGAAGATTGGGGAGACCTCTGACGCCCGGTTTTTTTTTTTTTCTATGCAGTTAATGCATTCTCCAAGCTTAAGGTTTACATTGTTTCGCGGTGGGGCTGCAGTAGTCAAAGCAGAAATCGCGGATTCCGGAAATGAACGTTCCATAACAAACATCACCCTTCTTTATTTACAATCTGAATTTCCGTTTCTCCCCGTGTATCTTCAGCAGTGGCGCACCCAGGGTTAAATCTTGGGAGGGGGGGGGGGCGACGAGTTGAACGGATAAAAATATTTATAATGCAAATTCAATATTCATAATGCAATTTCTATTTCTATGGGAGGGAGCAGTGGCGTAGCAAAGGGGGGGGGGGGGGTGGCAAGGGGGTCTATCATGCCCCGGGCGCCACTCGCAGAGGGGCGCCAATGTAAGATCCATATATTATATTACTATATGTTTTCGAGGTGGATGCCAACATAAGGTCTATATATTATATTACTATACGTTTTTCGGGGAGGGCGCCAATATAAGGTATATATATTATAATACTATATTATTTTATGGGGGGCGCCAATATAAGGTCTATATATTATATTACTATATGTTTTTAGGGGAGGGCACCAACATAAGGTCTATATATTATGTTACTATATGCTTTTCGGGGGGGGGGGAGTGCCAATATAAGGTCTATATATTATGTTATTATATGTTTATCGAGGGCGCCAATATAGGGTCTATATATTATATTACTATGTGTTTTTCAGGGGGGTGGGCGCGCCACAAAGGTATCGTGCCCCGGGCGCCAGTTATGCTCGCTACGCCACTGGGAGGGAGCCAGGGCCCCTTGGCCCACCCCCATCTTTAGTCTCGGAATCTAGCTTTGGAGAATCGTGTTCTCGGCAATTTTCTAATCATAGACTAGACACTGCGTTTTAATTACAGAGATTTCCGTTTATAAGAATCACGTTTGTTATGACTGATTTTGATTCTTATAAGCGGTTGATTCTTATAGCCGAAATTTAGGTTTTTGGACAGGCACACACACCTATATACAGTGGTACCTCGACTTACGAGTTTAATTCGTTCCATGAAGGAGCTCGTAACTCGAAATACTCGTATCTCGAATCAGTTTTCCCCATTGAAATAAATGGAAATGCCATTAATTCGTTCCGGGCTCCCTAAAAACATCGCAATTTTTTGTTACATGTTTTTAAATAAGAAAAATGGGCTTATAAACGACGAACGTTTTATAAAAACGCAATACAATAGAATGTACTGCGATAAATTTGTTTTATTAAGTGCAATGTACAAAATTTACCTTGGAGATCAGACTTGAAGATACTGATGGAAGAGGAGGAGAAAGGCTGAACTGAAAAATTAAATCTTATTCGTTGATTTTTTACCTTTTCGCCCCGCTTTCCTCACTTTCACTTTTATTACCAGCTACTTTCTTAAAGTGAACGAGTGAGACACGGAAGATGGGAGATTGTTGCATTGTTCACTGTGGCTGTAATGTCCGGATTCTTCTTTCTGAGAATCCGAACAACGTTTTCTCAGAATCCGTAGAAGGGGGAGAGCTTGCGATCCTAGGACTAAGGTCATCCCATCCCTTAGACCCCATGGGAGTTCCAGTGTGGGGTAGAGAATGGAAGCTATCTCTCTGCGAGAGAGGTTGGGCGCTCTTCGGTTTGATGGTGCATATACATTGGTACAGAGTTCTCTCCCCGACTCCTGTCATCACATTAGTCACGGTAACATTAGACACGGTATTTAGAACCACCCCCATTCCCGCTCTTTGATCTGGTGTCTCCCCCGACCCCGCTCGACATCATTTGGCCCGCTGACCCCACTCTCTTTCTTTGATGGACCGCCAGAGGAGGCGATCCACGCATAGAACAGAGTACAGAGAGACATAAATCACTGGCAGATGCAGAGAACGCTGTACCAATCTGTATGCGTTATCAGAGGGCGACTCAAGTGTGGGCAGAGCAAGCTGACCCGGGTGGTAATTGTTGAGTGTTAATCTCTCGGTTTAAGTCTGGATAGTAGTCTCAGAATAATATGTATACAATTGTATAATAATCGTACATAAAGGTTGTCAATATTATATGCTCCTTGTGTTCTCATTTGATGAGCACGTAACATGGCATTCGCTGCTCAAACTAGCGGTGAGATATCTGAAGCTTGCTCGTAACCCGAATTTTAGCTCGTAACTCGAAGCAAAAAATCTACCGAGAAAATGCTCGTATCTCGAAAAACTCGTAAGTCGAGACACTCGTAAATCGAGGTACCACTGTATACATATATTAAATAATTTACCATAAAATACTCCTTAATTTACGTTAATTATCTTTTATTAAAATTATTTTTTATAATTTTAAAAATACAACTTAATTTTTAGACTTATAAGTAGATACACATGATTACAGTAAGAGAAGAAAAAATCCAATATTTGTTACAACATACCTGCTTAACAGTTTTTACATTTCAACTACAGGAAGGGAGCAAGAAAATGTTTTCTATAGTAGTTTAACGTAATGAATTTTTCAGGAGGCTGTTTATACTTCTTTCAATACTAATAGTCTCAGACGAAGATTCACCTTCTAACTTACGTTTCACGGTTTGATAATGCGCTGAATCTACTAATGTCACGTTTGCCTAAGTGATAGTGAATACTTCGCAGAAGATTTATGTGTTTCAGGGTCCAGGAAGCCGCAACCAGGAGGAACCATGTGGGAGGTGGGAAAAAGAGATTTTTGTTTGTCAGTGGAGAAAAGTGAAATGGGACCCGCACGGGTAAGGGGTCAAGGTAATAGGACAGTGTTGTGCTAAAGCGTTTAAGGGGAAACTATTATGTTATGTCTAACAAAGAAAGGGATGAATTTTATGACTATATTCCATCCCATCTTATCAATCTTTCTTTTTTTAAAAAAAAAGAACTTCGTGCCTTTTGAGGGTATAAATGTGATAATCACATTTGGAAAATTTAGAACACAAGTTGAATTGATGCGCAGAACACTTATTGGAGAGATGCAGTCGGCACGAGGAGTGATCATTCAGTAAATCGCGGCGCACAAATTGGAGAGATGCAGTCGGGCGTAGTGTTGATCCAGGGAAGCACTTCCAACATAAATTTAGGAGATAAACACATGGATCCAGAGAAGGGAACACAGATTTTAGTCGATATCCAGGAAATCATCTTTATTTAATTGTGAAGCATCGCGAAGGCTGCAGCGGCCACATGACTTGTCCGGCGTACATGCCAGGACGGGACGTAAAAACAGCAGTGCTTAGAAGCCGGGCCACCCGCGTGGTAGGCATGCGCTCATTATATTACTCAACAACCGGTGCTTAGCACTTTACACCTATTATTTTGTAACTGTTATATACCGTATTTCACCACTGACTATTTTGCTCTTCTTATTTCTCGATCGACAAATTACACTGGCGTTGGGTTATCATTTGTGTAATAAACGAACGCCAGTCTTTTTCATATTTCAAGGAACACGTAACATGAAGCAAGAGAGAACGATGGCAAAGCTATTTACCCATTAGTCCTACAGATAGATTCCCTATTTCTGATCCAAAGGATGGAATGAGGACTTCAGCGCGATACAGCTTCTGGTGTGGGTTTCATTCGTAGGTTCCAGAGGACAGATCAAAGTACAAGATGGATCTAAAAGGATATCAATTCGAAAGAGAAGGTTGCAAAGCAGTCATGTCCCGTGCATCATCGAAATAGAGTAATTTGGTTCCGGTCAGTGGCGCACCCAGGATTTTTTCTTGGGGGGGGGGGCGAGATGAATGGATAAAAATATTTATATAGCATGGGGGGCCGAGATGAACGAATAAAAATATTTATAATGCAAAATCAATATTTCTACTTCTTTGGGGGGGGGCAGGGCCCCCTGGGCCCCCCCCTGGGTGCGCCACTGGTTCCGGTGTAGGCTAGTGATAGCTCGTCGAGTTTTCCGACTAAGGGTGCTCGGTTCGAATCCCGAAGACACCGTTCAATACCTTCGTGTCCAGGCCGGATATGGGCACGTTAAATCTGTAAAACGAAAAGTCCTTCTATGAGGTCAGAGAGGGTGGGGGAATGTACAAGCCCACCATATGTTGCCCCTAGGGTGCGCTTGGTCTCAATCGTGGTGGCAGCCTATTCATCGGCAGGGATTCAGTCCCAGAAGGTTTCAGTTGCTATGTCGGACCCGGTCTGGTGCATTGGAAATGGAGCAACTGCTTTAGTCCTTCGTCTACCAGATATAGTATCTTTGATGGGTTTTCTTTGTTATGCGTGCCAAATATACCTTTGTCATAAAGCTCTTGATTGGCCTTTGGCAAAAAGCTCCAATTGTCTATTCAAAATAGACGAGCAAAATGTTCTTCCGGTAGCTTTTTATTTCGAAACGTCAATCTAAATTCTTATTTAATCATCATGCATTATAAAAGGATTTGCCGTGATGAAACGATATCTAGGAAAGGAGGTAAAAATAAACACAAACATCATCTGAAATAGCGTTATCCATAAGAGTGGAAGTAATTTTGACATAGCGGAAGAATCAATATAGCCTATTTTATCACTCTGTGACGTCAGCCTTATATTTTAGTACCTCAAACGTCGATGGCCGATATCACGTGCTTCAGCGAATTCAAAATCGTTGCCTCGAAAATCGAGAGTAATGTTGCAATAGTTTTATAATATAGCGTAGAGTTGGTTCGTTTGCGAGTAAAATAAATAAATAAATAAATAAATCATTTTTTTCCAATGCGGAAGACGGTTTCTTGGACATTATCCTTACCGCTATATGACACCCCGGTTTTTGCTGGCCACTTTTTGGGGAGCACAGTATCGGTGGACCAGCATTACCCCCCTAAGGACCGGTCCGGTAATTTTGAACCAAGTGACGAAACCGGGACACTTGACCCCACACCTCCAGAGGTAAATTTGAGAACTTGAAGGACATTGTAGCTACGACCTATTTTACGTGCTCCGGCCACCATTAGTGAACACGGTGATGGATTTGTCAGCGACCGGCATCGAACCAGAGACGTTTAGATCACTGGAAAGCTGCCTTTGCCAACTGGGCTACCACGCCCTATAAATAAATAAATAAAATCACCGTATTAAACCTGCAGCCGCGGACGATTTTTATGTTTTTCTGTAAAAAATCGCGGGCGAAATTTATGCTTTCTATAAATTTATCGTAAGGAAAGTTATAATGCCATTGTGAAAAAAATTTAAATAAAAACTGAAGAAAAGAGAAATTTTTTAAATTTATTACGTTGCAACTTGCAGAAAGTGTTTTTGAATAATAATAATAATAATAATAATAATAATTTTAAACAAAATTGCAAAAAGATTAAATTTATTTGCTTGCGGAACAGTTTAGAAAATAAAAAATTTACTAGAGGCAATAGCATTTAGGATGAGACGCATTTCTTATGCTTCAGTCACACATATCTGCAGTACATACCCCCCCCCCCCCGACACTTGTTGACACATATGGGGTCGATTCGTCACGCTCCAGGACTGTGACTAATCGAACCCCCCAAGGTCCCTCGTTTGCCTTTGATCATCTGTGGAAAAAACCGCCTTGGCGAGAAATCGCTACAGAGTCGCTCTGCGGAGCGGTCTCCATAAATCACCCCATAATCCCCACAGAATACTGTGTAGTGCAGATGTGTGTGATTGAAGCATCAGAAGCAGTATTGCCCAGAGGACAGCGGATGGCGTAGTGTTTAAAAACTTCAAGCTTCCACACCACAGGTCCAGGGTTCGATCCTGCGACTGGGCAAGGTCGGCTCAGCCTTTCATCCCTTGAGTGGGTCGAGAAAATGAGGACCAAGCATTCTGGGGAACTTACTCTGGGGGTCCCGCGTCAGGTTGACCACCTGCCCGAGACATATGATGTATGGCACCCTAAGCCCACGGTCAAGAAAGCGGAGATGGGCACCACCGGCCTTGGTCCACACGGACTGTTGCGCCATGAGTTTAGTTTTAGTTTTTTAGTTTAGTATTTCCCAGAGGCACAGTTGGTATTACAGGGTGCGGCAGCAGAATGGACTCTGTCATTTCTGATGATCATTGGTAAGGGAGGGGTAAGGCGGCGCGGGAGGTGTCACCAGCTCGGGCAAATTTTTTAGTTGTCAGTAGACACCATGGGTGGGTCCGGTGAACATCGCAGTTTCGTTATCTAGGCGTTCTTTGAAAACAACGGTTCTGTAACAGCAGCACAGAGGGCATTCAGAACTAATGCCGTTCCGGATCGAAAAACAATCCTGCCATGGGTATCAAACTTAACAACAAGTGTGTCTGCATTACAAAAAGAGACCAAGAGGTCGTCCTCGGAACGTTAGAACACCTGAAAATGTGCAACGAGCCATTCGTGAGGAAATGGTCGTCATTCTCCCACTCATAACCAACAGAGGGATGATTTGGTTTGGTTTGGAGCGCTACGGTCAACTTTTTGCTACATGAGGGCTAATGAGACCGGGACCTACAGTTTAAAGCCGGTTCCGAACGGCTACAAACATCCATGCCAACAGTGGGACACAGGATCTGAACCTAATGCCAGCGCCCTAGCCATTCGGTCATCCCCTGGAAACAACAAAAACAACAGAGTGATGGAAAACTTGAGAAAACGGCTTCGGCAGTACATCTCACATAACGGCCTGCACCCGAGTGATGTTATTTTCAAAACCTAGTGGGGGAAAAAGATCTAGATCGTTAGTACTTTTCAAAAATATAAAGCTTTCTTCTTTAAATTGCTTCGTTCGCTTTTTCTGACTCTTTGAAATATGGAAGTCCATTCTGCCTCACCGTGTATAATGTCTCTCTATATTCTAATACTTTACAAAACTCCTCCCACGGTAATATAACGTTTCCCGCTTCTCAAATACCCCAAAAATGCAACGCAGCGAGATAATAGCGTGATTTCGGCGTCGCTAAGCTTTCATTCAAGAGGGGGAAAACATAATATTCAGCTCCACGGTGACTGATGGATGTACGCTGATAGGATTTAAAAACACCCTGGGGCAATAACCTCGGATACTAAGAACTTGCTCGTAAGTCAATGAAGATTGCAAAACGTACACGCATCCCTTTCCTTTCCGATTTCGCGGCTGCAGATCGTCAGTTTGGTGTATATCAGAGTTTATTGAGCCTAATAGCGGGCTGACCCTAATCGCGGGCTAAATGAGTCCGGCCTGATGGAGCAATCCGAAATCGGACACTTCTTAAAATGTGAAGATAAATGGCATTCGGAGTAAAAAAAAACGGGCTATCAAATGTTAAATCACACCGCCTTTGATCCATCAGCTTGATCAAGAAGTCTGACGTGGGCGGATTCGGACAAAATTATAAAGGCGAGGAGAACAAGATCTTTCCTATCTCAAACGAAAACATTCTTTCTCTCTCTTTCATATATATATATATATATATATATATATATATATATATATATATATATATATATATATAAATAAATATATAAATAAATAAATAAATAAATAAATATATAAATATATATATATATACGTATATATATATACACTGCTGGCCACTGTAAATGCAACACCATGAAGGAAACATGCAAATAACATGAAATTTACAACATGCATTAGCGGAGGTGAGATATGCAAATGATTAGAATTTCAGCTCAGACGAACATCACGCGCGCCTGTGGCGCCACTTCAAAGCGCTATTTAAGGCTTGGAGATTTCGACGATTTCAAGTTCGGCAATTGTGTTTTTCTTGTGGTTTTTTCAAAAAAAAAACGATCAATTATGCCTCGTCGAACACAGCGATCATCTTTTGATCAAGTATCCGAGTTCGACAGAGGAAGGATAGTGGCCTACCGAGATTGTGGATTATCTTTCAGGGAAATCGGTAGTCGTGTTGGACGAAACCAAACAACTGTAATGCGGATATGTGATCGTTGGATGCAGGAGGGTACGACGGACCGGCGTGTTCGATTGCATCCGCCTCAGCGCACCACTTCACCTGATGACAGGCAAATTGTGCGCATGGCAGTGACGGATCACTCAGTCACATCACGAACCATAGCACAGCACATGCAGTCTGTAACGCATCATCCAGTGTCTGCGCGTACCATTCGACGCCGTTTACAGCAGAGTGGTCTGTCCGCAAGACGTCCATTGCTTTGTCTACCCTTGACGCAGAACCACAGACGTCTCCGCCGCCAATGGTGCGATGACAGAAGGATGTGGACGGCAGAATGGAATGAAATTGTCTTTACTGACGAGTCACGCTTCTGTCTGCAACACCACGATGGTCGCATTCGAGTCTGGAGACACCGTGAAGAGAGGATGCTGAACAGCTGCGTTATGCACCGCCACACTGGTCCTGCACCGGGTATTATGGTATGGGGCGGTATTGGATATCACTCTCGCACACCTCTAGTACGCATTGCCGGTACTTTAAACAGCCAGCGCTACATCTCCGAGGTGTTGGAGCCAGTTGTCCTTCCTTACCTTCAGGGCTTGCCCACAGCCAATTTCAACAGGATAATGCGCGACCACACGTGGCACGCATTGTCCAACGGTTCTTCGTCAATCGCCAGATTGGATTGCTTCCCTGGCCGCCTCGCCCCCCCGGATCTTTCGCCGATAGAAAACATGTGGTCCATGGTTGCTCTACGATTGACCCAGATTCCATCCCCAGCTGCCACAGCAGATCAACTTTGGCAACGTGTGGAAGCTGCTTGGTCTGCTGTACCCCAAGAACTCATCCAAAGTCTCTTTGAATCAATGCCGAGGCGTGTGGCAGCGGTGATCTCCAACATTGGCGGCTACTCTGGCTACTGATTTTGGCAGGAACCACACTTCACAGAAGTCTATAAATTTAATCATCTGATACTTGGTCAACATGTTATCTACAAAATAAATTTTGTTGTGATATCTCTTGTCTTTCTTGGTGTTGCAATTTGGGTGGCCAGCAGTGTATATATATATATTGTGACGTCACGCCTTTACGGTGTTGCGTTCTCACACCCCACGGACAAGCTGCATATTTTTGGGGAATACCATTTTCCAGTTCCCACCGTTTTTTAACACGTGGGGGATTAAAAAACGATACCAACAAATGCCGCCAGAGTTTTGGCCTGAAAGTTAAGCCTATGCATATCGGGTTCTAAAACAAGCGTCTCCCACCATCGTCGTAACGCTGTCTTCACCTAGCGATAGCTCTATGCGACTTTGTCACTGGAATGTAATAAAGTTTCGGCGTTAAGAAGAGCTGTCAGCCGATAATCTGCCGACTCCCCCGGTTTTGGGAAACGATTTTCTAAGAAGACGGCCGCCACCGAAGTTTTCAAGCCGAGAGTTGGAGAATCTTGGTGTTTTCATGAGATTGTCATGTAACATCGATTTGAGCAGACGTGTTTTTTTGGTAGCTCCTTTTTAGACCAAGGGTCTGGGAGCGTACGCTGTGAATCTGCACTTAACTTAATTAAATATGTTGTAAATTGATTAATGTTTAAAATTTTTTGTAAATAAATTTTCATGTTAAGTTTTTGTTTTAAAATTGGCCTTTTCATTTTAATTAGGACTCTGTCTTTCTTGGTCATGAATTCAATGGTAGTAAATTTAAAAAAGGCATCAGAGAATTGCCTTATCAATCTATCGTGATGCCACAATCTATATATATATATATATATATATGTATATAGCATTTGTTTTTTCGTGGTTTCCTACACTGTGACGGGACAAAAGGATCAGAGAAAGAAAAATAAACTAATTTTAACAATATACCGTTATTTGAGATGTTCAAACTTCTCACCGTAAGCTGCAATACACATTTGGATCCTCGTTTGAATGTCACGTTGCACACGTTGGAGCATAGAGCGTGACACGTTGGCACAAGCTTCCGTAATGCGTCGTTTAAGGTCCTGCAATGTTTGTGGTGGGGTCGCATACACCTGCTGTTTCAGGTATCCCCACAAAAAATCCAGTGGAGTCAGATCAGGCGAACGTGGAGGCCACTCTTCGAAACCGCCATACCCAATTATTTGGTCCCCGAATTCCTTGACGAGGTACTGCTTCACTGGAGATCTCAGCTTTGGAATACTCAGCCATGACCACTAGCATCAACATACTACAACCCCAAGAAGATGTCTCTTTTATAGCTGTCTCGGGTGAACAGGCGTGACGTTTCTTACGTATTTGCATACTGCAAAAATTTCGAACACCAAGCGCAAGTTGCGTTGAGTTGTTGCGACACTATTTTACACGATCTACTTATTCTTTACTCTGTTTATAAAGACAATCAGTACAAGGATGAAACCCTCGAGGTTTGAACCGTGGTCCCTTTGATTGGGGATCAAAAACGATATACCACTGTGCACATTGCGGTGTCGTGTTTTGCCCGAAATATAATCATTTCTCCTTTCGTTCAAGTTTCGTGACGTCACAGTGTCGGAAATCACGAAAAAACAAATGAGCATTTTAACCGTTCTATTCTTCGTATTATTGTCCACAAGGTGTCTTTTCTTACTAAATTGATGATGCTCTACAACTTTGTAAATCACTTTTTTTCCCTATCTCGTTCGTTTTCGTGATAGGAATGCTAACTCCACAGTTTTCCACCAGGTGGCGCGGTAGGTGGTTTCATTCAGTATCGCATGGCTACTTTACTATACCTAGACACCACTTTTATGAATATAGCAGCAGCCGTTCCGAAGTTAAGAGGGTGGGAAGGGACTTTAGTGGGCATACTGTATATATATCTGACGGCACAGCGATCAGTGATCACCAAGAGTAGTGTTTCTAAACCTGGGGAACGAGACCCTTAGGGGGTTGCGGTGATATGTAAGAGGGGTCGCGAGAGGTTACTATCAGGCCATCTTAATAGTTTGCCCCCTGGAGAGATAATGGAAATCAGAGTGCGTTTCAGTCATTTAAATTAAAAGTCATTTGCTCTTCTTGATTGTACCTACCACTGTTGATTCAATGTCTTCAGACATGGCCTGAATTATTCGAGAGAGTGCATCGTTTGAAAATGGGTTGGCGTTCTTTTCTGCGGACAAATTCTTCTCGAAACATACCTGGAACGGTATCTTTAATTACAAGGAGAAATCCAATTCTCAGCAATGATGCGTTTTTTACCACATTTAACGATGCGATCACTAATGCGGTGCTGATGATTACAAAACGTTGGTTCTTCCGCTATGACTGAAAATATTCCCCGTACACCTGGACAGTCGAAGGGGTAGGCGTGCACTGACTGACAACCGCTGCCGTAGAACCAGAGCATTAAAATCTCGATCTGTGCATTGGGTGTTTTTGCATTTGGTCCCTAACTCAAGGAAAAAACAAAGAACGGAAGAAATCTCCCCGACAAATGCGTTTGTGGATTGCGCAAGGCAGACGCTGAATAGAAAAAGCCTTGAGACCCCGATTTGCAGTCGGAGAGCGCGAGAATGACTGACGGCTCATCAATCTCTGTCGAGATTACGTCATATTCAATCAGCTTCGTGAATATTATATAAGGAGCTTAGGCGCGGCGGGGTGTCGGTATGGCAAGGCTGTAGGCTGCAAGGGAAACGAACACACACCCTTCACTTCTTTATAAATAACTGTTAAAGATATTTTCAATTTCTAAAATTTATTATCCTTACTTTTCGTTACTGGCAAAAATCAGGGAACGGAAAAGGATATTTATGTCCTAAAGATATGCAATGGCTAAAATTTTCAAGTTTAAAAAACAAAGTTCTTTATATTAAAACGTGTACTTTATATACATATATATATATATATATATATATATATATATATATATATATATAGAGAGAGAGAGAGAGAGTACGTACCATAACTTGCCATTCCAGTGCCCTGGGCAAGAATTTGCATTTGGGCCCCTTAATTAATTAGGTTTGGGAAAATAATAAAACAAATACAGCATTTTGGGCCTATACCGGAGACTCGGCCGGTTTTGTGAAGGGGAATTGTTCGTTCTGTGATGTAGAAACTTATCTGCTATTGATATTTTGGGATGACAACAGTCTCCTTCGTAAAGGGAAAATGAAGTGACGGAAACAGTCTAAGTGGAAGTCCAGAAGATAATGTTGAATCGTTGATGAGGGATCAAATCCAAGTTGTAGGATCCTTGAAGTGTCGTCCCATGAGATCAGGATGATTCTAATGCTACAGATTAATGTCTTTAAGGGACGAGAGACTAGGGTTTTTTTTTTAGTTTCTCCGAAAAGGTAGCAGGAGACCCCTAATTGGTGGCTGGAAAGAGGAGTCGAATACTTGATCGTACTATATTGCCTGTGTGCCGCAATTACCCGGAATTCACTGTCAACGTTGTCCAAAAAAAAGGAAGCTAGTAAGCAAGTAATCTTCCAAATCATTGAAAATAAAAAAAATGTTTATTTTCTGTGCCGTCTTGGGTAACATAAACAAAAAATCTTTACAAGTAAAAAAGGAGCTCGGAATTATTGAGCTTGAAGATGATCAATAACTTTCGACAAATGCAAAAATAGCCCCCCGATGCAGAATTGGCAGAGCCAAAACTGACCGGGGTGCTTAAAAACAAAAATATATATATATAAGAGACGACTCTCTCACTAAAAAAATATGGCTAACTGGTATATTTCTTCTCATCACTGGACATGCCTGGAAAAACACGGACACGAGGGTTACCATAACAAGAAAAGCGCCAATTAACAAAGACAGACCACCCGTGCCACGCGTACGGAAGCTTACCTCAGCGCGGAGGAAAAATATAGTGAAAAAAAACTACGCGAGCGCTTAATGGCCAATAACAAGAACCCGGCCATGCCGAAGCCTCGCCAAGAGGAGAACACCGAACGCGCCGCCAAAATGGAGGACCGTGAATGGCTTAGCCCTGAGACATGAAATTCGCGCCTCGGCGTGATTGGTCGAACGAGGAGAGAAAGCGCATCTTCGGAGAGTGCCTTCACGCCAAGCTGTCGCCAAATTCACACGTGGGAAAAAGCTCTCTTGGACAAAGGAAAAAGGAGAGAACGCCATATATTTCTAACTTACAACAGATTTTATGGGGCCAATTTAGTGAGCAAACTTACACGGCGTGCGTGAACAAAAGCTAGTTGGATGTCCACATGACACACCCTGCAATTATCAGCCATAAAAAGTGCATTTTAGTGAAACTTAACAAGGGAATCCTGGGACTGACACCTGGTTAAGCACATTATAGTTGGAGTTTTACGTTTTAAGAGAAATGGGGCAACGGCTAAAATTCTCAAGAACACACGCGTCGAGGGAACGGTATAGAAATTACGCTATTTTATTTTAAGCGACAACTATTTAGAATTAGAGATATCATTAATTTAACGTGCGTTATGAGCCCAACCAAATTAATTATTTCTGGAACGAATTCCTCGTTACAGGGCCCCCCCCTTCCAAGTGGACCCTGGGTGGGTGCCCCTGTTGCATGTGCCTAGTTACGGCACTGGATATGTATATATATATATATATATATATAAACTAGCCAGCCACCCCTCAAAACGGCCAATTATTTTTGGAACCATAACTAGGTGTTTTAGAGAAGTTTTACTGTGTATATATATATATATATATATATATATATATATATATATATATATATATATATATATATATATATATATATATATATATATATATTTACAGTCGAACCACGTTATAACGAACTTCAAGACCAAAGGTTTTGTTCGCTTTATACGGTGATTCGCTATATCCGAACCGTTAAGAAAAATTATAGAGTTCACAAAATGTATAACTCATTAGTTGCAATGTGTTTTCAATAATGATGTATTAAAAAAATGATAAAATCTATTAAGAACGATCATTAATGAATTAAATCGACTAAAATCGATTACATTAAACTGACACAATACTAATTAAATTACGTACAATAAGAAAATGGCGGGACCAAAATTTTTGTTCGTTACATCAGTGAGTTCGTTATATGCTGGGTTCGTTGTAACGGGGTTCGACTGGATATATAAAGAAAGAAAGAGCAGAATTTAAAAACTATGCTTCTGTTAATCTCTGATTAGCAAAATATTGAGGGGACACTTAACAAAGACTTAACTTTCTGAGGGGAAACTTAACTCGTAACTTACACAGGGATTTAAGATTAGCGATGTCAACTGATGCACCGCTTTGAAACACTGGTGCATCTAAACTGGCTGACAAACTTTCTAAAATACATTCAATATTAAACAGCTCTGGAGCATGCTTACCAGAAAATACGAGCTATTCAGAGATTTAAAAAAAAAAATGAACTACAAACAGTAATTTTAAAAATGTCTAATCAAAGTAATAACACTTCATTTCCCCCTTTTTAAAAAAAAAAAAAAAAAAAAAAAAAGGCCTGCAATCTTCCGATTACGTGTTTCGTAGACATACAGTGACACAGTACAGTGAGTTTGAAAACGTTTTGTTAAAGCAATAAAGCTTCATAGTGTTTCAGTTTCTCATCTCGAAAAGGCTTTTTGTAATCCTCTGATTGTGTGTCTCGTAGCCATTTAGTGACACAGTGTAGTGATTTTGAAAACGTTTAGTTAAAGCAATAAAACTTCATTGCTTTTCATCTCGAAAAGGGTTTTTGTAATCCTCTGATGCGCCTTGTCGGATAGTTTCTGTTTTATCGTAAATCTTTTTTTTTGTGTGTGTGTGCGACAGGGTTAATCCACAAAATAATTAATGCGTCTCAGTATACTGTGGCAAAATGTCGGCAACTTTGCCTGAGGAGCTATACTGTCTGAAATAATTTAGACATCCTGATTCTGAACCAAAGTAAAGAAAGATTTGTAAATTGCAAAAATAAAGGATTAATTATTAAGTTTAGAAAGAGAGTAGACATGTTTTTCCTATTTACACATGCATGCGCGTTGTTGTTGTTGTTGTTTCTGATGCCCCCTGGCGGAAAGTATTCCAGACCAGATCCACATAGGTTAACAGGTTAAGGGGTGTACCTCCGGTTTATAATGGTACCACAAGAGTCGGAGTCCCATTGAGCCAGGTGCCACCTCCAAGTTGACCGAGCAACCCCAGGGGCGACATCTGGGGAGATCGTACCCTCTCCCACCCTCTCTGACCTCACAGAGGGACTTTCCGGTCTACGGATTGAATGTGCCCCTATCCGGCCTAGACACGGGGGTATTGATTGTCGCTTGTCGGGATTCGATCCGAGCACTCTCAGCACTGAAAGCCGACGCGCTATCACTAGGCTATGTTTGGCCCACATGCTTGTATTGTATTAAACAGAAGAAGGTATAATGATGCTATCTCTATGCAGCTGTGTTAGTGTTTAATTCTAAAAAAGCCATCACCATCCGTAAAAATTTTCTTCACTCGTACCAGAACCAGGAACAAATGCACCCCGGATTGGAAGCACGAACTACGGTTGTTCCCTGACTCCACTTCCACGCCAAACATAATTCCTCTCGCTTTCGGTGGCACACAAGACTGGTCGACTGCCGAATAAGATTTGAGTGTTTATGGAAAGATCGGCGCGTCTCCAAACTTTGGCGAGGATAACGCTATCAGTGGCCCTGTGGAGGTCAGCGTGGCGACAGGCTAGTATAAAGAAGCTCTAAATACGGTCAACATTCGATGATCCTTATCCTCTGGCTTATCGGTGAAGTTTGGGTATAGCGGTCATCGAGAATGATCTTATCGGAAATAACTAGCGTCTGACGAGAAAAGTGCACACACACGACAGCCAGCTCAACGCACTCGTGTGGCCGTCTTGGCATCGTAAAAAAAACGATTCTTGAATAAATAACATTGTGATAGAGAACACTCTAAATTTGGAGCGAATACTCGCGAGTTGAGCTGGCGTTAAGAGTCACTGTAGAAATGGCGGATGAATCTATCTAAAGGCGTTAAGCGATTTTGTGGCCCTTCCTTAACCCTAGATAGTACCGGATACCATAGTTTGCCACCTTCAAGTAGCGCAACCTAATTTTGAGGTTGCGCTCCTTAAAATTAGGTTGCGCATTTAGGAACATTTAGGTTGCGGATTAAAGAGAGGTTACCTCCTGGTAAGCTCTCCTTAGGGCCTGTTCACATAGGAGTCCGTTGCGTAGCGTTAAGGAAAAGATGACGTTGAGGCGAAAATAAACCAATCATAGGCGTTAAAAATTTCATTGCTAATGGTTTGGAGGCCTATGATTGGTTTATTTTCGTCTCAACGTCATGTTTTCCTCAACGCAACGCAACGGACTCCTATGTGAACAGGCCCTTAATCCTTTTCAGTACCAGATTTCATAGGTGCCACGTTTTGTGCAACCAATATTTGAAACCATCTTTATCTTTTTTCAGCAACGGATTTCATAGCTTTTCACCTTTAACCGCAACCAAATTTTGAGGGCACCATTAATTCTCATCAGTACCAGATTTCTTACACCGTTTTCTGGACCAGATTTTATCCTCATACCCGGATTTCTTATACTTCAGTTTATACCTTCAACTGTAACCAAAATTTTAAGAGCCCCCCCCCCCCCCCTTCAGTCTCATCAGTATTGGATCATCGTTTTCCGCCTTGCAACCTAATTTCGAGCTCCCCTCTTACACACTTTGGCACCAGTTATTTATAGCTTTCCGGCCGCAAGAAACATCATACATTTCACTGGCCCAGGAAAAATGCGTTCATCATAATATTTCTTGTCAATAACTGAATTATTTACTACTCCTATAAAGTAATGTTGCTAGTATTCAGCTGGAAACAACCAAAAAAAAATTTGTAAAAAAAATTGTAAGATTCAAAATTTTTTTTTGCTTTGAAAGCAAAAAGGATTAAATAGGAAAATTTGAAACATTTTCAGAAGAATGAAAAGTGTGTATTAAAGACTACTCACAATCATTTACGCTCTTTGCAAAAATTATAGCACATCATCTAAAGCAGGTCTGCACTACATACGCCAGCACTCACTGTGTGGCACGTCTTTAGTGACGGTGCATAAAATAATAATTACAAGATAAAAAGAACTTTTTATATACCATGCTTTTAAATTTTCTGTTCAATCATATAAACTTGACAATTCTATATATTAATAAATATTAAAAAAAATTTTTTGATGAATTATCCCATCCACTTGAAAGAAAATGGAGTTAATTGGAAGTTAACTTGCGTTTAACATTTCGTTCCCGTCCCGGCCGATAGATGGCTGCACCAGTCTTCAAAATAAAATTAACTGAAAATGAATTCAATCCTGCTTAAAGATGGCTAAAAGTATTAAAATAATGCATTGTCATCGTGTTCTGAGCTATTCTAAAAGTTTCAAATGTCTAGCTAGTCGGGATGTTAGTTAAATATCGATTGCAAGATTTGTACTGGACAAACACACACGCAAACAAACACACAAACAAGAAAGCAAGTTAATAAAAACATGGTAATTAGAACCAAAATATCGGATGAAAATCTTGAGAGTTCCCTGAGAATTGCAGCCACTTCAATTGACCCACATATTTATGCATTAGTCTCTCAAATTCAATGCCAAATGACTAGACAAAAATTTTATGACTCATACAGTTATCTTTATAATTAAATTTTATAATAAATTAAATATGTAAACTATATATTATAATTTTTTTAATATTCAACTATTTTTAATGTTAGGTATATTTTTATGTGGCCCAAGGAAGCTAAAAGGATGGACACCCCTGTAATAAATCTCAAAAACACGGAATATTTTTTAGATTTATAATATTACGAAAGGAATAAATAAGTAATGAATATTAATATTTATTTAATTATTAAAATAATTAGTTTTTTTTGTTTGTCTGTTAGATAAAATACGTTTCGCTTAGGGATGGGACATCGATGTTTTGATAAAAACATCGATGTTCTAAACATCGATTTATTGAAGCCGATTTTTTTTAACATCGATGTTTTGTGCTCGATGTTTTACGTTGTCTAGATTTTTTTAAATGAAAAAGTACCATAATAAAAAAATTTTCACACTCAGTAAATGTAAGTCTGAATTCTGAAAAGGACGAATACAAAAGGGGGAAAGATTCCTTAGCAAACAGACAAATGGCAATCAACAACCAATGAACCAATCAGAGCGCTTGGAATGTTCCTGACACTCCAGAACCTTCCATGGGGTTTTATTTTATAAATAGTATATACACGAGAGCAGCCATTTAAGTTTTTGTTTTGTTCTAGTTTTATATAAGTTGACGTTAATATTATTAGTAAGATGCCTCCCGAAAGTACCATTTGGAAATATTTTTGCAAAGCCTCTGACAAATTGGCGAAATGCAATATTTGCCATAAGTCCCTCAAAACTTCTGGCAATACCACGAATTTATCTGGACATTTGAAGGCAAAACATGGCGATATTTACAACGAGAATTTTGAGTCATCAATGTAGCCCAAGGCAAAAGCAACCAAGTTTTTGTCAGCCCAATCAGAGAGTAAAATTAAATCACTCCCCCCCCCCCCCGCCTACGACTAACCGAATTAACATTAATGTTAGAGATTACTAAACCAGTTTGAAAAAATGGATGTTCTAAAACACCGATGGTTTTGGGGCGATGTTTTATTAGCATCGATGTTTTAATATTGAATATCGATGTTTCAAAACATCGATGTTTTGTTATCGATGTAGCATCCCTTGTTTCGCTTTCCCATCTATCCCATTTCCTTGCAGCCCGCAGCAGTTTTCCATAGAGTAATGTAGCCCTGATTACATCTCGAGTTGTGCGGTGCTGATCTAAAAATAATCAATGCAGATCCTTTTCTAGCTTTAAGTTCGCAAGATTGATAAATACTGTCGTCACAACAACATTATATGCCATTAACACGCATCCAAACTGTTTAAAAGTTAATTCATGAATCTCGACAACAGCTTTCGACATGCTTTTTAACGCTTAAAAAGAACGTCTACTGAGGAACAATGTAATAAAAATTATCGTAATGAAGCTGTTTTTACATTCAGTTGACCTTAAGAATTAATCAGCTGACCTTAACTCGGTAACAGTTTAATCAAGTAAACTCAATATTTCACGTACACGTAGTGGTAAGGACCTAACATTCGGAGGCCTTGGGGAAACACTTAGTGTCCTCCTGTATGGTAATCCGTCCGTGCTCCGTAGGCATGAATTACAATTAGGTGGATAAATTATAGTAATTACATTTCAGTTATTGCATTAATCACTCTCTTCCTAAAGAATTACAATCAGCCAAATATAAAAGAAAACTGCTTTAATTGTTATTATCATTAATAATGCTGGTGGTTTAAAACTCTGTGTGAAGTTGGAGCTGTTGTTTATTGTGATTTATTTGCTCATTCCATTCCGCTAGGTATATATCCAGTACTGCTTTCGATTCAATGGCAGCAATCAAAGCGATGGTGAAGGCAATTCGAGTCTCCCTTCAACACTGTATGAGTTGTCATGATGCTTCCAAGGCACCAAGGCCAGGTTGATGGCCGAATGGCTAGGGCGCTGGCATTCTGTTCAGATCGTGTGGGTTCGAGTCCCACTGTTGGCATGGATGTTTGTAGCCGTTCGAAATCGGCTTTAAATTGTAGGTCCCGGTCTAATTAGCCCTCGTGTACCAAAAAGTTGACCGTAGCGCTCCAAACCTCTCCCTCAAGGCACCAAGTGGGACCTGCCGTGGCAACAAAGGAGGCCTTCCAGGTTTGGATTCCCACCGGTGGGTATGAACCGCAGACGAGCAGGTACTCCGCGGACGCGCCGAAACAAGCCCCTGGCCACCCCACCATAGGGCCACAGACAGAAAGTAAGAAACCAGTACCGCTCAAATCCGCTGGCTAAAAAAGCCATTTAAGATGGCTAATAGATGAATTTTGAATACAACTAATTTAGTAGTAATATGCCAAAAATGGATGATCGAGTGACCTTGAAAAAGTCTCCTCCCCAAGCGTGGCGCTCGCTTCGGGAGCGGTTTTTCTAGCCTGAGTCAAAGGGACGAGTTCCACGTCTCCCCCACGTTGAGGAGCGGTTTATCTGGCCCGAGTCTATGGCGACGGGGAGGTGGGGTCAAAGGTCAAAGGGGTGAATGGCGTCGGGAAGTTGCGAGAGGCGGGAATGTGAGAATGGTCATTCGGGTCGATTAGTCACGCTAATGGAGCGTGACTAATGTCTCGCGAATGGACAAGGAGTGGCTGATTCGCGGCTGTGTAAATGCGGGGTAAGAACTAGTTCAGCCTAAAACGGTGTCTGGTCAGCTGCCATGATGCTTATACTCAAACACTAATAATCTCAAATTTTCAAGCAGCCATACAAACAATCTAAAATTACAGCAGAGCCACCTCCAGAGCAGTCGTGGAATGTAGATCCATCTTATGGCAGCTGTCCTAGCGTCCCAAAAAAAATTGGGATTCAATGGATTCCACTCCATTTTGGCATTCCGGGGACTGGCGTTGCGGATAAGGCACAAATGTTTATCGAGGTTCTCACAGCACAGCTGCATAGAAAACATTTGCCTCTTTCACCAGTCTTGATTAAAAATGTCCATAAAATCGGACTGGAGGAAAGAACCAAGAATAAATCATGGAGAGAGAGTATCCTCCAACTGCTAGATCGTTCTCATACAGGGCTGCAGTGGCGGATCATCGCACAAACGATCTTGGGGCCTCCCGATTGTCAGGAAACCTCCGAGAATTAACAGCTCTAAAAAGAGATACATTCTGCGAACCTCGAGTACAGATACCATCTTCATCTAGACAATTTTTCGAACGACGATGAGCATAGTACAAGTTTTTACTGCCTAATAATTGTCCAATAAAGCCTCCTTTTCGACCGTGAGAAAATATATTAAGTAATAAATAATATTTAATAATATTTTTTGGAACAAGGGGAGGGGTAGAAGCCTCAAAACGAGATTGCCGTTGGGGACTCTAACTGCTTCATGCGCCACTGCAGGACTGAGGCCAATTTTTGACTGACGATGATTGTCTCGCCGTCCATCTCAACCAAATTGGAATTTTGACCAGTCGCGTGCCTTCTCTGCTCCATCGGTGAATAAATGAACACATGGCCGTCTCTTCTCCTGTTCGACTTTGACTGGAGGAACTATTTTCTCTGGGAGGTTAATAGGGAGGACTCTCTTTCATCTTTACTATTTTAATTGCTTTTTGTTAGCATCTCATTTTAATTACCCAATGTTCTTATCTTTGCCTTTTAATGTGCATTGTGGCCAAAGCTGGTTGTCCATGGGCCTGCTGCATTGGAAATTAATATATATATATATATATATATATATATATATATATATATATATATATATATATATATATATATATATATATATATATTGTAGCGTCACGACAAGTAGGTAAGGCGATTCTCTCTGAGGCGTTGCTAAAAATTACTACCATGGGATCCAAAGAAAGACAGAGTTCTAATTAACAAACGAAGGCCAAATTTTTAAAACAAAGACTCAACAATTTACTAACAAAAAAATTAACATTTAAACAGTGCAACATATTCAATTAAAATCCTGATTAACAACGTACGGAGCCTACAACACACATCCGCACAGGCCGCGTTCTCTAGCGTCTCTCTCTCAGCGAGGGGGTCGGCAAACGTTCGTGACAGTTTCTTCGTAGACGCCGAACTTTATTACCTTGCAGAAACGTTAGGATGACAGCTTTACTGGCTGCGTCTGTGGGAAAAACGTTTTTTAATCCCCCCACGTGTTCCGAACTGGTGGAACCGAGCAACACATTCCTTGAAAAATACGCAGCTGTGTTTCAAGCTCTTGTGGGGTCTCGGGAAAAAATAAGACCATATTTCCAGTACGCTACAATATGGTGCGGCCATTAATATCCAAGACTGATCTAATAACTCCAAAAAATATTACATGAAATACATACCCATTTAATATGTTTCGAAGTAACACATGCCGTAGTGCATTTCTGTGCTCGGCTGTATAACTTTCGGAAATAACTTTTAAAGCCCTCTTTCGGAATGCTCTTTAATATGGACGTCACCGTTTTCTTGATGGCTTCGACATCTTCAAGTCTTGTTCCCTTCAGGAAATTGGCTCAGCATGAGGTCGTGGAGATGTAGCACCCTCCATACTATCCGAACCTAGCACCGGCAGACTATTTCTTGTTTCCAAAACTGAAAGATTTGCTCAAGGGAACAAGATTTGAGGACGTCGAAGCCATCAAGAAAACGGTGGCGTCCACATTAAAGAGCATTCCGTAAGAGGGATTTAAAATTTGTTTCCGAAAGTTATACAGCCGAGCACAGAAGTGCATTACGGCAGGTGGGAGTTATTTCGAAACAATCTAAATGGGTGTATTTCATGTAATATTTTCTGGAGTTATTAGATCAGTCCTGGAAATTAATGGCAGCATCTTGTATTAATCGTTATTAGTAATGTTAGGGGCAAACGCTTTATTGATAGTTAATTTTCTCGTCCGAAACTTTGATAGCGCATATGCGGCGTACTGAAAATAGAGGTTATTTTTCACGAAACCCCACAAGCTCTTGGAAAACACAGCTGCGTGTTTTCAAGGAATGTGTTGTTCGGTTCCACCAGTTTCGGAACCCGTGGGGGAATTAAAGACCGTTTCCCTCACAAGACAAACCACTTAGGCCCGTTGCACACACAGCGTTTTTATCTCTAGCGGAAATTTTCCATCGGACGTCGTTCCAACAGTAGACCACAGAAGTCAATTGGAGCTTGCACACACAGCGGAAAATGAAATTTTTCCTCGACGGTAGCTTGTGCAGCTGTCGAGTGCCACTGTGCGCTGGCGGATTCGTTGACGCCAGATTGAACTAGTTATCCATGTGACCCTATGCACGCTTACACACACAGCGGACTCTACCGTCGTAGGGTCATTTGCGAGAGGGGTGTTTGGGGGTTTGCTGGGGGGGGGGGCGCGCTGGTTTTCTTGGAATCGTAAAGGGGATTCGAAAAGGAGGGCTCCTCCGATCCCGGCTGGGGGGAGGGGGGCGTTGTTGCGACCCCTCTGGTTTTCTTGAACACGTGCAGGATTCGAAAAGGAAGGGTGGGCTTTTTCCCCGGCGACGGAGTTTTTCTCCGTGTGTGTAAGCTCTACTTTTAGAACGACGTCCGATGGAAAATTTCCGCCTACGCCGTGTGTGCAACGGGCCTAAGCTGTCAACTTAACTTTTCGGAATGTAATAAAGTTCGGCTTCTCCAGAAGAACTGTCAGCCGATAATCTGGCGGCTCCTCCACCCCT
Source organism: Dolomedes plantarius (assembly GCA_907164885.2). Classification (NCBI taxonomy): domain Eukaryota; kingdom Metazoa; phylum Arthropoda; class Arachnida; order Araneae; family Dolomedidae; genus Dolomedes; species Dolomedes plantarius. The sequence continues at coordinate 34,671,578 of OU015502.1, forward strand.
TCTGAAAAATCCAGACATTGAGAGAGACGCTTCATAGATTCCGCACAGTGTAGACGTGTGTTTCCTAGGCTCCTGTGTTTTTGGGCTGAGAATGGGCCTTGGAGCGTGTATTTGTGAATCTGCACGTAAAATTGAGTGAATTGTATCGAAAGTGTTTAATGTTTAATTCTTTTTGTAAATAAATCTTGTTATGTTTTGTTTTAAAATTTTGGCTTTCGTTTTTAATTAGAACTCTGTCTTTCTTTGGTATGGATCAATAGTTGTGAAATGGAATTAATGCAAAATTCCTCAGAGAGAATAGCCTTACTACTTGTTGTGACGCCACAATATAGATTGGTGCAGAGTTCTCTGCCCGACTCCTGTCATCACATTAGTCACGGTAACATTAGACACGGTATTTCGAACCACCCCCATTTCCGCCCGCAAGATTTCTTTGATGTGGTGTCTCCCCCGACCCCGCTCGACACCATTTGACCCGCTGACCCCTCACCCTTTCTTTGATGGACCGCCAGAGGAGGGGATCCACGCATAGTACAGAGTACAGAGTGACATAAATCACTGGATTCCCCAAGGCACAGGCAGAGAACGCTGCATCAATGTATATGCATCATGAAAGACTGAGCTACCCTATTCCGATAAAGCAATTTTATTTTGAAGTTTCTTTAAACTTTCTCCTGAAAATAAACAAATATGAGGCAAACGATGTTATTTTTTTGTCACGTTTCGCGCCATTCAAGAACAACAGACCCGTCTCACTCGTATACAAGAACCTTGGACCCAGATTTTAGCCACTACATCCCCACACAGCGAGACAGACATTACGTATGACGACAGACGCAGCTATTCCAGGATCGGACTGGTTAACATATTAACGAATCGCGGGATTCCTTCGCCGCAATTTCAAGGCCGCAGAGGACATGAGAAGGAAGCTGTAGTTTTAAAAAAATGTAGGAACCTTGGACTATGACTGCCGCTTGAATATGAGTTGCAAAAGATTGAAGCAATAGACAGTTTTGAACGTAAGTAAAACATAAAGTAAAGCTTATATATACATAAAAGAAAATTAAACATCGATGTTCATCAAAATGACTAAGCACTTTAACCGAGCCAAAGTGTTTATAGGAGTACCATGCGTTGGGGAACGTGACCTACGAACAGCTAGTTATTTAGTTGTGATCGAAGACCGATACGAGTTTTACGATCCAAAACTAGATAACGCGGGAATTATTTGTGCCTTTTAATTTACGTCTGGAGAGTCTAGAATGAATTTTATTTATTAGGAGACGATAGCCTAGATTTATTTTTCTTCGTATACGCGTTTACTTGACCACAAAGCATGCGTACGGCTGTCTTTGACCCCTAGCTGTCGTGGGAGGAGTGGTATCTCTCTGCTCTATCACAACATGATAACACAATTAAATACGCCTTTGTTTACATTCCTTCAGCTTTCCCATGCTGATTGTGTTTGGAGTAAACACCAGTGCAATGAGTAGTCTAATCTTAGCTACCAGACGATGGGAAACACTTACTTTAGAAATGATGACGCAACACGGGCTAGCTAAAAATGAAAGTGAAAGAGAAATTAGTAAAATTATACACATAAACTGGTTACTCTAACAAAATAACGTTATGAAGCTATTAAAATAGAGACCTTGGTGATGGCCAAAAAGAAAAGCCTGTTAATATTAAAATTTCACCAGGAGTTTTAATCTCAATGATTGCAAAGCTACAAAACAATAACAAAACAAATAAAAAAAATCTGGAGAGAGACGAGTATTTGAAACTAGGTAAAGGTGAAATTTTAATAACGTAGCCCTGAAGAGTAGGGTAGGTGGGGGCAAAGGTTTGCAGTTTTGAGTTTCTTACGGGCCTCCGTTAGATCCTATCGCCTCAAAAATTCACTTGTATTGTAGTTGGGTATCCCCTCTACCTTCTATAAAATAATGAATTTTTTCCCGAAATATTTAGTCACCGAATTTTTAATTTTACCAAAAGACCTGTTTGCGAACCTTTGCCCCAATCGGTGGGGCAAAGGTTCGCACTGCAAACCTTTACCCCACTCGTTGGTTTCTTACTGGATAGGCATCGAAAATCACAAAAAGAGTTGTCTAAATAATTTTATTTCACATTTTGTAATCTTTTTAAAGGTGTTACATATATAGAAAATCACAAATTGAACAGGTTAATCTCAATAAATTTTTTCTTAAACTAAATAACTTCAAAATGAAATATCAACTACACTGCTGGCCACCCAAATTGCAACACCAAGAAAGACAAAAGATATCACAACAAAATTTATTTTGTAGATAACATGTTGACCAAGTATCAAATGATTAAATTTATAGACTTCTGTGAAGTGTGGTTCCTGCTAAAATGAGTAGCCAGAGTAGCCGCCATTGTTGGAGATCACCGCTGTCACACGCCTCGGCATTGATTCAAAGAGACTTTGGATGAGTTCTTGGGGTACAGCAGACCAAGCAGCTTCCACACGTTACCAAAGTTGATCTGCTGTGGCAGCTGGGGATGGAATCTGGGTCAATCGTAGAGCAACCATGGACCACATGTTTTCTATCGGCGAAAGATCCGGAGAGCGAGGCGGCCAGGGAAGCAATTCAATCTGGCGATTGACGAAGAACCGTTAAGCCGGCCACTCACGTAGACTTCCGTCATCTGGGGCGGCGGGAATTTTCGCGCCTCGGATACCTGGCATCAGCCACTCACGGGGACTCTCGGTGTCTGAGGCGCCGGATATTTTTCGTCTCGTCCACCTGCCTTCGCCCATTTGATGGTCAACTGCCACCCCCATCGGCCATGTGATGCCCGATTTAGCTCAGTTCGATGTTATTTTAATAGCATCGGCACAGTGAGTTGGCAAAACTTCATGATTTAATACAATTTTATAAAAATATGCCATTTTTTTGCTTTTTCTTTTTATTAATTAATACATTTAATAAACTAAAAAATAAAGATGTTTACTCAATAATAATAATTGTCGTATTGCATCAGTTATTTATTCCACGTGGCTCTCCAAATCCATTCTACCCTCTTCATTATTCAATTATATATCTAAATTGTTATTTATATTTAATTTTGAAGAATGGAATGTAAGAAATCTTAAAAAAAAAATGAAGTCGATACTACAATTAGAACCGATTTTATGGCCAAATGTATAAAGCTAATAGTACAGTGATTTTTAGAAAATTAAACTTTAAATGGCTTTTTCTGAAAACTTATTTTTCAAACTTGTGCGCACTATTTCTTCAAAACTAATAGTCACAAATTGCTAAAATTTTGTATACAAGATATCTAGTATGTTTATATAATTTCCACCTAAATTTACGTAAGTACATAATATTAAATTTTACAGCATTTTTTTTTAAAAACATTTTATGATATTTCTTGTACATTACGATGCTTTTAAATATATATTTATGTGAATAATATATATTTAAAATATATATTATAAATATATATTTATGTGAATGTTTTAAAAATATATTTATGTGAAATAGGGTAGTTATTTTAGGTGTAGATTAAAATATTACCTACGGACAGAATACATACAAATAATTTAATATATATATATCTCATATTTAAAAAAAAATCTGCACGCAGTGTATTCATTATTCATAAAACATTAACTTTTGTTTTATATAAAATAATTTCTAATAATCTCCCAATAATTCTGCTTTTGTTTTCTATCAGATAAAGCTTTGTACATTTCACTCTAAAAAATTGGTTTAAATTAATTACAAATTAACTGTTTGACAACACATTAAGCTTGGTAGTAAAATCAGTGCATTTTTGTGAGAGCAAAGGTGGTCTCCCCGCTTTTAAACAAATAATATTACAAAAATTACAAAAAAATTAAATATTTAGAAAAATTTGAAATAAATGACATTTTGTAATAAATTTAATTTTGTTTATTTACTTATTTATTTGAAAAATTGTTTATTCATAAATTTTCTATACAGTTCAATGAACGATATTAAAAATTCGGGATTAAAGAATAATTTTTCAGCTTCCATTATGTTCGAAAACATGCGGTAAACTGCAGGTTAACTTTCAGGCGCCTGGTATCTAGCGTACAGTACCCCACTCACGGAGACTTCTCGCGCCAGGAATTCGGTCTGGATTGAAATTCCAGACACAACATTTTTATCATCTGACGTCTCACCAAGACACCCCACTGACGGAGACTCTTGGTGCCTGAGGTACCAAAAGCCCGTCATCACAGATGACGGAAGTCTACGTGAGTGGCCGGCTTTGGACAATGCGTGCCACGTGTGGTCGCGCATTATCCTGTTGAAATATGGCTGTGGGCAAGCCCTGAAGGTAAGGAAGGACAACTGGCTCCAACATCTCGGAGATGTAGCGCTGGTTGTTTAAAGTACCGGCAATGCGTACTAGAGGTGTGCGAGAGTGATATCCAATACCACCCCATACCATAATACCCGGTGCAGGACCAGTGTGGCGGTGCATAACGCAGCTGTTCAGCATCCTCTCTTCACGGTGTCCCCAGACTCGAATGCGACCATCGTGGTGTTGCAGACAGAAGCGTGACTCGTCAGTAAAGACAATTTCATTTTCCATTCTGCAGTCCACATCCTTCTGTCATCGCACCATTGGCGGCGGAGACGTCTGTGGTTCTGCGTCAAGGGTAGACAGAGCAATGGACGTCTTGCGGACAGACCACTCTGCTGTAAACGGCGTCGAATGGTACGCGCAGACACTGGATGATGCGTTACAGACTGCATGTGCTGTGCTATGGTTCGTGATGTGACTGAGCGATCCGTCACTGCCATGCGCACAATTTGCCTGTCATCACGTGAAGTGGTGCGCTGAGGTGGATGCGATCGAACACGCCGGTCCGTCGTACCCTCCTGCATCCAACGATCACATATCCGCATTACAGTTGTTTGGTTTCGTCCAACACGACTACCGATTTCCCTGAAAGATAATCCACAATCTCGGTAGGCCACTATCCTTCCTCTGTCGAACTCGGATACTTGATCAAAAGATGATCGCTGTTTTCGACAAGGCATAATTGATCGTTTTTTTTTTTTGAAAAAACCACAAGAAAAACAGAATTGCTGAACTTGAAATCGTCAAAATCTCCAAGCCTTAAATAGCGCTTTGAAGTGGCGCCACAGGCGCGCGTGATGTGCGTCTGCGCTGAAATTCTAATCATTTGCATATCTCACCTCCGCTAATGCATGTTGTAAATTTCATGTTATTTGCATGTTTCCTTCAGGGTGTTGCATTTACAGTGGCCAGCAGTGTATTAACACAGAAAGTTGAATCTAACAATGAAATTCACAAAAAGAAAAGGGGTTAATCTCAATAATTTTTTTCTTAAACTAAAGAACTTCCAATTAAAATATCAACTATTAACACTATCGTTATATCATATCTTAGGCTTTACTCATTCTTTTAAAACCCGTAAAAATTAAGCAAATTAAGGGGATGGGGGACATTACAAAGCAATTTTTGAAATTTTTACCTCAGAGATATGAAATTGGGCATAAATATTCATTAAAGTAAAACTATTTCAAACACCTTATAAAATTTTATAAATATTTAAAATTTTATTTTTTATATTTAAAAAATTGAAATTTTTATTATGTTTTTTAAAATGCTCCTTGCGATCCAATTTTTAACCTTATCCTTAATTTTGCATTTAGATTGCTTATACATTTTTATCAGGGTTATGTTTTGATTTGTGCTTTCGTTGAATAATTAATTTTTAGGAAATATTTTTATGCTTGTACTCTGAATTCTCGTGAAATTTTTGTACTTTACCACGCTTAAGTTAAACTTTGATAATCTGAATGATGTCGAAACTTGAAATGGATACATAATTTTATTTTAATGTATAAGAGGAGTCTTTGTAATAAAGTTTATAAAATTTCGTCAAAAATTGTGACGCAAGGAGCATTTCAAAGATTTGCAAATCTGGAAATTACTCATTTAGAGCTTTTTTCCCTAACCCGACCTTCGAAGCTTATAATGTCTTGTAACAACATTTAATTCTTGTAAAATAGGTCTTTGTTCAGAGCTATTTTATTTTTGTGTTGTACTAATTTATTTTATTTTTAATTTATGGATTTTCAAGCATTTTACAAAAAAATTTCTGATTAAAAACAGGCAGTTTTTATCAAAAACCATAATTTTTTTTCAAATTACAAAAATGTGAATTCCCATTAATAATAAAAGACATTGTTAATAAGGATTCCTAATGAAAAGAGGACATGAAACAAATGTTAATAGCTAGAGACATGACTCCCGCAAACCTTTACCCCATTTCGTGCTGGTTCTGTTTCTGCAGAATGGACGCCACTGTATTTGAGTTAACCCAAAACTTAAGGTAGGATTTGAAAGGTTATTTACCACCCTAACATGCGAAAATAAGCCCAAAACAGTTCGTGAGTTTCAGTGATGCTCAAAATTACTCAAAAGTTGCAAAAAATTACATTAAAAGAGACGAAAATAAACTTACCTCATTTTCTCTGCAAGAGGGGGTCTTAACTCCAACATTTTTTACGAGGCAACTGACTGGAAGTAGAGGAATGCACTGCCTACCCTATTCTTCCTAAAACTCTTCCCGGTCGTTTTAAAATGTATGTGCGAACCTTTGCCCCATGCGAACCTTTGCCCCCACCTACCCTACACTAAAAAAATTTGTTAATCAAATTCCGTGAACAATTTTATTTTCAACGGTTGCGAAATACACACACACACACAAAAAAAAACAAACAAGCAAACAAAAAAAGGTGAGCGACGAGTAAAATTCATCAAAAGAAAAGTAATTATAACATAGTCCTTAGAGGGAACTAAAATATCTATTAAAATTTTATAAACTCACTTTATTCTAAACGATTGCAAAACAAAAAATGGCGTGAGGCGAGTTTGAAACTAGATAAAGGTGAAATTTTAACAACGTAGGCCTAAATAGTTACTAAAAAAAAACTGTTATTATTAAAATTCAATTTATTAATTTAAAACAGTTTTATTTTCAACGGTTGAGAAACAAAGACACACACAACATAAAAAGGCGAGAGACGAGCAAAACTAAGTAATACTGAAATTATTATAATGCAACCCGTAGTGGTGACGAAAAAAAAATCTGTTACCAACAAAATTTCACGAACACCTTTATTCTCAACGTTTGCCATGCAAAAATAGGTGAGAAAAGAGTATTTGAAACTAGGGCACAAGGGAAATTATCCTAATTTAGGCCTTAGAATCGAATAAAAAAAATTTTTCGTTTTAAAATGGATCAAAATTATTCCCAGCGGTTGCGGAAAAAAAAATGGCGTGAGTTAAGTTACTGAGAGTCGACCACGGTAGAACTATATAAAAACCTTTCAGCACTTCCAACAAATGAAAATCATAGTATAGTTGTGTTTAAGGGAGGAAATAAATAAAAAAAATACTATTTAGATGCTAATCGTAATGCAACAAAGCAGTAGAAGAATTAATTCTAAGAACAAAAGACATTTTACTTACTATATTTAAGAGATAAAACAGTACGGACATATTCGCATAAAATCCGTCAGGGTCACTCGTATTGACATATTTTAAACCAATCAGAGGTCTTAACAATTTCGTAGCTAAGCGTTTGGAGGTTTGTAATTGGTTAAATATATTTCAATACGAGTAACGCTCACGCGTAGTCAGTGACGTAGCGAGCATAACTGGCGCCCGGGGCACGATACGTTTTTGGCGCCCCCCTTTCTGAAAAACATAGTAATATAATATATAGAATTAGTGAAAAGGACCATTTGGCGCCCCTGTGCGAGTGGCGCCCGGGGCATGATAGACCCCCTTGCCCACCCCTCGCTACGCCACTGCGCGTAGTGGCGTAGCGAGAAAGGGGGCAAGGGGGTCTATCATGCCCCGGGCGCCACTCGCAGAGGGACGCAGTGGCGCCAAATGGTCCCCAAAGCCATTGGACCATTTGGTCCCCAAGACCATGGGGGGCGCCGAAAAAGTATCGTGCCCCGGGCGCCAGTTATGCTCGCTACGCCACTGCTCACGCGGACGGATTCTATGTGAAACAGGCCCTAAGTGTTCAATTACTTGCGTCACTACCCCCCCCCCCCCCCCCCCCTCCTACATGTTTCACAGACATGAACAGTCACGCGTTTATCCGAAAATAGAGTCAAAATAAAACATGCATCGAAACAAGAAACCTTTTTACTTAAATCGATACACCAGTTGACCTCGGAGGTCTTCGATTCCGATGTGAAGCCACGCCTCTCTGTATTTTTCTAATCACAGATTAGCAAATGCATATTTTAAATTCTGTTTTCGCCATCTGAAAAAAAAAAGCAAAGCACGTGCTGTTCAAAAATATTTTTTTATTTCAATTTATCAGCGAATTTTCATTTCCATTTTTCAGCGACAGACATCAATAATTTAATGTCATGCGAAAAATAACAAAAGATGGTTTGGTTTGGTTCGGAGCGCTGCGGTCAATTTTTGTTACACGAGGGCTAATTAGACCGGGACCTACCGCTTAAAGCCAATTCCGAACGGCTACAACCGTCCATCCCAAGAGAAAAATAACAAAGGAAAAAGTTTAAATACCAAAACTTAAATCGCGCGCATAGAAAGAAAAAAACCAAAACTAAAAAATATGCATTTTCCAATCTGTAACTACAAAAAATAAATTCCAGGTAGTCTCTTGTAACGAAACTACCGCGGGTTATTAATGCAGGATTACTTGTCGTTGCTTACCTCTTTTCATTTTCTTTTTACGCATTTTTGTACTTTTCTGTTTAACTGTTTACAGCTTGCCCAAGTGATACAGACTGGGTTAGGCACGCTGCCAAAATTATAACTCCCGACGACGGACGTCTGAAATTTTGCTTGACCGCGGACCGTTATGGAGGAACGTAATCATACTTTAAAATACAGAGAGGAAAGCTCCCCATAACCTTAACATTGCAGCTGGGGATTTGCGATGTCAACTGATGCACCGTCTAAATAAATAAGTTTCGCCATGATTAGCACAATAGCTCGTGAAGAATATTTATCTGGTCAACTAAATTATTTCTTTTTCTTGCCTGTATCCTGTGGTTTCGAGCATCACATATAACTTCATCACCAAATAACACTCATAGAGATTTATTCATTCTTTTCTTAGTTTAAACTCAGCTTCTCTGTGTGTACTGTACACATGTAATGGTTCATATGCATTCATGCAGAGTTCTCTGCATGGAGACCCCCCCCCCCACTCCTGTCATCACATTAGTCACGGTAACCCTACACGCCGTGTTCCCCGCCCCCATTGACACCATTTGACCCCCGGGACCCCGGGATCTTTGATGCTCTGTAGCAAGACCGAAAGAGGAGGCGATCCACGCATATACAGAGTACGCAGTGAACATAAATCACGGGCTTCCCCAAGGCAGAGCAGAGCAGAGTACATGAATGCAAACGCAGCATTAAAAAGCGATCACATTCATGTGCTCTGCGGGGGAAGCCAGTGATTTATGGGCACTGCGTTCTGCTCCGATCCTGCGACAGAGCATCAAAGGTGGGGCGGGGGGGGGGGTCACGCGGGTCAAATGGTGTCAAGCGGGGTCGGGGGACAGCAGATCAAACAAACACGTGAGACCTTGGAGGCGGGAATGGGGGGGGGTCTAAATACCGTGACTAATCTTACCGTGACTAATGTGATGGCAGGAGTCGGGGGTTACTTCCTGCAGAATTCTCTGCATGAATGTGAAAGCCCCATTATTGTGTTTGTGTATCTGAACTCTTTTGCTGAACTGCGCTGTAGCCCTAAGTGATTGTTTGTGATATTTGTGACCTTTTTAAGACTCTAAAGAAGAATAAACTTTTGTCGTTGTTATTTGCAGTCGTCACTCTGAAATATCACCGAACGAAATGCAACAGTATGTTTACATCAATGTTTTTGGGTCACGAGCGATAGTAAACAGGAAAGCTCAGTTCTAAACGCTCGCAGCTCTCAAGAGTTGAGTTGAAACGAAACTTGTTAAAAAATAAAACGATCGTGGAGGAAGTGGAGTTTTTAATTTATTTCAGACGGCTGTAAATATTGTCGGAAGTAATGCAAGATTTCGCTGTCTGGTAAAAACAACCAGGCAGACTATTTTCCATCTTTTGTGGTTTAAATCTGCCCAAACCGATTATTTATATCAATAATAAAGCTTTAGTAGTTTTCGGGTCCCAAGGAAACAGCGTAAATGGGAAAGCGAAAAAATATTTTATCTAACAAAAAATAAATTACTGACGATTTTAAAAATTAAATAAATATTGATACTCATTCTTTATATATTCTTTTAGTAATATTATAATTCTAAAATAATAATCGATATTTTTAAAATTTGTAACCCTATGCCCCTCCGCGGGCCCCAAAATGAGTGTTGGCGGACCGCACGTGGCCTACGGGTCGTATATTGTGCAGCCTCGCATAGGATGTTCAGTCCCCACTCACCATCAAAAGCCCGAATATGCTCGCTTGGCCATAGCACATATACGACTGGAATCTAAAAATTCGGAAACGAAACTTTCCTTCCAATGGACACATGGAGTCGATAATGCAAGGTAAACGCACCCGTAATTGGCCGGTTAAGAGAAAAATTGAAGTAAATCTGAATGTCCACAGCTATAGATAAAGCAAACTGGTCCAAATTTTTACCTGCCATTTTAATAACTGTCTTACATCTGTAGAAGCAATTGGAGCGCACTGGCTGCATTCATAAAAAAAAAAACATATATATACATAAATAATAGCCAACCTGATGCACCTATAATGGGCCATTATTTTATCCGATGTACTCATAATGGGCCACCCAATAATGGGCCATCAATATCGCACATCACAACATCAATGGGCCATCTATTTAATCTGTTATGGAACAAAAATCAATTCTACAATATCATAAAATTGGAAAGAAAGGGAACTAAAAACATGATGTGTATTTTTAAACCGGTTTATTCATTTTATAACTACAGTATAACTACACTAAATATATAAAAATGAAATATAAATGAAATATAAACTTATTAACTTAAACATCTAAAATTAAATTTACTTAAAAGCAGCATTTAATTAGTTAACTATCTAAATTATTGTTATTTTTCACAACACACTATTTTTCGATAACACTAACTTTTTTTTTTTTTAAATGTGTTATAAAACTCTACCCTCCATACGGATATCAGGAGTTGGCAATACACTGTTTATCTATGATGGCAGTATGTGTGAGACATCATTGTCAATCAACACAAACACTTTTTTTGTGCTATCATAAGATCGAAGAGCTTGCACTTTAAAATTTTCAACCTTGTCTTTCTCATTTCTCACCTACTCTTGGAGAACACAGAGATTCAGGTAGCCCTCCTACAGCACGGCATCTTACAACACGGTTTCGCTCTAACACGATAAGATAAATTGCGGGAATCCTCGTATAACACTGCAACCTGTAATACGGTTTCGCTCTAACACGATAGAAAAAAAAATATGAAAACCTTTGTACAACACTGTACTTCTATAGCACTAGATAACAGAATTTTTGTTTAACACAATTTATAAACTGAATTACCTTAAAATAATGACGGGAAGGAATAATGAACTATGAGTGGCTTTACATGAAAATGTATAAACAAATTATAATTTATTCATTTATAACTCAATAAAATTACAAGAAGGCCTAAGCTTAGCTGAAAATCTCGAATCATTTTTCTTGCATGCAGACCCATCCGCTGAAAGAAGCCGAAAATTCAAAAGGTAGCTTCAAAATTGTCTATATCCATACCGTGAAATCTACAATGAGCAAACAACCAGCAAACAAACCAAAATTACAGATATTTTAGAGGATAGAAGGTGCAAAAAATCTAAATGAAGAAAAAGGTTCTGAAAGTGAAGATGATATCGTTCAACCGAAAAAACGTTCTCGTTTGATTCTACTGAGCAGTGATGAGGAAGAAATTTATTAAGTTGTTTATATGGAATTTTTAAAAAAAGCTTGTTTTCAATAAGTTTTCTGAACGTAACCCCCCTTTTTGTACTGGCTCTGGGTCTCATATAACACGCTTTCACAGAACACGGCATTTTCTAGGAACCTATCTGCCGTGTTATAGGAGAGTTACCTGTATTTAGGGCCGGGTTGGCCGAATACAGAGACAGTGGAACGATTCGTGATTCCATGACGGGTCACGTTATTTTGACAATGGAATCGAAGTTTTTTTGTCATTTAATCACTGTACTATTTGAATTATACATACTATCGAAATAAATAATAGCTTAAGTCAATAAACAGGCATTATAGTGCTGTAACCAACTGGTTTAAACAGGGCATCATTACGTATAAACTCTCCTGATGCCCTAACAGAGTAAGGGCCTGTTCACATAGGAGTCCGTTGCGTTGCGTTAAGGAAAAGATGACGTTGAGACGAAAATAAACCAATCATAGGCGTTAAAAATTTTATTGCTAATCGTTTGGAGGCCTATGATTGGTTTATTTTCGTCTCAACGTCATCTTTTGCTTAACTCAACGCAACGGACTCCTATGTGAACAGGCCCTAAAGCGGCCTTGCGAACATCCGCGGGGATCGCAAGAAGCAATCCCTAAAACTCTGACTCCGTGGACGGAAACAACCATTAGCGTTCGTGCCGACACCCTCTGAACTCTGCTTGCTGAGAAACGATGTTTGTCAGTCGGTCCAATGTTTTCCTAGCTAGTAGCAGCATATTTTCGTGTGTTCCTGTATGATTGTTAAAATTGTGTAGTTCTGTAAATAATTGTTATGTTATCATTAAATTAGTTAAAATGTCACCTAAGGTTTCATTTTTTTACTGTCGGGAATCGAGTTCATTTTCTCCGTGAAGTCAACAGGTCTCGGTTGTTATGTGACTATTCAGGCGAATGGCCACATTACTTAAATAAAAAATTTTGAGAAATTCACTTACCTTAACAGATTTCTTAAGCATACCTTAACAGATTTCTTAACCAGACGTTAAAACAAACACAAATTTTCTTCTCTCTAGCAGAATACACTTTATACACTTCGCACAAAGTAAAGGAATGAACTGAATTCAAATACTAAGGGACCCTCACCACTTCTACTGCCTTAGGTAACAATAGACCCTTAATTTCTCGACATTTCTAAAGGGGGGCCCGTTATAGGGACATGGCCCACTATAGGTGCATTTACCTTATTCGGCTTGTGTAATGTACAGGGCCCGATTAAGAAAATTCTTGACTATAGGCGCAACTCGAGATGGGAGCCCCCTAACACTGATGTGGGCGTAAAATTTCCAAAATTGACACACACAAAAAAAAATAATCATGAATCATTGTGAAAGTACCATTTTACCAAGAATTGGCTATTTGGAGCGTAGAAGCCTAGAACATTATTGTATAACAAAAAGCAATACAACATATTAACTTCATCATTAAAACACCAATACAATGCAACCAGAAAAACTTATTAATCTCTCTTATACACTACTAGCTGAAAACCCGCGCTTCGCTACGGAGTACATTCAAATTAAATACAACGGTCAACGTATGCAATTTATGCCAAAAAATAAATATATATATTTATAATAAATGCGATGATCAATGTATACAATTGATGTAAAATATATATCTATCTATATATATACATTTATAAAAAAATCGTAAGGGATATGAATTTTTTTTGGATAATATCCAATCGTCTGCTGCATTAGAAAGAGAAAAAAATATTTTTTTTGTCTATTTAGTTGTTATTTTGTCTATTTAGTTGTTTAGTCAGGAAATGGAGGTAAAAATTCGAAAAAAATTTCATTTTGAAGGAATTTTTATGATCTTTCTCGTGATATAAATTTTATAACCCTCAATGTATTATTTTAAATGCAAACGTAAAAAAAAGTTTAAAAAACAGCTTAAAAATTTAATTTAAAAAAATCTAAGAAGAATTTTTGAAAAATCTTTCTTAGTGCACCCCTACACTATTAGAAGAATCGCCATGCAAAATTTCAGCCCTTTAGGTCCAGCGGTTTGGTCTGTGCGTTGTATGTCAGTCAGTCAGTCAGTGAATGAATGAGTCAGTTACGGAACTGTTTTATATATATAGATAACATACATGGTGATGAACCAATCAGTCAAATTTGATAGGTTATATAAAAAAAATTGCTATGAAAAAAGGTAAAATAGAAAAAAATTGAATTGGGAATTTTTTCTTTTAAAATAAAATTTTTTGGGGGGCCCACAACATTCTCCACTAGGCCCGGGCTTACCGGGCCTAATGGAAAATCAGGGCCTGGTAACGTATTTCTCTAATATCGCTAAATCTTAAGCCAAGAAAACAATAATGCACTTTTTTAAGAATTCGTGTCTAGGTGCGAAAGCATAAAACTTTTCACCAGCTCATTGGAATTTTAATATCAACTCTCTCTAAAAGGTCAATGATATATATATATATATATATATGGCTTATTATCATTGGCAGATGTCGCAGACAATAAATAAACCGAAATTAAATTTGTGTTGGCAAGTTTGTCATTCCCAAAACAGATGGCCCCAGGCCACGAGTAAAATATTTTTATGGAAGTCGCGAGCAAGTGCTGAAAAAATTAAGAGATTGTTTGCTACTTCCGAAGTTTAATTGACAAGCTGTGTATCTCGAGCAGGCGATAATTCATTGTTTCGCGACTGCACTTCACGGCCAATAGATGGCATTGCATAACGATGACAGACGGAGAAGTTATTTTCGTGACAAAAGGAAAATTCTGCAGACAGGATATAAGAATTAAGAATGAACTCGAATTTCCTGTTTGGAGACAAATATCGTCCAGAGCAGCTCCGATAGCTGTTGCTAACAGTAGAGAGCTTTCATGGGTCCGTAAAAAGGCGGTCTGCTCGACAGGAGCGTATCTGGACTGTATCTCGCCCCCCAGTAAAAAAAGTTGCTAAATTTTTTTTCTTAAATAATTATGAGAGCCAGGAACTCTTTGCCTTCGTATACAGTGGCAAACCCGCAAGACGGCCACTTTTTTTCGGTACCATAACTGGCCGCCATAGAGAAATTTCACTGTATCTTTTGTTCCAGGGGTCGGCAACCTTTTTACTAGGAGGGCATATTTGAGATATGCGGGAGTTCGACGGGCACCACTGGGTGAAGGAGGAAGGGGGGGGGGGGTAATATTTACACATGCAAATATTAATTCGACATAAATTTATAAATAAATAATCCAACAGAGATAGATAAAAATAATACTAAAATAGACAAAAAACAAACAGAAATCAAGCACTCTGCGCATCCACGCACCAACGGCAAGATTCTATATAAGTGCCGGAACTGAACCATAAAACAACAGAGGTAACCGACAGGTCTCGTCATCAGGGAGCCTAACCATGTCAGTTACCTCAAGGGGAACTTGGTGTGTGTACGCATCGTTTACTTTGCATTAGGATTTTTGTGTGCTTGCATGTAAAGTGCGTTGAGCCCATACTGTAAGTTGTGTTTGTCTTTTCATTTTCTTCTTGACTAATTGCTTCTTTGGGGGACTCGGGGCCTTGGGATGTCTTTTGGGCTTACCTGCATCCTATTCTGAAAGTTCCCCTTGAGGTAACTGATATGGTTAGGCTCCCTGATGACGAGACCTGTCGGTTACCTCTATGTTGTTTTATGGTTCAGTTCCGGCACTTAACAGAATCTTGCCGTTGGTGCGTGGATGCCCAGAGTGCTTGATTTCTGTTTGTTTTTTGTCTATATTCGTATTATTTTTATCTATATCTGTTGGATTATTTATTTGTTTTTTTCATTATGGGGATATGAAGCTTCTGCGCTATCCTCTATTGAAAATGTTTTCTTTGCAGGATAAGTTTTATGTTATAGTGATTTAGCAGTCTATGCTTGAATTTTAATTTTGTTTATTTCTATTGTTTACATTTTACTTCGACATAAATTTTTAATACATAAATTCAAATTTTAATTTAAACAAAATATTCTTAAAATCGATAATTAATGCAATATTTGACATTTCAAATCTGTGGTCAGCTCGTTGTAATGTGGCACATAAGTGGAATTTCCAGTTGGCAGGCATTTGCCTAAATGGGTGTCAGTGAGGCTTGATCGATACTTTGACTTTAAGTATTTCATGCTGGAAAACAAAGATTCTCAAGCGTATGTCGACGCGTAAACAGAGTTCAGTTTCAGAGCATGAAAAAGAAGTTGACTCACAGCGAGGGGAGAACGATGTCGAGAGAGCAGGTTGTTCAGTTCTTCATTTTTACGGTTTTACGATTTTTAATTTTTTTTTTACTAAAATTATTCATTACAACGACGAGCGTTTGTTGTTCAAATATCTAAAATTTAAATATTTGAATGGCGGGCACTTCAAAATTGTTCCGCAGGTACCACGCTGCCGACCCCTATTTTATTCGAACGAGAGTTCGTGCACTAAATCTTCCAACTTCCCAACAAAAAGAATAAAAATTGCTCCCCCTCCCCCATTAGTAAATAAAGAGTATTTTTCTATTAATGGAGAGTTCAGAGTTAAAGTGAACCAAGTCAACCCAAATATCAACTTTTGTTTGTTTTTCTGCTTTAATAATGAAAAATTTACACTACGGACTTGGTTCACTATTGCATTGAAAAATAGGATGTTTTTACTGTATCATGGCAGAGTTAATACGAAATGGCTAAAAGGATGGACTTTGTTCACTTTAACTTTGAACGTGACTTATTAAGCTTTGTAACCATCCCTGGAAGTAATTCTTCGCACTAACGCATTTCGCTGCGTATCATGTGAAAGAGCGAGCCTGTCTTTTACCGTATACTCTCACAGATGGCAGTACGACAAGCTTGAAACCTTAGAAGTCATGTGAGTTACTCCGCACTTGTCCCGACTAAGGCCGTGTTCACATAGCAACCGGAGCATTGAGTAGCGTCAGTGTAAAAAATCTTAGCCAATCACAGAGCAGAACGTGATACGTCAGCAACCACGAGAATGTGATACGAGCAGACCACGTGATATGTCAAACCAATCACAGGTCCAGTCAACAGTTTCAATGCTTACGGAGGAAAGAAATGCTCCGCTCCTGATGCATTGTGAACAAGGCCTCACCTTATCTTGTCTCCCTTCGATCTTACATTCTCCTGGACGACATCTTTAAATGCCTGGCAAATGCTTTATTTATTTATTTTTTAACCCCTTAACGATCGTATAATTTTCAAGAAAACGGTAATAAAAAATTGCCTATTTTTTCCGGAGGATTCCATTTATTTCTTGATCTGCCACATCTAGTTTTTAAAAAACTATCCCCAATTGCATTATAAATAGTCTGGTGCTGCCATCTGGTATGTAAAAAATAAATAAAAAATTTTCATGATAAATGAAATGGGATGTTTTAATATTTTTGGGTACGTTACTTTTAAGCACTCCAGCCCGAAAATATCACGGGCACGAGAAATAGAAGGCGAAACCTCACCCCGTAATTTTGACGGGAGCGAGAAGGAAGGGGTTAAGGTGATAAATATAAAAAAATTTCAGTCTCTTAACTGCTCGAAATACCAACGATCTCCAGACTCTCTAAATGTCTCCTTTACACATAGGTCGCGAGCAGATCTCCCTTGTGTAACGTTGCTAAAAATGAAGTAATATCGAACTAAGAACCCTCCCCCCCCCCCCCCCCCCCCCCCAATCAGGCGCTGTTATACTCAGTCGCAGTCTTTCGTAATGGCTGACTGCTATTCGATTTGATTTTTTTTTCTCTATTCGCGATATTACCCGCGAACACAATAGTTGCATATCCCGACCATTCGAAAATGTATGCAAGGTCTTAAGAATCGTGACTTGCAAAACAGACGCCGATTTCGTAATCATTCGAGTCAAAAATTTCATCGGGTATATATTAAGTGCGATGCCTCCTTGCCAACGCTCTTGAAAAGAGGAAGAAAAGAAACAAAGGGTTGTAAATCGGCGATGTAATCACCGCCATTTGAATTCTTGCATTCTCTGCTGCTCGAGAAAATGCCACGAAATCCTCAAATCTGACAGAGAGGGAATGTATGGTAGTGTTGAAAGTCGAGTTTTCGTGATTCGCTTGTGACGATTGTATGCGAGAGAAGCAGTCATGAAGCAACTAAATGTTTCGTTGTTTATGCAAACTGACAATAAATAATTCAACATCATGCATTCTGCATTGAGTTTTCTGGCATTTAACTACAGATACTTGTTGATTTTTTTAGTGTTAATAGGAGGGTGGGAGTTTTTTATTTTTATTTTAAAGGAGTGATTTTCATTTTAGGGAATTTTATCGGGATTCACCTTTTTGTCAATCAATTCTAAGACTCCTTTAAAGCAGTGTTTTTCTGGAAATTTTTATCAGATTAAAAAAAATAACAATAATATGCGCAGTTTGGTGGTTTAGGTAAATATCTAATAAATTTAGAATTCTTATGTCAGAAAATTCATCAATTTTGGAATTTCTAGAGATATTTCTTTGCGAAGTTTGTCCTTCGTTTTAAGAAACGCGACAAATTTCTCCACAGAAAATAAGTTAAAAACATGAAGCCGAACGATAATTAAAAAGTTGCCACCGTAGTCAAGACAAGGGAAAATATGCAGATGACTATGTTCCTATAGAATCCGTCAGCGTTAGCATTACTCGTATTGGCATGTTTTAAACCAATCACAGGCCTTAAAAATTTTGTTGCTAATCATTTGGAGATTTGTAATTGGTTAAATATATTTCAATACAAGTAAGGGCCCGTTCACATAGGAGTCCGGTAGCGGAATCGTTAAAGTACTGAAATGTATTTAACCAATGACAAACCTCCAAACGATTAGCAACGAAACTTTTAACGCCTTTGATTATTTTATTTCCATCTCAGCGTCATCTTTCCTTTTACGCTTTCGATACCGGACTCCTATGTAAACAGGCCTTATGCTGACGAATTCTATGCGAACAGGACCTATCTATCTGTTATGGTGTTTCAATGAAAAACCAGAATGCATCAGGACGAAGAATTTTGAGGAACAGTAACGTAATAAACTAATTATTTTTAAAACTTTTAAAATATTCTAATTGCTAAGTTTCTTGCATATTTTTAAAGCGAATGGACCCATTGAGGCAGTAGAGGTTAGAGTGTTTTCAAGAGGTTGTATGGAAAAATTCTGACGCCAGACTAGTCAAGCTGAATATTTCCCAAAGCTACGGATCACTAAACGATAAGTGACGTCATGGCGGGTTAAAAAACGCAATGGGACCATAAATTAGGGATACTCCATGAAAATTTTTTGTGCAACAAATTATGTTGCATTTTGTAAACATAATTTTGGAAATGACAAGGCTGTAAAAAAATGTGTCACCTGCTGCTCGCGTTGTTCGCATAAACGTAAGCTTGAGAATCATCCATTTCCAAAACGAAGTATGCGAAGAACGTATGTCGATATCGGCTTGTTGATTCTTACCTCGATGGCGTATTGAGAGTAGCATGTAGCAAGTATAAACCTGATTTGTCAAAAATAGTCAAAAATTTGTGTCGACATTTAAAAAAGAAAATCATTTTTAATGAACGTTTTAATACATTTAGGTTTGAGTTTTTTTTTTTTCTAAACATTATTATACAGTAAAACCTCGAACTTTTTTTATTTGAGGGCAAAAATGTAATATCCATGTTCAATTTATAGTGGAATTGCAAATAATTATTATTTGCAATACCATAATAATTGTTATGAATTATAAATTGTTCAATTTATAGTAGAATTTTCTGTAGTTTTTGCAGTAAAACGCTTTGGACTTACACCCCTTGACTTACTGATTTACACTACTTTGCCTTTCACCACCTCAATTGTTACTTACAGTAGAGAAAAAATAAGCTTGCTTAGTTTCCCCCCATACGCTGGTTTTACTTCAGTACTTCAAATTGGTGTAAATGTATGTAATTTTCTTTTGTATTATTTAATTTGAAAATAAAAGATTTGTTAATAAATTGTTCTTATTAATTTTTTTTATATTAAACTCTGTTGCACCAAACTCAAAAATTCTTTTAAATGATTTTGAGTTATACTTTATTGATATGAAACCAATCCTTTAGTTTTGTGTTACAGTCATGAACTTCAGAATTTTTTCTTTATATTAAATTATTTAAGTCTCCCGGGAGCAAATTATTCTCCAACTTGTAAATAAATATGACTTGATATTTACAGTAATTTTTCACATTCAACCAATTTAAATTAGAAAACATTACGGATATTTCTTTATGGCTTTGGTCCTATCAATTGTTTTTATAGCAATAATTTCTTCCTCAATTTTTTTGGTAAAAGTAGTTAAATGTATAATGGAAATTCTGTAATATGCGCTGACTCTAGCAACCAAGTTTTTGTCATTTGTGTCAGCCCAATCAGAGAGTAAAATTATTCCCCCCCCCCTCCCCACGACTAACCTGTAACATTAATGTTACAGGTTACTAAACCAGTTTTAAAAAATGGATGTTCAAAAACATCGATGTTTAAAAACATCGATGGTTTTGGGGCGATGTTTTATTACCATCGATATTTTAATATTGAATATCGATGTTTTGTGCTTGATGTTGCATCCCTAGCTGGTTTGGTGGTTACTAAACTACTGGTTTGGTGGTTACTAATGTAACTTACTTCGCGAGCTTCCATAGAGTAGGTTCGAGTTCTAATCCCAGCTTAGGCATGGATGTTCCCCCATAAGGATCAGTGCTGGTTCACCTGTATAGTATTCCCTCAATAAAATAGCCAGCGAAGTTGCGTTGTGGACGGACGATTGTCCTCAGAAGTTCCTTTCGCGTTAAAAAGAAGAAAAAAAAAATGTTTTCATTAGAACATTTTCTAATAATTTTTTAGTCAGAAATTTAAACGCTTTTGCTATCCACCGTCTCTGTCTTTTTAAAAAAAATTCCTGAATTACATGGTCTGCGCCGAAAAAAAAAATTCTCGCAACGTTTAGACATGTACATCATTTATCTGTAATTTGTTCAATGAAAAAATTACGGAACATAAATTGGATTATGACGCCAGGAATTTTTTTTTTTTCGAAACGTAAATGTGTTTAAGAATTTTTAATTTAAGAAATCCCTTTGAGAAAAATTATTTCTTTATTAAAACTAAAAACATGACTAACTGCAAATCAGAAAAATATATGAATACTATCTGACATAATAAAATCTTGCGTTACGGAATCCTTTTAGTACGTTAAAAATAATCAAAATGGAAAACTTTTATGAATGATGTAGAAATGCAAATCAATCCAAAGAAAATAAAAGGATGTTCAAAACATGTATAGGGTTTTGTCTCGGAGCTGACGAAAATTTCGTGGTGCGAAAATGACATCATCGTGATGTACATTCTTAATCTATATGTATAAAACAGTTCCGTAACTGACTGACTGACTGACTGACAGACAACGCACAGAACAAACCGCTGGACCTAAAGGACTGAAATTTTGTATGGCGATTCTTTTTATAGTGCAGGGGTCCACTAAGAGATATTTTTGAAAAATTCTTCTTAGATTTTTATAAAATTAAATTTTTAAGCTGTTTTTGTAACATTCTTTAAAGTTTGCATTTAAAATAATAATTTGAGGGTAATAAAATTTATATCACGAGAAAGAGCATAAAAATTTCTTTAAAATGAAATCTTTTTCGAATCTTTACATTCATTTTCTGATTTTTGGTGAATTTTTAAAGATTAATATTTATAATTTAATTTATTGAATGCTGATCACGTGGCTTCTTTTTCTTTTTTTGGTACTTTAAATTAATTTTGCGTCACGTGCATAGCAACGAAATAAATTGACAAAAAAAATATATTAAAATACGGTAAAAGATAAAATTTAACCACTAGACATTTGCCCTATGAGGGCAATGTCTCGCAGCATGTCACATCTCAACTCTTGCAGATTTTACTTCTTGTTTGGCGAGGAGTGGCAAAAAATTGCATAATTTAACATGGCGTTCAATGAGCATTCTTACAGCTTGTTGAATAAAATGCTCTCAGATTACGCAAAGCCTTTAGATACGGTATCTAAACAAAGGTATATCACTAAATTAAACATTCAGGTACAGCCCGGAAAGGTTTATTCAGTATGTGATCCGTACTTATTGACAGAGGAAGACTGGAGTTACGATACAAGACGCTGGCCTGAAGTAACCTATCCTGATATCTATACATATCTCAACAAAATAATAATCATTCTCAACGAAAGAATGATTATATTCTCTTAAACCTTGCGAAATATTGAAAAAAAGTGTTAAAATACCTGTTACATACAACTAATACGAGGAATTTTATAAATAAACTTAAATTATTTAACTCAAAATGAAGGTATCGTACAAAAACATATGCAAACGCATAGGAAGTGCTTCTGTTTTCTGCCACCCGATAATGACATCATCTATAGCAGACGAAAACTGACGTAGCCAGTGACGTTGCGACGTTTCGACTTATTGAGATGGAATTTTTTTAAGAATTAATTCAAATCAGTATGTTTTATGGATATTAAACATACAAATTAATTGCAAACATTGACCGTTGTATTTAATTTGAATGTACTCCGCAGCGTAGCACGGGTATTCAGCAAGTTGTAAATAATTCTCATGGTAGATTTTAAAAATATGTCATTATGACGCCATTTCCGCAGAGTGAAATGAACGTATGTCCCGAGACAATGGCCGTTTAACTGAAAGCGTAGAGGTCTGGCATAGAACGATAGCATTATTATTATTATTAAAACGATGTGACAATTACTGCGACTTATCAGAGTGTTCATTGAAATGTATTCTAACATTTTACTGCTAAAATGGAAACGACTTCTAAAATAAACACATCTGCGAGCCATACAAGTAAGATATTCTTTTCCTTTTCAGTTTATAAAGAGATATCATCGGAAAAGAAAGAAAAAAAGATGTTGCCAGTAGAGCAAATATATATGCTCTGATTATTTAAGTCACATTTTCTTGCTTTAGGTAAAGGGTAAATGAGGAAAAAATATATCGGCGATAGTGTTGCAGTAGATGCAGATTCTATTTTCAAAATAATTAGATAAGAAATAAATGCTAACTTTCTTCATAATATCAGTAAATGGATCTAAATTCCATCGTCAGCGATAAGATTGGTTTTCTTATATTTTTTTAAATTCCGCATCCTGCTATTTTATATATTCTTTAAAAGCACAACAGACTTTCACTATCTAATTTTCCAAACATAATGCATAGAAGTGATTAAATTGATTGTTCTTTGATATTTTTATATCCCGAAGACAGCGTAGATAATTGTTAGTGAGTAACTCTCACTACTAAAATGAAAACCAGCGGAAATACAAAACCCAGTTTTCCTTAAATATTTTAATTTTTTTTTAAATCATCTAAAACTTACAAAGCTGACATTCATTCATTGATTTTCGGGGATCGAAACTGATGTTTTGGTATGCTAATCTATAGATATAAAACAGTTCCGTGACTGACTGACTGACAGATAACGCGCAGACCAAAACGCTGGACCCAAAAGGCTGAAATTTTGCATGGCGATTCTTATAGTGTAGGGGTGCACTAAGAAAAATTTTTGAAAAATTCTGCTTAGATTTTTTAAAATTAAATTATTTAAGCTGTTTTTGTGACATTTTTTTTAAAGTTTGCGTTTAAAATAATGATCTGAAGGTTATAAAATTTATATCACGAGAAAGATCATAAAAATCTCTTTAAAATGAAATCTTTTTCGAATCTTTACCTCCATTTTCTGATTTTTGGTGAATTTTTAAAGATTAATTTTTAGAATTTAATTTATTGAATGCTGATCACGTGGGTTTTTTTTTTTTCTTTCCGTGATACTTTAAATTAATTTTGCGTCAGGTGCATAATAATGAAATAAATTGACAAAAAAAAAATGAAATACGGTAAGAGATAAAATTTAACCACTAGACTAATTGAGACGAAAGTTTTTTTAAGAATTTAATTCAAATTGCGTATGTTTTATGGATATTTTATATCTCCTATTAAGGAAGTTGAAATTTCAGAGTATATATCAAAATTATAAATTTGTCACTAGTCAGCTTAACATAAAGCATAGAGGTTGCATCAGCCTAATTACACTAATCGTAGTATGGTAATATGGATATTAAATTAAACCTATATACAAAACAGTTCCGTAACTGAATTACAGACCAAACCGCTGGAACTAAAGGGCTGAAATTTTGACAGTGCATTCCTATAATGACATGGATAGCCGCTAAGAAAGGATTTTTTGAAATTCTAACCCTAAGGAGGTAAACTGGAACACTCCAATACGTTTGTGTGGAAAATCGTATTCTCTGCGACTATTCTCGGCGTCTCTTTGTGCGGATCTCCGTCAAAAAATGGTCGAGGAAATTTTGGTTATTGACGGGGAAAATGTTCCTCAGACTGTACTATATTCTATAGTATGTTCTATTAGATTTAATTTGAATATTTTCTTCTACATTATTTTGTCTATAAAAAATATCCGTTACGATTTTCCTTGTAATTATCCTACAATGTACTCCGTAGCGAAGCACGGGTATTCAGCTAGTTCTTATATATATATATATCTTTCATTCAAAATGCAACCGCCTTCATGTAAATTTTTAAAAAAAGTTGTACAGCAGTGCTATTCTAGTAGCAACATTAATTTATTTTTTGATAAAATATCCAGTGGCGGATTTCCCCACAGCCTCGGGCCCCCAAATCAACCAAATAATTTCAGTTACTCACATACTAAACATTTTTATTTAGGTAGTTAGTCACTATTGTGTACACTGTGAAGGCAAAAACATACAATTTCATAGAATTGGGGCTTAACCCCTGCATAATGATTTAACAGATGCTTGGAAACTCCGAAACTCCATATAAAGGTAAGGATATATACGGAAGATATATACACCCTTGACCTGACCCCTGAGTCTTTGTCGTCTCTATATTATACTTATTTCGGTGGTCAGTACCAATTTTAAGTCATTCACTTTTGAGTGCGGTGTTTTGACTTATTTTTCAATTCGATTTCCCTTATGATAGCTTTTCTAGACATTATACAGTCGAACTCCGTTATAGCGAACCCGGTATATAACGAACTCACGAGTATAACGAACGAAAATTTTGGTACCGCCGTTTTCCTATTGTACGTAATTTAATTAGTATTGTTTTAGTTTGATGTAATCGATTTTAGTCGATTTAATTCATTAATGATCATTTTTACCATGTTTTTATTAACTCGCTTTCGTGTTTGTTTGTTTGTGTGTGTGCTTGTCCCGTACAAATATTGCAATCGATTTTTAACCAACATCCCGACTAGCTAGACATTTGAAACTTTTAGAATAGCTCAGAACACGATGACAATGTATTATTTTAATACTTTTAGCCATCTTTAAGCAGAATTTGAAATCATTTTCAGTTAATTTTGTTTTGTAGACTGGTGCAGCCATCTATCGGTCGGAACGGGAACGACGCAAGTGAAACGCAAGTTAACTTCCAATTATTTTCATTTTCTTTCAAGTTGATGGGATAATTCATCAAAAAAATTTTAAAAAAGTATTTATTAATACATAGAATTGTCAAGTTCATATGATTCAAGAGAAAATTTAAAAACGTGGTATATAAAAAGTTCTTTTTATCTTGTAACTAGCTGAAGTACTCGGCGTTGCCCGGAATTTTAAGAAGGTTTGTTAACCAAAATCAATTTAAAAACTTAACACAGTATAAATTACATAGCCAAAAAAAAATAAGCATGTGAAATGTTATACATATCTCAGTATTTTGGTAGATGCAGTCTTTCATCATTGTACCACTAAAAGCTGTAAAGTTAAAATGTCAAATTGTGGAATGTTTGTTAACCAAAATCAATTTAAAAACTTAACACAGTATAAATTACATAGCCAAAAAAAAAAGCATGTGAAATGTTATACATATCTCAGTATTTTGGTAGATGCAGTCTTTCATCATTGTACCACTAAAAGCTGTAAAGTAAAAATGTCAAATTGTGGAATGTTTGTTAACCAAAATCAATTTAAAATCTAAACAATTTAGCAAGATTTAACCTTCTATCTTTGGAGCAAAAGAAGCTGATAAGTAAAACATAAAATATACATACATTTATAATAAACCACTAAAAGCTGAAAAGGAAAAATGTCAAATTGTCTTTTGGAAAGTAAAGCTGAAAAGGAAAAATGTCAATTTGTCGAATGTTTGTTAACCAAAATCAATTTAAAAACTAAACACAGTATAAATAACATAAAAAAATAAGTATGTGAAATGTTATACACCCAAATAATAAAAAAAAAAATCCAATATAAAAATATATACATTTATAATTAACTCCTCAGAATTCATCTAGATTTAACCTTTCATCTTTCGAGCAAAAGAAGCTGAAAAGTAAAACATAAAATATATACATTTATGATAAACCACTAAAAACTGAAAAGGAAAAACTTAACACAGAATCATCTAGATTTAACCTTTCATCTTTCGAACAAAAGAAGCTGAAAAGTAAAACATAAAATATATACATTTATGATAAACCACTAAAAACTGAAAAGGAAAAACTTAACACAGAATCATCTAGATTTAACCTTTCATCTTTCGAACAAAAGAAGCTGAAAAGTAAAACATAAAATATATACATTTATGATAAACCACTAAAAACTGAAAAGGAAAAAATGTCAAATTGTCTCTTGGAAAGTTAAGAGTTTTAAAAAGTAAAGCTGAAAAGTAAAAATGTCATTTTGTCAAATGTTTGTTAAACAAAATTGATTAAAAAAGTAAACACAGCATAAATAACATTTTAAAAAAACATGTGAAATTTTATACACATCTCAGAATTTTAGTAGATTCAGCCTTTCATTTTGCAAGTTTAAATTAAAAATGTCAAATTGTCTAATGTTTGTTAACAAAAAGTAATTTAAAAACTAAACACAGTATAAATAACATAGATTTAATAACAGTATAAATATCATAAAATATATACATTTATAATAAATCACTAAAAGCTTAAAAGTAAAAATGTCTAATTGTCCATATAAATACCTCCATAAATGCAGGATTCTGTAGCCAAAAAAATATATAAATAAAGTATTAAAGTATTTGTTAAAGGCACTGACTGATGAAAAAATTAACAGAAATCTGCAATTTGGGCTACACGCACCATAAATGCAAGATTCTGTAGCAATAATAGAAACATCCTGTCCTTATTAAACTCCATATAAATCTCTGTTAAATTAAACTGATCCAAATATTATCTCAAGTACCTTCATAAACTATGTTTCTCATTTCTTGATTCGGGGTTCAATATGAATGTTTGTTAACCAAAGTCAACTTAAAAACTAAACACAGTATAAATAACATAGGAAAAAAACATGTGAAATGTTATACACATCTCAGAATTTAGATAGATTCAGCCTTTCATCACTAAAAGCTGAAAAGTAAAAATGTCAAATTGTCTTTTGCCTTGTGAACTCTGCATGAAAAATTAAACATAGTATAAATAACATAGTATAAAAAAGGGATGGGAAATGTCATACACATCAATACTAAAAAACAACAAATAAATTTTGGTTCTAATTTGACTCTTAATGTGCTTCACTCTTGAAAATATTTGTTCACAGATGCACGTGCTTCCAAACGTTGATGACCAGAATAACGCTTGACTATGCAGTGAAGGATATTTATATCTGGGCAGGTATGATTTATGAGTACAACTAAGAGACTCAATTGACTTTCTCTTTAAGTTAGATGTTAGATTGCAACTCTATGCATTCCATTTGACAATTTGCTAGCATTATATCTATATCGACTGCAAATAGAGTAGAAAACATGCAAAAAAAAAATTGTTTATTTTCCCCAAAATCCTGAAATCAATTTTAAATTCTTGTACTAAATCGGAAAGTAGGGCTGCATATTTTGTAATATTTTTAGAATTGTGCTTGGTCAGCGTCTCGAAACGCAAAAAAATTTTAACATTTAATTTGGCTTGCCATAATTTCAACTTCATGGATTTTGCACTGAAGTAAAATCCATGAAGTGACGGGTGTTTGAGTCATTTAAATGGGCATTCAGATCTATCAAAATCTGCAAGCCAGTTATAAAGTTCTGGCATAGATTAAGAAATTCCTAAAACTGGCTATGAATCAATCCCCAAGCCTTCATAAAATTCACCATTTTGAAGATGATTTGCATAACATGGTCCATTTTTTTCCTTTTCCGCATTACTTTTTATATCAAGGCAGGCTATTAATTTTTTTTTCGCTTTGAGCTCTCTCTCGCTAACACTCTGGGCCTTACTAACACTTGCTTTGGGCCGCATGCGACCCGCGGGCTGGACATCCCTGTATTAAAATATAGGTAAAAAACCCTGACAAACGTAAAAATTAATAAAAATCTGCAATTAGGGCTCCACACACCATAAATGCATGATTCTGTAGCAACAAACATCTCCATAATTAATATCTGCATAATAAATGTCTCCATAAATGCAAGATTTTGTAGCAAAAATATTAAAGTATAGCTAGAAGGCATTGACAAACAAAAAAATTAATAGAAATCTGCAATTAATAGTTCCACGCACCATAAATGCAAGATTCTTTAGAAAAGAATAAAAAATTAAAGTATAGGTAGAAGCCACTGACAAACGTAAAAATTAATAGAAATCTGCAATTAGGGATCCACGCACCATAAATGCAAGATCAGTTGTTTTCAAACAACTAATATAACCAAACATGTTATTTTTCACACATTCATTAATATAATCGTTATGTTCAAAGGGTCAAAATATAGAGATGAAGCTAAACGTAAGAGCAACATATGGTTAAACATATATAAATATGGTGAGCAAAGTTTTTCAGTTTGTTTATTCTATTCTCCGCTTTTTTGAGGGGAAGATGCATTAATTTTAAATGTATTCAACTTGAATTTAAGTAAATGAAAAGTGAAACTAATAATATAAAAAATTAACTATATTTAGTTACATTAAAATGAAATATGTTAATCATTTGACAATATTAAACCAGTTAGGTATATTATAATGTAAAAAAATAGTTATTACATATTAAATATTATTTCCAGGAGGATGGATATTGTTCCGAGTTCAAGACATTTACTGCAAAAAGCTATAGTACCAATAATGTATAACGAAATCTATAAGTTGGACACATTTCTAAAGAATTGGAAACATGAGGAGAATCTAACTTAAAAGGATTCGAATGTAAACATATTAATATTTTGAAAAATATATTTCCTTTGAAGCATTCAGCTTTTAACATATTTTTTTTAACAAAAAGGTCCAAAATAATACAATAAATATATTTCTATTTTACGGGGCAAAACATATATCTATCTATATAAATAAAGCAAAGTGTCTATGTACGTATGTAACGTATACAAATCTACATTTCTTGACGAATCTGGTTGAAACTTGGTATACTTATGTTTTGAAGCCTTAAGATAATTAATTCTAAGATAAGTTTGGAAGCTTTAAAATAATTCTAAATAAATACAGTTTTTAAATAATATTTCATCTCCAGACGATGGAATCAATCATTCATAAGAGCTGCACATGCGCACCCACTATATGTTAATTCTAGATGTCCAAGGTAAGTGAACGCATGGATTTGTTATTTCGTAGTTATTTAAAGTTAATTTTCTAATATTACTCCTTTAGTTTTCTTTTTTTCATTAATCCTTTTCTACTGGGTTAATTCCCAATATGTGGATTACTGTTGAAACTCTGGAATATTTCTGTGATAGTCACACACTGTTTTCACTTTTGTTTGTTTTTGT
Organism: Dolomedes plantarius; assembly: GCA_907164885.2. NCBI lineage: Eukaryota > Metazoa > Arthropoda > Arachnida > Araneae > Dolomedidae > Dolomedes > Dolomedes plantarius. Next base: position 34,701,353 of record OU015502.1, read on the forward strand.
ATTGCTAAGGAAATTGTGTTATAATTGAATATTTCTGAAGGGCAGTGAAATATAATTATGTTATATTTACTTTTCTATTTTACATTTAGTCTACAACTCTTTGAAATATTTCTGTGATATAATTGTAGTTTTTCTATTTTGGGCTGTTTTTATAAGGAAAGGAATGACGAATTGGGGAAAATTTTCATATTAGAACATAAAATTGCGTGTATTATTTTTGCATTTTAAAATTTTCTCTTAAGATTGTAGGTCATTTTGAATATAACTGTCATATGTATCATGTGTGAGAAGGAAATTAAAATAGTAGCATTAAGATTTTTATGCAGTTATAGGCATTTTAGCTAAATTTCAATAAAAATTACTTCAAATTGACCAATTTATAGAAAAAGTATGCTATTTACAGGTAAGTTTTTGTTCCTTTTTTAAATTTTTAAGTGCTATTTTACCATAAAACACAAAAAAACCCTTTAAATAATCATTTTTAAAAACAAACAAATGGAATAGCTAAACACGAACATAGTTAACCGTAAATAAATCGCAAAACTGTGCTTAAGTTTAGACTGATTCTTTTTAGTTAAGTTATACTAATTTTTATGCTTTTAAAAGTACATCGTGAATTATAAAATTAAGAACAATATAAAATACAGTATACTAAACATTCTGAAGTACAAACACAATATGTAAAATACCTAATAACCAAATTTCAGAAAGTAAATAATCGTAAGTTAGCAGCAATATTCAATGCGTTTATTTACCTTGTAACATCTAGGTGCGCATGCGCAGTTTTTATGAATGATTGATTCCAACGCCTTGAGATGATATATTTTTTAAAAACTGTATTTATATATAAGCATTTTAAAGCTTCCAAACTTATATTAGAATTATCTCCAGGCTTCAAAACATAAGTATACGAAGTTTCAATCAGATTCGTCAAGAAATGTAGATTTGTATACGCTACATACATACATACATACATAGAGACACTCTGCTTTATTTATATAGATTATTAATAGGTTTTATCATTTTTTTTATTTATCATTAATGAATACACATTGAAACTAATGACTTATACATTTCGTGAACTAGCATTTTTCTTAACGGTTCGGATATAGCGAACAAAACCTTTGGTCCCTTGAAGTTCGTTATAACAGGGTTCGACTGTATAATATTTTAATCTCGCAATAAAAATGTGAACACACAATTATTCCGAGACTCGCTTAAAGGAAATTACCAAGCTCGCACCGCAAGCAACTAAACTTGAAAAATATTTGAAAAAAATATTTTTTTGTTGCATTGTTCTGGTTACGAAAATAAACAGTTTATAAAGAAATTCAAACGTCTTTTAACGCAGGATTACTTTCCTCCATAACAGTCCACCGAAAAGTAAAAATTCAGACTCTAAAACCGTCCGTCGTCGAGAGCTATAATTTTGGCAGCGCGTCAAACCCAGTCTGTATCGCTTGGGCAAGCATTAAAGAGTTAAACAGAAAATTATCAGAATGCGTCAAAATTTTGACAAACATATACATACGTACATATGTACAAATACATATATACATAACACATACATTCATATATACATACAAAAGAGGTAAGCAACGAGAAGTAATTTTCACGTGAATGTAGCGTTAGAAGAGACTGCCTGAAATTTTTTTATTTTATTTTTATTTTTTAAATTGCGCGCGCGTGTATGTTTGTCAGTCATTTTCTTTTGTCTTATTTCCTGTCAATAAGCAAAATTATTTGATATCCGGATCTTTAATCTTTTAAAAATTGTCCAGGAACATTTCCCCAGAAGTAAAATATAAGCTTTTATGCAAACTTTTACATAAAACCATGTCATTATAAACATACGTTGTACTCTCGATTATCCGGTTTGTGGATTATCCGAGCAGAAAAAAAAATCTGAAATCTTTATCCAAAATAATACCTAATACATAATTTATTAAAAACTGCATGCATATTTCTTCCGATAGAAATATATATTAAAAAAAACCAAGATTTTTAAAATAATAGTATTCTGTTTATTAAGAAGAACTTTATTTCTAGAAGACAATCTTCTAGACTGGTTAGAAAGTGATATAGAGTGGTCACGATCGAGGCGCACGGACGAAATTTTCATATAACAGAGGCAAGACACCAATCACTGATGAGAACACAGAACGGACAAAAGAAAACATTTATTTGGATTACACATTTTCCACATGGGTGCCATGATCGTGCTTTTGTTGGCCGTTCGAAGAGCTGTTTTTTGTGCGTGCATAACGCGTCCGTTTTTTGTGATACACGTACCGTTCCAACGCTATTTAGGGTTTTCGCATGCGCTGAGCATATTGCGACGGGGGAAAATGGGTGTTGCTATTCGAAAATTTAGAGTTTCTGCACCTATAACCGTAACCGTGAGCGCCACTTTGTTGCCGTTCACAGAATCCCGAGCTCATACCTCTGAATAACTGTATCTGAAATCTCATCTCGATCGATTGAACGGAACAGCCGCTAGCGGTCCATATGTCGTCAAAGTTTTTTTATGACCACCCTGTACGTCAGGGGTGTCAAACTCAAAGGCTACCTTGAGCCAAACAAACAAGGTTTAGCTATAGGTGGGCCGCAAAAAAAAAATCAATATTAATAGAAACGTAGGTTTATTTACCTAATTACAGTATATTCAACATAAATACATGCATTTTGTTTAATAATAGCAAAAGAAGAGTATCATTAAAAAAAACAATTAGTGAATTCTTCCTATCTTATTACAATTCTGCGTCGGTGATTTTATTATATATTATTGTGTGCCAATATATTGGCCGGGCCGCAAAAATGTTCGTCGCGGTCCGCACTGATATCATAAATGCTGCTACGATTCCACCTGGAGAAGAAGTTGAAGATGAAGAAGAACCTGGATATCTGATCGCACACAGCGCGTTGCAACCGTGTGTCGACACTTTGCTAGTTTATATGAGTCAATAGAATTACGAATACCGTGATATCATAGCTGTTACGAATATTCGTAGTGATATCAAAAATCATATCGCAGATTCGGTTTAAAAGGAAAAAATATGACGGTTTACATACATAATTAATAATAAAAATAATAATATAGAATAAAATTAGTAATATAGAAAAGCAAGTGTAGTATTATATTTTTAAAATACAATAAAACTGAACAGAAATCAGTGTTTTCGATGATGCATGCCCTCCATTAAACCGGAAAATCGGGAGTATATTGTATAAGGATAGTTTCTTTTTTCACATCTGTAATTCATTCATAGGAAAATAGCGCCGTATGTTGCTATTTTTCTGTAAACAAACAACAGATGTATGCAGACTAGATAGTCTATACGTAGGCAGATTGAGAAAAACAGACTAACTCACGGTCCGTGTAAAACCATTAGACCACGGACAGAACAATATCACTGATCGCCACATCTTTCCTTCCTGACCCCCGCCCATAATGTTGATGTACAATATCCCGTTTTATAAAGAGATCTATGTTAAAAAATCTAAAGGTTAAAAATATAAACCTAGAACAAAATTTTATTTTTTGTAATCTTGTTCAAATAAAACAAGGTATTACTTCTAAAGCAATATATCACTAAATAAAAAAAAATAAATAAAAAAATAAAAAAACACAGCTGTTATTTTTTGCATACAATGTATTTAAATAAATCATTTTCTGCCTTTTCGCATTAACGGATTACGTTTCAGTATTTATTTTTTTCTTCGTATTTATATCATTATTTTTCCTTTGAATGCGCCATCTGGTGGGCATGGTGGTAAACAACGTCACAAACAGGAACAGTTTCGAGAAATTTACCAAACGGTGTACTTTGGTTCTTATCGCTGGGCGGGATGAAATCTAACTCGGAAATGGCGACACATGGGTAATAAAAGATAATAAAAACCAAACAATATCCTTAAACTCATGATAGAGGTTCAGATAGTTGTAAACTCATCTTTTATAACTACGTCCAACAGTTCAGCTTGAATTGATGATTTGACAGGAAGAAAAACCCACTACCATTTTTGAAGAATGAGCTTACAAATATGAACATTGTTGTTGCTGTTGCTTATGCCACTTGACCGTCAGCAACAACAGATCAAGTCCCGAAGGCTGTGGGATGAAGGTGCGTCTCCTGTTTTGACTGGCACCACAGGGGTCGGAGTCCGACTTGCCCAAAGGACCAGCTCCGTAATTTTGAACCGAGTCAAGTGACGAAACCAGAACACTTCACTCCGCACCTCCAGGGGTAATTCTGAGAACTTGGAGAGCATTGCAGCCACGACAGATTTTATAAGTGCACCAGCCGCCATTAGTGTACACGGCAGTGGATTTGTCAGCGACGAGCATCGAACTGGTGACTTTCAGATCACTTCTTGCCAACTGGGCCTCTGCGCCCAATACAAATAGGAATATAAAACTAACGACTAAATTTGGAAAAAAAAAATCACGAATTTTCTCTTAAAATATCAGCTACGAATAAATTGTGATTGAAAGTAATTTTCTGTACTTCAAAAGAACACTCGAATGTTCCTCTTCGAGGAATGTGGTAGAAAGGCTAAGGACATACGGAAAAAATTTAAATGAGAGAGGAAATTTTTGAGACAGGGGTGGATGGCGTGTGTGTTGGGGGGGGGGGACGCAATGAGAAATCACCCCCATAAAAATAAATAAGTAAATAAAATAAAATGAATAAAAGATTCAATACGACGAAAGCACAATTGTAAAATAGTGAAACACAAACAGTTTCGTTTCTAATAACACAGCTGTGTTCGCCTCAGAGCCCGACTTTGACCCAATGGGGCCCTGGGCAAAACAGACTTTGGGGGCCCCCTCCAAGGACAGATCCAGAGGGGAGTACATGCCCCCCCCCCCGGACCAGATTTCCACATGATCATGTGGGACATTCACCCAGGTTCCCCATAAGTTGGGACCAGAAATTCAAAAAATGTTCGACCAAGTCAAAAATTTGAAAAATAATTACAATAATAATAATAATAATAAGAGTTAATTTATTAATTTACTTTTTAATGTTAATATATAAATTCATGAAATTTTCATTTGAAATTCAAAATAGATCAGTCTGAAGTTATTACAACCCCCCCACCCCCACCCCCCCCCCGAAAAAAAAATAAATAAATAAATAAACCAGAAACGCTTATGGATGTAAGTATGCTTTTACTATAGTGGGTGCATTGTGCTCCACCCAGGATTTTTTTCTGTATCTCTCACTGCCCCCATTTACTGTATAAACTAAAAACCACATTTTCAAAAATATGTACAATTTAATATTAAATTAGGTGGGCCCCATAATTTTGGGGGCCCTGGGCAAGTGCCCCACTTGCCCATGCGGAAATCTGGGCCTGGTTCGCCTTCTTCTTGCGTTAAACTTCGTCTGACAAAATGACAAAATGCATAAAGACTGCCAAATAGGCGGAACTTATAGTAAAAATATACACATCAAGTGTAGCTTGGACCCATCTTTCGCCTTTGTTACGGGCTTCTCAGCTAGGCACAATGGACGAGTACGCCGGAAGGAATTCTTAATATGGAATTTCTCTCAACTTTTACTTGCAAAGGATCACAAAGTGCAGTTAACCAGCCCACTTCGCAAAGGACCATCGCGAATTGTGGCCCAAAAATTTTGGAACGCCGGGAAAGTCCGTCTGACTCAAGGTCGCATTCTGCGGGCATAAAACTTCCCACATTCCCAGACACTTTTGACCACAAAGACGCACATAAAAATAAAAGTGAGTTCACATCCCGGATTTTGTAAGAATCTGCTTTACGAAAAATACATTTTTGGCATGCATACAAAATTAAATTTAATTTAAAATATAAATAAATAAACGAATAAATGGACCATTTTTAGAATAAATTTTTTTGTCTTTCATACAGAAACCAGTGGAGTCTGTTTTAAAACTCTAAAATTTTACCGGCCGAGATAATCGGTTATAGAGCACGTGGATTCATTTAGAAGAAACGATCTCGGATCACAAAACCTTTCACGATTAAAATATTGCTTTAACATGAAAGTTTTTTTTTTTTTAATTTTAATTATTACCGCTTACATCTTTAAATATTACTTTTCTTATGATAAAAGTCTGAAGGTATTCATTTTTGTTTCAAGTTTTTGGACGCCGAAACGCGGCCAAGGTTTGCAAAAGAAAACACAAGGAGAGAAAACATTCTCATGTTTATAATAGTAAAGAAGCATCCGTTTTATCAGTTTGCGGTTGCAAACCACATAAATTCTCATTCCGTAATTTTAGCAAACAGCTAATGCCGTCACTTCTTTTAGGTCTTTTGGGTAGATAACAAAGAGAATTATACATGTCATTGTTTCCCTGGCGCTTCCTTTTTTACTTTCTCTTCGCTTTTCTGTCTTTTATATGTGAGGCAGAACATCTACAACAAAAGACTTTTAAGCATATTGCAATATCTAGACCTCATCCAAATAGAAAGCAACATCAAAAAGAAAGTATTTACCGAGGAGAAAAAAAAAAAGTAATATCGTGCGGGTCGTTGTAAACGTTATCTCTGTTAGGCCATTTCCGTTGTCTTCACGTCGCTCATCTGTTATCATACCACTTGTTGCTGAATGGTTCGTTTATCCACTGATTCGTTCGGGAGCGGGGAGATTAAAGCTGCGTTTACATGTAACAATCATTGCAAGTAATTATTTAAGCGTGAAAAGTGTTTTAATTAACCTTCAATTGAACTTTTGTTTGTCTCAAATACAAACAGAAGAAAACAAATTGTTTGTTATGTAAATGAAAACGAATGAACGCCATCATTCATTGCCCGGTGCTTTTATTTAGCAAACTGAGGAAGTCCCTAGCTAATAACTACCTTTTTAATTCTTCTCCGTCTTTAATCTTCATCGAATCTAGAGCTTTCAGTACTCACCGCCCCACTGAAAGTCGGGATATTTGCATTTTTTTTTTCTAATACGCTACATTTGTTTCAGAGGGCATGGTACAATCGAGTGTGGCAACGAACTCTGACAAAGAGAGTTAAGTCCATTTGTTCAGAGGATTATATCGAAAAAAAAGAAAGAAAGAAAGAAAAATGGCTAAACCTTCTCTAAGCGAGGAGCTGCGAAAAGCCTCTCCGGATAGCTTGAAAGCACTGTTTGTTCTGCCGAGTTCCTTAGACCCATTGTGACAACACGGAACAAAACGCACAGCCGTGGCAGAATCGCAGGAATGAAGCGAAACAAAGAAAAAGGAATATTATCTTTGGAGGGGGGTGGGAAATGAAGCTTCGAACAAGTATTAACAGCTGGTCAAGTGGCACTCAGTCAGGGCCAGCAGGAAACGGGATATATTAAGAGCAGGCACACACAGATGAATAAAGGGCTTCTAATGTTTCTGATTATCGCAGTGATGAAGCATCGGGCGAGATGGCAGAGGCGGTGATAAAGAGATGCAACGTACTCTTGCATTCTGTGGGATAAGATATGCAGTTTGTACACATAGACAGGGCCCGATTTAGAAAATTCTTGACTATAGGCACAACTCGGGATGGGGGGCCCCCTAACACTGATGTGGGCATAAAATTTCCAAAACTGACACCCAAAAAAATTATCATGAATCATTGTTAAAGTACCATTTTACCAAGAATTGGCTATTTGAAACGTAGAAACCTAGTAACAAAAAGCAATAAAACATATTAACTTCATCATAAAACACCAATACAATGCAACCAAAAAACCTTATTAATCTCTTATATACACTATAACATACGATGAACTATACATATAACTATACATATGATGAACCAATCAATCAATTTTGAAAGGATATAATAAAAAAAATTGCTATTAAAATAGGTAAAATTGAATTGGAAGCTTTTTCATTTTTTCTTTTAAAATAAAAATTTTGGGGGGGCCCCCAGGCCCGGGCCTACTAGGCCTAATGGAAAATCAGGGCCTGCACATTGACGTAGTGTCGGGGGGGGGGCAAATCCCCCCACCCCAACTTAACTTGAAGTAAATTAAAACGTTATTAGAAGTTCAGTGAAAATCGGAAAATTGTAGAAAGCTTTTAATAAAGTTTGTTTTTCTCTGCTTTTTCAAACTGTGAAACTGAAGATTCCGATTATGTGTTTTGTCTTCACATAGTTTTTAACAATGAAATGATCCATAACAAAAATTCGATACTATTATTTTTTTTTCTCATTTTATTTATGTTATATTTATTTTTCTCATTTTATTTATGTTATATTTATTTTTCTCATTGTATAACTTTTGAATACTACTCAAATATCAATTCTACTGTTATTCAGTTTTAAAAAAATTATTATATTTCCTACTTTAAGGACCGTCCGGCAGTCAATGCGCTGAGGAGGGCCCTAACTGAATTTATTTGGTGCTTCCCCCCCCCACCCCCCCCAAAAAAAAGTTAGAAGCACGCTACGCCTATGCTTGTACATATCCATGTTCTGACCCCTCCCTCTCCGTTTAGAATGCTTCTCTAAATCATGTCACGTTATATGCATCACAAAGCTATAGAAATTTATAACTACTTTATCTTTTAAGCCAGTTCTACCGGATTCTTTTGTTAAAACAAATACACGTCTCTGACCAAAACACGATACATCATTCGGACCACAAAACTTAAGATACCTGTTTCTTCATAGCCTATATTTTTCAGATTCTAAATCAGGTCACGTCTCAAATATCACAGGATTATCAAACTTTTTTTTATTTTTTTTTTTTCCCCTTTTAAGCCTCTGGTATCGGATCCTTTCATCAAAACAAATGCACATCTGACCAAAACATGACACATCATTTCACATCACAAAACTTTTTTAAAAAAATCTTTGATATTTGTTATTTTGTTGCGTATATCGCAAAATTCTAAACTGTGTCACGTGGCGTACATCACATAGTCATTCTGCTTTTCCTCTTAGGCATGCATTGTAAGATTCTTTCTTCAAAACAAATCTAATCAGAAAATGCCCAAACAGCTAAAATGTTTTCCATACAATCATCCAGCGTTAATGATCTAACTGTAGATAAAGAAAAACAAACTCACCAAAAGATTGTGGCCATGGGCGTAAAGAAATAATCGGTCCCCCCTCGAATGGTACAATATGATGCGGATTTGGAAACAGCCTTATATTTCTATGGTGCCCGGTATAAAGGGCTTGAGTCAAAATAGGTGATTTTCATATATTTGTTAGTATTGATAAAAAAAAAAGAAAAATCTTTTGACTTGTATATAAAAGGCTTAAGTCTATCAATTTTGTAAACAAAAGTTCATTTCTTTGTACAAAAGACTCAAGTCGAAATTATATTTCTGCGATTAGTATAAAAGCCAATAACGGTGTATTTAAATCACTGTTTTTGACTTAAGCCCTTTATACCGGGCGCCATAGATTTATATCTAGATAAATACCATCCCCCCACTTATAGTCAAAAATGATAGGGGAATATTCAATGTCCTATCGTGCGGTACGTGACAGGTTTAGAAACAACCACCAGCCATTTGTAGATAAACACCATTTCCCCTAAATATAATTATAGAGGAAATGAATGAATATTCAGTAACCTCTATATTGGTATAGCATGGGGTGTATTTACAGTGTCCGACTTACAAGAGAGGGTTTTTGGGAGGCTTCTTATCCATTTAGATTAGAAGGAAAGAGACCACAGCCCCATTCATGTTGCTCCGCCCACTGACTTATATCCACTTAGCTCTCTTCGTAGAATTCGCTGCTTATCCCTCGTTGGATCTCGGTCCGGCCACAATTACGCTTTGAATCTTCCTCGATTGTCCCAGGTTAATTTTTTTTTTAGAATCCTCTCTCTCTTTTATTTATCTTTTCTCTACACCTCCAGTTATTCCTCCATCACCCACCAACCTAAACTTTTTAAACTATTTGTAATTTAATTTAATGCACTTTTTTCTTTTTCACACACACTCTCAGTAGTATTATAATCTATTTTAAAGAACGGTATAATCATGATACATTCCACATTGAATACAGAGGATATGGAGCCTCTTAAAGTTAATTATGCAAAATAAAAAAGTAGGAAAGAGAGGGTAAGACTTCTTCGAAGTGGGACAAAGAAACACCATTCATCGAAATTAGATGTGATGGGAGCATCACTAAGATATATTTTTGTTGTGTAATATCTACATAAAATTTGGAAAAGAAGGCAATCGTTAGAAACTCGAATGACAAGGTAACGTTTTGACGATAGGGACGAGTTGCCCCATCCTCTTCTCTTGAGGATATTTATAAGTAAAATATTAAAATTAATTACGCAATTGAATGAAAGAAGGTACAACCACTATCTTAATAATGCTGATGAAGCTGGATTACAGCCTTTCGGTTTAAATTAAGAAAAATGTTCTTTGTTTAAATGTTCTTTGACTAAAGTACTCAGTTCAGTACTCTTTTTGTTTAAAACTTTTATCGCTATTTAAACACATCTAAAATGTTTTCAACAGTTGAGTTATCCCTATAATCATCAGATATTTGATAGTGTTTTCCCGTAGGTCCTAAAGTCCGCACAGCCTACACGATAATGATTCTATATCTTCCTTATCGTTTACTCAATTTCGACAGTAAATTTTACGTTACAATCTAAAGTAAACACTGTGAACATACTTAGTTCCCATCGTAAGACTCGAGGTTATAACCCCTCCCTAGTTTTCCAAATTTTTTAAAATATCCATCGGATGTAACGAATAGATCAGCAAGAAGCTTATTACCAGATCAGGGGTCGGCAAACTACGGCCCGCCGCTTGTTTTTAATCCGGCCTGTGGAATGATATTGTTGTTTGCATGAAAAATAAAATCAAATTACGCGCTGTTATGCAACGGCCGATAGTTGAGTTGAAAAGTTGTGAATAATAACCGCGAGTGGCGCTACTGTCGTATTCTCTCGTTTGTTGATGATATATGTTAAAAAAGAAAGGGTCTAACCCAATTTTATAAGTATCTTTCGGAAGATAAATACGTTCAATTAAAATCATATGCACGGGGATTTATATCGGGAGTACTTACCAATGCGAAAAGACATTTTAAAAAATGAAGTATGTAAAATCGCAATTCAGACCATTATTAACAGATGACCATTTGCAAACAACTTTGATGCTACGAAGCACTAATTTCGAACTTTAGTATGATGAAATATTATCTCAGAAAAAACAATTACATTCTTAGCATTAGAAATTTTAATCTATTTAATAAAAACGATTTTTAATATGTAGACGTAAATCTTTTATTTTTTTCACGTTTTTATTAACTTGCTTTCTTGTTTGTGTGTTTGTCCAGTACAAATCTTGCAATCGATTTTTAACTAACTTCCCGACTAGCTAGACATTTGAAACTTTTAGAATAGCTCAGAACACGATGACAATGCATTATTTTAACACTTTTAACCATCTTTAAGCAGATTTTTACCATGTTTTCATTATATTCAGTTAATTTTGTTTTGAAGACTGGTGCAGCCATCTATTCGCCGGAACGGGAACGAAAAGTTAAACGCAAGTTAACTTCCAATTAACTTCATTTTCTTTCAAGTTGATGGGATAATTCATTTAAAAAAAATTTAAAAAGTATTTATTAATACATAGAATTGTCAAGTTTATATGATTCAACAGAAAATTTAAAAATATGGTATATAAAAAATTCTTTTTATCTTGTAATTATTTCTTCTTTTATTTTGCTGTTAGTGTTAGCAAAATGTGTATAAATATTATGTAAAAGTATCACTTCATAACAAAACAAAAATGAAAATTAACCATTCATATCTTCATGTTCGGTACTTGGCCCATCGAGCCTAAAATTTTTTATAGTCTGGCCCTTTCTAAAAAAAAGTTTGCCGACCCTTGTACTAGATAATAAGCATTGTTTTTGCCACGATTTTATGTAACAAAAATCGCCTTACGGTTAGATAGAAATAATGAAACAAATCGGGCTCTTCTTTCTCGCTGTTTCTGGCTGCTTACTAGATTTCCACTTCACACTCGGCAACAAAAAGCATTCATCTTGACTTGGGTTAAACTTTGGGTGAGGCCCATTCGTCTCGGACAGAAAAAACAACCCATGAAATTCGAGCCTTCGAAACAGGATATTCTGAGAGCCTCCGCTGGAACGCAAACCTCGGCTGATTGATGTACTAGTAGTGTTAGTTAGAAGCCAAGAGGAATAACGTGATGTCATATCCGCTCGCGTCGTTGGAATATCATCGATTCAAAGTTAAATAAGCATACTATATCCCATTATATATATAATAGCCGTTGTCTCTGTATAACACTTCCGGGCTGTACTCATCTTTCAATTGAAGCCCTCAGTAAACAAACAGCCGGTTAGGCTTCATTTCAATTTCAGATGTGGATCAGAATTTTTTTCTTACCTAAAGACTAATATCTTCTCCATCAAATCACGTTTGTTCAGCCTATTTTTCTATAAAACATTCAGAACAAAAAAAAAATTGGATGCTTTTAGCTGTATATTTAACAGTTTTTAAAAATCTGTTTACTTTTGCGATGAATTCTGAAAGTAAACAAACTTGAATGTGAATGAATCAAGTAGCTCAAGTATTCATATCGCGTAGTGAGCTGTAAAAAACTGGATGGCAGTCTACTACTCCAATCGCATGAAAAACTAAATAAATAAAAAATAGTGAAAGGGTTTGCTTTTACAAGGTGTGGATTAAATGCAATATTGTTAGATAATTCGGGATATTTTTTTACTTTCATATACTTTTTCCATTATGACGTCATTATTAGTATTATGACGTCAAAATGACGGGTTACCTTCTAGTTTCACTAGAATGGAAATACAGGTTGACATTCAAAAATCCGAAAGCCTCCGATTCTGAGGAGTGCCGGATTTTTCATGGTTATATAAATTCTGTACAGGTAACCCTCCTATAACACGATAGATAGGTTTCTAGAAAATGCCGTGTTGTGTGAAACCGTGTTATATGAGACCCAGAGCCAGCACAAAAAGGGGGGGTTACGTTCCGAAAACTTATTGAAAACAAGCTTTTATTAAAAAATTCTTTTAAAAACTTTTAGCTTTTTTTTAAAATATAAACAACTTAATAAATTTCTTCCTCATCACTGCTCAGTAAAATCAAACGAGAACATTTTTTCGGTTGAACGATATCACCTTCACTTTCAGAACCTTTTTCGTCATTTAGAGTTTTTGCACCTTCTATCCTCTAAAAAGTCTATAATTTTGGTTGGTTTGCTGGTTCTTACAAGGTCATTGCAGATTTCGAGGTACGGACATAGACAATTTTGCAGCCCCCTTTTGAATTTTCGGCTTCTTTCAGCGGAAGGGTCTGCATTCGAGAAAAAAGATTCAAGATTTTCCGCTAAGCTTAGGCCTTCTTGTAATTTTATAGAGTTATAAATGAATAATTTATAATTTGTTAATACATCTTTATGTAAAGCCACTGATAGTTCATTATTCCTTCCCGTCATTATTTTAAGATAATTTAGTTTTGAAATGTGTTAAACAAAAATCATGTTATCTAGTACTGTAGAAGTACAGTGTTGTACAAAGGGTTTCGCAATTTTTTTATCGCGTTAGAGCGAAACCGTGTTACAGGTTGCAGTGTTATACGAGGGTTCCAGCAATTTATCCTATCGTCTTAGAGCGAAACCGTGTTGTAAGATGCCGTGCTGTAGGAGGGGTAGCTGTATATTTTTAAGAGAAAATGACTACACGTACAGAAAAAAAGTTAGAGAAAGAAAATTTAACATTAAATGAAAAGCAAACGAAATTTTAATGTTCACGGACTAAATAAAGCAGTTCAACAGAAATTTAGTTCAACTGGGCAAAACAGTTCTCCGACATTGCGCTCCGAAATCCATGCCGGAAAACTGAAGGAATCGGATTATCGATGGCCGGATTTTTGACTGCCAACCTGTACTAGCAAACTTCGAGTAAACTAAATGCTATAGAGATGAGACATTCACGGTCAGGATAAAAAAAAAAAAAAGTATGTAAGAACCACAAAAGATGCTTACCACTAGAGTTTTAAGAGGTTGAAAATATATAGAGAGGGCTTCTCAGAAGAGAACTAACAGACGTCGGTGTATAGAAATATGCGAATATAATATTGATTCATACCCATTAACAATGATTTATATTTATTACATAAGTTTTAATTCGTGAAAAAAAAATAACGTTCTTAATTAAATATAATTCCCTTTTCAAATAAAAAGAACATTTATAAATTAAAACTAAATAATAACTTTAAATCTATTATACCAGGGGTGTCAAATTCGCGGCCCGCGACAAACATTTTTGCGGCCCGGCCAATATATTGGCCCACAATAATATATAATAAAATAACCGACGCAGAATTATAAGATAGGAAGAATTCGCTAAATGTTTTTTTAATGATACTCTTTTTTGCTATTATTAAACAAAATGCATATATTTATGTTGAATATACTGAAATTAGGTAAATAAACCTACGTTTCTATTAAAATTGATTTTTTTTTGCGGCCCACCTATAGTTAAACCTTGTTTGTTTGGCCCAAGGTAGCCTTTGAGTTTGACACCCCTGTATTATACTAATAGCTAATAGTAATAATTATATATTTTGAAAAAAAAAATCCTTACTCCGTGAGCAAAGCTTAACTTGGGTCTGTAAGTTGAAAAGTAAGTTGCCATAGGTAATAATTGATACAAATATTTTTAAATGATAAAAGAGAGCGTTGTAGCTTAAAAAAAGATCAGAATAAAAAACGAGAGTGACCGAAAAGCTCAGAACGAAAAAAATAAGGACTCTTCAACGCAGATATTCTGGCTACCCCTGCTTACAAAACAATGTTCACTAGTAAAACCCAAACAAAAACTCAGCTTTTGCCAGAAGCAATCAATACATCAGTCAGGGCATTAATGTATCGATGCCGGTGGCTTGATATTTGGTTATTCACTCCAGCCAGACAACATCAAAACCAGACAGGGCCGATCCACTGTGGCGCCTTTTCAAGTTTTTGGAGAGACTCTGAGTAATGGATGTATCGTTATTAGAAATTGTCTATTTGACCCTCAAACGGTACAGTGGTTTGAGACGAAATAGGTGGTACTCTTTTATGATGAGGTTTTTGGGTAGAAATAAGAACGTAATAAGCATTTTTGTTGTATAATAACATTTATTGATAATATTTTGCATGAAATAAAAACCTATTTGTAGAAAAAAAAAAAGGACCAACGAGTTGTAATTTTGCTAAACAAAGAAAATCCCTTTGACATTTACATAGAATGTTGTGTATATTAGGTCTAATATGAAATTTAGTCTACCTAATTTTAGAAGTTAGTCTAACAAACTTTCTGAGTACAAACATGAAAAAAATAATATATACTGACATTTTCTGGCCTTCAAAATCGAATTAAAAAATTAAAATATCTAAAATAAAAAAAATTCAAAATTGATTAGTGATCATGAATAATGTTTTTCAACTGACACCCGTATTTACTTATTCCTATATCTAGTAGGGTGGTCTAGTATGTCTATCTGGTAGGGTTCCTTGTGAACTCGATCTCTTGCAATGAGAAGGGGGGGGGGGGGGGGAGTACAGGACGAAAACGAAAAAGGCCACCAAGTGTAAAATTTCTTTCTCTATTACGGAGTACAATTAAAAAAAAAAAAAACTTTAAATCCAAGGCGGCCATCTTTGGACACATTTTATGTATAAGTTAACATCAAGGTAAGTGAATCCAATAAGGTTAGTTAATACACAGCAGCCGTAAAGGTTAGGGTGATCTCCAAGACCTAAATATGGTAGTGCTCATAACCTTGAAAAGTTTGTGTTTCTTATAAAAAACAGTAAAGTAGAAAGCAATACAACAGTTAATATAATATTTAAAAAAGTGTTGAGAAGTAATAATAAAGTTAGGCAACATATCTGAGGCCTAAAAGCCTCGTAATTTCTTCTCGTTTACAGAGATAAATGCGCATTATTAATTGCTAAATTTTGCTAGACACAATATTATCGTGTGATGACATAGTAATGCAAATAAACCCCTCACAAAAAAACACAACGACAAACCAGTCAGCAGCTTAGCCAGATATGAAAAGATTTACATTGCGTCTCGGATATAATTAATGTCTTCGAATAAATATTTCACTCTCGGAAATAAGTCTGGGTCATTACAAGCATGACAACGAGCGATTTACATGTTTATTCCGTGACTAAATTCCATCAGCTCGAGATATATTTAAGAGGGTATCTCACACGCGCAAAGTGCGAGATAACGAGTCAATTTATATATCTCGTCATGGGATGAATAATCGTAGGCGACCATTTCTAATTTTCGCCTCTCAGGTTGATCAATCTCTCCGGATATTTTAAAGAGAAATATCGCTTGCGCGAAACTAGTTGCCATTCTTATTTTTGATTATTATGATTTATTGTGGATTTTAAGAAGTCGTGTGTCCAGTCATTTTAAGGAGAAATCAGGCGTAGTAAATGGGTAATTTTTCTGGCAACTGTAACTGTTTCTTTGTGTCGCACAGACATTGATGAAAACTAGAAAAATTGGGAGTGATTAATTTGTTGGCAAAGTTTAGTCATTCACCGGGTGACAATCGTAAGAGTCAAAATTATATCTTAAAGAAAACGGAACTTGCAGCCTGTTAAGGAATATTGTAGTGGAAGTAATTGCTGATATAAAGATGCTGATTAAAAGCCTAACTAAGGATTAGCGGCGAACGATAAAAAGTATTTCAGGTAGTCTCTTCTAACGAAACTACCGCGGGTTATTAACATAGGATTACTTATCGTTTGCTTACCTCTCTTTCTTTTTTAACGCATTTTGGTAATTTTCTGTTTAACTGTTTACTGCTACTGGGTTTGGCGCGCTGCCAAAATTATAACTCGCGACGCAGGACGGACACTTTTTCCTTCCCTTAGGACCGTTATTGAGGAATGTAATCCTGCGTTAAAAGGGCAAGCTTCAGCCATTTCTGATAAATAATCGGCACCGAATTGCCACTTTAATGTTGATATTTCTGATACGTGTATATATACAGTGAAAATTCTATGGCCGGCCACCCCTCTAAAAGGCCCATTTGGTTAAGAATCGATTACAGACTCCTTAGAGGCAAGGTTATGAAAGAAACCTCTTTTCGACGGCCATCCCTCAATACGACCGCTTTTTTACGGAACCATTAGTGTCCGTCATAGGGAAGTTTCACTATCTATATCTATCTATCTATCTATATATATATATATATATATATATATATATATATATATATATATATATATATATATATATATACATACACACACACACAGTCGAAACTCGATACATTGTTTTTCAAGGGACCGATTGCACTAAACGATAAATGTGGTAACATACGAAGAAATATCATCGGGACTTAGATAAAATAAACGACAGATACGGGAAAACGTTGATTCGCGGAACAACTGATCGAGGTTCCATTGTATATATATATGAGTACATGGCTAGAATGCGATTGATCACATCAGGAGATCTAAAACCAAGAAGTGCCCATACAAGGCTACCCGAGCAAAGAACGAAAGTAAAACGCTTTTCACGCAAGTAGTCCTCCGTGAAAGCCATGACTATCGCGTGGAGAATCACACGACTATTGCATTTGACGTTACAGAAAGTTTTCAACCCCTTTATGAGTTAATTGAGGAGGCTTGATTACCGCGTGAACGAGAACTTATTAAGAAATCGAGAATTTTGGACTGTGGGTAAGCCCTGCCCACCAGAGAACGACCGAAATAGAAGCCAGGCAGATCATCCTGTTGCGCTGTCAGTTATGCAAATTAATCTAGAGAAGTCCCAACACACATAAACACGAATATCTTTCAAAGTATCTCTTCAGAGAACCGAATTATTGCAAACGCGACCCTAATCTATCGCGAACAAGTCGAGGAGCCTGAGGCTATTTAAAGTTATGTCACAGTTAATCAAGATTGTCACATCTAAACACGCTTTCATATGTCTAACTATCTCTTATCTTACTGGGTAGTTAAGAGGGTCACTGGTTTTAACTCTTTCAGCACGGCTTACACCTCACGAGTACTTAATATTATTTGAATAGTACTCGATTTAATAGTAGGCCAGATTTATGACGCAGGTTCAGTGGACTCCGAAAGAATCTAAAATTTCGTTGCGTTTTATTCCTTCGCTAGAGATTTATTTTTTTTTTAACATACTCTCATCTGTCAAGAAAAAACAAAGGAAAATTAATCACTATTTTACAAAAAGAATGAGTTTTACGAAAAGACCATTATTTTGTTCATCAATACTATAAGTTAGGAGCTTTAACAACACCTGTTGAGTTTTCGTGTTTAAAATTCGAAAAAAAAAAGTCTAATTATCAGTAGACCGTAAACGACGAAGTAAGAAAGACGGCGAGCGATCGATCCATACTTACATAAAACTCTAACTTTTAATGGTTTGAGATATACTACATGGGACCAAGATGATCGTGGAAATTCTTTACGTGTGATGTCATCTTTTGTAGCATTTCACCTACGCCCTATAAGAGCGGGCACAAAGGAAATTCGTATTGATGAAAAGACCTGCTGAAGTGGAAGCAGAGTTTTGTAGGCGGCCTTTAACACTGCACCATTCAAATTGCCTTAATTTTAAATCTGCCGGAGGAACATTTCCACGCCCCACGGTCGTCTTGCACCTGCTCCAGAAATCGTTTGGTATTCAGTATCTTTTTTTGTTCTACCTTCTCAGCCACTATTTTCTTTGGAAGTAGGGAACATCTGTACATTTTTTCCTCTAATACCACCATCCGTGTTCATTTTTACTACTCATGACTGGGAATATATCTTTAAGAGACAGGTGCCACGTAAATAGAACCAGATTCTCCCAACTTTTTTTTCTTCAGCTACTTTGCTTATTTTGTAAGTCTCTTAACCTTTTCCTGACGGAGTGGGATAGCATGTATCCCAAGAATGAATATATATGTGTGTGTGTATATATATATATATATATATACACACAGTGCTATAACTAGGCAGGGGCAAACGCCCAGGGCCCACTTGGAAAAGGGGGGGGGGCTTAAATGCTGTATTTGTTTTATTATTTTCTCAAACTTAATTAAGGGGCCTGTAAACGAATCCTCTACCTTCTCCTGGAAGATTCGTTGTTTGGTTCGTGCAAGAAATAAATCACTTGGCAAAATAACTGATGAAACACAAAACAAAACTTTAATCTGACTAAATAAGGTGGGAAGCTCAAACTGTAAGATTTCTAACTTCAATATCTATATCTACGAGTATTAAACCCTCAACACAATATTCTTTGTTTTCCTCGATTAAACTTTCCTGACCACGGATTCCCTAAAATAATCTCAACTAACAGCTCCCGTGCCTGTTTCCGCACGGGACAAAACACCAACACGGCCTAGCCGCCTCGTGGCTAAAAACCTTCTGCGTACAGACCACACTCTTAACTCCACTTAGGGTCGTTGAACTTACTCCCTCGCACCCCTTCCAACAGGGAATGCACTACAGAGGGTCACTAACGGTGTTTCTGGAAACACGAAGCAGGCGCTGGGAGAGGAACGCAATTCTGATATAACTACAGGGCCAAAATGCAAATTTTTGCCCAGGGCACAGGATTGGCCAGTTACGGCACTGAATATATATATATATATATATATAAAAGAGCTCGTCTGTTTGTTTGTCCGCTATAGAATCATAGACTGTTTCACCCACCGGGACCAAATTCGGCACAGTTAATGTTTAGGACCCGAGAAACTTAAATCAAGAAAACGAAATTTGGGGCTCAATTAGTTTTTTAAAATTAATTTTTTAATGATTTTTGTGCCTCTAAGAGGTGCGCGACCACCTGTGGAGCCCCTTCACCACAACCAGCTGCGTTAAGAGAGATGGTTTGGGGGGTGACAAATTCCAATGCGCGGGAGGAAGAGGGTTGGGAATGACCTTTCGCCCTGGCTCCCCAAATAAACACAACTGGCCAAATGAACATGAAGAGCGGGGGTGCAGCCCAGTATTTTTTTGATGGAATGCATGAACAATTTTATATCTATATATCTACCCGGGCAATAATGCTAGCATATATATATGTATATATATACACACACACACACACATATATATATATATCCCTCTTATTGGCCGTCCTTACAAAAGGGGTATGAAATTTCTCGTTCTAAAGAGGGAATCGGAAAAATGGGCCCCGTAAGCTGTAAATTAACAATCACCTTACCTCATGCGCTACGCATTTACCCGGAGAGTCATCGCAAAAACTTGCTGTGAGGATATTACTAAAAAAAAGATGGAGAATGAGTCGTCCTCAACAAGATTATTGCACGCGACCAAAAGCCAAGTCTTGTGGCTCCTAGCGAGTGTATTTACGAGCAAACAGGATTCCCCCCCCCCCCTTTTTAACCTGAATAATGAACTATAAAATAAATTAACGCCTTTCATACGCAAAGGTTCAATTATGTACGTATTTGTGAATTTCCGATCTATTCTCTATCCTGAACTCTTACTGCCAGATGGCCCCCAAAATGTATTGCAAAATAACGAGCCCGATCTCAAACCTAACTGTACGGTCATACTCCCTAATCACCCCCCTCCCCTTTTAAGATCGAATAATAGAAAATTTGAGTGCTCTCCATCTCCCTCCCAAGAAACAATCCTTGCTCAGCCACTAATACTGGAAAATAGATCGAAACGTCGCGTTCGTGACAACACGGAACAAAGCAAATAAATTGAGCAATCCAATGACGTCCAACAACGTGTTATTTACATCACAGGCACGCGACTGCTGTCAACCAAAAATTAAGGATAAACGTATCCATCATGATTACGCGAATAATTAGAATTCGCCATAATTCATTTCAGCTAAACTTCCGACACCCTTTTTCGAGAGAGAGGACGCTATGAGTGATCACAATTCATTCGCCGGACAGCTGTTGTTGACTAAAAGTATGCTTCTTTTCTTCCCGGCTAGGACAGGCCTATCTCTGTTTATTTCCCGGGCAGTCCTATCCACATTTCCGCCAGGAAACTCGAAAGGTCACTGTAAAGACCAATAAAGATTTTTATCTTCCTCAATGCTATCTTTCGCGCCAAAGTTTTTGGGGTCGCATCAGGGTTTCGCGAACCTTTTATTTATTTATTTATTTCGTTGAGAAATTTCGCCATCGAAGTAAAAAGACTTTTGAAAAACCACTATTGCGTTTAAAGACCTCGTTTCTAATGTAGAAAAACAAGATTCAAAAACATGAATTTATTAATGAAAGACTAAACGGGAAAGTGAATTTTTAAGGTGACTGCCTACGTTCGGAGCCAATTTTTAAAAAAAATTGTTTTTTTAAGGATTTTTTGGTCTCATATGGTAAAACAGCATTTAAAAAGAAAAAATAAAAAATAAAACTTTCCTGTAAACACCATACTTTTTTATAAATTGGTCAATTTGAAGTAATTTTTAATGAAATTTAGCTAAAACGCTTATCACTCTGAACAAAATTCTAATGCTACTATTTTAATTTCCTTCTCACACATGATACATATAACAGTTATCTTCAAAATGACCTACAATCTAAGAGAAATTTTGAAATGCAAAAATAATACAGACAATTTTATGTTCCAATATGAAAATTTTCCCCAATTCATCATTCCTTTCCTTATAAAAACAGCCCCAAACAAAAAACTATTTATTATACATCAATTATTGTACGTCATTTCATTAACAATAGCATCTAAAACATTTCCTGAAAATTTTATCAAATTATATGCATTATTATCAGAAATATCATGATAACGGTAGAGATTTTTGCTAAAAAACAATTCTGAGAAAAACGCCTTTAAAGTTGTTTGTCACTTCAATTTTGTATTAGACGATGTTTTTTAAAATAGCTATAACTCTGCTTCTAATTGATGTAGAATGAAAATCTAAGCGGTTTTGAAAAGAGAAAAGATTGAATTACAAGATTCTTGCAAAAAATAAAATTGACCAAAATGGTCAAAAAATGGTCGCATTTAAAGTTGTTTGTCACTTAAATTTTGTATTAGACGATGTTTTTTAAAATAGCTATAACTCTGCTTCTAATTGACGTAGAATAAAAATCAAAACTGTTTTGAAAAGAGAAAAGATTGAATTACAAGATTCTTGCAAAAAATTAAATTGATCAAAATAGTCAAAAATGGCATTTTCAACGTAGGCAGTCACTTTAAGCTGTGCTCTGTGAAAAATGTGGGAAAACGCCATTTTTATGATTTTTTGTACATTTCCATTTTTATGTTTGGAATGTGGTTTCTATTTAAAAAATCGAGGCCATATTTCTGTTACATCTGCTAATTCTTCAAGTCAATATTGATAAAATTTAATTTTTAAATAAATTTTCAATTCGATGTTCCCAATTGGGAAAATTGGACTGTAAAAGAGATATGGATAGAATAACATTCAAAATACAAACTGGCGAGAAATAGCGAACAGTGATACACGAAACGTGAAAAGTAGAGGCCTCAATAGCGTACTATTGCCCTCCCCCCCAGGGAGGGGCGTTCAAATTTGGTCTTCACTATTACCAGTACAAGATATGGTGATACAACTCTGCTGAATTGAAATGGTCATATTAATTCTTACGCAGAAACCTACTTTCCCTAAACATAACTTACTTATTCATGCATTCAACATTGCCCTTCGGCAACGACGAAGCAAGACGCTTTTCGACAGGCCTAGTAACGTTGAAACCTATTTACGCAATCCACTAGCTAACACATTTAAACAATTTGTGACGAAAGCTTATAGAACTTAATGCTGCACAAGAAATCAGAATATAAGGTGATTTTTGATAAATTCTGCAGGGTTAAAGCTTGTAGCATTTATCAATAAAGTTATCATGATATTCTATTAATACTCAAGAAAAATTATCATTATAGACAGGGCCCGATTTAGAAAATTCTTAACTATAGGCACAACTCAGGATGGGGGGCCCCCCTACCACTGATGTGTGTGTAAATTTTCCAAAATCGACACAAAAAAATATATAATCATGAATCATTGTGAAAGTACCATTTTACCAAGAATTGGCTATTTGAAGCGTAGAAGCCTAGAACATTATCAAATAACAAAAAGCAATACAACATATTAACTTCATCATTAAAACACCAATACAATGCAACCAGAAAACCTTATTAATCCCTTATATACACTATAACATAGATATGATGAACTATACATATAACTATACATATGACGAACCTATCAATCAAATTTGTAAGGATATATATAAAAAATTGCTATTAAAAAAGCTAAAATTAAAACAAAATTGAATTGGGAATTTTTTCTTTTAGAATAAAAATTTTTGGGGGCCCCCCAACATTCGAGGGCCCCTAGGCCCGGGCCTGATTATAGACGACGCTTAAAATATTAAAGATTCATTAGGTTCCGTTCCCCGAGATAAAAAATCTGGCATATATTTGCATTACACATTCACACACTCGTTTTTATGAATTACAGCAAAAAAAATGTTTTATAATTTCACCAGAATTAAATTTCTCAATAGAAAATAAGGACATGAAAAAAATCATAAATATATATATATATATATATATATATATATATATATAATCATTCTGAATTTATTAAACACTTAACGTTGTTAAAAGATATGTCAAGTGAGGCGGGATCCCACACTTGAAAATTCCTATAGGGCAACATTCACTATTTCTAGTGCGTTTATACTTCTTGTACATTATCTGAATGTCAGATAAACTAGGTTAAAAAATGATGTAGCAAATAAACTATATGTATAGGCTCACAAATTATATACTCCCTATATATTTATAAAATAATTACCCAAAACATGTAATGTTTTTATGTAACATTTAATTGTGTCACTAATCTTGTTTATTTCACACACAAAAAGAAAAATTGGAATGGTGAGTGATCCGCCAACGGGGTTGTGGGTTGCCCACAGCAGTTTTTAATAAATACTTACCTCACAATCTAGAGCAGTGTTTATCAACCTTTTTAGCAGTCGACACCCCCTAGAATCTGAAAATAAGCTCTCGCATACCCTTGAAAAATGTGTTTATATTTTTTATTTAGGAAAACATTTATTGCAGAAAAAATTAATAGATTCACAATACATACCATATTATTACATATAAAACAATACCTACATTTTTAATGGCTACGTTGTCTTTTTTTCATAATTATCCTTTTAAAATGAGGATCCTTTTTTGAAAGAGATAAGTCATCAGATGTGATTACTTACTGGCCTTTGTTTAGATGTGTGAAAAAGTGATGAAAATCTCATTTCACCCAGGTATGTGGTGGCAAATGGTAAAAATGTCTTTAACGTTGCTTTTGCCAATTCTGGATAAAGTTCTAACTGTGTACACCAGAACTGTTATTAGTCCAGTATTTCCAATTCTATTTCAATACATGCATTAGCTCATATTGTGATAAGTTCGTCTTTTAATAAAACATTGTCGTCTATTGAATTTAGGTCAAACAAAAATGGATTAAGCATTCATCTCTAAATTTTGCTTATACTTCCTGTGGTAAAGTATCCATCAAATGAGGCGGTGAAAGGCAAACTGGTGTTAGTCAATTTTCAACTTTTTTATTTGAGGGCAAAAATGTAATCTCCATGTTCAATTTATAGTGGAATAGCAAATAATTATTATTTGCAATATTGTAATAATTATTATGAATTATAATTTGTTCAATTTATCGTGGATTTTTTTTTATAGTTTTTACAGTAAAATGCTTTGGACTTATACCACGTTGCCTTTCACCGCCTCAAATGATGCCCTCAATTGGTGGAAGTGTAATTTAATTTCAGGTATAATTGTTGTTTTATCATTTTCCAAAGTTATTGAATCCAGAAATGGAAAATTTGCTAAATTCCCATTTTCAACTCGAAGAGAATAAGGCATGTTTCTCATAAGCGGTTAAGTGGTAATTTTCATCAAAAGTTTAGAACCTTCTCTCGCACCCCTATCTAGAGGAATCCCTAAATATAAAGAATTAAACGAACAAAACAGATCCTTGTTGTGCTTCAGTTTTACGGCCATCAGAGTGATATATGTTCTCATAGTTCACCCCATATAATCAACTTAATTTCTGCGGGTCTCCGTTGCTTTTGCCTTCCAACAGCCAAATGGTGATCGTTGAGCTAGCACACAACAAACCACTTGATTTCTTCAATGCTTACATCACATAGAAATTATCATCGACATTTACTAATGCATCTTTTAATGAATTACAACCGAGCATATCACTAATAAAATAGCTATAATCCATGTGAAGATCACTGAACTATTTTTCATTTAAAAAATAAAAACCTTATCTCTCCTACTGTTATTAACAGTACGTCCCACCATAATGACAGTACTCCATAACCACTTATATTTGAAATCATTAATAACAAGAGTCTTAATCTTGTGGTAGGAGTGTTGAACTACGCCCCGACGTTTCCCTTCTTGGAAAGGAGAATACATACATGGACAAAAAAATTCAACTGCAAGAATTCAATCATATATAGTCAATGACAGTGAGGATCTACTTTCAATTTATTATTTATTTTACAAATGCCAGTCATTTAGCCACTACACAAACATGATTCTTCAATACAGAATCATGTTGTGGAATCTACTTTCAATTAAAATAGCTTTTAGCAATGGACAGATGTAATAGCATTTCTCTGGTGAGGGGATAACATTTACTTAAACTGGTGACAAAATATTAAAAGCAGGTACATTTATTTGTCCTTAAGAAACAGGAATCTATCTCCTTGAAATACATTCATGTTGGACCAATGCTCTTCAGTCCCATATTATCATTGAAGAGCATTGGTACATTGGTCCAACATGAATGTATTTCATTCAAAAAATTTTCTAAGTTTCATAATTTAAACAGGTGATTTTTATTAAAAAAGCTAAAAAAAATTCAAAGTCCAGCGTTTTGAAAACACTGCTTAAAATATTTCCAGGTCAAGGCTGAGATCTGACCTAAAATTATTATACTGTAATTACAAGATCAAATCAGAAATGACTGTTTGATCTTAAAATTAGAGAATTTGACATTGGGGTTATTTTTACCAGAACGCAATAATTATCGCCATGAGAAATGCGCCAAACCCTGGCGGAAAAATCCAAGATGGCGGCCTTGCACACAAATCTAGAGTATCCCCGATAATATAAAACATAAAAGCTCCACTTACCTTTTATAAACAAGATTAAAATCTAGTATACATGCATTCCAACATATTTCATTTGAAGATGAATGCATAAAAATTTCATAGATTTAGCATCCTGCAATTTTATGCAATATGTAAAAACAAAATGGATTACTATCTGATATATCAATTTGTGATGAGACATTAAAGGAAATCCTATTTAAATCAAATAGAGTTCAAATTTTTCTTCTCAAATTAGACTCAATCATAATTCTTATCAATAAATAAATATTAAACACCTCACTCCAAGAAATTACAAGAAAGGATCTATTCAAAAGCATTTTATTTGAATCAAAACATATTTACAAAAATTCTGTAGATATTCCATGTCAAAAATTTAACTTCAAATATTTCATTTCAAAAAGGTATAAAAGACGTTCACATCAAAATGAGCTTCAGTGTATAAAACAAGGTAAATAGATTTGTGCTTATACACAGTCCTAAGCTCTTATATATTAACACTAAACAAAAAAGACCAAACAGAAATTTAGGATGTTCAAACATTGATAATGATGCAGTCTATTGCATTAAATGAAATAACATTTCTCCTTTAACAATTTCACCAGTAATTCAAATGCATACGTTCAAAGTTACATTGTAACTTCTTCCAAACATAAATTCTTAAACGAGTAATCAGGTCTTAATATAAAATATTAAATTATCATGCCATAAAATTATTCACAATCTGAATCATTTCAGAAATCATTAAAAACTAATTAAAAATATACATAATTTTAAATTTAGCATATTAATTTTCATTAATAGTAGCATCTTTTATTTGTAAACACAATACCTCAGTAGTTAACCAAGTTTGGTTTGGAGCATTATGGTCAACTTTTGTTATAATGACATTCAGTCGTATAGGCATGATATGACAATACTTTTTGAACCTGGATCACATATTTCAGAAAATTTAAGCACATACCTTGTTGACCTTTCCTTTCCAGACACAGGCAAATTAATGGAAGAACAAATGGACACTGTGTTTGTAGAAAATGGGGTAGAAAAGTTAAGTTGTGGGCGTATTTCAACTTGTAGTTCGTTTCTCGATTTTTCTTTCTCAGCAAAAAAGGAAGTATCTGATAAAACACCATCAAATGACTTCAAAATCCATTTAAATTTATACTCCTCCTCTAAATTTAATTTTTGATCTACCTGAACATAATAGCGATACTCGGAATGAAGAGCAGTGATTTGGAGATCCCCACATAGTTTTGAATTCAGTTTATTCTCGATCTCAGACAAATGATGTTGGGTTAATGCCAGACTAATAACGTAACTCAGAATCATTTTCAAATCGAGTGAAGGAGGCCAACAGTTTGTAAGACTGCTCTGCAATGTGCTGTGCCACACTTCTTCATCCATCTTACCGGTCGATGATTAAATTTTTTCAGGTCTTTTCACTTCAGTCAGTGTACATGCAAAAAAACAGTAACCTTAGGTACATGACTGATTATTGAAGTATTGTGCTAAGGTAAACAAGAACGTTACTCTTTAATGTGAACCGATCTCTTCTCTAAGATTAAAAACAAACATACCAGCAGAAAAATGTGACCAAAAATAATTTTACATAAAATTATGCTGAATATCAGCCATTCAAAACTCAAGAAAATTACTGTTTCTGGAGGAGGAAAATGGTTATTTGTTAACCTATAATTGTGAAACTGCATCATTATCAAAGTTACAAATACAAAGGTGTAGTAGTTTTAAGTATTAAAAAAATACAAAGTTTGTATATTTTAGGTTATACACTTTACATCTTGAGCACAAAATAGGGTGTAAAAACATAAGTTAAAAATCATCAGGATAAATAAAGATTTGATTCAAATCAAAAATACATTTAGCTTCTTATAAAAAAAACTGTCACTATTACCTGTATACTATTAACAGGATATTCTTGTATAGATAACTCTGGTGTACAGATAATTCCATTTAATAAAAGAATTTTTTATTTCTCAAACTATTAAGTTATAGTAACAATTACAATATAAAAAGGCCTATTTTCCCCCCATTAATATTGTTGAGTAGCATTTGATATTTTTATTAGTAAACGTTAATCATATGAAAATAAAATTATTATTAATATGCAAGAAAGGTAACAGGTAATTAGTTATGCTAAATCAAATATGTACTTGTATTCAAATGTGAAGACCTTTAAGTAACTTAAGGTACAAGCGCCTTAGTTACTTTCACTTTTTAAATATAAATTTACCTTAATATATTTTTATATATATAAAAAGTTGTTACCTTAATTAAAATATATTGAGGCAAATTTTTAAAAAAGTTTCTAACTAAAATCAAAATTTTTTTTCCCTTGAAATGGTCAAATAAAATAAGAAAATAACCACTTTAAAAGCATGAGAGTATGAGAAGCCTGAAGCTTATCTGATGATTATTACACATTACAGCAGATGTTCGCCACAGAAAGTTAACTTTGATTTGACTTTTCGATATGAGGGAATGTATTAAAATGTTTTTTTGGAGCACATTATCGTTGCCCTCCACTTATTTTTCCAGCAACAGCTTTTAGAATTTTGAGGTCAGTTACCTCTCATCTGTTATTTTTACATGAAGCTACATGTTAAAAAATTTTAAAAATGACATACAAAAAGGGCAGGTAAATGAACATAATTAGATTCTAATACTGCTTTCACCTAAGGAACTGATAATAAATTATGAACACAAATGAAAACGGGGTAGAAGAATAAAATCTTTAATAATAGCAGCTGTTGTAATACGAGCATGATATGTGTTATAAGAAAGGAACCAATTATAAAAACATCACAAACTAAATATACCGAACCAAAATCTTTGGCAAACATAAGTACAAATGCAAAAGCAAATCTAAAAATAGCTTTTTAAATACTGTTAGATATGTTCATTACAGATCTTGTTAATGATGTATATTTGATAATTTCTCTTTAACAAAAAAAGATTCAAGATGACGAAAAAGCATAAATCAGAAAAATAAATATTGGACTTCATCCTTCATAAATGAACTTTTAAGATGCAAAATTTTAATTGAGAAACCATATACTTTGAAAGGAAATTTTAATTTTAAAACTATTTCAAGTATTTTAAAAAGTCAAACATTATAGGAATAATCAACTGAAATTCTTTTGCAAAAGACTGGTAAAAAATATTAAAGCATACTTCTAAAATTTCACATAGAATAAGGTGGCAGGCTACAGACTTATATCACAGCTGAACACTTTTAACTAAATTTTATTTAACTTCAAGTAAATAATTTTTATAACATTTGGATATTGAAGTTCTAAGAAAAGTAACATGAAAAAAAATGTTGTAGTTCATTATTAATCAATTTACATTTTATTTTAGTTTTAAAAAAATTACTTTGTTAAAAATACATGTATAGAGTATTTTTAGGTTAATTATTTTTTCTATTTCAAAATGATCCTCAAAATTTTAAGAACATTTTTAGCAAATTACAGATGGCAGATCTCTTATTAATCCTTTTGAAGTGTGTAGAACTGAAATTTCTTGCACTTAGCCAATAGCAAAAATGATTTTTAAATTATATTATTTTCATTTGAATAATATTTCCAAGATTCAAATGTTGTGAATAAACAATAGGTATATTCATGTTATGAGTTATGTTTATAAAATACCAGACTGGAAATAATTTCCCTGGTAACTAAAGCTGCAATATGTATCCTTTTAACAGCAGTAAACTGAGGAAGGGTGAAATTCAGTACATGAATAGCAATGATAAAAGAAAATTAAGTTAGTACTGTAATTGTAACACATTTCTAATGAGGTTTTTAATACATGCATTTAAGACTATTTGTTTTATAATGTTTTGAGTTTACATCCGATTCATAGAGAAATAATGTTGCATACCAATTACTATTCATAATGTTTGAAAGATAAACAAAACTGTACAATCCTAAGTGTCAGACTTAATGAGAATTAGTTACTGTTAAACTTTAGACATTTCTCTTAAGGGTACATAAAGCATACTTTAGTTACAAAATATCACTAAATCGTCATCCAAAGCATTCAGTATTAGCTACATAGCTACAGTAAACATAGGAGATCAGTCTCATAAGTACGTAATTGGAAACGTTTGTAAATATTACAATAATACTGATATTAACATCTGACTAAAAATATCTTATAGCACATTTAAAAACAACTATCAAAAATAAACTTGACTTGTCATTATCAAAAAACATTAAAACCTTGTCCAAAATAGTAAATGTATTAATACATTTCATACTTGGCTTAGTGCTACTTCACAGCAGTCCACATAAAAAACTCTTCTCATTTTATTATTTACAGGAAATTATTTTGACTTCACAGATCTGAATTTACTACTTAGACACAGACATCTATTAATTGTAAAATACAAACACTCAACACATATTGGTCAATGAACTGACCATTTAGGCACATTTTTATTGCTATCAAAATAGTAAAAAATTTCATTCCAATAAATTTTGGTCCACTTAAAATTTGATAGTCTGGACGAAACACAGTTCATATAAAAATACAATTGGCAGTCATGTGGTTATACGGTTGTTTAAAATGGAATGCAATACACAGAATAAAGAAAATTAAATGCAATCATAAAAAGAAATCAAGTAATTTAGAGCATTTCCTGCTAACCGCTCAGTGACAGCTCATTAATGTGATTAATTACGTTCAATGACATACGCATTCACGTACAAAAAAATTACTGATAATAAAATGACAAAAGATTTAAAAAAAAAAAATAGCCATGTTAGGCTTACGTACGTTAAGGCAATGACACTTATTAAGCCATGTCCACAGCTTTTCTCTCGATCTTTCGAGCAAGATCCGCGATCAGATCTCTATAATTTAAGCTGTCAAGATTCTTAGAAAGCAAATCGAGCAAAAACCAGTCACTGAGAGTACACTTGCGGAGTACAATATCTAAATAATCAGGTCTGGTTAATCTCGCTCTTGATCTTAAAATAAGGAAACGTGACTGGGGCCAAGCAAAAACAACAAGGTGGAAAGCCAAGATAAGAGCAGATACAACAGCCAAAATAACAAACCAGAACCATAAGAAAACATATATTTTTTCATTAATGATATTAATCGGAAGGATGCACATAGCGTCATGACGCTGAACGTCACCGGAAGACCCGTATCTATGGAAGGTACATTTCGTCAAACGCGGGAATACTCGAATCATGGGATCATAACGAACAGAGAAATCCCACTCAGTAAATTGTAGTACTTTGTGACCATATGAAGCAAATTCTCCTCCAAGAAATTTATCCATTAAATACATTTGACCAACAACGTTGATAAAATTAAGAGCTTCGCAAAAGAAATATTCCGCAGCGTACAACTTGTGATTACCAAAATTTTCAATCAGATACTGAACTAAAATTTTTCGATTCTCATCTTTCTTTTCAGTACTCATTATAGGGGAATTGAGGCCGAGAATGAGAGCTCTGACTCTGCCTCCTTCCCACATTTTCCACAAATAACGAGGTATATAAAACATCATACCTTGCAGGAAAAGCACGAAGCACACCCATTGATAATAAGCATGATAAACACGTTCTTCTCCAGGTGTGTACTTGTCCACTCCAGGATATGGTACTTCCTCGCCTACTTTCTTATCCCATGCTTTAGGAAGGCTGAAGGTCGAGTGGATCCAGCAAAATGAGTCCAGTAGCTTACTAGGAATGTCATCTCGGGAAATACAATCAATAGGATCACCGATGTACTGTCGGGAAGTCACAAGAATGCTGAAGGCGAATAAAACCAAAACGGTGAATCTGTAATGTAGACGAAAAACATTGTTGTCAATAGTCACAGTGTTGAGCTTTAGTAAACTCTTCAGCGATCCAAAAACTTTATCCATTTTTTTTCCGTCTCAGAACAGAATCTCTCCCAGAGACCAAACCATACAAGCGTCGAGTAAAATAAGTCGCCGCCGTTCGTTCCCTATTTTCCCTCCCCTTCCCCGTAAAGGTTTACTGTACTCATCGTGCGCCAAATACGCCAAGGTTACTCGTCCGCTAGCCTTTTCGTCCTTTTTATTTTTACAGGAATTTTTCTTTTGTTATAAAACGCTAATTTTTAAATTACGATTTTACAATGACTCTATTTTTCAAATATGTGCTCATGGCATTGCAATTCCGTTTCTGAATCTACACATGAATATATTTTAAATTTCATTTCTATTTTTTTTTCTTTTTAACTAAAAATACGAAATTTTAATGAGAAAATGTTAACAAAAATGAAGTGAAATATTTTGCACCTCATCTCTTATAAAAATTTAAAAAATATAAATATTTTTTTTTAAGTTTAATATTTTCAGTTTGCCTCATATATTCTTGATTTTTTAATCATCTTATAAAATATTACCATAACTCATAATACTAAAATTTATGTATACACAGTGCACACAGAAAAACTGTGTTGTGATCATAAAAAGGTAAATAAAATCATAATCGTTCACAAATAAATGCCAAATTTTTTTAAAAAATCATAAAGTTTTCGACTGAGACGAAACTTTAAATATTTGAGAAGTTTTAAATATTTTAAAACATCAAAAGAAAAATTAGTATAAAATTACACGACGACCATCAACTCGCCAAAGTTGGCAACCTTATTCCAAAGAACCCTGAACTTTTATTGGCCTACCGAGGGATTCCTTCTAGCCAATGCTGACGGGTCGGTGCACTCAGATATATTTGGGGGTGAGATTTCAGGGTTTATTTCCCCTTCCCCTTCCCCCGTGCTTTTCATGTATAGAATGGAGCAATACCAAACACTCTTTTTTTCGATATATTATTTTTCAGGGAACCGAAAGTTTGTGGAGGATGAGGGTTCACTTGAAAAAAATTCCTTGAATTCCTATGTACTCAAATTTGAGAAAGCGAAATTGCATTGATTGGCGACTGGCATTTTTTTTTACTACTTTCTTATGCTCTATTTAATATTGAGCATGAAAGAGAAAACTTCCGTTTGGATAACTTTTCGAATACAATCGTTTTAAATCTATAGAAAACACAAAATAAACAATGAATTCGTAGTATTTTCTTCCGCTGAATAAATATTTACTACCGTATAAGTTATCATAGTTTGAACTTTGCGCTTCCCATCGACAACCTATTCACCACAAGATTGTTATTTCTTTCTTTTTATGTGGAGTAATAGAACCAACAATTAAAATTTCCTCATTCATCCATTTCCAGAGTTACTTCTTGTTTTCACTTCACAGTTCACTGAACATTAGTCTTTAATTTTCTGATTTGCGTATATTGTGTAATGGGGTAATTGTATAGCTGAGTTTCTGAACTGTGAAGAGTTATTATTAGCAGTTTATTAAATCTATTTTAATCCGACTCATTACTGTGGTAGTCAACTCAAATTTGTGAACTCTTTACCAAATTGAAGCATTATTATTTTTTCATTGCTAAATGGAAAAGACGATGCAGTTTGTTTATAAACAAATACAAATAAATAGATAATAAATTGACAAACATCTCTCACAGCACAGTTCTTATCATAAATTAGTAGTTATATTACACTCACTCTTACTTCGCATCTTTAACCATGCTGGTAAAAATAACAACATCACAAGGTGCTTTAGAATGAATACGATGTAAGCTTGAACAATAAACTAGGACTTTGATTTTGGGAACACGCTGAACTCGAGCAGATATGATAGTTTGTAAAAGTTGTTAAAAGGTTTCATAGTTTTTGTTTTGTTTTGTTTTTGTATAGATTTCAAAATTTATTCCCTGTAAATTGGTAGAGCGTGTAAATAACAGCAAATCGAGCGAAATAATTTTGGTTTTTCATACCGCAATTACGTTATTGGTAAAAAATAATTAATTAATTAAAAATATATATATATATATATATATATACACTTCCAAAACATTACTGTATCGTCAGTCTGACGTCACAGATCAAAATCGTTTTATATGTTTAGTTCGTGAAAACATTCAGAATGTGGTTTGGTTTGGTTGACAGCGCTACGGTCGTTTTATGCTACACGAGGTCTAATTAGACGGGGACCTACAGCTTAAAGCCGATTCCAAACGGCTGCAAACATCCATGCCAACAGTGGGACTCGAACCCACAGACTCTGGTACCGGAAGTCAGCGCCTTAGTCATTCGGCCATCGTCCGGTCATTTAGAATGTGAGTGTACTGCCAACAAATCTAGCAAAATTACTCCGAAAAAAGTAAAAAATTGTTACTTATCAGATCATAAGTTGTAATACTTGCATTACTCACTTAATTCAACTCGCTCAACGTAATTCTGACATCAGGAAACGAGAACTTTCTTCTCACCAGAATATTTAAGAGGCTTTATGAAATGAAAACTTGAGTGCGAAAAACACCTGATCTTTTGAAGTAAAATTATTTTAATTTTTTAATCAATCGTGTAATCTTTTTAAAATTTCAATGAGATGCGAAAGATATTTTTCAGAGTTCAGTTTCATTTTGAAAGAAACCTTAACATAAGAATTCAGACGATATCCAAATCTAATGTTAAAATGTACGGAGAATTTTTATCTCAGTATTTCATCTCAAACATGAGCTACTAGCGCCATCATTTACAACAAGCGCTTAGATTACGCCGATCAACAGAAATTACTTGTACTTTAAATGGACAATGGGTTGTGCCATTTTAGATTATATTCATACCTTTTGATGGCGTCGTTTCATGTCATTTTCTTTTAAATTTTCCTCTTTTCTATCAAAACCCTTCGTTAATTTAATGTTGGCACATCGCTTGACCTCGCAGAATCAGAGATTAGTGATTGCACGCTTTTGAATTCTGCTTCGTTCGTGCATTTGAAAATAGATCTTGAAATGCAATGTAATTATTTTTCACAAAATTATTTTCTTATAATATTTCAAAAAATAATTTTTCTTTTGTAGCAATGAGATCAACAAATTAATGTACTCTAAAAAGAAAATGAACACAAAAAAATTTTAAAATTTAAAAACTTTATCTATACGTCTACCTTCATTAGCAAAACACGGAATACCAGATTTTCAATTCTGTTGTTAGTAAAATACTGAAATAAAAATTCCTCGTACCTTTAAACATTAAGTTTGGAAATTGTCTGAATTCTTATGTTAAGGTTTCTTTCCAAATGAAACTGAACTCTGAAAAATCGCAATCTCAATGAATCACTTTCATTTCAACAAAAGGAATATATTTAGTATAATAATTGTTTGATGTTTTAAGTTCTTTCTTATTTAAAATGTTCTTATGTATTTAATTTTATAAAGTTTGAGATTTTTGTAGGTTTTACTTTTATTTAATCAAATGAAATTAATTGTTTTTTAAAAAAAATCTTGATTCGTACATAGGGTCAACAACAACAAAAAGAAAAACTAAAACTGAATGAACAAAGTTAAAATAAGCATTATTCTAAAAGCGCCTTGCGATTGAAAAGTCGGAATTGAACAGCATTCGGTTGTTTATCGAAATTCTGTATTAAATATCGATATCCGGTTATTTTTTTACATGTTTTAATTAACTCGCTTTCTTGTTTGTTTGTGTGTTTGTGTGTTTGTTTGTCCAGTTCAAATCTTGCAATCGATTTTTAACTAACTTCCCGACTAGCTAGACATTTGAAACTTTTAGAATAGCTCAGAACACGATGACAATGCATTATTTTAATACTTTTAGCCATCTTTAAGCAAAATTGAATCATTTTCAGTTAATTTTGTTTTGTAGAGTGGTGCAGCCATCTATCGGCCGGAACGGGAACGAAAAGTTAAACGCAAGTTAACTTCCAATGAACTTCATTTTCTTTCAAGTTGATGGGATAATTCATCAAAAAAAATTTTAAAAAGTATTTATTAATACATAGAATTGTCAAGTTTATATGATTCAACATAAAATTTAAAAACATGGTATATAAAAAGTTCTTTTTATCTTGTAATTCTTTTCAGTTTGTTTATCAAAAGTGGCAGTAAAAAGAAATCTAAGTAAATAACAAAACTGGTAGAGTTGTATTACATTCTAATCTTACAAATTTTAAAGAACTTTTTTTTAATATTAATGTTCAATTTTTTCCTTTCATAACAATCTCCAGGGAAAGCTTGAAATGTTAAGTGTAAAGTTTGAAACAACAGATAGTCGAAATTTTTTTAACTAAACTGGCAGCGCTTTATTACTTTCTAATTTTATATATTTTTCAAGCATTTTTAAAAGTTCCTGTTTTATGTATTGTTTCTTAACAGTTTCAAGGCACAGCCTAAAATGTTGATGGTAAACTTTGAATGCATATTCTTATAAACCTGTTTTAAATTTTTGTTTTGAAAGTTAATTTAAAACTTTTCAATTATATATCTCACAATACAGTGTGCAATTCTTTTAAATAATTTTCATGTTTATCACAGTCAAAAGTTTCCCAAAAGTGATTTATTTTATTTAAAAATAAACTTCCGGTTTCATGTTATCTCTTTATTCTAGGGTTTACTCAGTTTGTTTGATGATTCGAGTATGTGATTTTCTATGTTCAGTTAGTCAGACTGGAGGGAGATAAACGCCATTGCTCACTAGATAGCGCTGATAATCGACCTTTGAGAAAGAGAATGAATATAGAATAAATATTACTCTGTTCCTCAAGAATGGAAAACAGGAAATGAATAACATTCAGTTAAATTTTATATCTTCCCTTACTATTAATCGATAGAAGCAATAACAAAAAATATAAATCTACCTGATTAGAAAATAGAATCAAATAGACCCTTTTTTTAACGTAGGATTACGTTCCTCAATAACGGTCCTCCAGAGAGAAAAAAATTGTCTGGTGTCGCGAATTATAATTTTGGCAGCGCGCCAAACCCAGTAGCAGTAAACAGTTAAACAGAAAAGTACCAAAATGCGCCCCCCCCCCCAAAAAAAAAAAGAGGTAAGCAACGATAAGCAATCTTTCGTTAATAAACCGCGGTAGTTTCGTTAGAAGAGACTACCTGAAATATTTTTTGTGTTTTGAAGATATGTATAATTTAAAATGGGATCGCTTTCACGTGAGTAATGCAAGGCAAAAATCATAGGGGAATATATATATATATATATATATATATATATATATATATATATATATATATATATATATATATATATAATGTTAAAAAACTAGTAATGTCTTAATTCAACACTCTTAACATTTAAAAACTATTAATTCCTCACTTTACTATTCAAAATTACATACCCCTTTTTAATCTCTTAAGTTATTTAATTCCCTTTGGGCATTCGTGTTAAATTCCGAAAAATAATTCCAAATTCCAATATGGTCGTCCCAGTAAAACTTATGTAAAAATCCCACTGTTACAATCTTTCGTCACCCCAGGCAATATCATTAAAGATGGCTGTCTTTTTAACGAAAAGAGACGCGGCGCGGCGTCCCTACAAATTTAAATCAGTTCTGCACAACAACAACAACTTTAAACCAATCAACTATTAAGACACGCACTTTTGTCACGTGATGGTAAAGTTTATATAAGTTCTGGCGTCCAAAATTAGGAC
This sequence comes from Dolomedes plantarius, assembly GCA_907164885.2. Classification (NCBI taxonomy): domain Eukaryota; kingdom Metazoa; phylum Arthropoda; class Arachnida; order Araneae; family Dolomedidae; genus Dolomedes; species Dolomedes plantarius. The sequence continues at coordinate 34,739,071 of OU015502.1, forward strand.
GCACTCCTGTACTTCCCCTTGCCACATTCATCCCGGCGGAGTCGCCAGCGATTAAATAAAATGCCGGCCACGTAATCTGGTGTTTTGTCTAATTCTTTCGGCCGGAGTTTCGTTCTAATAGTCCAGCGTAACCAAAGTTTCTTCACCGTGGTATGGGTTTGCGGCATCTTAAGTGCAATGACCGGCGGCCGTTCTCCCCATATCACACACATATATATATATATAGTGGAATCTCGATCAATCGTTCGGAGAACGATCGTTTTACCGTATGCATCGTTTATTTCACCCAGTCCCGAATAAATTCCATAGAAAACAAACAAAAACAGACCGCATGGATCGTTCCTCGATCTATCGTTTTCTCGCAATATTCGTTCAGAATGTCGCAGCTTTACATTAATTTAACGGATCGATCGTTTTTTCATAATAACTGAACCTGAAATATAAATGTCTGGATTGAGCTAGAATGGCTCTCTAATTAAACAATGAACAGAACCTTTGAGAGGCACGGTCTCGTATTTTTGTTCTCTCCTGTTTAGCCTGGTTACGCGTAATCGTTCCACTCCCATTATTTGTTCTTCGTTGGAGTTCCTTAATTCTTTAGCCCCTGGAGTATCCTATTTTCGGAAACTCATTCCAAATTCTCCGACTATTCAACATTTCTGTTCTTATCAGCAATGGCTCACAGTCAGCTCACAGAGCTTCCTGCTATCCTCTTGCTTTTCTCTTTGCCTTGGAATGGAGGCGCCCTGGTGTTTGGTCTAGGGCAGGGGTCCCCAACCCTATACCTGCGGGCACCATGGCGCCCGCCGATCGTTTTACGTGTGCCCGATTTGTGGCCTAGATTTGTAGATTTAATTGAAGAAAAAATTATCTCTGTAAAAAATCAAAATTTTTTTGAACTAACAGACACCTTCGTTGGCTAGCGGATTTGTCTTTTTTTAACAGATATAATGGAAAAACTGAATTATTTAAACTTAGACCTGCAGGGAAAGGACAAACATATATTTACAATGATAGTGTCTATAAACTCGTTTAAAGCTAAACTGGCTTTGTGGATATCACGTTTGAAGATGAAGTCCCTTGTGCATTTTCCAAATATGAAAAAAATGATAGGAGACGGGGAAAATGACTTATCAACATTTGTTATTAAACTTCAATTACTTCAACACCAGTTTGAAAAACGCCTTCAACAGTTTAATATCATCGAGCCAATGGTCACCTTTTTTGTTAATCCTTTTACTTGCTAAGTAAATGTAACCGAACTAGCTATATACATTTCAGAGCTTGTTCAAGTAAGGGCAGAAGAACTGGAGCAGTGGCGTACGCAAGGGGGGGTTGATGGGGGTTATAACCCCCCCCATTGGTTCTGATTACATATATTATTTAATTAGGTTTACGCTTTGCACTGATTGCTCAAAACTACTCTTTCATAGTAATAGTCCAGTCAAATTTGCTCAAAATGGCGGAGAATCATGCATTAAATGAAGGGGTTGAGATTTTTTCAGGAATGTGTAGGGGTTGGTACCCTGAGCAACGCCTAATAAAGTCCCCTCGATTTCAGGCGCCGCGGGGGGGGGGGGGGGGGTCCAAAGGTCCTTTTTTTAGTTTTTGGCGTTTATCTCGAAAACGGTGCGTAGCACAGGAAATTGTCAAATTTAAAAAATAAAGCTTATAAAATTCCCTTCCGAATGATATATCCATGTTTGTACCCAAGTGTTAACGTTTTCGAGATATGAGCCGTTGAATATGAAAATTTTTCAAAAAAAGTGGTAGCGGTTCAGGTATCTCGTCAAACTTCCTCTTCTAACTCTTTCCCCTTCCATTTCTCAGAAAACTCGTGATATACAAAGTTGTAGAGCGAAAAATTTCCTTCAAAAATTTATATAATTATGCTAATTTATCTTCACCAGGTAAATAGTTAGAGCGTTTTGAATTTTAGGGGTACTTTTCAACATTTTGCTTGTAAAATGCTCGTCACTCAAGTTTCGTTTCCATGGTCTGTAACTCTCTTAATCACTTTGTGTGCTGTTTAATTAGATACGTATAGTATTCATAACCCATATAAACAATAAATTATGTATACCTGTACGTATAATGTATATCTCATAATATACCGAAGAACACTTGTAGTACAAAGGAGGAAGTAAGAAAACAAACCAAAATGTATAAAAGTTGTTCATATAATCAAAAAATGGTTATCAAAAGTAGGTTCAAACAACAGTTACTTACATTAAATATATTATATACAATTTATTTCATCAACTGCTTTCCTATATATTAAAAGCCGTCAATCTGATACTTCGAAAAAAGTTTCAAACAAGTCAAAGTCTTCACTATCATTTTAGCTTCTGTAGAATGTCCGAATTTTCCCGAAATGATTTCCCACCAAAGTGTCATCCCACTATAATGCCACGATCAAAGTCACTAAGCTCCTTTGACTTACTCATCGTCTCACAAACGCATAAATATGACCTGACAAACCACTACCAATACTTTTATAGCTTTCGGTTACGCATCAAATTACGTCACCTGCTAGATCTACTTCTTTAGGGGGGTGTCCGGATACTTTTGGGCCAGATAGTGTATGATGTATTATTGAATATTAATGGATTATATAAATTATTAAATTTACTTAATGGGGTCAGCTGAATAATAAGACCTGAAGATGTTGGGAATAGTAGAGCCTGTCTTCTGTGTTGCCCCGTCCGGCCTTCATGAAAAACACATTCGTGTCTCGTGGGGTGAGTGCCACAAGTAAGACGAGCAGGTCTTACCTATCTACTATCACCACAGTTGAATGAGAGGTGTTTTGCCACTCACCTCTGACAATACTGCAGTCAGCATCTCCTTTGGCTTGTAGCGTACTGGAAGTATGGGGTTAGTTTTCCCAAAATCTCATAGTGCGAGAAACACAGCTGCGTATTATCGGGGCAGTTTTTGGCCGGTTCCCATCGTTTTTAAACACGTGCAAGAGTTTTGGCCTGAAGATTAATCCCTGGAATGGCGGTTTCCCTAACAAGTGGTGAGGGTAACTGTTTGGAAAACAGAAACTGGTTTATATCACCGTAATAAAGCTGTCTTCTCTTAGCGATAACTTCTTGCGAGTGACATCGGCGGGCGATAAAGTTTCGGCATTAAGAAGAGCTGTTAGTCGATAATCTGCCACCCCCCCCCCCCCCGGCTGAAAATCCAGACATCTAGGGAGAGGCCGCACAGAATCCGCCTTGTGTGGACGTGTTTGTTTTAAGCTCCTGTGTTGGGACTGTATAGGTCCGGGAGCGTGCATTGTAGATCTGCACAGAGTTAAATGGAACACCAGAGTAACTGGAACACCAGCCATTGGTGTTCCAGTTCTGTTGACAGTGAAGTATCCACGATCTATAAAATCCTGTTTAAGTTGAAGGTGGCGAGTTGTTAGTCCTAGCATGTGTTGTACATATAGGTGAGTACACTTTCCATAATGAAAATGCCCGCTGGCATGGAAGTAAGGTATCATCAGTTGGGCGCATGTCATATGATCTTTCCAGTTGCGCTGTGCTGCAATGAATTATTTCATCAACACCACCATTTCAAAGTACTGGACCCACAAAGCTTTTGTTGGCGTACTACCTTTGAGACGTGACAATTCGTTGCTCAATTTCCACTGAATGCTGGCAAGAGAGGTATTTGTGGAAATGTGTTGTGGAGTAATTTCTACTGAGGTCTGAAGTAACTGAACTACTTCTTCTTTTTTCATATGGTGTGATATCTAAATTTTTTAAAATGATCTGAGCTAAAATGACACTTCTATACATTTTGGTTTGTTTTCTTACTTCCTCCTTTGTACTACAAGTGTTCTTCTGTATATTATGAGATATACATTATACGTACATGTATACATAATTTATTATTTATATGGGTTATGAATACTATGCGTATCTAATTAAACAGCATACAAAGTGATTATGAGAGTTACAGACCTTGGAAACGAAACTTGAGTGACGAGCATTTTACTAGCAAAATGTTGAAAAGTACCCCTAAACTTCAAAACGCTCTAACTATTTACCCGGTGAAGATAAGTTAGCATAACTATATACATTTTTGAAGGAAATCTATCGTTTTACAACTTTCTCTATCACGAGTTTTCTGAGAAATGGAAGGGGAAAGAGTTAAAAGAGGAAGTTTGACGAGATACCTGAAACGCTACCACATTTTTTAAAAAAAATTTTCATATTCAACGGCTCATATCTCGAAAATGGTAACATTTGTGTAAAAACATGGATATACCATTTGGAAGGGAATTTTATAAGCTGTAATTTTTAAATTTGACAATTTTCTGTGTGACGCACCGTTTTCGAGATAAACGCCGAAAACTGAAAAAAGTGACCTTTGGACCCCCCCCCCCCCCGGGGGAGCCTGAAATCGAGGGGACTTTATTAGGCGTTGTTCAGGGGACCAACCCCTACACATTCCTGAAAAAATCTCAACCCCTTCATTTAATGCGAAACGGAAACCTAATTTGACTGGACTATAACCCCCCCCTTTGAAAATTTCTGCGTACGCTACTGAACTGGAGATAGAAATTTCGGATCTTCAGAACGACATTGTCCTAAAATCCATTGTATTCGATGAGAATTTCTGGAATATAGTTGACAGAAACAAATTTCCATTATTGGCAAGAGCAGCATATAAAATAAAATCGTTTTTCGGTTCCACATATTCGTCTGAATCATTATTTTCGACAGTGAATATCATAAAATCAAAGTACAGATCACGACTCACAGATGAATATTTTGACGATTGCTTACGCGCGCGCGAGCAGGAATATCATCATACTCTCCTGATTTCGAAGCAATGGCCAATGAAATGCAATTTCAAAAATCACATTGATTTTTATATTTATATTTTTTATAAAGAATTTTTATACTTTGCAGATTTTGTATGCATTATTTAGTAATCATTTATTTTACACAAGAATATTAACAATAATTTTTATATGTTAAATTATATTTTTTGAATTAATTTTTTTTGTAAATTATGTATAAATATTATAAACTATGTCCAACTATAAATTCCCCTTGAAAAAATAAATGGTGCCCGCCGTCCGACCGGTATTCTAGAATGTGCTCATAGGTACAAAAAGGTTGGAAACCCCTGGTCTAGGGTGTGAAAAGTTTTTGATTGCTACAGTTCTGCACTGGCCGATGAGGGTTTCACCCGGAAGCAGAACTTCCCGGTGGTCTTATGTCGGACCCCATACAGTGCAATGGAATGGTTCTAGTTATAAACGATTCACGGCTGCCGCATCACTGACTCAATACTCTCACACAATAACCGGTACCGAAAGGAATGCAATTTGCAACACAGAAAAAATATTGTTTACTTGTGGAGAGAAAACTGCTAAAAAACAAACGAAGATTAATACTTTTATTTCAATCAAAATTCCTGTGTATCTACGTGTATTTCTTTTATTATTATTATTATTATCTTGGATTTCAGTACAACTTTGTAATTTTATGTTCAATTACACAACAGGTATGTATTCATTTATGTATGTGAGTAAATATATTTTAGGTTTATCAAACTTTAAGGAATGTTAATACTTTTTTGTATGTTCCCGCATCTATCGTTTTCCCGCATCCGTCGGTTAGTTCAGCCAGTCCCTTCGAAAACGATAGATCGAGATTCCACTGTACACACACACACACACACACATATATATATATATATATATATATATATATATATATATATATATATATATATATACAGTGAAATCTCATCTATCGTTTTCCAAGGGACCGACTGAAATGAACGATAAATGCGGGAAAACGATAGATGCGGAAACATAACAAAGCAATATGATCGTTGGGACTGGATAAAATGAACGACACATACGGAAAAACGATGGATCCGAAAACGATCGATCGAGATTCCACTGTGTATATATATATATATATATATATATATATATATATATATATATATATGTACGTCTCACCCGAAATAAGAAAAAAAAATCTCATCTAAACGTCATTCGTGGGTGCTATCTACTATTCGGCTTGACTTCAGATCTGATTTTGTTACTGGATGATGCCCCCCTGCGTAGCAGATAAGCTCGATCAGATTCTTTCAACAGCAACTTCCCTCTTGGAAAAAAAAAAGCCATTGCTCGTTTAGTCGATTATTACACACATGATTTTTTCTTATGAAACTTTCGATTGATTTCGTACGAAATTATTGGTTACAAAGACTCTATTTCGTTATCTGTACAGAATCGTAAAATCGCAAGTCTGCTAAACTCTTCATTCAACTTTTTCTGAGGGACAGCCCCTATCATCCCCTCAGATCATATTTCTAACGACCAAAACGCTTGTCGAGGTGAAGTGCACCCTTTCGAACACCCCTTACCCCCATGCCTCTGTCTAAAAACTGTCACTGCCGTCATGTGCAGCTAGAAATAAGTTGGCACGTATCCAGGAGGAGACAAAGTTAAACCCTATACCCGTCTGGTATAAAGGGGGGGGGGGGGAAACGATAGCACACAGTAAGCAAAAAAAAATAAATTTTTTTTTTCGAATTATAAAATGGTAATACATCCACTGTTTCATTAGTACAGCGGTGTGCATAATTTTATCGACAGCTATCCACTTTCTTCCAATAAAAACTCGCGACCCCCAATGATCAATTTTTGGTAGTAGCAATTTTTTTAACGTAGGATTACGTTCCTCAATAACGGTCCTCCAGAAGGAAAAAAATTCATAGTCCGTCGCGAGATAATAGAGAGTACACTGTATATGACACGACACTGTGCAAAGGAATAACTTGCGCAGATTGTTTGCTCATGTTCGAAAGCGGCAGAGATTAAAAATATTTCTGCCTCAGGTGCGTGACTAGCAGAATGATAAATTTCATTCTTTAGATCTTTAGCTCAAAAACTATTCTAATTTGTTGTAAAACCATCAAGCGTCAAACAACAAATTTAGAGCTTTTTTTCCATGACAACTATTCATCACAAGATATCGAGAAAATGAAACACATTAAAATCATCTGAAACAGTACCGTAAGATGGGGTTACATTGTGACTGCAGGGATAACTTTGTGGCACATAGTAATTTTTTCGTATTTCGGATCTTGCGTCGCGCCCATGATACCGGGAAGGAAAAGAACAGCGCCAACAGCTTTTCCGACATACACCTAGTGGTCAGTGTCCGAAGCTTCTGCGTACCATTTGTTTTCTGCTGGACAGTGTATTGTTCAAATCTGTTGTCAAGCTATTGACTCAAACTTCGGAAACTTTGTGTGCTGAAGGCTAACACCTTATACAACCAACTGCCACAAGTAATTACTTTTTATTGTCAATATGTTGGTTAGATTGTGGAGTAATATAACTTTTGCTTAGTGATATTTCCGAGAGATACGAGAACATAACTTAAATATCGAAAGGTGACGGGGTTACTTTGTGACACATTGACAGAGTCACAAAATAACCCACAATGTCGACCCACCTCCTCCCGCCGCTCGATGTTGCATTTTCCCGTCCTCTTCTATACTAATAAAGAGACAAGTGGAAGTCGAGAGATCACGTGACCGTAACTCATCCGGGCGGGTACCGATCCTCGAAAAAAAAATGGCCGACAAATATACAGGAAACGGTGTAATTTTTTTTCTCATGAAAGTACATAAATGTTACATATTTGGAAAGAGCTTCGAAAACTGATAATTTTTTCTGCGTACACTTATTCTGTTAATTCAATAGTTTTAGAGATAGTTTCATTCTAAAATCACTCACTGCTGAGAAACCAAATCATCTGGTGCAGTGGTGCTGCCATCTGTCGTCAGCGACGGGAATGAAAATTGAAAGGAATTTATTCACTTGAATTTAATACATTTGTAGGCTTTTTTTTCCTTTTGTGGGGCCCGAAGTACATAAATATGTTACACGGATGGCTTGAGCGTAGCTAGGCGAAGCCCGAGCCTAGCCGGGCGAATCCCGGCTAGTCTACAATACTACTGGAGAGAAAGAAGTATTGACTATCTGGAAAAAATCTACCCGAAGGAGCAGAATGTGCTGAGAGACGAGTTTCCTCATCTTCTCAAATAACTGATGGCTGCCCGAGGTCTCTTTGATGTCAAAGATATAGATGAAGCTATCCAATATTTGTAAAAGGTATATATAATTGTGTATCAAGCTTTTGATAAGCGTTTAACTTTCTAACGTTGCGTCAAGTAATTTTTCCTTTTGGATTTCAGGGTGAAAACACAGATGTCACAAAATAGCCCCACTCGGCGGGGCAGCTTTGTGACACAACTTTAGGGCGACAATGGACCTTCAGATTGACAAAAATATGTCCCCAAAACAATTTTTTTTCTTTCAGAAAATGATTCTGCAACTCATCAGCTTTAAATTTAAAAAAAAGTATGTTCATCCGATCATTATTAACCGAGTTTTAAGTATTTTTTTCAAACGTAAACAATGGAAATGTTAGTCAAATTAAAACTTAAAATGCCATTTTCTCAAAACAAGTTTTCATGTCGTTTCGCTAAGTTCAAAATGTTCCATTCGTCATAATTTTTCTGGAATTTTCATAAAATTTCATAAAATGAGTATTTATATATGTTAGAATAAAACTTAGTAATCAATTCATTAGACTATTTTAAGACAACTTAAAATTTTTATAATAAAAAAATTTTGTTTGCTAAAATTTTGCATAAAATGACCTATTTTTATCGATTTCTTTTCTAGTTTTTATAAATATGACTGTAAATCAAATATTGCTACTAACTTTTATTACAACTATATAAAGCTAGTTTAAGAGAGAAAATTAGATATCTGAGACAAAAATTGATGCGCATGGAGCATTTTTAAATAGAGTAATTAAAAAACTGATTTTAATGAATATCTTAATTAATTACATTCTGATTTTTTTTTAAATTTAGAATTTCCATCTCTAAACAACACTGTACAGCTCCGATTCAAAAATTTAGAATAATGAAAGAAAATATGGTCAAGGGAATTGTAAATTTAATTTATCAAATAAATAATCAATGATATCAAATATAAATGATCATAATATAAATCTGCATATTTTGTAGATTATAAAAATATGAACATATTACAATGAAATAGAAAATATATTTAAAACAGCAAGTGAAAAAAGATTCAAAATATTAGAATACTTCATAACATGGTTTAAAAAATTAGAATAATGTAAATATATTGAACACAATTTAAATTCGAAGGGTTTTTACATTCTAATCCAGAGGTGGCCAACCCGCGGCACGCGTGCCACAGTGTGGCACAGCGGCATTTTAATAGTGGAAAGCGGAGACTTATTGAAAAAAATAATTATTTGTCAAAATCTGTAAAAACCCTACTCATACGCTACTGAAAATAACAATGCAGGAAAGCGGCACTGCTTGACACCAATACAACGATGCGCTAAGACAGCGAGGTCATGCGGGACGAACCCAATAACCCACCAACATATGTTTGTGAACAAATGTTTTCTATTATGAACATAATAAAATCAAAATATCGATCAAGATTAACTGATATGCACCTAAAACACCTAATTTTGTTAGCATTTCCAAGAGCTAATCCTAATATAGATGACTTGGTAAAAAAACTACAAATTCAAAAGCCACATTAATTAAGTACTGACTGTTTAATAATTATTTAGAATTAAATATTTCAGGTTATTCATTTTATTTTATATATAACCTAACTGACTGAACCTTTAAAAATGTTTATTAACAATAAAACCTAAGTTTCTACTTTTATTTTATTTATTATATTATTTTTTAAATCTCCACTACTCAGATTTTAAAAAAATGTGCTATTTGGGTAAAAATCCCATAATTAGCCTATAAATAACATTTTTTCACCTTTTTATATTTTTTGTATGTTGGAAAAGTTGGAAGTGGCACACATAATATTTTTTTTTTCAGATAAGGGCACTCTTCCCAAAAAGGTTGTCCACCCCTGCTCTAATCAGTACTTTGTTGCATCACCCTTAGCTTTAATGACAGCTCTTAAACGGTTTGGCATATTATTGACTAAAGGTTCACAAATTTTTTAATCAATATTCGCCCATATGTTCTTCAAACTAGAAATAAGATCTTTTTTGTCTCTTGGTGCAATTTCTTGAAGTCGTTTTTCATAATTCCCCACAAATTCTCGATGGGGTTTAGATCGGGTGAATTCGCAGGCCAAAGGAGTACATTTATGTCCTTGTCTTGGAGACATTTAGTTGTCGATTTGGAAGTGTGGGAAGAAGCTGAATCTTGCTGAAACACGAAATCGTCATCACATAAGTCCTCAGATGAAGGAATCGTGAAGTGTTCAAGAATTTCTTGATACACTTCTGCATTGACTTTTGTGTAAATAATACACAACCTACCTGGGCCTTCTGCAGTCATGCAGCCCCATACCATGACAGAGGTTGCAAATTTAACCGAACGTTTTAAACACTCTTAATCAAAAGCTTCTTGTTTAAGTCTCCAAACACGTATACCTTGATTCCCATGGGACACACAAAACATACTTTCATCGCTTAAGAGTGCCCTTTTCCAGTCATCTTGACCCCAAAATAGCCTTTGTTTACACCATTTAACTCTAGCAGCCATTTGCTTAGATAAGAGTGGCTTTGTCTTAGGCACACGTAATCTAAAACCTAATTTGTGAAGTCGTCGTAATGTTGTAGATTTAGAGGCATTTACACCCACTTCTTACCATTTTCTCTGCAAATATCTCACACTTCGAAATCGACGTTTCTTCACAATCTTCTTCAATTGCCTTTCATCTCTTGCTGAAGTTATTGACTTTCTACCACTTTTAAAGTGTTTATTTTGAAAACACTTATTATTGCAATATTCTCTCAACTCTACTCACACTTGCTTGAGAACATTTCACTTCCTTTGCTATAAACAGTTGTGTTTTTCCTTCTTTGTGCAAGTGCACAATACAAAATTTCACAGCCTCAGATAAGTCGCTCTTTCGCCCCATATTAAGCAAATACTGCACTAAAATCAAATGCCAAACTACTTTTCATTTTCCGGGGAACACATTTTATAGTCCCGCACACATTAGTCCCGCAGCTGTTCTCTAAACCAACAGGAAAATAGTTTCATATTCTAATTTTTTGAACTATGTCATGAAGTATTCTAATATTTTGAATTTTTTTTCACTTGCTGTTTTAAATATATTTTCTATTTCATTTTAATATGTTCATTATATATATAATAGCCGTTGTCTCTGTATAACACTTCCGGGCTGCACTCATCTTTCAATTGAAGCCCTCAGTAAACAAACGGCTGGTTGGGCTTAATTTCAATTTCCGATATGGATCAGAATTTTTTCTTACCTAAAAACTAATATCTTCTCCATCAAATCATGTTTGTTCAGCCTATTTTTCTATAAAACATTCAGAACTAAAAAAAATTGGATGCTTTTAGCTGTATATTTAACAGTTTTTAAAAATCTGCTTACTTTTGCGATGAATTCTGAAAGTAAGCAAACTTGAATGTGAATGAATCAAGTAGCTCAAGTATTCATATCGCGTAGTGAGCTGTAAAAAACTGGATGGCAGTCTACTACTCCAATCGCACGAAAAACTAAATAAATAAAATATAATGAAAGGGTTTGCTTTTACAAGGTGTGGATTAAATACAATATTGTTAGATAATTCGGGATATTTTTTAACTTTCATATACTTTTTCCATTATGACGTCATTATTAGTATTATGACGTCAAAATGACATGTTGGATGGCAGTCTACTACTCCAATCGCAGGAAAAACTAAATAAATAAAAAATAATGAAAGGGTTTGATTTTACAAGGTGTGGATTAAATGCAATATTGTTAGATAATTCGGGATATTTTTTAACTTTCATATACTTTTTCCATTATGACGTCATTATTAGTATTATGACGTCAAAATGACGGGTTAACTTCTAGTATTTTTATAATCTGCAAAATATGCTGATTTATATTATGATAATTTATATTTGATACCATTGATTATTTATTTGATAAATTAGATTTGCAATTCCCTTGACCATATTTTCTTTCATTATTCTAATTTTTTTGAATCGGAGCTGTATAAGTATACAAAATTTCATAGCAATTGGTTAATAAATAAAAAAAAAGTTTTTCATGGCCCATTGTCGCCTTAATTTCTCAATGGTAATTAATGATCCGGGTTAGCGCAATACATTACTAAGTAAGGAAAGGGTGTATCAATGTTTTGCAATTGTTCTTTTTGGGCTTCTTTTAAAACTGATCGGCTGGTACAGGAAAATAACTTCAAATTCGTCACAAAGTAACCCCATCTTACGGTACTTCGATTTTCGAATTAGATTATAATCGATTAGTGTTTTTTGCTAAACCTCAGAAACCAGTCATTTGCATATTTTTTGCCACTACGTGATCTCAGCAACGCTAGACTAGTAGACTCCAAAAAATAATTAAAAATCTAAATGAATATTAAATTAAATTATATTTAAAACATTAAATGCTCAAATGTTTAAAATTTAATTTGCTTCAAAAGATTAAATGTCTTTCATACTGAAGTTTTCATTTTGAAAAATATTAAAAAATTTCAGGTAGTCTCTTCTAACGAAACAACCGCGGGTTATTAACGCAGGGTTACTTATCGTTGTTTACCTCTTCTTTTTTTTACAATAAAATTCCTACATACGAGGAGAAAGATGAGTGATAACCTTATGCAGAATAGGTCGATTGTAAGAAAAATCAGTTACGTATGTCTACTCTGCCACTCTTCATTTATAACTCGCGACGACGGTTTTAGCGTTATAAATTTTGCTTTACCGCGGACCGTTATAGAGGAACATAATCCTTCGTTAAAAGAACTTCCGAATAAATTTTTTTATTAAATTATAGATTGTATCACTAAAATATACAGACTTTCTTTGAAGAATTTAAAAAAAAAAAAACACAGCCCATTACACTAACCAGGCGATTTCTTTTGGAATGCAGAAAACAGAACTCAAAAATATGCATTTGTGAGTCAGTAATTGGGGAAAATACTGAGAGAAAAATCCCCCGTAGCTCAAAATGGAGACTGATGCCGTGCGAGGTCAACTTGATGGTCTCATCAAAGAGGATGACACACGTCCACGACTTTTGGATGACTGTGTAAGAGATGCATGCCTGTCTATATCAGAATGTTCAAAAGTAGACATTTAGAGGCAAACAGCAGGGTGAAACCATCTGCGATGGCTTTTCCAGCACTTATTTCCACCCCCATGCAGAAAAAAAAAATCTAAATTCAGTCGTTGCTGCGTACTTTTTCATAGCAAAATAAAATGGAAAAAAGTATTTATGTAGAATTTCCCGTCTTACCGCAAGAAGGGAAAAAAAACATTTAAGTGACACCCATATGAATTTCTGTCTCATAATGTACATAGTTTGGGACGCATATGACTGGCACTACATTTTTCACCACGTCACATCGAAAGGATGTGGGAGGCCCAGGGATTTCACGTTCTTGCAGACGTTATTCCGGAAACACGTGGTTAAATCTTAAGGGTACGAAACGGAATCGTGAATGAATTCAATCTCCAATCTCGATTTCCCTGTTTTATAGTCAACCCTGTACACATACCTTTTGTTTATAACTGAACTAACTAACTAACTATATATTTATATATATATATATATAATATATATATATATATATATATATATATATATATATATATATATATATATATATATATATATATATATATATATATATATATATGAATGACATATTATGTCTTGTAGAAACAGCTGGAAAAGAGTTATTGGGACGCAGTAAAAAGGCGAATCAGTAAATATAGTTTTATTTGTCGTTTATTACGCAGTTCCCCACAAGAAGGGAGCTAGACCGAGTGACATATGAAATATAACAAACAATATCAGAAAAAAGAAGATGAAGTGGTTTTCAGTCGTGTTCTGATTTTTATATCGGGAAAATACAGAAGAGGTGATGCAAAGGTTATTCCTTATTAGCCGGTCGGTTTAGGGACCTGCTCCCTTCAGCAATCATTGTCAGAGAATGGAAACACTAAAATGCAACGAATAAAGGTATTTAAATTTTGTGGTTAAGCATCCCACGTCCTGCAAACAGTCGCAAGCAGAAGAAAAATTATTTTCCTTTCCAGGCGAGAAGTTCCCTTCCCTCCACCCCTCCGCGTATGAGCAAAAAATTCTTTCTTCGAGACTTTCCCCTTCCGCATTTGAAATGTTGTGAAGTACTCTATCATTTGTAGCACAAACTGTATCAACAGACTTATAAATCTGAGATGTGCCAGGCAAATGACCTAAAAGCTGCTTATTACTGAATATAACGTTGTCGTTTTTTGGTGCAAGGATAGCTCTTTCACGTAGCCAACTATGATCTTTAAAATGCTGAGAGAGGTTGGAAAACACCTTTTGTAACAAATCTTCATGATTTTCAATTAATTTTCCAATATCTTCCACTGCTTTAAGTCCATCATCGCCATGAGACATGAAGTTTCCATTTCCTAGTTGAAGTAAAGCAGGGGTGTCAAACTCAAAGGCTACCTTGGGCCAAACAAACAAGGTATAACTATAGGTGGGCCGCAAAAAAAAATCTATATTAATAGAAACGTAGGTTTATTTACCTAATTACAGTATATTCAACATAAATATATGCATTTTGTTTAAAAATAACAAAAAAGAGTACCATTAAAAAACCATTTAGCGAATTCTTCCTATCTTATTATAATTCTGCGTAGGTTATTTTATTATATATTATTGTGTGCCAATATATTGGCCGGGCCGCGAGTTTGACACCCCTGAAGTAAAGTATCTGAAAACTGATGTGTATCAGCATCACCTGTCGTATGAACCCTCATATTAGTTTGAAGATCAAGTGTTTCAATTTCATTCCATATAACTGAAGATTTCAGGCATGCATGTATTTCATCAGTTCTTGTTCCACGTGGAATAACAGGCACAGTCTGTCAGAAGTCACCAGCCAAGAGCAAAGTAATACCTCCCATCCTTCGGCATAATGATTTAAAAATTCACAATAAAGGTAGTTAATAGTTAAATTACAAATGGAGCAGTAATCAAAGCTAAACACAAACATAACTAACAGTAGTTTTAAAACACCTCTGGTAAACAATGTTAAGTGTACAACTATTTGGAGCATAAATGTTAAGATTTTGCTCAATTCCTACTTGAGAATGATAATAAAAAATATTCCAAAGAGTTTCAGACAGAAGCATAAAAAGAAAGAATATGCAAAAAAGGAACTAAATTAAAGAAAAAATGACAGAATACAGAAAAAGTGAACACTTGCAACTTGTAAAAAACGGTAATCCGTATAGTGGGAATTAAACCAGTAAAAAGGATTAAAATGAAAGGTAATAAAATGTAATGAAAGGTAATGAATAAATGAAATGAAAGGTTTTCAACAATGAATGTTGCAACAAAATTAAAATACCGTACTGTATCATGATCAACAAAGATTTACAAATAATAATAAATAATTCAAAAGAGATAAAGTTTGACGTCACCGCATGGGTATATTTTTCATTTATCTCTTGATATATTACGCTAACGTGCGTGGCACTGGAATTGACGTTTATGTATAATGAAAAATGGCGACTGCTACGGCAATTTTATTTTGCTTTCCATTGAAAAATATAAAACAAAAAGAGTAATATTAGAAAATAATAACTTTACTAATTATTGACAGATTTTAATTATTTTAGATTTTTTGTGACCGACTGAGGGTGGGTAAGAAGAATTTGTAATTTGATTTTACTTTCTTTTAAATTTTTTGGACCTGTATTCTCCGCTACGGCTAATTTTTGTGAGTGAATCACAGAGCACAAAACTGTGCTTAAACTTTAGACTGATTCTTTTCAGTTAAGATATACCAATTTTTATGCTTTTAAAAGTACATCGTGAATTCTAAAATTAAGAACAATATAAATTACAGTATATCCAGCATTCTGAAGTACAAACACAATATGTAATATACCAAATTACCAAATTTCAGAAAGTAAACAATCGCAAGTTAGCGAGACACATAGGGGTGATTCCCGGAAATGTAACAACTTCCATTTACTATTGTCACCCTTCAAAATTGATGGTTTTTTATTAATTAAAAATTATTATAATTATTTTTAAACTTCCAAACTTATCTTAGAATTATCCTAAGGCTTCAAAACATAAGTATACGAAGTTTCAACCAGATTCGTCAAGAAATGCAGATTTGATACATACCTACATACATACATACGATACATACATAGAGACACTTTGCTTTATTTATATAGATGGCATTATGTTACGTCATGGACTAGGGAGTGTCCAATGATTCTTATCGGCTCCGTCTCCCTAGACAAGGGTTGTCCTAAGTATATTAAGATCTTTGTCTGTCTACAGGGGAGCAAAGGGATTGAGTACTGCAATCGTTATGAGAATTGCATCATCTTTAGAAATCGAATAAATTATGTTTTACAGGAACATGGAAAAGTCAGATTATTAATATAAAAATTATTTTTATATTACTTACTCTCTCACACACGCACATATATATATATATATATATATATATATATATATATATATATATATATATATACAGTAACCACCGCTTATAGTGATCACTGGTTATAAGAATCAACCGTTTATAAGAATCAATGTCGCAAAAACAAAAACAAATGTAATATTTCCATGTTAAAATTTTCGTTTTAAAGAATCAATCCACCGGTTTTAAGAATCAGTTTACACTCTTCGCTTTCCTGTCATTTTCCCAAAATAGCCACTTAAACCTTCAAAAGGTACGAAGTTCTTTCTTAATTTTTTTAAATGAAAGAGTGATAAGATGTGATGCAATACAGTCGCAAAATGCACCCCTTTCTTTGTTAGACATAACATAATAGTTTCCCCTTAAACGTTTTACCACAACACCGTCCTATTAGCTTGACCCAGGGGCATCCTACCCCTGCGGATCCGATTTCACTTTTCTCCACTGACAAAGACAGGGACTCTTTTTTACCCACCTCCCACATCCTGGTTTTGGCTTCCTGGACCCTGAAACACACAAATCTTCGGGGAAGTGTCCACTATCACTTAGGAAAACGTGACATTATTAGATTCAGCACGTTATCAAACCGTGAAACGTAAGCGTAACCGTGAAGGTGAATCTTTGTCTGAGACTATTGGTATTGAAAGAGGTATAAACAGCCTCCTGAAAACTTCATTACGCCAAACTACCATAGAAAACTTTTTCTTGAACCCTTCCTGTAGTTGAAATGTTAAACTGTTAAGCAGGTATGCTGTAACAAATATTGGATTTTTTTCTTCTCTTACTATAATCATGTGTATCTACTTATAGGTCTAGAATTTAAGTTGTATTTTTAAAATTATAAAAATAGTTTTAATAAAAGATAATTAACGTAAATTAAAGAGTATTTTACAGTAAATTATCTAATATATGTATATATAGGTGTGTGTGTTCCTGTCCTAAAACCTAAATTTCGGTTATAAGAATCAACCGCTTATAAGAATGAAAAACAGTAATAGCAAACGTGATTCTTATAAGCGGAAATCACTGTGTATATATATATATATATATATATATATATATATATACTGGTACTTCATCTAAATATAATTGTTTGGTCAGAGTAGCTGTACCGCCATTTTATTATCATCTCAAAAAAACTACTTTTAAATAATCATCATGGCATTAATCCTCAAAATCATTCTGTTTTTCAAAGATACTCAAGAAGGTATTGGTTGAGAAACAGTTTGGGACGTTTTCATCGCCGGCGACTAATGTTTACAGTATTGGA
The DNA here is from genome assembly GCA_907164885.2 of Dolomedes plantarius. Lineage (NCBI taxonomy): Eukaryota > Metazoa > Arthropoda > Arachnida > Araneae > Dolomedidae > Dolomedes > Dolomedes plantarius. The sequence goes on from OU015502.1 coordinate 34,756,897, forward strand.
CCACAGCCTCATGACGTCATATATCATACAAATACTTTTCAAAGAATGCGTAACAATGATGAGGAATTAGACAAAATCGTCTGCTTGTCGCTTACAAATGGAATTTACAAATTAGGGTAGGTGGGGGCAAAGGTTCGCATGGGGCAAAGGTTCGCACATACATTTTAAAACGACCGGGAAGAGTTTTAGGAAGAATAGGGTAGGCAGTGCATTCCTCTACTTCCAGTCAGTTGCCTCGTAAAAAATGTTGGAGTTAAGACCCCCTCTTGCAGAGAAAATGAGGTAAGTTTATTTTCGTCTCTTTTAATGTAATTTTTTGCAACTTTTGAGTAATTTTGAGCATCACTCACGAACTGTTTTGGGCTTATTTTCGCATGTTAGGGTGGTAAATAACCTTTCAAATCCTACCTTAAGTTTTGGGTTAACTCAAATACAGTGGCGTCCATTCTGCAGAAACAGAACCAGCACGAAATGGGGTAAATGTTTGCAGGAGTCATGGGGTAAAGATTCGCAGTGCAAACCTTTGCCCCATCTGCAAACCTTTGCCGCTCTAACTATTAACATTTGTTTCATGTCCTCTTTTCATTAGGAATCCTTATTAACAACGTCTTTTATTATTAATGGGAATTCACATTTTTGTAATTTGAAAAAAAATTATGGTTTTTGATAAAAACTGCCTGTTTTTAATCAGAAAATTTTTTGTAAAATGCTTGAAAATCCATAAATTAAAAATAAAATAGCTCTGAACAAAGACCTATTTTACAAGATAAAGGAATTAAATGTTGTTACAAGACATTATAAGCTTCGAAGGTCTGGTTAGGGAAAAAAAAAACTCTAAATGAGTAATTTCCAGATTTGCAAGTCTTTGAAATGCTCCTTGCGTCACAATTTTTGACGAAATTTTATAAAATTTATTACAAAGACTCCTCTTATACATTAAAATAAAGTTATGTATCCATTTCAGGTTTAGACATCATTCAGATTATCAAAGTTTAACTTAAGCGTGGAAAAGTACAAAAATTTCACGAGAATTCAGAGTACAGGCATAAAAATATTTCCTAAAATTAATTATTCAACGAAAGCACAAATCAAAACATAACCCTGATCAAAATGTATAAGCAATCTAAATGCAAAATTAAGGATAAGGTTAAAAATTGGATCGCAAGGAGCATTTTAAAAAACACAATAAAAATTTCAATTTCTTAAATATAAAAAATAAAATTTTAAATATTTATAAAATTTTATACGGTGTTTGAAATAGTTTTACTTTAATGAATATTTATGCCCAATTTCATATCTCTGAGGTAAAAATTTCAAAAATTGCTTTGTAATGTCCCCCATCCCCTTAATTTGCTTAATTTTTACGGGTTTTAAAAGAATAAGTAAAGCCTAAGATATAATATAACGATAGTGTTAATAGTTGATATTTTAATTGGAAGTTCTTTAGTTTAAGAAAAAAATTATTGAGATTAACCCCTTTTCATTTTGTGAATTTGTTTGTTAGATTCAACTTTCTGTGTTAATAGTTGATATTTCATTTTGAAGTTATTTAGTATAAGAAAAAATTTATTGAGATTAACCTGTTCAATTTGTGATTTACCATATATGTAACACCTTTAAAAAGATTACAAAATGTGAAATAAAATTATTTAGACCACTCTTTTTGTGATTTTCGATGCCTATCCAGTAAGAAACCAACGAGTGGGGTAAAGGTTTGCAGTGCGAACCTTTGCCCCACCGATTGGGGCAAAGGTTCGCAAACAGGTCTTTTGGTAAAATTAAAAATTCGGTGACTAAATATTTCGGGAAAAAATTCATTATTTTATAGAAGGTAGAGGGGATACCCAACTACAATACAATTGACTTTTTGGGGCGATAGGATCTAACGGAGGCCCGTAAGAAACCCAAAATTCAAAACTGCAAACCTTTGCCCCCACCTACCCTACTATCCATTTCAAATAGAGACAAAATTCGAGATGGCAATGACAGACATGAATAAAATATTTCGGAGAAAATTTCATAGAACATCATTCAAAATATACTCTCTTCGATTATGCAAAATGAAAAGTTAATCGTTTTTTTTTCCCCCATTCGTGCGCGTTTGTTCAACTCGCAAAGGAGTCATTTTTTTTTAAAGAGACTGATAAAATCTGGAAACGGCATGAATTTTGATGATTTCCGCCGAGATATAAAACTTTTCTTTATGAATGGTAATCCTTTGTAACAGTTGCAGACTCGACAACAGCCTCAAAATGGGCTGCCATTGCATACACACCCAATAGATAGAGCGTCGTGATCCAATTTTCTCCCTCGAAATCACTGTGGGGATTTTCACGGTAGATGACTCGGAATAATGCGCCTAACCTGTGTAAAAAGTAGAAGTAAGTCTTAGTTGCAAATTCTCTTCAGTTGTGAAAGTACTAAGGAAGGAATTAGCGATGCAAAAGTTTCACTTTTTATAAAGCATGTGGATCTTACTGTAGGCTTTTTAAGGTGAAAACCTTTAGATGAATCTTTGGATGTCTGAGTATTCTTCTGTTCAACCAGTTAATAACTATTCGCTCATTAATTTTTCTCCTGTAATACATGATTGTAACAATCTTAAAAGAAAGTGTGTAATCTCGTGGCTTGCAGTTTGTTATTATTATTTCTTAATTCGATACGATTTTCTAAACAAAATGAAAATTAAAAATCTGATATCAGACAGTACCTAACATTATGAAAATATGTTTAATACATTTTTCTAAACCGTTGTTTACCGCTTAGGCAATTCTAAATTACTTAACTTTTTGTAAACTATTAATGGAGGCCAAAATTTTGTTATTGCAGATAAAATAGACTTTAAAGAGGTTCTTTTTTTCAATGATTTTACAGAACTATTTTATTTTACATCAGAAAAAATTCCAAGAGTTTCTACACTTGCGCAGTGCATAGAACTTCTTTAGTTTGTCAATGGTTGACTAACAGTGTATTCCGCTGGTTGTGGGATAAATCAGATACGTGAGGGAAGAATTACTAAAGCTGATAATTTCCCACAACCAGGGACCACTGTACGATAAGTGACTTCACGACTAGATAAAAACGCAACTGGTCTGTTTGAAAGCTCTCGAAGTCGTTCAATATATTTGAATAGCGGCCCTTTGTTTCGGGGCATGCAAATATTTCCTGGGGGTCTGGTGCCCTATTTTAAAGAGATACCGAATTTGAACCATTAAAAATTGCAAAATTTTCCCTTTTTTAAGCTTTAGAGTATGTTTTTAATCTATACTAATATATAAAGAGAGAGCAGATTTTGTACGTGGAGGGTAATCTCCGGAACCACTGCACCTATTTGAAAAATTCTTTCACTGTTTGAAAGGTACATTATTCCAGATGGACATAGGCTATATATTATGTATATCTGATCAGTAGAAATAAAGTTAGGGGGGATACTCTAGATTTGTGTGCACGGCCGCCATCTTGGATTTTTCCGCCAGGGTTTGGCGCATTTCGCATGGCGATAATTATTGCGTTCTGGTAAAAATAACCCAATGTCAAATTCTCTAATTTTAAGATCAAACAGTTATTTCTGATATGATCTTTTAATTACAGTATAATAATTTTAGGTCAGATCTTGGCCTTGACCTGGAAATCTGAGTCAAATTGACTATACTCAAAAGAGTCAATTATTTTTAAAACTAAGAGTCTTTTTGTTGAAAATTTTTGAATCCATTATCAGTTTTTCGTTAACTTATTAAATTTAAGTTGCTTTTAATTTTGTTTATCGATTGTCAATTAGTATACTATAATGATACACCATTTCATTTATTTGAAGTAAAAATTATCTGCCATCATTTTTTCGTAAAATGTAAAATACAGTATACATTTTAAATACAATATATTTTAAAATATTTTATAATTCCAAGTTGTAGTGGATTACAAATAAATTTAAATAACTGAAGTTCAACTTCTCTCTCCCCAGGAACCTAAGTTAAAAAGTTAGTTACGGTTAAGTTATTGGTTTAGGGAAATTTTTTTTTTTTCTTATTTCCAACACAGCAGGATAAATGGTCAAATAATCCTTGTCCCGATTTTATTGTATGCACCAAATATTTGGTTAAGGTCAAATCTGAAGTAAAATTTCATTACCACAATGCCCTAACCAAAAAAAAAAAAAAAAAAAGAGGATCTGGTTACTCACCATAAATTTATGGGTTCATAATTATTTTACATTTTTCAAAGCTGAATTTTAGATAACTTTTAAATTGCAAGTTATTTAGGTGGTACGAAAATGCTGTATTTTTTTCTAATTAACAATATATTTGCATAATATTTTGGTGATTCATTGCTATTAGTCAAAGAGTTAGGGCAAACTGAATAAATGGCATTGAAATTTTATCTGTAAGTAAAATTCACTTGACCAAATTTTTCATATGGATCATAATTTGAAAAGGTAGTTTTTAATTAAAAATGACAAAAAAAATCTCAGTCCAACGTTTAAATGATTTTTCAAAAACTTTTCTAAGTTTCATAATTTAAACAGGTGGTTTTTATTAAAAAAGCTAAAAAAAGTCCATCGTTTTGAAAACACCGCTTAAAACACATTGGCGAGAATTTTTCCACTCCTCAAAACACGGTAAAATCGCCAAGTTGACGCAAAAAAATCCAAGATGGCGGACGTGCACACAATTATTAAGTAACGTAATATTAATTTGAATATTATTTTAGGTGCTTAAAATAATTAAAAAAACATTCTTTACTTAAAATCCTTTTTTTATTTTTGTATTTTTATTTCATCTCTTACTCTAATTTTGAGATACCAATATGTATCTATAAACGTTTGTCAATTGTAAACGTTTATATTGCAAACGTCCATATTGTAAACGTTTTGTCAATTAAACGTTTCTCCAAGTGACAAACGTTTAATCTATATCTATATATATATACTAGCGGCCCGTCCCGACTTTGTCCGGGTTGAACAAAATATTATACCAATAAATTTCCAGTTGATAGCCAATAAATTGTAAATCTATTTTACCTTAATAATAACCTAAATAATACCTTAAATTAATTTTATGTTAGTTAATAATTAAAAAAATTTTTTTAAAGAAAAAGGCATGCCGGAGAACGGCTAGGTTCGAACCGCTAGCGTCAGAACAGAAGCCCACCGCGATAGCACCACGATAAAGATCGTTGAAATCTTCGGAACAAAAAACGGTAGAAGACAGTAGCGGAAACAATGGAGATTGTTAGGATTAAGCCCCTAACTTTATTTCTACTGATCAGATATACATAATATATAGCCTATGTCCATCTGGAATACTGTACCTTTCAAACAGTGAAAGAATTTTTCAAATAGGTACAGTGGTTCTGAAGATTACCCTCCACGTACAAAATCGCTCTCTCTTTATATATAAGTATAGATAGTACCACGCTAAGGATCGTTGAAGACTTCGGCACAAAAAGCGGTAGAGGACAGTAGCGGTAACAATGGAGATTGTTAGGATTAAGCCCCTAACTTTATTTCTACTGATCAGATATACATAATATATAGCCTATGTCCATCTGGAATACTGTACCTTTCAAACAGTGAAAGAATTTTTCAAATAGGTACAGTGGTTCTGAAGATTACCCTCCACGTACAAAATCGCTCTCTCTTTATATATAAGTATAGATAGCACCACGCTAAGGATCGTTGAAGACTTCGGCACAAAAAGCGGTAGAGGACAGTAACGGTAACAATGTAGATTGTTAGGATTAAGCCCCTAACTTTATTTCTACTGATCAGATATACATAATATATAGCCTATGTCCATCTGGAATACTGTACCTTTCAAACAGTGAAAGAATTTTTCAAATAGGTACAGTGGTTCTGATGATTACCCTCCACGTACAAAATCGCTCTCTCTTTATATATAAGTATAGATAGCACCACGCTAAGGATCGTTGAAGACTTCGGCACAAAAAGCGGTAGAGGACAGTAGCGGTAACAATGGAGATTGTTAGGATTAAGCCCCTAACTTTATTTCTACTGATCAGATATACATAATATATAGCCTATGTCCATCTGGAATACTGTACCTTTCAAACAGTGAAAGAATTTTTCAAATAGGTACAGTGGTTCTGAAGATTACCCTCCACGTACAAAATCGCTCTCTCTTTATATATAAGTATAGATAAAACAGTTCCGTAACTGACTCATTCATTCACTGACTGACTGACTGACTGACATACAACGTACAGACCAAACCGCTGGACCTAAAGGGCTGAAATTTTGTATGGCGATTCTTCTAATAGTGTAGGGGTGCATTAAGAAAGATTTTTCAAAAATTCTTCTTAGATTTTTTTAAATTAAATTTTTAAGCTGTTTTTTAAACTTTTTTTACGTTTGCATTTAAAATAATACATTGAGGGTTATAAAATTTATATCACGAGAAAGATCATAAAAAATCCTTCAAAATGAAATCTTTTTCGAATTTTTACCTCCATTTCCTGATTTTTCGTGAATTTTTAAAGATTAATTTTTAGAATTTAATTTATTAAATGCCGATCACGTGATTTCTTTTTCTGGTACTTTCAATAAATTTATCGTCACGTGCGTAACAACTAAATAGACAAAAAAAATATTTTTTTCTCTTTCTAATGCAGCAGAAGATTGGATATTATCCAAAAAAAAATGCATATCCCTTACGATTTTTTTATAAATATATATATATAGATAGATATATATTTTACATCAATTGTATACATTGATCATCGCGTTTATTATAAATATATATATTTATTTTTTGGCATAAATTGCATACGTTGACCGTTGTATTTAATTTGAATGTACTCCGTAGCGAAGCGCGGGTTTTCAGCTAGTATTTATATAAATTAATAAACTATTTTATGAAAAGAAACATAAGAAATTAAAATGTATTACGGTCGAATCACAGGAGCATTTGGTATTCTAAAAAATTCCACGGATTTTTCCAAGATTTCATCTGTGTTTCGGTTTTCCCTACAAAAACGTTTGTACCGTCTTTAGATATCGATGCAGTTTGAAAATTGTTTACAATAAGTTAAAACAATTTATTTAATACTTATGTTCATGATTATTCGCTGTTCACAAAAATTATGAGCGGCAGCATCATGTTACCAATCAGTATTTGGACACCCATGCAAATGACGATACATGCAGTCCTGATATACGTCACGCCCTCCGCCGTTAAATATCGTGTAGGAAACAAAATCGGTATTAGTCGCAAGCAAGATGCCACGAAGTGCAGATTGATCTGATACTACTCTATTGTACTCTAATGCACTATTTTAGATGACAGTGTGCTTCCTGCGTTGTGGCAGTTTTACGGGTTGGACCCATGTTAGGGCCTGTTCACATAGGAGTTCCGTTCGTAGCGTTAAGGGAAAGATGACGTTGAAACGAAAATAAACCAATCATAGGCGTTAAAAATGTCATTGCTAATCATTTGGAGGTTTGTCATTGGTTAAATATATTTCAATGCTTTTCCGCAACGGACTCCTATGTGAACAGGCCCTTACTTCCAGGACGGCAACGCCAGCTGCCATGTTGCGAGGTCCACCATGGATTGGTATGGTGACAATGGGGGTCTGCCCAGAATGGACTGGTTTGACCAGAGCACAGACCTGAACCCTATCGAGAACCTCTGGGACGAGCTGGATCGCCGAATTAAGGGGTGCAACAACCGTCCAAAATCGGTGAAGGAACTTCTATGTCTTCTCCAAGCCGAGTGGAAGAAAATACCACTAGCTATCATACAACGACTTGTGGAAAGCATGCCCCGGACCTGATAATATCTGCTGCTAAGCTCCTGGATCCTGTTTCGTCAACCAATCAGGTTGCGGGACACATTTTGCTCTCGACCAGTAGTTACGCTTGATCTTTTTTAACCTCTGTAATACAAATTCATCATCGTGCTTCCCTTTTCGGCATGTTTTCAAGCACGGATTGCTTGATAGTTCTTTCCCATCCTGGGTTGGATCCCAGCGTTTAATATCTTTGCTGCTCGCGGTCCTCTGTGGCTCGTCTTCGACTTTTGAGTGTTTAATCTTTATATTTTGCTTTTTATCTTATCTTATATTGGAACATTTTATTTTGACAAGTCTTACTGATTTAATTTTGTGTTAACTTTAACTTACTAAATTCTAATGTTTTAATTTTTATTTTTGTAATTTCTTTAATTTATTTTGTAACTTAACTTTTTTTTTTTTTAAACTTGATTCATTTCTCCTTGGACCATGCGTGAAAAGCTCCAGTGCTTCCCATATCCATACCGAGGGTAAAGGGCTTTCTTAGCCCTATTTGGAACCTCACGAAAGCTTTTTGTCCATGTCCATGTCCATGGATGCCCCGGTGGGTTGGGGCTCTAAATGCCTCTCGTGGAGGTTCTACCAACTATTGAATATGAATAGATTTTGTTTTTCTTTTCTATCACAGGTGTCCAAATACTTATTGGTAGATAGTGTATTACTATCACACAACGCGACGTCATCCCGCTAGCTGACAAAGTAGAAGAGGTATCATTTACATGAATTATACAATTATGTAACTTATGTACTTGGCAGTAAATAATACTGTTGTGATTCTTGATTCCGCGAGACTCTGGTTCGATTCTACCGAAAAATAATCAGACTACTCGAGAGAAATCCATCAATAAAAACCCATCCATGGCCTTTCTCTTGACCTATTATTCAAGATAGCATTATGAAAGAGAAGACGAAACTGGGGCTTTTTTGGAGTCAACACAAATTACAGATGTTTACATTTCAAAAGAAAATATTTAGAACTAAAATGATTTCGATGGACGAATCGCAGCTTCAGAGTATCATCTTTGAATTTTGAATATTTTCAAGGATTCATTGACGAGGAAAAATAAGATGTTAGACATTTGCTTGTATTTTTAGAACCCCCACCCCCATCTAAAGTTTGATTATTCAAGAGTCAATACTCACATTCATTTCATCCCTAAAATATGTTGAAATGACGTAATAACGTAGAATTTGAAGTAATATGAAAATATCCTAACATATATAATATTGTTTTCATTTTTAAAAAAAAATGGCTATATATATATATATATATATATATATATATATATATATATATATATATATATATATATATATATATATATATATATATATATATGTTGGCTCTTCAAGTCCAGCAAGGGTTTCTCGGCGATTTTAGCAGCTGCAAGCCATTTTAGGATTGCTGCATACATTGTGAAACGTTTTGAAAAGGTTGAGAAATAAGTTAAAGGAGTTTTAGCCATAAAAATTTGACACGGAGAGGTAGGTTAGAGAAAGCCGGTTGTAGTGGTCAACACAAGAAAAGGATATTTTATAGCATGTTCAGGAATAAAAATATTTATGGTGAAGAGGGAAAAACGTTAGAAAATAGCCACCACGGTTTCCTTCGAATAAGTAACCGATGAGTTTAAAAGGCTCCATAAGCAGTAAGTAGAAAAGAGTGACGGATATTTGTAGTAAAGGAGGGGATGTGTTGAATAGCATAGTAGCCTCGGTGAAAAGAGTTGCGTAGAGACGAGGGTCAGCCGAAAAAGCTCCTTAGAATATGGAATATAAGAATTGAAAAGATTATATTGAAATTTTCACAACAGTAGCAGTACTGGCGGGTCATAGAAAGGGGAAAATCTTAGGACTGACCAGGTGGTAGAATAAAAATATAGGAAAAATGAAGGAAAGGAAAAAGGGTAAAATATATGAGAAAAGTAGAGAATGTAGGTCCAATGAGGGTTGTGAATTTAATAAAGAAAAATGTTATGGCCACTAGGAAAAAAGTTTTAAGACGTAGGTGGAGTTTAGAGGGAGAAGAAAATGCTATGATTGGAAGGTAGAGAGGAATGTGGAAAATTGAGATTGGTATTAAGAGGGGGACTTATATTTTAGACAGACAAGGAGATTAGAGAGGAGATTAGATTTTGCAGAAAAAGGACGCAGTGGGCGGTTAGGGCCTGCGGGCCCGATTAACCCGCTCTGGGGTTGGGGCTTTCGAGGCACCCTGCGGTTACGATGGAGCGATGTCAGTTTTTCTTAGCCAGGTCGACTTTGGGTAAGTCAGTCTTTACTTATCTGTTGTAGGACAGTACTTCAATTTTAAGATTAAATTTAGATTTAATATCACATAAATGATACCTATTTTCGGTGAGGACCCAATAATTCATTATTTGCAGCGGTTCTCAACCTGGGGGGCGCGCCCCCCTGGGGAGGCGTAGAAGAATTTTAAGGGAGGCGTGAGTTTAAAAAAAAAGATAAAAAGCAAAACTAACTTTAATTTGCTGTACTCAATTTTGCTGTCATAATGTAACCGTTACGTATTTTCGACATACGGACACGAACACAATAATTGTCGCCACGATAATTGTCATAGCTATAATGTCAGAAAAACATTCTGAAGAATTAAGATGCAGTTAAGGGTTTCACAGAAAAGATAACTTTTTGGCAACGCCGTCTTCAGAGTTCAGTGCCAAACTTTTCATCCTTTCCAAGATTGAACGACCTCCTCGATGACAAAAAAAAAAAAATCTCCCATTGCAACAGATAAATGAATTGCAGGACCTTATATCAGGGCATTTGGTAGCATTGCAAAATGAAATTGCAGACTATTTTCCAGATATTAGTTCAGAGAATTGGGATTTTAAGTTGACAAGAGATCCTTTTAAAATGGACGTGGATATACTTCCTGAGCATATTCAGGAACAGGCAATCGACCTAAAATGTGATTCTCAAGCAAACGCGGAATTCTAAAACATGGATGTTGAAAATTTTTTGTTACGCTATTTTCCTGTTTACCCAGAAGTTACTTTGGAAGCTTACAGGTTGTTAGTACAGTTTTCATCCACATATCTCTGTGAATCTGGATTGTCAGCATTAGCATACATAAAGTCAAAATATCGAGCAAAGCTGGACGTTGAAAGTGACCTGAGGTGTGCTTTGTCACAGTTACAACTTAATATTCAAAAACTTGTCAAGGACAAACAGTGCCAGACCTCTCATTGTGAAAGTGATTGGTATTACATGCCAACCTCACCTAGATCCGTGATTACTTCAAATATATTTGATCTGTATTTAATTCTTTGATTTCATATGTTCTAATAATAATAATATGTTCCAAATTAAGATAGAGTAGTAATATTAAATTTTGTGTATGAAATTATCTATTGTATATTTTCATTTAATAACCAGCTTCAGTTTCAAATTCCGATTGTACTACTGGTATTGACCACATATGGTGGTGGTGGTGAGGGGGGGGGGAGGCGTGACCTCACATCAGCGGTCGAAGGGGGGTACATAGCCTGAAAGGTTGAGAACCCCTAATTTAAAGAATATTAATCATTTTCACATATTATTAATTATACATGTGGTTATGTGAATAGTAATTATTTTAATACTGTATAACTTAATTGTTTATTTATTGTAATAAAGGTTTTTTGTTAATTTGTAAATATTGGACCTCATCATTTAAAACATTTAGTTGTGTCTCTTTTTCTACAGAGTTTACACGCTGGGTAAACGAACCTGGGCAATGGATTAATCGAACCTGTTAAATTTTAATTATAAATATCTTAAAAATCTTTTAAAAGTAAATTAACCCCATTAACCACCTAGCATATATATATATATACATACAGGGTGACAATTATTGAACTAAATGAAATAAAAATGAAATTTTAAAAACTATTAAGTTCAAAATTTTATCCAAATTTGAAAAGTAACGACAGATAATCGGATTTAGTTTATGACATGTTCGACATGCTTGTCATCAATGGCTATGATGTGGCGCAGACGAATAGCAAAATTCTCCAATAATTTTTTCTCGAATAGTAGGCCTGGACGATGGATATACGCTCAGAAACGCTGTATTTCAACATTTTCAACGAAAAATGAACAACAACAATACAAGTGCGCATCCTAAAAAAAAATCCCAACATGCCTACATTCAACCGCCAAGTTTTCACTGAATCTCGCCAATGGTTCAAAAGTTAAGTTTTTTTTTCATATAGTTCAATAATTGTCACACTGTATATATATATACATACACACACACACACATACAATGAAACTTCTTTATGGCACGCATTTCATCAACTGTAGGTGGACTGTGTTACACTGAATTAGCTTCTAACACCACAGTTGTAAACATTCCATCAAATTCATTCTCACAGTGTATAATAATCAACAGTATCCCAAATCTCAGTGATTAGATAGTGGCGATGAAGGTGTGTAAGTGTATTTACAGTTCTGAAGACGAGTTTCGGAAAATCGACGTTCTCTTTTGCAAAAGACTAAATGCATCATAACGTTGCACAACTACGGCTGTATGTAATTCGACTTTAAGACAAAAACATTTTTAAAAATTAGATATTTAACGCGGTTTGACAAATGAACATGAAGATATTGCTTCAGATCGTAACATGTTTAAAGGATCAGGTTGATTTAGCACGGAAAACTGCTGTTAAAAATCAAGCGATTATAATGAATGCAATCATTACAAAACAATTATTTTTTTTACCTTCTCTCTTCTTTGCTGTATCGATTTCTTCTTTTTCAATAATTAATAGGCTTGATGAGAAGTAAATTGTTAATTTTTTTCACGTATAATTTTTCTGCTCTGCTTTATTCAATTTTGTCAGAAAGTCGAATTCAATCGCACGTAGAAAGATTGTGCTTTGAGAGAGCATTTTGACTTTAAAAATGTGGGAATTACCAAAAGACAAAATAATTTGTCAATTCTAGAAATATCTGCTCAATTATCACGTGGAGTAATGACACTTCTTTTGAAATAGGAAATATGTCATAGTCACTTTCAGGTTCAGTTTCGAAGATATCCAAAGTTTTTAATTTACATTTTGCGTAGGAAATGTATTTTTTTTCTTTTACACTCAAAAAAAGACAGATGGGGCGAATCTTTGTTTCCGAAGTTTTACTCTCCTTATTCCATCCGTTTGCTACGTGATCTTTCACATAAATTAATCAAATTACAGGTTGGTTGGATTTTCTCTCTGTTTTTGCGGGGTGAGGATTAAGCTTCAGGAATACACCTACAATGACGTCAAAACAACATTGTTTATCCAGTTGCTAAAATTGAAATACCTTATTCGCGTCTGACCTGAAAAACTGCGTCATCATAAGCTAATAAATTTTGATTCTCGACCGCGAGTGTAAATGCAACTCAAACAAACACTTAGTAAACACGACATCTCATTTTACAACTTTCTTTAATAACAGTTCAGTTAACTTTTAACGCATTGTTAAATTTTTACCCCTTTTTTTTCGAAGTAAAATAGCTCTTTTTATTGTAAAATAAAAATGGTAAATAAAATAATTTTAAGCTTTTACTTTTATTTTAAACTGAAACTGAACAATAACGAGATAGATATGCATTGAGTAATACACTTTACTATTCTGCGTTACGTTTACTTATAAAAAAAAATTCGTGTATATTTAAATGTGTAATCTCGAGTTATAGTATGTGTTCGATCATTTTACGAAATTCGTTATATCTTATTTTTTCGATATCAATACGATTTCTCTGGATAACCTATCCAGCAAACAAAGACCTCCCAAGAGCTTTCGTAGAAAGAATTCGATGAGAACCCAGATTTCACCTTGGGAAGCGAATTTGTTGCATATGATACGACTCTGTTTCATTTCCTATTCACCGTTCGTCTACCGCCCGTCTATTCTATAACCAGGTAAGAAACCACCTGTCGACACAACTAACGAGAGATGAAGTACCACAGCTTGTTTGCTTAAACAGTGTTTGGGAGGCCACGGATTTTCCCAAACCCGGCTGCCTTGCAGAACTTTGTTCGCCCCAACCCAAACTGGAATTCGATTAATAAGCTTTAATCCGCATCAGGAAGCGGGTAAAATAAGCCCCCCTCCCTCTCCTTTCACAGGAACCAGTGTTTTCTTTTGATTTACGACCCATTTTGTCAAACGACATCGTTACATCAAATTTGATCAGGGTTCCAGTTTTGTATGGGCTCTGAAAGATATGCATATTCCTTTATCAACTCTTAACTCTTTGAACCAATAGCGATGCACAAAACTAATTTGGGGTTAACGAGAACTTCTAATCTGCGCAAAAATTGTTATCAATGTTAAATATTATATGTAAGACTTTTTTTGTTGTTGTTGTTGTTGTTCGCCCATATCCACATTTCTTACTCTGACACTGATTCATAAAAGGGTGTAGATTTTAAAGTAATTATCTTTTCAAGGGGATGATTTCTAAATCCCTCAGATGAATGACACACTAACACAATCCTCTCCCCTCTGAGCATTTCCAGACCACCTGGAGTGCTTAATCGATATCCTCGGGGACAGCTGGCAATTCCAAAAAGGCTTAAACGGGATTCCGTGATTTGACCCTTCAAGGACGATATTCACCACACTCCCGTCATTTTATCTAGAAAAGCAGTTCTTGAACGGTCGGTCCAACTATAAGGAATGAACAACACATGTTCAAGACCTTTTTCAGGAGATTTTATATACCTTTTTCCCGGATTGACTGCTTCGTGGGAAATTATGGTAAACCGAGACATGAAAACGCAATTCCCAAATATTAATTACCATGTTATTAATTTCATGAGATTTTTGTTGGCGTAATAATGTTTTGCAAAATTATGATTGGATGATTCGTCAAAGCTGTACGCCTGTCTCTTCCTTTCTGACGTACCCATAAGCGCTCCAGATCCCTGGAAGGGGAGTAGAACTGCCTCTCTTTGGCATGCCGTATTGCACTTTGTCATCATCTTGCACTGTAAATTTTGTATCACCATACGTGTTGTTGCTGTTGCTAATGCCCCCTGGTTGGAGGTTCCATTCACCAGGTCCTTATAGGCTATTGGACTGAAAGGGGCGGCTCTTGTTTTGAATTGGCACCACACGGGTCGGAGTCCGACTTGGCTAAATGACCGGTCCCGTAATTTTGAACCGAGTCAAGTGACGAGACCGGAACACTTGACCCCGCACCACCAGAGGTAAATTTGAGAACTTGGAGGACATTGCAACCACGACAGATTTTACGTGCCCCGGTTGCCATTAGTCAACACGGCGGTGGATTTGTCAGCGAAGAGTATCGAACCAGGGACGTTCAGATCACTGGCCCGCTTCTCTTGCCAACTGGGCCACCGCGCTCTGCTCACCATACGTGATATGCTGCGTTTGCATTCATGCACTCGGCTCTGCTGTGCCTTGGGGAATCCAGTGATTGATGTTCACTCTGTACTCTGTATATGCGTGAATCGCCTCCCCTCGCGGTCCGGATGCAGAGCATCAAAGACACCGGGGTCCGGGGGTCAAATGGTGACAATGGGGGCGGGGGACACTAGATCAAGAAACACGAGGGACCTTGGGGGCTTACCGTGACTAATGTGACTAATGTTACCGTGACTAATGTGATGGCAGGAGTCGGGGGTCTGCATGCAGAGAAGTCTGCACCAATGTATATGCACCAATAGGCTATGGTTCTTTTCCAGAGTAGGCTGGTTGACTGTGCTTTGTCAGTCAACGATAAAAATTTGGTGGAATTCCTTTCCCTCCGCCTTGCTCGTTGGTTATGCCTTGCCGAGAGGCCCATAACCTAGGTCCAAGGGTACCTTCAAACTAGAGATACATACAACCTTCTTGTGACCATTGTCTTCACCGTATAAGCCTCTAAAACAAGACACGAATCTATTGAAGAATGCGGATAAAACACAGCGTTCTCTCTTGCGATCACTGCGATCAGAGAGGATTTTCTATTCCAGATGATTTGGTTTGGTTTGGAGCGCTAGGGTCAATTTTTTGCTACTCGAGGGCTAATTAGACCGGGACCTGCTGCTTAAAGCCTATTCGGAACGGCAACAAACGTCCATAGAGTGGGATTCGAACCCCCAGACTCTGGTACCGTAGGCCAGCGCCCTAGCCATTCGACCATCATCCGGGTATTCTATACAAGATGAAAGGGGAGTTGGTGTAGTCAGGATTACATTGCAAACGAACCCTCTTGTGTGTATGTTTTCTGTCGTACGTAAGCATTGCTCTGATCTCCCTTACCTAATGTCAGCAAAAATAGGCATAACTTGGACCCCCTCCCCTCCCTTGAATACTTGCGCATTGCTTGAACAGCCCCTATGCATTATTGGATTTACATTCATAAAATGCTCCATTAATTCTGTGGCATGAATATAAATCCAGGGGAGCACCTAAAAAAAAAAAAAACAGAATGTGGCATGCGAAATCACAAATATTTTAGAATTATATTCATTCAGTCGGAACATCTTTAACAGAACAATCCCTAACACATTCGCGAGGCATTTTTTTTTTTAACTTTTCAACAACATAATTTTCCCATCTGAGACCACACCCGCCAGTATTATATCATCAATGACTACTTCATTCCGAAACTTATTCTACGACGTAGAGAGAGAGAGAAGGTTCGAAAGTAATAAAAAAAAATGAATTAGTGTACGTTTTTCATCCCCAGTTATAACAATTGCTAAGGGAGACGCGTCACATTTCGCCTCACGTGACCCGACGGGTGACTTTGTCTTTTTATATTTTTTGTCCCCCTCCTCACGCTCTCAGCTGTCGTGCGGGAGGAGTGTCCAAGGTCATTCAAGATCTTTGTCCTCCCTCGAGTGTCGTGCAGCGGGACTGAGAATGGCGGACTTCCTGTGTTCCATGTTTTCATCTGTCCACAACAATGTATCTCATTGGGTCTCCAACAGTATCGGTGGCGCTGTTGAACTCGAAAGAGAGTCCCAACTTCGCCTTAGCATGCAACTTCCTTGTTCTTATGTTTTATTTACACGGCGAAGGGGGGGGGAAATATGGAAAGAGTGTGGGTTATTTGAACTAAGCAAGGTATTGATCCTGGAAATTCAGTTCATGCGGTATGGCAACAGAAACTTTTTGATAAGGCATACTACGTTCAAATTTATGGTGATAAGTTCATTCTCTCGGTAACTATTTCTTCGAAATGAAAGTCATGAATCTAGATTAATCCATCAATTTCGTTTCCTTTACGTACGAGGTCTACTCTGTCTGCCCGTGTATACACCTGTTTTAAATGCAGCTTTAAGATTATTGGTTTAATTTTTGAATATATATATGTCATAATAACGGCCCACCACTATACACTCAAGAGCCAAAACATTATGACCACCCCTACATTTTGCAATGAATTAGCCTGGATGACGTGGAAGGCACGTGATCAGGTGGAAGTGGTATTTAACTGCTGCTGGAGAGTCTGAAGAATCATTCACTTACTTCTGTGTGTGATGGGAAAGGCTGCGGATCTAAGCGACTTTCATAGAGGGCAGATTGTAATGGCTCGAAGGGTCGGAACAAGTATTTCCGAAACTGCACGACTCGTGGGTTGTTCGCTACCTACAGTTGTTAGTACTTATGCAAAGTGGATGAATGACGGTGAAACCAGCAGTAGACGACATGGTGTTGGACGTCCACACGCTATCAAAGAAAAAGGTCGCCGGAGACTGTCTCGCATGGTGAAGCAAAACCGGAGCCAGACAGTGGCTCAGTTGACAGCCCAATACAATGCAGGGCCAAGCAGAATAGTATCGCAGCACACTGTTCAGCGGACACTGTTGGATATGGGGCTACGCAGCAAACGTCCCACTCGTGTGCCTTTGCTGACCAAGAGTAAGCGCCAACTGCACCTGCGCTGGGCCCGGGAACATCGCGACTGGTCCATGGATCAAAGGGAGAGAGTTGCCTGGTCAGATGAATCACGGTTTGTCATTCATCACGCCGATGGCTGTGTCAGGATACGCCGTCTTCCAGGCGAACTGTTGCTCCCTCAATGTACAGTAGGTCATACACAGGCCGGTGGTGGCGGTATTATGCTTTGGGGGACGTTCTCTTGGGCGTCTATGGGACCCGTGGTTGTGGTAGAGCAGACCATGAATGCTACAGGGTATCTGAACATCATTGCTGACCAGTTGCACCCTTACATGGCCTCTGTTTTTCCAGCTGGAAATGGAATGTTCCAACAGGACAACGCCCCGTGTCACAAGGCTAAAATTGTGTTGGAGTGGTTCCAGGAACATGATGCTGAATTCCAGTTAATGTCCTGGCCGCCTAACTCACCGGATCTCAATCCGATAGAACACATTTGGGATGTCATGGGTAGGCCTGGGCGATGTATCGATACATCGTGAAAAACCGGTGTGAAGCCGACATCGTCACACCGGTTTCATAATTTTCAAATCGGCGATATATCGTAACGTCGCGATTTCACACAAACGGTTCCGATGTTTCTGTGTGCGCATGCGCGATGTTACGATGTCGCATCGCTTGGTGGGCGATTTCCCGGTGTTCGATGTTTGTACGCATGCGCGGTTTTACTATATCACATCGCTTAGCTTGAAGACGGTTCCGATGTTTGTGTGAGCGCATGCGCGATGTTACGATGTCGCATCGCTTGATCGGCGATTTCCCGGTGTTCGATGTTTGTACGCATGCGCGGTTTTACTATATCACATCGCTTAGCTTGAAGGGATGATTTTCCGGTTTCACACCGTCAATACTTAGACGGACTATAATAGACTAACGACTCCTCGAATTCTTTTTGTGCATAAGGTGATTTTCCATCACGTGACTTTCTCTTCGATGTTGTGATAGAGTGTGTTGTAGTGATAAGAAAGACGAAGCGATAAATCACAAAGGTCCAGACCAGCACAAGAGTCCTGCTTTCTGCACATGCGTGTGTGAACTTAGGATTTGTTTCGATTGTCAGTGTGTTTACTGTTAGGTTCTTTGGTCGTACTTCTTTTTAGAGTATTCAGCACGAAGTGTTATTACAAGACAGAGAACTGCATTGCTTCCAAAAATGCAGATATTCTTGGCTCAAAATAAAATATATTTAAATGTTTAATTAGTTTAGTCTATTGCAGGACAACAACCTGGTCTCATTTTTACGTATGAATCTGTTACTTTTTTTAGGCAGGCACGCTGCCACCTGCTGGCTACGTTCGTGGTTAACATCGCGATACATCGTCACATCGCGATGTTAGACTGACGATGTATCGCGATGTGAAAAATGTAACATCGCCCAGGCCTAGTCATGGGACGGCAGCTCAGAGTTCAAAGACCACCAATTCGCAATATCTCGGATTTGCGTGACCGTTGCTTAAACATCTGGTACAATCTGTCTCCGGCCATCTACCAAGGACTTGTGGCATCCATGCCAAGGCGGGTTGAAGCTGTGTTGCGCGCCAAAGGTGTTCCAACTCGTTATTGACAGGTGGTCATAATGTTTTGGCTCTTGAGTGTATATCTAATCCGTATTTTAAATTATCCTTGTTCCCTCTCAATAAAGTACAGTCCCTTTCATGTAATTGCGAATTGATTGTAATTCCCTTTCTTGTAATTGCCTAGGAATTAACGAACTAACCATCCATATTACTCCTTAGTGCACGCGCGTTAAAGATATTTGTAAACATGAATCAGCACCACGTGTTGTTTTCGCCACGGTGCGCTTTTCGGAACATCATGCGACCCTTATGTAATCAAGTCAGATGCCCAAATCTAGCCAATAAAAAGATTTCCCCGCGGTCAGTACCCCTACACTTTATAACCTTCTGCAGAAGTTTACGGCGTGCTTTTTACTGTCTGTCTATGTCTTGTCTTGGTGTCGACCTAGCTCTGATTCCTCGCCTCTCTTACTAACCTTGTCCTGTTTACGCGCTGCTCCGCTGCTGTCCGATATAACGATGTAAAATCTGCCTTTCACGAACGAATGTGGAGTTATTTCGAGTGCCCCTTTCCCTCCATACCAAAACACGTCGGGTGTCGCACTCCAGACTGAATCGGGACTCGTCTGTAAACAGCATTTGGCTGCAATCATGTTGCTCCCAATCTCGATGTTCAGCAGCCCATCTTCTTCGGGCCGCACGGTGGCGTGAGGTCAACGGAATGCAGACCATTGGCCTACGTGCATAGAGACCTCCCTGATGAAACCTATTACGTACTGTTTGGCTGGACACCCTTCGTTCTGTTGCCAAGAGCAACTGTCTTTGCAGCTGAGTAGCATTGTCTGTTCTGTTTCGACGAGCTGTTAACAGTATATACCGGTCATCAGTTGCTGTAGTGGCGCGTGGCGACCTTGCCCTGATCGACGTCTAATATTCCCTGTTTCTTGGAATAGGTTCCACAGCCTTGCAACGACACTTCTGGCGACTCCAACAGCGTCCGCGACACTACGTTGTGTTTGCCCGGATTCAAGTCTGCCTATAATACGAAATGCCATGGATTCCGGTAAATCACGTTGTTGAGACATTTTCAAGTCACCTTTTCTCAAAAAGAATAACTGAGCAATCGACTTTCACAGTTAAGGCAGTGAAACAGACGTTTCTGCAACATCCCGATTTCCGCCCTTATGTTCTTTTTCTGGTTTTTGACATCATGAACTTTGATTTGCATATGAAGTTTTCTTCTTCTGTTTCCTGCTAGGCTTTAAATTATAGATGATTTATTTTATGTTACTTATCGGTGGCGGTTAGAATGTTGGTCTCGGAGCTGTGCCGTGCGGTACGTCATTAGTTCGATTGCTCGAACCCAGGCATTGACATAAGACTTTTTTTCACTAATTTAACGCTTAAACAGTAATGATCATTGCTCACCTCGTACTGCATGAGTTCGCTCCCTTATTCTGTCAATTTTTTCTCTACACACAGGGGCGTGCAGACAAGGGGGGGAGCGGGACAGGCCCCCCCCCCCCCCCACAGAGCTAAAATAAATTTTTAAAATTTACAAAATAATGCAAAAATATTTCGTATAGGCCTAATAGTAATTGTGTTATTTATTCTTTACCATTACGATCTTTATTGCACTTACATTTTTAGCGATCTTTATTGTTACAATTTTAGCGCTATACAGTGCCAGAAACAGTATTTCTAAAGCCAAGTGCCGAGCGCTGTTTATACACTTCTACAGTACTATCCGCGAACGGCGAGAGTGAACCGAGCCCTTGCCTATCAAAGTATTGAAGGCGTCTTTTTTTCAACAGGGCACGCACGCACTGTTTCGTCTCGTATCTGCTTTAAAAAGCACTTCTTCTTAGATTTTCATTCCAATAATGACGGGGACGTCGCTTTAAATATTTTATCCGAATTCATAGATGTATGATTTTTAAGAAGTGGCATCTAGTACTCTAGATATCCTAAAATGGCACTACTTAACACCTACTTTTCAAAATTTTCCGGGGGAGGACAAACGGACCCCCCTTCGGCTGGGGGATATGGAATACCCCCAGACCCCCCGGAAGACACCCCCTTCTAGTCCACCCCGATAATAGGGCGTCGGGGAAATGGACGACCCCTAGCACATGGAGGCCTGTCTGCACAGTTCAATAACCTGAGGAGACTGATTAAGGCAAAGAAAGGCTAGATGTCATTAGAAAGCGTTAAAAATTACCATTTCTTTTTTTTTGGAGGGGGGGGCAAAAATAAATCCGCCCCGGGCCCCAAATGGTCTAGGTATGCAACTGGCTCTGAGAGTCTGTTTTCATCAAAATTATATCTATAGGGGGATCCACTCGAAAGAGGCCCGACTATTGTGTCATAACTCTCGCTATGATGAAGCATTCTCAACCCCCCAAAAAATTCGCTCCATACCTTGACGTATGTGTAATCGATTGCATTCCATGCGATGCTGGAAGTGATGATTTCCGTTTTATGCCAGACACGTGTGTTCCTGAACTTATTGGCGAGGATATCGAGGAGAATAGCAGCAATACCACGTTTTCCACCAAGTATTCCACAGTGTGAGGCTTCTTCCGCCTTGCGACGCGCTGCTCCATCTTGCTGGAAGTGACCTCCGGTAACTCACGATCGGCCAGTTAATCCAGTGATTCTCAACCACTGTGTCGCGAGATTGTTGAACTGGGAATACCCATACATAAGCGACGTCAGACAAGTAGTTCAATCCAGTGGCGTAGAGAGCATAACTGGCTCCCGGGGCACGATAACATTTTATTGCCCTCCCCATGGTCTTGGGGACCGTTTGGCGCCCCTCTGCGAGCTGCGTCCGGGGTCTGATAGACCTCCTTGCCCACCACCTCTCTACGCCACTGGTTCAATCAGTTCCGCCTTCCTAGCGGGGACTGGCTGAACCGACGCGCATGACTATTACAGTTCTGGACTTTAAAATCTGGATCACGAAATGAGAGAAGCATTATCATTTTTATGCCCAAACATAAATCAACAACAAATAATTACAAGATAAAAAGAACTCTTTATATACCATGTTTTTAAATTTTCTGTTGAATCATATAAACTTGACAATTCTATGTATTAATAAATACTTTTTAAAATTTTTTGATGAATCATCCCATGAACTTGAAAGAAAATGAAGTTAATTGGAAGTTATCTTGCGTTTAACTTTTCGCTCCCGTCCCGGCCGACAGATGGCTGCACCAGTCTACAACACAAAATTAATTGAAAAAGATTTCAATGCTGCTTAAGATGCCTAAAGGTATTAAAATAATGCATTGTCATCGTGTTCTGAGCTATTCTAAAAGTTTCAAATGTCTAGCTAGTCGGGAACTTAGTTAAAAATCAAGATTTGTACCGGGCAAATACACACACACACACAAACAAGCAAACAAGAAGGCGAGTTAATAAAAACATGGTAAAAAACTACAAGCTCAAAATTCGCATTAAATGTAATTTGTAGTAAAATAAACATTTTGTTTACTTTGTAACGCAATTTTATTTTATATTTCAATGACATATTTTTTCGTAAGCTATTTTTACAAAATGTGTTATAGGTACATCCATCAATTATGCATGTAAAATTCTTTTAAATATCTTATTGTTGGTGTGCCACCCAAATTTTTAAATTATTAAGAGTGAAATAATTTAAATCATTAAGAGTAAATAATTAAGAGTGAAATAATTAAAATTATTAAAAGTGTACCCTGTCGACACAAAAAGGTTGAGAACCACTGAGTTAATCCACGAACTGTTCAAAAATGTCCAGGCACACGTTGGTGTCAAGGAAAGTGGTACCTATGATGCGCAACCGAGACATCTCGCACCACACACCGACTTTGTGATCATGGAGTGGTGTTTGGTGAGTGGCAAAGGCATTCTCAGTGAATGTAGGTATATACGGATGTTTTGCGAGTTTAAGTAACCCGACAAATGGAACCACGCCTCATCCGAGAACCATGCGATGTAATGTGCCAACTGCTCAGGAGTACATTGTTGGTTATTTCGTTCACAGAGCTTCGTCCTACAGAGGGTTATTACGGAATATTCGGGGTCTCTGTTTAGTGAATCACCCTATAGTAAATGACGCATGCTAATATGGCCCTAAATGAGTTAAAAAACTCAGGTAACAGAGAGAAAAAGTTCGAGTATTTTCGAAATATGGCGAATCACCTATAAATGTTGTCAACAACGGCTCTCTTTGATGAACTCTGAGATGCAGGTACCACTCAAGTAATTTCGAAAGATGGCAAATCACCTATAAATGATGTCAACAACGGCTCTCTTTGATGAACTCTGAGATGTAGCTACCACTCAAGTAATTTCGAAAGATGGCAAATCACCTATAAATGATATCACCAACAGCTCTCTTTCATGAACTCTGAGATGTAGCTACCACTCAAGTAATATGGAATAATTAATTCCAACACCTGGTTTATGGATAATGCCTATGAGTTAAAGCATTGAATTGCATTTTCTTGAAAGGAAGATTATTTTAAGTGTCATTATCAAAATTAGATGGATTATTTAACCTATCCTATATTACTTTCTTCATAGGATCATGAGTGACTAAAGTGGTCACGTGCAGTCTAGTGCTAATAAATAATTAAAAGAGAAGTAATGTTCGAAATAATGAAATTATTGCTTTACGTTATTGAAATGGACTTCTAAAACATGTAGCAAGCATGTCGCAAGCATTGCATTTACGTATTGTATATTGTACAAGTGGGTTCCTTCTTCTATTTAAAAAAAAAGTAACTGGCGCCGCCGCCGCCGCTGTCAAAAGCTTGTCACGCTATCTCCTCCGAAACCGCTGGGGGTATGGGGTCGAGACCGATACCAATAGATGCAGAAAAATGCGGGAAAGTAAAACATGTCTCATCTTCGTCGGACTTTCAGTTTTTTTTAATTTTATGTTTTGTGGAAAAATATTGACTTTTTCATGTTCAGATTACGATAACTCACCAAAAATTAATCGTAGAATTTTGATCTTTTTACAATCTAAGACTACAGACATTTCTCCTTCAAACAAGACCCCATTTGTTTAAAAATAATTTAAAACAGACTAATATTTTCATCAAAATATTAAACCCACTTTTTCGAGAAATATCGTCACATATGCGGATGTAATATCGATGCTCCTCGAGTTTTTATCTTACAAAGAAAATATTTACATCATCTGGAAGATGAAAGTTTTCTCATTCATATAAACCTCATTTCAAGTCTCTATCTTAAAATGTCGATTTTTAATTGAATTTTAAAGCTGAAGCAGTGATTCCTCTTCGCA
Source organism: Dolomedes plantarius (assembly GCA_907164885.2). Lineage (NCBI taxonomy): Eukaryota > Metazoa > Arthropoda > Arachnida > Araneae > Dolomedidae > Dolomedes > Dolomedes plantarius. The sequence goes on from OU015502.1 coordinate 34,781,431, forward strand.
GTGATTCCCCTTCAACAATAAATGGATGGAAGTAGAGATGCGACATCGATGTCGATGTTTTCGAAACATCGATGTTTTAAACATCGATTTATTGCAGCCGATGTTTTTTTTAACATCGATGTTTTGTACTCGATGTCTTACGTTGTCTCGATGGTTTTTTTTTAATGAAAAAGTACCGTAAATAAAAAAATTTACCACGTAGCATAATTTTCAAACTCAGTAAATGTATGTCTGAATTCTGAAAAGGACGAATACAAAAGGGGGAATGATTCCTTAGCAAACAGACAAATGGCAATTAACAACCAATGAACCAATCAGAGCGCTTGGAATGTTCCTGACACTCCAGAACTTTCCATGGCGTTTTATTTTACAAATTAGTATATACACGAGTGCATCCATTTAAGTTTTTGTTTTGTTCTGGTTTTATATAAGTTGACGTTAATATTATTAGTAAGATGCCTCCCAAAAGTACTGTTTGGAAATATTTTTACAAAACCTCTGACAAATTGGCGAAATGCAACATTTACCTTAAGTCCCTCAAAACTTCTGGCAATACCAAGAATTTATCTGGACATTTGAAGGCAAAACATGGAGGTATTTACAACAAGAATTTTGAGTCATCAATGTAGTTTAAAGCAACCAAGTTTTTGTCATTTGTGTCTGCCCAATCAGAGAGTAAAATTAAATCACCCCCTCCCCCCACGACTAACGGAAGTAACATTAATGTTAGAGGTTACTAAAACAGTTTTAAAAAATGGATGTTCTAAAACATCGATGTTTAAAAACATCGATGGTTTTTGGGCGATGTTTTATTAGCATCGATGTTTTAATATTGGATATCGATGTTTCAAAACATCGATGTTTTTTTATCGATGTCGCATCACTAGATGGAAGCTGTTGCATTGCCCGAGAATCACCCCTATGTATCTCGCTATTAGCAACTTATTCCTACAACATGCTGTGCCTTGATTGGCGCTGTGCTTGAGCGCGCTGCTCGTATGCGATAGTCCCTAGTTTGATCCCGGTGGACACTCATTTTTCTAATTATTCTAAATATTTTAATTTTATTCTTTTAATTCTTATTATATTTTTCATTTTACTTATCTGAAGAGGGCTTAATTTTTATATTTTTATTTTACTGCTGAGCACATATTTTCTGATGTACATATCTTGCTACTGGAGGTAAAGTCGTAAGACCATGGCACTCCAACAAACTTAATATACCTTGACCTTGACCCTAACACAGGATCCGGCGTAGCGAGCCTAGGGGCGAAGCCCCTAGTGTTTTAAATAATTCACGGTTGTTGTAGCTTAATTATATGAACTTGACTTTAAAATTCCTAATTGTTAATACTCGATTCGGAAAATTTTGTGACGTCATTCTGCTAAAGATTTATGATTACAATCATTTAGATTCCTTTTTAGAAATACTTTGTGCTTCCCCCCCCCCCCCAAGCATACTGATAAGGAATAACCAGTTTCAGATCCAAATTCTTTTACTTGCAGTGAACAGAATTGTACTGTTATCTTGGAAATATTTATTGTTATTTCACTTCTACTATTTTTTTTTTTTTTTAACCGTGAACAAATTCCTAAAATCAAGTTCAGCTTGCGGCAGTACATGTGACAAACAAGTTTGTGCGTTTACAGGCATTTGGTGACTTCTGGGTACGCCTGGTACAGTCAGAATAAACGTGTCCCATTAGCTAATTTAGATGAAGGAAATTAAGGCCGAAACCAAATTGAATTTGTTGATATTGGTCCGGCTCTCTTTCTTTAACTTTTTTATAAAGTGACCCAACAAAACGGTTTATAATTCTTCAAATGACTGTATGTAGTGACTGACAGATAGTAGAAACTGATATTGAAAAAGGGGATTGATAATCAAGGTTTTACTATAACTGAATTGAAGATGAATCATGTCTTTCTAACCGAGAAATATTTCAAACCAAAAGGGTAGTTTGTGAATTAAGATTCTTTCTACGATTCTTTTCAAAAATTCGAAACATATTTCTTTTTTATAAGTTGAATTATACAAAACCACGAAAAATGAGGGATTTCTTTAAAAAACCCGTAACATTTAGAAAAATGTTGCGATGAGGTATAAAAATGGCGGCCCTAAATTTTAGCGGCCCTGGGCGGTTGCCCAGTTCTCCACCCCCTAAGCACAGCCCTGATTCCACCGTCTAAAACTGCCTTATCTTAGTTTGGCAAAATGCGTGTCTACAGCAATGAATGGAGTAATTGTATCAAATCAAACTAACCGTATAAAAATAACGTTCAATGCGCGTACCAAGAAATGTGTAAAACAATGATTATCAGGCACTCCAGGAAGCTCAGCCCCAAAAAGTTTGCTGGCGCCAAAATTACGAGCTATGCTAGTTCTAATCATGCAATGGATTGTCTGGGAAACTTCGCTACCTGTACCAATACCTCGGTTTTGGTCAACGACCTGTCTGACTCATCTGCCGTTCGGAAAAACATGTGCACCTAATTGGGTTTCCCGTCGTCAATTTACCTCATTTTTACTTCTATGCCTTTCTTAATGTCATCTTCCTTCCCTTTTCCCCAAACTTCTTTGATTTGCCAGAGTCTGCTAGCGTGAGCGGGCGTGGAACCATAGATTATGCCCCGGTGCCTTGTTCATCTGGCATACTTATGCCTTTTTTTTACATCTCTATGCAAACTTTTACGCCAGTTTTAGAAATAGTAGCCTATTCCCCGGTTTGCATCAAAGAGTTCTCAGCATTTCTGATTTGTCCGCAGAGGCAATCGCATAGAATGTTCTCAGATCTGAAGGACTGTATTGCAGACCTTCCTTAGTACAAGCGTCCTAACATTTTTAACTCTTCAGGTTGAAACTCGGTTAAGACAGATACGTCAGATATTTTCCCGAAGCAGATAGGACATACTGACTTAGGGGAAAAGGGGTTGAATTTTTGTTTTAAAAATTTGGCCTTCGTTTGTTAATTAGAACTCTGTCTTTCTTGGTATGGATCAACAGTTGTGAAATTTCTTCAAAATGCCTCAGAATAGCCTTACTACTTGTCGTGACGCCACAGTAGCTATATCATTCACAATAATTACGAGAATCACTAGCCCGATCTAACAGAGAACAATGCAAGACATTCCTACCTCCATCTGGTCCTTCCGCATGTGGAACAGATATCATTCAGCCAATTATGGAAGTACTAGTCACAAGTCATTTACTGCAACAAAAATTAACACTCCTCCAAGGAATGTCTCAGGTGTCGATATCTACAGCATAGCACTATTAATCATGATACGACACTATGGCTTATTTACCTATTTCATCCACGTTTAAGGAAAAACAGGGACTAAAATCAATTACATTAAACTGACGCAATACTAATTAAATTACTTGCAATAGGAAAACGGCGGGACCAAAATTTTCTTCCGTTATATGCGTGAGTTCGTTATATTCCGGGTACGCTATAGTGAGATTCGATTGTACCTGGAATTTATATATTTAAGTTGCTAAGCCGACTTTTTGGGCAGTCCGTGAGAGAAAACTGCTGCATCAATTTACTTCATTTTAGTCTTCAACAAAAGATTGTAATCTGCAAATTTGTCAAATTTGGTTTTTGTAACTACAATTTCTATTATTCAGCGATAATTTACAATTAATAATTACGAGATAAAAGGAACTTTGTATATACCATGTTTTTAAATTTTCTGTTGAATCATATAAACTTGACAAATTCTATGTATTAATAAATACTTTTTAAAAATTTTTTTTGATGAATTATCCCATCAACTTGAAAAAAAAATGAATTGGAAGTTAACTTGCGTTTAACTTTTCGTTCCCGTTCCGGTCGATAGATGGCTGCACCAGTCTACAAAACAAAATTAACTGAAAAAGAATTCAATGCTGCTGAAAGATGGCTAAAAGTATTAAAATAATGCATTGTCAGCGTGTTCTGAGCTATTCTAAAAGTTTCAAATGTCTAGCTGGTCGGGAAGTTAATTAAAAATCGATTGCAAGATTTGTACTGGACAAACACACACACAAACAAAAAAGCGAGTTAATAAAAACATGTAAAAAAAATTTTCTGCGCATGCTCAGTGGCATGTTTAAATCTGGCTTTAGAAACTCTCTGTTTCTGCGCATGCTCAGTCACATGTTTTTGCGATAAACACGTTTATTCCGAAGAGTCTTTCTAGATCTCTCTCTGCCATTTTTATTTTTATGATAATTTTGTTTGTGGAATATAAGATTAAACTTGATGGAAATTGTTTACTTCGCGCTGTTCAACTAACGATAATTTACAATAAAAAAAAATTATTAAAAAAATTGCTTTCTGCGCATGCCCAGTGACATTTTTGAATCTGGCTTTAGATACTCACTAAGCTCGAGGCCGATTAAACACATTAATTTGTTTTTGCGCATTGTTATGATTTTCAACATTTGGCAATGATGTGTTGAGTATAATTTGTGTTTTAGTACATTTATTTACTATCTAGCCGTCATGTTTTGACGGGTAACAACGAGTTTGTTTTTAAGATTCAAACCGTCTCTCAAAAGGGAAAGCCACTATAATTTTGGAACATTATAGTGGGGATTTTGCGAAATTTCTCCCCTGCAGTTGGGAACGCAAAACAAATATAAAAAACTAGCTGAAAACCCGCTCTTCGCTACGGAGTGCATTCAAATTAAATACAACGGTCAACGTATGCAATTTATGCCAAAAAATAAATATATATATTTATAATAAATGCGACGATCAATGTATACAATTGATGTAAAATATATATCTATCTATATATATATATATTTATAAAAAAATCGTAACTGATATGCATTTTTTTTGGATAATATCCAATCGTCTGCTGCATTAGAAAGAGAAAAAAATATTTTTTTTGTCTATTTAGTTGTTACGCACGTGATGATAAATTTATTGAAAGTACCAGAAAAAGAAATCACGTGATCAGCATTTAATAAATTAAATTCTAAAAATTAATCTTTAAAAATTCACCAAAAATCTCAGGAAATGGAGGTAAAAATTCGAAAAAAATTTCATTTTGAAGGAATTTTTATGATCTTTCTCGTGATATAAATTTTATAACCCTCAATGTATTATTTTAAATGCATACGTAAAAAAAGTTTAAAAAACAGCTTAAAAATTTAATTTAAAAAAATCTAAGAAGAATTTTTTAAAAATCTTTCTTAGTGCACCCCTACACTATTAGAAGAATCGCCATGCAAAATTTCAGCCCTTTAGGTCCAGCGGTTTGGTCTGTGCGTTGTATGTCAGTCAGTCAGTCAGTGAATGAATGAGTCAGTTACGGAACTGTTTTATATATATAGATAATAAACCTAATGGTAGTTTAAAAAAATGTAAGCTAGGGGATTGAGGGAGCAGTTATTCCGGAACTGATGAATAATAGTAGACAGACGCCCCTAAGTTTAATTAAATACCCATGTAATCTCGGCCTCCACTCCCAGCCACGCTCGGCTATTCATTCAAATGAACGCGTGAGACAACCAACCCCCATCTACTATACGTCTACGGGCGTTTTTTTCTCTTTTTTTTCTTTCTCCCTCTCTTTCATATTTATGGGTAACGGGGATCATACTGTTTGGCATGTGTACAGACTCCACACCCTGCTTTCAATTTATGGCTGCTTCTATTACTTCCTGCACAAAGAGTTTTTCCCGAGGCAGACGCCAGAAGCGAGGGGAATGTACCCCCCTCACCTCCCATCCCTTTGCCTGACCTTGAATTTCTCCCGACCCCTGGAAACGTTTTTCCTGTTCCAGTGACCCACACAAACTCTTTCATCCCGGCAGATCTCTGCTGTGGGATTCTGACAGCTGAGTGGAGGGGTGGGCCTAGAGAGGGTGAAAAACTATTCATTACCCCCCTTTTTTTTTTCGCGGCTATTGATATCGGTGTTTTGCGAGAGTTAGCAAAAATATGTTTATTATTAAATTCATTGTTATCAGGATTCTTGAATATTACAAACGCTGGTGCACGTTTGATGTTTTTTTCCACCGTAAAATATCCAGAACAAGAAGACAAAAAAAAATATTTGAGGTAGTGTCTTCTAACGAAACTACCGCGGGTTATTAACGTGGGATTACTTATCGTTGCTTACTTCTTTTTTATGTATATATGTATGTATGCGTTATGTTATATATCAGGGGTTTCCAACTGGCGACCCGCGGTGCTTTTTTGCGGCCCGTGAAGACTTCTAGGAAAATAATTTGCAGCATCAATTTATATATTCTTAGTTAACGAAAAATATTTTTGTAAAAATCTTTATTGTTTTCAAATGCTGTTCATTTACAAAAAATATTGATTTTCCTCGAATTCCATGAAAAGTAGGGTGTCCATTATGTTCTATTTCCTACCCCCCCCCCCACTTATTATTTGACCCACTTATTCAAATACCCACTTCATATTTGACTTTTTTGTGTGTGTCTGTGTAATTTAACGAAAGTTGGCCAGTTATAATCAAGGTCGTTGTTGGAGGTTCATCCTCGAATTTTTAAAAATCTCATAGTACATGCTATACACAAATCCTCCAAATCCCCCTCCCCCCTCAAGAAAAAAAGTCCTGGGTATGGTCCTGATTAAATTGCGGCCCGCCACTAGACAGGTGTTTTCGATTGCGGCCCTTGGACACTTGTAAGTTGGAAACCCTTGTTATATATGAATCTATATATATATGTACGTATGTATACATATATGTATGTCAAAATTTTGTCGCATTTTGGTACTTTTCTGTTTAACTGTTTACTGCCTGCCCAAGCGATACAGACTAGGTTTGGCGCGCTGCCAAAATTGTAACTCGCGAGGTACGGACGGACGGTTTTAGAGTCTGAAATTTCGCTTTCCGGAGGACCGTTATGGAGGAACGCAATCTTACGTTAAATAACAAAACATGAACCACACTTTCCAACGAGTCCAACAAGAATGAAACTAAGGCCCGAGGTAGACTCGTAGCGCGTCGACTGAGCCGAGGGTGCTTGTTCGAATCCCGACTAGCGCCCCTTCAGCGGGAGCGCCCGTGTACAAAGTGCAACATTTTCGTAATTTTGAATGGTTTCTTTTTGCATGTAAGGTTTGAATGCTCTAAGCAGTTTCTAGTTATAGCTACACCCTTTCTATAACGCAGGTCTGATTTTCTGACCCTTGTAATCATTTCCATTCATTATTAGTCGTGATTTAACCGTGGTAAACCAGCGATTATACTGGATTACTACAATACGACAGGACCAGGATTTGATGGAGTCGATCCAATGTGCAGCTATTACACGGTATCCCGCATATCACGAAGATGGACAGTCTCATTGTTTTTTTAGGTTTTTGGACACAATAGGAATCAATTCTCAAGTTGTCCTTAGATCCAATAAACCGGACAGTTTTGAAATATGGCGATTGTATCTGCATTCTTTGGCCCTTAATTATAACTGTATCTGAATATTATCAACATTTTATACTTTGTCATAAAACGCAGAATCATTATTTTCAATATGAAAAAAAAAAGTTTATTACAAAAGGAATAATCAAGGTTGAAAGAGACGTAGCACTTCGTGCCACGCGCGCCTGCTGGTGTTCCAAAAATTACCGCGTCTTCTGAAGGGTTGAATACCCCCGTGTCTAGGCCGAATAGGGGAGAGTTAAATCCGTAGACCGGAAAGTCTCTCTTTGAGGTCAGAGAGAGTAAGAGAAGGTACGATCCCTCTAGATGTCGTCCCGTAGGGGGAGTTGCTCGGTCAAAATGGCGATAAGACCTGGTTAAATCGGACATAGAAACCGTGTGGTACCAAAAACCGGAACCACAGCCCGCTAGATTTTATAGACCTGGTCTGGAAAACTTCCAGCCAGGGGGGCATTAGAAACAACAACAACATGAAACTAATTTTTGCTAAGCGGCAGAATCTAGTTGCTTGTATATTTTGCGCTGGCCAGACGTCAACAGCCTAAGCCTTATAGGTTGGTTGGTTGGGGTTTTCTTTTTACCGTTACGGTCATCTTTTGCTATACAAAATTTGAATAGACAGGGATATGCGTCAAAAAGCTACAGGAAATAGTCTTCTTGTTTCATTGTTGCGCAGAATATCCGGAAATATTTTCTAAATGCATTACTTTCGGCAGCGGCGATTTTGAATGTTTGGTTTTCGTGGGATTTAGCTTATCTGTGAGCTAAATTCCTTCATCAATACGGTCAATTCAATTTTCGAGTTGAAACTTTTCGGCAATGCATTTGTACAAGCCAAGTTTTTTTTTTTTTTTTTTTTTTTTTTTTTTTTTTTTTTTTTTTTTAAAGAAGTCTTATTTTTACGAATTGTAAAATGATATTTGGTGACTAGTTGAAAAAGAACTTGTGTACTCTCTATATATCGTACTAGCTGAATATTCAGCTAGTACGGGTATATACCCGTACTTCGCTGCGGATTACATTCAAATTAAATACAACACACAATGTATGCAGTTAATGCAAAAAAACAAAATATATATATATATACATATACAGTCCAACCTCCATATATCGAACTTCCCCATATCGAAATTTTCTATATATCGAACTCTTAGCAAATCTCCATGTTCATTACATAGAAAAACTGTTTCTATATATCGAAAAAATCTCTATATATCGAAATTTTTTTCACGACATATTGGGAGATTTTATTCCACTTTAGAATAAAATCTCCCAATTTTTGGCGTTTGAAACAATATTTCGTGGACTTCAATTCGTGGAAAATGTCCCCGATGAAGTTTTTAATGGACTGAATAAATGCGAGTATTTCTTTGATGAACTTTCCGCCAAACTGGATGTTCAGCAAGATATTCGTAGCTTTTTTTTTAAAGAATGTAACTGTGATCAGTGTAACCACTGTCTGGATTATTGTTTTTTTAAAGGTATATGGTACTCAATAAATCTTTCACATTAATTCATTTTTTAGTTATTAACTTTCATTTAATGTGATTCGCATATAAATTGGAAATGGAGTTTCGTATACGAAAATTAGCTTTAATTTTAATGTTTTAGGAGAATTATGATAAAACTAAGATCAATTCTATATATCGAAATTTCTATACATCGAATTTTTTCCCGGCATTTTGCTACTTCGATATATGGAGGTTCGACTGTATATATATATTTATTTATAATAAATACAACGATCAATGTATGCAATTGATGTAAAAAAAAACAAAAAATATATTTATAACAAAAATCGTAAGGGATATTTTTATAGACAAAATAATGTAGAAGAAAATATTGAAATTAATCCTAATAGAGTATTCTAAAGAATACAGTACAGTTAATATAGTACAGTTTTAGGTACATTTCTTTTACCGTATTTTAATATTTTTTTGGATTATGTCCAATCGTCTGCGGCATTACCAAGGGAAAAAAAAAATTTTTTTGTCTATTTCGTTGTTATGCACGTGACGCAAAATTAGTTTAAAGTATCACAAAAAGAAAAGGAACCACGTGATCAGCATTTAATAAATTAAATTCTAAAATTTAATCTTTAAAACGTCACCAAAAAACCAGAAAATGTTGGTAAAGATTCGAAAAAGGTTTCATTTTAAAGGAATTTTTATTATCTTTCTCACGTTATAAATTTTATAACCGGGATTATTATTTTAAATGCAAACATTAAAGAATGTTACAAAAACAGCTTAAAAATATATGTCTGTATGTATGTATGTCTGTCAGTCAGTCAGTCAGTTACGAAACTGTTTTATACATATAGATTTTTTTAAAGAAGTCTTATTTTACGAATTGTAACATGATATTTTGTGACTATTTGAATAAGAATATGTATACTTTCGATATATCGTATTAGAAGTTTTATAATGACTTAAGAAAGATTCGTATAGGTTCATTCCCTCTAATTTCGTCTTCAGACAACTTCGTGTTTTAAGGAGTTCAAGTAGAGGGGGGGGGGGGGAGAGAAATGTTAGCCTTAAAAAAATAGACACAGTAATGGTTGATAAGCTGTAACTTTTATTTTTTCATGAATGAGAGACGAGGAGTGACAGTCACAAAATTCCTCGTATATGCGCAACACGTGTCATGAGGCGAACGTTGATAAAACAAAAAATGGGTTACTTGAGAGGCATCCTAATATCAAAATATGTTTGTTTTTGTCGAGATGAGGAATGCGTGATCTTAATTTATATAAAGGACGTATTATAGTTTACATTATCGTTCGTATAAGATCATCTTACCCTGTCAGGATCCATTTTTAAAGGATAGTGCGGATGCATCCAGTATCCAGTAGGAAAATAGAAGGTTGTTTCGGGAAGCTCAAAGTTTGGCACAAATTCAAAAACCAGGATTCGCCTTTTGATTTTCTCGCCGCTCAATCACTATCGTTTGGGCCCGGATAGCTCAGTCGGTAGAGCGTTAGGCTTTTAACCTAACGGTCCAGGGTTCGAGTCCCTGTTCGGGCGTTTACGTTTTGCATACTGGCATTCGATTATGCCACTCAAAACTTGTTTCTTTGCATTTCCCACAACAATGATTCACTGCTTTTTCTCACAAAAAGAATTTATCCGAATTATTTGATTCTAGCTATAATAAAAAATTTATATTATATAATAAAAATTTATTTATATTATTTATTTATTTATATTATTTATTTATTTTTATATATATATATATATATATATATATATATATATATATATATATATATACATATACAGTGGAATCTCGATAGATCGTTTTCGGATCCATCGTTTTTCCGTATGTGTCGTTCATTTAATCCAGTCCCAACGATCATACTGCTTTGTTATGCTTCCGCATCTATCGTTTTCCCGCGTTTATCGTTCATTTCAATCGGTCCCTTGCAAAACGATAGATCGAGATTCCACTGTATATATATATGACGTTATGGTAGATGTAGATTTGTCCAAAAAAATCAATTTTATGTTTTAAGTTGATATGTCGCACTTATAATTGGCTCTTTAATGTGGCAAAAGCTGATAGTGGAATTATGAAATAATACCAAGTTATTGGTATTGGCAAATGCTGTTATTTATAAAAGAGGTATTACTTGGTTCCTAATTGAATATTTAGTCCCTAATTGAAAATGTTCTTTGAAGACCAGCCATAGGCTTGAGGTTGAATATGAATATTAACCAAAGAATATTTGGATTGAAAAACTTAATTGATATTCCACTGTATATATATATGACGTTATGGTAGATGTAGATTTGTCCAAAAAAATCAATTTTATGTTTTAAGTTGATATGTCGCACTTATAATTGGCTCTTTAATGTGGCAAAAGCTGATAGTGGAATTATGAAATAATACCAAGTTATTGGTATTGGCAAATGCTGTTATTTATAAAAGAGGTATTACTTGGTTCCTAATTGAATATTTAGTCCCTAATTGAAAATGTTCTTTGAAGACCAGCCATGGGCTTGAGGTTGAATATGAATATTAACCAAAGAATATTTGGATTGAAAAACTTAATTGAATGATTTTATATTTCACAACAAAATATACTTTTTTAATTTGCCGAAAACAAGAAATTGACATATCAACATCTGCCATAATGCCACAGATATATATATATATATATATATATATATATATATATATATAGGGGTGGGGAGAAGGGATCTTAAAAAGTAATAATATCAACTCAAAAGAAAACTAAACAATTAATTTTCTATTTTCTAAAAACTTTAATTGCTATCTCATGAAACAACTTTGTTAAAAGTTTTTACATTAATATTTTTCTGAGAAGAAATTTAACCAAATTTCAATTGAAATAGAAATCAGTAAAAATTGTCTTTTGATTACTCTCTGTCCTTTTGCAAACATTTTTTTAACGCAGGAGTACGTTCCTCAATAACGTTCCTTGGAAGAGAAAAAAATAGTCCTGCGTCGCGAGATATAATTTTGGCAGCACGCCAAACCCAGTAGCTGTAAACAATTGAACAGAAAAGTACCAAACTGCGTCCCCCCCCCCCAAAAAAAAAAAGTAAGCAAACGATAAGTAATCCTACGTTAAAAACCCGCGGTAGTTTCGTTAGAAGAGACTACATGAAATATTTTTACTTTTTAATTTTTCGTGTGCTTTAAAGTGAGTGAGTGCTATTCTAAGGCAGGCTACACAGCTGATAATTAGAAACCTAGAATATTGAAATATTTAAAACAATTTTATCCGTAATAAAGGTTTTTTTGCCTCATTCTTAAGGTGTGGCAATGTTTGTAATCGTCTCGGGGACCCAAATCCATTCCTTTAAAGGATGGAAGATCGATTCCATATAAAGATGCGAAAACTTTGAAATTATCAGCGTTGCTAACAGCAACCTCAATAACAACCGCTGGAATGCTACAAATAAGTTCCATTTCATTGCCACCGAAAGAGATTGAAATTAAATCGACATCCATCAACCGCAAATGACTGTGCTTTTTGATAAACATGGCGGGAATGAATTGCAGACGTCGTGGTGATTTTTCATTATTTCCTACTGGAGAAGTGATGAATAAATTAGAAGCATATTACTAAGCAAGACAATATGCTCCATTTTAGAAGACACTGTGATTATCAAAACCATGAAGCAACTAAAACCGCACATAGAATTGAATCATTGTATACAGAAAATCCTGCAGAATTAGGAGACATTTGAGACGACCGCAAGATTCACGGATTGGATTAAGAAACAGATTACTACATCATACACTCTCACTCATAGGTTTGAATTCTTAACTTAAATTTATATATATCCCTAAACTCTCTCTATATTTTTTTAAATTATGGAAATCTATATATTCAAGTTGCTAAGCCGACTTTTTGGGCAGTCCGTGAGAGAAAAGTAATGCATCCAATGTACTTCATTTTGGTCTTAAATACAGGACCTTTTTATCGCATGGGCAAATCGGGACTTTGCCCAGGGCCCCCTGATGCTAGGGGGCCCCAAAACCCCCTTGGTATATGCACCTAGTACTTCTAATAGTATGTATAGCCCATGGATAGTTCTTATTTTTATAAATGTTTATAAAGTGGGGCCCCCAAATAGCATCTGCTCAGGGGCCCCCAGCGTTCATAATCGGGCCCTGCTTAAATAAAAGATTGCAGTCTGTAGATTTATCAAATTTTGTTTTTGTAACCTCAATTTCTATTAATTAGCGCCAATTTACAGTTAAAAATTGATATCTGCGCATGCTCAGTGGCGTGTTTAAATCTGGCTTTAGAAACTCACTGTTTCTGCGCATGCTCAGTGACATGTTTTAATGATAAACGCGTTTATTCCGCGGAGTCTCTCTGGATCTCTCTCAGCCATTTTTATTTTTATGATAATTATGTTTGTGAAATATAAGATTAAATCTGAAGGAAATTATTTATTTCGAGCTGTTCAATTAGCGATAATTTACAATTAAAAAAAAAAATTGCTTTCTGCGCATGCTCAGTGAGATTTTTAAATATGGATTTAGATACTCACTAAGCATGAAGCAGTTTAAACACATTAATTTGTTTCTGCACATTATTATGATTTTCAACATTTGGCAATGATGTGATGAGTATAATTTGTGTATTAGTACATTTATTTACTATCTAGCCTTCATGTTTTGACGGGTACCAGCTAGTGTTATTTTAAGTAGGTAGACCGATATACAAATAAAAGTTTCGTGCCATAATGTGTGTAAGGAAGAAACTATCGTATTTTTTGCATAATAATAAGCACCTTTAAACGTAGGATTACGTTCCTCAATAACGGGCCTCCGGAAAGAATAAATTCAGAGTCCGTCGCGAGTTATAATTTTGGCAACGCGCCAAACCCAGTAGCAATAAACAGTTAAACAGAAAAGTACCAAAATGCGTTAAAAAAAAAAAAGAGGTAAGCAACGATAAGTAATCCTACGTTAATAACCCGCGGTAATTTCGTTAGAAGAGACTACCTGAAATATTCTTTTTTACATAAAAAAAAGTCGACTTAAAATTGGGGGGTGTCTTATGGTTCGAAATATTTTATTACATCGATTATGTATATTTATTATGTATATTATATATCTATGTATATTATTTCTAGAAGAGGATTTTTTCCTGTCGATCTATTTTTCTCCCTTCATACTTAACCAAATTCGATAAATAAGGTACCATTTTAAAGATTAAAATCCCCGCTTCTAACGCATTGTTAATTTAAAATGACACATTTTATTGTTTATTTAAAAATCGAAGTATGAACATTATAAAAATTTTTTCTTCCGCTAGATGGCGTGCACTCCCCCCCCCCCCCGCCCTCCCAACGTGAACTAAATATTAAAATCGTCTGCTTTTAATACCATTCTGTGAATTTATAAGTTTTTTATAGGTAACATTCGCGTATGTGTACATTATTCATCTCGCATAAGCAATTTGTTTGCACTAAAAGTGAGGTATCAGAATGGACGTGTTTGAATAAATTTGTAAACATTTTTCAATCATCTGAAGTTTACCTTTGTTACTTGATATGAATTTGTCCTTTTCAAAAAGATTAACCGTGAATTCCGACGGGTTTCTACTATATTATTTTTTAACAGTAACAACCTATACTATTTAACAGTAATCTATATACAGTGGCTCCCAAAAGTGTTCGTACACTTACGAATTTCAATGAAATAGGGGTCTATCCATTAATTAAAACGTATATTTCAGAATGGGTATTTAATAATAAGATCTATAATCTATTCTTTACAAAACTACATGAAATATTTTGAAAACATAGTAAAACTTTATTTTTAAGAAACCAGTAATCAAAAAGTAACAAAAACTTTATCTCACAAAAGTCATCGTACACTGAAATATTTTCGGATAAATTCATAATTAAAATTATCGTCTGGCGCTTTATTTTCATTTTTGAACTGTGGTGGCATTTAAAATATCGTTTGGCTTTAATTTTTGCTTGCCTACTCCGAAATATTCTATTTATTATTTAAAAATGGCTCGTAGTCGTAAAGAAACAACAAACAGCATTCGAAAATTGATTATTTTTCATCATAGTAGTGGTAAATCGGTTCGGAATATTGCTAAATTACTTAATTTATCCCATTCTACTGTGCAGTATGTGAAAAAACGCTTTAATGAAGAAAATTGGTTCGAAAACAAGGTAAGAAAAGTCCGTCCGGCAAAGTTAACAAAACGTGATCAGAGATTTATAATTAGAAAATTTGTGAAAAATTCACGTTTGAGTGATGTAAAAGTTTCTTCAGAATTCAATGAAACATTTTCTACTTCAATTTCACCTGAAATTTTTTGACGAGTTCTCAGAACAGCTGGATTACATGGGCGTTCTGCCCATAGAAAATTTTTTGAGTGAGAAAAACAGAAAGTTTAGGCTTCCCTTCGCACTATCAATGATAAATAAGCCCCAAACCTATTGGAATAATGTCTTATTTGCCGATGAACATTTTTGGTGCTGATGGGCGTATAATTGTATGGAGAATAAAAAAATGAGGAACTTAATCCCAAGAACTTAGTAGGAACAGTTAAGCATGCCGGTGGAGGTATCCTTGTGTGGGGGTGCATGTCAGCATAAGGACTAGGAAATTTGGTATTTATCGATGGCATAATGAATCATGCTGTTTTTATAAATATTTTAAGAGACAATTTAAAATTATCAGCTCAAAATTTTGGTTTTGGAAACAACTTTGTTTTTTTACCAAGATAACGATCCTAATCACACAGCTCTCAACGTTCGCATCTGGTGTCTCTATAATTGTCCACAAGTTTTGAAAACACCACCTCAATCGCCAGATTTAAACCCAATGGAACATATTTGGAGAGAACTGGAGGTTCGAGTACGAATACACGACATTTACACGAAAAGCGAACTAAAAACAATTATGTTGGAAGAATGGATGAACATTGATGCAAAAATTACAAAAGAACTAAAGCAATCTATTCCCAGACGTTTAAAAGCTGTTGTGGATTCTAAAGGATATCCTATTAAATATTAATTTAACGAAAAATTAGAATATTTTCTAATATGTAGAGATTTTTTACAAGTGTACGATGACTTTTGTGAAATAAAGTTTTTGTTACTTTTGGATTATTGGTTTCTTAAAAAGAAAGTTTTACTATGTTTTCAAAATATTTCATGTAGTTTTGTTAAGAATAGATTATAGATCTAATTATTAAATACCCATTCTGAAATATTCATTTTAATCAATGGATAGACCCCTATTTCATTGAAAAACGTAAGTGTACGAACACTTTTGGGAGCTACTGTATATAAAACAGTTCCGTAACTGACTCATTCACTGACTGACATACAACGCACAGACCAAACCGCTGGACCTAAAGGGCTGAAAGTTTGCATGGCGATTCTTCTTATAGTATAGGGGTGCACTAAGAGAGATTTTTGAAAAATTCTTCTTAAATTTTTTAAAATTAAATTTTTAAGCTGTTTTAGTAACTTCTTTTAAGTTTGCATTTAACATAATAATTTGAGAGTTATAAAATTTGTATCACAAGAAAGATCCTAAAAATTCCTTTAAAATGAAATCTTTTTCGAATCTTTACCTCTATTTTCCGATTTTTGGTGAATTTTTAAAGATTAATTTTTAGAATTTAATTTATTAAATGCTGATCACGTGATTTCTTTTTATGGTACTTTAAATAAATTTATCGTCACGTGCATAAGAACTAAATAGACAAAAAAATATTTTTTTCTTGCTAATGCGGCAGACGATTGGACATTATTTTGTCTATAAAAATATCCCTTACGATTTTTATATATATATATACAGTGATTTCCGCTTATAAGAATCACGTTTGTTATTACTGTTTTTGATTCTTATAAGCGGTTGATTCTTATAGCCGAAATTTAGGTTTTTGAACAGGAACACACACACACCTATATATACATATATTAGATAATTTACCATAAAATACTCTTTAATTTACATTAATTATCTTTTATTAAGATTATATTTTATAGTTTTAAAAATACAACTTAATTTTTAGACCTATAAGTAGATACACATGATTATAGTAAAAGAAGAAAAAAAATGCAATATTTGTTACAAGTTACAACATACCTGCTTAACAGTTTTAACATTTCAACTACAGGAAGGGAGCAAGAAAAAATTTTCTACGGTAGTTTGATGTAATGAATTTTTCAGGAGGCAGTTTATACCTCTTTCAATACTTATAGTCTCAGACGAAGTTTCACTTTCTAGCTTACGTTTCTCGGTTTGATAACGTGCTGAATCCACTAATGTCACGTTTGCCTGAATGATAGTGGACATTTCGCCGAAGATTAGTGTGTTTTAGGGTCCAGGGAGCCACAACCAGGATGTGGGAGGTGGGAAAAAAGAGTCCCTATTTTTGTTTGTCAGTGAAGAAAAGTGAAATCAGACTCGGACCGGTAAAGATGCCCCCGGGTCAAGCTAATAGGACAGTGTTGTGGTAAATCGTTTAAGGGGAAACTATTATGTTATGTCTAATAAAGAAAGGGGTGAATTTTACGACTATATTCCATCCCATCTTATCAATCTTTCTTAAGAAAAAAGAAAGAACTTCATGCCTTTTGAGGGTTTAAGTAGCTTTTTTGGAAAAATGAAAGGAAAGCGAAGAGTGTAAACTGATTCTTAAAACCGGTGGATTGATTCTTTAAAGCGAAAATTTTAACATGGAAATAATACATTTGTTTTTGTTTTCGCGATATTGATTCTTATAAACGGTTGATTCTTATAACCAGTGATCACTATAAGCGGTGGTTACTGTATATATTTTTTTTCTACATCAATTGTATATATTGATCGTCAATTGTATATCGTCAATTGTATATATTGATTTATTATAAATAAATATATATATATATATATATATATATATATATTTATTTGGCATTAATTGCATACGTTGACCGTTGTATTTAATTTGAATGTACTCCGTAGCGAAGCGCGGGTTTTCAGCTAGTAGTCTATATATATAAAACAGTTCCGTAACTGACTGACTGACTGACATACAACGCACAGACCAAACCGCTGGACCTAAAGGGCTGAAATTTTGCAGGGCGATTCTTCTTATAGTGTAGGGGTGCACTACGAAAGATTTTTGAAAAATTCTTCTTAGATTTTTAAAATTAAATTTTTAAGCTGTTTTAGTAACTTTTTTTAAGTTTGCATTATAAAATAATAATTTGAGGGTTATGAAATTTATATCACGAGAAAGATCCTAAAAATTCCTTTTAAAATGAAGTCTTTTTCGAATCTTTACCTTCATTTTCTGATTTTTGGTGAATTTTTAAAAATTAAATTTTAGAATTTAATTTATTAAATGCTGATCACGTGATTTCTTTTTCTGGTACTTTAAATAAATTTATCGTCACGTGCATAACAACTAAATAGACAAAAAAAATATTTTTTTTCTTGCTAATGCGGCAGACGATTGGACATTATCCAAAAAAATATTAAAATACAGTAAAAGATATTATGTTCCTCAAACTGTACTCTATTAACTGTACTATAGTATGTCCTATTACATTTAATTTTAATATTTTCATCTACATTATTTTGCCTATAAAAATATCCCTTACGATTTTTTTATAAATATATTTTTTTTGTTTTTTTACATCAATTGTATACATTGATCGTCGTATTTATTATACATATATATTTATTATTATTTTTTTTTTGGCATTAATCGCATACATTGACCGTTGCATTTAATCTGAATGTACTCCGTAGCGAAGTACGGGTTTTCAGCTAGTTTTGTATAAAAGAGGTCAACGTGAAAAAAGTCATTGCCCCCGGCCGACGAGATGTCTAACAAGGGGCCATCACAGTTTTGCCAACAACACGATTTGCCTTCAAGTTGCTTCATTGAAACTAAACAAATGCCCCTATGGACACTAAACCCCTATGGAAGAGTCTATGGTAGAGGTTAAAAAATTCCTGATTTCTGAGAGGCCCTCTTGGCAGTTCCGTTTGAGAGCCCTTGACAGTTAGTTAAAGTTGATAAATTAGATTCGAAGACCGAAGTAGAATGCTAAAATACGATAAGCATTTAGCCGCGTAGGTTCGAACAACATTTGTTATTCCTAAAATTAAGTGAAATTTGCTCGGTTTCGAGCAACGGGGCCTCTAGTATTTATTATATATATATTATATGTATTTTATGTATGTTATTTATTATATTTATTACATATATATATTTTTTATTTATTAAGTTAGAAATTGAAAATATCTTTATATTCCTAATAAAATACAAAATATAATTTTCTAAAAATCCTACCATACATTTGAGGTGGGTCTTATCGGACGATTCGCCTTATGGTCCGAAAACTACGGTATGTCAATCGTTATTCATTAACAGTGGCAGAGGCGCAACCAGAATCCTTTCAAGCGGACAAGGAACGGGTTAGTGAAAATCCATGAAACATTAATTTTAGAATTTTTGAATAATCTTCAGCAGTGGCGCACCGAGGGGGTGGTCCGAAAGGCCCTGCCCCCCCCCCCCTAAAGAAAATAGAAATTGCATTATGAATATTGAATTTGCATTATAAATATTTTTATCCGTTCAACTCGCTCGTCCCCCCCCCCCAAGATTAAATCCTGGGTGCGCAACTGATCTTGAGTGAGGTAAAACAAAAGCGGCTTTTTAATTATACAAATCAATTTACGGAATATTTGATCGCGATAACACTTCAGAAGTTGTTGTTGTTTCTAATGCCCCCTGGCCGGAATTCAGTCTAGACAAGGTCCATATTGGCTATCGGGCTGAGGGGTACAGCTCCGGTTTATAACGTCACAAGGGTCGGAGTCCGATTGAGCCAAGTGCCACCTCAACTTTGACCAAGAACCCCCCCCCCCCAAAGGGCGGCATCTAGAGGGATCGCACCCTTTCCCACCCTTTCTGACCACATAGAGGGACTTTAAAGTGCCCAGACATGGAACGCTTCAGAAATGATAAGTACTACCTCAATTTTCTACGTCCCCCCGCAATCTAAAACTGCGTGAATGAAGTTGTGTTCGATTTCCAGAAAACTTTCTAAAACTCGAAGAAAAAGAATAGCGCCGTGCCCTATACCATTGATGTGTGACGCCGATCAGTGACTCATGCGACCCGTAAGACAATGCGAAGAATGACATTTCGTCTCGCGTATTTTAAGTCCTTTCCATTGTCTACACACAGCCCGTAGTGCGAACAAGATGGCGCACGCTGATACACCGCTCATGCACATTATGACTACTGACATTTCATGTTATTTTTGCCAAATACCCCTAAAGTTTTTTCGCCTTCCACTCCTCGGCACAATGCGTGCTCTCACTGATTGTGCACTTGTGATTATAAGGCATACATTCAGTGGGAGTGAATAGATGGGTGTAGAAAGCCGGAAGCCCCGCATTGGGGGGGGGGGGGGGGTGTTCGGATTATGGGTGGTTTCCTCGGTCAACACTTCCACATTCTTACAGTGGACTTTTTCGTAGAATGTCCCAACACACGCATTTTCTGGTTCAGATAAGTTTATATGCTTGCATTTTCAAAGAAATGATCGTTCATATCGAAAAAAGAATAAAGGATATGTCTCACAAAACTGCGAGTTGATCCAGGAAAACTGCATTTTTGAGACTTATCATTCCTTTCTCGTCGAAACAATTTGATTTTTATAACGCCTGAAATACATATTATGCGTGGCTTGGCGCATTTCTTTCTTCCTTCAGTCAAAAACCTCGCATAAAATTTCATGCAAGAGGATGCAAAACACCAAAGTCGATGTCCTTCAAAGAAAAGAGACGATATGCTTTTGTTTAAAATGCAAAAACTGAACGCTACGATGGTATATTTTAGACATTTAAAAAAAATAATAATAAAACAGCGACTGACTGCGAAAAACCAGTAGAGTCGACCCCCGTTATAACGAATTTCAAGGGACCAAAGGTTTTGTTCGCTTTATCCGTTCGTTTCGCTATATCCGAACCCAAGGCCTTTTTATCGCATGGGCAAATCGGGACATTGCCCAGGGCCCCCTGATGCTAGGGGGCCCGAAAACCCCCTTGGTGTATGCACCTAGTACTTCTAATAGTGTGTATAGCCCATGGATAGTTCTTATTTTTATAAATGTTCGTAAGGGGGGGGCCCCCAAATAGCATCTGCCCAGGGCCCCCCAGCGTTCATAATCGGGCCCTGTCCGAACAGTTAAGAAAAATGCTAGAATTCACAAAATGTATAACTCATTAGTTGCAATGTGTATTCAATAATGATGTATTAAAAAAATGATAAAATTATTGAAAATAATCATTAATGAATTAAATCGACTAAAATCAATTACATTAAACTGACACAATACCAATTAAATTACATACAATAGGAAAACGGCGGGAACAAATTTATCGTTCGTTATATCCGTGAGTTCGTTATATACCGAGTTCGCTATAACGGGGTTCGACTGTACCACAAAGAATGTGAGAATTTTGCAGATCCTGATAGCATTTGCTTTTCATCTATGAGAGCGAATATTTCATTACACAACGTTATTAAAATATGGAGTACATAATTTAGACTAGTGAGGCGTAAACTTTTTTCGAACCTGACCCACTTTCTTTATATAAAAAATCTCTCAACCCCCCAGAAAAAATATTTTCGTAATAGCAAAGTTTTTAAAAAAAATTAGGAAAATATTAACAACAATAAAAAAAATTATAAGCAAATTCTTTTTCTGGTACTTTACAGTAATTTATTGTCACATGCATAACAACGAAATAGACAAAAAGATTTTTTTTCTTGCTAATGCGGCAGACGATTGGACATTATCAAAAAAATATTAAAATACAGTAAAACATATGTTCCTCAAACTGTACTATATTAACTGTACTATATTCTTTAGTATGTCCTATTAGATTTAATTTGAATATTTTCTTCTACATTATTTTGTCTATAAAAATATCCGTTACGATTTTTTCTTAAATATATTTTTTCCTTTTTTTCTACATCAATTGCATACATTGATCGTTGTATTTATTATAAATATATTCATACATATTTTTGGCATTAATTGCATACATTCACCTTTGTATTTAATTTGAATGTACTCCGTAGCGAAGTACTTGTTTTCAGCTAGTTATTATATAGAATAATATTATATTAAAAATATGTGTTATACGAAATTTAAAGCATAATTATAATTACGTCATTCAATACGATATAAATTTACTTCAGGTTATCCATGACGCCTTCCATCCGTTTTTAGCGACCCCTCGTGACCCACAGTTTGCGCACCCCTGCTCTAAACAAATTGGTTCTTTGCAAATTCAAAATTGTGTAGAAAGTTGTATCGATAGTTCCCGCCAAAAATTTGTACATTACTGCTCAATGACGTTTGAAACACATTTTATCGGCTAAACTAGGTGAATACCCGTACTTCGATACGAAGTACATTCAAATTAAATATAACGGTCAATGTATGCAATTAATGCCAAAAAAATATATATTTAAATATATTTATAATAAATGCAATGATCAATGTATGCAATTGATGAAAAAAAAAGAATATATTTAGAAAAAATCGTAACGGATATTTTTATAGACAAAATAATGTAGAAGAAAATATTCAAATTAAATCTAATAGAACATAGTAAAGAATATAGTACGGTTTGAGGAAGATTTCTTTTACTGTATTTTAATATTTTTTTGGATAATGTCCAATAGTCTGCCGCATTAGCAAGAAAAAAAAATGTTTTTCGTCTATTTCGTTGTTATGCACGTAACGATAAATTAATTTTAAGTACCAGAAAAAGAAATCAAGTGATCAGCATTTAATAAATTAAATTCTAAAAATTGATCTTTAAAAATTTATCAAAAATCAGAAAATGGAGGTAAAGATTCGAAAAAGATATCATTTTAAAGGAATTTTTAGGATCTTTCTCGTGATATAAATTTTATAACCCTGAAATTATTATTTTAAATGCAAGAAGAATGTCACAAACACAGCTTAAAAATTTAATTTAAAAAATCTAAGAGGAAATTGTCAAACATATTTTTTAGTGCACCCCTACACTATAAGAGGAATCGCCATGCAAAATTTCAGCCCTTTAGATCCAGCGGTTTGGTCTGTACGTTATCTGTCAGTCAGTCAGTCAGCTGCGGAACTGTTTTATACATATAGATTATATTGATTTAAGAAGAAGGAGAAGAAAAAAGAAACCGCAATTAAATAATCATCGATGACATCTATCTCCATTGGCGTTCCAGCGAT
The DNA here is from genome assembly GCA_907164885.2 of Dolomedes plantarius. Classification (NCBI taxonomy): domain Eukaryota; kingdom Metazoa; phylum Arthropoda; class Arachnida; order Araneae; family Dolomedidae; genus Dolomedes; species Dolomedes plantarius. Next base: position 34,804,611 of record OU015502.1, read on the forward strand.
ATTAAAAAAAGATAGAGCACGTTTAGTAAAGAGTAGCACGTTTAAGTTAAACTGCAAGCAAAGCGTCTGCGAAGAACTAAAACTAAATTGTTTTCACTGCAGTCAGAAATAATGGAAGTGAGCCTCAGTTCCGGGAAAAAAAGAAACCTATCAGATAGAGGTTGATTGTTCAGACTACGAGAAACATAACATGATCTGGAACAAGGAATTACGAGAGACCAGATTGTTGAATATTTGCCGTTGTGCTCGTGGCCGCTGGAGACATAATACCGCTGAATACATAACCGCACTCTCTTCAGATTGTTTTTCTTATAAACTCGCAGGCGTCCTTCTGCTTCATCAACACCATCTAATCTGGATGTCTGCGGTCTGTCATGTAATCTCGGTGTTTTCTCTCATCGGGCTCGCTTTTTAATCGCAGCTGCGGAGATCACAAAAGCGGTTTGTGGAGAAATAGATTCACTCGCTTTTATTTCCCACAAAGACTGGACGGATTTTAAAAAAAAAAAAATCTTGGTTTGATCGGATGAGAGAGGACCAGACCAAGATCAAACTGACTAATGATTTGATTATTGAAAATAAAATGAATCAGGGGAAGAATTCTATAAGGAATTTGTGAATAATTGTATGAATTTAAAATCCTTAAATTGAATGAAAAGATTTTAATCAGTTTTTAAAAGAATTTATGTAAGGAATTCGAAAAAGAATTCGAGGACGAATTAAACATTACATCACCCACAAAATGTGAATTCACTGAAATCAGAGTGTCATGCATCCAAACGCTGAACAATCACACCGCGTAGCAAATTATCACCTCCAATGTTCACACAACAACAAGTTTATTACAAGACGATTTTAACACTTGACATTGCTTGATTATACACATACATATATGACAAGTAACACCCACCAAAAAACATATATCACGCCACGAACGAAATTCTATAAAGCCAATTTAAATGGCTACTACCCTTCAACAACTTCCGAGGCAGGCTCCACAAGACCTCCTCGCTTTCCCACTGCCTACGCAGGACTCTCTCTCTCTCTCTACCCTGCGTCAGCTGATGTGCTGAAAAAACGCCTTACGCATTACGAATGGCGTCGCCTGACATCACACAGAGCACCATTCTTTACAACCGAGATTGAATTTATTAAAAATCTTGGTAGAAAAAAAATTAGCGCGGATTCAACCAAGTTTAAAATAGTTAACAATTTAAAAACCTTAAATTGAATTAAAATATTTTAATCAGTTTTAAAACAATTTATGTAAGGAATTCGAAAACGAATTCAACAAAGAATTTCACACTACATCACCTACAAAAAGGGAATTTAGAGAAATTAGAGCACCATTCTTTACAACCGAGATTGAATTTGTTAAAAATATTCTTAGAAATAAAATGAGCGCGGATTCAACCAAGATTAAAATAGTTAACAATTTAAAAACCTTAAATTGAATGAAAATACAGTGGAATCTAGATCTATCGTTTTTCAAGGGACCGATTGAAATGAACGATAAATGCAGAAACATAACAAAGAAATATGATTATTGGGGCTGGATAAAATGAACGACACATACGGATAAACGATGGATCCGAAAACGATCGATCGAGATTCCACTGTATTTTAATCAGTTTTTAAAAGAATTTATGTAAGGAATTCGAAAAAGAATTCAACAAAGAATTTAACACTACATCACCCACAAAAAGGGAATTTAGAGAAATTAGAGCACCATTCTTTTACAACCGAGATTGAATTTGTTAAAAATCTTGGTAGAAAAAAAATAAGAGTGGATTCAACCAAGATTAAAATAGTTGACAATTTAAATATTAACAAAAAGAACTTGAGAAAACATTTAAAGAATTTCTTTAAGGAATTTTAAAAAGATTTTGAGAAAGAATTTAACAAAAAACATCATCCAAAGAAGCTGATTGTGAAAATATCCATTCTAATTTTTCTTCAACCAAGATTAAATAGATTCTAATGCCTCGAAACTTATACACTGATGTTAGTCTCGCAACTTATGTTAGTTCATAGTGTTAGTTCAACTAAAAAATCGGCATAGATAACCCTGAGTTATCAACAAGGATCAAAGTACCTGTTTAAACAACGTTATTCTACGCAGGATTCTTTAACATACACACCTAACAGATAACAGTGCTTCTATGGAATTTAAAGTTTTCCTGTTATAATGTTCACCGGAAGTAAAGGAAAATCAACGAGGTATTCAAATTGCTTCCAGAAAACCTTTTTCTCTCTGAATATGCCAGGTTGAGGTGCAAAGTGTCTAATAGTCTACACCAGTGATGCGCCAACTGTCCATCGCGACACAAAGGGAGGTCGCGGATAGTTTTAACTCAATTTTTATCATACTGAATTATTCAATTGAAAAATGCGCTTTAAATTTTCTGTAATTACACATTTTAAATCTTTTTTATTCAGATATGTTATATGTTAAAAATATATGATAAGATATCGTTAAATAAGGTCACGATCAACAGTCTTGTAAGGCCGTACTTACATTGCTTCCATTCGTTTCTACCTGAGACTTGCTTTTCAAAATGAGTCGCTCTAAAAAGCAAACAACGATCAAGGCCTAAGCCGAAAGATGATACGAGAGTAGCACTCTTAAATACTATTTCTCTAAATATCGAAGAAATGTAATCTGAGGTCCAGGCTGAGATCTTTCTCATTCATTATTTTCTGTTGTAGCTTTTTTTTAATAAATAAATAAAGTTCATAATTTTTAATGTTTTAATATAAAGTTTACAATTTTGAAATCCTGCTCTTTTTAATCTTAGTATTTGTTATATTTTTAACCTAAATTATTTGCCTAAATGACAAATACATACAGTCGAACCCCGTTATAGGGAACCCTGTATATAACGAACTCACGGATATAACGAACGAAAATTTTGGTCCCGCCATTTTCCTATTGTACATAATTTAATTAGCATTGTGTCAGTTTAATGTAATCCATTTTAGTCGATTTAATTCATTAATGATCGTTTTGAATAGATTTTATCATTTTTTCAATACATCATTATTGAATATACATCGAAACTAATGAGTTATACATTTTGTGAACTCTAGCATTTTTCTTAACGGTTCAGATATAGCGAACTACCGGATAAAGCGAACAAAATCTTTGGTCCCTTGAAGTTCGTTATAACGGAGTTAGACTGCACTAATATTTAAATTTGAATATTTAGTCACACGAGTGTTCGGCAAGAACAAGTGAAGAACGTCAACAAGGCGTTTTTTATTGTTATTACGCGTAGTAAATATATACAGGTAACACTCCTATAACACGGTAGATAGGTTCCTAGAAAATGTAGTGTTGTGTGAAACTGTGTTGTATGAGACCCAGAGACAGTTCAAAAAAGGGGGGTTACGTTCCGAAAACTTATTAAAAACAAACTTTTTTTTAAAAATTCCATATAAGCAACTTAATTTTTATTAAAAATATAAATGTATGGTATGACACAAAACTAAAAGAAACAAAAAAATATATTCATTTAATGCGACCTTAATTTAATAAATTTCTTCCTCATCACTGCTCAGTACAATCAAATTAGAACGTTTTTTTCGATTGAACGATATCACCTTCACTTTCAGAACCTTTTTCTTCATTTAGATTTTTTGCACCTTCTATCTTCTTTAAAAAATCTGTAATTTTGGTTTATTTGCTGGTTCTTACAAGGTCATTGTAGATTCGCGATATGGAGATAGACAATTTTGCAGCTCCCTTTCGAATTTTCGGCTTCTTTCGGCGCAAGGGTCACCATTCAGGAAAAACGATTCCAGATTTTCAGCTAAGCTTCGGCCTTCTTGTAATTTTATAGAGTTATAAATGAATAAATTATAATTTGTTTATACATTTTCATGTAAAGCCGCTATAGTTCATTATTCCTTACCGTCATTATTTTGAGGTAATTTAGTTTTTAAATGTGTTAAACAAAAATCATGTTATCTAGTGCTATAGAAGTACAGGGTTGTACAAAGGTTTTCGCAATTTTTGTTATCGTGATAGAGCGAAACCGTGTTATAGGTTGCAGTGTTATACGAGGGATCCCGCAATTTATCCTATCGTGTTAGAGCGAAACCGTGTTGTAAGATGCCGTGCTGTACTCAAAATCTACCGTTCCATCTATTTTTAAAATAGTTTTTCAAAGTTTGCTTATTTCTTCTTTCTCTCTTTTTTCTGTGCTGTTAACATTGTACTAATTTTCTTTAAAAAAATGTGCTATTATTAAAAAAGTTTTGAGGGTCGATTGATTTTTTTCTTTCTTTTTTTTAAGAAAGTGGATCGCAGTCAGAAAAAAAAGTTTGCGCACTACTAGTTTACCCTACGCAAAGCCGTTTCCCGCAACCAAAGCCCATCATTACTCTAAAAAAAGAAAAGAATTATAATTTAACGCACTACTATTGATTTCGTCTAATAACTCTTCCCTTTTAAAATGCTATTTTCATTGCATTTTCTGTCACTCCTTGTTGGAGAAAGCGGCGAAGAAATATTTCACAACACATTATTTTATAGAACTTGATACATCTTTTGTACATGACTCATTCCAGCTCACGTTCTTCGCTAAAGTCATAGAAAAAGGTGACAGCAGATGGACTGAACAAATAAGATTTCGAAATAAGCCTTATCTAGACCGAAAACGGTGTAGATATCGCTTCCCTAATTCTACGAACGAAGCCTGCATTTTAGTACGTACTATCATATACTGGGTGCAATTCGTCTTCACTGCCCAGTCTATTTCGATAGCGCGCCGAACTATGGCTAATTCCTAGCCACCCGGTTCCTTCAGAAATCACCGAGAATACGCTGGATTAAGGAACGTAAAACAAGCACCTTTATTCTTTAACGTATTTACACATTTACATTAACTCCATATGAGTTTTGCACCTCCAGTGCATGCATGGCCTCCAGCCAAATCAATTAATTCACCAAACAAATCGCAATCACCTCCACGTGGCTTCTCCGCACACGTAAACTCTGGTCCGAGACAAAATCGAGAACCGTCCACACCGGACCCCTGTCTCTCTCTGTCTGTCTTGTCACCACCCTCGCTGGCTCTCTCCTGCACAGACGAACACCAGTCCAAAAACCGGTTCCCCTGCATACCTCCGGAAACACCTCTAGCAAACCATTTGCACATCCGGTCCTGGTTGTCATCTGTTTACCAGAGAGCTGGCACGCCTCTTGATTGATTACCTGGACTCGCCTCTGGTAAACATTCAAAACTGAAAAGAAACTTCACCAAATTTTATATCTAATATACCGGGGGTTAAGCAGAGGGCCCGCCGCCATCACAGCTCCTCCCCCCTTTAAAGGCTTTTTTATACATAAAAAAGTCTAATGGAAAGTTCGGTAGGTCCCTTTAGGTATGCCCACACGAAACATTTCCAAAGAGGTCAATACCATTTGGCTTTCTTCAGCCCTAACTTCCTAGAGTCAATTTCCGCCTACTTTAGAAATTTCCCTCGAAAAAGCCCTAAACTGCACTCAGTCTGGGACACATCATTCCTAAACCTGCACTCCGAATACTTTTCGAGAGTGAACAACCTCAATTCAATTTCCAGTTAGAGATGCAGCTAATCATTACACTGATATTACATTAGCTAAACCCATAATAAATTCATACATGATTAAGACAAACAAAATACTCATAATGCACTAAAAAACTTAAGTTAACAATTTCATACTGAAAACAACAAAAACATAGCCTCAAGGCCATTCTATCTGCAGATAACCGTCTCGGTTCAATTATATACTTAAGGGCGTTAGCACCCGTACCTTTCGGCCAGTCATAGCCAACAAAGTACCCTACAACTCGTTTAGCTTCTATCCGCCAACACATTAAGCAGTTTCATTTAACATATTTTAACATAGGTACTACAACAATACATTACTCTAATCTTACTTAATTACAAACATTACCACAATTTTGACCATATTTCAATTATCGACTGTATCTTAACCTATTTGCAATAACATGAAACAAAATATTACTCAAAGACACATTAAACAAAGAAACATTACTCAAAGAAACACAGTTAACACAACATACATTGATCACAACGTTAACCAATTAAAAATTTCACAATTGCTCTGTAAACTTCTCTTAAAGCCAAAACACATCATCGTGGATAACGATTATGAAATATAGTGGACTAAATTAAACTTATATTTCTTACTAAATATTAGTTATGCAATTCTTACTATTTCATTAAACATTCGGCATTACCAGATCATTAACTATTCGACATTCAGTTGGTCCTGTAACCCACGGAACATAATTTCTCCTATCCAAACGCGCGACTCAATCGGCCTCTTTCCACTCGATTGGCCAGGAAGCCGAAACTCACAGTTGAGCCCACATTTATTTCTACAATAGGATTCCCCAATTCCATTAGGTGTTTTTAACGTCATTTCCTGACATAGAGTCATAACAAACTCACTCGGTTGGTTCCTTTTCTAACAAGAACAAAATTGTATTGCAGTACATTAATGACCGTCTTTCTGAGGCCTTCCACCGGCTTACACAAAAAGCGTCTTAGGACCTTTCAAAAACAAAATTATTATACTAATTGATCACAATCGTTATACTAATTGAACACGAGGAATTATACATAATTTTCCTAAATCCATTCTCCTACTATGTGGTCATGATTTACCAACATATATACACTTTAAATTTCACAAAAATCATCACATAAAATATTATACACTACAATTTACTCAATTCAACTTTCTTGTATAAAATCATACAAAAAAAAACAATACACATAATTAATTACACATACATTTTTGGGTCACTGTTTCACGCAGCATTTAAATTCTCCCTTGACCCTCAAAATCTCAACCGAGAATTTAAATTTTCCCAAACTTGATTTCTTTAAATTTGGAGTTAACCCTCCTCGTAGCATCTCGCTTAAGCTGAATTTTCGTGGAAACCCTGTCACACGACCCCCTAAACTCATCCTGTCTATTAATCTTCGCCCTCGCGAATATTTGCAACTTTCGGTTTTTCATCAGTCTCCCGAAATTGCTAGGCTGCCCTTCTGAGTATTTCGTACCCATTTTCATTTTGAATTTAACAGAATGTCGTCTTCCCCTAAATTTCTTCTTGAACTTGACAAAACCCTGGCGTCCCGTCTTTTGACTATGCTTTACGCAATTCGGTTTCTTTCTAGACAACGGACCTTTCCCCCTAGTTTTGCTCAAGCCCCAAAACATTTTAAACTTTGCTTTCTTGCACTTTATTCCACTCGCCTTTTCGCGACGCTGTTTAGTCCTTATCACTACCGGATGTAATTTCCCTTTGAACTCTTTACAATGGAGTATCCCAATCTTAGGTAACCTCCCTCTCAAAATGTTTCTACTCGGAAACCCCGTCCTTCTATTTTCTACAGGGATTCTCTCCCCCTCAGCCGCATTGTTTAGGTTTCCCCTAAATTCCGTCAAAATCTGACCATCCATTTTAGACGAACTTTCGGCCCTTTCGCGGTCCGTGTTTTCCCGAATGCCATTGTCTATTCCCTGGGGAGCAAATTCTAAACCGTCTCTCGGCTCAACTTTTTCGACTACATTCATCACAGCCTGACATGCACTTATAGTCCCTTCCACTTGTAAAGAACCTGATGAATGGACTCGCGGACAAAGGTCCATCCCCCTGTGTGTGCGGTCAGTTACACAAAACGCGAGATTCAAATCCCCTAAAACATCGGCTGACTCAACGAAACTAACTTTTCTCACTTCGAGCTCACAAATGTTAGAGTCGCTTTGAGACAATATTTCTCTTTTATCTAGGCTACTTTCTTCACACAAACCTACATTCATTTTCCCACATGTCTCTACATGCGTGAATCTGCAGAGCGAGTTATCTATTTCCCTCCTATCTGGGCTAGTTTCCTCACACAAATCTACATTCATTTTCCCCACTGTCTCTACATTCACGGATTTGCAGAGCGAGTTATCTATTTCACTTCGATTTTCTACACCCGAATTTAAGCTTGCTTGCTCAATTACAAAGGTTTCCTTATTTTCCCACACTTCCCTCGAACTGCTCAAAGTATCTCCGGCAACCAACTGGCTACAGAATTCCTTATTTTTAATTTTGCCTCGAGTACTCGCGCTTCCGAAATTCCCAGCTTCCACCTCGCTGAAATTTCCCAACACATTCTCTACATTTTTTTCTCTACCCAGAGATTTAACCTTTTGCTCTACGCAAATTTTTCCCTCAATTTGATTTTCGACACTTTTCTCAATTTTAGTGACTCCGGCCTTCCTTATTAAACCTCTACTTTCTCTATAGGAATTTACAGCCTGTAATTTTACCCTCAGGTACTCCAATTCCCTCGCTTTAATAAATCTAGTTGATTGATCGAAAGCATATTTCGCCTCACAGTCTAGGTCGTATTCTAGTCTCTCGAAGATTCCTTTATCATGTCTCACAAAGAATTCTTTATTCGACTCGAAAACCTCGAAGATATTGTCTATTATGGCTTTCTGACTAATGTCTAAACTTTCTCTCTTTCTTATCAAAGCTAATTCATAGGCCCTATTCATCTGCTTATTCTTCTCTTCCCGATCTACTTTAATCTGTTCTAGAATTCCTTCTAGACCCTCCTTAGTTCTTACTTCACTGTAATTTTCCGACCCAATGATTCGTCGGACAATTACTATTTTTTTATCATTTATCGACGCCTCAACGTCCAAATTATCGGCCAAAGCCACAAGAACAATTTTAGTCTGTCTAATTAGAAGAACTTCCATTTTCCCAAACTAAAAGATTTACCACAGTATTCACAGAAATCACAATAACTTATTTCTAACCCAATGCCGTACACTCAATACACTCACAGAAATACACATGTAATTTCACTTGCCCTACTTAACACAGAAATATAGGACAGGTACTAGATATAACGACACTAAATATTGTCACCTTTGAGCTTTCACTTATACACATAAACTGGTACAATTAATTATAAGCAATCCTATCAAATTACATAACAATAGCTAGAACCTATATCACAATATATTATCAAACATTTAAAAGAAACACATATGTATCACATTATCTTATAGCATAAAACACTCAAATTGCTTATACACTTCTAGAATAACACTAATACAAATATACTATTTCAAATCAGCGTTTTGTCCCACACTGAGTACTTTCCTGTGCACCAAGGCACTGTGCTGTTTCTTACAAACACTCGCACAAATTCAATTCATTAAACACTTTCTATTTAATAAACCCAAAAGCAAACACTTTTCTCTTTTTTCCGCACAACACGTGCCCGTGAGATTCCCTGTGGATTTACTCACAAAGTTTTGAATAACCAAAATCACTTTTAGAAAAAACTAACTACTAATGTCTACTAAGACTACTACATTTACCCGATCTCTATCAGGATTTCACACCTGTTCTTCTCGAACAAATTTTCACTAAACCTTCACTGGTTTAACTTTCGGACTTCTCAAAGAAGCGTTGAAATTATCTTTCTAAATCCCCTGAATTATTAGACTAATTCCAACCAGTCACTAATTCCAACCCCACAATTTACTGCCCCTCGACAATTATCGCGCAGACCTCTTTGGAAGATTTCAAATGAGCTTACCTTTCCTGCTGTCGCATCCAGCTGTACACGCTGATCGAATTTTCTTGCACAGGTTCCACCTCTGAACAACTTCCGTCTGGCTACACGTCTCGGCTGCTAGTATTTTCCGCAGGTTCTAGTTGACTGCTTGCATCGGCAGATTCCCTTGGCTATCCTCGCCAGTTCCGCCACTGCTTCACCTCCTCCGTGGATCCTCACGTATTTCACAAACACATACGTAGAATTCCTCCGCTGCCACCAGCTATCATATACTGGGTGCAATTCGTCTTCACTGCCCAGTCTATTTCGATAGCGCGCCGAACTATGGCTAATTCCTAGCCACCCGGTTCCTTCAGAAATCACCGAGAATACGCTGGATTAAGGAACGTAAAACAAGCACCTTTATTCTTTAACGTATTTACACATTTACATTAACTCCATATGAGTTTTGCACCTCCAGTGCATGCATGGCCTCCAGCCAAATCAATTAATTCACCAAACAAATCGCAATCACCTCCACGTGGCTTCTCCGCACACGTAAACTCTGGTCCGAGACAAAATCGAGAACCGTCCACACCGGACCCCTGTCTCTCTCTGTCTGTCTTGTCACCACCCTCGCTGGCTCTCTCCTGCACAGACGAACACCAGTCCAAAAACCGGTTCCCCTGCATACCTCCGGAAACACCTCTAGCAAACCATTTGCACATCCGGTCCTGGTTGTCATCTGTTTACCAGAGAGCTGGCACGCCTCTTGATTGATTACCTGGACTCGCCTCTGGTAAACATTCAAAACTGAAAAGAAACTTCACCAAATTTTATATCTAATATACCGGGGGTTAAGCAGAGGGCCCGCCGCCATCACAGTACGTACTAAAATGCCGTTTAAAGCGAATGCGAATTGTTCCCAAAGTTTCAACTGTAAATGTAAAATTACTGAATCAGACGTTTCATTTATCTATTTATTGATAAAAAAAACGAAGCCCGATGCGTTCGTTAAGGCTTCTGTGTACTAACCCTATTGGATACGCTCACCTCAATGTTAAACTAGGGAGAAAATGTGTCCAAAGATGGCCGAGTTGGATTGAAATTATTTTTACCATGTTTTTATTAACTCGCTTTCTTGTTTGTGTGTGTGTTTGTTCGGTACAAATCTTGCAATCGATTTTAAATTAAGTTCCCGACTAGCTAGACATTTGAAACTTTTAGAATAGCTCAGAACACGATGACAATGCATTCTTTAAATACTTTTAGCCATCTTTAAGCAGGATTGAATTCATTTTCAGTTAATTTTGTTTTGTAGACTGGTGCAGCCATCTATCGACCGGAACGGGAACGAAAAGTTAAACGCAAGTTAACTCTCCAAGGAACTTCATTTTTTTTCAAGTTGATGGGATAATTCATCAAAAAAAATATTAAAAAGTATTTATTCATACATAGAATTGTCAATTTTATCTGATTCAACAGATAATTTAAAAACACGGTATATAAAAAGTTCTTTTTATCTTGTAATTATTAATTTTAAACTGTACTGCGTAATAGAGAAAGAAATTTAACACTTTGGGGCATTTTTCTTTTTTTTTTTTAAATGCGAATAATTTTTTTAAATTTAAATGATTCAGAGACAAAATCTGGTAGAGTTCATTTTAAACGCTCCTAAATTCATTCGGTGGACGCAATTGATAAAATGAATCCTGTTACAAGGTGCAGAAAAAGTGCAGGCTATCTGTAAACACCATTTTCATTGGATGATCGGCATTTATGTAGCTGTAAATAGTAGACACATTTTCTCCATAGTTTAACATTGAGGTGAGCAAATCCAATAGCGTTAGTACACAGCAGATTTAATAAGAATGGAGATGTGTTTTAGTAGTTTTGTTTCGATTTTTGGCGCGGTTGAGTGGCTGAGAACGGGAAGCTAAACTTTTGCTACCCGGGGCCTCATTAGACCAGGAACTACAGTTTAATGCCGATTACGAACGGCTGCAAACATTCATGACCATAGCGAGACTCGAACCCATGGACTTTGGCACCGAGTACCGGCGATTTTTCGTCATTTTTGTACGTCAAGAGCTAAACGGGCTTGGACCTGTAATTTAGAGCCGATTTTGGATGCATACAAACTACCACGCCATTCAGAAAATTTTGGTACCAAAGGCCACCGTTCCAGCTTGTCGGACATCGTGCTTAAAGATGTCAGTAGCTCAACCAGAGTACGTTTTAAGAAGGTAGTGGTGGATGACGTTTCTATTCCTTAGTGGTAATGTATAGAGCCCAAATCCCAGTGACAAGAGCTCAATCAATTCTGCAAAATCAATTTTTGTAGGCGAGACGAAGATAAAAGATTGTTGTTAGATATTTAAAACAATTTTTTGTTGTTGTTGTTCACTGCAATAATCTATATATATAAAACAGTTCCGTAACTGACTCATTCATTCACTGACTGACTGACTGACATACAACGCACAGACCAAACCGCTGGACCTAAAGGGCTGAAATTTTGCATGGCGATTCTTCTAATAGTGTAGGGGTGCACTAAGAAAGATTTTTCAAAAATTCTTCTTAGATTTTTTTAAATTAAATTTTTAAGCTGTTTTTTAAACTTTTTTTACGTTTGCATTTAAAATAATACATTGAGGGTTATAAAATTTATATCACGAGAAAGATCATAAAAATTCCTTCAAAATGAAATTTTTTTCGAATTTTTACCTCCATTTCCTGATTTTTGGTGAATTTTTAAAGATTCATTTTTAGAATTTAATTTGTTAAATGCTGATCACGTGATTTCTTTTTCTGGTACTTTCAATAAATTTATCGTCACGTGCGTAACAACTAAATAGACAAAAAAAAATATTTTTTTCTCTTTCTAATGCAGCAGGCGATTGGATATTATCAAAAAAAATGCATATCCCTTACGATTTTTTTATAAATATATATATATATAGATAGATATATATTTTACATCAATTGTATACATTGATCATCGCATTTATTATAAATATATATATTTATTTTTTGGCATAAATTGCATACGTTGACAGTTGTATTTAATTTGAATGTACTCCGTAGCGAAGCGCGGGTTTTCAGCTAGTTAGTAATAAAGAGTAAAATTCATGGTTGTTTTAAAACAAAATTTAAGTTTAATGACAATAAAGTGCATTTTTATGCAGTTTAGTGAATACAACTATTAAATTACTGATACATACTCTCTAATTTTCATGTACTTAACCCTTCAGCGGGAGCGCCAATTTTAGGAACACCAGCAGGCGCGTGTGGCACAAAGTGCAACGACGTCTCTTTCAACCTTGATTATTCCTTTTGTAATGAACATTTTATTATCAAATTGAAAACAATAATTCTGCGTTTTATGAGAAGGTATAAAATGTCGATAATATTGAGAAATATGTATAATTAAAGGCAAAGCAATGCGGATATAATCGCCTTATTTCAAAACTGTCCGGTTTAGTGGTTCTAAGGACAACTTGTGAATGGATTCCTATTATGTCCAAAAACCTAAAAAACAATGCAATTGTCCATCTTCGAGATATGCGGGATACCGTGTAATAGCTGCACATTGGATCGACTTCATCAACTCCTGTTTTTGTCGTATTGTAATCCAGTATAATCGCTGGTTTACCACGGTTAAATCACGATTAACAATGAATGGGGGTCAGAAAATCAGACCTGCATTAGAAAGGGTATAGCTATAAATAGAAGCTGCTTAGAACATTCAAACCTTACGTGTAAAGACAAACCATTCTAAATTATGGAAATGTTGCACTTTGTACACGGGCGCGCCCGCTGAATGGTTAATTTATATCCTGTCTGAGCCACTGCTTGTCATTTTTGGGACACAAATAATGCGCCGTCATGAATTACAGATTAATATTTGTCCAAATTCATGTACATGTTACGTAAAAATGTCCATAATTTCTTGCAACCGTACTGAAAGCGAGTAAATTTTCTTAAACGGCACGTTGTTGAACGAGAGAAAAATAATATTAAAAAAACGGAACTTCTTAATATGCTGCTTTCTACTCATCTAGGTGCTTTGGAAATTTCCCAGTCCCGCTTTTTCGACATCAGCTCATTTAAATTTGCCTTTCAAATGACCCGTCAACCCCACAAGAAAAGCGTTTTCATAAAACAGTGAATCATAGTTACACTTTCGTTGTTGACTGACACATATTATCTCGTCGCTGGAATAGTTCAATAGAAAGCCGACCTTGATGCAAGGCTTTCCACACTGCTTCCGTCAGAATAAAAATTTCAACCAATGACAGAGCTCAACGCACTGACGTCATTCGTTAGAGTTCACTCAAGTTCAGCCCTCACGGATGACGCAAAACTACGTGATACTTCAAACCTAACACAGGTCACGTGAACAGTTTTGGCGCCAACCGAAGTAACCCTGCGGAAGCAATATAGGCAAGACCTTACGTCACTCGGCTTCTAACCTCAGGAAAGGCCGACGGTCGTTGTCGGGCCCACACTGTGGACGCAAGCCTGGAATTCCGTTAGGGCCTTAAGCAATTTGCTTCACGCCATATTATTATATGCCACGTAGAAGGGAACTTGAAAGTAAGTGGCCCCATGCGCGTTAGCCACATTACACTTCATCCATCATCTCCGTGGCCTTGCTACCAAATTAACCGCACGTGGTGATTCAAATAACGGCACAACCGGAATCGCTCCCTAGGACCGGCTTTCCCGTTTCCGAAGGGGGAAATTGCTGGGGAGAGGGAGCTGATGTAATTTTACCTGGAATTTCTTCATTCTACCCATTTTTTATTTTTGCAGGGGGATGACCTTGACCTCCCGCCGTCACGCCTCTCCATTAGAAGAAGAACGAAACACATTGCCACAAATAGAAAAAGAAAAAGAAGCCTTGAAGAGTTGCGAGAAATTAATGATAATTGCTAATTTCTCTGTCTTGGTGTAGTTCGGCGAATAAAGATCCGTGAACTTGAGAATATACAGCAGGAGTGGCCAAATTGCGGTTTCCTTAGCTCTATACGAGTTTTTTCAATTTTTTTTCTGGCTCGTGGTTCAATGATCCCCTTATTAAATATTTTTTACGACAATGTTTTATAAATTGTTCGCTGAATTTTTTAAAAACAAATTTTCTAATTTCACACCTTTTTTTTTTCTCCCGCTGTAATCAACATTCAACGGAATGTCTATGAACTGAAACGACTCGATATAAAGCCAGATTTGAACAATTTAGCAAAACGATTTCAAAAATAATTATTAACGTTTAAAAATATATAAGAATTTAGCAATATTAATTATTCTAACAACAAAACGAATTACAGTAAAACCTCGTTTATCTGGACTGACTGGGACCATTGATAATACGGACAATCGAAAATCCGGATAATCTAGTTAATATGGGTAATAAATAAAACAAAATCCCTAACTAAATAGACTTAATTTTTTTAGATAAAAAAACTATGTTTTGTAACAAAATTCAACAAAACTCAACAAAAAGCATTTTATTACCATAATTTTTTGTACAATCTATGCAGGAACTATACATTAAATCAAACTATAAAGCGAATATTTGACGTAAAATATAAACAATGCAAATAAACAAAAATTTAAATTCAAGCATAGACTGCTAAATCACTTTAACATAAAACATATCCTGCAAAGAAAACATAAAACATTTTCAATAGAGGATAGCGCAGAAGCTTCATATCCCCATAATGAAAAAACAAATAAATAATCCAACAGAGATAGATAAAAATAATACGAATATAGACAAAAAACAAACAGAAATCAAGCACTCTGGGCATCCACGCACCAATTCTGTATAAGTGCCGGAACTGAACCATAAAACAACATAGAGGTAACCGACAGGTCTCGTCATCAGGGAGGCTAACCATACCAGTTACCTCAAGGGGAACTTTCTGAATAGGATGCAGGTAAGCCCAAAAGACATCCCAAGGCCCCGAGTCCCCCAAGGAAGCAATAAGTCAAAAAGAAAATGAATAGACAAACATTATATACGCGAATATTTGACGTACTTATAGTTACGTTCTTGCTATCATAGTTAAAACTTAATTTCTAATGTGAACATTAAATAAATAAAAAAGTCTACAAATCTGATGTGGATTATCCGGAGATCCGGATCAACGACGGTTTTGTGGCATCACGATTAAAAGCCTCAGAGAATTGCCTTAACAACCTATAGGTTGTTAAGGCAATTCTCTGAGGCTTTTTTAAATTTACAACTATTGAATTCGTGACCAAGAAAGACAGAGTCCTAAATATAATGAAAAAGCGAATTTTAAAACAAAAACTTAACAAGGGAATTTATTTACAAAAAAAAAAAAAAATTAAACATTAAACAATTACACATATTCAATTAATTTAAGTGCAGATTCTACACCGCACGTTCCGGGACCCAGCTAGTCCCAAACAGGAGCTTTAAAATCACGTCCGCTCGGGGCACGTCATATGAAGCATCTCTCTCAAATTCTCCAACTCTCTGACTATCTCTCGTGGTGTTTTCTTTGTCGGCGACTCTCCCAATTCCACGAAAATGCGTCTGTTTTTCAGAGAGGGGGCCGGCAGCCCTGTTGGTGACAGTTCTTCGTAGCGATGCACAGTTAAGCCATCTTTATGGCCCGCCGAGTCAACTCGCATGAAGCTATTGCTAAGAAAGACAGCTTTACGACTATGGCGGGAAACGCTTGCTTGAGTTCCCGATATGCATGGGCTTAACCTTCGGGCTAAAATTTCTGGCGGCATTTGCTGGTATCGTTTTTTAATCCCCCACAGAATTTTAGAAAGCAGGGGTACTCACAGCTTGAGAGCTGTGAAAGGCTCTTCGCAGATCGTGGGAACCGCACAAAACACGTGACGTTACAGTTTACTGTATTTAGTAAAGAATAGTAGAAAAACAATGCTTAAATTTTCCCTTTATATCAACTATAGCCTTTTCCTGTTTTGGGATTTTCTCAGTATGTAGATATTTCCAAACGCTCTTAACACTGTTTAACTTGGCCACCCCTGGTGTAGAATTCAGAACAGAATACAAACTAGCATTGAAAGTCTGAAGCCATTTTGTTTCCATTAAGGCTGCTGTATACCCACCCTATTGGATTCGCGCCCCTCACTGTTAACCTATGGAGAAAATGTGTCTACTATTGACAGCTTCATAAATGCCGATCATCCAATAAAAATGGTATTTTCAGATATCCCGAACTTTTCTGCACCTTGCATCAGGATTTATTCTATAAATTTCGGCCACCAAAGGAATGGAGGAGCGTTTAAAACACACTCATCAGATTTCACCCCCCCCCCCCTAAATAATTTAAATTTTAAAATATTATTTGGATTTTTTTAAATGAAAGATGCCCCAATGTGTCAAATTTCTATCTCTATGATGGAGTACAATTTAAAAAATATCTTTAAATCCAAGTGGGCAATCCTTGGACACAATTTCTCCGTAGGTTAACATTGTGTTGAGCGAATCCAATGGGGTTAGTATCAGTGATCAGTGGCGGCTCCAGTTCCGAGAATTAGGGGGGGGGGGCATCAACGTCGGGTCTTAGGGTTATATATATATATATATATATATATATATATATATATATATATATATATCTTAAATATTATTCCCTCCATTCTAGCATTTAAATTTCCTTTCCTAAATCCATCCCCCAGCAACATTAATATATTGCTTTAAAACCCTTAGCCACAGAACTTCCCATGAATCGCATGCCTTTTCATTTCTACGCGTGTATACTTCTGGAGTCAGGAGTGGGTTAGCACCGCGAGCCCCAAAATCTGCTGACCCTACAAATAAGAGTCACATGTACTTCGCCCTTGCGTTTAATGTTGAAAGGTGGTTGTAAACCTGGATCGTCGTGATCCGTTAAATCAGTGACTCGTAGAGTTAATCATAATTGGAGAAATGGCTCTTATTTCTATCTAGTTTATTAAAACATCAAAATCTTGGCTAATAATAAGTTATAAAAATTTGTCCCGAAGAACGTTGATACATTCATGAGAGAGGGGTTCATTATCAAAGTCCAAACCAGACCCCCCCCCCTCGTCTCTCTCTCGCGCGTGGCGTCCTTTCAAAAGTCCAAATGTAATCTATCTTTTCCATCGCTGTCACCTCTATTTATCCATTTCTTCTCTCTTTCTCGAACAATCTCCGTCTTTCCACCTTTGAACACCCGACCTTCCGGTTCCGTGCTACGCAGGCCACCTATGGTGAATTTCATTGCCGACGGCTTTTTCATTTGTAGCAAGCCGCTAACGGTTTTCACTAATCATTCTAAATGATGTGTCCACCTCACCTATTGTTGGTCATTTCCAAAGGTGTATTCCACTTCGTCGCCTGTTTGCGTTCTTTTGGGGATTATTGATGGTCCTATCACTCACCTTAATATTCAGTCCCAATTAAGAATGTCGGACGTGAGTCTGACATTACGCCCCTTCCTTTTGGAGTGAAAAAAGTCTTTTTGAGACTTTTCACGCTTGAATAACAGTCCCTGTTGATCAGAGAATAGCAAAGCACACGACTCGAATAATAACTGTACTTTAAACTTGTGATGAGGGGCGCTTTGTAGCCACAACAATAATACACATTTTTACAAGTAAATGATCCCATGTTTTCATCTGAGTAAGAGATAGCAAAATTCATTTACATGTAACAAAAATTACTTTTACACAATTATCCTTAACACAAAATTATATTACGCTTCTTTCTTATTTCTTTATTTTAACTGACACTAGGACAAATAAGTTATTACCCTAGTCCTTCACTTTAAACAAATCACAAACAAATTATTCGTCCACAAATCACTTATCTTCAATGCAAGAATTTTTAAGATAATTACACTCTTGATTCTTTTTTTTTTTTGAATTCTTTAGGAATTGCTTGATTTAAACTTAATCAGTTACCCATACCCGTTTTAATGAACTTTCCCCAAATCTTTTGGGATTACTTAACATTAACCTCAATTAGTTACACTACATAATTGATGAATTGGTTCCTTGGGGATCACTTTAAATTATTTCTAATACTTTCTCACCTAATATCATCAAGACAATTGCCCCTACTGCACCCCCCCCCCCCCATGGAGCCGCCGTTGGTTAGTACACAGCAGCTTTAAGTGCCCCACCTTCCAGATATAATTCCGTGCCACAATGAATCACTGTGCCTCAGCAATAGCGTAATCACAGTGCTCAGAATTCGCAATCAGTTTGCGATACAGGCCGATACTCTTTGGCAGCGACAAGAGTGTCAATTCGATAAGGGGCGTGACGCTGAGATATCATTTATTTGTCCGAGACTCAGGCTAGTTTGGAAACTGATAGGACGACGACTTTCTGTGTCTCGAGAGGAAGGCAGAGATAAGTCATACCTGGAGATTTTACAGCCGCCTTGTCTGAGCTGCTGGAGAGCGTTAAAATTTACGACTGCTATCTGGTCGATGACTGCGTAAGTACCATAGAAACGTGAGGAATGTAACAATGCGCACCACATTATCTCGTGAGGATTATTCAGGGGTCGGGGCAACATTGTATCGCCCGTTCGGTCTTAACGCTTAACTAAACTCTTAAGGCCTGTTCACACAGAATCCGTCCGCGTCAGCGTTACTCGTATTGAAATATATTTAACCAATTACAAAGCTCCTAACGATTAGCCAAGTATTTGTTAAGGACTGTGATTGGTTTAAAACATGTCAATACGAGTAACGCTGATGGATGCTATGTGAACAGGCCCTTAGAAAGCGAAAAAACGCAATGTGCATCGTCTTCTTCCAAATCATATCGCTGAACGCAGGACACGCTGCAGAATTCTATATGAGAAACACTTATCCAAAGAAAAATGTAAAACAATTGTCACAATAGATGAATCATGGGTGTATTTAAATGATTGCAACAAAAAAAGACCCATTTATTATCATAAAAGGGGAGAAAAAAATTGAAGTACATGGTTCAAAGAATCGAAAGAAAGTTTTTCTAAGGGATTCATGATTGTTGCTGGTTTTTCTTATAATGGCAAGTTAAAATAAAGAGAGTGGAAAAAAATGTCAAGATTAACTCCAAATACTATCAGGAACATATTTTATCGCCAATTTTTCTGAATGAAATACCATCGCTTTACCCACAGTGCCATCAATCTGTGAGACTCCATCAGGACAAAGCTAGCAGTCACACATCAAAATCCACTGTAAATTTCCTAAAAGAAATGGAACAAAAAACTGGTATCAAGGCCATACCCTTCACTGATATCCCTACTAAATCTCTCGATGTTTCACCCATGGATTTTTGTGTTTTCGGATTTTTAAAATCTGCATTATCCAAACGTCGTCCCAAAACCCTTACAGGACTCTGGAAAGCTGTTCAGGAGGAATGGAATAGAATACCTCTTCTGACACTTCAAAAGGCATTATTATCCTGGAAATTGCGGTGTCGAAAGATAGTTCAGAATAAGGGATGTCAAATAGAACATTTAAAACACAAGAATTTTATGTAATTTAGTTTTGTGAATACCATATACATCGTCTAAAAAATGTGTGAACAGCCTCTGTATATGGGGAGTTGACTAACATCGTCTATACTAACAATGCTGTAAATCACTGAATTTATTGTCCCTTTCCTCTCTTACGGTGAATATGGGGAGTGAGCTAGCATTATTCATACAATAATGCTGTAAATCATTTAATATATTGCCTCTCTCCTTTTTCTTACCGTGTATATGGGGAATTAACTAACATTGTTTGTACTAACAATGCTGTAAATCATGTAATGTATTGCTTCTCTACTCTCTCTTACATGATGAGTTAACTAACATTGCTCATACTAACAATATTGTAAGTCATTTAATATATTGCCCCTTTCTTCTCTCTTACGGTGAATATGGGGAGTGAGCTAGCATTGTTCATATAATAATGCTGCAAATCATTTAATATATTGCCTCTCTCATTTCTCTTACCGTGTATATGGGGAATTAACTAACATTGTTTGTACTAACAATGCTGTAAATCATGCAATGTATTGCTTCTCTACTCTCTCTTACATGATGAGTTAACTAACATTTCTCATACTAACAATATTGTAAGTCATTTAATATATTGCCCCTTTCTTCTCTCTTACGGTGAATATGGGGAGTGAGCTAGCATTGTTCATATAATAATGCTGCAAATCATTTAATATATTGCCTCTCTCATTTCTCTTACCGTGTATATGGGGAATTAACTAACATTGTTTGTACTAACAATGCTGTAAATCATGTAATGTATTGCTTCTCTACTCTCTCTTACATGATGAGTTAACTAACATTGCTCATACTAACAATATTGTAAGTCATTTAATATATTGCCCCTTTCTTCTCTCTTACGGTGAATATGGGGAGTGAGCTAGCATTGTTCATATAATAATGCTGCAAATCATTTAATATATTGCCTCTCTCATTTCTCTTACCGTGTATATGGGGAATTAACTAACATTGTTTGTACTAACAATGCTGTAAATCATGTAATGTATTGCTTCTCTACTCTCTCTTACATGATGAGTTAACTAACATTGCTCATACTAACAATATTGTAAGTCATTTAATATATTGCCCCTTTCTTCTCTCTTACGGTGAATATGGGGAGTGAGCTAGCATTGTTCATATAATAATGCTGCAAATCATTTAATATATTGCCTCTCTCATTTCTCTTACCGTGTATATGGGGAATTAACTAACATTGTTTGTACTAACAATGCTGTAAATCATGTAATGTATTGCTTCTCTACTCTCTCTTACATGATGAGTTAACTAACATTGCTCATACTAACAATATTGTAAGTCATTTAATATATTGCCCCTTTCTTCTCTCTTACGGTGAATATGGGGAGTGAGCTAGCATTGTTCATATAATAATGCTGCAAATCATTTAATATATTGCCTCTCTCATTTCTCTTACCGTGTATATGGGGAATTAACTAACATTGTTTGTACTAACAATGCTGTAAATCATGTAATGTATTGCTTCTCTACTCTCTCTTACATGATGAGTTAACTAACATTGCTCATACTAACAATATTGTAAGTCATTTAATATATTGCCCCTTTCTTCTCTCTTACGGTGAATATGGGGAGTGAGCTAGCATTGTTCATATAATAATGCTGCAAATCATTTAATATATTGCCTCTCTCATTTCTCTTACCGTGTATATGGGGAATTAACTAACATTGTTTGTACTAACAATGCTGTAAATCATGTAATGTATTGCTTCTCTACTCTCTCTTACATGATGAGTTAACTAACATTGCTCATACTAACAATATTGTAAGTCATTTAATATATTGCCCCTTTCTTCTCTCTTACGGTGAATATGGGGAGTGAGCTAGCATTGTTCATATAATAATGCTGCAAATCATTTAATATATTGCCTCTCTCATTTCTCTTACCGTGTATATGGGGAATTAACTAACATTGTTTGTACTAACAATCCTGTAAATAATTTGATGTATTAATACATTAAATTAATACATTAATACATGTATTAATACATTAATACATGCATTAATACATTAATACATGTATTAATACATTAATACATGTATTAATACATTAATGTATTAATACATTAAATCATAGAAAGGAGAGAGGCAATTGCCTCTCTCCTTTCCCTTCGTGTGTATGGGGAATTGACATTGCTCATACTAACAATACTATAAATCATTTAATATATTGCCCCTTTCTTTTCTCTTACGTTGAATATAGGGTGCTAGCTATCATTATTCATACAGAAGTTAATTTATCAAAACATGCTGTAGCTCTACAGTATGTTGTTTAACTTTTCAGTGTAATTGAGAATGAAGGCTGCTGAGGGGAGGGGGGTGGGCTAGAAATCATGGACTTTTCATCATCGCTCCAGACTTCCGCAAATATGCAGGGACGGCTGACTGTACATCTGTACAAAAAAAAGGAAAAAAAAAAAAGACTTCGACATCAGAGTCCAGCCATTTCGCTTGTCTGCAGACCTGGAATCAGGTTTGAACTAGTTCTTTATCTCCGGCTTTTTATGTCCCCTGGAAACAGGATATCACGCTCGCAGATTCCACAGTAAATTTTAAAAGCCAGCTTAGAAGACGTCTCGACTCATAAAAACCAGTTTCTCAAAAACCCTCAGATACGCCAAAACTCTAAAAGCGACGCTGCATTCAATTTTTGCCGGTGTAGTAGATTGGCATATGCATGGAATAATACTGCAAAAAAAAAAAAAAATTGTAACAGTCTCAGAGGACATTTTTTTAAGTCCTTTTCAATATGTAATATATATTCGAAACCATAATCGCGACGAATTTTAAAATTTGTTTCCATCAGATTTTTGCTTTCAACTACATTTATCAATATGATACCAAAACTAAAACAATGAATTCATTTGTCTGTGAATCAACTTAAAGTGTCCAGGACACAAAATTGTTCGAATTTTCGAAAAAAAATTTATTGCATTAAAAATTTGTGTGTTCGTTTGCGATTAAAATGACGTTTAAACCATGTTTCTATCTTAATTAGAACAGGAGAAATTATTATTTTTTTTGCAACATTCTAATAGTAGCCAATCGTTGTCTAAACCTGTAAGTGCGTTTTTCTGCATGATGGGTTTTTTCCCCATTTCTCGTTTTTAAATTGTTATAAGTCAAAAACTATTAAAAATAAATGGTTGAAACTTGTAACATGTCTTTTTCAACTATTTTACTTTAATTTTGATTCAGCAAATTTGAAAAAAATATTTACTTTTGAAAATATGATTTTTTTAAAAATAAGTCACAACATTTTTTTTGTAATTTTTAATTTAAAAATGGTGAATCATAATTAAAACTTAAATATTTCTGTTTAATTAAATGGAAAAAATTGAAATTCGACCAATAATATTTCGAGTTATAACGATTTTAAATTACCCCACTTTTATTAAAAATTTTAAATTTAAAAATTTTTTAAAAACTTTTTGAGAAGTTTTATGATGTGATTTTGTTTACAAATTATATGGTTAAGTATCACAAAAAAATTCAAAATTTTAACTCAATAAATAAAAAAAATTTCAAAATGTGTCTTGGACCCCCTTAACAAAACTGCGCAGTAGTGCCATAAGTATACTTATATATAAGGTTACTTAATATATGCCATACTTAATATATACCATACTTATTATATATAAGGTTACTTAATATATGCCATAAGTATACTTATATATATATATAACCTTATATATAAGGTTACGGTACCCATGAAATGAATAAAATCTAAACCACACAAATATCGGTAACAACAGCTGGACACAGGATATCGAGGTTCAAGAATTCTTAATGACTAGCCAGCATGGTCGCTTTTAGATTTATATTTTCTTTTGCAAAACAACTCAATTGAAAGTAACATATGTAATGGTGCATATGCATTCTCTGCATGCAGACCCCCGACTCCTGTCATCACATATTAGTCACGGTAACATTAGTCACATTAGTCACGGTAAGCCCCCAAGGTCCCTCGTGTTTCTTGATCTAGTGTCCCCCGCCCCCATTGTCACCATTTGACCCCCGGACCCCGGGTTCTTTGATGCTCTGCATACGGACCGAAAGAGGAGGCGATCCACGCATATACAGAGTACGGAGTGAACATCAATGACTGGATTCCCCAAGGCACAGCAGAGCAGAGTGCATGAATGCAAACGCAGCATCAGGAATGTTACCATTACCTGTCATCATAAATATACGTTGTTAAGGGGTAGTGAAAGCTCAGATAAAAAATTTATAATCATTGCTAAATTCACTATAAGGCTGATTCTAAAACATCATGATTATAAAATGTGAATGTCCATTACTTCAGAACACAGTTAAATATAAGTCTGAGAAACCCAACACCAATGATTTTAAAAATTACATCCCTCACTGTATGTACTATTTTTCAAAACTAAGATATCCACACTTTATCATTACATCAAAGAAATTGACGGGGAAAATTTTCACTTATAAAATGGAGTAAAAATTCAGCAAGTACTAAAATATAGTGTAGATTACATGTCTCTCTACCGCACAGCAAATGATCTCGGTAATTGGACAAACAGACAAAGATTAAAAAGAGACAGCCCTTTTTCTCGCATTCACTCGATGGAATTATTAAATCAGGATGTTGAGAGACACTCCTTGAGAACAATCTTTAACCCCTTGGAGGGCTTTCCTGGAGTGCATTTCCAGCCTGATCTTGGAACTCATACTAACAAAAAGCAAGACTTGCTCTGGAAATCATTAACCAAATCCCAGCCACAGATATTCTGATTTATACTGATGGCAGCAAAGACGATCGCGGCTCTTGTGGTAGCGGAATCTTCATTAAGGCCCCTGACTTTTCAAGTAGACTTAAGATCAAGAATCCAGATTTCTGCTCTGTATTTAGATCTGAGCTAATTGCCATTGAGGAGGCACTCAACTCTATTGGGTCTATAACATCATCCGCTAATATCTGGATCTTATCCGATAGTCGTAGTGCCTGCCATTCAGCACTTACGTAACTGGAATAAGGTTGGCGACAAGACATATGTCTCTATACTTAATACAATTAAACAACTTTCTTATCGGCGTAAAATCTTCATTCAATGTATACCCTCTCACATTGGCCTCTTTGGCAATGAAAATGCTGATCTTTTGGCCAAGAAAGGCGCTTCTGATGGCGCAATTTCAAATCGGTTTTTGACCTTTTCTGAAATTTGCTCCAAGATCAGAACCTCAAACCAGCGACTATGGATAATGATATCCTATGATCAAGAAATATCCGGAATTTTGGAATTAATACACATTACGTATTTGCATGAAATTCACTTTTTTTCAGTTCAAATATTAACTGCAGAGCTCTTAATTGCACTAACTGTTAATTGGATTATATTTATTGCCTGAAGAAAATAACTAAAGAAAGTTTAATTAATAAAATCTGAAGGTCATTTCAAGTGTAGAGTTCTAAAACCTCATCTGTAGTCTACGATAAAAAAAAAAAAATAATAATAATAATAAATAAACACTTGGAAGTCTAGCATGAGGCCATAACCTATTTACCCACAAATTTTTTTTTCTATTAATAGTTAATGCAGAAACCTTATCTGCACTGACTATTAATAGCATTACATCAATTCGGTTGACACCCATAACAAAAGCCCGTTTAATTGATAAAATCTTGTGAAAATTGCCGTAAGGGATCTTATTTGCACCAACTATTAATTGGATTATGTTAATTGCGGAAGAAACTGACTAACGCCAATTTAATTAATAAAATCCTCAGGTAATCAGCAAACCAAATAGTCGCAAAACAGCATCGACAGTCCTTGATAAAAAAATAAAATCACTTTTGGAATAAGGCTTTAATCTAATCTGCCTAAAAACTTATTTTTCTTAGTAAGAGTATTTTCATAAGACACCTTATAACTATATTACCTATTAATATTGCCATATATTAACTGCGCTTGACGTCATTGACGAAAGTTAATTTATAAAATCATATGTTAAGGCTGTTGTGTAGTAAACCTATTAGATTCTCTCTCCTCCATGTTAACCTATGGTGAGAATATGTCTATTATTGATAGCTACATAAATTCTGATAATCCAATAAAAATAATATTTTCAGATAGCCCGAACTTTTCTGCACTTTGCAATAGGATTCGTTTTACATACATACGTGCATATATGAGGCTTTGAAAGGCAAAGTGGTGTTGAAAGTCCAAAGTGTTTTACTGCAAAAACTACAAAAATTCCACTATAAATTGAACAAATTATAATTCATAATAATTATTATAATATTGCAAATAACAATTATTTGCAATTCCACTATACATTGAACATGGAAATTACATTTTTGCCCTCAAATAAAAAAAGTTGAAAATGTGACTTACACCACTTTGTCTTTCACTGCCTCATATATAGATACACATATACATAAGGCCGCTCGGGAGCAGTTCTTTTTTCACGAGGGGTGGAAAGTATCAAAAGCGACGGTCAACGGGAGAGGAGGATACTGTCACCCCCCCCCCCCCCACACACACACACACACGCACACACTTTTTGCCAAATAACGGTATTTGTCCCAAGGAAGAGTAGAACAAGTGTTTCTTTCTGTTTACCCTAAGAAAAGGCAGTGTTTACAAGAGACAAGTGGGGAGGAAAACATATCTGTAGTTAACAATTGAAAGGAAATTTTCAACACTATACCTATTGGAATATTAACTGCCGTGCTTTGCTATATAATCTTTAAATGTTTAAACGCTGATTTCTTATGTCTGTTTTCCAAGTTATAAACTTGCAACCAAGGAAAACACCTTTCACGTTTTCATTTAACTTTTAAACTGGGCAAAAATATGGCTAACAAAAACCAAGTTATGAGAAGATATTTCACAGAGGGTGAAGTTAGAGTTTGACGAAATATTTCGCTAGTTAAATTGCGGAAAATGGGACAATTTTATAAAGTATTGTAAAAATAAGTTGCATGTGATATTTCATTAGAAGAGTTCATTAGTGGAGTCATCATAACACTTTAAAAGGCAGGACCGGCTTTAAGCCGATTGGAACTATTAGATTAGGAAAATTAAAAATATGTCTAAAAGAAAATTGCGTTAACAGATGTAAAACATTTTCAGAATAACCACCCAAACGAAGTGTGTAAAACATGCTGCTGTATATCTCGATATGCTGGTTGAAGAAAGGGAAACATTAAACCATTCTTCCATCTTAATATTTCTGAAACCCATAACAACGGCATGTAACAACGGAAACCCATACAGCAGCATGTTTTACACACCCAAACGAAGTGTGTAAAACATGCTGCTGTATATCTCGATATGCTGGTTGAAGAAAGGGAAACATTAAACCATTCTTCCATCTTAATATTTCTGAAACCCATAACAATTCTAAAATTCCTCGCTACGAATGACAGAGCTGCTGGCTTTCCAAATAGGGACCGGGAGTAGAAGCTTTACTAGATTAAAATTAATTAAAATATACCCGAATCCAACAATATCGCAGGAGAGACGAAACAGTCTTGCAATACTTTCTACAGAGCTTGAGGATATTAAAACTTGATCAAATCATAAATGATTTTGCAGATAAAAAAAATCAGAAATATTTATTTGTAGATATTTTTGTATACATATATACATACAAAAGAGGTAAGCAACGATAAGTAATCCTACGTTAATAACCCGCGGTTGTTTCGTTAGATGAGACTACCTGAATTTTTTTATTGGTCTGAGAGGATTTGCCGTTCTAAGGGTTTTTTCAAATTTATATCAAACGTTCGTTTTGTCTGATCGAAATGTTTCGGAGGGCCACTAACATACCGTCGTCGGGCCACGGGTTGAAGACCCCTACAGACCTGCCAACCTCAGTAAGAGCAAAATCCTGCAATATTCTACCGTGCATGACATAACACAAAACAGTATAGTAAAAAATTATAATAAAAGAATTATAATGTATACTTACTTATAGTTCATAACAGGGGTTCCCAACCTTTTTATAGTACCGTACCTGTACGTTGTAAACAATTTGATGACGTACCGGTAGACCAAAAATTTTGAAATGGGGAATAAAATGCAATGGAGAACATTTGTAATAAAGACAAGTTGGGATATATTTTTATTGCTAAACATATACATAAAATATAATAATCACTTTAAAAAATATATAATTAGTGAGAAGGTTGGGCCTGTTTATTATTAACTAAAGAAGTAATATCGGGTTCAATGTTTGTCAGTTTAAGGCGAAGATCCGATTCAATGTCCAGCAAAGCTCTATATTTGGTTTTCATCGCAGTCATTGCAGAAAATCCTTTTTCACATAAATATGTGGTCGCAAATGGCATTAAAAATTTTACTGCTTGGCAAGAAACTTCTCAGACACAGTTATATAATTCGTAAACACAGTTATAGACACAGTTATAATTCGCAGGCGAGGGCCAAATTTTTATGCGACGGTCATAGATAACACATTCAGGTGTAGACGGCATCTTTTGAGATTAGGTAAATCCCAATAAAGTATTACAACACAAACAATGGATAAGAAATTCCAAACTAAAATATTAAAACGTATGGATTATTAGTTATTATAGTCATTTCTTTTATTTTTTTGTCATACAGATTTTCGTTTTAAATTCTAAAATCATTCGCGTATCGGTAGCTGCTTGTCCGCGTACCGGTACTGGTACGCGTACCCAAGGTTGGGAACCACTGGTTTACAGGAATCTCTTTAATAATATAAGGAACAGTAAGGAAATATTTTGAATCCAAAATATTTCCTTACTGTTCAGCTCATCTTGAAATTATAATATTAAACAACAGTTATATATTTGAAATTTACAATCATACATTTTAATGTACATCATATTTACACTAGCAGGGACCCCAGCAGTCTATATTTTGAGTACTTCTATTTCTTTATAATGCTTGTTTTAATTAATCGCAGAAAATCTTGGAATATTTGTAGCATTAACTGTAGCTGATGTTGCTCTTTTTAAAAATTCATTGTCAAATTGTTCTTCATAACAGCGTCCTTGTGGGTTCAATTTGCATATTAGCAAATTTTCTAAGGTTTCCCTTGACATAGATGACTTGAACTGAGTAGATATTTTTTTTACGTAACTTAAAAATCCGATAACAATAAAGTCCATTCCGGAAACCCGGAAGATGCATTAAAAATCCGGCATTGCCGGGGTAAATCCGGAAAGTTGGCAGGTCTGCAAGAGACTCCCTGAATTTTTTTTATTGGTTTGAGAGGATTTGCCGTTCTAATGCTGCGTTTGCATTCCTGCGCTCTGCTCTGCTCTGCTTTGCCCAGTGATTTATGTTCACTGCGTACTCCGTATATACGTGGATCTCCTCCTCTCGCGGTCCTGCTACAGAGCATCGAAGATCCTGGGGTCAAATGGTGTCAAGCGGGGGCGGGGGACACTAGATCAAGAAACACGGGGGACCTTGGTGGCGGGAATGGGGGGGGGTTTCTAAATGGGGGAATATCTGGAAGACACGTGTTCATTCACATCGCTTTGGACGGGTAGGGTTACCGTGACTAATGTGATGACAGGAGTCGGGGGTCTCCATGCAGAGAACTCTGCATGAATGCATATGCACCATCAGGTTTTTTTTTCAAATGTATATCAAACTTTCGTTTAGCCTGATCTAAATATTTCGGAGGGCCACTAACATACCGTCGGCGGGTCGCAGGTTGAACACCCCTACCTGTTTCGGATACCCGCGAGATCGCGGCGAAATGTGCCTCGAGCCACCCGCGGGTCACGAGAGCTCTAATAACAGGCGCGCATTGCCAGCCCGAGCTGCAATCACGCCTCCCCCCCCCCCCTCACTGCGGGTTGGCCACTCGGTGCCCTCTATCCGTGACCTTTGCACCCCACCGCCTTCCATCATCCGGGAGTGATTCACCTGAAGGACGCACACGTGTTCCGCGGACCCCTCACAAAAAGCCCCTCGATAATCTCGGTAAACAAGAACAGGTTCATTTTTCCACCCCACGCCGGACCCCCTGACCTGGACGGGGCACCTTCCAGGAGCGGATTAGACACGCCGAGATTTATCTCGTGTTGATGGGCGTGTTGTGAGGGCTATTCCAGGAAAGAAAGAGCGAAAAAAAAGCTATCAGACTGTCCGTCTTTTGTTCTTTTGTTCCACTCGATAATGGGAGGAGCTCGGTACGCTTTTTGAGGCTCTGTCTGTGTGGACGTGCGCGCTTTCCTTGACCGAAAATACTTACCGGATGTGTTCTAGTTAAGAAAGAGGGAGAGATTTTTCTGGCTAGCTCGAGCGGACGAAAGGGAACGAGTGTCCATGTAGTGGGTGCATTATTCCAGTGTCTAACAGCGCGTTTACACAAGTCCGAGTGGGCACTCGGAACGCCTCCCCCCCTCGAAATTTGATCCCCACTCGCTTCGTGGGGAGTCGAGGTAAACCCGTGCTACCCTCTTTTCCACCCCTCCCCAAACTCAGTTGGGGGAACATATTTGGCGGGAAATTTGGCGTTATTTTTACAGGAGGCTAGCGGATTTTCCAGACCTTGTTTTTCTTTTCTGGAGCTATGGAAGACGCAGAAATTTTGGCGTTGTCCGCACTACATCTGCTAAAATTATATAGTAATTTGGAAATAAAAAAAAAGAAATTGAAAGAAGGCGTCGCCGTAGACGATGGTGGATGATAGCGTGTCCATATATATATTTATATACACACCATATATATATATATACATATATATACAAACATATATATATATATATATATATATATATATATATATATATATATATATATATATATATATATATATACATACATATATATATATTAAATGCATATACATACATATCTGTATATATACAAACATACATATATATATATATATATATATATATATATATATATATATATATATATATATATATATATATATATATGTGTGTGTGTGTGTGTGTGTGTGTAAAAAAGTAACTAAAATAAAATTTTTCTTTGTTGACCTAAGTAGGAATTGACTTAAAAATTTTTTTTTTTTAATATTACTTGTTTTTGATGCTATGGAGAACTCTGAAATTTTGACGTTTTCCGCTGTACATCTCCTAAATTTATATAACAATTTGGAAAATAAAAGAAAAGAAATTGTACATTATTAAAAAACAAGATGTTAATATCAGGGTGGGGGACTTCAGACTTTTTTTTAAACGTGCTTATTTTTGGAAACATATAAACATATTCTATACGTATACTAAACGTGTGCTATCCATGTATATTGTACGTAAATAAATGCCCTATATATGTATGCTTTATGTAAACATGTATGCATATATGCTATATAACAGGCGTGGCCACGCTAAACCGCGTTAAGGGCTATTTGGGAAAGTCTACATAAGGGGTGTCAAACTCGCGGGCCGCATGCGGCCCTCGACGAACATTTTTGCGAACATTATTGGTTGATAAATATCTTCTTTTCCAGCACCCGAAAGAATAGATGCTTGTTTCCTCCAACGATGGCCGCGAAAAGTAGCCATTAAAGAAGTTTTTTGGCCTTCAGTTTTAGAATAGGCATGTTTAAAGTGGCCGACATTCTAGTCCACGAATCGTGCACTTTAATTTTATTTCTGTGGAGTGGATGCTTAGGGTCCCAAATGATGGGCTCATTTTGATACAGCTCTAGAAACTTTAATACGTCAGCATTACTCCACTCCATTTTTAATACAGAAAAAAACATGTTGCGAGTCCAAACGCTGAAAGAAGAATTAAATGTGTGAATGAACACCGGTTATTCCCACCCCTCCCCAACGTGAAAATATATGCCAATTTTATAATAAAATAAGCCAAAAACAGTGATAATGATCACTGACTGTCTTCCGTGTCACATATTTCTTTCTGGTAACCATTTTCTTTGACTCGCCAAAGAAAAACCGCTTAGCTGACGATCGTGCAACAGGCGAGGCGAGGTCGTAAAACTGTCAGTTGGGAACGTAATTGATGAGTGTCAACCCCCGTCTCGCCTCACCTTGCTCAGTAATGTGTGAACGAAGCATTACATGACAAACGGGCAGTTCGGGCTTCTAAACGTCAATAATAATCAAGTTCCATACCTTTTTCGCATTTCTCTTCTTTTAAGGGGGTCCAGGACACAAAATTGTTCGAATTTTCGAAAAAACTTTATTGCATTAAAAATTTCTGTGTTCTTTTACGCTTAAAATGAAGTTTAAATCATGTTTCTATCTTAATTAGAACAGGAGAAATTATTATTTTTTTTGCAACATTCTAATAGTAGCCAAGCGTTGTTTAAACCTGTGCGTTTTTCTGTATGATGGTTTTTTTTCCCATTTCTCGTCTTTAAATTGTTATCAGTCAAGAACCGTTAAAGATAAATGGTAGAAACTCGGAATATGTCTTTTTTAACTATTTTACTTTAATTTTGATTCAGCAAATTTGAAAAAAATATTTACTTTTAAAAATATGATTTTTTAAAAATATATTACATCAATCTTTTTTTGTAATATAAATATTTTTAATTTTTTAAAAAATTAATATTTAAAAAAATGCTGAATCAAAATTAAAACTTATATATTTCTGTTTAATTAAATGAAAAAGAATTGAAATTCGACAAATAATATTTCGAGTTATAACAATTTTAAATTACCCCACTTTTTTAAAATTTAAAAATTTTTTAAAAACATTTTGAGAAGTTTTATGAAGTGATTTTGTTTACAAATTATAAGGTTAACCATCGCAAAAAAATTCAAAATTTTAACTCAATAAATAAAAAAATTTTAAAAATGTGTTCCGGACCCCCTTAAAACTTCCTTTCCCTTTCCCCTTTCCTGTTGTTTTAGAAGCTTGGTCATGTCTTTAACTTGATCTGTGGGTCAGTATAAAGCCAATATACAGAAATGATTTGCATACCAGGGGCATGGTACGCACACATAGGCGTAGCGTGGTTCTAACTTTTTTTGGGGGTGCACGAATTGAATTCAGTTAGGGTCCTCCTCAGCGCACTGACTGCCGGGCGGTCCTTAAAATATGAAATATTATGATTTTTTATTAATTGGATAACAATAGAATTGATTTTTGAGTAGCATTCAAAAGTTATACGATGAGAAAATAAATATAATATAAATAAACCGAGGGAAAAAAAAATAGCATCGAATTTTTGTTATGGATCATGTCCTTGTTAAAAACTATGTTAAGGCTAAAGACAAAATCGGTATCTTCAGTTTCGCAGTTTGAAAAAGCGGAAAAAGGCCAACTTTCTTAAAAGTTTTCTACAATTTTCCGATTTTAACTGAACTTCTAATAACGTTTTAATTTATTTTAAGTTCAATTGGGGGGTGGGGGGGAGCACGTGCTCCCTCGACGCTACGCATATGTACGCAATCCATATATATTGGTACTATACAACTTTACCGATCAGTCTAGAATTCATAATTCTCATTACATCGACCGATCAATTTACAATTTTAACGATTTTTGTGCTAAAACTGACGAATTTGCTGTTCTCTTTTTTTTCTGATATTTAAAAAAAAATTATCCTAATATTCAAATAATAGTCTCAACATCGGTGGATAAAATTAAAAAAAACATCTTTAAAAAATTCAATTTTTCCTTCATTTTTATAAAGAATGTAATAACTTTCTTTATAGAAAAATGATTTTCTATTAAAAAATTCATCCCCTCCTCTTTCAACGTAGGATTACGTTCCCCCATAACGGGCCCTTTTTTGAAAACAAAATTTCAGACGCTGAAACCGTCCGTCCATCCGTCCTCACGAGTTATAATTTTGGCAGCGCACCAAACCCAGTCTGTATCGCTTGGACAAGCAGGAAACAGGTAAACAGAAAAGTACCAAAATGCGTTAAAATTTTGACATACATATATGTATATATATATATATATATATAGAGAGAGAGAGAGATAAATAGATAGATACATATATACATATAACACATACGTACATATATACATACAAAAGAGGTAAGAAGCAACAGTAAGTAATCATGCGTAAATAACCCGCGGTAGTTTCGTTAGAAGAAACTAACTAATAAATTTGTGTACAGAGTAAAACTTTGAAATTTGAACCTATGACATTTTAAGATAAAAATAAATCCAGAATCCGTAACATGTACTTGCAAAGCAGATTTCAAGTATTTAGAACAAGAGATCCCATTTCTTTAACGAATTTTGTTTTCACATTGTTTATCTAAAATTTAAATTTTGTAAAACATATAAAAAAATATAATCCAATACTTTTTTTTTAAATATAAAAACAAATGGAATTTAAGTCAGGCATCTCTGATTCCACCATCACTTGGCAGACAACATTGTATAATGGCATGAAAAATAAAATTTAGTGAAACGTACGATAAAATAATTTATTACTTTTTTAATAGAAGCAAGTTGGAAATTGAATCGGGCCTCTCGGATTCCATCATCGTATGGCAGACAGGCGACTATTCACTCCGATGCAAATGCTCGTATCGTTTTCCTAGGTAATTAATTCAAATGCGATTCCGACCGTTGAAAGAAATTTCGAAAGCCCTGGCAGCTGACGTGACTCCGTTCTCCGCAGGTGGTCGGGTTGCCCCGTGGTGCGATACCAGTCTGATGCAGTCGAATTCGGTTCAAAGTGCGAGTTATCTGTAAATATTCGGAGATTTTTCTTTTTTTTAATAGTTTGAATTTCTTCTTCAAGTCGACCTTTTGCAATAACATTATAGACTTACAAAACTGCAAAAACCCTTCATAAAAACTAACGCTGTTTCATTAAAACAATTACCGTGAAATCTCGACAATACGCACCCGAGTATAATACGCATGCTTGACTTTGCGAGAAATTTTCGGAAAAAATTAAAATTCGGCTATAATACGCACCCATAACTTTTTAATAGTTTATTTAGAAATTGCACAAATATTTATTAGCAGAAATAAAATTTGTGATAAAAAGAAACGAAAACATTAAATTCAGTGGAAAAAAACTTAAATATTAAATTTTAAGTTTTAAATTAAAAAATTTAAAACTTAAATACTAAATTTTAAGTTTTAAATTTAAAAAATTAAAACTTAAATTTTTAAATTTATATTTAAAAAATTTAAAAACTTAAATTTTTAAATAAAACTTAAATTAGTAGTAAAAAAAACTTAAATTTCCATATGTTTGTTTTGAATAAAAAACTTAAATTTTTATTCAAAACAAACAATACTGTCAAATTATCAGTCTTAATCACTTTCACTAGAATACAGCTCATCTATTGTTGTTGCGTCCATGTCATAAGTATTAATGCCGACGTAATATACATCCCCATCGGCATCCTCATTTGATGACAACTACCCATCCTCCCATAATATGTCGTTCTTACTGCCGTCTCACGTTTAACAATTGATAATTTTTCTGCTGCCCTATAGGACTGTCTTGAACACATTTAGAGGGAAATAAATAAAATAAAATAATAAATTTTTGCACTTGCAACGACCGGGAACTATCACTATTTCAAGGGACCTGTTACTAAACGAACGCGTGTGCGATACGAGCTGCGAGTTCCGTTTGTTTAAAAGGAATACCTGCTTAGCAAACGGGTGGACGAATCACGGAGTGCAGATGCGCACGAACCCGTGTTGCGACAATGTCTTACAGCTGCTGCACGTTCGTTTATCCAATGTTTAAAACTACACTTTTCCCCTTTTTTTTTGTACGCGAGTAAAATATGCACCATCGTTTTTGCGGACTAAAATGTGAAAAACAGTACGTATTATACTCCAGATTTTACGGTATATATATCTTTTATTAATATAAGAAATAGAAAATAGTCGGAAGACACCCCTCAATTACAAGTTTACTGAGAAATATACCAATATAGAGTAAACTGATTAAAGAGGATTAAACCTTCCTCAAGGACGGTGTTTCTTAACCTTTTGCAAACATATAAAGCCTTTGAAAACTTAATAATTACAAGACTTAATAATTATAAAAACTTAATAATTATTGCTACGCAACAGCTGGTCTTCAGGCAGTGGCGTAGCGAGGGGGGGGGGAGGTTCTATCATGTCCCGGGCGCCACTCGCACAGGGGCGTCAAATGGCCCTTTTAACTAATTCTATATATTATACTAGCTGAACACCCGTACTTCGCTACGGAGTACATTCAAATTAAATACAACGGTCAATGTATGCATTTAATGCCAAAAAAAAAAAAAATATCTAAAAAGAAATGGTAACGGATATTTTTATAGACAAAATAATGTAGAAGAAAATATTCAAATTAAATCTAATAGAGTATACTAAAGAATGTAGTACAGTTTGAGGAACATTTCTTTTACTGTATTTTAATATTTTTTTGGATAATGTCCAATCGTCTGCCGCATTAGCAAGAAAAAAAATATTTTTTGTCTATTTCGTTGTTATGCCCGTGATGATAAATTAATTTAAAGTATCACGAAAAGAAAATAAACCAAGTGATGAGCATCTAATAAATTAAGGCGAGGAATCCAATAGGGTTAGTACTAAGCAACCTTAAGAACAGGTGCTTTTTCTCATAGACGCATGAACATAGATTTTTCCCGGGAGAGGTATTGGAAGTAGGACCTATTCCTCCTGGTTGTGCCATACCCCTGTCACGTGAACCAACTGCTATAATTCTTAATGGCAGCGATATCGCTCGCGTGTAAACGCCCACAACAAAATACTGGCGAGGAGGAATGACTTCTCCGAGCGCAGGAAGTCGAGTTGAGCAATTCTGAACTACTCGGCATGTCTCAAATAAGGGAATAGTTTCGAAAGGGAAAGTCGTCTGCGACTGCGGGCGCAGCAAGGCGATTGTGCTGACTGAATCCAGCGCAGGTGTGGGTAGGGATTTGCTAAGTTTGGGAACTGACCGAATTTCGCTTTTTTCAATGACACGGCGGAGGAAGCGAAGAAAGGGGACTTGCCTTTTCTAAATTACCCTCGACTTCCGCTATCGAACAACCACGGTTGCAAAATTCTAAAGCTTTATTTCCTGGTGCCTATGACGAGAAAAGTCCGGGATTTCGGCCGACATGGCCTCGGATCATTGGGGTTGTAGAATGATGGCAATTCTTTTACGGCTGAACTCGTGACGTATCTGATTTGAAACAAGATATTAAATTTACCAGCAAAAGAAACGAAAAGTATACCTGAGGTACATACAATTGTATGTACCTCAGGTATTATAAACGTTATAACACAATAACATTATCTCTGTATTATAAACATTAATGTTTATGGCAGGGGTTGCCAAGGTCAAGAGTGTAAAGAACCATCTCGAAATGTCTACATACTAAGACAGAAAAAGATTATATTTAACATGGAAAAAAAAATTAAGCGTTGTTTTCTTCCAATATTTTTATCATATCTATGGTGCCGGGTATAAACGGCGCAAGTCAAAAACAGTGATTTAAATATACCAAGTTATTGGCTTTTATGCAATCGCAGAACAATAATTTCGACTCGAGTCTTTTGTACAAAGAAATGTATTTTTGTATACAAAATTGATAGACTTAAGCCTTTTATACAAGTCAAAAGATTTTTTTTTTTTTTTATCAATACTAACAAATATCTAAAAATCTTTTTTTTTCACTTAAGCCCTTTATACCGAGCACCATAAATATATTTTATTATATATCTCTCTCATCGTTAGAAGCCATTCAGTTAAAAGTTGACTTGTCAACACTGAGCAGTGTTCATTTTGCAAAGGCAGCATATTCAACGGCAAGGATTCAGCCCCGAAAGCCTTAGGACCTGTTCACATAGGAGTCCGTTGCGTTGCGTTAAGGAAAAGATGACGTTGAGACGAAAATAAACCAATCATAGGCGTTAAAAATTTTATTGCTAATCGTTTGGAGGCATATGATTGGTTTATTTTCGTCTCAACGTCATCTTTTCCTTAACGTAACGCAACGCAACGGACTCCTATGTGAACAGGCCCTTAGCTGCGACGTCGGTCTCTGTCTGGTGAAGTGGAAGCATGGAAGACAAACAGAGACTACTAACATATATTCATGGCCTGAATCCACCGAGTCGATGTGGAGGCCGAAATAATGTCACTGGTTAATAAAAGAAGACGACGTCTAAAGAGAGT
Organism: Dolomedes plantarius; assembly: GCA_907164885.2. Classification (NCBI taxonomy): domain Eukaryota; kingdom Metazoa; phylum Arthropoda; class Arachnida; order Araneae; family Dolomedidae; genus Dolomedes; species Dolomedes plantarius. The sequence goes on from OU015502.1 coordinate 34,842,832, forward strand.
TTTTGGTGCACCCTCTGTAGTTCATGGCCATCCAAATGAGCTTTCGCGATAACTGAACACTTTGGCGACGATCCCATGATATTCTAATACGATAAGACACAAAATAATGTACGATACAAATGATGAATACCGAGCCTCGGGACTTCCTATTCATCAGGCGGTGGGGGGGGGGGGGTCCTCTCTTATCAAGCCATTTAAAATCATCGATCCCCTGAAGTAAATAGCTGCTAGGCACAGATAAGACACTTCCTTACAAACAGGTGAAAGACGGTTACCGCCATTCTGTATCTGTACACCACTGCTTTCAAAGAGAGAGGGTGACGAATGTGGAATGTTTTTTCTTCCCTCAGAAACTCCTTATCTTCTCTGGGGAGCTTTTGATGAGTGATTACTTTAGTCTTTTTCCTCATCCAACTTGGTGTCCAAACGTTCCAAAGAGCCCAGATCCTCTTAGGTGCCTCTAGCATCATTTGCCACCACTTCGAACAAAAGACTTCAACCACCTCCTGATCGCCCACACAGAAAGTGAAGAAAGAGGCTTTCTTCCCAGAAAAAACATTCCCACGTACGCACTAATAAGAAAGTACCAGGGCTGGCTCCAGTGTCAATACATGGGGAGATCAACCGAGAGATTTCTAGGTAGTGCCCGCATTTCCGGGTATCAGACTAAATTCCACGACAGATCAAGAGAGATCCGACTTTTTTTTAACGCCTGGTGCGAAGAGAACAAAATCACAGATTAGAAGGATACAGGTAACCCTCTTAAAACACGGTAGATAGGTTCCTAGAAAATGTCGTGTTGTGTGAAACCGTGTTATATGAGACCCAGAGACAGTTCAAAAAAGGGGGGTTACGTTCTGAAAACTTATTAAAAACAAACATTTTTTTTAAATTCCATATAAGCAACTTAATTTTTATTAAAAATATAAATGTATGTATAACACAAAACGGAAAGAAACAAAAATATTATTTTCATTTAATGCGACCTTAATTTAATAAATTTCTTCCTCATCACTGCTCAGTACAATCGAACGAGAACGTTTTTTCGAATGAACGATATCATCTTCACTTTCAGAACTTTTTTCTTCATTTAGATTTTTCGCAACAAACCAACATTACAGATTTTTTAAAGGGGATAGACCCTTTGAAAAATCTGTAATGTTGGTTTATTTGCTGTTCTTACAAGGTCATTGTAGATTCACGGTATGGAGATAGACAAGTTTGTTCCCTTTTGAATTTTCGGCTTCTTTCAGCGGAAGGGTCTGCATTCAGAAAAAAATTATTCAAGATTTTCCGCTAAGCTTAGGCCTTCTTGTAATTTTATAGAGTTATAAATGAATAAATTATAATTTGTTTATGCATTTCCATATAAAGCCACTATAGTTCACTATTCCTTCCCCTCATTATTTTAAGGTAATTTAGTTTTTAAATGTGTTAAACAAAAATCATGTTATATAGTGCTATAGAAGTACAGTGTTGTACCAAAACATTTTCGCAATTTTTTTATCGTGTTAGAGAGAAACCGTGTTGTAAGATGCCGTGCTGTAGGAGGGTTACCTGTATTTTTTAATTTTGTTTTAAAATTTACGAAATAAGCCGTTTTGCATTTTAAAACAGACCTTGAAATGCAAAGGGTATCTTCTTAAAAATATTTCCATTTTAATCTGTTTTAAATAATAATAATTTTGTAGCGATCGACGATTATAAAAGAATGCCACGTAAAAGTTAGCTCAGGAAATTTTTTAATTTAATAAACTAAACGCTCTTTATTTAAGTCTTTCTTCACACGAATAAAGGGGCACAGAGGTCGCGAGAAACGAGAGTCGAAATTGGTTGATTTTTTGAAGCATAGTCGACCCGAAAAGTGAAGCAAGTGAAAAATAACAAAACAAAATCCAGCCAAATATCGACTTGTCTCTCGCATAATCTTTGCTGAAGGTCATGAGTTTGGCACTGTCCAAAATGAGATAGGAAATAGAAATTTTCTAATTTCCAAAGTTCTTTAGATTAGGAAGAAAGAGTTTAAATATATAAATAGAGAAGTCCGCGGGAAAAAATACGGAAAAAAAAACACCCGCTAAAAGAGCTCTTAAAAATTGTATTTTCCGGAATATAGAAAACACCTTGTTCGTATGATGTTTGCGACAGAATTATTTGCAAAATTTAATGGAATCCCTGATCTTTACAAGTGCATTGACTGCCTACAGAGTGCTTTTAAAGATCAGTATACGACCGCGTTAAAAATCTTTTTCAATGTGTCTCACAATTTTTCTTTTTAATATTCGCACAATTTGTTCTTCAATAAAACTAAACTATGAGAGTCATTATTTATATTATCTGTGCACCGGAATAGAAAAATGGAATAAATTGTGAATTAATCGAAAGGTTTTTGTTTGGTTTGGAGCGGTATACGTTCAACTTTTTGCTACACGAGGGCTAATTAGATCGAGACCTACTGTTTAAAGTCGATTCCGAACGGATACAAACATCCATGCCAACAGTGGGACTCGAACCCACAGGATCTGAACCGAATGCCAGCGCCCTAGCCATTCGGCAATCACCTGGCTGAATTAATCGAAATAATGTCAACAATGCTGATAAATGAAACTTTAAACGCCAATTGTGCAAAAAAAAGTTGCATTATTGTAATTAAAACCCTATTAAAAATGTGGTTTATTGTAACTTCCGAATGGTTAAAGGTTTGGGATACGTGGGGTCATTTTTTGGACTATCTATCGTGTGCGGGCAAACTCGTGCATTAAATTCAGCGGCGTAGCAAAGGGGGGGGGGGCAAGGGGGTCTATCATGCCCCGGGCGCCACTCGCAGAGGGGCGCCAATGTAAGATCCATATATTATATTACTATATGTTTTCAAAGTGGATGCCAATTTAAGGTCTATATATTATATTACTATATGTTTTTCAGGGGAGGGCCCCAGTATAAGGTCTATATATTATATTACTATATGTTTTTCGGGGAGGGCGCCAATATAAGGTATATATATTATATTACTATATTATTTTGTGGGGGGCGCCAATATAAGGTCTTTATATTATATTACTATATGTTTTAGGGGAGGGCACCAACATAAGGTCTATATATTATGTTACTATATGCTTTTCGGGGGGGGGGGGGAGTGCCAATATAAGGTTTATATATTATGTTATTATATGTTTATCGGGGTGCCAATATAGGGTCTATATATTATATTACTATATTTTTTTCAGGTGGGGGGGCGCCACAAAGGTATCGTGCCCCGGGCGCCAGTTATGCTCGCTACGCCACTGATTAAATTATAGGTATAATAGAAAACTCGAGGTCACTCGTATCGAAATTTTAGGATAAGGTGGTAAACATGGATCATCCCATGACGAGAGGTTTAATGATGCAATGCTCTTCGTTCTTGCGTCAGTTTGCACAACATCTGTCTGCTCCTCGAGCATAGGGAAGCATGCGAACCTTTCCACACGCACGCACACACACGGGGAAAAAAAAAAGTCAAATAACGTCCTCGCTTATTTATTTTGCCTCGTCTGCTCTCGAGTGCTACCGATGTCCAAACAGGTTTTCCAGACCTGGGCTAGGTTCGGCGACCGGCGCTCGGCTTCTCTTCTTGCTTTTTTCTTTTCCCAGGCAGTTGGCAGCGAATTAAAGGGAACAGGAACTCGATCCCCCGCCGATTTTGGGCAGAAAAATAAAATTCCTGCACAAAACGCCGTCGCCGCACAACCATCCACATAATTTCCACTTGTAAAATGAGAAGTTAAGAAAAAGGGTATAATAGAGGCCTTTCAGTTGAAATCCTATTTTTTTTCGTATGAAAGTAGATTTTTTTTTAGATAAAAACACGTAATTTTCAAAAATTTAAATATTTCATATGAGGGGGGGGGGGGGGGGTCGTTCAAGTATTACGCAAGCATATTTTTAGGCATTTTACACCTCCCTCCTGTTGTAAGCAAAAATAAGCAGATGTCCAACCCCTTGCACCCTTTTGTGTTTACGTATGATTTGGCAGATTTCTGGTCGCTATTTCATAATTCAAACGATTTTTTTTCAATCAATAAAGTAATTGTATATTTCTAAGAATAATGCATGGATTAAATCATGAACAGTAAAAGCAGAAGAACTCATTTTTAGCACTGATCGGTAGGGGCATTGGCGTAGCGTGCTTCTAATTTTTTTTTTTTTTTTGGGGGGGGGGCGGGGGGTACGAATTGAATTCAGTTAGTGTCCTCCTCCGCGCATTGGCTGCCCTTGCGGTCCTTAAAGCATGAAATATTAAGATTTTTTAAAAAATTGAATGACAGTAGAATTGATGTTTTGAGTAGTATTAAAAAAATGTACAGTGAAAAAAACAAATATAATATAAATAAAATGAGAAAAAAACATAGCATCGAATTTTTGTTATGCATCATTATATCATTGTTAAAAATTATGTTAAAGCTAAAGACATAATCGGAATCTTCAGTGTCCCAGTTTGAAAAAGCGGGAAAAAACCAACTTTTTAAAAAGCTTTCCGATTTTAACTGAACTTCTATTAACGTTTTTATAAATTTCAAGTTAAGTTGGGGGGGGGGGGACATGCCCCCCCCCCCCCCCCCCCCCGACGCTACGCCTATGAGTAGGTGGAATCAAAGTTATGAGTTAGTGGAATCAAAAGCTTATCACTGTGCACTCTTTTGCGGGCATGTTTTCCGTCTGACGTAGGCATTGCTCAGACCCCCCCTTCCCTTTTATCAGCCAAAATAAGCAAAGCTTGAACTCCCCCTCCTCCCCGAAAGCTTACGTAATACCTGAACAGCTATCTGTTTATTTATTTTTATTTTCAGGGCATTAAGTCACTGATATCTATCACTATCAGATTAAAATTTGTTTTTGAAAAAATGAAAGTGATATTTAAAGAGTGTTGCAAAACACGCTTTTCCCCCATATAAGCTTAAAAAGGGTCAGTCGTCCTTTTGAAGTCATAGGTCTAAGAACGTCAGTATTTGTTCTTATATGAGTTCAGAAAAGGGTCAGTCGTCCTTTTGAAGTCATAGGTCTAAGAACGTCAGTATTTGTTCTTATATGAGTTCGAAAAGGGTTAGTCGTCCCTCTGGTAGCATGGATGTAAGAAACTAGAGTGTTTTTCCCCATAAAGCTAGAAAATTCCATGTGCTGATTCTGAAATTCCGTTTACGAAGTATAAGGGCCTGTTCACATAGGAGTCCGTTGCGTTGCGTTAAGGAAAAGATGACGTTGAGACGAAAATAAACCAATCATATGCCTCCAAACGATTAGCAATGAAATTTTTAACGCCTATGATTGGTTTATTTTCGTCTCAACGTCATCTTTTCCTTAACGCTATGCAACGGACTCCTATGTGAACAGGCCCTTATCCTTTGTTTACGAAGTATAATCCTTTCTCCAGAAAATAGCCCAGAATGAACTTCAAACGATTGCTGACGAGGAATATTTAAAAGTTAAGGTTGTTAGCTCAACGCTTAAACGTAAGCAGGGTATGGCACTTGTTTAACAGAAACCCACAGCTTCTCAATATCTATAATAAAAAAAATGAAAAGGGAGGCAACTCGTCTCGAAGTAATTGTTATGTCTGCATCTGTTCGAGAAGGAATAAATGTGATTGTGTCCAGGGACAATTCACAAACTCGAGGATCATCCAATCCTTTGATTCTAGCAAGGGAAACTACAGAAAATTCCATAAGAGATGGGATGCGGTCGGAGGTCACATGAAAAGACGCTTGGAACAGGAAACAAGGGGGTGGAATTGTAGGACCACTAGTCCACACCAGACACATTTATGTCAGCAAAGCAAATAAATAAATAAAGCAGGAATCTGTTGTCCCGTCACTCGCTTGTCCGAACTACGAGTTACTAAGTTACCGTAGGATAGGTCTGTATATATATATATATATATATATATATATATATATATATATATATATATATATATATATATATATATATATATATATATATATATATATATATATATATATATATATATAGGTATGTATGTATGTATACAGTCGAATCCCGTTATAACGAACTTCAAGGGACCAAAGGTTTTGTTCGCTTTTTCTGGCGGTTCGCTATATCCGAACCGTTGAGAAAAATGCTAGAGTTCATAAAATGTATATATAACTCATTAGTTGCAATGTGTATTCAATAATGATGTTTTAAAAAAATGATAAAATCTGTTAAAAAAATTATCATTAATGAATTAAATCGATTACATTAAACTGACACAATACTAATTAAATTACGTACAATAGGAAAATGGCGGGACCAAAATTTTCGTTCGTTATATACAGGGTTCGCTATAACGGGGTTCGAAGCCATAGAGAAATCGATCCCTATTCGACGTCCACCCTTCCACACGGCCACTTTCCTTTCGGAACCATGAATGGCCGCCTTAGAGAAGTATCACTGTATATATGTTACAAGTGGGTCTGTTATGACGTAGTTTATAGACACTCGCAAGCCTTCTAACTACGACACGGCAGTCCACCCTCGACAATGCCGATCAGAATGACCCAAGCAGAGTGGAGGTTGCCACTTCCATTTCGTAACCCCATTCGAAACTGACGCGCTGTTCCCCCCCAGGCCTTCCTCTTTCCACTATTCATAATATAATATTCAGAGAGTGAAACGTTCATTATTATGTTATCTGATGCGATTTCCATTCTTCAATAAATTCTTAAAAATGCAGACCTCTTTGTTTATATCGGAATGCGTAAACAAGTGCTTTGCATTTCGGTGTCTTTCTCCTGCTCTACCTGGTAAAACGATACCTTTCTCTCTAATTTGGTCCGTTCAACCTCTACAGTTCCTTAAAATAGAAGCGACTCCTTTATCAAGATGTGACATTGGGCAACGCGACCAGATTTCTTGCGCAATTCTGCTCCAGCGAGCGGTCACCGGATGGCTGCATTAGCGATTCACCTCGCCAGCTAACTGCACACATACACACACACTTCGTTTAAACCTGGCGCCCGTGTCTTTCTGCCCTACAACAACTCCCCCACCAGCGAATTATCCCCCCCCCCCCAATTGACTCTGGCCAATTTGCAGCCATTTAAGATCCCAATCTCGCTGTGATGTTGACCCCGTATCCTGCCTGTCGGGCGGAAAGGGCTGAATTGTCTCTCCTGCCTTACATCTAATATTCGAGCCCATATCTTACGAAATGAGGGAAATTGAGACATACGTAGCTCCTTGGATGTATCGACATTTTATCTTTGTGATCGACCCCCCCCCCCCCCCCCAGCGATTCCGGTGGCACGTTGTATGAGAATTTAAAACTGTAGCCTTCTTTTCTTGTTCAGAAATTTTGTCCATGGACTGAATCGTTAAACACTGACACACACTCGTCATAGCGCATACAGATTGGTACAGAGTTCTCTGCATCTGCCAGTGATTTATGTTCCTCTCTGTACTCTGTATATGCGTGGATCTCCTCCTCTGGCGGTCCGATACATAGCATCAAAGGAGAACCCGAGGTCCCGGGGGTCAAATGGTGACAGTGGGGGCGGGGGACACTAGATCAAGAAACACGAGGGACCTTGTGGGCTTGAATGGGGGGGGGGTTCAAAATGGGGGAATATCTGGAAGACACGTGTTCATTGGAATGGGGGTGGTTCTAAATACCGTGTCTAATGTTACCGTGACTAATGTGATGACAGGAGTCGGGGATCTGCAGGCAGAGAACTCTGTACCAATGTATATGCACCATAACATACGTATACAGAGTGAAAATTCTCTACGGTGGCCGGTCATAGTTCCGGAGAAAAAAGGGCCGTTTTGTGGGGTCGCAGTAGAGAAAAAGTTTCTTCCATAACATTGGCTCTATGGAGTCTAATCGGTTCTGAACAAAATAAGGCCGTTTGGAGGGGTGACCAACTAAAGAAGCGTGTGTGTATATACACTCTTAGGGCCTGTTCACATAGGAGTCCGTTGCGTAGCGTTAAGGGAAAGATGACGTTGAGACGAAAATAAACCAATCATAGGCGTTAAAAATTTCATTGTTAATCGTTTGGAGACCTATGATTGGTTTATTTTCGTCCCAACATAATCTTTTCCTTAACGCAACGCAACGCAACGGACTCCTATGTGAACAGGCCCTTAGACACACACCAAAAAAAAAAAAGACCCACCAAGAAGGGGCAATGCAAATTGGACACAAATTGATATGCATAGAGGTTTCGACGGAAAATGCAAGATTTTAAGGTTTGGAGGCCATTGAATGAACATGTGACGCTGCAGCGCATCTTCACTGCGCAACTGGCAGGACATTAAAGAGGAGAAATTGCGATTCCAGGTCATAAATTCTTTGCAAATTTCATTCCGTGTACTCAGGTAGACAGTAACTATGCCTCGCATACAGGTTCGAGAACAATATGCGCAGATGTCAGCATTTGAGAGAGGACGTGTAGTTTGGCTTTTGCTTACCTCTTTTGTATGTGTATATGTATATATGCATCTATATAAATGTACGTATGTATGTATATACCTATATCCCAAGTAACACAAAACCGTAGTACCAAAATGCTCTAAAATTTTTACATACATATGTATGTAAAAATTTTAAAGCATTTTTGTATTTTTCTGTTTAACTGCTTATCGAAGGATACAGACTGGGTTTGGCACACTGCCCAAATTATAACTCGCGAGGACGGATGGACGGACGGTTTTAGCGGCTGAAATTTTGCTTTCCGAAGGACCGTTATGGAGGAACGTAATCCTACGTTAAAAAAATCATCGAAACAGTTTTAAGTGAAATATTACAATTCAGTAACATGAATCTATTTTTGTATTTAATGAAACACGAATTCTTTAATTTATTAGGTGAATTAGGCAGTGTAATAACAGCTTATTAATCAAAAGGAAAAAAGAGACTTATACGACTAATAAATACATTAGCCGTTTATTAGTTGTTTATATGTAAATACACAAACACCTCTGACAGTAAGTGAAGAGTTTTTATTGCCGAAGAATGATAAACACCGTCTTTCAACAGCTGCCTCTCATTATGGCTCTATTTTGATTAGTGAAACACAGGCGTGGAAACATTGAAATGAATCATCATGACGGCTGTCATATAGTATTTATCACCTCTTAATCTATATCAAAAGGAAAAGATAATCCCGAGGCAATTTTCTCACAAAATCAAATGAATGACTTGCAGAATTAAGAATTCCTGAAGCGGCCTCTGCAGACAAACTTTGGAAACTTTTATATCGAATTTTTCGCTTTGAAGTTTTATAAAAACGAAATAGTTTCACTCAGGCATGCACAACACGAAATGGAACTAGGGACCTTTTACTTTATGGAAAGATGTTGCGGGCCGAAAGAAAATAGGATAGATGGGAAAGCAAAAAATATTTAAAAAAATTAATAAATATTTATATTTATTCCTTATATAATATTTTCGTAATACTATAAATATGAAAATAATATATCTCATTTTTTTTAAAATTCATAATAATATGCATCTTCACAAAAGGCTTCGCGGGTCGTATTTTGTGCAGACCCGGTCTAACTCTTTAGTTTAATACACGCAGTTTCTATTTTGAAGCATTGGAATCTTTTTCTGGGGGTTACTGCCATTGGAACAAGTTTATTTCTATATCAAAAATTATTTTTTTTACAGAAATTAACTAGTGGTATTTTAGATGCATGTCGGAGATCATTAAGATTTATGACAGAAAAATTCGCAAAATTTTTGCTATCAGAGTTTTAGATAATACACCCGTACAATTGTCACAGTACATAGATATTTGTAGGGGTGCAGCGAAGAGGGACTTTGGGCCTCAATCCCCACGAAAAATTCAACTTTGTGTATATTTATCAACAGTTAAGCTTTAAAGGTCTTGTTGTTTGCACTAGTTAAGGTATATATGAAATTCAACAGCTATCCTAGACCTGGGGTACTCCCTTTCGGAAGTCAAGAATACGGACTACTTAAGCGCATCGAAAACGATTTTAAATACATTTCTTTGTTCAGTGGCGCACCCAGGATTTAATCTTGTGTGTGTGGGGGGGGGGGGGGAGTTGAACGGATAAAAATATTTATAATACAAATTCAATATTCATAATGCAATTTCTATTTCTTTTTTTTTGGGGGGGGGGGGCAGGGCAGGGCCCACCCCCTGGGTGCGCCTGCGCCACTGTCTTTGCTAAAGTTTAGACATTTGGAGTATTAGAATCACAACCATATAATTTCCGTTAAAATATAAACTGTATAAATAGGTAATATTAGGCACCATATTTAAAAAATGTTTTCATGGGTGGGGGCCATGGGCTGCCTAGTGGTTAGTGTCGGAATTACGCTGAGGGTGCTTGGTTCTAATCGAGACAAGCGTCATTGAATGTGGTCGTGTCTAAGCCGGGTCGGGGTACGTTAAATCTGTAGACAGGATAGTCCCTCAATGCGGTTTGTTGGAGTGGGAGGAGGGTACAACAAACAACAGGTTGGAATTTATTTGGATTTTCTTTTACTTATCAAGATATACTTGGCGCCTGTAAGCAGTGTCATTGCGAGTAATTGAGCAAAACAGTAGTTTTTTTCTTCAATACTTGGAGTGGGGAGATGAGATGGATAACATCAAACCGTCCTAAATGAGACGAAAAATGACTGATACACACACAAAGAGTATTATCTACATTTTCTTTACCCTTCAGCGGGCACGCCCGTGTACAGAGTGCAACATTTTCGTAATTTTGAATGGTTTGTTTTTACACGTAAGGTTTGAATGTTCTAAGCAGATTCTATTCATAGCTACACAATTTCTAATGCAGGTCTGATTTTCTGACCCTTGCAATCCTTTCCATTCATTGTTAGTCGTGATTTAACCGTGGTAGACCAGCGATTATACTGGATTACAATACGACAAAAGCAGGGGTTGATGTAGTCGATCAATTATGCAGGCTATTACACGGTATCCCGCATATCACGAAGACGGACTCTCATTCTTTTTTAGGATTTTGGTCATAATAGGAATCAATTCGCAAGTCCTTAGATCCAATAAACCGGACAGTTTTGAAATAAAGCGATTGTATCTGCATTCTTTGGCCTTTAATTATAAATATATCTCAGTATTATCAACATTTTATATCTTGTCATACAACGCAGAATTAATAATTTTCAATTTGAAAAAAAAAAAAAGTTTATTGCAAAAGGAATAATCAAGGTTGAAATAGACGTTGCACTTTGTGCCAGGCGCGCCTGCTAGTGTTCCAAAAATTGGCGCACCCGCTGAAGGGTTAACATGCATTTGAAAGTGTCCGGAAAGTTAAAAGTTCAAAGTGTTCATTCTTTGCTCTTTTATTTATTTATTTAGTTGGGTGAAGGGGGGAGGGTGTTAAAGATCTATACACCTTACCGCTGAAGGGTTAAAGTCAATCGCTGACAGTTATAAGCAGTAAATTCTAGTATATCAGCTCCAGAATACATACTTTATAAGGAATAGAGGGTAAGCGAAAAAATGGAGGGAACGAACTCTACCAAGCGGAATTCCCCTTTGAAGAACCTGGATTCGCTTAGAAGGGTCATTTACCGCTTCGATTAATAAAATCAGCCCAAACTCCGAGATTAACTTTCCTCTGTGCTTAAAGAGAGTTTTACATTACCAGATATACATAGAAGTTTGCATTGGAGCACAACTGGATACGGACTGACCTCGTACTATTTCAGACTTCCTTCCTTCGGTGTGTCAAAGTAATAATTTCTCTGTATCCGACCGCATAAAATAGCCTACAAACCAAAACTAACCGATACCGAGGAATGAGCGAATCATTCGACGAAGTACCCTTATTATAAGTGTATCCGACGAGCAAGTAGTCACTTCCGGCGGGTTAAACCAAGGGGAATGATAATTTTGGCGGTAGTAGAAGGGAAGTGGGAAAGGTCCACTGCGGTTTCGGTTCATAAAATTCGAGAAGTGAAGTATCCCCAATCATTCGCACATTAAGGTCGCTTCTTAACTTCTAAATGATTAATTCAAGTTTGCCTCTTGCTCGTCTTTGATACACTTCAAGTTTCAATTTGGATTATTTAAATTTCAGCAAGGAATAATCTTGCTGCCATAGTTTTAACGTTCAGTGGAAAAGGGAGGGGGGGTGGGAAGGTCCTTCAATGTACACCCCACTCTCCCATACCACCACAAGGCATCAGTTCTCACAAAGCCTCTCGCAGTGGCGCACCCAAGATTTTCCTTGGGGGGGGGCGAGATGAATGGATAAAAATATTTATAATGCATGGGGGGGGGGGGCAGGATGGACGAATAAAAGTATTTCTAATGAAAAATCAATATTACTACTTCTTTTTTTTGGGGGGGGGGGAAGGGCCCCCCTCCCTGTGTCCGCCACTGGCCTCTCGTACTGCTCTACCAGAGCTGAGTTTCCTCAATCTGGCTAACATCGCAGATCTCCGATTTCAACGTTGAGCCCGTCTGCACACGGAGCAACTCAAAAGAAACTGATAACTGACTCAAATCACAAACCAGTCCGTAATGAGTCGCAACCTATGTAATTGAATGGAGCCACGCACACGGCGCAACTGGTTACAAACCCGGTCGACGGGTTTTGCGCACGGGTTTGTAACCAGTTGCGCCGTGTGCGTGGCTCCATTCAATTACATAGGTTGCGACTCATTACGGACTGGTTTGTGATTTGAGTCAGTTATCAGTTTCTTTTGAGTTGCTCCGTGTGCAGACGGCCTAAGGTTTAGGAAGTTTTCTTCCACAGTATTTTTCTAATCACAGATTAGCAAATGCAAAATTTTTCAGTTTTTTTTTTGCTTATGAAGGTAGATAGCTTTAAATAGATAGCGGGCAGTTTTTTTCAAAAGTTTTTATTTCTTAGTAGTTGATTTCCCTACAAGGCTTAAATTTTTATGTCTATCGTTATAAAATAAAAAAATTGGTCTGCCAAACACACACACACAAAGAAATCGACAGATACATTAGCTGCCAGTGACGGCTCAAGTGCTACAGTTAGTATTCTCAACCCATTTGGGGTATAAGTAATAGATCAATTTGGCAAAATTAGGACAAGCGTACGACAAATTGCGAGCATTTTGGTAGCTCATTAAACCACAATGCGGAAGCGGTCTACATCTTAACGCCAGTCATTTTTGAAGTCTGGACTTCCATTTTGCTACAAGACAAAAAGTTCGCTGCACTGAAGCTATTTTAAGTTTACGCAAAATTTGATTATTTTTCTTCTTCTGTATGTTATTGTCGTTTCTATGTTATTGTCGTTTTTCTGTATGTTTATTGTCGGCAAAATTTGAATAGATGGCTGGAGATTATTTAAACCAGTTTTGTTTATTTAAAACTCGCATGAAAAGGTTGTTTTTCAGTGGCGTTATTTTTTGTTTTTTCCTCCACCATTTTCCCACCACACATTGAGTCGGATGATCGGGAATTCTATTCATTTTGATGATATGCCGGTAATTTCCATCATTAGTAGTGCAAATCTAGTATTATATATCTCAAAAATAATTAAATATATATATAAAGATGTAAAAGTCTACCAGTCGTTTTAAAGGGACCTATTGCACTAAACCAGCGGTTCTCAACCCGAGAGGCACGCCCCCCCTGGGGGAGGCGTGAGTTAAAAAATAAATAAATTAAAACTAACTGTAATTTAAAAGTAAAACAACATCACCTAGATCATTGATTACCTCAAATATATTTGATCCGTATTTAATTCTTTGATTTCATATGTTCTAAATGAAGATATGTGTAGTAATATTAAATTTTGTGTATGAAATTATCTATTCTATATTTTCATTTAATAACCACCTTTAGTTTCAAATTCCGTTTGTAATACTTGTATTGTGTACGACATATGATGGTGGGGGTGGCGTGACCTCACATCAATGTTCAAAGGGGGGGGGGGACAGAGCCTGAAAGGTTGAGAACCACTGTACTAAACGATAAATGCGAGAACTACAAAAGTATATTATCATCGGGACTGGAGGAAAGAAACGATACATACGGAAAAACGGATATTTTTGAGAACCATCGATCGAGATTCCACTGTATACATATACATATCTATATATATAAAACAGTTCAGTGACTGACTGACAGATAACGCACAGACCAAACCGCTGGACTAAGGGGCTGAAATTTCGCATGGCGATTCTACTTATAGTGTAGGGGTGTACTAAGCAAGATTTTTTAAAATTAAATTTTTAAGCTGTCTTTGTAACTTTTTTTGAGTCTGCATTTAAATTAATAATCCGAGGGTTATAAAATTTATATCACGAGAAAGATCCTAAAAATTCCTTTAAAATGAAATCTTTTTCGAATATTTACCTCCATTTTCTTGAATTTTTAGAAATTAACTTTTATAATTAAATTTATTAAATGCTGATAACGTGGTTTTCTTTTCTTTTGCCGATACTTATTACTGAAATTAATTTTGCGTCACGTGCATAACGAAATAAATTGACAAAAGAAATATTAGAATAAGGTAAAAGATAAAATTTAACCACTAGACTCATCGAGATGGAAGTTTTTAAAGAATTTAATCCATAATAGTATGTTTTATGGATATTAAACATACAAATTAATTGCATACGTTGGCCGTTGAATTAAATTTGAATATTTTCTTCTACATTATTTTGTCTATAAAAATATCAAGTTACGATTTTTTTTATAAATTTATTTGGCATTAATTGCATATATTGCCCGTTGTATTTAATCTGTATGTACTCCGTAGTGAGGTACGGGTATTCAGATTATATATATACACTGCTGGCCACTGTCAATGCAACACCCTGAAGGAAACATGCAAATAACATGAAATTTGCAACATGCATTAGCGGAGGTGAGATATGCAAAGGATTAGAATTTCAGCGCAGACGTACATCATGCGCGCCTGTGGCGCCACTTCAAAGTACAATTTAAGGCTTGGAGATTTCGACGATTTCAAGTTCGGCAATTGTGTTTTTCTTGTGGTTTTTTCAAAAAAAACGATCAATTATGCCTCGTCAAAAACAGCGATCATCTTTTGATCAAGTATCCGAGTTCGACAGAGGAAGGATAGTGGCCTACCGAGATTGTGGATTATCTTTCAGGGAAATCGGTAGTCGTGTTGGACGAAACCAAACAACTGTAATGCCGATATGTGATCGTTGGATGCAGGAGGGTACGACGGACCGGCGTATTCGATCGCATCCACCTCAGCGCACTACTTCACGTGATGACAGGCAAATTGTGCGCATGGCAGTAACGGATCGCTCAGTCACATCACGAACCATAGCACAGCACATGCAGTCTGTAACGCATCATCCAGTGTCTGCGCGTACCATTCGACGCCATTTACAGCAGAGTGATCTGTCCGCAAGACGTCCATTGCTTTGTCTACCCTTGACGCAGAACCACAGACGTCTCCGCCGCCAATGGTGCGATGACAGAAGGATGTGGACGGCAGAATGGAATGAAATTGTCTTTACTGACGAGTCACGCTTCTGTGTGCAACACCACGATGGTCGCTTTCGAGTCTGGAGACACCGTGAAGAGAGGATGCTGAACAGCTGCGTTATGCACCGCCACACTGGTCCTGCACCGGGTATTATGGTATGGGGCGGTATTGGATATCACTCTCGCACACCTCTAGTACGCATTGCCTGTACTTTAAACAGCCAGCGCTACATCTCCGAGGTGTTGGAGCCAGTTGTCCTTCCTTACCTCCAGGGCTTGCCCACAGCCATATTTCAACAGGATAATACGCGACCACACGTGGCACGCATTGTCCAACGGTTCTTCGTCAATCGCCAGATTGAATTGCTTTCCTGGCCGCCTCGCTCTCCGGATCTTTCGCCGATAGAAAACATGTGGTCCATGGTTGCTCTACGATTGACCCAGATTCCATCCCCAGCTGCCACAGCAGATCAACTTTGGCAACGTGTGGAAGCTGCTTGGTCTGCTGTACCCCAAGAACTCATCCAAAGTCTCTTTGAATCAATGCCGAGGCGTGTGGCAGCGGTGATCTCCAACAATGGCGGCTACTCTGGCTACTGATTTTGGCAGGAACCACACTTCGCAGAAGTCTATAAATTTAATCATTTGATACTTGGTCAACATGTTATCTACAAAATAAATTTTGTTGTGATATCTCTTGTCTTTCTTGGTGTTGCAATTTGGGTGGCCAGCAGTGTATTTACTTACACACACAGTGAAACTTCTCTAAGGCAGCCAGTTATAGTTCCCCCCAAAATTAGCTGTCGAATAAGAGTCAATTTCTGTATGTCAGCCAGTAATGGTTCTGAAAAAAAGTGGCCGTTAGCCGTCGAAAATGCGTGGCCGGCTAGAGAGGTTTCACTGTGTGTGTGGATATATATATACAGTAACCACCGCTTATAGTGATCACTGGTTATAAGAATCAACCGTTTATAAGAATCAATATCGCGAAAACAAAAACAAATGAATTATTTCCATGTTAAAATTTTCGCTTTAAAGAATCAATCCACCGGTTTTAAGAATCAGTTTACACTCTTCGCTTTACTTACATTTTTCCAAAAAACCTACTTAAACCCTCAAAAGGCACGAAGTTCGTTCTTTTTTTTAAAGAAAGATTGATAAGATGGGATGGAATATAGTCGTAAATTTCACCCCTTTCTTTATTAGACATAACATAATCGTTTCCCCTTAAACGCTTTACCACAACACTGTCCTATTAGCTTGACCCGGGGGCAACTTTACCCGTCCGAGTAAATCTTCGTCTGAGACTATAAGTATTGAAAGAGGTATAAACAGCCTTCTGAAAACTTCATTACGTCAAACTACAGTAGAAAACTTTTTCTTGCTCCCTTCCTGTAGTTGAAATGTTAAAACTGTTAAGCAGGTATGTTGTAACTTGTAACAAATATTGTATTTTTTTCTTCTCTTACTATAATCATGTGTATCTACTTATAGGTCTAAAAATTAAGTTTTATTTTTAAAACTATAAAAAAATTTTTAATAAAAGATAGTTAATGTAAATTAAAGAGTATTTTATGGTAAATTATCTAATATATGTATATATAGGTGTGTGTGTTCCAGTCCAAAAACCTAAATTTCGGTTATAAGAATCAACCGCTTATAAGAATCAAAAACAGTAATAACAAACGTGATTCTTATAAGCGGAAATCACTGTGTGTATATATATATATATATATATATATACACCCAAGAGTTACAGCAAGATCACTTTATCCACCCCTGTGCCAATAACTGTATGTATAAAAATTATAGATTTTTAAAAAAATCTAGTTAAACATCATAGGTGGTCACTTTATGAGTGATTTTTGATGCGAGAGAGACTATAGTCTTCCTCTCTAACCAAGTGCCACAGTAAATGTTAACTGCTATCAAGGAACGTTTATCTTTAGCTAACTCATAGATTCTTAAACTGTGGTCCGCGTAGCCATTACTGGGGGTCCACGAAACAATTTTGACATTAACAATCTATACTTTAACAAGATATTCTCGTGGAATTATCATGCGATACTTCTTTGAAACTACAATTCAACAAAACTGAACTCACAAACGTTTGGTTATTTCTCAGATCTGATTACTCTGCACTTGCAAATGAAGCCCTCCAACATTTGATTCCGTTCTGCACAACATATTTATGTATACAGGATTTTCCGGTACTGTTATACGTATATATGAAATCAAAGTTTAGAAACAAACTCAATGTAGAAGCGGACCTCAGAATAAACTTAGAGCCTGACATTGCGGTTCTGGTTTCAAGAGAACCACTGCCCCCATCTCATTAAGTAAAAATCATTTACAGAAAACATAAGATAGATCTAGTTTGACCAAGAAATGTTTGTATGAGTTTAATGTATTATGACGTGTAAGTTTTAAAATTATTTTTACTACTGTTTTTATTCATTTTATGTTTTTTATTCTATGTCCTAATAAAAATGTTCGTCTCCATAAATGCGCAAGACCATTTATTAAAATAACCAGCGATACATTTTTACCAATATTTATTATAATGTGGTGCCTATGAGATTGAGCCAGAAATTAAGTCTCAGAACCGACTTAAAATGCCTCGAGTTGGGATGGGGTCCGTAAAAAGTAATGTTGTTCAAGAGGGGGTCCTCGGACTACATAAGTTTAAGAACCCCTGAGCTAACTGCATGTATGTATATATATATCTTTATATATAAAAGGCAAAGTCTGTGTGTGTGTGACCGAGTTTTTGTCTGCTCGCGGCGCAGCGCAAAGACGGTAGGTCGGACAGTCTTGAGATTCGACACGAAGATGTCTCCCGAGGTCTCATTATGCACCTCGAAGCCCTTTTTTCGATTTTTTAATTAGATTTTCCGTAATTAAATATTTAGTCGCGATTTGGAGCTCCCGGACGAGTAAAAGCTCCGTAAATCCTAACGTATCCGTCCGAGAATTTTTTTTTTCGGACGAGCCTATACGGGAAAGATGACACTATACGGAAATCACAATTAAAATTGTCTGTCTTAATTTATCGATTAATTGTGATTTTTTTTCGATCACCTGTACGCACCCGTTTTTCGGAAAAAAACGCGATTTTGTCCGTGACCCTATTTTCCAAATTGTCGAATCGATACGTAAATATCCTTACATTTTTACGAATTTTTTTATCTCAGAGACCCTAGACATCACAGTTTCGAAAGCCAGAACCAAAATTAATTTACAAATTGTAGTTATTTTTTAATAATTTATTTTATGATTCGGAAACTCTTGCGAGAAATCTCATTTTGGAGATTTCGTTCTTCATTTCCGGACGAAGGTACAGCTGGTGAAAACAGGAGAATAACCAGTTTTTCGACGTAGTGCACGTGATGTGTTGGGGCGTTTGTTTTCTATGAGGGATTGAGTGGTTAAAGGAAATCGATTACTATTGAAGTGATAATCGATTAAAAAATCACATTTAGTAATGCCGTAATTTTTTTGGCCAGCACTTAGTTAATATCATATAATTTGTGGAAAAAATCTATGAAGATTTCAAAGAATTTCAGCATGTGGAGGATGTGATATATTCGCTTTCAAGGAAATCGATTACTATTGCAGTGATATTCGATTAGTAATCCTATGTCAAAAATTTTGCCAAAATGTGCCAGAAAGGATTAAATTTATATGGGTAAAATAATGTATCGTGGTGAGGAAAAGGATGACAGCGACGCCCATTAACAAAGGGTTAAGGCTACTAAAAAATTGGTAATTACATTACCCGAGCAACGCCGGGACGGGTACAGCTAGTATATATATATACACACAGTCGAACCTCCATATATCGAACTCTTAGCAAATCTCCATGTTCATTACATAGAAAAATTGTTTCTATAAATCGATATTTTTTTCAAGACAAATTGGGAGATTTTATTCCACTTTAGAATAAAATCTCCCAATTTTTAGTATTTGAAACAATACGTCGTGGACATCAATTCGCGTGTTTTTAGTGCACTGAATAAATACGAACATTTCTTTGTATTTTCCGCAAAACTAACTGTTCAGCAAGATATTCGTAGTTTTTTTTTTGAAAGAATGTAACTGTAATCACTGTAACCACTGTCTGCATTGTTTTTTTAAAGATATGTAGTAATCAATAAATCTTTTATATTAATTCCTTCTTTAGTTATTAACTTTCATTTAATGGGATTCGCATACAAATTAGAAATGGAGTTTCGTATACTAAAATTAGCTTTAATTTTTTTTTTTTTAGGAGAATTATAAGACTAAGCTCAATTCTGTATATCGAATACATTTCGCGCAATTTGCTACTTCGATAGATGGAGGTTCGACTGTAAATACGCCCGAAAGATTTCCGAGACGCTATCGTTGTAGCCGAGCACGAGCGATACACATGCTCGTCGCCAAACAAGAGATCGTATTATAACCGAGGCGCTGGCTGCATTATGCACTGTTCATCACCATATGTTTTCCTCCTGCTATAACTTCCTGCGATTACACGTAGAGAACAGGTGTCCCCCCAAACCTTTTCGCGTGAGAATTCCCGTCTCCAGAAACACAACTCCCCGTCTTCGGGCTCTCCTTTTCCCCCAAAATTTTCCACTTCCAGGGTACACTTCCGCTCCGGAATCACTTTGTTGGGCGAAACAGCTGGCGGCGAGGGCACAATGCGCGTCCGTGGCTCGCCAAGTTTCGATTTTGGGGGGGTAAATCAAAGAGTTTTAAAGAGCTTCGCCCAGTCGCCAGGTGTGACCTTGTTTCGTAGAGAGGGGTGGATGCGTAGAAAGTTGTTTACAAGTGCGCAGCGAGCACGTGTTTACCCGGAACGATTCTAAACATAACGTGCGACGATATGAAAAGATCGCCCTAGCCATTTCCGTTCAACAGAATAAATAACACGATCGCCTGTTTGAAAGTAGTCAATTTTTTTATTTTTAGGCATGAAAAATTGAAGCCTACTGCCTACAAGGAGATTTTATCCAAGGATAAAATACGAAATTAGGATAATTTAATAAAAATTGTTTTCAATTAATACCATCACTACATTTCGCAAACACGAAAAAAAAAAAAAAAACCCGAACACAATTTACTCCCTTTTTAAAGACATGAAAAATGCGCATCATTAGTTTTAAAAAATCTTTAGCCTTCAACGTTTAATATATAACGATTAAAAAAATAAATAAAAATTATGTGGGTTAAAGACAATTGCAAACGAAAACATAATTAAGGTCAATTTCAGGTTAATCCATTCTAATAATTACACAGCAAATGTCCACCACAGGCACGTATTTTAATTACCACGTAAACTTGGCACGAAAGTGTGGAATGTAACGCCAATTTCGTCCATGGGTCAGCACCGGGAGTATTTGAGGGGAGGGGCTTAACTTGTTTTTTCCAGGCGTAGATTTCACGGTGCATTCCCAATTTACTGACGTTTATGTTTGGAAATTTTCACAAATCCTTCAAGGAGAGACAGACTGATATTTTATAAGACAGCTTCAGCAACTTGCGATGAATTAAATTTTTAAAAATTCGAACGAGACTGAAAAATTCGTCGCCGAAATAAGACTTATCAAATTAAAGACCTTTATTACAGATTTCTGGACAATAAAAAATATTCCATCTAAATACTTACCTTTATCAAGGTTCAGAAAAAGATTCTATAGTTAGATTTTCGTGCAGGCTTGAGAAAAAAGAAAGTATAGTTATTCATACTTATATTTGTAAGTGTAATACTGTCCATCAACATTTATATTTCTGCCACTTGTAACTTTCTTCACCCCATTCAGATGAGAATTTTCTTATTGCTCCATGCAATGGCTAAATCATACTATGGAATGAATAGACAAGTAGAATTTAAGAAGTTTTACGGAAAAGGAATTCTATTATCTTTACTGCTTTATCATTTATTTATGGCGAAAATTTGAAGGATTTACTTCCCTTAAAATAGCCCAGTATTATACCAATATTCCTGCAGAAATGCAACTACCCTTACATATTCTCAGATTAGTGTTTGAAAACTTATAAACCCTATTAACGTTTAGGTAAAATCTGTCACATTTTTATTCCAGGAGAAATAAAAAGAAAGGTTAAATTTTCCCTGAAAAGTTTTTTTTTAAAGTGTAACCAAGATGATTAATGTGACTGTGTGAGTGCTTAACACAAAAATGTTATAGTACTTAAATATTTAAGAAATTCAAAGAATTTGTGTCAAAGTATTCATTGTCCTCAAAAATTACCCAATATCACAGCAAAAAACAAAAACAAAGGAAGTCAGATACGGTTATATATCAGAAATCCAACTGAAGCCATAGTATGTAAATTATCAGACTTTATTTAAGCCCCAAAATGTACATCTGTAACAAGCAGGAAGTGCTTGGTCAATGTGGCACTAGGAAAAAAAGGCAATACAGTGAAAAATTAAAGATATTCAGTCTGCACAATGCATACAAAAACGTTTCAAAATAACTCATTTATGAACAAGATATGTAAGGCACTACAGTACAAAATATCACCTACACAAACTTCCCATCTATGTTGTCAGTATGTACAAACACAAAATCAACACCCCACAAAAAGGCAAAAATTGGACCCTTCATTTATTACCAGCTGTAACAGGAGTTTAAAAAAAAATATGAGGAATAAATGCAATTCTAAACTAAGGCTATGTATAAGACTTCTTGTATGAACACATGGCAGTAAAAACACTATGTTTAAAAAAAACTATCACATGCTTTTCCCCATTTCTATTGTCCAAACATACATGATAGGAACAAAATACACAAAAAATTGGTCCTCTTAAAAAAAAAAAAAAAAAAAGTGGGGGAAAGACA
Source organism: Dolomedes plantarius (assembly GCA_907164885.2). Classification (NCBI taxonomy): domain Eukaryota; kingdom Metazoa; phylum Arthropoda; class Arachnida; order Araneae; family Dolomedidae; genus Dolomedes; species Dolomedes plantarius. The sequence goes on from OU015502.1 coordinate 34,865,120, forward strand.
CACTGGATATGAAATAACTATCATTGAGCATGACTTTTGAACATTAAATTAGAAAAAGAATTAAATTTAAAACCTCACGTCATTATGATAGAAAAAAATTTTGAATTACATTTTTTATGCAGTTAAATTGAAATATATGCATCATATTAAAGCTTAATCAAATAAATTATTAGTTAATTGCATCAATTGAAAGTTTTAAGCTTCAATATGATTAACTTCTATAGAAGAAGTTATATTTTAAATCACGGAAATTTCTCAAAACTTGATTTTGGATCAACACTGCACCTGTCTGTTCAATAAAATCAAACTTTGTCAGACACAATAAAAAAATAAATTAATATCACACCCTTACATAACTTCAGGGTTTAACACTGTATTGCACACTCACAATTCTTTCTTGATTTTAGAAAACTTTATAGCTTGCTGAGGAATGAATTTTAAAAGCTCAAAATGTATACAAAAATAATTGAGCACCTGATGCTTCTTGTATATAAAAAAATATGTTTCTATGAAAGTTCACTGTGAAAAGGCACAAGATGATTGTGGCAACACTGCATGAAATTACTATGACAAGATGATTCATCCTTGCACAGTGTCACCAAAACACATGCTGCAAAAATGACATAGGAAAAAAATTTACATAAAAATATGTTCAAATTAATTTAGCTGGATATATTTAAACATTGTCCAAGTTCTTGCCGTCTAGTCTTCGAGCAAAATCATTGATAACATCCCGGAAATTGAGTGGATCTAAATTTTTCGACAGCAGATCCAGAAGGAGCCAGTCTCCTAGCTTGCACTTGTTGATTATAGCCTCCAAATAATCCTGGTTTGCAAGACGTGCGCGGGATCGGGTGACCATCAAACGGGTTTTGGGCAAGAACACGATGGCGGCACGGTACAAGAGCACCAGACCGGACAGAACTGCGAGAATGACGAACCAGAACCACAAGAAAACGTAGATCTTCTCATTGATGATGTTGATGGGCAAAATACACATGGCATCGTGACGCTGCACATCTCCGGAAGAACCGTATCTGTGGAAGGTACACTTGGTGAGGCGGGGGAAGACTTTGATCATGGGATCGTATCGGACGGACCAATCCCATCCGGTGAACTGAATTACTTTGGAGCCGTATGTCGAAAACTCGCCACCCAAGAAGGCATCCATGAGGAAAATCTGGCCAACAACATTGATGAAATTCATGACCTCGGCGAGGGCATAGCTCATGAAATAAACACTGTGGTTATTCATGTTGGATACCATATACTCAACAAGCAGCTTTCGGTTAGATACCTTGGTTTCCTCTGGCAGAATTGGAGAATTTAATCCCAAAATCAAATTCTTAATTCTACCACCTTCCATAGCTTTCCAGAAATATCTTGGGACGTAGAAAAGAACAGCCTGAAGGAACAAAACAAAGCATACCCACTGATAATAGGCATGATACACTCTTTTCTCTCCTGGCGTATATTTGTCGACACCAGGATATGGAACCTCCTCACCAACTTTCTTCTCCCACGCTTCCGGTAAACTGAACGTCGTATGTATCCAACAAAACGTGTCTAGTAAGTTCGAAGGTATGTCGTCTTTAGAAATGCAATCGATTGGATCACCGATGTACTGTCTGCCAGTTACCAGGATACTGAAGGCAACAAGGATGACAGCAGTTGCCTTGTAGTGCAGCCTGAAGACATTGTTGTCTATCGTTGTGGCATCAGTTTTGAAGAAACTCTTTAGTCCAGCGAACAAATCCATGCTTTATCTGCAAGAAAATTATGCAAATATTTAATATAAACGTCAAAATTAATACGTACACAAAATTACTGATGACTAGAACAATTCAATTCATAGACCAGAAACTGGTAAAGAGGTTAGGCCACAAATGTATAACAGGTAATAATGTAGTGTGACAACTAAAAAAATTAAAAATTTCACAGCATAACGCAGAGTAATGCATATTTGTGGCATGTAAACTTACGAGACTGATATGGTTAGAAAAGAATTATCAACCTTTTGCTTAGGTCTAAATATTAAAAAAAATAAATAAATAAACATTCGCCATGAGGTTCCTTAGCGCGGCGCGTGTGACGTCACCTGTCAAAAAATTCGTTCATTCTGTCGAAGGTTAAGTTCCCCTTCAATGCTTGCATGCCAATCATTTTGGCATTGTTTTCAACTTTCACCCATAATGCCTCGAAAAATTCGGGAAAAATAAATGCAAATAAAAGAATAAAACCTGAGCGTCACACCACACCGTAGTCACGCATGGCAAGTGCGGTTTATTGTCGGCGGCCGCTTTCCGTGCAACCCTCGAAGGGCATACGACGGTTGAGAGGCCTGACGCAATGACTTTTTTTTAAACATATAACACTTTCACAGACAAATGCGAAAAAGTAGGTCATTTTCTTTCCAGCAGAAACCCACTCACATCCCGGAAAATTTTAACAAAAAGAATAAAGAGTCAAGAACACCGCAACTTTAAACTTATTGATGAGTTTGATGTCAAGTACACGTAGTCAGTCCTTCACTTTCTTTCATTGTCACCAGTTTTTCACAAGATTCATTCCAAATGAAATTATAACTGTACGTACGAGTAAGTCGATATTTTCTGTATGAAATGAGACTGGACACTGAATACGAGTATTAAACCAAACAATAAGAGTTCCGTGCAAATTTTACTATTATTTGACAATAAATACTTTGCTTTAGTTTCATTACTCCTTCGTAGAAATAAAGTAACGGGAATAAGACCAATACAAGCAACGACGGCGCAGGTGATGAAATTTTTTTGCCGTTTGTCAGTATTCGTCAGAAAGGGGGTAAGTCTTTAAAGAGATCCACGATGCTTCAGGAGAAAGTCACAAGCTATTTCGCAGGGGCAAGTTTAATTGACAAGATTGAAAATCAAAATTTTATGGAATATTTTATTTTTGCCGATTACGTAGTTCTTATCACATGCACGTTCTTACAAATTTAGCTCATTAATCAGTGAACATTCAAAGAAATGCAACGGCTTGAAGCATTCTCCAAAAATGTTAGCTATATTATTTAATGAACCGTAATAGTTCTTTTAATCAAATTCATTCATTTAGTACAACTGCACACTTAACTGCATTAACTGACATAAAAAGTTATGCCCTTTTTTAAACTTTGAGACCATAAGAAATAAGTATAGTACAATCGGCTTTATACGTACACACCTAAGCTCACTTTAGAACACAAACTGGTTATATATATATATATAAACCGGTAGCTCTCAAAATATTTCATTCAAAAGAGAAATATATGAATGAATGGAAGCTGTACTCTTTACGTTATACGCTATATTGCTCGAGACATTTCCTTTTAGATATCAGTTCCCTTTTATGTGAGGCTAATCGACAGCAATAATCTCGTTAATTAAGCACAGGCATGAATTAAATACGTTTGGTGATAGAAAGAAAAAAAATAAGTCGGCTATTGAAACAAGGGCATCCGGTTACGAAGGAAAATGACCAACCAAAGGAAATTCCAAACGATAAGAAGCGAAGAGAAAGGGTTGATAGAGTAAATTGCTAAATTTTTCGATAACAAAATTGTCATCTTCAGAATTTATTATTAGGCCCATTATTCGTCGACTGAAACTAACGCAAAATACAGCTACAAACACACGACTTTAGTCGTAATATCGAGCGCGAAATCACTGGAATATTTTCCTTTTCACCTTATTCATCATTAGTAAATCATTATAAAAATAGTAGGAAGAAAGAAGCTAAAAGGCATGACTTAAGCTTGAGTTTTGCTTAGACAACGACGGCTCTGATAACAGATGCAGGGCCGCCCAGAGACTTTACGGGTCCTGGGGCAAACTTCTGTTGGGGGCCCCTTTTTTCAGATTATTTTGAATTTTGAAGTACGGTACAAGTTTCAGAATTTTCTTTCGGAGGAAATCTAATAATTAAAAAAAAATTTTTGGGGGCCCCTCCGGCAGTTGGGGGCCTGGTGCAAAGTGCCCCCCCCCCTCTGGGCGGCCCTGAACAGATGTGTCGAAACTAATTCTTCACTCGACAAAAATGACAAACCTCAGGAGGGCATTTCAAAACCACGTTTCCAGGAATCTCAAACACTGAAGGAGTTTAAAGAGAGAAAAAAAAAAAAAAAAAGACAGACAGACAAGAGAAAGTGCCACGAAACCTTGAAGGACGGCGGTCTGGGAGCAAGTGAATGGCACGAGCGTGACGAGCAATAAATTTCCCTCCTTAATTTGATCTTCACAGGTTCAAATTATTACACAGTTCCGAAAACATATCCCAGAAAGACAGGTTATACTGCAGACTGAAAGAGGGAGGAAGGCAACAAACAAGAAGTTTCGGCAGCACCTTCACGGCATGCCGGGCCCAAGGCTGAGAAAACGACTATTAAATCATTCAGTAAATGAACTCTTTACCCCCCCCCCTTTTTTTTTTCGCACATGTAGGACGTTTTCGTCACAGAGGGCGTGCGATGCGATGAATCCCGAATTGTTATAATAAACACAACGGAAATAGCGGCGACAGGTGAAAAGAGTGAAATTTATTTTTATACACCTCCACATCGAGGGAGAGTTGAACCGAGAAGAGGAGACATTTATCTCCCCTACGCTCCAACAGTATTTGCATTCACGACTGGCTACCTACGCATCTCATACGAGAACAGCTCAAAAACGTTTTAACATTCTTAATGAGATTAAGAAATGCATAGCTTGGACCGCACGCAACGTATTGACGCAATTTGTTATGTTTATGAAAAATTAAATTGTATAGGGCAGTAGATCACGAGTTTATCAATGATAAATACAAGCTAGCAAGAAAAGTACGTCAATGATTACATTTAATACATGAATTAGTTTTTGTACGAGAATTTTTAAACAGTTTAAAGATTTCCTGTGAAATCTTTCAAATTAGTTAAAGAGTTTGAGGAATTTTTTAAAAAGTTATTGCTTTAATTCATTTTAAAAATAAAATTTTATTAATTGCACTATGAAAAAGCACACCAATTTTTTTAATTGTTTCAATGTATAAGCTGTATAGATTGTACGTTGAAAACTAAGAAAATTTCTAAAACGGAGTGCAGTAACTACACAGCATAAGTTCACCACTGCGCATATTTATGAGCCCGTGTTTGGCCACGTTTGACACCCTTCATTTACTTACGATTCACGCTATCATCAATTAAAAACAATTGGCTAGTTCATCCTGACGCGAGGGGAACTGACTGTTTCACATACATCACCATTAATGATCTGCATGTACCCCATCTATCGATGTAGATACGAATTGCATTCTGGAATCATTAACCTTGAAGAGGCCTCACATTTCTGCCAGTAAACAAGATTTGTTCCATGGCCATCGCAAATAGTAAATTGAAATAAACATTAGAGAAACATTCGATACACTTTACAATGCAAATATCAGTTACGATGTCAAAGAGTAGCTATTACCCGCAATGAACGTATTCATTTGGAAGTGCATTAAAATGAATAATGCATGGATGCTGCTTGAAGCACAGACGGTAAAGAATTAGACCCTACCCGACGAGTTTTAAATCAAGATTGACGTGTTTATCAAGAATAAATAAATTAGATAACTAGAAAACTTTTCCAGACGTTTAATAACAACTACTTACATAACTAGACATACATCACACTAGACAAACTATTCCTATATGTTTATGCCTAGTGGCTTATTACACACGATTCCTACCTTGCTTATTTATTCTAATTTTAAAGTCCTCCCTTCATGTATATTTACCATCCCCCCTAGAACTTTCCTATAATTTCAGTGCGAATGTATTCAACTATTACATTATATTACTGTGTCGTATAATATATTACATTACTGTGTGTACATTATATTACTGTGTACTCGCACAGTGGTAGAGCGCGCTGCTTCTACTGTTTAGTCCCCGATTCGATCCAGGCGGATGCTTTATATGTACATAATTTCAATGATCTTGGATATCTTATTCTTTGAATTCATGTTATACATAATGAAGTCGTTCGACCACGGAACTTTAAGAAACTTTATATACCATAGCACCTTAGCATTACACACGATGCATAATCTGAACGGTTAGAAAAGTTAGTTTGCAAACGGCACATCTCCATGGGGGAAAAAAAAGGAACAAGCTACCTTCATTTGGTGAAATGTATTACCAAGCGTATATAGTTTTTGGTATACACCAAAAAATAACAAAATATTCTGCTTGGCTGCTCATACATTAGCATTAAACAGGCAATTAATTACAGGGATATAAGCCACTTCAATAACACACAAAAAACATTTAACGGGCCTGCCAGAAAGTTATAGTAGAATTAGCCGACGTCGGCCGATTTAGGTCAAGTATGAAGGCGAGTAATTCGCCTTCCAAGAAAGCCCCAGCAGACCATGGCAATACCGCCTCTCTGACAAATACGGTTAGGACGATAATAAAAAAAACAGCTTGATCTTAAAAATGCATTTTTCTCCAACTATTTCTATCCCTAGAAATTGCTGACATGTTGAAATAATTTGGCGATCGTCGTTCTGGATCGTTGCTCCTGGAAACGTTTGAGCAGAAAAGCCGAAATCCTTACATAACGCGAACAGTATACACTAATGATATCACAAATACCAGATGGAATTAAGTTTGCTTCTTAATATGAAATCAAAGCGCAGCAGAAAGGCGTTGTTTCCAAGCAAACCCAAACGGCCACCAGGTACATAATTACATGAAAATTTCAAAATCTAGATATAGGCATTCCTAAAGGTTAAATTATCAACGGTGGAGTTCTATGTTCTCGTGATCTACTGAACTCACACACAAGTGCTAACGTCGGGTCAACGTGTCAGGCAAAATACGACCGAAATTTCTACGCCCTCAAAACAATCTGTCGGCGGGCGCCGCCCACGATGTGGATCACGGGTAAGTCGGTGGCACTTTCATGACACTGTGACCACTGGACTGTGACCCAAAATCGATTAGTGTTTACACACACGCACAGCAGGAAAATGAAATCAAATGTTTGCGATGTTCAGCTGCGGCTACAGATAACACGTCATGAAAATTGGCAGTGCTTTCAGTAAAGACCGAAATACTTTGGATGTCACATTTATCAATAGCAAACGTTTTCACTGCTCATGTGAAGAAAGTAAGCACCATACAGTGTAAGTTGCATTCAGAAATTTTCCAAATTTCTCAGGCGAGTCATTAATTCAGCCCAGGAAAAAAAAAAAAAAAAAGCCTATCTTTTTTTAAGAGAAAAAAAAATCGAAAAGCATTAGTTCCCAAATTGTGGTACTAGTGTCCCCTCAAGGGTACACCTGCGACCTTTGGGGGAAAAGCATGCAGCTGTCAAGGGTAGAAAGGGTAAAATGACAAGGGAACCAAATACGGTGGTACATATTTTCTCATCACATGACAAACTTCCCAATCTTCAATACTATAGTTATTTTTATTGAATACGAAAATTTCTTTTTATTAAAGAATCGAATAAAGCTACGAAATAAATGCAAATTCTAGAATTTACTTTCCTCTCACGTTAAAAAAGACTACGGAATTCACAGAATCAGAGATAATATTCAATGATTATTACAATTTGGATATCAAGCCCCACCTAAAAAGTTTCATGAAACGGCTTTAAAATGCAAACGCTTGCACTAAATACCAATCAACACCTCAGCATGAAATAGCACTATTACATTAATTTTCACGCGAAACTCAAGCGATTAAGAACACACTCGTGGCCAACGCATTAATGTACATAACGCCAGACGGGCGTTCATCGGGAGCTGGCGTGTGTCTTCCACATTCTATCAACACTCTGAGACACGTTGGCGACACTCGTGCCCACAATGCCGATAGGTCTTTCAACAATTTCTCACTGAACTCGCTGCCTATTCGTTCAGAAAAAAGACGGAGCAGAGTAAGAGAAACAAACACTGTAGGAGAGTAAACACGAAGAATAATGCAATAGTGTTTCTTCTAAGGGCACTATCATACATAAACAACTTTCCGTGAAAAATAAGGCACATGCGGCAAGCTTGATATAAGCGAAGAGGCGGACACGATTTAAGGTTATCTTAAAATGAATCGGTAAAGAGGCATAAATATCAAAATCTCAAGCAGTAACGTAAGGCCGAATTATAAGAAATTCTTACGTCACGCTCCGAATGACCTACATTAATATTGTAACATTTTGCAGCAATGAGACCCGCGCAAGTTTTTAGCGATACTTGTCCAATACGAAAAAACGAATGTAAAACAGGTAGAAAAATTCTCAGCAAGAATGTATCAATTTCGGCGATTTTTTTCAATATACTTCAAAATGCAGAGATTTATTACTTTTATCTGTTGCTCAAAAAGATGAAGTACTCACTCGATTGTTACAAACTGATTTTCAACTGAAAAATATAAACCTGCTCAAAATTAAAACACTTTGAATGCATACTGAGTATAACTTCTCAGTATTTTAAGGAACATGAAATTTTAACTTAACCAATGAAGGGAGATGGTTTTAAGTAAATATTACAGTAATCTGAAATTGATATGTTCATGACGAATAAGGAAATTTCTGAAGCTTCGACGCCCATTGTAATGGGAGCAAATTGAGCTCAGTTCCAGACAATTTGCAGCAGGCTATCTTGACAACGTTCTTTGGTGAAAAATCCTTTCTGTTACGGTCGAAAGGTAGAATAATTTCAGCACTATCATTCTCCCCCCCCCCCTCCCCCACCACGTTAGAATTTCGAAGATGCTCGTCTAGAATAAATGGAAAAAAAATAGGAACGCTATCTAATGATGTTCGTTACAGATATAGAACGATGTAAAAAAACTTTACGGTTCGACAGTTTTGTAATACGCAGAGTAAAATGATGGGAATGAGGTATTTCATTATGCAATGCAGTCGGGAATATATATAGGGTGTCAGGTAAAAAGAATACAAGTTTAACTTCTTTTACCAATCGATAGAGCTAGTTTAGCATATTCTGGCAATTGACTTAACTAATCTTGACCGTTTTGTGACATATGTTCTTTTTCTCTGGCACCATAGATATGTTAAAGCTGAGGTATCAGATTTTTACTGTGTTATCTGAGCAATATACACTTTTCGAGGGAGAAATGGGAAAATAATTTGTAAACATGTTTAATAAAAACACCTAAATTTTAATGGATTACTTCGCAACAATGAATACATGGATTAATCACTGGTCGACTAAAATTCAGGTAGAAATAATCAGTATAGCCCTGACGGCTGGGAATCGCTACAGGAAACGATGGCTGCAAATATAATACTAAATGAGCTGCGACTGTGTTGAATGGAACTGATTATTTTGGGATGTTCTTGGAACGGTAGAGATAGTACGCTTGCATCCGATCCAAACTTTCCACAACTACTTACTGAACGAGGAACAGTTCTCTTTCGGTCACGTTATATTTCGAACTCCGCAGAGAAATTACAACTAGAAAATACCGAAACGATGTTTCACGGTTGAGAGACAAACTTCTCAAATTTGTAAGTCCACGACACAAAAAGTACCAAAGATCAAAACCCTACAGAAAATATGATTTAAGCATTTTTATTAAGCCGAATCCTGCTTCATGAGAACGATACATAAAACTTAAATATACTCTGCTGACAAGGCAGTTGAGGAACATATTTAAAACTCCATACCAGTGTCTACTTAGTATGTTTAATATCAACAGTTTCCTATTCTGTCAGCTGTGAAGAGTGATTCGAATTTCAACTAACTAGATCAGATTGTCACAAAATAAAAATCTAGGACTGCGAATACATTTTAAACGACAAATTAATTAAGTTAACCAGACTTTTGCAGTTTCTTGCTAATTTAGCCGAATAAGACTAGATTGGCTGCCAAACTAGATCAGACTCAATCTGGCCGAATAAAAACCAGCTCCACGATCGAGCCGAAAAAGGAAGTTGCTCAAGACGCCAGGTCTGCTGCCCTTTCAAATGATTCGGAGAACCGGAATGGCAAATAAATATTCCTTCTTTAAGAAGTTATGTAAAATATAATACAAATGCGACCCAGAAAAGAGGACAAATACTATTGCAAAACCTGCATATACAAAACATTCGGCTTCGCTGGTAGAAATGTATCAGTCTCCTTTTATTTCTTTCCGACCTTGAAACTGACTTCTTTGAAATATCCGAAACTAAGACAGAACGCTATTCCTTGGTGCTTATGAGAATCAAATGTGTCTATAAATCTATGCTGGAGCCTCGAATCAAACACAGGCGATGTTTACGACCACAAAATGAAGAAGATACAACCTGACAAGTAAATGCAATTCCTTAATAACGCATTGAGTCGTAAATTACGAAGGCGATATTTATTTAGTGCGGGGAGTAAATACACATCAAAAAAAGCTCAAAACACATCTGCAACAATTTCTGGTGTCCCATGATGATATCCCTCTAAACACTCTAGTCGACTTGTCACTTATCCCATACCCAAACACGTTAACTGTTTGTTACTTCACAAAGGTGGTTTTGGTTTGTAGCGCCTTTTTTTTTTTTTTTTTTTTTTTTTGGGGGGGGGGGGGGGGGCTAGCTACACGAGGGCCTACTGCTTAAAGCCGATTAAGAACGGCTACAATAGTCCAAGAGAGGGACTCGAACCCAGAGACTTCGGAACCAAATGCCAGCGCCCTAGCTATTCGGCCATCGTCCGGCCTTCACAAAGGTTGCGCATGTTACTCCCCATGGGAAAAACATGAGAACATCCATACCTTTGACGTGATTCGCACCTGAGCCGAAGCAGTGAAAGCTCGCTTAGCAATATGTAAGATTTTATTGCATATTTTAAATCCATGCGGGATGCTACACTACTTTAAGGTATTTATGTACCCATTTCTTTCTCTTAACAGGTTAAAAGTTTTCAACATCTGGATTTTTTTCTTTTTAACTTTGCTAAGATTATTACACTGCTACATTTTTTTAAAAGGGTGTATAGATCTTTAACACCCTCCCCCCTTCACCCAACTAAATAAATAAAAGAGCAAAGAATGCACACTTTGAACTTTTCGGACACTTTCAAATGCATGTTAACCCTTCAGCGGGGGCGCCAATTTTTGGAACACCAGCAGGCGCGCGTGGCACAAAGTGCAACATCTCCCTCAATCCTGATTATTCCTTTTGTAATAAACTTTTTTTTTTTCAAATTGAAAATAATGATTCTGCGTTTTCTGACAAGATATAAAATGTTTATAATATTGAGATATTTATAATTAAAGGCCAAAGAATGCAGATACAGTCGCCTTATTTCAAAACTGTCCGGTTTATTGGATCTAAGGACAACTTGCGAATGGATTCCTATTTTGTCCAAAAACCTGAAACTCAATGAGATTGTCCATCTTCGTGATATGCGGGATACCGTGTAATAGCTGCACAATGGATCGACTACATCAACCCCTGCTTTTGTCGTATGGTAATCCAGTATAATCGCTAGTTTACCGCGGTTAAATCACGACTAACAATGAACGGAAAGGAATACAAGGGTCAGAAAATCACACCTGCATTGGAAAGGGTGTAGCTATAAATAGAAACTATTGGAAAGAGTGTAGCTATAATTAGAAACTGCTTAGAACATTCAAACCTTACATGTGAAAATAAACCATTCAAGATTACGAAAATGTTGCACTTTGTACACGGGCGCGCTCGCTGAAGGTTAAACAATTCGGTTACTCGAATTTTTATAAAAGAAATTCTTGGCGTATCAATACCTCATTCCTACTTTATTTGTCATTTTAACAGAGTTCCACTGAGCGTATAGAGACGAGAAAAAAAAAGAGAAAGCTGGTTGGTTGGGTGGTTGTTTGGGGTTAAATGGCGCAAAAAAATTAAAAAAAAAAAAACAAAAAGAGAAGAGAAAGAAAAAACCTATACATTAAACCCCCCCCCAAAAAATTCGAACTGCATTCCTGTTCTAGCATCATTCAAAAGACGGGCTTCGGAAGTTCAACTCACAATAAGGGTGCACTGGTGCTAATATTTCCTCCATACTTCTACCGAGCAGATTAACCCCAGTGCGTTTACTCTAGCGGAAACGTGGTACAGGACGCCCCGATGACTTTCTGTCTCGTGAATGAGTGGGAGAGACATGCTGTTTTTTTTCCCGCCGATCTCAAGAAATTGGATCTGCACAAATATTTTTTTCTTTCTTTTAAAGCCCTATCCACTCGCCAAATTGCGCATTTAGAAGTGGGACCATGAAAGCGGACCTTCCTTTCTCCTCTGCAAATAAGAAGAGTCAAGTGGGGTTGAGGCACTTAAGCATCCGAACAATTGTTCGAAGCCAGAAAAACACTCGCTTTAAGAAAGGCTAGGAAAATGCAGCGCACGATGGACGGCGTATCTCTGTATTCAATTGAGCAAGTTAATAAACAAGAGCGAGCGAGGAATCTGCCTTTTCCACACTAACACTGTATGAAATGAAAGTACAAGTCGAACCCCGTTATAACGAACTTCAAGGGACCAAAGATTTTGTTCGCTTTATCCGGTGGTTCGCTATATCCGAACCGTTAAGAAAAATGCTAGAGATCATGGAATGTATAACTAATTAGTTGCAATGTGTATTCAATAATGATGCAATTAAAAAATGATAATATATTATTAATGATCATTAATGAATTAAATAGACTAAAATTGATTACATTAAACTGATATAATACTAATTAAATTACGTACAATAGGAAAACGGTGAGACCAAAATTTTCGTTCGTTATATACCGTTGTTAAAGCCGTTGAAAATTTATCAAAGCCCCCCCCCCCCCCGAATTAGATTTTCTAATGCTGAATTTGATTATTTTTAGTCATGTCTTTACCTCCCCCCCCCCCAAAAAAAAAAATAAAAATTTAAAACTTGTCGAAAGTAGTTAGTTCGGAAAATAATAATGAAAGGCAGCGAACTTTGAACACAATTGTTTTTAAAAACTGTTAAATAGATTAGATCACTGCACAACTTCCTGCCATGTTCAAAGATCCTGTTTGACTTGACACCCAAAAAATTGAATTCCAAATTAATTAGCCGTACACACTGGAGTTCTAAGGATTCAAAGTTCCTGGATAGCTTCCAAGTCGAAGAAAACTCGAACAGGTGGTTTGAGCAGACAATTTTCACTGCACAAGAGGCAGAACGGGACACCGGCCCGTACAAATAAATATTGGCGTCAAATAAATAATTTATTATAAATAAATATTGGCGTCAATTATAAATAAATATTGGCGTCATCGTTTCTAACAACTGTGATTGGTTAAATTACGATATACGATCCCTCATTTACAAGATACCACCTAAAATTCTGAATACTTGATTTGATTAAGAAAAATAATACTATGTAACAATGAAAGCAAGAATTATCCATGTTGTTTTTTTTTTTATGATCGTTCATAATATTTTTGTGCCCACTGTTAGAAACATCCGCAATACAGGTATTCGGACACCTGTATTGCAATTTCCACCATCTTTCCCGTGGAAATCCTGCGGAACCCAACTTCCTGACGACATTATTATGCAGATCATTACGTTGGGAATAGGTGAAATTAATACTAAATAGATAAAGAGATTAATATAACGCACGCGGTATACTGTTTACTCATCCGATCATTACCGAACCTTGACTACACAATGAACTTATAAAGTTGCTTTTTTGCCCATAACAAAAATAAAATAAAAATAACGATTCATGAAGGTACACAGGGGCCCACTTTAAACCGAGACAAGAGACCACAAATCTGTAACACTGAATGTCTTTCTGAAATTAATACTAAAATGTTATCCGGCCATAGTTAACAAAAGGAGAGAAAAAAATTCAAATAATCTCAGACCAGGGTTGCTGCAGAGACAGATCCCTGCGCAAAAATTATGAACAAATTTAATAGAAGCTAATGTGATATAAAGGGGGGGGGGTAATTTAAACGCAAAATTAGCTGTTTAGCGCGCCTGAGTAACTTTCCAATCCATAATCTAAACTGAAGATACTCATTACGAGTAGAGCGGATATTCCGAACGATTATGAATGCGCAGCAAGCGTTCTTTCACAACAGATTATCTTTAATACGTGCGTGGCAGTACTAGCAAAAGTTACACTTCAACAAAATCACATTCTTCGAATTACATCTGAATTGATTTATGTAACATTTCACTCATAACAGTAAAAACAGAGAAAACAAATATTAAGACAAATGACTAAATTTAAATCGACGATTTCATATTTAAGACATTTAACTTTGCTGTAAAAATATTAGTTCAGTGCTTTGTTTAGTGATGCATAAACGTCGGAATTATCTAAATCCTGGCAAAATAATACCCCTCTAAAATAAAATAATTTAATTAAAAAGCTCAGGCCCACCAAGAGGCTTAAAAAATAAAATTTAGTGTTAAAAAAATTTCTTTGGATTAATCCCCACTGGAATTCCAAAAATAAACAACATAACCAGGGTTAAAATAAAATGTAGTTTCTTTTAGTGTTATTACCCAAATTTAATATTTACGTCATTATAGAGTACAACAACTCCAGTTTTTTTAATTTTTAAAAGTTCATTTAAGATTCAACAAGACCAGAAAAAATATTAAAATGTGCATGATCCAGTCGTAAATCTTCAAAAATACTAAACAATGACTGAATAAACTCAGCAGGACGCAAACTAACATCGGAATTTATAAACAAACGTCAAAAACATTCCATTATCAAAATTAATTATAAATTTAGGCCACGATTACCAGGTCCAGAAATATTTATATTCTACACTTGGATAACTTTTTTTTCCTATTTACAAACATAAATAAATAGCCAGCCACCCCAATCAGGTGCGCTTATTAAAGTTAAATAAATACTAACAACTTAAGACAAATATCGATTCTAGAAAGACAGTAAAATGGTGTAAAGTCAAGAGAGCTTATCCAGTCCTGGCTTACCGAGATAACCACTGGACAAACCGGTCTCAGACAAGCGACCTGCCATTACATAAAACTAGTGACCACACACCATAGCAGAAACACTTCAATATCAAAGTCTCTTCGGATAAAATAACGTTAAAATCATTTAAAATAGTAATAGCATTATATATACCTCAGTTCAGACGTAAAAGTTATTTTGAACAATCCAGCTGGTTATTCTTCGACAAGTAGCTACTTCGAGGAGCACTTCCTCCGTCGAGGAATTACTTTGCAATGGCGGATACCTCGCAGGACACTTGTTGAGCTGGAGGGCGACCCCGCCTGCTCTAAACTTCTGTCCAATGAGGGCAGCTGGTACGCAATACGTCACGTGACGTCAGTAGATAATTTTTCGTGACGTAGAAATGGACTTCTGTCTTTATTGAATACCACAGGAGTAAGTCGAGGCCTTTTTTTTACTTTTCTTTTACGTATTTCGTCAGACTTAAATCTTTTATTTTTATTTTTATTTAAACGCTCTTTACATTTTTTATAAGGGTGAGAATCTTCGATGCAATAGCTGCGTGTTTCTCGGAAGCAAATTTATTTCCAGGAAAAAATTTCTAATTGATTAGTAACGCGCAGTATTTATACGATAAACGCCTATTTAATAAAAATTGAAAGCCATTGTAAAAACTTAACTCTTTCTGAAAAAAAAATCCTTACATCAAAAGCGGTTTTTATTTCTTGATAAATAATCTTTCCATTGGAATTCTGTTAGAAGTATATCAGCACAAATCACATCGAAGTCTTAAGCATCTATGTAAAAATAAATATAAAAAAGAGCCTTAACTGCATGGAAACATTTTGTATTTAAAGCATATATGGTTAGCCGTGAATAATATTCTACAAATTATGAATAGTTTAACAACAAAAAATATTTTCGGTCAAGTGGGAAAAAAAAAGAGAGAAAAGCAACTATTGTCTTATAGATGCTTCGATAGAATTTTTTAATTTTTTTTTTTTTTTGGGGGGGGGGGGTAAAAAAACATCAGTTGAACGACGATCCTAAGTTGCAAACACATATTTCCATGAGTGCTAAATATGAACAATGAAAGGCTTATGTTCGAACAAAAAAGTGTGCTATTTAAATATATTAGAACTAATAAATGTATTAGAACTAATAAACATTTTTAGGTAGTATCTAAGCAAATTAACGAATCAATAATATATTACAGTCTGACACCTAAACAAGTCTATCAAAGTGATGAAGTTTTAGTTTTACTAGATGCTTTAATCTTCAAGACATTGCATAGTCTTTCTACAGCTAAATAGGTATCTGCACGTTATTAATTATGATTCATGCCCCGTTTGCGGCTAAATAATGACCACAATTAGCCTTACCCAAGGGGATAGCAACAAATCAAAAAATGAATTTAGAGAGTGTATGTAGGCCAGCAAATCCTCTCCTCTGAATTACGAATAATTTAAACAATAAAATATATTATGTAGTGTTAAATAAACATTCAGAAAATAGAAATGTAATAAAGCTCGTGGATTACAAAATGCATAGGAAGGGGTAGGTTATAGTGCTGAAGGCAACATGTATAGGCACTCTAGGCTGAGAACCCAACGTATGATTCGGCAAAGGTGTCAGATAATTGATTCCTCCACATAGCTTCAACACAAAGGAAACAGTTCGCTCAAAAGAAAGGTTCAGTGACCATTCACAGGCAAACGTTAGGTTGAAGAATAAATGTATTTTTTATAAAAATGGCTAGAGGTTCTAGGCAACCATTTTGACCTTTCTTATTATTACGTGTACGAATTGAAAGCATTTCACGAAAACTCTGAAACTGGTTTTACTAGATAGAGTTTTTGTGAATTCTGCTTTTGTGATATTTCTCAAACGGATAAGACCGATGAAGTAGCATTTCGAAATACGTTTTCTACGGAATAATACCAATAGGGGCCGACGTTTATGAGCTAACTAAAACCAATACAGTCTACTCACCTAAAATATATTTTAAAAAAATTATTTAAATGGAATAGGATAAAAATATGCTTAAATATATATATGCGCATAATTTTTTCATATTTCTAATGATATCTTTAAAGAGTAGTTATTTTGTTTTGGGAAAGATTTGGTTCTATAAAATTCCTAAAATCAAATTTGAATAAACATTTTTACGGAGTAGAATTGGAAATATATATATATATTTCTTGAAGTTAAACATAAGAAGTCTGACACATCATAAGGATTTTTTTTCCCTTCTGAGTAAATATTAAATAAATAAATAAATAAAAAGTACTTTGAGAAAAGCATATTTTATTTTCAGAAGCTCGATCCAATAAGGTAAAAAATTTTTACTTCTCATACAAATAAATAAATAAAATGCCACCCCAAAAGAACATGTAAACTTGAAATAATGTTGCTCGAGGGGAACAATTAAAAAAAAAATCAAATCAGGTAGTCTCTTCTAACGAAACTACCGCGGGTTATTAACGTAGAATTACTTATCGTTGCTTACCTCTTTTGCATGTATATATGTATGTCAAAATTTTGAAGCATTTTGGTACTTTACAGTTTAACTGTTCACTGCTTGTCCAAGCGATACAGACTGGGTTTGGCGCGGTGCCAAAATTATAACTCGCGAGTGACGGACGGACGGACGGTTTTACCGTCTGAAATTTTGCTTTCCGAAGGACCGTTATGGAGGAACGTAATCCTACATTAAAAATTAACAGGCAAATCAACCGAACATATAAATAAAATGTCTGGGTGCGTAAAAGGAATTTTTAAACATTAAAATTTATATTTTTCAAGAGATAGAGCGAGAGACTGGTGTCTGCGGGTGAGAAGGTATGAAAAAATTTTACATTCAAATTATTTTTAAACTATTAAAGGAAAAGGAAACACTTTTAAAAAACAAAGTACAGTGGAATCTCGATCTATCGTTTTCGAAGGGACCGACTGAACTAAACGATGGATGCGGGAAAACGATAGATGCGGGAACATACAAAAAAGTATTAACATACCTTAAAGTTTGATATCCCTACAATATATTTACTCACATACATAAATGCATACATACCCGTAGTGTAACTGAAGATAAAATTAGAAAGTTGTACTGAAATCCTAGATAATAATAATAAAAAAAGAAACACACGTATATACACAAGAATTTCGATTCAAATAAAAGTACTTAATCGTGTTTTTTTTTTTTGTGTTTTTTTTTTTTGGGGGGGGGGGGGGCGGTTTTCTCTCCACAAGTAAACACTATTTTTTTCTGCGTTGCAAATTGCATTCCTTTCGGTATCGGTTATTGTGTGAGAGTATAAAGAAGCGTCAGCCGTGAATCGTTTGTAACTATAGAACCATTCCATTTCACTGGATGGGGTCCGACATAAGACCACCGGGAAGTTCTGCTTCCGGGTGAAACACTCATCGGCCAGTGTAGAACTGCAGTAATCAGAAACTTCTCACACACTAGACCAAACACCAGGGCGCCTCAATCCCAAGGCCAACAGAAAAGCTGACTGTGAGCCATTGCTGATAGGAACAGAAATGTTGAATAGTCGGTGAATTTGGAATGAGTGGCCGAAAATAGGGTACTCCAGGGGCTAAAGAATTAAGGAATATCAACAACGAACAAATAATGGGAGAGGTACAATAAAGCGAAACCAGGCTAATCAAGAGAGAACAAAAATATGAGACCGTACATCTCAAATGTTCTGCTCATTGTTTAATTAGAGCGTCATTCTAGCTCAATCCAGACATTAATATTTCAGGTTCAGTTATTATGAAAAAACGATCGATCCGATAAATTAATGTAAAGTTGCGATATTCTGAAAGAATATTGCGGGAAAACGATGGATCGAGGAACGATCCATGCGGTCTTTTTTGCTTGTTTTCTATGGAATTTATTCGGGATTGGGTGAAATAAACGATACATACGGGAAAACGATCGATCGAGATTCCACTGTATATTCATTTTCTTTACACAACTTTATTGCTTTGGAGCAAACGATAGATGATCGTGTTTAACGCGGCGATTTAAAAAATAACTTTAAAGCAATAAAGCCGTATATTATATCCTGACACCAAATTGTAAAATTGATATACTTAAGTTTAACACTATCTGCCTTACATAAATATGAAGTGTAAATTACATATTTATTCATAATTTATATAGTAAATTTTGTTATCAAATAAATAAATAAGGTCGAAGCGATCAGATTGGTCACCTCTGATTGCTTATCCATGGCCACGGCTTAATAAGAAGGGCCTGACCCTGATTACAAGCAAGCCACTAAGCGTCGCCCCTCGTTTCGAAGATTTTTTCGCGCGATAGAGGAGCTGTTAATTGATGACGAAACGCAGGCCAAAAATAAGGCTAGATTTCTCGCCCGATTCGTGTGATCAGCTGAGCCCTGTTATCTAGAGACCACCCACGGACAGCTGTTCGTTTATCGTCTGCTAGGATGTGTAAAGACACGAAAAAGGTCATAACAACATCTTTTACACCATAAAATGAACGTGTCTTAATTAAAACGCAATTTCTCCTAGCGAGGCTTGACAGATGAAATCAAAGAACCATATAAATTATACTTAAATGAAAGTTGGATACTATTTTGAGATAGGTCGTGTCAAATATTTTTAATATTCTACGTTTAAAAAACTTCAACGGTTTTTAGGGATGTCTGGAATTAAGACCGTCTATAACATTCTTACATCTTGTACAACTTTGTTCTCATTTGAATGAAGACACTTGACAATAAATACTGAATACGGTACCGTGTTATCTCAATTATTTATTTTATATTTTGCAGATTAGGAAAAATGTAAATTTATTTATCAAATATATCTTTAAAAATGATTATTTACTTACAATTAATAAATAGATTAAAATAAGTGGCTTAAAATTTTACAAGTTATCAGTTTTAAAAATGGTGTTCTTAATTTTATTTTTTTTTTTAAAGTTTTTTACAAATTCATATTCATTTCGACAGTTTCTCGAGACTGATTGCATTAATTCACGGACGTTCTGAAAACAAACAAGAGAAGAAAGCAGATTTTGAGAGATTTTGTAATGAAACATTCGATGAAAATGTTTTTCATACTCTTTTGGGGATACAGCTACCATTGAAATACACTTTAAAATACTACTTGAACATTTTTTATATCAAGTTATTTTGAAAGTTCGCTTAAAATTAAGCCTCAAACAGTATGAAACACCTGTAAAGGTATTTATTACTTTTATAAATTAAAAATCATTGAAACACTATTTATACAATAATACCGCTAAAGAATCCCAATAATAAAAAAAATCAGACTTTCTTTTCCCCATTTCTTCTCTCTTAAATATTAAAATAGAATACTGACGATAATTTAACAGTCACTTTTTTTAACAATTCATAAAAATTTAAACATCCACTTTAGCAACATTGCAGATTTAAAACAGATACTTCTATATTAACATAGAATTGAATTTTACTGTTTTATTTTTAAAAATAAAAGCATAAACTAAATTATCCGTGTGAAAAGCTGATTAATAAAAGATACGTAATACAGTATATCAGGTAACTGACTTTTTTGTCCTTTTAAAAAATTATTTATTTTTAGAGAACAAACCCCAATTTTTTCACCCCCCCCCCCAAAGGAATGAAGTGTTCATTGTCATAGTCTGTGTCCTATGATAAGATCTTTGTGTGTTGTGCGTCACAGCGTTCTCTCACGTATTGTTTGTTATCGAAAATAAATCATTAAGCGAGATAAACTTGTGATTACCGCCTACTCCACTAATGAAATGCAAAACACACGAGAGACTTTAAAGTTTTTGTAGTTGCGAAAGTACAGTCAATTACACACTGCCTGCCTTTCATTTCATTCCACTGACGAGCGAAGAGGCACGTACACCAGACTTCCGATCAGAAATAGTTATATAAATGCCGAGAGTAGCAGAATGTTTAGTAATAATGAAAAACTTATTAAACACATAGAAAAATGATTCTGCCCCCCCCCCCCCCCCCCAATAATCAGACTGAGTGGTGGAGAAAGATAAAGTTAATATACCTCACAAAACCACTTTTGAATGATTCAGGGGAAAACGCTATTGAATCAACCATAAATAGTTCTGTGATTGTTGAGCAAGTAGCTGCTTATTTATTTTAGAGGAGTTGCGTAAGGATTTCCTATGTGTTATGTCATGCTTATCGCGAGTTAGCATCTTAAAATTGTATGAATCAATTTCCCTTCGATCAAAACTCCTCAGTCGCTAAATATAATACTTTATTTTGCGATCCCATAGATCATTTACATTTGGTATGCGAATGAATCATACGTATAATAAAATCTAAAACACTGAAAACTGATTTTAAAAGAGCGATTGTCTTCTACAGCAAAAAGGCGCGCCTAGTGAACGTCTTGCTGAACGTTCTATAGATAAAGAAAAAAAACTTCACGACTACGCTGGATGCACACCGATTCGATTCGGGGAGGGCCAAAGCACTTGCTCAATGACTATGTTCAACGAGTCACCGAGGGTGTTGCAAAATAATTAAAAAGAATCAAGATTTCAGCAATGGGAACACTTTTCTTCTATTACGGGGGGTTACAGGAAGTAAAGTGTCATAATCGGAATTTCCAGCTGTCACGATTTATTTTTTTCGCATTCCAAACATGTTGCAGTCGTTCGTTCGGTGTAGTGTATAGCAAAGACGTGAAAACGACGAATTTTGAAAATCTTTTTTTCGACCTGCACGTTATAAAAATTAAACCGTATACATAATCTATGCACCACATTAAAATGGATTTAAAAAGAGAGCCATAGGCAGTTGATCTTCCCTCCTGATGGTAAATTATGGGGGTGTCTAAGAGTTATTTAAATGACAGATTCAGAAAAGCCTATTTCTGAGTTGTGATTTTTGCAGAGAAAGTTAGACGCTTCAATAAGGTGCAAGGAGATTTTAAAATTTAAAATTTTTCAATTGATAATTTTTTTTTTCGGGTCATTAAATTATGGATGTCGATCTGGACAAAAATTAAACTTGTTTTAGGGGGGGGGGGAATTCAATAAAAATAAAAAAAAAATTGGTAAACATTAAAAATCTACTTTCAAATACCAAAAACATAATTTAAAATGAAATCCATGCGCTAAACTGTGATTTGAAAAATACTCAAGAGTAAAATTCCCCATAGCTTAACATGGCAACCGACCTGAAAAAAAGTGCATAAAAATGAAAGCGCCGTATAGGCGAGAGAGACGCAATTTAAGCAGAAAAAAAAATTGGTATCTAGATAAATTAATAAACAGAATACAAGCGACTAACGTGACATAATGAAAAGTGGTGGTCCTACAACTCGAATGGTGGAGAGCTCAAAGCAAGTGCATAGGTGCTCCATAAATTAGGAAAATTTGGTCTTCGTTACTACCAGCACAAGAAATAATGATTCAACTGTTGAATCACCTGAAACCCAAACAGGAACAAATGACTTCCTATTAACCACATTATAATAATATATTGTGGTGATTTATGAGGTATTTTATTATAGTGTGGTTATTGAGAAGTTATTCCTTCTTTACAAGTGCAGAAATCAACTGATTCATCACCCATTCCAACCTTTCCAGTAAACCCAATTTTGGTTATTCATTCGATATTGCCCTTCAGTTACGTACTTAAAAAGACGTCTACAAACGATGAAAAGTATTTACGCAATCACGCATTCAAACAATTAATTTGTCTGGAATGACTGTAAAACCTTATGTTGTACAAGACGTTAAATTACTTGTACATTATTTGAAAATCCTACAAATTTGAACCTAAGAAATTATTTAGTTGAAGATGTTTAGATTACAAAAACAGTTTTTTGTAAGGAACGCAGTTTATTATTATTATTATTATTATTATTATTTTTAAAAAAAGGGGGCGTTGAACGCTTACTTCTTTATTTTTAAATCTATGAATTTTTCAAAAATATTTATATAAAAAAGGCATTTTAAAAATTAAATATTTTTATTTGTTACGTTAAAATAAATACTTATAGTTATTTTCTTTATTTACGGTAAAAAAATTGCATTAATTTTTATTTGCTAGCGGAACATCATAAAATCAGGTCCTTAAGGTGGCAACGGCGACCTCAAATATAGGCGGGAAAACTATGAAATGTAGTCTATATATATAAAACAGTTCCGTAACTGACTCATTCATTCACTGACTGACTGACTGACTGACATACAACGCACAGACCAAACCGCTGGACCTAAAGGGCTGAAATTTTGCATGGCGATTCTTCTAATAGTGTAGGGGTGCACTAAGAAAGATTTTTCAAAAATTCTTCTTAGATTTTTTTAAATTAAATTTTTAAGCCGTTTTTTAAACTTTTTTTACGTTTGCATTTAAAATAATACATTGAGGGTTATAAAATTTATATCACGAGAAAGATCATAAAAATTCCTTCAAAATGAAATTTTTTCGAATTTTTACCTCCATTTCCTGATTTTTGGTGAATTTTTAAAGATTAATTTTTAGAATTTAATTTATTAAATGCTGATCACGTGATTTCTTTTTCTGGTACTTTCAATAAATTTATCGTCACGTGCGTAACAACTAAATAGACAAAAAAAAATATTTTTTTTCTCTTTCTAATGCAGCAGCCGATTGGATATTATCAAAAAAAAATGCATATCCCTTACGATTTTTTTATAAATATATATATATAGATAGATATATATTTTACATCAATTGTATACATTGATCATCGCATTTATTATAAACATATATATTTATTTTTTGGCATAAATTGCATACGTTGACCGTTGTATTTAATTTGAATGTACTCCGTAGCGAAGCGCAGGTTTTCAGCTAGTCATTTATAAAAGGGGATATAAGATGACCAAAAAATCTGGACGTGCTTAAGGCCTGTAGGACACTCAACCCACCACTGGTGATGCATCTGGTGGTTTTAAATGCTGTTATACCGCCAGCTGCCGTTTAGATGCGAAAAGCTCAGGATATCGAAAGCAGACATGACATGGAATATAACTTACCCACTTATCAGTAACTCATGAAAGTATGGTAATAATTAAATGAGAAGAGTCTGAGAACTTTCTCATGCAGTTAATGTTCGAGAGTTCCCACCCTCGCTGTCCGACCCTGGATTTGTCACCGAAATAATTGAAAGTTTTTCATTCGCTTAAACGGACGTTGTCTCACTGTCAAGAGAGACTCAATGGATCGGTGCTTATTAGCGGCGAGAAAATAAGCATAAATAATCATACGCTTTCAACTGCAAATTTAATGAACTGGTAAATGGCTTTGGCAACATATGGGAAGCAAAATATACGTGCACTTTGGCAGTGTTGAAGTCAAGGGTAGATAAATTTATTTCTCTCGGTAGATGACACTGGTCATTCCCGCTACCTTTTCAAAATAGGACGTGTTTTGTTACAACAATGAACTAGTGGCGGCTCCATTCCAGAGATTTGGGGGGGGGGCAACGTTGGCTCTTAGGGTTATATATATATATATAAATTAGTTAAAATGTCACCTAGGGTTTCATTTTTTTACTGTCGGAATCAAATTTACTTTCTCCCTGAAGTCAACAGGTCACGGTTGTTATGTGACTGTTTCGGCGAATGGCCACATATATGTATATACATATACACACACACACATATATATGTGTGTGTGTGTGTGAGTAAGAAATAAACATCCTCTCATTTTAAATTTAAACTCATTTAGTATTAGGACTAGGGTTATATAATTTTAGGCAATGTTAAAAAAATAATAATAAATAAATAAAAAATAAATAAATAAATTTTTTTTAAAAATTCGCCGGGTATTTCTTTTTTTTTGGGAGGGGGGAGCAATTGCCCCTACTGCCCCCCTTCTGGAGCCGTCCTTGCAATGAACGTTTTAAGGGCAAATTTATGTTATAAAAACTCAAGCTGATTAAATGCATTATCTAAACTGAAACCAGTGGCATAGCGAGGGAGGGGGGCAAGGGGGTCTATCATGCCCCGGGCGCCACTCGCAGAGGGGCGCCAAATGGCCCGTTTAACTAATTCTATAAATTACTAGTATATAACCCCCGTCAAAAATGACGGAATGTTGATCAGCGTTTCAAGAGGTGATTCATCATTTTCATCGGGCATTGCTGAAAATTGTATTTAAATAGTAGTAAACAACAAAACAAAACAAAACTGAACTAAATCAAAACTCAACCAAAACTGTTTCAAAAGTGAATGGCTCACCACACAGCAGGCATTGCTGAAAACGATACTTAAACAGCAGTAAACAACAATAAAATAAAACAAAAATAAAACGTGAAACACAATTTAATTAACATTAAAATTAAACATTAAAAATGTAGTTATTTAAAGGGAATATGAAAAACCATGGAGTAGAAAGAATTCAAAATTCAAGTGAATGACTCAATTGAATAAATGATTCTTTTCAATGAATATTTTAATTTGAAGATATTTCAAAAACTAAACGGTTTTGAGCTGGGGTGTTCACTTGAAATTTTCATATATTTTAAAGGGCTTTCAAAATATGTAACTTTTGAGGTATTATTTTTCAAGAAAAATTTCAAAAAATGGAGTCGCAATGTTAAGATGTTCCCGACTTGGTCCGTCCCGGAATGGTTACCTACACTTTTTCTACTCTAAGCTTTTATATAGGCAAAGATACTACTATATGTTTTTCGGGGGGGGGGCAAAAAGGTATCGTGCCCCGGGCGCCAGTTATGCTCGCTACGGCACTGACTGAAACGGAATTTCTTTCGTACTAGAACTCAAACCAATGCGGCAAAAAAGACGAAGTTTTTAAGGGAATGGTGGACTTTCAAATCACCAAAATCGAACAAAAATTGGAATTTTTTTTTGGGTGTATTAATATTTTAAAAATATGTAAATATTAGAATAAAATGCTTTTAATATATGTAATGAAAAGTAAAATGTAAACTTGGTGGCTTTAGAAAAGTAAATATTAAAGGTATGTGACAAAAAATATCTTTTAAAAATTTTTTTTTTAAATCAAAATGAGTCTTTTCCAGATCTGCAAGTCTTTGAATGCTCCTTGCGTCACAATTTTTGACGAAATTTTATAAAATTTATAATTAAGACTCCTCTTATACATTAAAATACAGTTATGTATCCATTTCAGGTTTCGACATCATTCAGATTATCAAAGTTTAACTTAAGTGTAGAAAAGTACAAAAATTTCCCGAAAATTCAGAGTACAAGCATAAAAATATTTCCTAAAAATTAACTATTCACCGAAAGCACAAAATAATACATAACTCTGTTCAAAATTTATTTATATGCAATATACAGTGGCGCACCCGGGGGGGGGCCGAGGGCCCCCCCTCCAAAGAAATAGAAATTGCATTATTAATATTGATTTTGTATTATAAATATTTTCATCCGTACATCTCGCCCCCCCCCCATGCATTATAAATATTTTTATCCGTTCATCTCGCCCCCCCCCCCCCCAAAAAAAAAAAAAAATCCTGGGTGCGCCACTGGCAATATAAATGCAAAATTAAGAGGGGAGTTAAAAATTGGATCGCAAGGAGCATTTTTTTAAAAACATAATAAAAATTTCAATTTTTAAAATATAAAATTTTAAAAAATTTAAATATTTATAAAATTTTATAAGGTGTTTGATATAATTATACTTTAATGAACACATATGCAAAATTTCATATATCTGAGGTAAAAATTTCAAAAATTTCTTTGTAATGTCCACTATCCCCTTAAACAAAAAAATAATACCACTGAAATAAATCATAAATAGAATAAAACACGTTTTGTTAAAACAGGGCCTGAGGTTATTACATTATAGGAATTTTCAGTTTATAATTTATTCATTACTGAGTTAATATTAAAATGGTGAGTAAATTTCAAGGTCCGTTGCTGCCATCTATCGGACGAAAGAAGAATCCTTCGCTTAGAAAAAAATTATTTCATTTTCAGAAAAACGCCGCTATATCGGTATCGCAAGCATTGTGGTTCCAAGTTTCAGAAAAAGCAATGCAAATATTTCAGTATTTTCCAAATGTGGAAACTATCCGACAATCAAAAGTTTCCTTTGTCGGGCGCAAAATAATTTATTTAAAAAAAATTAAATAAATAATTTCAATTTGTGAATTATGTAAATCACGAAGGAAAGCTACCGACATCGGTTCGTTCAGGAGAAATTACACGCAAATGGAAATTGTAAATTACAATATTACAACATATTAAGAAAAAAAAGGGGGGAAATCCTTAAGTAAGAGTAAAATTAGAAACATTTTTTTCCAACTTTTATTCTTACTTAAGAATTATTTACTTAAGAACATTTTTAGAAATTATTTTCGAAAGTTCGATGTTCTTTTTACTTTCGCGGTAAACAATGATGCCATTTTGTGAAACATTTCTTTTGACATCGTATTTCTATGGTAGTATTTTGACCTTTTCAAGAAGAAAAAAGATAATTTTTTCCGAGGTATTGGAATATTCAAAAAATAAATAATTAATAACTTCTATGTAAACACAATTTTTTTTTCAGATGCACTATTTTGCGCCTTTCTCTTTAATATATTCCAACTGGTCATCAAAACAGCGTATAACACATCACTCCCGGTTATCCACACCGATTTCTACAGTTTACAGTTAATGTTTTTACAGTTAACACATCTTCATCTTTTGGCACAAACTTTGCCAGAGATTAACAGATAACGGAAGAAAAAAATTGCGAGTGAACGTAATATCCTGAATAACGGTGTTAAAACTTTCATCGGCAGTACTGATGACTAAATTCAAAAAGTGACTCTACTCTTATCTAGTCATTGATTGATAAGCGCTTTACTGAGAACTTCCGAAACGCGAAATAGCGTGGTCATGTTTGCCCTCTCGTCTAATGTTAATACCTGCTCTAAATTATGTTGAAATTAGCGATACTTGCTCATGAAAATATACTAAAGAGGAAAATCATATTAAATATCACACGTCCCTGTTTACTCACGCTAACGAAAATCAGGAAGATTAAACGAATTAATTAAATATTAAGCGATATATGACGATACATCGAAAAACATTTCCGCTTTATGATATCTCTTCCTGAAACCAGAATATCAAAACCCTTGAAGTATACTTATTAATTTATTTCGATTCTCTGTAACAACCAAGAACAACAGAATTGTCAAACTCGCAAATAAATTATTCGGTCAGTGATAAATTGAATAATCCATTTCCTGCATCTGGCTAACAGACATGAGTAGACAATTAAGAGCAGGATACGACCTTGAGTAACACATAAATAAAAAATCTACTACGTACCAGGTCGATTTGCCTTCACTGTTGGTTTCCAAATAATTAAGACGCTCGCCTTCAGCGATTCCAACGCCTGCGGGAAGCCGAACAGCTAAATATGAAAGTGGATGAATTTCGAATGGCAACAAAATTTAATAGTTGCCGCCGAATCGCGTCATAAGCGCTCAGAGGAAGTTGACGACTTTCCCGCGTTGGGGTTGCACACGTCGAGGTTTCGCCAACCTTGTCGCCAAGAGAGAGTTCAAAGCAACACTTTGTGTTTATATGTTTACAATTATTGGTAGAAAACAAAACAATAACCACGCTTAGAATTTACTCACTATTAATATAAAAACGGCCTTGTGTATTTTAAAGCTCTGTTAATATCCGTTTTGGAGGTATCTGCCTATGTTGAAATGGCTATTTTGGTGCGAAATTTCGAAAAAAATTGTATGACTCTATTTCAAAGGCTTTTAGGATTCTAAAATGGCTTTGCTTTTATTCGTACGATCATTGGACGAGAATTTATGGCCCATTTAATAAACCGAAAACGATATGAAAAGACCGGAAGTAGCATCTTTAAAGGCATTTTCGAGAAAACTAATTTCTTTGTTAATTTTGTGAAAGCTCATCATTTAAAAATCTTTCATTATATTTCAATGAAATTTTGCGATAGTGGTTTACATATTACTCACTATATTTTGACCTAAAAGCTAAGCTATATGTGTTCAATGAATCATTCTATATGTACCTCGACTTAATTTTTTTTTTTTTTAAATCAGTGTTTTTTTCACTTTCTTTGGTCTGTTTCGGTGATTTTTGGAAATATTGTAAAACTTTTACTTCCGAACACAGGTAAATGTCACAGTAGTATATAGTACAAAGGAGATTCAAATATATTTAGTTGAATTGAGAGTAGGGTATCTGGCTTAAACACTCAATTGTACCAAAAATATAATAAAAATTCCCTCTATTTTAAAATGTTACGAAAAGTTTACCAAAATTATATTTGTTTTCGTGATTTTATATCACATTTGAACTAAAAATATATGTCTTGAATCAGTATTTTTTAAACAAAAGTGCTCCAAACTTAGGCATGTACTTTAATGCAAGTAATAGCCATTTCTATCATATTATGTTAACAAAGTCAGAATGATATCGTTATGTATATAAGACAATAAGATAGATCAAATGAGTCATCCCCTTCTATATTCAGTTTTCTTCAAAAGCGGTGCTGGTACAGTGGAGTCCCGAAATGATTGGGACCAGACCCTTTTCGGATAAAGCGAAATCATTTTTAAAATAAACTTAAATTACACAATAACGTGTGATTACATAAATATTACATATTACATGTGATTACACAGTTTATTTTATAAGGTCTGTCTAAACATAACCAAATCTCAGGACAAAATGGGTGATAAAAGAGCGGACCGCTGTGCAGAGTGTGACATGTTCTAACAAAACGTCACAGTGTTCGACAGTTGGGGACGTGCGTCGATACTGTTAGTGTCAGTTTAGCATTAGCATAAGCACATGTTGTTTATTCTACTGTGTCCTACTTTATTATACTACTGTTGCCTAACTTTGAATTTTCTTGTAATTTTCAGGAATATACTTTATATTACTTAGTATCACTGTAGTTTTATTGTAACCTTAGTTCATTTTGGCTTTTGGTTTCGGATTAAGCGGACTTTCGAATTTCCGAAGTTCGGATTATCGGGACTCCACTGTACTCGGATTATCCTGGATACTGGACAAATATTCCACTTTGTTGGGTTTTCCCCCACTCTATGGGCCTGTTCACATAGGAGTCTGGTAGCAGAAGCGCAAAAGGAAAGATGGCGCTGAGACGGAAATAAACCAATCATAGGCGTTAAAAATTTCGTTGCTAATCGTTTGAAGGTTTGTCATTGGTTAAATATATTTCAATACTATAACGCTTCCGCTACCGGATTCCCATGTGAACAGGCCCTTACAGGTTCATATTTAATGTTATGAATATTCACGTCGAGGTGAAATTGAGTCATATTGTAGTAAACACTATGTACCCGAAAAGAATATTCAGTTTGCAGCTTGCAGCTGTTTGGCCCACGATGAAAACCGACCTTATTATTTGCAGTCCGGGTGTCAGTACAGGGGACAGACCATTTACTTCAGTTTTAAAAACTGCATTAGTAACTGCGTTTTCCTGCCCAAAGCAATCCTGTATTCTGATCCTAAAACTCCACGAAGCGCGACTTTAAGAATTAAAGCTGACTTAGAATATTCGATCTGCCAGAGATAGAATCAAAGAAGAGTGATTATATACATCGCTATTTTACCTCCGGATATTAAAACTTGATGGCGAGGAATTCATTAAAAAATTAATATTAAATGAAATTACTTAATTGAAAATTGAACCAAATTAAAAGTGTCAAGGCTATGTTTTCTTTAAAGAAAGAGAGAGAGAGAGAAAAAAAAGGTATAGCAAACGAAGTTTAAAATTACAATTGAAAGCATTTTGGGGTTCGGCTTTCAACACATTGCTTTTCTCCGTCCTCTAAGCAAATCTCATAGCAAATTCATCTCATTGCAATTCATCGAGATAACCAGGGCCCGATTTAGGAAATTCTTGACTATAGGCACAACTCGGGATGGGGGACTCCTAACACTGATGTGGGAGTAACATTTCCAAAATTAACACACAAAAAAAAAATAATCATGAATCATTGTTAAAGTACCATTTTACCAAGAATTGGCTATTTGAAGCGTAGAAGCCTAGAACATTATCAAATAACAAAAAGCAATACAACATATTAACTTCATCATTGAAACACCAATATAACTATAACTATATATATGATGAACCAATGAATACAATTTGAAAGGATATATAAAAAAATTGGTATAAAAAAGGTAAAATAAAAAAAATTGAATTGGGAATTTTCTTCTTTTTAAAAAAAAAAAAATTTTTTTTTTTTTATTTTTTTTTAATTTTTTTTTAATTTTTTTTTTTTTTGGGGGGGGGGGAAATCAGGGCCTGGAGATAACTTCTTTCCAGCCAGGGCGGGCAAAATGCCCATTTAGCCTGTTTTGGCCAACCATACGGGCGTCTGATTTCCTAAGGGATATGAATTTTGTAATTTAACTTCTATATTCATCGGTTCAGCTACACAATGAGAAAACTATTTGCTCCATTGATGAACCATTTGAAGACTATAGATTCCTATTCGTCTCTCGCTATGCTCGCTTTCGAATTTCGAAATGTAGGGAAATTATACTTGCACACCACTCTTCCGATGTTTTCCGGGTATTTTTAAACATCCTTCCCCCTTTTCCTGTCACTTTCCGATGCACCTCCGGATATGTCACCCAGAAAAAAAAAAAAATGAATCATGTCTTTTTTCTTCTTTCTTTACCTTTACCCTCTCAAGACTTAACCTTTTCTTTTTCAACTTAGGGGGACAGGGGGGATCCGGCACAGAGAAAAAAAAAAATCGTTAGCTCATGGTTTTCGGTTTTTTTTTTTTGGGAGGGGATATTCAGAACGTGGAACTGAAACATATCTTTTCACTTCATAACTTTTACATACTTATTATTGAAACACCCAATTCGACATTAGGAAAAATCCGGACAGATCCGAATTAAACAATATACCGCGCGTTGCCATTCCACTATGAAATAATCTTTAAAACTGAAGACATATGCTAATTAGCTTTAACTGCACTTCCTCACATAAGCATTTTACCTTTGAAGCAGTGGCTCTCAACCTTCTCCTGTATACGCCTTAAACGACTGTCTCCCCTTTGGACGATCTTACCCTACGCTCCCCTCCCCAAGCCCCCCCCCCCCTCTCTTTCTATATATACAGTGGAACCTCCATATATCGAATTTCCCTATATCGAAATTTTCTATATATCGAACTCTTAGCAAATCTCCATGTTCATTACATAGAAAAACTGTTTCTATATATCGAAAAAACCTCTATATATAGAAATTTTTTTCACGACATATTGGGAGATTTTATTCCACTTTAGAACAAAATCTCCCAATTTTTGGCGTTTGAAAGAATACTTCGTGGACTTCTATTCGTGGAAAACATCCCTGATGAAGTTTTTAATGGACTGAATAAATGCGAGCATTTCTTTGATGAATTTTCCGCAAAACTGGCTGTTCAGCAAGATATTCGTAGTTTTTTTTAAAAGAATGTAACTGTGATCACTGTAACCACTAACTCGATTATTGTTTTTTTAAAAGGTATCTAGTACTCAATAAATCTTTCACATTAATTTATTTTTTAGTTATTAACTTTCATTTAATGTTATTCGCATATAAATTGGAAATGGAGTTTCGTATACGAAAATTAGCTTTAATTTTAATGTTTTAGGAGAATTATGATAAAACTGAGATCAATTCTATATATCGAAATTTCTATACATCGAATTTTTTTCCGGTATTTTGCTACTTTGATATATGGAGGTTCGACTGTATATATATGAGGCGTTGAAAGGCGAAGTGCTGTAAGTCACATTTTCAACTTTTTTCCTTTGAGGGCAAATATGTAATCTCCATGTTCAATTTATAGTGTAATTGTAAATAGTTATTATTTGCAGTATCGTAATAACTGTTATGAATTATAATTTGTTCAATTTATATGGTGGAATTTTTTGTAGTTTTTGCAGTTAAACTCTTTTGACTTACACTACTTGACTTACTGACTTACACCACTTTGCCTTTCACCGCCTCATATATATATATAAATAAAACTTCAGTAATACTAGTAAAATACGTTCTTTGCATATGTTTTGCAAACCCTCCGCACGCCCCCCTGAGTATCCCTCACGCCTTCCGGAGGGGGACAGGTTGAGAACCACTGCTTTAAAGCATCAGAAATTATCGCAATGGGCTTGAATCAAACAATAACTCGTTAAACCAATTCCTAATGATGTCTTATTTACATTGTTTATCACCTAGCACAGTAATACATACCAAGTACACACACGCATATGACTTCATACAGCTGTGCTTGGAACATGTGATAATTTCTTTATTTTTAATTAATACTTTGCGATATATTTTTTGTTTTCCCCCGTGAAGAAAATGTATAAGGATATTTCAGGGTACCGACTACTCCACATCAAGCAAAATACAGTTGACCTTCAGAAAGACCTTCAATAGCTACAAGTTACTGTCTAAGAGTGTAGTGTAGTCCTTCGTCAGGCCTCTCAGAAACATTAGATTTAATTGTCCCATCGTACAAGCCACGAGCAGATGGTTAACATACTGCGTGGTAGCTTATTCAGAAATTCTTACGAGATAATCATTTGTGAACGATGTTTATATAAATCAATTTAAGTAACGAATATTGTTTCGTTTTCGAAAAGATGAATAACAATACAAAATTCAGCGCCGATTGATCGAAAGTTTTAAGTATGTGTGAAGAAAATACACAGAGACAGGCAGAATTTTAAATACATATATAGCGAGAAAGGTTATTGGGTGTTCTAAAATCTCACTGATAACACATTTCAGATTTTATCAGATTGACAAAAGTTCGTGTGATAAGGAAATAAGCAACAGCTTCCCGTCCATCATCCAGTGAGGTAGAAATCGAAAATAATCCAAACAAAATCATGGCATTATACATCTTTTCGAAAACAAAACAATATTCGTTACTTAAATTAATTTATATAAACATCGTTCACAAATTATAAGGTTGTAAGAACTTCTGAATAAAGTACCACGCATTATGTTAACTATCTCGAGTTAACATAATGCGACTCGCATTATGTTAACTCGAGAACATTATCTCGAGTGCTCGAGGCTTTGTACGATGAAACAACTAAATCTAATGTTCCGAGAGGCTTGACGAAGAACTACACCTCCTGAACCGTTTAGTATTTGTATAACTAGTAGCTATTCCTATGACTTTTTTTTTTTGTACTGTGTGCTTACGATTCCCGGGTAATAATAATAATAATAATAACCGAATAATTGAATTTTATAAAACTTTGTCAATTCTACAAATATTTTATTTTTAAGTCCGCAAAATAGCCTATGAAAATGTGAATTGCAATCCATCAAAAATTCAGTTAAATCCTGGGAGATTCGTGAAAATGGCGCTCTGTCCCCAGTTCTCGGTTGGTTGGTAAGCACCCAATTTCCCCCCACCTCCCCCCAAAAAACTACAATAAGGGGAGTGGTCATTTTTACGTAACTTTAAAAGTATCATTTTCAGACCAATGTTCGATTTTATGTACTACTCATGATTTTTGCTTGATTTACATGAAATTTTTTGAGTAACTGCCTATAATACTGTTTATTATAATATATGCAATATTTCAAGGTAATTAAAAAAAATTATTTTTTTGGATAAAAAGTTAATTATTTTTTTTAAATCGAGCATTTTGCAGTCAATTACTGTGCGCATTCTATCAAAAGAAATTACTAAGGTACGGTAATAATTGTTTACTATATGTGATTACAATACTTCAGGCAACAAAATACACCAACATTTTTTAACCTTAACATATTTTAATTTTTTAAAGAATTTTTATATGCTTTTACTCAGTCATTTTTGAAATTTCTAATTAAAAATAGCACGTACTAAATTTTTAAATATATTTTATTATAATGTTGGTAGACATTGTTGCCTGAAGTATTGTAATCACATATAGTAAACAATTATTACTGTACCTTAATAATTTATTTTGACAGAAAGCCCACAGTAGTTGACTGCAAAATGTTCGATTTAAAAAAAAATATTCACTTTTTATGCATAAAAAATAATTTTTTTTTAATTACAGTGATTTCCGCTTATAAGAATCACGTTTGTTATTACTGTTTTTGATTCTTATAAGCGGTTGATTCTTATAGCCGAAATTTAGATTTTTGGACAGGCACACACCTATATATACATATATTAGATAATTTACCATAAAATACTCTTTAATTTACGTTAATTATCTTTTATTAAAATTATTTTTTATAATTTTAAAAATACAACTTAATTTCTAGACCTATAAGTAGATACACATGATTATAGTAAGAGAAGAAACAAATCCAATATTTCTTACAACATACCTCATAAAAGTTTTAACATTTCAACTACAGAAAGGGAGCAAGAAAAAGTTTTCTATGGTAGTTTGACGCAATGAAGTTTTCAGGAGTCTGTTTATACTTCTTTCAATACTAATAGTCTCAGACGAAGATTCACCTTCTAGCTTACGTTTCACGGTTTAATAACGTGCTGAATCTACTAATGTCACGTTTGCCTAAGTGATAGTGGACATCGAAGATTTATGTGTTTCAGGGTCCAGAAAGCCGCAACCAGGAGGTGGGAAAAAAAGAGTCCCTATTTTTATTTGCCAGTGGAGAAAAGTGAAATTGGACCCGGACGGGTAAGATGGCCCTGGGTCAAGCTAATAGGATATTGTTGTGCTAAAGCGTTTAAGGGGAAACTATTATGTTATGTCTAACAAAGAAAGGGATGAATTTTACGACTATATTCCATCCCATTTTATCAATCTTTCTTTAAAAAAAAAAAAGAAAGAACTTCGTGCCTATTGAGGGTTTAAGTGGCTTTTTTTGGAAAAATCAAAGGAAAGCGAAGAGTGTAAACTGATTCTTAAAACCGGTGGGTTGATTCTTTAAAGCTAAAATTTTAACATGGAAATAATACATTTGTTTTTGTTTTCGCGATATTGATTCTTATAAACGGTTGATTCTTATAACCTCTGATCACTATAAGCGGTGGTTACTGTACCTTGAAATATTGCATATATAATAAATAGTATCATAGGCAGTTACTCAAAAAATTTCATGTAAATTAAGCAAAACTCATGAGTAGTACATACAATCGAATATAGGTCTTAAAATGATACTTTTAAAGGTACATAAAAGTGACCACTCCTCTTTTAAATGCGTATTCGTTAAGAATGAAAGTGAGTAATGCGTACTTACCTTAAAAAAGGGTGTAAATCCTGTATTCGTGGATTAAATCTATGTAAAAATTAATGCACAATATGCAATAACAGATAAAATTAAGAATGATAATATGTCTCGAAGGGAGAAAACAAACTGACGGACGAGTTATTTCCCGGCCAAAAAACCAGAACTGTCGAAAAAAAGTTCCGCTGCTATAGCATCATTTAACTTTCAGTTCTGAGAAATACCACTTTTGCCTGCATTGTGTCTGTAATTATGGAGATTTTTTTTCCCTTTATATCCTTTCAATTTTTCTGTAGCTAGGTGGCAAGATGCATAAAACAATCCTGTTTGTATCAGAAAAAAAAAGTCTGGGATTTATTTGCTAATTCAACAGAACACTCCTATTCTTTTAGCAAGGTAGGTTACCATGGTTACGCCGCCATCAAAGCGTTATTTGAGTTTAAAAAAAAGTTACGCGTTTAAAAGAGATCACGTGCCTCTTTCTTCGGTATCTTTTGAAGCTGCTATTTGATAAGTAAAATTTGCTTCCTTCCGTACCACCGAGAAAAACACAATATAAGAGCGATGCATCTGACCTTCTATGGCGCCATTTCCTAGACATGAACGATGTGAGGTGACGGAAATCTAGCAAAGTTAGATTACACCAATATTTAGTTTTTAATGCTTGATATACTTTTTTTACATTTGAATAGATTCATCGTGATGAGATGTATGCCAAGTGAAGATAACTGAAATGGAAATCTTGAACCAGAGGGGCACAAAGATTGTGAGAACATATCGCTGTTTTATCGGTAACGCCTTTCGAAAAAAAATATTCTTTTTTTTTCTTCTTTCGTTTTTAGAAAAGAAGTAATCTGGCAACAGTTTTGACAGTTTTGTATCGATGTTTACTTAGATTATCCAGATAGTGTTAAGTTTGGGTTTTCTTCTTTGGACTGCATTTTTAATGTAGGATAACGTTCCTCCATAACGGTCCTCCGGAAAGGAAAATTTCAGACTCTGAAACCGTCCGTCATCGCGAGTTATAATTTTGGCAGCGAGCCAAAACCAGTCTGTATCGCTTGGGCAAGCAGTACACAGTTAAAAAGAAAAGTACCAAAATGCATCAAAATTTTGACATATATATATATATATATATATATATATATATATATATATACATACGTACATATATATAGATACATATATACATAACACATCAACGATAAGTAATCCTACGTTAATAACCCACAGTAGTTTCGTTAGAAGAGACTACCTGAAATTTTTTAGCTAGAATTTTCATACATCCCTTTTTCCCAGGAAATTTCCCTGATGAAATTTATTGAACAGCCACGAAACAAAATGCTTTTGGCTGTTTCCCGGATTCTCGACGACTTCCTCCAAGAATCTGAACAGGATTAAAGCTGAGCAGAATATTGAGATGATTGGAGTTCCTTGACCATGCGGTTTTATCTCCAGTACGCAAGATGTTAAGTAATCAATGATGTTAAGTAATCAAGCTGGCTGCTCAGTAGTTAAAGTTTAAAGGCTAATAAGATAATTAAGAGTGAGAATACATCAATTAAAATTAATAATAAATTAAAGTTATACCTACAATAATTACAGGGTGGGGGAAATTTAAGCTTAAGTAGTTAACAGGTAAAAGAGAATAATAAGTAAAAAGTTAAGTTTAAAGATACGAGGCAAGATGACAGGAATAAGTTAAGTGGCCCTCAACAAAAGAAAAAAAAAAAAGGCCCTCTTCAGGGTCATACAATTCGTAACGAGTAGGATGCAGAATTCCACGGGGGAAAAAAGAAATATCAAGATGGAAATTTTGGAAGAGGCGATACCACCTGGGATCGAACCCACAACTTAGGGTTGAACATGATTAAGAGGTTGAAACCCGCTTTATATTATCGATAACTTTATCGAATCTTTGACTGAGTATTTTCGAAATTTTAAGAACAGATCGCTATCGTAATCAATCTACGAGTGGAAATCGTTTAATACAAATTCCACTCGACTTTAAAAGAAGAGCCAACGAGATCCATGGCTGTAAATTTAGGTTAAGTTTAAAAGGCATTTCGCTTTCGATTTTATGCTTCACAAACATCTCAATTTATTGGAGTGGTCTATTCTAGTTCTTTTACGATTCTACCTAACGTCAGAGCCTGACTAAGGCAGGGGCATACGGGGCAGTTGCCCCGGGCCCCCACATTAGAGGGGGCCCCCAAATCGAATAGAAAGTTTATTTTACGTTTCCTTCTTTAATGAACTTTTTTAGATGTGCTATATCCCTTTTAATGATGGACATAGAATTGTCAGAAAATCAATAAAATGGACAGAACGATATTTCGTCTGACCATTGGAGGGGGGGGGGGGGGGACTTTATAGCTATTTTAGGTTCTAGTCAATTTTCTTGTTATATATCTATAATGATGTGAAAAATTTAAATACCTCCATAAAGTTCGGTTCTTCATTACTGAAGTAGTGAAGCAAAGGGGGCCCCCCAAAGAAGTTTTTGCCCCGGGCCCCAATTAGGCTAAGTCGGGCCCTGCCTAACGTCTCTCCAAGTATTTATAATGATAAATCTCATAAACTTTTGTTGGTGACACTGACGTACGTATGTATAAAGTAGCCAACGTACTGGGGTTTGAACCAGCACATTACATTAAACTACAAGCTATACATACATTACTTAAAAGAACTGAAAAGACAAGTACAGGTAACCCTCCTATAACACGGTAGATAGGTTCCTAGAAAATGCCGTGTTGTATGAAACCGTGTTATGTTAGACCCAGAGCCAGTAGAACAAGTAATATATAAAAAAAAAAAATTAAAGTCAATTCCTACTTCGGTCAACAAAGAAAAATTTGAGTGTGAACTAATAGTAGGAATTGAAAAAAAGGATTGCCTGCCAGAACCTTGCTTACTGTGCAAGATTAGGAGGGGGGGAAAGAGAGAGAAAAAGTTTGTCAGGTTGGGGATTCGATCTCGCAACCTACAGGACGAGAGAAGCCCGCGATACCGCAGTGCTACCGTTTACACAGTAACAAGAGGGAAATTACTATTCAAGAGCAAGAGACGCTCTAGGTCTAAAACTAAAATTGATTAATTAAATTTAATTAATGAATTAATATTTGAAAAAAACTCTATTAACATCA